>CM050448.1:102711992-105111992 GCA_027563935.2 Costus lasius
CACCACAGAGAGAGAAATTGCCTCACATGCCGCCGCCCTAGGTTTCGCCGCCGGGAAGCGTACAGTGCATCTCCTGTAGTGAAATTTGAGTGGAAGTTACGCATAGAGGAGGAGAAGGTGCACCTAAAGTTTCAACGTGATCGGAGATCAGACGTTGGAGAAATCATCAGAAAATCGAGCACCACCGCTGTTCGCCCAGATTACGGCCGTACCGTAATTTCTGTTTTCTCTTCTCTTTGATTTTTTTCAACATGGATTATTGTAATCTTCTCTCTATGATAGCTTAAACTTATTTTGGGACATGGGGGACTAATTCACTTAATTTTCAATGACTAGATGACTATTTTTCCATTATTTTGTCACGTTTAATCTTAACATGATGATTTTACTTATGTGATGATCGTTCTTAGAATCTCCTTAGATCTATATCATTATTCATGTTTTTAGAATTTTCTTCATTGACTGAAGAGTAATTGCTTGAGAATTTGGAACCCTAGAATTGCATGATATGAACCCTTTTAGGTTAGTTCTTATTTGTTTGATTCTAGTAAACTAATTGTCATGATAATAATATAAATCGAGGATTGAGTCTAAGTTTTCAAACGTGGAGATCTTATGCGAGAGCAAAGATTGGAACGTTGGAGAACTATGAGTAAAACTAGCGTCGAGACTCGGATGCACGAGAGTGATCCTTGAGATTCCACTAGAGATTTTCGATCTAGAATTCAGATGCACGAAAGTGATCCTTGAGTTCTATGTTTGATGATTTACTTATCTTCAGCGTTGGGACTAATCTTGCGCAAGAGCGAGGATTAATCCTTGCATGGTTGTCTGCACGAAAGTGAGACAATCCTTTTATTAAAGTAAATTACATTTTTATTATGTTGAAATTAAACTGACAAAATCTTTATTCATGTCTAGTCATAAAAATTTAAGTGAACGAAACCCTAGTCCCAGCTTCTCTCTCTGATAATTCCGTTTTAGCGCTTTAGTCTTCGATTGCTAGTTTACACTCTTTCGATTGCCTAGATAGTGAAAAATCAATTATTCGGTACTCAACAACATAAGTCCCTGTGGATTCGATATTTTCTTTATTACTTCGAGTATCCATGCACTTGCGGAGTACAACAGCATTCACAGGTAAAAAATTCACAAGACACTCGATATAGAGTAAAGTAGGTCTATTAGTAAACATGGAAGCAGTACGAAGTATAATGGGGTTGAGGAGCGCCTCCTCACCCTTTACAATGCTCTCATCTGTTGCCACTAGGGCAGCAACTCTCTCTCTCTCTTGGGGCAATCCCTCATCATATGGGGGCCCCTACAGATATAACACTCCATGGTGGCGCTTGTCCTCTTTGGCGCTGGAGTGGGTGGATGATGAGTTGCATTTATATCGTACTTTTGCCTATATTTTACATAATATTTTAGGTTAATTAAATAATTTTATGCAATTTTTAATGTTTTTACTTCACTTGGCACAGAATCTTTATTTTTCTTGGTTTTATTAAGAATGCAGGTAAAAGGCACAAAAATGATGGATTTCATGAGTTTTAAAGCAATAGCACAATTACCGAGGACATTACGAGCTTGCACGTCAAATTTGGAGCGAAAACAGTGAAGAACGCACGGCCTCAGTCGTAATTATTGAGCCGACCGTAATTTTGGCATTCGAACGGGCGAAATACGGCTAAGTGTAGAAGTTTACAAAAACTTTCACGAGTGAGGCCGTGAATTCTTCATAGTCCATGAAACTTTCTGTGTACAAAGTGCTATAGACACAGAAACAATTACGGCCTCGGCCGTAAACACATTACGGCCGGTGAAAGTTTCTGCCCCTTTAGGTTTCTCACTCGATTCGACTCCAAATCGAACCAGAATTGAACCAAACTCTCCAGAAACCTTCCTAGATGGGTTCTATACTGATCAGACTATAAAAGGAAGGATTTTGGTAGGGTTTCAGGGGCTTCTACGGATGAAAACGAACGGAGGCAGCGGTGACGGCGAAAATCAATTCTAGGGCAGAATTTGATCAGGAAAGCGGCGCAAAGGTATAATTGGATGCTTCATCTTCATCTCCAGATCGAGAGGAAGCCTTCTAGTATCTTGTCTAACGATTTCCTGTAATCTTCTTACTTTTTATACAATTTTCATCAATGAACATGTTGTTTTCTTTGAACATGAACGTGTAAACTCTTTTTTCCAGATTTGGGAAGTTGTCTGTTGATTGATTTATGAATTACATCTTTTGCATGAATTTTTGTTAAGAATATTATTGAATTGATTTGATTAGAATTTTACGTATTCCGCTTTAATACTCTCGACAAGTTTTATTACGTTTAAGACGTCGCATGAAGGACTAGGAGGTGAATCGCAACGTCGGAACTATTCTTTTCAAACCTACGAATCTGATCACAAGAGTAGTTCGGATTCGTTTGAAGGATTTACACGATTTTTTTTATAGAACTTAAAGGATCTAATTGCATTAATTGTCACGAGAGTAAAAAATTAATGTAATTAGGTACCGGATTACAATTCGGGAGGAGGTAATCTATACCTTAGAAAAAATCCCTTTCAACGCTTTAATTTTCTGTTCAAAGATTTATTTTTATTAAATTCATAATCATCAACATGGTGAAACCCCGAATCCTGATTTTATCCGAATTGATTTTTTACCTAAAATACTACCTTTGATTCTTTTAATTTGTACTTAGAACTTTCCAAAACAAAAACCAAATTTAATTCATCTAGATACAGGTCAATCGTGTAGTCGGTACTTGACCACCTGATCCTCATTGAGAACGATATCTTATTTTATTACTTCGATAAATTCATACACTTGTGGACGTATCATTGGGCGGTCCCTGACCGACCTCAATGGCTTCGGTGCGGCAGGCCGGTTCTTCCTAGTGAAGGGCTTCTTGCCTCTCGCAGCGTATGGGCCTCTCGCCCGTGAGGTCGAAGCCCCGGCAGTAGCAGCAGTAGCATGAGGGGCCTGTCCCCTCGGATCCCTGCGGTCCATCAAGGCGTCAGCTGCCTACATGGTGGCCATCAGGGTCTTCACCTCCTGGCGACGCAGCTCCTCGCAGGCTCAGCCCTAGAGGTGGTCCATGAAGGTGTAGAGTCAGCCATCCTCCAACATGTCGTCTATCTCCAGCATCAGTTGGGAGAACTGTTGCACATAGTCGCGAATGTTCCTCGTGTGTCAGACCTTCATGAGGGCGTCCCTCATAGACCAAGTTGACTTCCTCGAAACGAACTGGGCCTTGATCTCTGTTTTAAGCTCTTCCTAGAAGAGCTTACAGGCTGGATCAGCCCCAAGCAAGTTGGGTGCTGCTTGAGTCCGCCACCATAACTTTACATCTCCGAAGAGATACGCTATATAGGCCTGGGCCTGCTCCCCCTCGGGGATATGGGCATTTTGGAAATATATTTTCATGTCATAGAGAAAGTTCTTAACTTCTTTAGTGCAGCGCACCCCTTTGAAGGGGGCAGGCTCCGAGACATGTCATCGCACGACGGTCCCTTGGCCGGAGTTGGCTATAGTCGGGAGTGGTGAAGATGCCATGATGCGCTTGAGGAGTGCGACCTCTACCTAGTATGTCTCTAGCTCCTCAATGAGCCAGGTCACCTGAGTTGAGAGGCGCTTGTTGGAGACGAGTAGCATGGAGACCAACTCCACCAGGGTCTTGGGAGCCAGGGACCCGTCCCCAACAATATCCTCAAGGGAGGAGAGCCTGCTGTCAGTCATGATCAACATCTGCAAGGAAACAGCAGGGTAAGTCAAAAACAATTGTACAACGCTTGTACAAGTTGTAACGCGCAGACCCTGAGCTCTGATACCAAGCTGTCACGCCCTGAATTATGGTAATCAATTTTTTTTGAATGTACATGTGGGTCAACGCTTAACTCGAGTCCAAACACGCCAACGCAGGGGCACCACGATCGGAACAGTGAGATTGGGCACGACCAGCGGAGTCGATTCATCGAATCGACCCCCAGCCCGACCAAGGACTCTGCGGAGATCTCTGCCATCCCAACAGGACTCAGATCAACACTCGCGATTCACCGAGGACCGGAGTCGCTAAGTCGAACTGGGTCCGGTCAAACCCAAAACGGACCCATCCGAATCTGACCATGTCAGACGGGGTCCACTTGGAGCATGATCATTTCACTTGACCGCCCACGTCGGATACGTCACAAGTGTCTCAACATCATGGATGGGGAGAGTGGCACACACATGCATCCGAGAGGGTGAGGGAAGACGGCCAGACGACCCACGTCAGGGAGTCGGCTGTACTCACGCCACACACGTCCGCTGGACAACCCAACCTTCGACGTCGGCAGACGATCACCGACGCAATGTCGCACACTGCTGGTAGGACAGAAATGAACAAGAAAACCCAATGTCAGAACACGCTCGTTCGTGGCGAAACCGGACGAACGAATCTTCATCCATCAAGCGAGGTTACCCGCAGAGCTACCGTCGGAGGAGGAGGAACAGGCGGGGCGCTCACATCTCTGCGTCAGAGGACTGGAGCGGACAAAAGGTGGAGCGTTAAGAAGGGGCGGCAATGTTGAAACTAGGATCGGCTAAAGAGTAGGACCGCAAGGAGGACTCGTCCATCAAGGAAGACGGAGGACCTAGCTGCCGAAAATGATGCCGAGGATGGAACCCACAAACGCCAAGAAGCCGGCAGAGGGAGAAGAGGAAATAAATGCACGTAGGAAGAGAGGAACGAGCGGACGATCAAAACACACGCAGGCGGAGATCGCTGCCAGCCCAGCTAACTCACGCGAGCCGGTCCAGTAGTTCTCGTATGCAAGCGAGCCAGAATCGAAGGAGAAGAGGGAGGAGGGGCTCCCCTGAGGAGCACGGTACGGCCATCACAAGCATGCAATCACAGAGAATCGAAAGAAAAGTAGCGTCGCTGGGAAGATCGTTCAACCGGGACAGAGGGCTAGTGAAGGGAAGGGATTACCTCAACAACAGTTACTGGCTCCTTCTAATCGAGGACTTGGATGTGGGCTACGCCTTGCAAGGCTGTCTGAAAGTGAGGCCGACGACGATGATGACGACAACGACATCGAGTGCGAGGAAGACGACGGAGAAGGAGGCAGGCGTTCGTCGCGATCCGTGCCACCCACCCACACCACCGGATCCACGAGACGAACTCGAGGGAAGGGTCCGACGGGGTCAGAGCTCGCCGGAGAGGAGATAGTCGGGGGAAAGAGAGCTGGCAAAGGTTCGCAGCGGTGAAACGTTTGTGCCGTGGGAAGACAACACCCTTGTCCCCTTTTTCTTCGCGTTTCTTTCCTCGATACCCATGTGCTCAGCAATTCAGCCACCAGCCCTGACGCATCCCATCGCATTCACCACGCCATGCTGCCTACCACGTCAGACGTGACTAAATTTTGGGCGTGATTCGCCCGTTACGTTCAGAACAGATTCGGGCTGGGCTGGGCTGGCGTCGCCCAATCCCTTTCATTAGTCCGCCGAAGCTACAGTTCAAAATGTGTGGGCTGGGTTGAGATTTTGGGCTACGTCCAAATCTAGGTTAAATTAGGTCTCGATCCCAATATAAAGTTTAAAAGTGAATCTTTTATACCTTCGATTTTAGATTGCTCATGCTCCATTTCATTGTGATTTATGTATATTCTGGTGTAATAATATATATTTTTTTCACATGTATTACTATATTTTTGTTACTAGATTTGTTAGTGTTATTTCTACTAGACAATGGGTACGTTTGGAGCTGCGAGCACGACCCGCTGTTTTTCAGAAGTTTTGTCGTTTGGCCCTTAGCATCTCGGGCATAGCCTGAGAAATTTCACTGTAGCTGACAACCTAAATGAAGTCAACTTCTTCCGCCCGCTGAAGGGAAAGAAAAAAAAGCCTTGCGCCCGCCTGTTCCGCCGAAAGAAAAAAACCATGTGCCGACTCTTCCATTGATGCTCCGCTACAATGCCGCCTCCTCAACCTCGACCAGATCCATGCCTCTGCCAGTTCTCTAGCTTCGCCGACGCTCCATGAGCTGCTCCAGCTTCAGCTCCTACGCTAGCGATCTTCCACCGACGCTCCATTTCTCGTTGATCCGTCATCGCAGCTAGGGAAATTGGGGGGTGACTCAAGCATTCCGTCCGACCCAGGTACAATCTTTCTCCTCCTTGTCACTTCTTTCTCTTGGGCGCGTGCTGGGGTACGGGAAAGATAGGGGCTTTGCATGCATTTCTTCCCCCTCTTTGCTGTGAGATTTTGGCATCCTCATTTGCGATGTTTGCATGGTGTCATAATCTCATTGGTGCCAATTGCTTCTTTCACCTATCAATTTGATTGGGGGCTTGTGAATTAGTTTGGATGTCCTTGCATCGCATAGCACTATTGTTTAGGAACGAGGTTTCCTTTTTCTTTCTCTGGCAAAGCTGTTGCTTGATGGGTTTATTGTTGGATGCTTGTTTATTCTTGGTTTGGTCTTTTTTGCTTGATGGGTGTGAAAGGGGTCCCCTTCAGGGGAGAGCGAAACCCTAAGTGGCGCATATTGCTCATTTCGGCAGTGGAAGCAAGGGTTTCATGAATCGATCTATAGGTCATATGATCAACTTAAAACATCAAGTGAAAGATGCGTTACCATGGCCATGAGAAGGAGGCGGCTTGGAAGCAAAGACCAAGAGAGATCTTCTCCACAAGTGACGCACACAAGAAGAGAGATGGCTTCTTCTTGTTGATCTTTTTGCTAGCAAAGATCTTCAAGTGTCCCTTGTCGAATGGAAGGGATGAGAGATGAGATCTTGCTTGGGCGAGAGCTCCACGTTTCGTCCACCTCTTCTCCACACGAAAAAATGCAAGAAGCCAAGTGAAGTGAAGTCGTGAACGTCTTGGCCTTAGGCGTTTTGAAGAAGAGGTCTTGATGACTTACCATAAATGGAAGCATACACTCATAAACGACCAAAACGCCTTCACCTTTTCGAACCATGCGTTCACATAAGTGAACCGGTTCTCCTTTTGGTTCAATTGCATTTGGTTCAATAAAACCAAATCAAATAAGCCCAAGCCTTGGTCTAGATCATATCAAACCCTATAGTTGCAGATCTAACCGTTCATCTCTTGATGCTCCTGATCTCACCGATCTTGCATCATCTCTCTCGATCGAAGCTTACCGATCTCAAGCCCTAATCAATCAAACATGATCAGACCAGATCTCACTTACAATCAGAGATTAAATCCCTTTAAACTGAACCCAAACAATTCAGTCCACACGATCTGACTCAAGTAAGCCATATCTTCAAATTGTGCGACCCTGAGGGTTCCCTTTAAATGTCGGTAACGATAACTCACGTTATCACGATCAGTGAGGGGTATCTAGCAACACATCACTGTCTCCCGATATAAAGGAAAGAGTCTTCCAAGACTACTCCCAAACCACAACACAAGTGTGAATCCACTTCACTAGGCATACATGTTTCCTTTGCCACTGGATGTTCTTATTGGACAAGCGTGTCAAGCCTGTAGCTCCAATATGATGAGCATGATTAGATCAGATGAACATAGTCACCTGGGTATGGCCATACACTTTCTCAATCATCTCATTTAGGGGGGCCCTTTAGAACATCACACTCCTTAAACAAGGAGACGGCAATCCTATATCTATCACTAGTGTCCTAATCTGACTCATGATCATTATCCAAAATAGTCTATAATCATTATGTTTCAAATGATATTGAACTACCTCAAAACAATGACAATCATCATTTAGATACACAAGTGATCTCAAGTCAGAGGACATGTGCCACTTGTTGCAAACAAGGATTATTCACATTGTGACAAGCAATTGAATATCCTAGTAGGGTCTGTCCAGTACATCCAATGTACCCATGAGTCTACATCTTATTCCATGCTCGAAGCATCCTATAAGATTAGAACACATATTAGTCTCAATCATATCAAGGCTGTCTCATGTTCACCAAGATATCTCGACTAAGAACAATACAGCATGTCAGCCTAGCTGAATAGCATTGAGACATTATTCAGAAGCACACTTATTGCAGCAGACAATGTAACATACTGAATAACAACCATTGCCTTTATAAACATAAGAGTTCATATACATGATACTGAAAGATCCCAAGGCCTCAAACATTAGCCTTAAGGGCATACCCCAACAATCTCCCACTTGCACTTAATCTAATGGTTGAGAAATCTCAAACCCATATTATTATAGTGCTTCTCATGCTTCTGCTGCGCCAGAGGCTTGGTAAGCGGGTCAGCCAGATTGTCATCTGTATGAACCTTGCAGATTTTGATCTCGCCACGATCAATGATCTCCCGGATCAAGTGAAACCGTCTCTTTATGTGCTTGGACTTCTGGTGCGACCGTGGTTCCTTTGCTTGTGCGATTGCTCCAGTGTTATCACAGAAGATAACCAAAGGATCTGCACTCGAAGGAACAACACCAAGTTCTTTAATGAACTTGCGAATCCACACTGCCTCCTTAGATGCTTCTGAGGCTGCAACATACTCGGCTTCTGTTGTGGAATCAGCAACAGTAGACTGTTTGAAACTTTTCCACACCACTGCTCCCCCATTCAAGCTAAAAACATAGCCTGATTGCGATCGGAAATCATCCTGGTCCGACTGGAACGAAGCGTCAGTATATCCTTCTATACTGAGTTCTTCCTGACCACTATATATCAAGAACATATCTTTGGTCCTCCGCAGATATTTTAAAATGTTCTTGACCGCAATCCAGTGTGCCTGACCTGAATTACTTTGGAATCGACTGGTCACGCTTAACCCGTAAGCGACGTCTGGGCGAGTACACAACATCGCATACATAATGGATCCAATAGCCGAAGCATAAGGCGTATTGTCCATTTCATCTTTCTCAGTCTGTGTTTGTGGACACTGACTCTTTGAAAGATTCAGACCATGTCTGACTGGAAGATATCCTCTTTTAGAATTCTCTAAATGGAATCTCTCCAGGACTTTATCGATGTAAGTACTCTGGCACAGCCCGAGAAGCCTCTTAGATCTATCCCTGTAGATCTTCACACCTAATACATAGGCTGCTTCTCCTAAATCTTTCATCTGGAAACATTTCCTTAGCCATGCTTTAACAGCATGCATTTCAGGAATATCGTTTCCAATGATTAAGATATCATCGACGTAGAGGACTAGGAAAGTAATCACGCTCCCACTAAACCTCTTATATACACACGGGTCATCTTCGTTCTTGATGAAACCAAATTCACAGATTGATTCATCAAAATGAATATTCCAGCTTCTAGATGCTTGTTTAAGTCCATAAATGGACTTCTTTAACTTGCATATTTTATGACGATCTGATGGATTAGTGAAACCTTCAGGTTGTGTCATATACACATCCTCATCCAGTTTTCCATTAAGGAAAGCGGTCTTCACATCCATCTGCCAGATCTCATAATCGTAATATGCTGCTATTGCGAAAAGAATCCGAAAAGACTTGAACATGGCTACAGGAGAGAAAGTTTCATCATAATCTATCCCGTAGATTTGTTTGAAACCTTTCGCAACTAGCCTGCCTTTATAGGTAACCACGTTACCATCCATGTCAATCTTCTTCTTGAAGATCCATTTACAGCCTATAGGGATTACTCCCGGAGGCGGATCAACCAAATCCCAGACTTGGTTATCTGACATGGAGTCCATCTCGGCTCGCATAGCTTCAAGCCATCTTGCTGACTCCGGTCCACTGACCGCATCCGCATAAGTGAGGGGTTCATCATTATCAATGATGTAGACTCCGTCATAGCGCTCAGGCTGTCGACGGATCCTTCCCGATCATCGCGGTTCCCGTGATATCTGAGCCTCAGGTTGTTCAATAACCTGCTCAACTGGCTCAGGCTCATCCAACTGTGCTTGACTACTTTGTCCTTCCTCTGGATTCTCATCCAGCTTTATTTCTCTCCCACTGGCCTCTTGCAGAAGGAACTCCTTCTCAAGAAAAACTGCCGTCCGAGCAACAAATACCTTGTTCTCTTTGGGATCGTAGAAATAATAACCCTTAGTTTCCCTAGGGTAACCGACAAAGATACATTTCTCAGATCTGCTCTCTAGTTTCCCAGAGGCGAGCTTTTTGACATAAGCCTCGCAACCCCAGATCTTGATAAATGTCAAGCTCGGCTGTTTCCCATACCATAGCTCATATGGAGTTTTCGAAACTGCCTTGGATGGCACTCAGTTTAGTACCTTTGCAGCTGTTTCCAGTGCAAATCCCCAAAAGGAGTAAGGTAGAGTAGCCTGACTCATCATAGAACGAACCATATCCAGTAAGGTTCTGTTCCTCCTCTCTGACACACCATTCCATTGCGGTGTTCCTGGCGGAGTGAGCTGTGAGATAATCCCACACTCCTTCAGATAGTCAGTAAACTCTCGACTTAGGTATTCTCCACCTCGATCAGAACGAAGTGCCTTGATATTTTGGCCTAGCTGATTCTGTACTTCATTCTTGAACTCTTTGAACTTGTCAAAAGATTCACTCTTATGTCTCATTAGATAGACATACCCATATCTACTGAAATCATCAGTAAAGGTAATGAAGTATGAATAGCCACCTCTGGCATGTTTACTAAATGGCCCACACACATCACTGTGTATAAGGTCAAGTAAACCTGAAGCCCTTTGACCTTTGTGAGGAAAAGGAGACTTCGTCATTTTTCCCATTAAACAAGCTTTGCATGTATCAATCTCCTCATAGGAGAATGATCCCAGCAGTCCATGGTCATGCAACCGCTTAATGCGTTTCTTGTTAAAATGGCCTAAACGACTATGCCATAATAAGGTGCTGTCATCAGCATACTTGGCTTTCTTATTATCAATATTTTGTATAGAACATTCCATGTCCAACATGAATAACCCATTGTTAATTGATCCAGAAGCATAAACAATATTATCATAAGACAAAATACACTTTGAAATATTGCATTCAAAGGAGAATCCTTTCCTGACAAGAGCAGGAATAGAGATAATATTTTTCGTAATACTTGGAACAAAATAACAATTGTCCAGTTCTAGTACAAGTCCAGATGGTAATGAGATGTAATAAACCCCTACAGCAACAGCAGCAACCCGTGCCCCGTTTCCAACTCGTAGGTCCACCTCATGCTGTCCCACCTGTCTTCTTCTCTTGAGTTCCTGTACATTTGAACAAATGTGAACTCCACATGCAGTGTCCAACACCCATGATATAGAAGAAGAAAACATGACCTCAGTCACAAAAATACCTAAGCCAGAAGCGATGCTTCCCTTCTTGTCTCCTTGGAGCGCTTTACAGTCCTTTTTCCAGTGACCCAGCTGGCCACAATGGAAACACCTGTTGTCCTTCGACCGCTTCACCTTTTGTTTCAGAGCCTTACTGTAGTTCTTGACAGGGGCTTTGCCCTTCTTCCCCTTCTTCTTGTTCCTGGGAGGGAACATCAAGACAGAGGTTGAAGGCTTTCCCTTCAGAGTCTCCTCCGTAGTCAAGAGCATATTCAGCAACTCTGCCGGAGTACAATCGATCTTGTTCATATTAAAATTAATAATGAACGCATCGAAGGAGGCCGGGAGAGACTGCAGAATAATGTCTACAGCAAGCTCCTGATTGACGGTATGTCCCAGTTTCTCTAGAGCCTCCTTCTGCCCAATCATCTTGAGCACATGAGCTCCCACTGGACTCCCTTCAGCCAGTTTGCTCTGAAAGAAAAGCTTGGTCAGATTATAGCGTTCAGTCCTCGCCTGTGCAGCATATAGCATCTTGAGGTTTGCTATAATTTCTATAGCAGACATATCCTCATGCTGACGCTGCAGCGGTGGCGTCATAGACGCTAGCATCAGGCAAGCGACATCAATGCTATCATTGACATGCTTTTCATAGGCATCGCGAACCGCCCTTGCGGCGTTCGCAGCGGGTTGAGGCGGTATAGCCGTCTCGAGGACATACAGTTTCCTCTCAGCCTTAAGAACGATCTTAAGATGTCCGAACCAGTCTGAGAAGTTTGGCCCAGCAAACTTCTCCCTTTCCAGTAGGGATCGCACATTGAAGCTCATGGTGTTCGTTGCTGCAGGAATCTACAACAATGCAAGAACAGCAAGGTCAGTATCAATGTTTAGAATCAATCCAGGACTTAAGAAAGATTCTTTTCTCACTATTTTATCTGACTGAAAAATCCATTAAACAGTCCGAAAGAGTAACACTCTTTTAGTGAGATGGGATCCAGATTTCATACTTGGTCTCCGCGTCCCACTCAGGCGAGATAAGATGCACAGAGAATACAAGCACTAATTTCTGGTAGGCAGTCCCTGCCAATCGCCAACCCGTGCGATTCCCCTTCATCTGGGCAATCCAGCAGACTGTGCCAACTGAGTTGGTACAACACAGTCTTTGATCCCACAGATGGCTGCCTCCATATAGCTACCATATGCGCCACATATGTAGCCTACATGGTCAAGCTGACCCGACCTACTCCCTGGACCACCACGTGCTATGCTGAGCAACGAGAAGCGATAAATCCCTTCTCTGTAACACGCAGGTGAAATCACACACCGTCTGAAGATAGATGGACGTGCCCACTGAGTGGGTACAACACGGCTCCAACGATAGTCAGAACAGTGAGGTTTCGCGTCTGAAGGCTATCGAGCTTGATATTTTAGCGTTGGATTTTAACGATCTTTTATCTTCTTAACTATCATGCAAACCCTATGGTGATAGCAGAAGATAAATAAATCATGCAATTCTAATTATAAACGATAAGTAGAAAGCATGCTGATCTTATGTGGTAAAAGCCCATTAACACTAAGTAAGACCTTAAGTTAACTTAAGTCTTCACTTTAGTTCTTCTTGGGTCTTTTGCCTCTCATCTGGCCCAGACCAAGGCCTAAGCGCCTTCTGCAGCTCAGGTGCACCCACCAGGTAGATGCGCCTGTCATAGGGTCAAACCCTAGACCTGCCACCTGGTCAAGCCATTAGCTGCATGCGCCTCTGCCAAGTGTGCTCTGTGCTCTTGTCTGATTAAATTACATTTCAATCTATCTAGACAAGATTGACTCGCAGGTCAATTACATCTTATAAATTTAATACAATGTGATTCGCAGATCACAAATAAATATTAATTTATAATTAACCAGGCACACAGGCCCCAGCACAGCACACATTAAAGGGCAACCCACATAAGATGAAATAAACAAGCATATGGCATCAATTCAACATGTGATCCATTTAACAAGAAAATAAAATTTTTGAAAACCCATTGGCATCAATTTTAATTTTCTTATGTGCCCTACAACCTTACAATGGTCCATTGATAGGGATCCACTCATCCATCTAGTCAGATCCACTGCCCTTGCATGCACCAAGTCCTAACTGACTTGAGTTGACCTAATGGTCAACCATGCATGCGCAAAGGGCTGAACAACCCTCATGAGTTTCGGCAAGCGGGTGTGACCCCGGGCCTAACTCATGTGTGTTCACTAGTCGTCTCAACCAGACCTCGCTACACGCCCTTGATGCAGTCGACCTATAGCCACCTCGTGCTTGCGCACAGGTGCTATCTGGTCAACCCATCTAGGCTGTCAGATGGTCTGATCAGACTATTTGGATCCTTCCTAGAAGATGACTTCAACCCCATCAACCCATCTAAGGGTTTATAGTGGGCGCTTAGATCTAATATGGGGCGCGCAAGTGGAGTTTTTGACAAAACAACAACAACATGCGCCAACATAAAACATGCGCAACCAACATGAGTAAAAACATACAAGCATGTATTTTCGCATGTTAACATTAGATCTATGCATAAACGCAAGCATGGATCACACAAATACATTAAGCAATCATATGAACACATATAGAACCGCAGCTTTGATACCAATTGAAAGGGGTCCCCTTCAAGGGGGAGCGAAACCCTAAGTGGCGCATATTGCTCATTTCGGCAGCGGAAGCAAGGGTTTCATGAATCGATCTATAGGTCATATGATCAACTTAAAACATCAAGTGAAAGATGCGTTACCATGGCCATGAGAAGGAGGCGGCTTGGAAGCAAAGACCAAGAGAGATCTTCTCCACAAGTGACGCACACAAGAAGAGAGATGGCTTCTTCTTGTTGATCTTTTTGCTAGCAAAGATCTTCAAGTGTCCCTTGTCGAATGGAAGGGATGAGAGATGAGATCTTGCTTGGGCGAGAGCTCCACGTTTCGTCCACCTCTTCTCCACACGAAAAAATGCAAGAAGCCAAGTGAAGTGAAGTCGTGAACGTCTTGGCCTTAGGCGTTTTGAAGAAGAGGTCTTGATGACTTACCATAAATGGAAGCATACACTCATAAACGACCAAAACGCCTTCACCCTTTCGAACCATGCGTTCACATAAGTGAACCGGTTCTCCTTTTGGTTCAATTGCATTTGGTTCAATAAAACCAAATCAAATAAGCCCAAGCCTTGGTCTAGATCATATCAAACCCTATGGTTGCAGATCTAACCGTTCATCTCTTGATGCTCCTGATCTCACCGATCTTGCATCATCTCTCTCGATCGAAGCTTACCGATCTCAAGCCCTAATCAATCAAACATGATCAGACCAGATCTCACTTACAATCAGAGATTAAATCCCTTTAAACTGAACCCAAACAATTCAGTCCACACGATCTGACTCAAGTAAGCCATATCTTCAAATTGTGCGACCCTGAGGGTTCCCTTTAAATGTCGGTAACGATAACTCACGTTATCACGATCAGTGAGGGGTATCTAGCAACACATCACTGTCTCCCGATATAAAGGAAAGAGTCTTCCAAGACTACTCCCAAACCACAGCACAAGTGTGAATCCACTTCACTAGGCATACATGTTTCCTTTGCCACTGGATGTTCTTATTGGACAAGCGTGTCAAGCCTGTAGCTCCAATATGATGAGCATGATTAGATCAGATGAACATAGTCACCTGGGTATGACCATGCACTTTCTCAATCATCTCATTTAGGGGGGCCCTTTAGAACATCACACTCCTTAAACAAGGAGACGGCAATCCTATATCTATCACTAGTGTCCTAATCTGACTCATGATCATTATCCAAGATAGTCTATAATCATTATGTTTCAAATGATATTGAACTACCTCAAAACAATGACAATCATCATTTAGATACACAAGTGATCTCAAGTCAGAGGACATGTGCCACTTGTTGCAAACAAGGATTATTCACATTGTGACAAGCAATTGAATATCCTAGTAGGGTCTGTCCAGTACATCCAATGTACCTATGAGTCTACATCTTATTCCATGCTCGAAGCATCCTATAAGATTAGAACACATATTAGTCTCAATCATATCAAGGCTGTCTCATGTTCACCAAGATATCTCAACTAAGGACAATACAGCATGTCAGCCTAGCTGAACAGCATTGAGACATTATTCAGAAGCACACTTATTGCAGCAGACAATATAACATACTGAATAACAACCATTGCCTTTATAAACATAAGAGTTCATATACATGATACTGAAAGATCCCAAGGCCTCAAACATTAGCTTTAAGGGCATACCCCAACAGGGTGGACATGGATTAGCGGTTATTAGGGTATTGTTTTGGTTTTGTGTCCTAGGATTTAAGTATCATACTATAAATTTGAGTTTTTATTGTTTGCAGTGGAAGCTAGAAAATCTCATTAGAAACTTTGAACTACTCTCGTTTAGAAAATCTCATTAGAAGCTCAGCAATTGATCCAAACAGTCTTAAGTTTATCTAACAAGCTCTGATCAAACTAGCAGAAGCTATAAGCTCCCACAGCCTCAAACTGGCCCAATATATGAAATGCATTTTATATTATTTTATATTATAGTTATATCATACAGATAGGATTTTATTTTATTACTACAATACGCTTAACTAGGGTTTTGTGAGGGATCATGGGTGGTATCTTAGGACATACATAACTTGTTTATTAGATAATATAGGTCGGATATTTATTATCCAAACTCAATTATATATATAATAAAAAATAATTTATAAATAATAAATTATATTATCATAATCTATTGTCTACTAATCCATTACCTACTATCCTTAACCCTAAATCCCTACTCTCTTGTCCCTAGTCACCACCAACATCTACCTGCCAACGACACTAAAGGCCAACCCCCATGCGATTCGATGCCAACCCACTTGTGTCGAAGGCGAGGTGGGTCTAGGGGGGCAAGGGGAAGCGAGGTGGGGCTAGTCGGCAAAGGGGACCAACGTTGGGGCCGTGATGAGGTGGCAACATGGGAGATTGATGAATCAAAAATTTATAGTATATTTTGTATCATTTTATAAGTATTTTTATATCATATTCATGCTCTTTTACTTATTTTTATGCCTTATTTATCAAATATTGTGGAATCTACACCTTTTGTGTTTTTGATCAATTTCAGGTAAAAAAAGGCATTATTGTAAGGTGTTTTCAAGCAATTCAGATGTATAGATGAATTCCCATTATCAAGAGAAGATTACATGTCAAATTTCATGAAGATCGAAACTTCAGATCAAAATTACGGCAGGGTCGTAATCAATATTACGATACTGTGGTTTTACTGAACCTACAGAATAAACCATGGCACTGCCGTAATTTTTGAGCATTGCCGTAATTTGGGTCAATTTCTGTATAGAAAGTTTTGCAGATTTTACAGCACTACCGTAAACCATATTACGGGCCGTAATTTTGGTTGATTTCCGACCAAAGAGCCTGTAATTTTTATGGCACTATCGTAATGCATATTACAGGCCATATTATCGGGTGATTTTCATACAGAATATTTTGCGCAAATCACGGCACTGCCGTGGTTGTTTTCGCAGCACATGTTTCTTTCCAGATTCTTCATAGAATGAAATACAGCACTGTCGTAATCAAAATTACGGCCGTAATTACAACCCAAGCAGCCGATTTTCCCGATCAAATTGAAGCCTAATTTTTGCGTAGATGATTGCAAACGATTTTGACCACCAAATTGAGATCCGTAAAAAGGGGAATACTCTAGAGAACAAGGCGAACATCATCACACCGAAAGCCCTAATTTTGATCCATCACTGAGAGAGAAAACGGGATCTTCACCGCTGCCCTAGGTTTCACCGCTGCGAAGTGTACAGAGCATCTCCGGCTGTGAAATTTGAAGGGAAGCTATGCCTGGAGGAGAAAAATATACTCCAAAAGTTTCTGAGCGAAAGGAGATCGATTGCAGGAGAAATCAACGAAAGAAGCATCGCCGCTACTATTCATCACGAGTTTTGGAGCAAAAGTATGGCTGTAATTTTCATTACAGCCGTGTTGTTAGTAGAACTTCCTATTTCTCTTCGATTTCTGATCCTTCGAAATGATGGCTTATTGTAATTCTGCAACCATGCTAGCTTAAACACTTTTTGGGACATGGGGGGTGTAATCCCCTTAATTTCATAATGACTAGATAAACCCTATTTCGTCAGGGAACTTTTGTTATGATAATTCTGCTTAAGTGATGATTGCTTTTAATTCTTTCTAGTTTCATATTATCAGCATGTATTAGAGTTTTTGCGATATGGACTAAAAAGTGACTTGCGAGAACTTGGAACCATAAAATTGAGATTTAGGAACTCATCGTAAGAAATTAGGTTTGTTCTTATTTCTAGATTTTAGAAGTTTATTGCCTTGTTGATAATCTAATCTAGGAAGAATTATTGAATTAAATATGAAGATATTGTATGAAATTAAGTATCGGATCATTGGAGAACCTTAAGTAGAACCTGTGAAACTAAAGTATGAAAGTATTTAGTTTTCACTTGAGATGATTGACATAGAGATTGGATGCATGAAAGTGATATTTGATTTCTTTGTCAATGATTTACTTATCTTTTTTTTTTTGAATTAATCTTATGCGAAAGTGAGGATTGATTCTTTGTAAATTGTCTGCGCGAAAGCGAAATGATTTCTTTATAAAGTAAATATATCTATATCATAATAAGAGTGGACTGATGATGTGCTTATTTCCTTCTAGTCATAGAAATTAAGGTGGATGAAACCCTAGTCCCAGTTTTTGTCTCTCTGATTTCGTGTTCTTTTCGAATTTTACTTACATCACATTCGATTTCCTAGCTAATAAGAAATCAATTATTTGGTACTTAGCAAACGAGATCTCTGTGATTCGATATCTTAATTATTACTTCGAGTATCCGTGCACTTACGGACACAACAAGTTTTTGGCGTCATTGCCGGGGACCTTGGTTTTTGTTAATATTGAAGATATTGAGAGAATTACTAGACTAGGTTTTATTTTATTTTCTGTTTCTATTTTTTTAAGAGTCTTCATAAGCTGAGATTAATTCTATTTTTTTTGTTCTTTTCTACTTATTTTGAGTTTATTTGATATGTTTACTTGTGCATGCGCAGGAATCTTAGATCAGGACCTCTAGTTCCCCTAGACCCTGAGATTAACAAAACAATTAGACTGCATAGGAAACTCAGATTTGAAGAAAGGCAGGAAGAAGAAGTAGTCATGGTAGACAGAAGATCACTTAGGGACTACACAGCCCCTAACCTACAGGAGATACACTCTAGTATTGCTAGACCAGTTATAGAGGCTAATAACTTTGAAATCAAGTCTGCTTTCCTATCTATGATCCAGTAAAATCAGTTTGGAGAAACTCCAATTGAAGATCCTAATCAACATCTTGCTTTATTTCTTGAATTATGTGATACTATTAAAATTAATGGTGTTTCCCGTGATACATTAAAACTTAGACTGTTTCCTTTTTCTCTCAGGGACCCCGCACGCTCTTGGCTTCAATCTCAACCTACTGGTACCTTCACCACATGGGATCAACTGTCTAATGCTTTCTTGATGAAGTACTTTCCACCCAGCAAGACGATCCAGTTAAGGAACCAGATTACAAGCTTTGCACAGCGGGATGGCGAGTCTTTGAGCGAGGCATGGGAGAGCGTTTCAATGAGTTACAACGGAAGTGTCCTCACCATGGCCTTGAAAAATGGGTTTTAATACATACTTTGTATAATTGTTTGCTTTATAATACTCGTCTGACTGTTGATGCTGCTGCAGGAGGAGCCCTCATGAACAAGACTATTGAAGAAGCTTTCGCTCTGCTTGAAGAGATGGCTCTGAACCATAATCAGTGGACTACAGAGAGAGGAGTGATATATCGGCATCCTCATGGTAAGAATGAAAGTGATAGCTGGCGCACCTTAGCGGAAAAAGTAGATTCTTTGTGCAACAGATTTGATTATTTTCAAATGCAAACTGTTGTAGTTCCATCTTCTGTTGTGTGTGATATTTGTGGTAATAATGGACATTATTCTGAGGAGTATAAAGTTATTACTGATTAGGGTACTGAACAAGTTAATGCACTGGGGGGTTACAATCAAAATAGAAATAATGACCCATATTCTAATACTTATAACTTTGGATGGAAAAATCACCCAAACCTATCTTGGAAAAGTAATCAGGGAGCACAATTAGATTCTAGACCTCAATATCAATCTAGGAATTCCAATCCTAATCCTCCTAAGTCTAGTTTGGAAGTGATGTTTGAGAAATCTATGAGTTCCCAGTCAAAACAAAATAAAGATGTGAATGAGACTCTCAAACAAATCAAATCTAGGATGAATAGTATGGAATCTAGGATGGATAGTATGGACTCTAGGTTGGATAACATGAGTT
This sequence comes from Costus lasius, assembly GCA_027563935.2. Classification (NCBI taxonomy): domain Eukaryota; kingdom Viridiplantae; phylum Streptophyta; class Magnoliopsida; order Zingiberales; family Costaceae; genus Costus; species Costus lasius. The sequence continues at coordinate 102,731,676 of CM050448.1, forward strand.
CCCACACCAAAATGATAGAAAATCAAATACCACAACAAACTAGCACTTCTTATAGACCCCCATGGAGATTACCTGCTAAACCTAAATTAAAACCTAGGGAACACTGTAATGCTATAATTACTAGGAGTGGGAGGCAATTAGATGAACCTAGAGGGAGAATTGAAAATAATGAAGAAGAGCCTGAGATTGAATATAACAATGAACCAGTCTTGGAAAAATCTCTTGTCCATGAGCAGTCCCATATTAGTTTATCACCTCACCAGGGTGATGAACCTAAAGGTGATGAGACATGTCAGTCAGATATTCCTAGGCCTAGTTCACTTGTACCATATAGGCCACCTATACCTTTCCCTCAAAGATTGGTCCAAGCTAAATTAGATAAGCAATTTGGGAAATTTCTTGATGTGTTGAAAAAGCTTTATATTAACATTCCATTTACTAAAGTTTTATCTCAAATGTCCACTTATGCTAAATTTTTAAAAGAAATATTGTCAAATAAAAAAAGATAGAGGACTATGGTACTGTGGCTTTAACTGAGGAGTGTAGTGCTATCATCCAAAACAAGTTGTCACTAAAATTAAAAGATCCAAGTAGTTTTTCTATACCTTGTTCAATTGTGGCTTTTGACCGAGCCTTATGTGATTTTGGTGCTAGTGTAAGTCTAATGCCTTTATCTATTTGTAGGAAATTGGACATGGGAGGGCTTAAACCAACTTCAATATCTTTGCAGCTCGCCGATCGTTCAGTTAAGTTTCCTGTAGGGATTCTTGAGGATGTTCTAATCCAGGTGGGTAAGTATTTTGTTCCAGTAGATTTTGTAGTTCTGGAGATGGAAGAGGATGCAAAAATTCTAATTATATTTGGCAGACCGTTCTTAGCCACAGTAGGGGCGATTATTGATGTACAGAACGGTAAACTTACACTTAAGATTGGAGATAAAAAAAATTGAGTATGACTTGAATGAGACCATGAAAAAACCATCATATTCTGGATCTTGCTGTAGTATACATGCTGTAGATGACACTGTCTATGATCTTAGTGATTTATTTGTTGAGACTTCTGCATATGATTCTGATTTAAATTCTGTTCTTGACTTTGATATAGATTCCAGTTCTGAAATTAATGAATTCTTTGACTGCACTGTTTTGTGATGATAAAAAGATTGAGGAAGAGAAGGTTCCAAAAGTAGAACTTAAGGCTTTACTTGATAATCTTCATTATAAATTTCTTGATCCTGATTCTACTTACCCTGTCATTGTTGATGCACAGCTTGATAAAAGGTAGGTAGATTTGCTTCTCAAGGAATTAAGGATTCATAGGAAAGTAATTAGGTACACAATTGATGACTTAAAGGGAATTGTTGAACCACCTATTCCACCCAGAAATAGCAAGAGAAATATACCCAGAGGCACAGTAACGATCCTAAAACAAATGAGTGGAGTGACAAATACACAAAACTCCTAAAGCGTTTGAACATACACCTTTTTTTTAGTATCAATTTTGAAGTCTACAATAGATGAACCAAGGAATTTGCTATACCAGCAGCAAATTGCTCTGCAAACACAAAAGTATGAGATCTGGCATGAGAATGATATCCACACACAAGAGATGATGTATAGTACTCCACATGTTATTCATGGTCCATGATGATTTGCCGCTCTATGACATACTGAATGAATTTCAGAAAGGACACAGTCACATAGCTGTAGTTGTCAAGCACACGAAAGCTAATGGCATACCAAAGAACAGAATTGGCGACTCAGACAACATAATGGACCAGAATAGGAGCCACAATGAAGCCCGTGGCAGAAATTTTAGACGAGATAGACGAGTACGTTGATGCTCACAACAAGGTCAAGATGAACATGTTACCTACAAGGAGATCTTCACCAAGAGCATATGGAATTGCATCTGTCTCTCAGTTTCAGCGTCGAACGCCTACAGCCTCTCCACCATCTCCATATCACGATGCATCTGTCTTCCGTTCACCATCTGTTTCTCAATCTGCGCAAGATCCTGGTGTAACCGGCTGTTGAGCCACCAGATCATTTTTCCCAACCCTACAAGGAGATCAAGAGCTACAAACCGGGTTAGTAAAAGAAGAGAAGAATGTCAAGACCTACTTCGACCATAAATAGGCATATACCAACAGAGAGAAAAGCTGGAATGCGCATGAAAGTAAGAGAAGCTATACGCCAACGACTGGAAATAAATGGAAAGGGGAAAGAGGGGAGAAGAGACAAACAAACAATCAACAAATAAAAAATTCTGATATACGCCATCAGGTATGTAAATAAGAAATATGAAAATATATTACCCAATCTCACCTACCAATCTGCGAATAAGACAAAAAAAATTAGAAGAAGATATGGCAAAAGATAACCTGTTAACAAGAAAGGAGGGGTCAGTTCCTAACCGATGAAGGAGTGCTTGGAGAGAGGGATGGAAAACCCTCATAACAATTAAAGAAAAATCAATCGATAAAAGAAGTAAAAAGGGAGGGAAAGCCGGCTGTTAATAAAATAGCCACTCTATGGGGCTGAAAGACATATAAAAAAGGGGGGGGGGGCAGGAGACTAAAAAAAAAACATCATCGAAGGCGGCAAGAAAAAGCAGGAGAAAGGTAAACGAAAGGGAGTTCCTCTTTACTTTTCCTTACTCGCTTTTAGGCTTCATGGACGCATTAAGCGTCCTGGCACCATGAAGAAATGTAGCATTCCCTTCTCGATTACTCGTTCTTTTCTTTAGGCTTCATGGACGCATTAAGCGTCCTGGCACCACAAAGAAAATATACATCACCCTCCTTCGATCTTCTCCGGCTTGCATTGTGCAAGCTAACATGGTGAAAATAATCGTCTACTTGGAGGAACTCGTAAAAGAGGAGGAAACGACGTGCTGTAGAAAAAAAAAAAAAAAAAAGAGAAAAAAAAACGCTCGATATGTTAAGGGATGCGTCAAAGAGGAGGAAACGATGAAAAAAGGGAAAAGAGAGAAAAGAAGAAGAAAAAGGGACACTCGATACGTTAAAAGATACGAAAAGGAAGGAGAGAGCTAACCTGATGCGGGCTGTTTGCTGCCACTACCGTTCACTCATTCACCAGTCACAAGCGCTGCTGGCAGAACATAGAAAAATTAGACTCCAACTTGAAAAAAAAAAACTGAAGAAGTCAACGAGTATTTGAAAGAGGGGTTAGCAAGTATTACCTGTAGAAGTGGGATTGTTTCTGATCCCTCACTTAGTTCTTCTCCTTGAAAGAATTATTCGGACAAGAATAAGAAATCACCAAAGTGAACTAAGGATGAGGGACATCCCTCGTCAGAACGCTGCAGGGCGGACAACCATGAACAAGAGGGATAAAAAGATGAGATAAACTTGAAAACAGACAACCGTAAACAAAAAGGAATCATTCCAGGCATTGTGACAAACAACGAAAAGGGACAAGCGGCGAAAACCTTAGGAGAGCCTCGTCACATAGCAAGAGAAGTAACAACGAAACAATCATGCGAGAGCTAGATTAGAGACAAAATTTCTCAGGCAGAAGTCGCTATATCGCCAGAGGGATGGTAAAAAGAAGGTGGAAACGAAAAAACAAAATCCTATTTTTTTTGCTTGCCTGAAGAAAGGGTCACTGACCGTCTCTCGTGCTTCCAGCCGCCAGACTCTTCTTCTACCCTAGCAGCACTATATCGCCCGGAAAACGTCGCATCTCAAAAGGTGGCGGAGGTGACGCTGCGGTCGCCGGCAGCCTGACGACTCAAGGTCTAGCGCGGCCGGGGATGTTGTGATGTCGCTAACCTTCCTCCGCAGTATCGCCGGATCTCGCCGTTAATCCTTCCTTTCTGCTTGAGATAAGGACCCCCAGTCGCTTTCACCAAGAGGGGTTGCCTGAGTTCTATCCGCCGACCGAGTAACAAAAAACCTCACTCCTTGATCGAGGCTTATGCGGACACGAAGAAATAGCTTTACCCTTTTGCTGAGAGTAATAAAACCGGAAATAATAAATCGATTGGCTTGGCGTGATACGAGATGATGGGTCGCCTCGTCCGACGTAGTAAAGCCCGGCGCGACTATGCCTTGTCGGGAATCAGTCTAAGCGGACCAAGTTTGGGCCTATGTCCAATTCATAGTGAAGGGATTGAACCAACGTTAAACTGCATTCGCGCTCGTTTTAGCCCAGCATACGCGTCCAAAGCGTAAACCCAAGACTAATGAGACGTGGCGACGAATCGACACCCGAAATAACTATAAACACGTCGGACTAGTACTATTTTTCTATCGCTCGTACTCAACAAGTCGCATCTGACTAAGTGTTAATCCTGGAAGGAAAGTCCTCATAATACCAAAATTTTGACGCATCGCGATGGAATATTGTTTGGGAGGTGCGTACGTCGATGTCTATCGTCGGGGCGTAGCTCCTCAATATAACGTCGCATTCGTTAAAAGTTTAAGTATCTTAAGGTTCCAAATTAAATTATCCATTACGCCGCAAGGCCGGATAAAATTCCAAATCAAATTATCCATCACGCCGCAAGGCCGGGTAAATTCTCAAATCAAATTATCCAACACGCCGCAAGGCCGGATAAATTCTCAAATCAAATTATCCAACACGCCGCGAGGCCGGATGAAATTCCAAATCAAATTATCCATCATGCCACGAGGCCGGATAAATTCCGAATCAAATTACCCACTATGCCGCGAGGCCGGGCAAATTCCAAATTAAATTATCCATTACGCCGCAAGGCCGGATAAATGCCAAATTAAATTACTCGTTACGCCGCAAGGCCGGGTAAATTCTCAAATCAAATTATCCAACACGCCGCAAGGCCGGATAAAATTCCAAATCAAATTATCCACCACGCCACGAGGCCGGATAAATTTTCAAATCAAATTATCCATCACGCCGCAAGGCCGGATAAATTCCAAGCCAAATTATCCATCACGCCGCAAGGCCGGATAAATTCCAAACCAAATTATCCAATACGCCGCAAGGCCGGATAAATTTCAAAACCAAATTATCCAATACGCCGCAAGGCCGGATAAATTCCAAAACCAAATTATCCGACACGCCGCAAGGCTGGATATATTCCAAAACCAAATTATCCAACACGCCGCAAGGCCGGATAAATTCCAAAACCAAATCATCCAATACGCCGCAAGGCTCGATAAAACCCCAAACCCAATTACCCAATACGCCGTCGAGGCTGAATAATCTTTCTCTACTTCAAGTCATCCAACGCGCCATCAAGGCCGGGTGATCTTTCCAGTCCAATATCCAACACGCCTTAATGTATTACGATGGGATATCATTTGGGAGGTGCGTACGTCGATGTTTACCATCGGGGCGTAGCTCCTCGATATAACGTTGTACTGCCTGGGCCGGATATTACCCAACACGCCGTTACAAGGCTAAAGTTCGACCAACACAAATTGCCCATCTTGATGAAAACTCTTTTTCTCTTATCATGTCGAAATATGTATCACGTCAAATCAAATTTATGAATGAAATTTATAAATGACATCATCTGATTATCGCTCTTATCTTGTTGCGTATTATAGATCTCTTAATCAAAGGTTCCCTAATTTTAGGGGTAATTAACAATGAGCGCTTGCGCTCATTGGAAGCCAGAACCCATTAAATAAAAAAAAACCTTATTAATTTAAGGTGGATTTGAAACGGTCATAATACATTCCTAATGTAACAAAATGACCCCACAAATTCTGGCACGCCCGGTGGGACAGGCTTCTCCTTTCATCTTCGAGATCTATATTATGCAACACCAAATTCCGTGCCCTCGTTCTTACACTTCTCTTGTTCTGCGCAGCAATGGCAAAGAAGTTGAACATCTTTGTTGTGGATGCATCGATCATCATGCGTGGTGTCCAATTCGGCTCCATTTCGGAGGAAGACGTCGAGTTCATCTACCTACCCTTCATAGACTCCGAGAACATTAAAGGAAAGAATACTCCGGTTGTCAAGAGTAAGACCTCCTCGCAGAAGAAGGAGACTGCCACGAAAAAGGAAGGGCCATCATCCACTGATAATGGGGGCATGTTCGACGAAAAGGAGGAGGAACTGTCCTTTACTGTTAACGGGGGCAAGATCCACCAGGCTATGTTCTCAAGCCCTGAGACGACAAGGAAGCAGGAACGACAAGCCTTGAGGAAGAAGGAGGCTAGGCTCCGCAAACAAGGTCGCTTAATCCCTGTGAAGCATAACCATTCCGCCGTCAAGACAGAAATCGCCGTAACAAACAAATTTGCCCCACTCCTATCAGTTATGAGAAATTCTAACCTGATAGAGGGACTGCGGCTGCGAACCCACGTACAGAACAAGCCGCACCCAAAGCCCAGAAATATCCTTATTCAAAAGACAACATCTCAAAGGATTTATGAGACATACAAAAGGGCTCAAAAGAATATGAAAAGAAAAGAAAGACGTTCCAAGATCAGCCATAAGGAAACAGAGGGTCATATAATCCACACAGTGCGGATGGTGGAACATGCACGAGAGACCGGCTCTAATTCAGAGGAGGATACCCTTCGTGTGATGACAAGGAAAGCCAAGGGTAAAAAGTTGGCCTCTATCGTAATCTAGGAGCCTGTTCAACGGTACGAACTAGGAGCGACCCCTCTACACCAAGAAACTTTCGAAGAGGAAGAAGAAGAGGAAGAAGAACCCGTCATGACCACTAATCATGACCATAGAGATGAAGCTATCGCCAACCTCAAGAGGCAACTCAAAAAGAGGGATAACGACATGAGCATCCTCATGGCGAAGTTTGAGGAGGTGACTAGTGCTCTTGCAAAGACGCAAGAGATGATGCTGCGCCAAGAGCAATCATCGCGAGAACAAAATAACGCTCTGGCGACATCTTCTTTACCAGCACAATCAAATGACGAGGCCATCACCTTGACCAGGAAGGAAGTACAAGAGATGGTGATGGACCAGCTGAAGCAAATGGAGGGAACTAAAATCGCTCCGCGAAGGAGGCGCGGGAGACCTTACCCAGCTGTATACGATAATATTCCTTACCCCAAAGGGTACATTGTACCGCACTTTAAGATGTTTAGTGGAGTAGGAAACCCTGACCAACACTTGGCCCATTTCGTCGCGACTTGTGGGAACACTGGCGGCAATGACGCCTTATTGCTTCAGCAGTTTCCACAAAGCCTCTCAGGGGTTGCCTTTGAGTGGTATTACTCTCTGGAGAATGAAGCTATCGGAACTTGGGCCGACATGGAGGAAGCCTTTAGGATGAAGTTCGCTTCGATAAGCGATAAGATCACGATTGCAGATCTGGCCGATACAAAGAGGAAAAAGGATGAGACTGTCCTCAATTACATTACGAGATGGAGAAATCTGAGTATCAAATGCGAAAAGCCACTAGAGCAAACCGAAGCCGTGGATTTGTTGGTCCGCAACATCGATAGCTGGATGGCCCCCTTTCTTTGCGGCAATAACATCTCTACGTTTCAAGAATTGATCACCCAAGTGGCAAAGTTGGAACGAACGAACCATCAGCCCTACATAAATACGCAAAACCCAAAATTCAGAAGGGAAGAACCAAGAAAGAATGAACCCAAGATCGCCTATACAAACGTTGCTAATAGGGGCAAGAGGGTGGAAGTTCATAACGCAAACGTACCTCGAATCGAGAGAGCGCCAACGCTCGGTGAAAATAGCAGGGGCAAGCCATTGACCCTTGAAGAAAGAAAGAATAAAATCTATTCGTTCAAAAGAGAAAAGACGATGAAAATATTTAGGGACGCCCTAAAAAATGGTTTACAACTGCCAGAGCCGAAACGCCCCGAAGAAAGCAATAAAACTGACGATCCCAACTTTTGCCCTTACCATCGCGTACTGGGGCACACAATAGAAGACTGTTATATTTTCAAAGATTGGGTAGAGAAACAATATAAGACAGGGAAGATAACCTTATCGAAGCAGGTATTGAACGAAGCCCAAACCGAGGAGGTTGACGTCGTCCAAGTCAGAATAGATCCGACGCATGTAGAAGACCAAGAGTGGAATACCGTGGTGCCAAAAAAGACACTGCGACTCCTCCGAAAATTACAACAAATACCGGGCATAGTATGGACAGACTCCCTGTCCCCACGATACGTACCGCCAAGACCTCGTCCACCAACAAGAGAAAGTCAAAAGAAAAGGGAGAAGAACCCTCGATCGAAGAACAAAAATAAGAAAGCAGCTTCTTTGACTAAAGCGCAAGAAAAGAGTGCTCTCAAAAAATACATCGACTCGCTTGAGGAGTATGTGCAAGAAATGCCTAAACCTGTAAAACTTCACCACTGTATCACGGAAGAAGTATGGGAAAGACTCCTAGAAGATGATTCAGAGGATGAAGAGTATGAGATGGAGTCCTGCAAGATGATATCGGTGATCCCGGAGCTTTCAGAGGAAGACAAAACTGGCAATGTTAAAGACGTCACTACCGCAAGGATGGATACCTGTAACGCGATCAACTTGGGAAGTGACTCCGAAGATGAAATCTTACCTGCCTACCTATATGAGGAAGTACCTACTGCCAAAAGCAGCAAGCAAATAAACGAATCCTGCCAAATGAATCTTAGGAGCGGGAAGGTCGTAATGGGACGCACGATAGACAAGGAAAAGGAAAAACTCAAAGGAAAGCAAATTGAAACACAGGAAGTGGGCGACGATGCGGTACCCCCACTAAAGCCATCCTCTTCGGAATACAACATACTATCACATTTGAGAAAGGTTCCCGCCCTCCTCAGCATATACGACGCCTTGATGATGTCACAAGAACTGAGAGATGTTCTTATTTACGCCTTACAAAATCCTCAAAAATTCCAAGCATTCTTCGTGGAGGCTGATATAAAAGAGGCGCTGAGTACATATGCTACATCATCCATTACCTTCAACGACGATGACATGATATTGGGAACGTCGCAGCATAATCGACCGTTGTATGTGACTGGAGACGTGGAAGGGATGAAGATAAGCAGAATCTTAATCGATCCAGGGTCATCAGTTAACCTCGTAACCTTGCGGACCTTAAAAAGCCTTTCTTTAGGCGTCCATAACTTAACGGCCGAAAAAGTCGTCATCCAAGGGTTCAATAAAAATAGCCAGAAGGTTTTAGGCTCCATATGTTTGCCGTTGCAGCTCAATGGTTTGAAAACCGAAGTTAAATTCCACGTTATCGACACCGATACCTCATACAAGGCGCTACTCGGGAGACCTTGGCTGCACGAAAACCACATAGTCCCCTCTACCTTGCACCAATGCCTGAAATACCTAAAAGAAGGTAGGGAAGAGCGTATCGATGGGGATATTCAACCCTTCTCAGTGCACGAAGTTAAGTACGAAGACGCGCACTATTTCATCGGATCGACGACGCAGCCTGCGAAATCAACACTATAGAGCTCGATCATCTCCAAACTAAAGAAAACAACTCTGTCAGCATGTCCCCATTTCGGAAGTGACTCCGAGTCAGAAGCGAGTGACTGCTCGGCCTCTACATGCGACGTGGTTGAAACCCATGAAAAGGAAGGTTGGTCACAAAGGCTGATGATACGACGAAACATGACGGAATACGAGATAGGGGTATGGAGAGTTCCTCAAGGCTACCTTAAGGGTTTCACTCCCTTGAATGCATCGCAAGTCGTAGAGATGAAGACTTTTATTGTCCCTAGCAAGAGGGAATGCACAAGAGGAAGGTTCTTTGTCCATGAGCCAATACACTTCTATCAGTCAGATGAAATTCACCACATCATGACAGACAAAGAGAATGACCCAGAGTCAACGCAACTCATCAAAATCCCCCCATTTGCTTATTACCCTTCGAGCTTAAGAAATCTCGTAGAAAAGTACGGTTGCTTGAACCCTCGCTTAAAAAGTGAGTTACGCCAATTTGAGAAGTTGTGGAACCCAGGTTCACAAAATATCACATTACCAAATGGGAAGATCTCCAATACTCGGGGTTTAGGGTACACAGAGCCATGTGAAGAAGCTCTTATGTTTCACCCATATACTTGCAATATGGTGACAATAGGCGAAACATACGAAATGGAGCAGGAAAATGAAGAATTCAAAAGGGCACCGAAAGAACTAGAAGATGGGGGGCAGACCACCTGCGATGAGTTGATTGAGGTCAATCTTGGGTCGGAAGAGGATGTCAGGCCCACTTATATAAGTGCACAACTCTCTCAGCATGAAAAGGACCAGCTGGAGGCACTCCTACATGAGTTTAGTGACTGCTTCGCATGGACATATAAAGAGATGCCGGGCCTCAGCCCGGAGGTCGCCGTCCATAATTTATCGATCGGCCCTGATGCTACTCCGGTAAAGCAGGCACCAAGAAGAATGAGGATAGAACTTGAAGAGCAGATCACACTCGAAATAAAGAAATTAATCGAGGCGGGCTTCATAAGAGAGGAGAAATACGCAGACTGGATAGCAAGTATCGTCCCTGTGAAGAAGAAAAATGGGCAAATCCGGATCTGCGTAGATTTCAGAGACTTGAATAATGCATGTCCCAAAGACGATTTTCCACTCCCTGTGACAGAAGTAATGATCGACTCGGTGTCAAACTTTGAGGTGTTTTCATTTATGGACGGGTCATCTGGTTACAATCAAATTAAGATGGCGCCTGAAGATGAGAGGCACACTGCGTTTCGCACGCCTATCGGCATCTTTTGTTACACTGTTATGCCGTTTGGATTAAAGAACGCTGGGGCAACATACCAACGCGCGATGACTAAGATCTTCGATGATTTAATCCACAAGCTCGTCGAGTGCTATGTGGACGATTTGGTGGTTAAGTCGCAATCTAGAGTAGAGCACTGTCAGGACTTGAGGACCGTGTTCACCCGCATCCGCAAGTACAACCTCAAAATGAACCCGTTCAAATGCGCGTTTGGAGTATCATCTAGAAAATTCGTGGGTTTCGTGGTCAAACACAAAAAGATCGAAATTGATCCAGCGAAGATAAGCTCAATCAAAGACATGCCGCCCCCAAAGAATCTTAGGGAGCTTAGATCCTTTCAAGGGCGACTGGCCTATATTAGGAGGTTCATTTCCAATTTATCCGGGCGAATCCATCCCTTTTCCAAACTAACGAAGAAAAACACTCCGTTCATTTGGGATAGTACGTGTCAAAATGCTTTTGAAAATATCAAAGAATACCTCTCATGCCCTCCAGTCCTTGGGGCACCTATCACTGGAAAGCCACTCATCTTATATACCACGGCATTGGAAGCATCCTTGGGAGCACTGTTGGCTCAGAATAATGACGAGGGAAAGGAGACCGCGTTGTATTACCTTAGCCGAATGTTCGTAGGGGCAGAGCATTCCTATTCGCCAATCGAAAAACAATGTTTGGCGTTGATATTTGCCATCAAGAAATTAAGACATTATCTCCTTGAACATGAAGTTCGTCTCATATCAAGAGTTGACCCCTTAAGATACCTGATGACAAGGCCTACCCTAACAGGACGATTGGCTAAATGGGCCGTCTTACTCCAGGAATTCGACATCACATATGTGTCGCAGAAAGCAGTAAAAGGGCAAATTCTCGCCGATTTCTTAGCGGCTCATCCTGTCCCCGATGACTCTCCTCTGAATTATGATTTACCAGACGAGGAAATATTAAGTACCGAAATCGACCATGGATATTGGGAACTCTACTTCGATGGGGCATCTTCAATTCAACCGGCTATTCCCCCGAATATCCCGAAAGTAAAGTCAGGGATTGGCCTGGTATTCGTCACCCCGGAAAAAGGAATATTGCATTACTCCTTAGCCCTCACCGGTCCTTGCACCAACAACGAAGCTGAGTACGAGGCTTTGATCGCCGGACTCGAGCTCGCGCTGGAGATGAAAATCGAAAGAATGCATGCGTATGGCGACTCCCAGCTCATCGTCAAACAGGTGACAGGTGAATACCAAGTCAAGAAAACGGAATTGCACAAATATCATACGAAAGCTGTGGAACTCATGGAAAAAATACCGTACGTCACTCTGACCTGCATCGCTAGGGCTGCTAATGGTAGAGCGGACGCACTGGAAAAGTTTGCCAAAGAGCTAGCTGGGCCATCCATTGACCAAGTCAATATCATGATCAAAGACAAGAAGCTGATCGCACCAGCCGAAAATGATCACGTCGATAAGAAAGAAGTAGTAGACGCTATGATAATCTCCCCCACGCAAGAACATGACTGGAGAGAGCCATTCGTTAACTATCTCAAAAGTGGCATCCTACCCGAGGATAAGACTCAAAGGGTACAATTGAAAAAACGGGCCCTTCGGTATACATTTGTGAATGACACGCTGTATCGTCGATCGTATGAACAGCTTTGGCTCAGGTGTATCGCAATGGATGAGGTCGCCCACGTATTACATGAAGTCCATTCCGGTCTTTGTGGTGCCCACCAATCAGGACCCAAGATGTATCTTAAGATTAAGAGGTTGGGGTACTACTGGCCAAGCATGGTACGAGACTGCATCAACTGCGCAAAGACTTGCCATTTGTGCCAAGTGCATGGAGATTTGATTCATAAGCACCCTAACCCTCTTCATCCAACGGTTTCGTCGTGGCCGTTCGAAATATGGGGGACAGATATAGTGGGGCCCATAGAACCTCCTTCTTCTCTGGGGCATCGATTCATACTCGCGGCAACAGACTACTTCTCCAAATGGGCGGAGGCCATCCCACTAAGGGAAGTCAAGGCAGCCAATGTCGTCAATTTCTTTCGCGGGAACATATTGAGTCGTTTTGGAACCCCTAGACGAATCATATCCGATAACGGCTTGGCCTTCAAGAATGCCTCGATTTACAAATTTGCAGAGCGTCACAAAATTGATTGGCTATACTCCTCGATATACAATCCAAGAGCGAATGGACTAGCCGAAGCGTTCAATAAAACTCTATGCAAGCTGCTCAAGAAGAGCGTTTCAAAGAACAAGAAAGAGTGGCATCAGAAGCTAGTGGAAGCATTATGGGCTTATCGAACTACGTATCGCACGCCCACACAATCGACGCCTTATTCCCTGGTCTTCGGTGTCGAAGCAGTGCTTCCACTCGAGGTCGAAATACCTTCGCTAAGAATGGCGATGCAATGTGATATGACGATGGATGAAAATGCCCAGTTACGTCTTGATGAGCTGGACACGCTTGATGAGCAAAGGCTGATTGCACAGCAAAACCTAGAGCTATACCAAGCACAAATGGCAAGGGCGTACGACAAGTTAGCCAGAGAACACACTTTCAAGAAAGGAGATCTTGTCCTAGCAGTAAGGCGACCCATCATATCTAACAAGATAGCAAAAGGGAAGTTCAACCCTAATTGGGAAGGACCCTACGTGATAGGAAAAGTTTACGAAGGAGGAGCCTACCAGCTGACAGATCAAAATGGGGCGCACCCGATGCCACCCATCAACGGCCGTTTCTTAAAGAAATACCATGCTTAAAACGCGAATCTGATCCTGACCAAGCGACACTAGGCTCGAGAATATCAAAGCCGTTGCCAGCTGACTGTTTGCTAGACCTGTGTAAGTTCCTCATATGAACTAGCGAGCCGCGCTGTTGCCGCGCTTCGGCGGCCCCGAAGTCCTTGAGGTGCGCCCGGACGTCAGTGCCCCCAATCTGAAACCTCACGACGTGCTTGTCCGTGCCCGCGCCATCTCAATCAATCCCTTGTACATACGGATTCGATCTGGTTACGGTCGCTCTATTTTTGAACCGCTCCTGCCACATAAGCATCTTCAAAGAGAGCTCCACACAATGAAAGACATTTTAGTGACATTGATTTGATTCTGTTCTACTGTTTTCCCTTTCTCTTTCGAGGATTACAATTCTTGTATGCAAGTATTGATGGAAGAACAGAGTTGAGCGCTCACTCGCGAGATAAACTTAAGCTCCCGCTACTCGAGCAAGATAAAAAGAATGGATATGCAAGATTAAAATTAAGAAGTGCAGAAGTAATCAAATTTGAAGCTGGGTCTTGAGTACCCTGTTGTCAGTATTTTTGGAGGCCACTGCAGCGTTGGCTACCTCTGTGTAGTGAATTCCATCCCAGCTAATATACTTGGAACCGATAGGACAGACTTGGCAGCCATCAGCACCACACGGGATGTTTTAATTATAGTCGTATGGGGGTCCGCCATAACCACAGCATGCCGTTGGTGCAGTCCCAAAGCCTGCAAAGGAGAACAATGTGGGCTGCAGTTTTGACAATACAAGCATGACATTACACCAGTTACAAGTGGACAGCAGTTACACCAGTTACAATTTGCCGAAAGGAAGCCATCATTACATCAACCACAACCAATCAAGAACAAAATGATCCTGAATAGGTAAATGGTACATCAAAGAGCACAAGACATCCCAAATGTTAAAGTCCAAACACATGGTACAGGAAGAGATACATCAAAATACAGAGACACCCCAAAATACAAAAAATCCAAGCGCATAGCACAAAAGAAACACATCAAAATTCTTTAATTATGTTCTGGAGAACGTGCCTTCGTTCTTTAATGACAGAAGCAAGTCTGCTGCGCTCAACTTCCTTCATCTCACGCTGAGTCTCTAATGAAGCCTGGTGGACTTCAGTTGCATCAATTAGCTCTGAGTTCTGTGCTTTGGCGGTTTCAATATTCTCCAAATTGTCGTCACAATCTTGCATGACAGAAATTGCCGCACGTCTTTCTGATAGGAGCCTCTCCCTTTCTTCGTCGATTTGTTCCATGCGCGCGTCAATCCGCCTCACTTTGGCCCTGGCTAAATCACAAGACATCATTATAGCGTTCTTCTCAATAATCAAACTACTTTGAAGGGACCATAAATCCTCTAGAACGGTTGCCTCTTCGCTGATCTGGGAATCAAGAGCGGCGGTATCCAAACTGATCAATGAGTTTTGCTCGACCTCAAGTTGCTTCAAGACTTCTATTATCTCCCGACTCAGTCTTTCCCAAGTAGCCTCCAGAGCTTTGAAACTGGTCAAGGTTTGCGAAATGCTATATGAGGAAGTCAAAAACTCTTCTACTGTGGGAAGTGAGCCCTCGTCATGAAGCGTGCCAAGGTAATCAGAAATAAAGAAACGGGCTGCTCTCTCCTGCGATCGCCGGACTATATCTGAAACCCGAGAGGTAGACGGCCCGGGAGGTGGCGGCATAGCAGTCTCCCGAATCCCGCTCACAGCCCCTGAAATGACAACATGAAGCAGACTATTAAAGAAAATAGTGGTACATAGCTGGTGTATGACAAACCATGCAGACATGACGAGTTTACCTTTGTCGGAGGATCCATCACGTTGGAATCCACCACCGCCGAAAGAGCGACCGTCCTCAATACTGGCCTCCCCCATACCTGCCACCAGCAAAACGGGAATGCCAAAGTGATCCAGTAATACTAAGATCAGCCATCCAGCACACGGTACAAACCCAATTATTGTTGCAAAAAGAAATGACTCACAATCGAGTACATCAGACTACATGTTAGCAGAAAGAATAAGGAAAACATACTTTCGTTATGCACGTTCGCCACCCCTGCAACGACCAACTTGACGCAAGATACCAGACCGGTTGAAGACCCTCCTGCCATCATAACAAATTCTGTATAGTCAAGGAGAGACAAAGATCATACACAGCTAAAAGAGGCAATACTAGCCATGAAAATCGATAGGGAAACAAAACGGTAACGAGTCACAAGTATAAAAATGAAACTTTTCTCCCACTACCATGGTAATACAATGCAGCTAAGAAATAAATGACGGGTGATGAAAATTACCGTCCTCCGCGACCCTCTCGTCCCCTGCGATAGTGTCCATACCTTCCGACACAGGCACTGAAAATGTCACAAAATGATAGCAATAATAAGAACAAAATTCTGCTGAGTGACGCAGTCATTAGGATATATGGCAGGGACCCATGTCCCTGCCATTCCTTGAAACACTCTGCCAGAACAAGGAGGAACAAGAAATTACCATTATGCGAAGAAGACACCCCTTCTGCCTCGATCCCTAACGTACTCGGCGCATGCTTTAGACCTACAAGCAAATCTGACACTGATCAAACATGAAATCGTCGTTAGAGGCGCTATTCAAAAGATTTATCATGTGTAACCCAAACTACAGCATCACGATAGTGAAAACAATAAGTAGAAGGATACAATTCGAGGACTTTAAGCCTTACTCGTCTCTGAGTTGATCAAGGAATTCCTCACACTTGCGCCGGTATCAGCTTCCATCGTCGGTTCCGCCGGTACGTGAACAACTGCACCAAGATCGGATTGTAAGTCAAACGTAAGGAACTCTGCAGGCTACATAACCTGGACAAGCCGTACTTCCTTTCAAGGCCCCAATCACATCGTCAGACGAGTCGCTCGGATAATGTTTTAACAGTTCGGCGGTATCAATATCATCCATGTCCGCTGCATCATCAGGGAGGTGAGCGTGTACCTGCTCAGCGACTTTGGTTGCAGACCGAACCTCTAAAGAACACAGAACATGTCAGAAATAATCACATGAGTCAAAAATAATCGCATATATCAGAGATAATTGCTGTATCAAACAAGCGAGTGCATAAAAAGGAAATACACGGAATGTCCAATGAAGAAAATAGTACCCGTGATGGTCAACTCGTCCTTGCTCGCTCGCTGCGAAGTTGTATCCTCGCCAAGACACCCTTCAATGCTAAGAGCAGAATTGGATCCTCGTACGTGTCCTATGTCCTGCACCCCGAGTAAAAGTGTCAAATCAGTGATACCGCATATTATAAAAGAAAAAGAAAAAGGTAGATGCTACCTCAGATAAGCTAGGCGATGCCGCCCCCAGGTCCAAGATCCTTGGCCGCTTGAGGGATGAAGACCGAGAGAGATCAAATTCAAAGCCGTATGACGATCGACTAGTTGTCCTCTTCAAGAATTTCCGCGGATGGGACTTTTCGGTGAAGCCAAATGTGTCCTTGATGTCATAGCTGAAAAGCGCCTTCAAATGCATGGCATGCCACCTCAAGTATCCATAACTGCATCTAGGAACCCGGCCACGAGCCGGGATGGCAAATGACGAATGGGTTCCACGCCGGAGCAGCAAACACCAACAAGAGGCCGTTGTCGCGAGGTCGCCTGATAATCTCCCATAATCCAGGACACTTTGAGGGATAGCCTGATCAAAGCCGAATTGGCGAGCGCATCTATGAGGATTGTACATTTCTAAAGATGCAAGATTTCCACTCCTGAAGGGTAGCCAGCCTACCCGAATGCTCACAAGGAATTCGGTAGCAAGCCACCCATCCTCGGTCAATACGTCAACGGGGTTATCCTGAACATCAGCCTGCTCGCCTAGACATCCTGCTTTGTTTGGAAATATGACCCGATGATGCCCAAAGATCTTATCCTCGCGAAAGAGTAAACGTGCCTCAAGATCTCTAAAGCGAACCGGATGAGCCCCAGCAATGCATACCATGAGGGGTAACTTACGCTTCATAGCCTCAGAAGCGGCAGTGGTGTATAACCCTTGAAACTGCAGATTGAACCATCCAAAGAGATAATGAAGGGGGATCAGCGTGTCTTGTGAGCCCGGGAAGTCAGCGGTGCACGCCTCTCTCAAAGACCGAAATAAATTCGACAACGCCGCCGGGGCCAAGGAGAGACGAACTCCCCGCGCCAGTCTATCAGCCATAATAAAAACCTCCGGCCTGATGCGATTTGGGTACTTGTAGGGGATGGCAAAGTAGCATAGCCAGCAAGCTAAAAAGGCCGTAAGGAATGTAACTCGGTCCATTTCCTTTGCCGCGATAGGAGGCCGAAGGGGCGTATCATAGTCCTGCACTAAAATGTTTTCTGAACCGACACCAAAGGGATCACGCGGCGAGGGGAAGCCGGTCTCGTATGCGGTGCCTAAGTCGACGAAATGTAGGATCCACTGGGTAATAGAGACAGCCCCAGAATACCGGTGAAGTAGCTCATAAAAGTGGTGGAACACAGCCTTGAGGGAGGAAGAACATCGAAACTCGCCGTGTGCGGTCTCGCCAAAGAGTGCCTTTTCATCCGGTACATGCTCATCATATCGGGCACCTAATATGGGGAGCCCGCAAACATATCGCATGTCCCAGAGACTCGGGACAATCTCCTCTTCAGAAAGATAACACGTGTTGGTGGCCGGACTCCAATGCTCTAAGATGCTCTTTAATAAAGTAACATCATACTCATAATTAAATAACGACAGCATGATGGCCTCATAAATCCCGGCTTT
The DNA here is from genome assembly GCA_027563935.2 of Costus lasius. NCBI lineage: Eukaryota > Viridiplantae > Streptophyta > Magnoliopsida > Zingiberales > Costaceae > Costus > Costus lasius. The sequence goes on from CM050448.1 coordinate 102,749,914, forward strand.
CTTAAGAATCTTCCTCTCGCTACGCAAGATGTATCGTGCCCACTCTGTGTAGCCGGGATGGTGCGTGACGCTACCACAAATGTTAAATCGCAAGGCCCACCTCGGTACGCGCTTAGCAGCCATTTCCAAACCCAAAAAGAAGTTTGACTCTTGGTTGGATATTCTGGTGTGGGGTTCAAGGCATAAACATAAGTCAGGACCTTGGTCAAAGATGCGAGAGTTGTTCATCACTCCGGTCACATTACTCTCTAGAGGCGTCCAATTTCCACTCTCAAAATGGGGGTGAGGTTTGTACTCCGTTGGCACTAGAGGCATGGACAAGTGACGGGGTATCTTGTTATGGAATACATCCCTGCCCTCCAACATCACGTCGCGCCACTCGTGCCATATTCCCCGGAAGTGACCGAGGGAATCATACTTCTTAATATATTCCATGATCGCTTCATCATTGGGTTCGTCCAATGGCATGGAAGCGCGGCGGGACCACAGGAAACCCATGAACGATGCAAAAGAATAAAGACAGAAGACAAAAGAGCCGAAAGACCAAGTCAACACCTGGAGCAACAATAAGAATAGTAAGACAACATATAAATGTTCTGTCTTCCCAACGGTTTTGCACACGCCTATGCTTGTACAAACCCGTTGGGAGGGGCAATTTGTTGAACCACCTATTCCACCCAGAAATAGCAAGAGAAATATACCCAGAGGCACAGTAACGATCCTAAAACAAATGAGTGGAGTGACAAATACACAAAACTCCTAAAGCGTTTGAACATACACCTTTTTTTTAGTATCAATTTTGAAGTCTACAATAGATGAACCAAGGAATTTGCTATACCAGCAGCAAATTGCTCTGCAAACACAAAAGTATGAGATCTGGCATGAGAATGATATCCACACACAAGAGATGATGTATAGTACTCCACATGTTATTCATGGTCCATGATGATTTGCCGCTCTATGACATACTGAATGAATTTCAGAAAGGACACAGTCACATAGCTGTAGTTGTCAAGCACACGAAAGCTAATGGCATACCAAAGAACAGAATTGGCGACTCAGACAACATAATGGACCAGAGTAGGAGCCACAATGAAGCCCGTGGCAGAAATTTTAGACGAGATAGACAAGTACGTTGATGCTCACAACAAGGTCAAGATGAACATGTTACCTACAAGGAGATCTTCACCAAGAGCATATGGAATTGCATCTGTCTCTCAGTTTCAGCGTCGAACGCCTACAGCCTCTCCACCATCTCCATATCACGATGCATCTGTCTTCCGTTCACCATCTGTTTCTCAATCTGCGCAAGATCCTGGTGTAACCGGCTGTTGGGCCACCAGATCATTTTTCCCAACCCTACAAGGAGATCAAGAGCTACAAACCGGGTTAGTAAAAGAAGAGAAGAATGTCAAGACCTACTTCGACCATAAATAGGCATATACCAACAGAGAGCAAAGCTGGAATGCGCATGAAAGTAAGAGAAGCTATATGCCAACGACTGGAAATAAATGGAAAGGGGAAAGAGGGGAGAAGAGACAAACAAACAATCAACAAATAAAAAATTCTGATATACGCCATCAGGTATGTAAATAAGAAATATGAAAATATATTACCCAATCCCACCTACCAATCTGCGAATAAGACAAAAAAAATCAGAAGAAGATATGGCAAAAGATAACCTGTTAACAAGAAAGGAGGGGTCAGTTCCTAACCGATGAAGGAGTGCTTGGAGAGAGGGATGGAAAACCCTCATAACAATTAAAGAAAAATCAATCGATAAAAGAAGTAAAAAGGGAGGGAAAGCCGGCTGTTAATAAAATAGCCACTCTATGGGGCTGAAAGACATATAAAAAGGGGGGGGGCAGGAGACTAAAAAAAAAACATCATCGAAGGCGGCAAGAAAAAGCAGGAGAAAGGTAAACGAAAGGGAGTTCCTCTTTACTTTTCCTTACTCGCTTTTAGGCTTCATGGACGCATTAAGCGTCCTGGCACCATGAAGAAATGTAGCATTCCCTTCTCGATTACTCGTTCTTTTCTTTAGGCTTCATGGACGCATTAAGCGTCCTGGCACCACAAAGAAAATATACATCACCCTCCTTCGATCTTCTCCGGCTTGCATTGTGCAAGCTAACATGGTGAAAATAATCGTCTACTTGGAGGAACTCGTAAAAGAGGAGGAAACGACGTGCTGTAGAAAAAAAAAAAAAAAAGAGAAAAAAAAACGCTCGATATGTTAAGGGATGCGTCAAAGAGGAGGAAACGATGAAAAAAGGGAAAAGAGAGAAAAGAAGAAGAAAAAGGGACACTCGATACGTTAAAAGATACGAAAAGGAAGGAGAGAGCTAACCTGATGCGGGCTGTTTGCTGCCACTACCGTTCACTCATTCACCAGTCACAAGCGCTGCTGGCAGAACATAGAAAAATTAGACTCCAACTTGAAAAAAAAAAACTGAAGAAGTCAACGAGTATTTGAAAGAGGGGTTAGCAAGTATTACCTGTAGAAGTGGGATTGTTTCTGATCCCTCACTTAGTTCTTCTCCTTGAAAGAATTATTCGGACAAGAATAAGAAATCACCAAAGTGAACTAAGGATGAGGGACATCCCTCGTCAGAACGCTGCAGGGCGGACAACCATGAACAAGAGGGATAAAAAGATGAGATAAACTTGAAAACAGACAACCGTAAACAAAAAGGAATCATTCCAGGCATTGTGACAAACAACGAAAAGGGACAAGCGGCGAAAACCTTAGGAGAGCCTCGTCACATAGCAAGAGAAGTAACAACGAAACAATCATGCGAGAACTAGATTAGAGACAAAATTTCTCAGGCAGAAGTCGCTATATCGCCAGAGGGATGGTAAAAAGAAGGTGGAAACGAAAAAACAAAACCCTATTTTTTTTGCTTGCCTGAAGAAAGGGTCACTAACCGTCTCTCGTGCTTCCAGCCGCCAGACTCTTCTTCTACCCTAGCAGCACTATATCGCCCGGAAAACGTCGCATCTCAAAAGGTGGCGGAGGTGACGCTGCGGTCGCCGGCAGCCTGACGACTCAAGGTCTAGCGCGGCCGGGGATGTTGTGATGTCGCTAACCTTCCTCCGCAGTATCACTGGATCTCGCCGTTAATCCTTCCTTTCTGCTTGAGATAAGGACCCCCAGTCGCTTTCACCGAGAGGGGTTGCCTGAGTTCTATCCGCCGACCGAGTAACAAAAAACCTCACTCCTTGATCGAGGCTTATGCGGACACGAAGAAATAGCTTTACCCTTTTGCTGAGAGTAATAAAACCGGAAATAATAAATCGATTGGCTTGGCGTGATACGAGATGATGGGTCGCCTCGTCCGACGTAGTAAAGCCCGGCGCGACTATGCCTTGTCGGGACTCAGTCTAAGCGGACCAAGTTTGGGCCTATGTCCAATTCATAGTGAAGGGATTGAACCAACGTTAAACTGTATTCGCGCTCGTTTTAGCCCAGCATACGCGTCCAAAGCGTAAACCCAAGACTAATGAGACGTGGCGACGAACCGACACCCGAAATAACTATAAACACGTCGGACTAGTACTATTTTGCTATCGCTCGTACTCAACAAGTCGCATCTGACTAAGTGTTAATCCTGGAAGGAAAGTCCTCATAATACCAAAATTTTGACGCATCGCGATGGAATATTGTTTGGGAGGTGCGTACGTCGATGTCTATCGTCGGGGCGTAGCTCCTCAATATAACGTCGCATTCGTTAAAAGTTTAAGTATCTTAAGGTTCCAAATTAAATTATCCATTACGCCGCAAGGCCGGATAAAATTCCAAATCAAATTATCCATCACGCCGCAAGGCCGGGTAAATTCTCAAATCAAATTATCCAACACGCCGCAAGGCCGGATAAATTCTCAAATCAAATTATCCAACACGCCGCAAGGCCGGATGAAATTCCAAATCAAATTATCCATCACGCCACGAGGCCGGATAAATTCCGAATCAAATTACCCACTATGCCGCGAGGCCGGGCAAATTCCAAATTAAATTATCCATTACGCCGCAAGGCCGGATAAATGCCAAATTAAATTACCCGTTACGCCGCAAGGCCGGGTAAATTCTCAAATCAAATTATCCAACACGCCGCAAGGCCGGATAAAATTCCAAATCAAATTATCCATCACGCCACGAGGCCGGATAAATTTTCAAATCAAATTATCCATCACGCCGCAAGGCCGGATAAATTCCAAGCCAAATTATCCATCACGCCGCAAGGCCGGATAAATTCCAAACCAAATTATCCAATACGCCGCAAGGCCGGATAAATTTCAAAACCAAATTATCCAATACGCCGCAAGGCCGGATAAATTCCAAAACCAAATTATCCGACACGCCGCAAGGCTGGATATATTCCAAAACCAAATTATCCAACACGCCGCAAGGCCGGATAAATTCCAAAACCAAATCATCCAATACGCCGCAAGGCTCGATAAAACCCCAAACCCAATTACCCAATACGCCGTCGAGGCCGAATAATCTTTCTCTACTTCAAGTCATCCAACGCGCCATCAAGGCCGGGTGATCTTTCCAGTCCAATATCCAACACGCCTTAATGTATTACGATGGGATATCGTTTGGGAGGTGCGTACGTCGATGTTTACCATCGGGGCGTAGCTCCTCGATATAACGTTGTACTGCCTGGGCCGGATATTACCCAACACGCCGTTACAAGGCTAAAGTTCGACCAACACAAATTGCCCATCTTGATGAAAACTCTTTTTCTCTTATCATGTCGAAATATGTATCACGTCAAATCAAATTTATGAATGAAATTTATAAATGACATCATCTGATTATCGCTCTTATCTTGTTGCGTATTATAGATCTCTTAATCAAAGGTTCCCTAATTTTAGGGGTAATTAACAATGAGCGCTTGCGCTCATTGGAAGCCAGAACCCATTAAATAAAAAAAACCTTATTAATTTAAGGTGGATTTGAAACGGTCATAGTACATTCCTAATGTAACAAAATGACCCCACAGGAATTAACCCCTCTTTTTGTATGTACAGAATTTTGATGGAAGAGGAGCACAAGCCACATGCAGATTTTCAAAGGAGACTTAACCCCTCTATGAAGGAAGTTGTGAAGAAGGAAGTTCTAAAATTACTTGATGCAGGTATTATCTATCCTATCTCTGATAGTAAGTGGGTAACTCCTATTCATTGTATTCCCAAGAAAGGGGGAGTAACTGTAATGAAAAACAAAGACAATGAATTAATTCATGTTTGGATAGTAACTAGTTGGCGTATGTGCATAGATTATCAAAAATTGAATGCTGCCACTAGGAAAGACCATTTCCCTTTGTCTTTTATTGATCAGATGGTTGAAAGGCTTACAAACCATTCTCATTTCTATTTCTTAGATGGATATTCTGGATTTTTTCAAATTCTTATACATCTTGATGATCAAGATAAGACCACCTTCACTTGCCCATACGGTACTTTTGCATATAGGAGAATGTATTTTGGTTTGTGTAATGCACCTGCTACTTTTCAGAAGTGTATGATGGCTATTTTTTTGACTTTATTGAGGATTTTATGGATGTCTTTATGGATGGCTTTTCTGTATATGGTTCTTCTTTTGATGAGTGTTTGATTAATTTATCCCGAGTTTTGCAGAGGTGTAAAGAAACTAACCTTGTACTTAATTGGGAAAAGTGTCATTCCATGGTTAGGCAAGGGATAATTTTGGGGCACTTGATTTCAGAGAGAGGGATTGAAGTTGACAAGGCCAAAGTTGAGGTAATAAAAAAATTAGAGCTGCCCACTATAGTAAAGGAGGTCCGAAGCTTTCTTAGACATGTAGGATTCTATTGGCGATTCATCAAGGATTTCTCTAAACTTGCTAGACCTCTTACAAATTTACTTTGTAAAGATGTTAAATTCTCTTTTGATAAAGATTGTTTATCTGCTTTTCAGGAGTTAAGGAAGGCCTTGATTTCAGCACCTATCATCCAGCCTCTAGATTGGAATTTGCCCTTTGAGCCGATGTGTGACGTCAGTGATTATGCAATAGGAGCAGTCTTAGGACAAAGAAAAGAGAAAAAGCCTTATGTCATTCACTATGCTAGTAGGACCTTGGATGAGACACAGAGGAATTATACCACCACTGAAAAGGAACTTTTTGCTGTAGTTTTTGCCTTTGACAAATTCATATCATATTTGCTTAACTCTAAAGTTCTAGTGTACACTGATCATGCTACAGTGAAATACTTGATGCAGAAGAAGGATAGTAAACCGCGCTTACTTAGATGGATTTTACTTTTGCAAGAGTTTGATTTGGAAATCAAAGATAAAAAGGGATTAGAAAACTTTGTTGCAGATCACCTCTCAAGAATATTGGTAAATGCTGAAAAGGGTGATTTAATCAATGATTTCTTTCCTGAAGAACAACTCTTAGCTATTGAACAGATCAAGGCCCCTTAGTATGCTGATATAGTAAATTACTTGGTGGCTAATATTTTTCCTCCGGATTTGAATTATCAAGGAAAGAAGAGATTTTTAGCTGAGGTAAAGAACTATTTTTGGGATGAGCCTTATGTTTTTAGGAGATGTGCAGATAGAATTTTTAGGAGGTGTATACCTGAAAAGGAAATCACAGATATATTATTTCAGTGTTATGGATCTTCATATGGAGGTCATGCTAGTACTCAAAAGACTGCCTTCAAAGTTTTACAATCAGAATTTTACTGGCCCTCAATCTTTAAAGATGCTAGGAATTTTATTTTATCTTGTGATAGATGCCAAAAAAAATGGAAACATTAATAGAAGACATGAGATGTCACTGTCCACTATTCTTGAGGTTGAGATATTTGATGTTTGGGGAATAGATTTCATGAGACCTTTTCCATCCTCTGGAGGTAACAAATACATACTTGTGGCAGTTGATTATGTTTCTAAGTGGGTTGAAGCTCTTGCTTCTCCTACTAATGATTCAAGAGTTGTTGTTAAACTGTTCAAAAAGATTATCTTTCCAAGATTTGGGACACCACGAGTAATAATTAGTGATGGAGGCTCACACTACATAGAACATAAGTTTTCGGCTTTGCTTAGAAAGTATGAGATATATCATAAAGTTGCCACACCTTATCATCCCCAAACAAGTGGACAAATTGAGATATCAAATAAAGAGATCAAGGGAATTTTGGAAAAGACTGTGTCACGCACGAGAAAAAATTGGGCATCTAAACTTGATGATGCACTTTGGGCTTACCGAACTGCTTTCAAAACTACAATAGGTATATCTCCTTTTCAATTGGTTTATGGTAAATCTTGTCATCTACCTGTAGAGCTCGAGCATAGGGCGTTCTAGGCGATCAAAGCACTAAATTTTGACTTAAAGAATGTGGGAGAGAAACAAAGGTTACAATTGAACGAGCTAGATGAGATTAGACTCTCCGCTTACGAAAATGCAAAAATTTATAAAGAGAGGACTAAAATATGGCATGATCGACATATTTTCAGAAGGGAATTCCAACCATGTGACTTTGTTCTTTTATTCAATTCTAGATTGAGACTTTTTCTTGGTAAACTTAAGTCTCGATGGTCTGGACCTTTTCCGGTGAAGAAAACTTACCCTTACGGAGCTGTGGATATATGGAGTGATCAAACGGGAGAGTTTAAAGTTAATGGTCAGAGGTTGAAGCATTATTATCAAAAAGAACTGATTGAGGACGAAGAAAAATTTCATCTTGAAGAACCTCGAAGAGACATAAGTGTAGAACGGTCAAGCTAATGATCTTTAAATTAGCGCTTCTTGGGAGGTAACCCAAGCACTCTTACTTAGTTTCCTCTATTTTAGTTTATTTTTAGAGTTAATTTTTCTTCTCTTTTTACAGGAAAAAAAAATCAAAATTTGCATAAATTACGGCAGTGTCGTAAGGTATATTACGGGGCCGTAATGTAGGTTGTTCTCCATCCAGAAACTTTCAAAATTTTTACAGTAGTACCGTGAGAAATTTTAGGTGCCGTAATTTTGGGTAATTTTTGTACAGAAAGTTTTATGGTTTTTACAGCACTATAGTATTAATGTTCACTGGCCGTAATTTGAAACGAAATCTTTCCCGAGAGTTTTGCATTTTTACGGTACTACTGTAAGATTTTTCCTAGGCCGTATTTTCGACATGTTTTTTGGTAGAAAGTTTTCAGTTTTTTTTGGCTAAATACGGCACTACCGTAATGCATTTTATAGTGCCGTAATTATAACCGATTTTTGAACAGAAAGTTTAGGGAATTTTATGGCACTACCATATTGGTTTTATGGCCGTGATGTTTAAACTGTCAAAATTACGGCACTGCCGTAAGATAAATTATGGCTGTAATTTCGTTTGACTACGCAATTCCATGGCCGTTTTTAGGGATTTTCACCATTGTTTTCGCCCATTCTTGCACTAACTAATCTGCCCTTACCTTCAAAAACTTTTCGGCGATCCTTTCTGCCCATTCTCGAGCTTCATTTTGATGTTCTCTAGCTAGATGTAGTTTACGAGGATAGCAGGAGAGGTGGAGTTTATGGAGGAGTCCATGGTGGAGACCAAGGGGGATAGCATGACGATCCTATGGATGCAGCCCCCGAGGACACGAAGGAGATTGGATCTGACGCAGATGAGTAGAGCTCTGTGAGTATCTTTTTCCTACTTATTTGCATTTCATCTTTTATATTTTACTGATGATTCATTTGTTTATAGGGAATGATAACTCCTTCAAACTTCTTGTGTCCGCTGATGCTATCTTACCTTACTTTTGTTTAACTCTCTCATGATTCGATTGGGTTGTATCACTATAATTCTGAATTTGTTCTGATATTGATTCGATTGGGTTGTATTGATATATTCTGAGTTTGAATTTCTGATATTGATTCGATTGGGTCATATAATAATTGATATTATGTTGATATTTAGCACCTTGTTTAGGTGCATACTGATGCATGATGGATTGTATAATTTTGTTTCTGAATGGATATATGCAAAATTTTCTCTTGTTATGGTTTTACACTGTAATGTTATAGTGTAGTCTATTTCCGAAAATTCGGTTGACAATATGATTTTTCTTGTTGATAAATTTGCCAAATGCCTATGATTAGGGATAGACTTATTGTGATGAATTTATTTCTTTAAATATATATCTGCTTATTGAAGTTTTTCATTGATTGATGCATGAGATTTTGGGTAGATATGTTGTTTGATGAATTTAATCTAAAGGTGAAGCTACTTCTTTAAATAAAACAAGCATATGAGTGTAATTTTTGAATTGATATCGATTGATTAATCTAGTTGATGTTTAGTCTCGTTTGCTATTTGTTGGGAAGAAAGATTCCATAATCCAATTTTAAGAGAGGTGACTCCCTTACTTGGCACTGCACAAAATTGGCAGTGGTACCTAAGACATAGGTTGAAGTTAAAATAAAAAAAAATGATGAGAAAAAAGAAAAGATCAAGAGAATGACTCCTTGTCTTGGCACTGTGTTGATTTGCGATGGTACCAACGTTAAAAGTTGAAGTCCAAACAAAAAAGAAGTATGTATCTATGAGAGTACATACCATGGAGAAAAATCGTTTCACATTAACTCCAGTATCTCGTGGAAGATTCTTCCTACCTTTGAGATATGAGTTCTATTACATTGGTTATGTGATCAGTGTACTCTAAATTCATCACTAGAAAAAAGTGGTAATCGAATTAGAGAATGTGAACGATACAAAAAAAAGGGAGGAACTTAAAAATTTTGTGTGAAAAAAGATCTTGTAATCATATTCCTGTAAACAAAAGTATGGTAGATTTGAACTAAAACTAGGTGAAATCTTGAGATTGAGATTCTACTTATTATACAAGTTGCGAAATTTTATTCGATTAAGTTGTAGATCTTGAGGATTGAATTCGATTAAGTGAGACAATTCCTTTATGAAGTAAATTATATTTTTATCATTATAAAATTAGACTGATGACCTTTTATTCATATCTAGTCATTGCAATTAAGGTGGATGAAACCCTACTCCCAGTTTCTCTCTAATTTTGTATTCTTTCTATCATTTACTTGCATTATAATCGATTGCTTAGCTAGTAAGAATATAACTATTTGGTACTTAACACGTAGGTCTCTGTGGGATCGATATTTTTTATTACTTCGAAGTATCCGTGCACTTGCGGACTACAACAGTACACAAGCATGTTGGGTCAACGCTATGAATGAAGAACTTCAGGCTCTTCAAGAGAATCATACTTGGGATATTGTCCCTTATCCTCAGGATGTCAAACCTATTGGGTGTAAGTGGATCTATACCCTTAAATTACATGCTGATGGTTCTCTTGATCGCTATAAAGCTCGGTTAGTAGCTCTTGGTAATAAGCAAGAATATGGGATAAATTATGAGGAGACTTTTGCCCCTGTTGCTAAGATAACCACTGCTCGTCTTATTCTTGATCTTGCTGCTTCTCAAGGCTAGGCGTTGCGCCAGACGGATGTTAAGAATGCTTTCTTGCATGGGGATCTTAAAGAGGAGATTTATATGATTTCTCCTTCTGGGTTATTCTCTGCACCTTCCTCTGATGTTTGTAGACTTAAACGGTCTCTTTATGGGTTAAAACAAGCACCACGGGCTTGGTTTATAAAATCCGCTCTACTCTTCTTAGCTTTGCTTTCACTCAAAGCCAATATGATTCATCATTATTTCTTTGTAAGACATCTCATGGTATTGTTCTACTTTTGGTCTATGTTGATGATATTATTATCACTAGGACTGATTCTCAATTAATCTCGCAACTTCAAGTTCATCTTCAGACATGTTTTCATATAAAGGACTTGGGACCGTTATATTATTTTTTTCGGCCTTAAAGTATCATGTACCTCCCAGGGTCTATTTTTACATCAACATAAGTATATTGAAGACTTACTCTCTTTAGCTGGTCTTCAAGAGGGTCGATCAGTTGATACACCTTGGAAGCCAATGTCAAATATTGTCAGAATGGCAGGGATTTCCTCTCGGATCCTTCTTTATATCACTAACTTGTGGGTAGTTTAAATTATCTTACGATCACTCGGCCTATCCAATAGGTTAGTCAATTTATGCACGCTCCTACACATATACATCTGTCTGCCGTTCGCCGCATTCTTCGTTACTTGCGTGGAACTTCTACTAGGGGTCTTTATTTTCCAGTCAACTCTCCTCTTCAATTAGTTTCGTATAGTGATGTTGATTGGGTGGGATGTTCTGACACTCGTCGTTCTATGACTGGTTAGTGTATGTTTCTCGGTGATTCTCTTATCTCCTAAAAAAGTAAGAAGCAAGATTGCATATCCAAGTCTTCTACAGAGTCTGAGTATCGTGCTATGTCCTCTGTCTGCTCAGAAATCGTTTGGCTCTATGGATTGCTTGGTGAACTTGGCTTTTCCCAAAAAGAGTCTACCTCTCTTCATGCAGATAACACTAGTGCTATTAAACTTACCGTGAATCCGATCTTCCATGAGCGTACCAAGCATATTGAGGTGGATTGTCATTATATTCGTGAGGCATATGATTCTCGCATTATTTTACTTCCCCATGTTCCTATAGCTCTTCAAATTGCTAATATTTTTACTAAAGCACTCTCCACACTTCGATATAAATTTTTAACTGCCAAATTAATGCTTATGGATCCCCCGCATCAATTTGAAGGGGGTATTAGTGCATAGATGTCATATTGTACATTAAATTTGTGCATAACTTGTATAGTGTACATACCCGTTATGTAAATATTTGCTTTGTAAAGTTACCGAGAATATAATGGAAAAGAGGAGGCGGCTGAGGCACGCTTTTTGTTATCAAAGACATTTCCTTGACAGGCACGACACTACAACTATTTGTCATGTCGAGCATGGCTCAGCCGAACATTTCAAAACCTCAACCCAACCTAGCATATAACACAAACAGGTCATGTTAGGCATGACTCATATGAACAAGTTGTGCCAAGCACAACACAACTGGACCTAGATTTTTTAAAAGGAAAAAATATTAAAAATTAGAAAAAAAAATAAAAAAAGGGAAAATTAGGGAAAAAAGAAAAAAATAGGGAAAAAAAAAGAAAAAAAAGGAAAATTAGGAAAATAAGAAAAATAAAGGAAAATAAAAAAAATTAGGAAAAACAAACATTTGGGGAAAAAAGAATTCAGAAAAAAAAAAAAAAAAAAAAATAAAGGGGAAAATCATAGAAGGGAAAAGATAAAGAAAATTAAGAAAAATTGGGGAAAAGTGGGAGCCTTGAACGCATCCATCATAAAATAAATAGATTAAAAAAAACAATATATCTATCATATAGAGATACAACTTAAACTATTTAAGCTTAATCATATGACTAAAGTCTAAACCAACTAAATTAAACTGCACATTTATATAGTGCATCTTAAACCGGTTGCCGACAATGGGTAAAGACGATTGACCTCTAGCCAGCTGTTGGCAACCACCATAGAAAATGTGTGAGCATGGCGTCAAGCATTCTTGCTCTAGAGCACCATCTTACCCAAGCATACCATGCACACCACGCTGGCAGCTCCATCTCCTTCAACAAGGAAAAACTCCCTCAATGGTAGCACACCATCAAAGCCCTGCATCTGGCTTGGTCCGATTCCGCATGTTGTTTTGCATTGTCATTAAAAGTGTCATCATCATCAGTATCATCAAGTTAAAAATTCTCAACCTCTAGCTTGATTCGAACCCGAGAAGGATAGGGGAAGTGAAAGAATAGCGGTTCACGAGATTAGATAAGTGGAAAATGCATTGTTTGAACCCAAATACATCGATGAGTATGATTCATTAAACATGCTTGATATTAATTGAAAGTGTGATTTGTCATTATTTAGCAAGAAACTTGAGGTGGGCGTGCAGAAGATTAAGTCCATTTTTCTCTTCGCCTCTCGCTCCACGTGTGGCACTTTGAACTTGAGCACAATTAAAAAAAAAATAATTGAAACTTAAGATATTAAAAGAGTATTAAGAAGGATTTAAGCAAAACTAGTTGGAACAAAAATTTTTGTATGAAAGAATGGGGGACCATGAGGGAATTTATAGGGATGAATTGTGTTTGAATTTATAAATTTATCCTTTTTTTACTATTAAAGAGGGAAATAATAAATTTATAATTAAAAGACATTAATATCCTAATTTTAAAATTTTTAAGACACTTTATAAGAGCAAATAGGTAAAAACCCTATTTGAATTTTGAATTTAACTAGTTAAATTATTTTTAAAAAATTAAAACATTGAATAAGTGGTCATGTCATGTCATGCCTAGATTATGTCATGTGTGGTCTGGCATGCTTAGGCACCTTGGCCTATCCTAGCCCATGTGTGCCTTGTGCTGCCTATGGCCCATTGACGGGTCAATAAGCCGAGTCCGGCTATTGCGCCTCTTGGCCACCTCTATCCATTATCAAAACGATATGTACCTAGCATTACTAGTCCATACTTGAATCTATATATTAAATATATATATATATATATATGTATTTACATGTAAATACATATACATATACATGTATATACACACATGAGTCAGTTTTACTTGAATCTATATATTAAATATATATATATATATATATGTATTTACATATATACATATATACACACACATACATGTATATACATGTACATACATATACATATACATATACATATACATATACATATACATATATGTATATACATATGTATATACATATGTATATACATGTATGTATATATATAAGAGACTGCTGATCCATCTCTACCTTCTCAATATGCTAACAAACTAATTGAGAAAAAAAAAAATGCAGGTGAATTATATTCAAGTCAACTGATGCCTTGTATTTTGGTAGTATTTTCTGATACTATTTTATCTCAAAACAAGGCATATTCTGGTGCTTTTATGTAATTTTTAAAGCTTATTTACTTGTTTGCTTCGGAATTTTCACTTTTTCTCGTCTTTATGAAATTTCAGGTAAAATCACCTAATTTTGGAGCTTTTTAGTGATTTTAAAGTAATAGGGTGATTCCTCGTGATGAGATGAAACTACACATCAAATTTGGGTTCAATCCAAGCTTCTTTGAAAAATACGATCAAGTAAATACCACGGGGTTCACCGGTGCTTTGCCTTGAAGTCCGAAAATCCACAGAACACTTCATAGCCTGCCCATAATCTTGGTGTTCGGCCGTGATTCTCTCGAAGACAATTTCTACAAGAGCAAACAATACACTTCATGGCCTGATGAACACCGCGGGGTTCACCGGTGATTCTTACTTCGCAGAACAGCACAGCACAGAACACTTCACAGGCGGGTGAACACGCTGCGGTTCACCCGTGATCGCGACTGACTCTGTTGACCTTCCTTATGTTTTTTACTTGATTGACAGCTCTAAAAAAATCAGAAAAATATGAAAAAAAAAAATATGTTTTGAAAAGCTAAAAGGGAGGCGAATCTTTTGGGCATAAAAGCCCTCTTTTTCATGTCATATTTGGAGAGCAATTGAGGGACAAAGCGACTAGGGCGAGTAGACCGGCGACAAGGGCTTCCGGAGAGGATTTTGGGGCGATTTCGCGACGGTTCACCAAATCAGGAGGAAACATTTGCATCATCTTCTCCTACCTCTCCTTAGTCTTTATTTCTAGTTTTCTTTATCGAGTTGAGAGATTTGTACATATTTGTATGGCTTTTGTAGCGTAAACCTTTAATCGAGACTCAGTTGAAGCCCGTTGACTTTATCTACCATGTGAACTGAGTTTATTTTGATATTTTGAGTATTATTTGAGCATATTTTACTTAGTAGTTACTATTTCATAATATTACCTTGATCACGTAGTATTGTGTGTTAGTCGACACGATCCTAACCGAGAGGAGGATTGTGTTGGCGGATTCCCTAAGTAGAGCTTGCGAACTTCTAACACGAGAGTAGTTAGGATTCACTCAAGGGTAACATAATCTTTCATAGGACTGAGTGGATTTATCTAAAATGACTTACTGCAAGAGTAAGGGGGTTGTTTTAGGTAGATACCAGGTTGTACCGACCGAAAGGGGGCAACTTGTATTTGTGGAGAAATTCCTTATGCAAAATGATAAACTCATGTATCAAATAAATTCTAATTTGGATAGATCAGTCAATGTGGTGAATTCCGTAGTCCTGATATCTCTCAATTAGACACCCTTCATGTTTCTATCATAGCTTTTCCTATTTTATTTATAGTTGAGTTTGTTAACTTTATTTCCAAAATACAAAAATTGGATTGCTTAGCTTCTAAATATCAGAATAATTGGTACTTGACCCAGTTCCGTGGGATTGACAATCTTTTATATTACTTCGATAACGTCGTGCGCTTGCAGTGCATATCATCAGCCCACTCAATAACAAGAGAACAATGAGTTGGATCTAAACATGATACTCATCCCAACCAAACTTGGCTACAATGTCAATCTTCAAATCTTGACATTCTATCACCCAACTAAAAGCTCAACCAAGACAGCCACTGTAATGCAAGGAACAAGGTGGAAAACCCTAGCAATGAAGAATTCTCTGCTGAGATAGGACATAGGAAAAGAAAAAGCTTTAAGGTGACCCTATATTTGCAATTGACTAAGTCTACATCTACGTCATGTAGAATAAAATGATTCAAACAAAATAGTTATAACTAAGGGTGTTTCGGGCGGCTGGATCGTGGCTTATGCGTTTGCGGGCAGCCATTTTGGAGAAGCTAGCGCGTTTGGAGCGCGGCTTCTCACTTGGGGAACTGAGAAGCCGCACTGTTGATGGAAAGCCGCCTAAGGGGAGCTTTCCGAAATGAGAAGCGGCTTCTTTTGCACAGTAACCTAACCTCTACGCCGCTTCGCCCGCTCTCCCTCCCGCTAGTGGATTTTCGCCCCTTCGTTTGCCCGATCACGCTTCCGCCCATCGTCGCCGCCTCTCGCCCTTCATTCGCCCGATCACGCTCCCTGCCCGGCGCCTCCTCCACTTCCGCAGCCGTTTCCTCTCCCGTCACTGCCTCCTTCCGTTGCTGACAACTCCTTCTGTCGCTGCCTCCTCTCCCGTCGCTGCCTCCTTCCGTTGCTGACTCCTCTCTTATTGCCGCCTCCTTCCATTGCCGACTCCTCTCTCGTCGCCGCCTCTGGTCGTCGCCGCCTGTGGTTGTTGCTCCCTCTGGCCATCGCCGCACCTTCTCATTGCTGGTGCCCGCCCGTCGCCGAGCCATCGGCAAGCTGCCGAACACGGCGAATCCCAAATCCCATCCTTCGCGTGGGTGGGATTTGGGAATCTTTTTTCTTTTACTTTTTTTTTACTAAGTATAGGTATAAAGTGAAAATAATAAAAAAATTAAATTTAAGATTAGAGATAATAATAAATACAAAATTTTAAAATTAAAATAATAAAAAAATAAAAACAAGAGAATAATTATTTCTATATAATTAATAATTTTTTCTTGTCATATATTATGGTTGGTTATTATTTTATATAATAATCTAAAAATTATTTATTATTGTGTTTAGTAATTTTAAATTTTAAGAATAAATTTAAAAAAATTTCTTAACAGAACTAAACAGTATAGCACAGCAATTCACAGTTACTCATCAGACCAGCTAAAACACCCAAACAGCCTCAGCTTTTCAGACTAACTCTACTCAGACCAGCCAAAAGCCAAAAGCTCCAACCGCTCCAAACTGGGCCTAAGTTATTAAGAATATGACATAGAGGCTTCTAACATGTGTTCATACCTAGTCATAAGATCCATTCCCATCCCAATTGTAATATTAATCCCATAAGAGACATTAAACTATTCCATTTTACTAAACATGTGGGCTTTAGCATAGTTTTAAATACCAATCCGTACTATAATGCTAACCATAGTTTTAAAAAACAGATGCACAGGTACTAGTATGTACTAGTTTGAGATGCAACTAGTATGGTATACCATGCGTTAGTACAATTTGATCGGTACGCCAATATAGACTACAAGGCTGAGCTTTAAAACCATGATATATATATACACACTGATCATGTTAGATTAGTACTAGTCATACCGCCATATATGAACCAGTTTTTGAAAGTAAGTTGAGAGAAGACTTGAAAATATGAGTATTATAGAACCACGAGATCAACTTAAATTGAATAATGGGTCTTTTATTCTAACAGTGTAAAGGCTCCTACTAACTTTAATACAGAAGCAATAAGGCAAGATATTATATTTCAGCTAATAGAAATAACCGTATTTTCATTCAAATTTAATCAGCAAACAATATGGAATTAAATAATTTTATTTTTGTTTGGTTGTAAGTAAGATATGTGAGATTGAATCAGAGAGGAGCCAATTCAAACTCCTACTAAGCAATTTTAGTAGATAACCTCCTACTTGCTGGAAGATATCACAATTCAACTAATGTTATGAGTTTCCTTTTAAGGTTTTTAATCTTGGTTCTAGTCTATTGGTGTATATATATATTCGAGTGGTGCTGTGTGTTGGTACATATCAAACCATACGAGTCCAAGCAAAATATCAATGCACATGTAGGTATTTCAAGCCTTGAATAATACCATCTAGGATTACTAAGATTTAAGAAAGAATAAGAGTAATGTAAGACCGTAAGTAATATAATAGGTAAAAATATGTCTATTATCCAAACGATGAGCTACAATTTTTGAATATGCAAATGCAAGGATTGATAAACTATGCAAGGTAATTATTCTTCAACATGGAAAACCATAATAACAAAGAACAGAAAAAACAGCATAACGTAGACAATACTGAATGTTTTGCTTACATAAGTAAAGCATCTCTCCATGAAGGTTCCAAATAAAATTTGTACTCTAGATCCAAATCTTTAAGGGTTGTGTTTTCATCTATTTCAACTTTATTTGCTGACCTCACTAAGGATGATCCTTTCAAGTCAAATCTCCTGTGAATTCTCAATTCTGTACAAAACATATTTCCCATAACAACGAAACGAAACTGCAAATAGGAAGGACAAAGAGGCCAAATGTTACTTGATAGTTTATATTACTTTGTGTCATGTAAAAAAAACCAAATTCAATGCTTGAAAAATAATGACAGATAAATTTAAAACAAGAATAACTATCTGAAAGTAACAATGTATTAAGGATCTTAATGATTGTTACCTTTTGACCACTAGAAGGTTTAACCCTGTGGAGACCAAAAAATTTAGTGATGAGTGTGTTCTCATAAGTACGCAAATGATGATAGTAATTGGGAAGCATTCGCAAGAGCACCTACACAAATTTCTCTGTCAAACTATATTGTGCATGTTTTTGATAAAATTAGTAGAAAAAAAAAATCATAGGCATAATAAACATATCTATGTTGAAGAATAGAGTATATACTGAATATGCCTTACCCACGAACTTTAACAGAGCTAAAAGAATTAGAACTTCCCGAATACAAAAATGAGGTAATATCTCAAAAAAAATTGAATTAGGCTGTTAAACAACCAATACAGCTAAAGAGAATCAAGTTTGTTCCCACATAAAGATACCAATGGAAGAAAAAGAACAAAGGAAATATTGTTTATATTACAAGATAGCACTAGAAGCACGGTAAAAAAAATACAGAAAGGTGAATGAAATAGCAAGACTACAACCATAGAATTTCCATGAATATCTTATTCAGCAAACTTAGTATAGTAGAATAATTACAAAGAAATTCAAAAACTTCTATCACTAAAAAGCACAACCCAATGTGCATAGATGTCTTTGGTTGAGAATTTATGCAATTTGGGTGTTTAGCAATTGTGAGTCTAAAATGAAAGAAAGGTATATTAATGCAAGCGTACTCAATAGAAACCATTCAATAGTAAGTACACATTTATGCTAATGTGGATGAACAAGTTCAGGATTAGATCTAACTAGAGGCTGGCTACATGATGTTGCATTTGACATCTTTGGATGGTCAAGGTGGAGAAGGTGAGTTTAGAGATTGTTGCGAGTAAGGTTTGAAATTTTGATATCCTATGCTCGGACTGGTACGATACTAGTCCATACTCAGACGTATGGTACCAATTTGTACCGGATGGAACCAAACAAAATGTAGGATCAATGGAGATAAAGAAGAAAAAGAAAATAAAAAAAAGAGGTGGAAGGCGGGATATTTGTGTGGAGTGTAACGAGAGGTAGAGGTGGTAAGCAGAAGAACTGAGCAACCTCTGCTCTCACACAGCCTTTCCTCCTCATGCTTCTTCTTTTGCTTGCAAGTAGCTTTTGTTCACAGCGGGCTTCCACCGTGCCTCCTCCTCCTCCCCCTCCCCCTCCCCCTCCCCCTCCCCCACCTCCTTCTTCCTCGCAGCAGGTTTCTGCTCATGGTGGGTTTCCACTCACGAGAAGTTTCCGCCCATGTTCTGCTAGCGGCAAGCTTCACCATGCCTCCTCTCCCTCCCCCACCCTCCCTCCCACCCCCCCCCCCCCCCCCCCCTTCTTCTTCTTCTCTTCCTTCTCTCCCTCCCCACTGCTTAGCTTCACTTCGCTTCCGAAAGACAAAGACTAAAATACATCAATCCATGTACCCGTCCTTGCTCGAACTCGTACAAACCAACCATACCATCTAGTATAGACTAATTTTTTAAATATTGGTTGCGAGATTGGCTTAGCAAAATGTTGAGGTGTGGGATGCTCAATAGTCAATTTCTTCTAACTCAACAATGGATGTGTCATCTTGCTAAATCATAGAGGAGTTGTGCTTCCCAGTAGACCAAGTGCATGATGAAGATTTGGTCTAGTGCTTGATGAAGATTTCAACCTGAGCATAGGATTTCAAATTTGGCACTTCAAATTTTCATTAACTGACTTCCCTAGGAATTCACAGGCTGCGCAAAGGTCTACTTTAGGGAGGCAGGACAAGCAGGACATAGGGAGGCAGGAAGTGCTTCCTCGAAAAGGACCATGTGGGCTCGAGAAATATCAACATGAGTGGTCAGGTTATTGATACCTTATAAAGTTTCATTTGGTATATTGAGACTCAAGTGAATGATGCTAAGATTGTCTCTTGGATTTTAGCATCTATTGAACCTCATATAGTATACAATTTACGTTCTTTTAGTACTACCAAGGAGATGTGAGATTATTTGAAATGCATATATTATCATGACAATACATCAAAACAACTTCAACTAGGACATGAAATCAGTAACTTCAATCATGACAACCTTTCTATTCAGGATTTTTATTCTGGCTTTATGAATCTATGGAGTAAATACTGTGGCATTATCTACTCTGGTGTTCCTAGAGAGGCCTTAGCAAGCCTTCAGCAAGTGCATGAAGTCAGCATGCGTCATCAATTTATAATAAAATTATGACTTAAATTTGAAGTTGCTCGAGGAGGATTACTTAATAGATATCCAATTCCTTTCTTAGATATTTGTCTTGGTGAGCTTCTGCGAGAAGAGCAGAAACCGACAACTCAATCAATTATTGGTATAACTCATGGGACATCCAAGGTTGTAAATATTGCTTATGTAGCATAAGGTAAAAATAAAGAGAAAGGACAAATGCAATACTATAGCTGCAAGGAATTTGGTCATATGGCTAGAAATTATGTAACTACTGTAAACAAAATGGTCATATTATCAAGGATTATTCTACACGTCTAGAAAATAGAAAGGCAAAATCTTACAAAGCCTGTACGCACTACTATGTCAGATTCTACTATTCATGGATCCATGTCAGATTCTACTGTTTATGGATCCACATCTATCACTGTAGGTCACAACCAAGTGATTATGACACCAAATGTTTATTGATTCTAACGCATCTAATCATATGATTGACTTTCCTGATTTCTTATAAAATTTACATCTTTATACTGGTCGCCAACATATTCAAATAACCAATGGTAGTAGTCTTCCACTTACTGTTATTGGTGATATTGGACACATTTTTAGTCATATCTTTGTTGCTCCAAACTTGTCAACTAACTTGATGTCTGTTGGTCAGCTTGTGAAGAATCACTGTGATGTACATTTTTCTCGTGCTGGCTGTGTTGTACAGGATTAGACTTAGGGAAAGTTGATCGTGAAAAGACCTAGAGTGGATAGATTATTTCCATTGCACTTTTTCATTCCCAGACCTTTAGCTTTAGCTTCTGTTCTGGTTGACAATCAGGTTGAACTTTGGCATAAACATTTAAGCCATCTTAATCATGTAATTTAATTGCTCTACTTGTAAGTTTAGAAAGAATAAAACTTTGCATTTTCGTAATTCCGGTAATCGTGCAAAAGTGTGTTTTGATGTTATACATAGTAATGTTTGGGGTATTACTCTTGTTGTCTTTTATACTCACTACCGCTATTTTGTAACATTTATTAATGATTACAGTCGATTCACTTAGATATATTTTTGCACACTAAAGCTGAGGTATTCCGGGTATTTCAAAACTTTGTAGATCTTATTGAGACTCAATTCTCTATGCGCATTAAGATTTTGTGCACTAATAATACTGGTAAATATATGTCGTGTGACTTTCCGGCTTATTTGGAAGAAAAAGGTATTATCTCTCAGTAATCACGCCCTTATACTCCACAACAAAATGGGTTGGCCGAAGGAAAGAATCATTATTTGTTGGACATAGTTCGTACTCTTCTCTTACAGTCTTCCGTGCCACCTAAATTTTGGGTTGAAGCATTGGCTATTGCCGTGTTCTTAATTAATCGTTTGCCATCTCAACACTTGGGATTTGATTCCCAAGTTTTAACGTCTATTTGGTGTTCATCTTGACTATCATATGCTCCACACATTTGGATGTGTTTGCTTTATTCATTTACCTCTTCATGAATGTCACAAACTTGCTGCTCAATCGGTTCGGTGAGGATCAATCATTGTACTGCTGCCCATATGACCTGCAAATCATGCTGCCCATATGACCTACAAATCACCAAGGTAGCTTAGGTTGACTCTTTGAGTGAGCAACAAGATGTCAAAAAACATACCTTGAGAGTTTGATCACTCAAGCATTTACAGAATGACTACAGTCGTGCTCATGGGTTTTGGTTGCCTTAAGTTATTGTCCGACTATACGACTGGAGAGATTTCATCTATCAAATTGCTCTATTGAGTAACTTATCCTTTGAGCACTAAGGTATTGGGCCCTTGTGATAAAACCCTAATGACTTGGCAACCTTAAAAAAGCTGAGGCTAGAGTCCACAAGGAGTAGGCTTGTTGACACATCAAGCTTGTCCCATCACTACCCTTACAAGATAACATCAGATTTTCAGCATTAACATCCAGCATCTATGAAGAAATAAATAGTAAAACCATTGACCAATATAAGTTCACTAATTTATCTTTAAAGCTAGAAGACATGACTAACATACATGTTTTAAATAAATTGGAAGATAGTAGACAAATCATACCGATAGAGTGAGGTGCAATTTCATCTTAGTATTGAAAGGCTCAATAAAAGTTAAAGAGTTAAATCTCAAAACAAGTAAAAAATCCATCATATTAATATATCAATTTGTAGAACAATATCTTTTTCTGCATTCATCTTTCACCAACCTTGAAGCATTAATCAAAATAGATTTTGGGTAGATTAGCACCTTAACTTCAGATTTGCGAAGGGTCTTAATCATGAAGCGATCATCTTGAGAAAGGAAGAAAATACTACCACTCTTCCCAGGAGAAGAGAGTTCTCTAAGTGCAGTATTTCCACATATTGATATCATATAATCTGCAGCATCAATCTTGAACATCTCCCGCAAATTTCTGCAATAAAAAGACCTAATGATCACATTCAGAGAAAAAAACTGCATATGAGGAAGGCATATTCCATAAATTTTAGTTAGAAGTTTGGATTCAAACTCTTGATCTAGTATCATGTTAAGATTTAATTGGGTATCCACTTATTTTCAAAGTTTAAGACATTAAAAAAGTGCCCATTTTGCATTTTTTATAGTTTAACAAAAATACTTCAATTTAGTCCCTTGCAAGTGTGTATCTAATGGTTTTGGTTCATAGACATCAACCTAACCTACTTCTAGTAAACGCTTAATCATTTGCGTCACAGTGCAAAATATAATATAAATGTTGTAGAACATCATGCACATGATGGAGTGAGAGTACATGCTTGAGAATCCACCTCAAACACATTATATTTGACCTTGGAAGTTTAGTTGAGCCCCTCATAATAAGTCAAATTTGTTTACTTCAAAACCCAAAAAAGTAAATAGTAAAACAATATTTTAAATAAGAAAATAAAAATATAATACTACCTAAGGCAAAAATTTTGTTGACGAAATCATAAAAAAATTGATTTAGAGGTCTATAACTCTGAATATTAACAAAAATGACATCTGCATTCTGGCTCAAAAAGGCCTCACAAATGGCATAGAATTTTGCAGTTCAAAACCTGCTTGTCCATATTTGACTTGGTCCACGATAAAACAGTTTAGAAGGGCAAGGAAAAGGAAAGGCTATATCGTGGAGAGGGTGCAAATGTAAGAAATCTAGGCTCAGTACACTTGTCACAAGACATGGAATCAAATTCCGTCAGTGCAGGTGGTATATATGGACCGGTACCAGTTATATATAGTTATATATATAATATATATTTACATTTGGTACCAACTGTGGTACCACTACTACGGTATCGGTATATACCTCAGGCGAAGAACCAATTTACAGTATTGCAAGCCTTGGTTACAACATTATTTGGAACCAACAGTTGATATAAGTATAGCTCATACCATAATTTGTAGGCCCGGCTGAACAATTGAAACCAGCACTTAGACCAAGATTTTAATCCTTATGCAAGAGTATATATTTGCAACATTAAAATTCTTTACCTGGAGCTAAGGTCTCCTCTTTTTTATCTTGGCTGATGTAATTTGTTGACTTCAAGATCACTTAAAAGCTATAATTAGAACTTCACCAGAATCAATTCAAAATATTTTCACTAGTGAAAAAACATAAAACAACTTTCCGTGGAGCAGATTACACTAAAGAAAGAATAAAATAACATCAATAGATCAACATGAAATGGATCCTACAATGATCATTGTGATAACTAGCACATTGGAGTCTTGATACCAATCTACTATATAATAAAGGGAAGGAAGGTGGTTAGAAATATTTCAAAAGAAAAAAAATATATAGAAAATTTTAAAGATGTATATCATGCTTAGTTTTCCCTGTAATTCAGCTAAAATTTGAGAAAAATCAAACTAAAACTACTCAATAGCAGTTGAAGAAGACTTGTTCAAAGATGTTAGCTTGCGCTTGGACTTTGCCAAAAAAATTGGTCCTATGCAGTGAGGCAGCTAGATTAAAAGCAATGAAAAGGACACCCAATACACCAAGCACAGCGATACTAGACATTCAGAAATCTTAGATTTTTCTCAAACAATTAGAAATCACAGGTCAAAAGGTAAGAAGAAAGCCCAATAATAATCTAATCTACTTAACAGCATACAGAAGTGCAATTAGAAACCACTGTGCTCCTTTCAGAGGGCACTCAACCTCTTCACATAGTGCTCAAAATATTTTTAGCATTATAAATAATACACTTAACAATGTGAAATATTAAACAAACACTTCATAACAGGCTCCGTGAAGAGTGAGATGCAGTATACAAAATGTACAAAAACAACAAATGGAACACTCGCAAGAGCACCAACAATAGAGAGCAATAAATCTTTTGTTTTAAACTTGGAAATGTCTCGATACCTTATTTAAATCAAAACTTTCACCCCCCGTAAGTACTATTCCAACGGGTAAAAATGTCTATGGCATTCTGAGAACAAAAGGGAATTTGCAGTTACACAACATCTGCCAGTGGTATGCTGCACACCTCACTTTCTCCTACCCTGGCTGTAGAATCAACTCATTCAAATATCCTTATTCCCAAGGAATACACCGACCACCCTATAAACAGGAAAATACATATTACACTATAAACAGAATGTATACATGAGTTACATCATCGACCACTTTATCCCTAATATTTTCCTTTAAGTTGTCAACCTTAGCAAAGCCTATTTTCCATTTTCAGGATAGTTTTAGTTAAGAAACATCTTAGTAACTCCACATCACTAGTAAAACTAGAAACCCTTTCCCTACTTGGCTTGTTCTTCATTGAATATGTTGTGTCTTCAAAAACATTGTGTTAACTTGTTACTCAATAAAAGAGATGGAGAAAATCACAAGTTGAGTTGCCTTAGTGATAACTTTATTAAAGTAGTGTAACATGATTCTTATCATTTGTGATAAAAAAGACAGTAGCCATTAGATACAAATAAATAACAATGCACAAGAAAAATATTTTAGAGCATCAGATGCTAGGAAATAAAAAAATTGCCAATAACGTACGAATAAAATATGCTAGTGCAAACCTGAAGACTATGGGACAATAGTCTTTCCATGTAAAATCTTCAGCACAATGAGCTGGCGTGATCCGTGAACCTTCTTTTGGAAAATTCATTGTAAAGCTTGCCCTAGGTCCAAAGTCTGACGCACGAACATCACGCCTTTGTATTGGAGTAATTTTTCCTACAGTATACCTGTGCATATGATACATATCCGTTAGGAGTTAATCTTTTTTGTGTTACGAAAAGGTACATAGGATACCTAAGTAGAAAAAATCAATCAGCTAGTTCAAATGCATGCACAGCATTTTTCTAAAAGTTCATAATTATGACAAATAAAAAAACATTATCAATTCTGATACAAAATAGTTATTGGATATTAATGTATCAAATGAAAAGTAAAGAAGTCCAATTTTGATACGTGACCAGTTTGAGTATACTTGGAAACATTAGGCCCTATGATTATAGCAAACCACGTCAGGATTAGGAAATGTTTACCAGCGAACACCAAAAACTCCTATTTAATTCAGTATCTTTGTCACATGTATATCAAATGTCCATCGTTAACAATGTCACTAAGTGTGATAGAGAATGATGATGAATATTTATTCTCATAATTGAGATATTTTTATAACAAGAGATGTAATCTTGCATTCTGCAAAGCTACCAAGGAAAACAATAGGGTTCAAAATCTTGTCCAAACACCATTTTTGTTTGTATCAAACACAATATAGTTGGCTAGCCCAACTTTAAACTTTTATTGAGATCAAAGATGGAGGAATTCATAAAATACAGTGCTTAGTATGATATGAATTGTACGATGAATAGTTGCCTTCAACTATCAATGGTTGAAATTGAAGTCAAGGGTAAGCAAATACACGTTTGCATCAGATATAAGCCGAAAGATAGTGACCAAAAAGTTAAGTGAAACGAGAAAAAAATATTCAAGGTAAACAAAATGGTAACGAGAAACTGAAGAAAGAGCAGAAGAAATGCTAGATTGAATTTAAAAAAAAAAACAGCATATTCAAATGATAATTTATTTCAGAATCCAAAAAACAACCTGATTCCAAGCTGCAGACTGAGCATTAGATCATAACTCCTATGGCCCTTTATTATTGTCTCTCCTGGCTTTTTTATGTCCTTCAGTTTTTTCTGGCGCCTTTTTACTTTTCTGCATGATGCTAAAAAACTGTTGTTGATGACTACCTCACTAATTTAAACTCCTTGCATATATTCCCTTTCAAGGATAGGAACATCTGTGCCAACCACTTCTTTATCACTTCTAGCAACAGATTCTAGTGTATCACATCCAATATTTTTTTCTATACCAACCTCAAGACTCCACCGTCTTTGTACCAACAGACGTTTAGCTTCAGCTTGGTCAAATTTGATTAGATGCGCTTTCTGTATATTTGTGGATGAACCATCAACTGATTCTTTAGTTTCACCAACTTTCCTGTTACCAATCTTAAAAGATAAAGTATGAAAAAAACGTGAGAACTGGTTTTTTCTGTTGAAATCGGGTATCAGGCCTCGGTTTCTTAAAGCAGTAAGATAAAAATCTTGCCTAGCTGGAATTTTTCTTCCTTTTGGATAAAAGTACCCTTTTCCATCCTTCAAACCTCTGGTCCAAGTTCCATTATAGCAGCCACAATCAACCCAAGTGTAGACTCCAAAACCATGCATCATGCTATCTTGCCAATATCCTTCATACGTGTCACCACTTTTCCATGTAAGAGTACCTTTACCAGACATTTTCCCTCCTTTCATGTTACCGACATAGATATTTCCATTAGACCAAATGTATTTACCAAAGCCTTCTACAACTCCCTGTATCCAAGATCCTTCAAATATGTCTCCATTAGGATATGTTTGATATCCTAGTCCATGTTTGAAATTTAGTTTCCACCTCCCTCGATAGATCAAGTTGCATGGCTCACTGTAGATTCCATTTCCATGCATATATCCACCAGAAAACTCTCCATCATAAATAGCTCCTGAAGGCCACGTGAATTTTCCATGTCCATGCCTCATCCCTTTCCTCCATTCACCTTCATAAATACAACCATCAGCCCAAATGTATTTACCTAATCCATCGGGTACGCTAATCAATAGTGTCCCTTGATACTTATCCCCATTAGGAAGTATAATTTCAGCGAATTTAACGCTGATGCAATGACTAAAAGTCAGAATATCGGATCCACTGTCCAAATTGACTGTGTTTTCCTTTTCATGGATGCATCCATTAGCATGGCATGATGCAGGCCCTTTGTGTTAGGCCCTGGGCTCCTCGGTTCAGCCCAGAGGAGAGGGAGCCCAAACCAAGCCCAAGCCCAAGACTCGGATGCAGAGAAATCGGTAAAAACGAAATTCGTTTCGTTTTTCGTTTACGCAGAAAACGGACGCGGTGTCACCGAGAAGATGCGGAGCTGGGCGGCGATTGCGGACGGACGCGGCAAGGACGCCGTCCCCTCCACGGGACGCGGTCCACGCCACGAGAGAGGAAAGCTCGGACGCGAACGAAGCAACAAGCTTCGTCCTCAGCAGCAGAATCAGACGGACGCTCGTCCAGATTCGGCAAGGAGAGCGAGTCGTGCGGACGCGGGCGAAACCTTCGGCAAGAGCGTGCGACGCAGCGAGCGACGCAACGAAGGCGGCTTGTTCTATAAAGGGGGATCTTCGGCACTCGGACGCAGGAGGCTGGAAGAGAGAGTTGTGAGCGAGGCATTGAGCAGAGAGAACGTGTAACGGCGGCGACGCTCGCCGCCGACGTGAAGAACAGCGACGTGAGGACGAGGAGGGTTTTTGTAATCTATTTCACAAATAGAGGAAATTTTCCCTTAACCGGCGTGGTTTCTTACTCTCTTCTCCGGCGACGTTTCCTCCTCTGTTTCCGACTCTGGTTCGGCGACGCGTTCGTTGGCAGGCGGCTACCGGGCGACGTCGGAACGGTTCGAGCAGAGCGCAGGCGGCGCGACGCTCGTTCCCAGTAGATCCAGCGAGGCTCGGCGTGCGGCGGCGCTCGGCGGCGGACGACGCATCGGCGTCGTGCGCGAAAGAGACGAAGGCGCGAGGTTGAAGACGAACGCGGCGCGCGTTCGTTTCGAGATGAGTCAACAAGGCGGTCAACTGTGAAAAGCAGATTTCGATTTTCGAAATCGAAATCGAAATCGGCGCTGACGCAAGGCTTCCGTCAGCGGCCGAAATCGAAACGCGCGGCGAAGCTTTCAAGGGCTGACGTCAGGCGTGACGACAGCGACAGAAATCAAATCGACGGTTGATTTTGACTTCGGTCAAAATCGAATTTAAGGTATTATAATTTGGGGTTTTCGATTCCTTAATTAGGGTTAGGGTTTCTCTAGAGAATTGTAATTTGGGAGATAAAAAGTGAGCGGGAACTAGGGTTTCGAATTTGGGGACGAACTTCGGTCCGGAAACCCTAGCGCGATCACGTTCCGGTGTTCCGCCGGACGGCTCTGAGACAACGGATAAGCGTTGTTCTTAGGCCGATTCGACCGGGGCGTGACAACAGGTATCAGAGCTTAAAGTGATCCATCAACATGGTGAATCAAGGAGATCGTATTGCCCGGATCGAGCAAGTGCTCGGTTTGACTGGGAATAGCAGAGATGCGGTGGTTCCTCAGGTGGAGGACCTCCATCGCACAATAGAGGAGCAAAGACTGCAGATCCTTGCTCTCCAACAGGCTTTGGCTGGAGTAGTAGAGGCTCCCCAAAATGCTGAAGGCATGGCAGCCCTACAAGAACAAGTAGGGGCTTTGCAAGGACAGGTGACGACGTTGGCAACACAGGTAGCCAACACCACGGCAGTTCAGCAACAGATAGTAGCGGACCTCGCAGTGATGCGCATGGCACTGGCGCAGGCCCAAGGGAGTGGCCCTACAGCAGCCAGGGCAGAGTATGGGGCTCCCAACGGCAACGGGAAGGTTCGCACCCCAGAACCTGCAATGTTCAAAGGGGCCAGATCTGCAAAAGTGTTGGGTAACTTTCTATGGGACATGCAACAATATTTTGAGGCTAACCATGTCACAGATCAGGAGAAAGTGAGAGTGTGCACAGCATATCTCTCAGATGATGCGAAGCTCTGGTGGAGAACCAAAGTTGATTCTACATCAGAGGCGGCGAGTTGGACTTGGGAGGTATTCCGAGAGGAACTACGACAGTAGTTCCTTCCCGGAAACTCGGTGGACCAAGCACGAGAGGCGGTGGATCGGCTCAAGCATACAGGGACGATCCAGGAGTATGTCAGGGCGTTCTCCGCGCTGATGTTGGAGCTACCTGAGATGGCAGAGGGAGATAGGAGGTACTTCTTCCTCCGGAATCTCCAACCCTGGGCGGCAACGGAGGTCCGACGACATGCGCCGCAGGACTGGAGGACGGCTGCAGCTATAGCCGAGTCTCTGGTGGACCAGAGGACTTCAGGGACGACCTTCCAGAGAGCACAAAGGTCGCCCCCGAAGCGACCATCTCCACCGAGACCTAGAGCGCCAGAGAGGGAGAGGCCCTCTCCCCGACGAAACGGAGGACAACCAGCGTGGCAGGAGCATGCTCGACCTGCAGAGCGAGGGCAAGGTCAACTGAGACCGATTGCCTGCTTTTTGTGCAAAGGACCGCACCGGATACGCGACTGTCCGGATCGACAGCGATTGAACGCGATTGCAGTGATTGTACATCGGGAGCTTGCTGAGAAACCGGCGGAGGTGCATGACGAGGAACCAGTAGAGGCCCGCATAGGAGTTGTGCGCATCGCCTCAGTGGTCGCAGGAGGACTATCGCCGGCAATCGCAGAAGCAGAGCCGAAAGACGCAGTCGACAAAGGTAATGTCGAGCAAAAGCCGAGCTCCGAAGAGATAGACCCTCTATAGGAGAAGAAAACATGGAGGCAAGTAGTGGAGGAGAAGGCTCCACCGAAGTCCTCGAATTCTTCGGATACAGAAAGGGATGATAGGCCTCAGCAGATCCATGGGATGTATTGGTCTTTAGACGACCCTATAGAATACGACCCAAGGTTCCAAAG
Source organism: Costus lasius (assembly GCA_027563935.2). Lineage (NCBI taxonomy): Eukaryota > Viridiplantae > Streptophyta > Magnoliopsida > Zingiberales > Costaceae > Costus > Costus lasius. Next base: position 102,780,272 of record CM050448.1, read on the forward strand.
GTACGAGGCTGCCCGCCAACAAGCAAAGAGAGAACGGCGAGGGCGGGCCTGAGCGCCGCGCCGGACATCGAGGGCGATGTCCAAATTAGGCCGGGGAGAATTGTTAGGCCCTGGGCTCCCCGGTTCAGCCCAGAGGAGAGGGAGCCCAAACCAAGCCCAAGCCCAAGACTCGGATGCAGAGAAATCGGTAAAAACGAAATTCGTTTCGTTTTTCGTTTACGCAGAAAACGGACGCGGTGTCACCGAGAAGATGCGGAGCTGGGCGGCGATTGCGGACGGACGCGGCAAGGACGCCGTCCCCTCCACGGGACGCGGTCCACGCGACGAGAGAGGAAAGCTCGGACGCGAACGAAGCAACAAGCTTCGTCCTCAGCAGCAGAATCAGACGGACGCTCGTCCAGATTCGGCAAGGAGAGCAAGTCGTGCGGACGCGGGCGAAACCTTCGGCAAGAGCGTGCGACGCAGCGAGCGACGCAACGAAGGCGGCTTGTTCTATAAAGGGGGATCTTCGGCACTCGGACGCAGGAGGCTGGAAGAGAGAGTTGTGAGCGAGGCATTGAGCAGAGAGAACGTGTAACGGCGGCGACGCTCGCCGCCGACGTGAAGAACAGCGACGTGAGGACGAGGAGGGTTTTTGTAATCTATTTCACGAATAGAGGAAATTTTCCCTTAACCGGCGTGGTTTCTTACTCTCTTCTCCGGCGACGTTTCCTCCTCTGTTTCCGACTCTGGTTCGGCGACGCGTTCGTTGGCAGGCGGCTACCGGGCGACGTCGGAACGGTTCGAGCAGAGCGCAGGCGGCGCGACGCTCGTTCCCAGTAGATCCAGCGAGGCTCGGCGTGCGGCGGCGCTCGGCGGCGGACGACGCATCGGCGTCGTGCGCGAAAGAGACGAAGGCGCGAGGTTGAAGACGAACGCGGCGCGCGTTCGTTTCGAGACGAGTCAACGAGGCGGTCAACTGTGAAAAGCAGATTTCGATTTTCGAAATCGAAATCGAAATCGGCGCTGACGCAAGGCTTCCGTCAGCGGCCGAAATCGAAACGCGCGGCGAAGCTTTCAAGGGCTGACGTCAGGCGTGACGACAGCGACAGAAATCAAATCGACGGTTGATTTTGACTTCGGTCAAAATCGAATTTAAGGTATTATAATTTGGGGTTTTCGATTCCTTAATTAGGGTTAGGGTTTCTCGAGAGAATTGTAATTTGGGAGATAAAAAGTGAGCGGGAACTAGGGTTTCGAATTTGGGGACGAACTTCGGTCCGGAAACCCTAGCGCGATCACGTTCCGGTGTTCCGCCGGACGGCTCTGAGACAACGGATAAGCGTTGTTCTTAGGCCGATTCGACCGGGGCGTGACACTTTGCAACAACATATGTCCCGCGGAATAACGTGCATACCTTCAACATTATAAGCATGAGTCCCAGGGAGCATCATGCATAACTTGCAGAAGGATCCAATCCCTCAAAAGAAGCAAAATTTAATCTACAACAATCTAGCTGAACAAAAAATGAAAAAGATAATATTCCATAAGAAAATTTTGAAGTACTGGACAATATGAAATTTGTAGGATATTCTCCAACCATATTACATTAAGAAAATTAAGATGCAGATCTTTTTAGTTCTTGAAGCAAAATCCTAAAGCAAAGAAAAAACTGTAGTACCACAAGATTAGACGTTTCGTAAAGCAAAGAAAAAAAGTCCAAAAGCTGCTTCTTTGTAGTCACAATTATTAGTTTATGAGTGCAAGATTAAATGTTTCTGTTGGACACCCTTGCACAGTTTAACGTTTGATGAACTAATTTCATGTATACTTTGTTTCAGAAACCAATCTGGCTACTGCTCCAACATCTCTGGTTGAACCTAATAACTTTTGCAATAAGCTGATTCTACCTTGAAGGTATTAATATATTATAGCTCTATTTGGCCCCGCGGCCTGTGTGGACCAGGGGAAGAGCAGCAACCAGGCCATTTGACCCGATGCTGCATGGTGAAATAGCTGCTGCAGGTACCACTATAATATATTAAAAATAATATAATATATAATTAATATATTTAAATTTAATATATATGTTAATATCCTATTAAAATTTTTAATTTAACATATAAAAATTTAATTTAACTTTTAATTATTAAGTTTCTATTATTAATTATTTTAAAAATAATTAATCTTTATTTAATTATAAAAAATGTGTTCCAGGATTTAACATACAAGTATACAACTATCATCATTTACTACTGCTCTAGAGGAGATATATGTAGAGGTTGAAGCAACTAACTCATTCAAGAATAATATAATAAATTCAACGGAGATATAGGCTTTGAAATCAAACCACTCTTTTTCTATAGCATCATAAACAAGGTTGTCAGGATCGAGATCTTACCTAGGAACGATAAAGGTTTTATAAGATCAGAACGTAGAATCAGATCGTAAGATTGTAAGATCCTACCAAATCACTTAAAATATATAATTTTTTAAAATATATTTATCTAATTAGATTTAAGAGTATAAAAATATTTTAATAAGTAATAAATAATATATATATATATATATATATATATACTATTATTCAGATGTATTAATTGTATAGTATAAAACAATGAAATTGAATATTTGTGAGGTGATGATGATGGAGATAAGTTAATAGAAGACGAATATAATAAATGTATACAATAAAACTAGAAACAACAAAGACATGCAGTGAAATGAATACAACAAATAAAAATATAAAAAATGATGAAGATAAAGATATACATTATAATGACAATAAAAATGACAATAACAAATATTATAAAGTTTATTCTAATAAATAATTAAAGTAGACAAATATAGTCGTAGATGATAATGAGCTTAAGTTAATGAATATTAGCAAAAAAAAGGGTAAATAATGACAATTAAAGAAGAAAAATTATCTTACATCAATTAAAAGCTTTTAACATAATAGATTATTGATTTTTAGTATAATATGAACTTATTTTACCTATTAACTTATGATCAAATGATCGATGGGATCGTAAGATCCTACTCGATCCTAAGACCCAGATCGTGGGATTGTAAGATTCTACCATATTTCAGATTTTACCTATTAACTTATGATCATCGGAAGATCCTAAGACCCGAAACGCATTTTTGACAACCTTGATCATAAAAATAAAAAAATATAAGTCTTTTATATGTAAAATATATATTATTTATTTTTATATTGTATTAATACATAACTTTTTTAGCTTAAGGTAGATAGAAGTCTTAAAAACTTAATTACATGTTTTAAAACTAAAAACAATATTAGCAGCAAACTATAACAACAATAATAGACTAGCTTGGTCAAACACTTCACAACAACATCACATGACAACATAGCTCTGTCAAACACAGCCTATGTTGGGTAATAAAGGAGGTTGCCTTTTGAGATGCCACCAAACCCCACAACTAAACATTTTGATTCCTTTTCCTTCTCAAGCACACTATGGCTAAGCATTACCAACTTATGAGACTAACTAATACTAATGAGTTATCGGATGGCTATAAGAGTAATACAAGTATGCTCTGAGGATATATAAGTCAGTTTGATTTGTCTGATTTGGCATAACTTCACTTGGGTCATCCAATCAAAATAGCAAAAACAAAATTTCACTTTAGCACAAGTCTTTTCTACTTAATCAAATGGCCTAAGTAAAATTTTCACTTGGTGACTCGCAACCATTCTCATCCCCCTCAGGAGGTTTTAGGCCTCCTCACTGAAATTCATTATCTGGGGCGGGATCGCTCCATTGCTTTTGCTCTCACTCCGCGGTTACTGAACCAGCCGGCTGATTGGCTTGCTAACCATGCTCGACGGCACAAAGTTGTAGTCTTTTTTGAGAGTGTGATGCCCCCCCCCCTTGGCTACACTTCTTAGTGCGGATGTAACCTAACTGGTTGTTCCCTTCTTGTTGTTATAAAAAAAAAAAAGTGTTGCCTTTATAAGACCTAGTCTACCTATTCTAAATAATATTCATAAATTTCTCTCAACTTCCTTGTCCAAACTTCAGATAGTCACCTCATACATCATGCTATTGCAATCCACTAAGCATAATTCCCCAAGCCACCACAACCTACCACTTCCACCTCCTTCCACACCCTCTAGTTTTATAGCTAAATTGTATTGGTCTAAGGTTAGACTGGTACACGATGTTAGGACATTTGGCTCTAATTTTTTTTATTATGGTACCAACCTATATTGGCGCATGCATGTGTCAATATTGCGCCACTAGCTACGTTTCAAAGAAAATGCTCTCTCTTTCTCATTTAATTATTCTTGATTAATATTCTATGGCACCTAAAAGCTAGAATGTCATAGTGCACAAAAAAATACTAGAGAATCATCATTAGCAATGTATTCATTACAATAACATTTTTAAAGGTAGAGATGCTACACGAGTTAAGCAATACTTTCTGGCAGCTATGTAAACGTCCCCAAATGCCCAAAGATGACACGAGATTTGCAAAGTCATTCATGAAAACTTGAAGTCCTTTCCCATAGAGAAGAAATGCATAGTTGAGGAGTGTGAAGCAACTCACGTGTGTCTATTTATATTGGTAAATGTATTGTTCCAATCTATGACTGATATATCAGCTCAAACCAATACCTTAGCCTAAAACCAGAGATGATTAAATTACAGTGGTCAAAATAACAGTGGCGCCCATTCTTGGCCCGTAAAGAGGGGAAAGCCGTGACAGGTGCTGTATTCGGTGTGACAGAAATGAAATTGACCAGAGATGATTAAATTACAAATAATGAAATTAAAAGGATGGTTCATAACTCCTAATTAATTACGACCACAAGTCATACGTGCATGATTAGTACAATTCATTATTCCAATAAAAAAAATATCTCCATTATTTCTCTTGCCCACTTATATTTGAATCGATGACACAAGAAAAGAAAAAGTCTTTTGCATTGCCTAGATAATTTAATATAAAATTATTTCGAGAATCAATTATACTCGAGATGCAATGTAATAAAAATGTGCACGAGGATCACAAAGAATGATTATTGATCAGCAAGACTCTCTCTCACCAAATGGAAGTTGAGCTGGAAGCGGAGCCTACAGGCTACAATATGAATTATGACACATTGTTCACGCATGCAGTAAGTATTGAATTATATATGTATATAATTAAGAATGTCAAATAAAAGAGAAAAAAAAAATGGAAGACACCATCATTCAAAGGATATCATAATCGCTTGTCGTCTTGTCTTATTAGCATTGCATTGGCGTTATTAATATTTTCTAATTTTATATTTATAAAATGATTTAGAGCACTAAAGAAATGAAAGTGTGAGTGTTCCTTTCAATTTCATTATTTTACAAAACGAGTAACAGTGATGATGGAATTTTGCATTGATTTGTGCGGTTTTGATGTAGCTTTGCATTGTTTTTTTTCGATTATTTGAGGGAGAGAAATTGTTATACGACAAAGATTAGATTAGTTGTAAATGATGCGAGTTTTAGAGAGAATTCATGTTGGTACCTTGTTTTCTGAGTTGAAAAACACAACGAAAAGAATTTTTTTAACTCAAAGAATGAAAATATATTGAATTTAATAGTAAAAAAGTTTAAATTTAATATATTTTTTCTTTTTTCTTTGTTGCTGTGGATTCCATCCAAGGAAACACAATTATACTTAACTAAGCATGGGTTAATTTAATTTAGTGATATGAAAGATTGAATCTATGCATTTATTTTGATTTTTCAAATTTCATAAATCATTTCTCTATTAATCAATTAAGTTATTATTATTATTATTATCATCATTTCTATATTGATCAATTAAGTATAATTCACACACTAAACGTTATAGTTTATCAACACAAAGACTTAAAAAAAAAAGGAAGACTTTTGACACATATTTCATCACATCTTTATCTACATCGTATATATTCTTGGGAAAACATAATAAGACGGATTCGCACGTATGATGCGTATATGTATATAGTCATAGAAAAAAAAAATCAAAAGGTAGATAAAGAAATTAATATTTCATTAGCTTGAGGATTTTAGCCAATAATTATATATTATCTCCTAAAATAGATTTTTTTTTTTTACTTTCTCTCATAATCTTTTCTTTTCAAATTAAATTGGTCCTTAAAATAAGTTTTTTTTTGTTATTAAATTAGCACTTAAACATATTCATTTTACCTTGGCTAGCCATTGTATTAATTTATCTTGAGTTATGCTTTATCTTTGCAACAGTAATAGATTGAAAAGTACAGCAAAATGCACATATGTTCATTTAGTGTTAGATATTGTAGACGTTTTGTGTATGTATTTAGTCAAAATTATTATGTTGGACCTGATTAAGATAAAAATTATAAAGGTGTCTATCTCTTCCCTTGCAAAATAGTTTACACATTTAAATCTTATTGATAATGAGATTCAATGTTTGTTTATATTGCAAAATAGTTTACACATTTAAATCTTATATGAGACATGTATCCGGATTGTGAGCACAGCACAAGTGCAATGACTCCATCTGGGGTCATTCCCTGTATAGGGCCCTAACCGGAGACGCTGCATTAGGTTTCAATTCAAGCCATACTACCGGCTCCACTCTCTGTTATCGCCTATTAACTAGTGCATCTAGTGTGTGTTGTCGTGCTTGGGCCTCTCTCTTCCCTTCCCTTCTCTGCGTGCATCATTGACAGTTGACACGCATCAGAAGCATAACCTAACACGTAGCGACTTGGCACCGCAAGTGGCCTCTCCCGTCAGCTCCGTGGCCAGAGATGGATAGCAGCTGCCAAAGAAAAGCAATGGACAAAGAAGGAAAGGAGACATCAAAGGTAAAGCAAGGATGGGTCACGATCACGGCATCTGTTGAGGAAGGTTTGCAGGATGCAAAAGCCTCGGTTACAGGCCTGGTATTTTGGGATCTATCATTATTTTCACAATCATCCCTCTTTTCAGCTTGATTTCCCAGTTTCCACGCTTTTACCAGGTGAAGAAAGCGACAGCCAAAAGCGAGGAGGAGGCGAGCAGAGCGGAACTTCAAACTTCTAAGATGCAGGTGGAGGCAGCTGATGCAGCTGAGAGGAAGAAAAAGCAGGTCCAAACGTAGATAGTTCTCAAATAAACACCTGGTGGCAGGTGCAAGTTCTCAAAGGTTTTACTTCTTTTGATGCAAGTTTTTGGTACAGGATGGTGTTCTTCAATAAAACCTGACAACGGTGGAAGCCAGATTCCACACGTTGTTTTTAATAATTTAGTTTAGTAGATAGTTGCATGATCATATCTGTAGCACAATAATAAGATATCATCGATCAATGAAGAAGCAATGTGTCGCAATTTTGCTATTAAAACTTCCAAGAATCATATGTCCGCAGATGCTACATAATCTACATTCAAAGTTTTTTATTATCAAGCGATAACACCGAATAATCTATCTGATGCAATTCCAATCAAGACGGGCAGAAATACCAAGTACGCTATAAAACTTTAGTAACCTCTCCTAAAGGGGTGGGTCTATTCAAACTAATCCTGAATTGTGTTCTGCCAATTACCATGGCATAAATGTATCTTGCTGTCACTGCTCTCCAGGGAGCATGGTATCCTCAGGAAGATCACAATATGCATTACCCTGCGAAACCACGTGGCATGAGAAAACGGCATTTCAGGAACTCCATTATCGTAAATAAGAACATATGTGTGCATGCGTAGCTTACTTCTCCCGTAAGATGCCCTACACACCTCTTCTCGGCAAGCAGCTCCGCCTCGGTCTGCCAGAAATTAGACAAGACTCATGAATCATGATACAGTAATGTTGAATCACATCCGGAACCTCCGGTGTATAAAGTGCCCTACCTTCTTTATACGCTCCCAAAGGTAATCATCAAATATCACGTCCGGAGCTAGCTCATAGTCCCCATCTCCCTGTAAGATATATCAAGATATACTTCCAAAAGGCTTTTTTTTTTTGGCAGAATTACACATGCGACAGGACAATTAGTAAGAGTACCTTTGATCTGCATGGCATACTGAATACTATATCCTCTGCTATGCCGTAAGGATTTCCTATACTATAAACCTGTGAATTGTAGGAAGTGTGAACTTTGAGTATAAATTAAAATAGACGTAATTCAGAGAATTTACATGAATTTTAAGATAGTATTCATTCTTTGAAATTCTTCGAAGAACTAATCCAAAATATCTAGTGTATATGTGCTAGTGAAACATGGCAAAGTATAAGCCCATTATTTTCATTTGTAGCTCTTTTTGAGGTAACAGTTTCCATTTTCAATTAATTTAAACATTCCTTTAGAGTTTTTTTACCCTTTCTAACCCAACGTACAACATTCAATTCGAAGAAATTGGGGTCGCACAAACCACCACTAGGCCAAATAGGTTCGTAAGTGCAGAATGCTATATAATAATTATACCCCTGAAGAAAACCAGTCGCCTTCTGGAGAGGGAGTAATAAGGGACCTAATGGCGTCAACAATGGAAACAGCAGTAGAGGCAGCAGAAGATCTACCCCATTTCTGGATAAGGACTCCTCCACGCTAAAGACAAATCAATAAAAATTCATTTTAGACTAGTCAAAATCATATTCAGGGATGCCATGCACATGAACACATCATATAATCAATCATTACATACCTTTTGAACTCTTTCAGTAAACTCTTCCTTTAGCCATTTGATATCAGTGATAATCTCAGTTACAGGAATGCCATTGATTTTTGCATTTAAAAAGTCAGGAACCTGGCAGAGTAAAAACATATATACTGGTTAAATAAAAAATTTTCCTTTTAGTTTGTCATAACTTTTCCTACTTAGGTATATTGCCTTCGTGATACCATAAAATAATGCTACTGAAAAATAAATCAAAATATATTTTGCGTTCAATTTATGATTCCCGACCTGGGTAGTTGAGTGATTTCCCCAAATAGTCACGTTTGATACTTTATCATAAAATACGCCAGCTTTGAGGGCTAGCTGTCAATATCATGACAAAGAAAGGTTACCATGCGAACCCATGAGTGAGAAATACAGGCCCAGCGATAAGTAGCAGCTTGAGAAATTGAAAGAAAGGGATTGTATGTAACCTGGCATTTTGCTCTATTCTCATCCAACCTAGTTAAGGCATGGAAATTTTTGGGAGGTATATTTGGTGCATTCTTCAAACAAATTAACGCACTGAAAATAAAAAAAGGGAAACATTAGCAGGTTAACACTAGCATTCCACGTCGAATATTGAAGATTATATCAGTCATACTTTGTGTTGCATGGATTTCCGACGACTATGACTTTCACATTGCGTGATGCTACGGCATTAAGTGCTTTCCCCTAAATTGAGGTTCCAAAATATCATGCTTGAAAATTCTTGCTTTCATTTTTTTTTTACATTCCAAGTACCAAAAAGCATACCTGTTCAGCAAAAATCTTTCCATTAATATCTAGTAAGCCTGCTCGTTCCATTCCGGGGCCTCTGGGTTTTGCCCCAATCAGAAGTGCCCATTCTGCATCCTGGAACACATCATAGGGATCGATGCCAATGCTAACCTCCCTCAACAAAGGGTACAAGGAGTCCTCCAATTCCATTGCCACTCCTACACGTCCATAAAAAGATAAGAATAGGGAACAATAAGTTATCAGCAAGAGAGGATAGTAAAAAAAAAGACTTCCATGTTATGTTTTATGTGAGAGAAGATAATCGTCAATTCTTAAAGGATATTGACCATTATTACCTTCAAGAGCTTGAAACGATCTTTCAGAGCCCAATAACTTTAAGGCGATTGGTTGATCAGGTCCAAAAACCTCACCGGAAGCAAGCTGAAACCTCAAAGAAATTTATAACTCAGCAAGTTAAAATCATCTACCGAGACGTACACCATACATGTAGAAACATATATATCAAAAAAAAAAGGTTATGTTCTGAGTGACATTAATTTAAATGGAATTTACTTTGAAGAAAACTAAAAGAATCTCATGAAGAATGAACAAGATCAATTGCACTCTGTAGGCATAGATTAAAGACATCTGAAACTTGTTACCAGATCATCAATTCATATCTTACTAAGTGCACAAAAAATGAAAAATGATATGATTTTGAAATTGATGCTAAATAAATTTGTCCCATCTTGAATTGATATCACCACAAAGCAATAGAGAGTTTCTACATGTATAGAAGCCATGCTTACATTTTTCAATATGAACTCTTCATTGAAGCCAATGCGTCAGCATATACAAGGAGATAAGGTAAAATCAGAATTATTTTAAATATACACTAATGGTTAGGGTTTCAACTCTATTGGTTGATAGAAGCACTTGGGATCAATATATTGAAGGAGTCATGTCATCATGTACATGAGGAAAAATTAATTTTATCTAAACAGAACAGCAAGGTCCTGATTTGTTCTGTCATCAGAGTAAGGCAGGAAAAGAAAAAGTAGCAAGAACATGGCATGAACTAAGATTTTATCAACAATAATTACCAGCACTAAGCAAAATCCTTTACTAAAATGCATAATGACTACGATAGTATCACATAGAAGTCCTAGTCATAACATTTTCTCACATGATATTGTCCATAAAATTATATGAAACACTCTACAGCGACTACTATATATAATTGAGCTTTTTGTCATACTTATACAATTGTCTTCAAACAATATCATTTCTTCCATATTGAAATATTGAAAACTCCAAGTATTTGGGTCAATGTCAATAGTTCTTTGGCTCCTGTAATGATATAGAAAACTTCTTAATGAATGTTGTGCAGTACTGTGTAAACTGAAACATAGTGGAAGATATTATGAGTAGAATAAATGATCTAACTACTGGATAAACATCAACCGCCTTAAACATGATATACAAATTTTGTTTACACTGAAGAATGAGACAAATTTGGAGGTGATGAATTATTCCGCAACTGCTTGCCTTAAAGAGTAGATGATTAGATATCATTCCAGCGGCACCAGATACAGCAATATTGATCAAACCCTTCCACGAGTTCGTCTTGTTATCCTATACAAGCAATAAATATACATGTTAAGGAGTAACTCATGAAGAGGGCATGGGAGTTGCTTAACCATCCTAAATGGAAATTTGAGGGACTACGCATTATAATCAATTACAGAGCTATACAACATATCTCACGAGAGTTGAGAGAACAGTAACTGAGGTTTACCGTTCCCCCCACCCCAAAAAAAAAAAAAGAAAAAAAAAAGAGGAAAATAATAACATATCAGTCCATGTTACGTAGTGCAAGAGCTACAATACATTGATTTAGTATCATCCTATGCAACGTAAGTGCATGCTGTCATGCGCATAACAATTTTAAAATGATTTATCGGTAATTTCACTAGTATGTGAATCACTTGCTCAATAATGGTGGAGCTGTATTAGAAAATTTACACTCTACGGAACAGTCCAAAAGCCTGTTAAAGAGTGAAATAATAGCAATTCATAGACGCATAGCGATCAAGGTAAGGAAGACAATGTACGTTACAGTCCCAGGATTGTGAGCTGCCCACAAGATCACAAAATCATCTATTCAGGTTCTACATTTAACACTGTAAACTAATCATACTGCCCAGTAAAAAGATTGGAAAAACTAATCGATTTCAATCGCGTAAAAAGATTAAATCTGAATTTGTTAATAACTGACTAGATTCAGGACCAATTAATCGTGAAATCATTAGTTTAATGAAGATTTCTCCACAATTTGATTGGAGAGGAAAGTAGAACCCTACATTGCGATGATATCGAACTGATAACGCAAATTTCTGAAAAATAATTTCAGTTATAACAAGAAGAATGGAACAACGCGAAACCTCCTTCAGGTCATAAGTGGTGCAGAAGACACCGAAACACTCTCTCTTGCTCGCGCCGCCAGCCGGAGTAGTCGACAGGACCGGGGTCTGCACTTGACTGCACGATGCCAAGAAGAAGAAGAAGCAGAATTATTAACACGAAAAGGAAAACAGTAGAAATCCTATATCTCGGGCTACTTTGGTGCGATGGAGCAGATAATTCTGGGAATCCGGCGGGCGCGTATGGGAACAGAGCGATGCCGATTGAAGAATGCGTGGAAAGGGTTAGCTGGGCTTGAAGATAGATCGTTGGGCGAGAGAGCCCCCGATCGAGCGTATGACGCTGGTGAGATCTCCAACAAGGCCATGGCTGAGATAGGGATTGATAGGTGGGAAGCGCGGAGCAGGGAGGGAGGGGGAAGCGAGAGTGCCGGAGAGGGGATTAGACGATAGAATGTTTTGAAACGAGAGTAAACGGATGTGAGGACACGGAAGGGGCGCGTGGCGCCGATGAAGCGACCTGTTTGAGTTCGATTGGTTTAACGGGCGGATGGTTCACATTCGGTCCGGTCCAGCTGATAGAACAAAACTGCCTGGCCATTCTATGACAAAATGGCCTAGGTTATACCCAGCAGAGAATTTCTGGTCTAAGTATTTTAATCGTATGTTCAAATTTTCTAAAGTAAACCTTGGGTGTGCATGTCGACGCAGTCATTTATCCAGCCAAAAGTAGTTCCGTTTTCGCTCGACGTTGAGTTTTGTTTGCAAATGCCGTTTTTACTCACCTTAACCTCAAAGTTTTTAACTCTAGTTACTAGGTTAAAAGATAATTTTATTTTCCTCTTGTCAAACTTGTCACTACGCCATTTTCTCCTGCGACAAAAACTAGTGATTTTTATTTGAGAAAACATTTGGCAAAGGATTCATTCTGACCTTTGCGTTTCAACTTTCACATTGCCTTTAGGTCATCTCCAGCATCAATTTCATCAAGGAGCATCTTCCTTTTCTTCATCTCCAACATCTTCCCATTCTTACTCTTCATCTCCAACATCTTTCCCTCTAGCATCTCCCTTGTTTTCACGTGATGTTTTACCTTGGTGTGATTTTGGAGCTGAGATTTATTGTTTTGCTATGATTAGTGGTGTCCAAAATTTGGGTCAAATCGAAATTTTTGGTTCGGTTCGGTTTCAAACCAAGTTCGGTTCGGTTTCAAACCAAGTTCGGTTCGGTTTGAAATAGTTAAAAAAATTTCGGTTCGGTTCGGTTTTCGGTTTGAACCGAACAAACTCAATTTTAAATATAATATTATTATTTTTATATAAAATATAAAATATTAATATTTTTAATTATATAAAATATATTATATTATTATTTTAATTATATAAAATATATTATATTATTATTTTAATTAAAAATTAATAATATAATAGTATAAATAAATTAAATATATATTTATATATTAAATTTCGGTTTAATCGATTTAAACCGAACCGAACCGAATAATTGGGTTCGGTTTTGATTCGGTTTTTATCTAATTCGATTCGGGTTCGGTTTGTTGCCATCACAATCGGTTCGGTTCGGTTTGGCATAAGTTTGGTTCGGTTCGAACCGTTTGGACAGCCCTAGCTATGATATTCATGTTGTTTAGTTCCTGACATAATTTTGGTCATTTGGTGATGATATAGAGATGTTGTTTTGCTGGAGTTGAGGGAGTTTTGCACCCCTATTTGTGCTTTGACGAGTTTGTTGTCCAGAGCTCGTCATTTCTCAGTTTTCCCCTATTTTAGTGTTTGATTGTAGAGCTAAGCTCTTTTTGTTTGCTAGTTTTATATAGAATTTTAGTGTTATTTATCCTTGGTTGTATTGGGATGTGTTAGCTGTTGATATAATCTTATGTGAGTTGAGTTTTAGAACAGCTATATTGCTAGATTGTTATGATATTATGCTAGAGTTTCATACTGAAACTTTGATGTTACGAAATTTTTTCTTCTTCCTTACTTGCAATCTAAGGACAATTGTTGGAATGCTTAGATAGGTGACTAACATTATTTCATAGTTAATAGAAGATATTAAATAGTTGATTTATAATTGATATCAACTATAAAATATACTTGATATCAACTATAAATAGTTTATCTACTATAAAATTTAATCTGTCAATTATAAAATATGGTTTATGGTTTATCACCTATTTATAATTGATATCAACTATAAAATATACTTGATATCAATTATAAATAGTTTATCAACTATAAAATTTAATTTGTTAGTTATAAAATATGATATAACAATTATTTATAGTTGATATCAACTATAAAATTTAATCTGTCAATTATAATATATAATATATGAACAATAAAATATACTTGATATTAACTATAAATAATTTATCAAATATAAAATTAAATCCGTTAACTATAAAATATGGTATATCAACTATTTATAAATTGATAGAATAAATTTTATAATTGATAAATAGTTGATATACCATATTTTATAGTTAACAAATTAAATTTTATAGTTGATAATTTATTTATAATTGATATCAAGTATATTTTATAGTTGATATACCATATATTATAGTTGACAGATTAAATTCTATAGTTGATAAACTATTTATAGTTAATATCAAATATATTTTATAGTTGATATATACTATATCTTATAGTCGATAAATTAAATTTTATAGTTGATATCAACTATAAGTTATTGTATCATATTTTTTAATTTTATAGTTGATATCAACTATAAGTTATTGTATCATATTTTTTAGTTTACAAATTAAATTTTATAGCTGAAATCAATTATAAATAGTTGACATACCATATCTCATAGTTGACAGATTAAATTTTATAGTTGATATCAACTATTTATAATTAATATCAACTATAAATAGTTGTTATACTATATTTTATAGTTAACAGATTAAATTTTTTAGTTGATAAACTATTTATAAATAATATCGAGTATATTTTATAGTTGATATACCATATCTTATAATTGACAAATTAAATTTTATAGTTGATATACTATATTTTATAGTTTAAAGATTAAATTTTATACTTGATACCATATTTTATAGTTGACAGATTAAATTTTATAGTTGATAAACTATTTATAGTTGATATCAAGTATATTTTATAGTTGATATACCATATCTTATAGTTTATAAACTATTTATAGTTGATATCAAATATATTTTATAGTTGATATCTACTATTTATAGGTGATATATCATATTTTATAATTGACAGACTAAATTTTATAGGTGATAAACTATTTATAGTTGATATTAAGTATATTTTATAGTTGATATAACATATCTTATGGTTGACAGATTAAATTTTATAGTTGATATCAACTATAAATAGTTGATATACCATATTTTATTATTGATAGATTAAATTTTATAATTGATAAACTATTTATAGTTGATATCAAATATATTTTATAGTTGATATTAATTATAAATAGTTGATATACCATATTTTATAGTTGACACATTAAATTTTATAGTTGATAAATTATTTATATTTGATATCAACTATAAAATATTTTTTGCCAACTATGAAATACTATTAGTCATCTATCTAACTATTCCAACAATAGTCCTTAGATTGCAAGTAAGGAAGAAGAAAAAAATTTATAACATCAAAGTTTCAGCATAAAAACTCTAGCAAAATATCATAACAATTTAGCAATAGCTGTTCCAAAACTCACTCATACAAGATTATATCAATAGCTAACACATTCCAACATAACCAGTGATAAATAACACCAAAATCCTATACAAAACTAGCCAACAAAAAGAGCTTGTCTCTACAATCAAACACTAAAATATGGAAAACTAAGGAATGACGAGATCTGAATAACAAACTCATCAAAGCACAAATAGGGGTGTAGAACTCCCTTAACCCAGCAAAACTCAATAAAATAATATCTTCATATTATCAAAAAATGACTAAAATCATATTAGAAACTAAACAACATGAATATCATAGCAGAACGATGAATCTCAGCTTCAAAATTGCACCAAGATAAAGTATCGTGTGAAAATAGGGAAGATGAACCGAAGGGGAGGAAAATTGATGTTGGACATGAACCGAAGGGGAGAGATGTCGGAGATGACTGGAAGGCAACATGAAGGTTGAAATGCAAAGGTCAAAATGGATCCTTTGCCGGAGGCTTTTTCAAATAAAAATCACTAATTTATGTCGCGGGAGGAAATGACGTGATGAGAGATTTGACAGGAGGGAAACAAAATTATCTTTGATAGAAGGAAAACAAAATTATCTCATAACTCAGTAACCAAGGTTAAAACTTTGAGGTTAAGGTGAGTAGAAATGGCGTTTGCAAACGAAAGACGATGTTGAGGAAAAATAGAATTGCTTGGGCTGGGTAAATAATTGCGTTGAAATTCACACTCAAATTTACTTTAGGATACATAAACAAAAGATTAAAGTACCCACAGGCTAAAAAATTCTGTATTAGATACCCAACCTAGGCCATTTTCTCCCATTCTATGGTTCAACGGGCGGATGGTACAGGTTGGGTCCTTGTGTGTCAAGAGCTAGGCAAGTTAAGCCCACAATTCCTATATCTTAAAGTGCTTTAGTAGAGGTTTGTAGTGAGTAAATCTTATAATTCAAATTTACTCCCTTAAGATAAGGGACGGCGCCGCTGCCGTTTGGTGCACCGCCACTCGATCCTCCCCGGATCAAAACGGCAATTCCTTGCGCCAAGAACCCACTCTCCTCATGGAAGAATATTTGAGTAATCTTGTGCCACCTCGCCTCATTCATTTCTGATGATTCCATGGCTATAATCCCAGTCCTCATCACCTCCCTTTAATTATGTTATTTGTTGCTTATGTCATCTAACATTCTTATCTTGCTTAGCTCCAATTTATTCAGTGTGTAAGCAATGACTTGGGAAGTTGACTTGCTCATCAAGACTATTATCTTATCACATTGAGTTGATTTTGACTTTCCTCCAATCTCCTTGTATGCTGCTATATATTTCCATTATACATTAGCACTTACCACCCTCTCATCCAAATACCCTCCTTCCACCGCTCTCTCTCTCTCTCTCTCTCTCTCTCTCTCTCTCTCTCTCTCTCTCTCTCTCACGCACACGCACATCAAGTACTCCATGGAGCAAGTCAAAGACCACACCAACGACAACAACAGCAGTAGCAGCTGCTGCAACACCATCGCCAAGCGCAAGCGCACGAAGCGGCCGCGCGTGCCCCACCCGCCGCCAGCATCCGCGACGACCTCCTCCGCCTCCTCGGCCGAGTTCTCCAGCGCCATCACCGAGGAAGACGAGGATGTGGCCAACTGCCTCATGCTCCTCTCCCGCGGTCGCCGAATCAGCTCCGCGCCGCCGGCGGAAGCGCCGCAAGCTTACGAGTGCAAGACCTGCAGCAAATCCTTCCCCTCGTTCCAAGCGCTCGGAGGCCACCGCGCGAGCCACAAGAAGCCCAAGACTCCCTTCGCGGTTGAAGACGGCGGAGTCCAAGTAAGCATGAGCAGCTATCTTGTTCCTGCTGGGGATGGTAGCATCAAATCGAGGGCGCACGAGTGCTCCATCTGCGGACTGGAATTCGCGTCGGGGCAGGCGCTCGGCGGCCACATGCGGCGGCACAGGCAGATTACAGCGGCGGCCTTGGAATCGCCGGAGATTGTTAAGAATCATAGGAGCAATCCTCCTCTGTTGCTGGATCTCAATCTTCCTGCGCCGTTGACCGACGTCATTGACCATTTGGCTGTCGGATTTCCTTTCTCGTCGCTGGTGGATTGCCAGTACTAGTGATTAAGCGCGTATGTAAGTTGATTAATCTGTGCTTGCAATGGAAATCGGATTCTTCTGATTTCTGCCTTGGTTGTTGATTGGCAGCTGGGAATTGGAATGCGTGTTGTGAGGGAGTGAGAGTGTTGGTTTCTCGACCACCAAGAAAAAGGGGCGTGGATCAGGTTCTTCTCCACTCGCAGACCAAGCGCTTGTTTTGTTTGTAAGCCACCGTCCAAGGGAATAAAAGGGAAAAGAGACAACAATATAATTCTTATCTCGTAAGAAATTTTTTTTTTTAAAAAAAATGGGTGGTGCGCTCTTTCTGCTTGCCAAACTCACCAATCAAAGAGTTGGAGTGGCAACAGAAACGAGCACTTTGAATCTTAGGCAGCGTGGCGTAATCCATGGGACATTGTAGCGACTTAGCTTTTGGTGCGTGCGTGGTTCACGGACAAGTCATTAAGGCAAGTTGGTGGTGTACAAGTGATGAAGAGCTGCCACACGATGAGGGAAATCTAGTGGGAGAGTTGAGGGAATCTACTCACTGCACTGAATTCCAAGCTAACACTTGTGTATTTCTCAACTCTTTCTTGCTTGCTTCCGCGCCTGCCTGTGGAGCATATACAGTCAATTAGTACACTTCTTTTCATGCCGCTAAAATTGCGAGAGAATGAGTCAACACAAAGAATGGAAAAGTTGTATGTCACTTTTGAGCTCGGAGTGGAATCATGATCTTAAATGCGTACGTGGTATGAACTGGTGGAGAAATGGGGGCTGCTAATGGTATGAGTTCGGTGGAGGAGAAAGGGATGAGCGTTGACCTATAATCACATGCTCAAACCCCGCTCACACTATTCGAGTCTCAATCACAGGCGTTTCTTCTTGTTTACTCGTTCTCTTCTACGTTTGACAAAAGAGAGAGAGAGAATCCAATTCAGAGCTGACCGTAATAGTCAGACAATTAAATTAGGAGGGGTGAGAAAATAGGTTGTCAATGCAGCTTATTGCTTATTTATGAGAACAAACAGACAAAAAGGTTTTTTTTTTTTTTTTTTTTTTTTTTTTTTTTTTTTTTTAAAAAAAAGAAAGAATCAACAGGCAATTTCCCATAGTTGTTAGAAAAGAACTTTTGATGAATGTTTACCTATGGAAGGTAATAGTAAAATACGAATTTGCACAGTGCAATGAAGATGCTTGCGAGTGCGTATGTATATATTTACACACAAGTATGTAAAATAAATAGTGAGCAGCATAGGCCAAATTGATTTTATTATATAATATATATATATATATATATTATATTAAATTATTAAAATCTAGAAAGAAAATTATTATTAATAAATTTTATAATTTTAAAATATTTACTTAATTAATTTTATAAATAAAAATATATCAATTAAATTAAGAAATAAATTATAATTGAATGACAACTAACATATTAATAATTGACATGTAAATTAAATAGTTTTACTTGAATATAAAATGTTAATTATATAATTTAATAGTTAATATATTTATTAGTGAAAATTTAATGCTGATACATGTAAAACTCTACCTAAAAACGCAATACAATATTATAATTCTATCATACATTCCGTTACTCAAAAATATTTGCTTGTATAGTAAGTAATTTTCTAACCTGCACAACAAAAGTACAAGTACACATAGGCTATGTTTTTTTGGCGGATTCCACAGCGGATGGAAGAAAAAGTCATATTTCCCCTTGTTTCTTGCAACGGATGGAAAGCAAAGGACGGATAACACAATGGAAAAGCAATCCCTTTTCCGCCGTTTTCGAGTCCCCCCGAATCGGGCGGAAACCAATCGAACGTTCGCTGCGCTTCTCTCCGTGTCTCCCGTCTTCGTCTTCCGTCTCCAGATCGGGTCTCAGACGAGCAGCAGGCCTCGCTCCGGTGCCCAGCCTCACCATTCGACGTACATAATCTTTCGTCCGCCGGGCCTCGCTCGTCCCCCTCGTAGCTGTTCGTCCTCTAGTACTCAGCCTCGCCTCTTCCCCTCTCGCAGCCGCTCACTGCACGTCCTCGTTCGCTGGCAGTCGCCGCCTTGTTCGCTCGCAACAGCCGCCGCCTGCTCATCCACTCGCAGCAGCCGCTGTCTGCTCATCCACTTGCAGTAGCCACCGCCTACTCGTCCTCGTCCCCTCACAGCCGCCTCCTCATCCCCTCGCAGCCGCCTGCTCGTCCACTCGCAGCAGCCGCTTGCTCGTCCACTCGCAGCAGCCGCCGCCTAGTCTGCTCGCAGCAGCCGCCTCTGCGCTTGCCGAGATCACGCTGATCTTTCTCGTATGCCACGCGAATCGGCGGCGCAACGGTGAACAGCTCGATGATGGATCTCTTCTTCGGCATCCTTTGCTTCACCGGGGACAATGGAGCCCTCACCTTCTCCTCCGCTGAAGCCTCCCTTTCACCCGCTCGACCGGTGGCAGCGGGGCCACCCATGGGATCGCACAGCGCGAAGCTCATCGACCCACCACCGGAACCTCCGTACCGGCATGCGAGGCAGTGGCGACCGGCCGCTTCACTCGGCTTCAAAGGGCCAACACTTGTCGTAGTCGACTCCTCTCATCTTCCCAGCGTACCCCTCGCAGCCGCCTACTCGTTTACTCGCAGCAGCCGCCTACTCGTCTGCTCGCAGCAGCCGCTGCCTCAAGAAACGAGACGCCGACGACGGATGTCCGCCAGCTCGGCCGTGACAATCGGAACGCGTCCTACACCGGCAGCTCGAGCACGAGGGAAGGGAACGAGTTACTTTTTTTTCACGTGCGATGCACATGTCGTCATTTCCCTGCGTCCCTCTTTCCTTACCCTAGCGCTTTCCTTTCCACCGAGCTCTCCATCCGCCGTAGGAAACAGAGCATAAAAGCATGTTTGGTAGATAATTTGGATGGACAATAGATAAGTCTTGGGCCAATAATAATTATATAAGCAGAAATTAGATAAATACATGTTTCTCGAATTCAGCCCAACAAATCCTTCGCATAGCAAGAGTGGTCATAAAAGCATAAATTTATGAAGGGCACTAAATTTCTATAAAAAAATATTATTTTTTAAAAAATTGTATATTCGTAATCTACACACTATCTAATGGTATCAATATTGTCATGAAAAAATTCACGCACGATGAGAAATTAATAAAAACATTATGGTAGAAAAAATTATCTAACTCTAGATAGTTTTTTTACCATAATATTTTTATTAATTTCTCATTGTGCATGAATTTTTTCATGACAATATTGGTACCATTAGACAACTTATAATGTGTAGATTACGAATATAATTTTTTTAAAAAATAATATTTTTTGTTTAAAAATTTGAGATCCTTCTTAAGTTCCTCGAAAAGTGAACTTTCCGAGAAAATTTGTCCGTCAAAAAGTAATGCCATGAGCTGCTCTGTTGAGTGGTGGAGTTGGGGTGAAAGCGATGCCATGGGCAAGGAAAAAACATATGCCAAACCAAAGAGGCCCCATTTAGGGTTGCATTTTAGCTACTACACCCCTCCCACCTTCTCTTCCACCAGTAGCGACTTTGTCGACCCCCTACCCCCATTTAGGGTTGCAAACAACTATACTCCTCTCTTTCCCTCCCCCACTTTTCATGACAATGAACTTCTACTGGCAACAACCTCACCAACACTCCTCTCCTCCCCACCCTCCCCCACTTGCCTCAATAAGGAATTTCTACTGGTAGTGACCTCGCCAACACTCTTCCCCCTCCCCCTTCTTGTCGCGCCCAAAACTTCCACTAATAGTGATCTACTGCAAACTATATGCCTTAAGGATTTTATCACAAGATTTGTTGATGGTTGATTCCAATTTTAGGTCTTATTAAGTTTATGTGACAATTGCTTTGCATTGTTTTAACCTAGATCAATATAGGCCAAGTGCAATAAACATCATGAGGTTAAGTGTCATATAGTCATGGATCTAATTAAGAAAGGAGACATAATGATTAAATATATTAATTTTAACATTTTCATTACATATCCATTGATCAAGAGCTCAATATCTATGTGGGGTCAAAATTGTTACATTAGAATGTATTATGACCATTTTCAAATTCACCTTAAATTGATAAGGTTTTTTTTGTTTAATGGGTTCTGGCTTCCAATGAGCGTAAGCGCTCATTGTTAATTACCCCTAAAATTAGGGAACCTTTGATTAAGAGATCTATAATACACAACAAAATAAAAGAGACGAGTCAAACGATATCATTCATAAATATGATGAGAATACATGGTTTGCCATGACATATAAGTGATAAAAGAAAAGAGCTTCCATCAATTTGGGCAATTTGTGTTCGTTGAGTGTTGGGCATTGGAACATGTTGTTGGGTAATATCCGGCCCAGGCAATACAATGTCGTATTGAGGAGCTACGCCCCGATGGTAAACATCGACGTACGCACCTCCCAAACAATATTCCATTGTAATGCATTAAGGCATATTGGATATTGGATTTTTGGAAACCTATCTGGCCTTGACGGCGTGTTGGATGTCTCGAATTTGAAGGAAATTACTCGGCCTCGCGGCGTGTTGAGCAACTTGAATTTGGGAATTACTTGGCCTTGACGGCGTGTTGGATAGTTTGAATTTGAGCGTATTACTCGGCTTCACGGCGTGTTGAGTAACTTGGCTTTGGGAATTACCCGACCTTGCGGCGTGATGGATAATTTGACTTGGAATTTTGTCAGGCCTTGCGGCATGTTCGATAATTTGATTTGGGAATTTATCCGGCCTCGCGGCGTGTTGGATAGTTTGATTTGAGAATTTATCCGGCCTTGCGGCGTGATGGATAATTTGAATTTGGGAATTTATCCGGCCTCGCGGCGTGTTGGATAATTTGATTTGGGGATTTATCCGGCCTTGCGACGTGATGGATAATTTGAATTTAGAAATTTATCCGGCCTTGCGGCGTGGTGGATGATTTGATTTAGAATTTTATCCGGCCTTACGATGTGTTGGATGATTTTAATTTGGAAATTTATTCAGCCTCGCGGCGTATTGAATAATTTCATTTAGGGTTTACTGCTCTGGCCTTGGCACAACAACCACAATGCTTTATTGAGGAGCTACGCCCCGATGAAGAGCATTGACGTACGCACATCCCAAACAATATCGCATCATGGCATGTTGAGGTTTTAGCATTCCCAAGATTTGATGAATGTCGAGTTTGAAAGATTTGGCAAATATTTGGTTTGGATATTTATGAATATTGGCAGGAGTTCCACTTTGATGTCTTCTGAATTTTGAATCATTGGTTCGGTCATTACCCCCCTAAGGTGGCAAATTTTGTTGTGTAAATTTGCAATCCGATTTTATCCATAACATTAAACGGAATTTGCCAAGTCAAAATCGTTTGATAATTTTGATTCTAAGGCTTGGACTGCGGGTCGGGTTAAATATCCATATTAAACTTTCAGGTTCGGGTTTAAGTCCAATTGAGTTCAGGATCATTGGATTGGACTGGCTCGAACTTGGCAAAAACCGTCCAAGCTCTCATGGTGGTTGGCTGAGGTAATCCGAATTTAGTTTCCCCCTTTTTTGCGACACAGAGCGACGAAGGTAGCTTGCCTTATTTTATTTCCTTTCTTATCATCGCCTTCTGAATTGAGTCCGTTCCTTTTGTTTTACTGCACTTCTTTTATTATCATTTTTTATTTTATTTGTTATTCTTGTTCGGTTCACAAAAGAGTAAAGTTACCCTTCTGCTGAGCGTGATTCAGCGCTAGCTGATGGACGAACCCGGGGCGTCCTTCCATTTTCGGTGGTACTAGATTTTCGCCGGTGGCATGCTATGAATGGCGTTGATGACTCCAGCCAAGATGGTGTCGATGAATTTATTGATGAGGTTTTTTTTTTTTGCACGCGACGGAGGCAGAGGCGACCGTGGACCTTGTTTCGGGCGGCGACCACGACTTCACGCCGGATCTGAATCTCAAGAGAGAGACCGAGGGCCGGAGTGTTGGGGTATGCCCTTAAGGCTAATGTTTGAGGCCTTGGGATTGTATAAGTGTCATGTAATAAACTCTTAAGTTTATAAAGGCATGGTTATTATTCAGTTTGTTACCTTGTCTGCTGTAATGAGAGTACTTCTGAATAATGTCTCAAAGCTGTTCAGCTAGGCTGACAGGCTATAAGTCCTTAGTCGAGATATCTTGGTGAACATGAGACAGCCTTGATATGATTGAGACTAATATGTGTGCTAATCTTATAGGATGCTTCGAGCATGGAATAAGATGAAGACTCATGGGTGCATTGGATGTACTGGACAGACCCTACTAGGATATTCAATTGCTTGTCACAATGTGAATGATCCTTGTAAGCAACAAGTGGCACATGTCCTTTGACTTGAGATCACTTGTGTTTCTAAATGATGAATGTCATTATTTTGAGGTAGTTCAATATCATTTGAAAGATAATGATTATAGACTATCTTGGATAATGATCATGAGTCAGGTTAGGACACTAGTGATAGATATAGGATTGCCGTCTCCTTGTTCAAGGAGTGTGATGTTCTAAAGGGCCCCCCCTATATGAGATGATTGAGATAGTGTATGGCCATACCCAGATGACTATGTTCATCTGATCTAGTCATGCTCATCGTATTGGAGTTACAAGCTTGACCCGCTTGTCCAATAAGAACATCCAGTGGCAAAGGACACTTGTATGCCTAGTGAAACTGAATCACACTTGTGCTATGGGTTGGGTGTAGTCTTGGAAGACTCTTTCCTTTATATCGGGAGACAGTGATGTGTTGCTAGATACCCCTCACTGATCGTGATAACGTAAGTTATCGTTACCGACATTTAAAGGAAACCCTCAGGGTCACACAATTTGGTGATATGGCTTTCTTTAAGTCAGATCGTGTGGACTGAATTATTTGGGTTCAGTTTAAAGGGATTTAAACTCTGATTGTAAGTGAGATCTAGCCTGATCATGTTTGATTGATTAGGGCTTGAGATCGGTAAGCTTCGATCGAGAGAGCAGATGCTAGATCGGTGAGATCAGGAGCATCGAGAGATGAACGGTTAGATCTGAAACCTTAGGGGTTAATATGATTTAGACCAAGTGGCTTGGGTTATTTGGTCTTTGAACCAAACCTAATTGAACCGGTTCACTAGGGTGAACGCATGGTTCAATTTAAGAGATGTTTTCGGTTGGTTCACTTAGGGTGAACGCAAGGAATTAAGGGGGCTTTAATGAAGGGGGTTACACATTAAATGGTAACCGTTTCTTTCATTTGATGAGCTCTCTCTCCCTTTCGGTTTGGATTCGAGAGTGAGAGTTTTTGGCTTGCACTCACGACGAGGAGAAAGGGAGGACGAAAACAAGAACTCTCGGCCCTAGCATCATCTTATCATCCTACCACTCGAGAAGGACAACTTGGCATTTTGCTAGCACAAAAGTTGCGCAAGTTGGAAGCCTTCATCACTTAGTGTGTGTCTTCTAAGGAGAAGATCCCTTTCGATCTTTCTTCTTCCAAGCCGCCATCCATCCATGGCATTGGTAAGATCATAACTTGATCTAAAGTTCAATTAAGTTGATCATATAGCTATACCATTTGCGATCTTATGAAACCCTAAAAGTCTATGCTTCCGCTATCAAAGTTTTGAATGTGCCCCCCTCTCGAAAGGGGTTCTTACCTTAGGGTTTTCTCGCTCCCCCTTGAAGGGGATTCCTGCAATTGGTATCAGAGGATGTTTGGTTTCGGTATGATGCTTATGATTGCTTAATGTATTGTGTTCCATGTTAGATCTAAGTTTTCTCATCATGCGAAAGTGCTAGTTGTATGTAGTTTATTGTGGCGCATGTATGAGGTTAACATATGTTGGCGCATGTTTGTTGCTTACATAGTTGCGCTTATTGCATGTTATAGTTTTTCTTAAAAACTCAATGAACTTGCGCGCATACTTAGATCTAAGCCCTTGCTATAAACCCTTAGATGGGTTGATAGGGTTGAAAGCTTCATCTAGAATGGATCAAACTAGTCTGATCAGACCATCTGACAGCCTAGATGGGTTGACCAGATAGCACCTGTGCGCAAGCATGAGGTGGCTATAGGTTGACTGCATCAAAGGTGTGTAGCGAGGTCTGGTTGAGACAACCAATGAACACTCTTGAGTTAGGCCCGGGGTCACACCCGCTTGCCAAAACTCTTGAAGGTGGTTCAGCCCTTGGCGCATGCATGGTTGACCATTAGGTCAATTCGGGTCAGTTAGGACTCGGTGCATGCAAGGGCACAGGATCTAACTAGATGGATGAGTGGATCCCTATCAATGGACCATTGTAAGGTTGTAGGGCACATAAGGAAATTAATATTGATGCCTATGGGGTTTTCAAAAATTTAATTTCTTGATTGGATCACATGATGATTGATGCCATGATACTTGTCTATTTATTCTTATGTGGGCTGCCCATGTTAAATGTGTGCTGTGCTGGGGCCTGCGAGCCTGGAATCAAACTTGTAAATTATTTTGTGATCTGCGAATCACATTTGTACTTAATTTATAATGTATAATTGACCTGCGAGTCAAACTTGTCTAGATAGATCAAATTGTATTTGATTAGACAAGAGCACAAAGGCACACATCCAAAAGGGGGCATTCAGCTGGTGGCGCACCTGAGGTGCTCTTGGCGCTAGGGGCCTGGGTTGGACCAGATGAGATGCAAATGAGCTCAAGTGAAGACTTAAGTAAAATTAAGGTCTTACTAGGGTTCATGGGCTTTTACCACATAAGATCATGCTTTCTATTTATTGCTTAAATAATTAGAATTGCATGTGTTTATCTTCTGCTATCACCATAGGACTTGTATGATAGTGAAGAAGATAAAAGGCCGTTAAAATCCAACGCTAATATATCAAGCACGTAATGCCTTCTGACGCGAAACCTCACTGTTCTGACTATCGTTGGAGCCGTGTTGAACCCACTCAGTGGGCACGTCCATCTATCTTCAGACGGTGCGGGATTTCACCTGCGTGTTACAGAGTAGGGATTTATCCCTTCTCGTTGCTCAGCATAGCACGTGGTGGTCCAGGGAGTAGGTCAGGTCAGCTTGACCATGTAGGCTACATATGTGGCGCATATGGTAGCACATGGAGGCAGCCATCTGAGGGATCAGAGATTGTGTTGTACCAACTCAGTTGGCACAGTCTGCTGGATTGCCCAGATGAAGGGGAATCGCACGGGTTGGCGATTGGCTGGGACAGCCTACCAGAAATTAGTGCTTGTCCTCTCTGTGCATCTTATCTCGCCTGAGCGGGACGCGGAGACCAAGTATGAAATCTGGATCCCATCTCACTAAAAGAGTGTTACTCTTTCGGACTGTTTACTGGATTTTTCAGTCAGATAAAATAGTGAGAAAAGAATCTTTCTTAAGTCCTGGAATGATTCTGAACATTGATACTGACCTTGCTGTTCTTGCTTGTTGTAGATTCCTGCAGCAACGAACACCATGAGCTTCAATGTGCGATCCCTACTGGAAAGGGAGAAGTTTGCTGGGCCAAACTTCTCTGACTGGTTTGGACACCTTAAGATCGTTCTTAAGGCAGAGAGGAAACTGTATGTCCTCGAGACGGCGATACCGCCGCAGCCCGCTCCGAACGCCGCAAGGGCGGTTCGGGATGCCTATGAAAAGCACGTCAATGATAGCATTGATGTCGCTTGCCTGATGCTAGCGTCTATGACGCCACCACTGCAGCGTCAGCATGAGGATATGTCGGCTATAGAGATTATAGCGAACCTCAAGATGCTGTATGCTGCACAGGCGAGGACAGAACGCTATAATCTGACAAAGCTCTTCTTTCAGAGCAAACTGGCTGAGGGGAGCCCAGTGGGAGCTCACGTGCTCAAGATGATTGGGCACAAGGAGGCTCTGGAGAAACTGGGGCATACCGTCAACCAGGAGCTTGCTGTTGATATTATTCTGCAGTCTCTCCCGCCCTCTTTCGATGCGTTCATCATTAATTTTAATATGAACAAAATCGATTGCACGCCGGCAGAGCTGCTGAATATGCTCTTGACAACTGAGGAAACTCTGAAGGGAAAGCCTTCAACCTCTGTCTTAATGGTTCCTTCAAGGAACAAGAAGAAGGGGAAGAAGGGCAAGGCCTCTGTCAAGAACTACAGCAAGGCACTGAAACAGAAGGTGAAGCGGTCAAAGGACAACAGGTGTTTCCACTGTGGCCAGCTGGGTCACTGGAAAAAGGACTGTAAAGCGCTCCAAGGAGATAAGAGGGGAAGCATCGCTTCTGGCTCAGGTATATATGTGACTGAGGTCATGTTATCTTCTTCTTCTATTTCATGGGTGTTGGACACTGCATGTGGAGTTCACATTTGTTCAAATGTACAGGAACTCAAGAGAAGAAGACAGGTGGGACAGCATGAGGTAGACCTACGCGTTGAAAACGGGGCACGGGTTGCTGCTGTTGCTGTAGGAGACTATTTCATTTCTTTACCATCTGGCATTGTATTAGAATTAAACAATTGTTATTTTGTACCCAGTATTACCAAGAATATTATCTCTATTCCTGCTCTTGTCAGGAAAGGATTTGCCTTTGAATGCAAGATTTCAAAGTGTGTTTTATCTTATGATAATATTGTGTATGCAACTGGTTCAATCAACAATGGGTTATTCATGTTGGACATGGAATATTCTATACAAAACATTGATAATAAGAAAGCCAAGTATGCTGATGACAGCACCTTGCTATGGCATAGTCGTTTAGGCCATATAAACGAGAAGCGCATTAAGCGGTTGCATGATCATGGACTGCTGGGATCATTCTCCTAAAAGGAGATTGATACATGCAAAGCTTGTTTAATGGGTAAAATGACGAAGTCACCTTTTTCTAAGAAAGGTCAAAGGGCTTCAGGTATACTTGACCTTATACACAGTGATGTGTGTGGGCCATTTAGTAAACATGCCAGAGGTGGCTATCAGTAGGTATGGGTATGTCTATTTAATGAGACATAAAAGTGAATCTTTTGACAAGTTCAAAGAGTTCAAGAATGAAGTACAAAATCAGTTAGGCCGAAATATCAAGGCACTTCGTTCTGATCGAGGTGGAGAATACCTAAGTCATGCGTTTACTGACTATCTGAAAGAGTGTGGGATTATCTCACAGCTCACTCCGCCAGGAACACCGCAATGGAATGGTGTGTCCGAGAGGAGAAATAGAACGTTACTTGATATGGTTCGTTCTATGATGAGTCAGGCTACACTTCCATACTCCTTTTGGGGTTTTGCACTGGAAACAGCTGCAAAGGTACTAAACCGAGTGCCATCCAAGGCAGTTTCTAAAACGCCATACGAGTTATGGTATGGGAAACAGCCTAGCTTGACATTTATCAGGATCTGGGGTTGCGAGGCTTATGTCAAAAAAGCTCGCCTCTGGGAAACTAGAGAGCAGATCTGACAAATGTATCTTTGTCGGTTACCCTAAGGAAACTAAGGGTTATTATTTCTACGATCCCAAAGAGAACAAGGTTTTTGTTGCTCGGACGGCCATATTTCTTGAGAAGGAATTTCTTCTGCAAGAGGCCAGTGGGAGAGAAATAAAGCTGGATGAGATTCCAGAGGAAGGACAAAGTAGTCAAGCTCAGTTGGATGAGCCTGAGCCAGTGGATCAGGTTATTGAACAACCTGAGGCTCAGATATCACGGGAACCGCGAAGATCGGGAAGGATCCGTCGACAGCCTGAGCGCTATGACGGAGTCTACATCATTGATAATGATGAACCCCTCACCTATGCGGATGCGGTCAGTGGACCGGAGTCAGCTAGATGGCTTGATGCTATGCGAGCCGAGATGGACTCCATGTCAGATAACCAAGTCTGGGATTTGGTTGATCCGCCTCCGGGAGTAATCCCTATAGGCTGTAAATGGATCTTCAAGAAGAAGATTGACATGGATGGTAACGTGGTTACCTATAAAGGCAGGCTAGTTGCGAAAGGTTTCAAACAAATCTACGGGATAGATTATGATGAAACTTTCTCACCTGTAGCCATGTTTAAGTCTATTCGGATTCTTTTCGCGATAGCTGCATATTATGATTATGAGATCTGGCAGATGGATGTGAAGACAGCTTTCCTTAATGGAAATCTGGATGAGGATGTGTATATGACACAACCTGAGGGTTTCACTAATCCAGCAGATCGTCATAAAATATGCAAGTTAAAGAAATCCATTTATGGATTGAAACAAGCATCTAGAAGCTGGAATATTCGTTTTGATGAATCAATCTCTGAGTTTGGTTTCATCAAGAACGAGGATGACCCGTGTGTATATAAGAGGTTTAGTGGGAGCGTAATTACATTCCTAATCCTCTACGTCGATGATATCTTGATCATTGGAAATTATATTCCTGAACTGCATGCTGTTAAAGCATGGTTAGGAAAATGTTTCCAGATGAAAGATCTAGGAGAAGCAGCCTATGTGTTAGGTGTGAAGATCTACCGGGATAGATCTAAGAGGCTTCTCGGGCTGTGCCAGAGTACTTACATCGATAAGGTCCTGGAGAGATTCCATTTAGAGAATTCTAAACGTGGATATCTTCCAGTCAGACATGGTCTGAATCTTTCGAAGAGTCAGTGTCCACAAACACAGACTGAGAAAGATGAAATGGACAATACGCCTTATGCTTCGGCTATTGGGTCCATTATGTATGCGATGTTGTGTACTCGCCCAGACGTCGCTTACGGGTTAAGCGTGACCAGTCGATTCCAAAGTAATCCAGGTATGGCGCACTGGATTGCAGTCAAGAACATTATAAAATATCTGCGGAGGACCAAAGATATGTTCTTGATATATGGTGGTCAGGAAGAACTCAGTATAGAGGGATATACTGACGCTTCGTTCCAGACGGACCAGGATGATTTTCGATCGCAATCAGGCTATGTTTTTAGCTTGAATGGAGGTGCTGTGGTGTGGAAGAGTTTCAAACAGTCAACTGTTGCTGATTCCACAACAGAAGCCGAGTATGTTGCAGCCTCGGAAGCATCCAAGGAGGCAGTGTGGATTCGTAAGTTCGTGAGAGAACTTGGTGTTGTTCCTTCGAGTGCAGATCCTTTGGTTATCTTCTGTGATAACACTGGAGCCATCGCACAAGCAAAGGAACCACGGTCGCACCAGAAGTCCAAGCACATACAGAGACGGTTTCACTTGATCCGGGAGATCATTGATCGAGGCGAGATCAAAATATGCAAGGTTCATACAGATGACAATCTGGCAGACCCGCTTACCAAGCCTCTGGCGCAGCAGAAGCATGAGAAGCACTGTAATAATATGGGTTTGAGATTTCTCAACCATTAGATTAAGTGCAAGTGGGAGATTGTTGGGGTATGCCCTTAAGGCTAATGTTTGAGGCCTTGGGATTGTATAAGTGTCATGTAATAAACTCTTAAGTTTATAAAGGCATGGTTATTATTCAGTTTGTTACCTTGTCTGCTGTAATGAGAGTACTTCTGAATAATGTCTCAAAGCTGTTCAGCTAGGCTGACAGGCTATAAGTCCTTAGTCGAGATATCTTGGTGAACATGAGACAGCCTTGATATGATTGAGACTAATATGTGTGCTAATCTTATAGGATGCTTCGAGCATGGAATAAGATGAAGACTCATGGGTGCATTGGATGTACTGGACAGACCCTACTAGGATATTCAATTGCTTGTCACAATGTGAATGATCCTTGTAAGCAACAAGTGGCACATGTCCTTTGACTTGAGATCACTTGTGTTTCTAAATGATGAATGTCATTATTTTGAGGTAGTTCAATATCATTTGAAAGATAATGATTATAGACTATCTTGGATAATGATCATGAGTCAGGTTAGGACACTAGTGATAGATATAGGATTGCCGTCTCCTTGTTCAAGGAGTGTGATGTTCTAAAGGGCCCCCCTATATGAGATGATTGAGATAGTGTATGGCCATACCCAGATGACTATGTTCATCTGATCTAGTCATGCTCATCGTATTGGAGTTACAAGCTTGACCCGCTTGTCCAATAAGAACATCCAGTGGCAAAGGACACTTGTATGCCTAGTGAAACTGAATCACACTTGTGCTATGGGTTGGGTGTAGTCTTGGAAGACTCTTTCCTTTATATCGGGAGACAGTGATGTGTTGCTAGATACCCCTCACTGATCGTGATAACGTAAGTTATCGTTACCGACATTTAAAGGAAACCCTCAGGGTCACACAATTTGGTGATATGGCTTTCTTTAAGTCAGATCGTGTGGACTGAATTATTTGGGTTCAGTTTAAAGGGATTTAAACTCTGATTGTAAGTGAGATCTAGCCTGATCATGTTTGATTGATTAGGGCTTGAGATCGGTAAGCTTCGATCGAGAGAGCAGATGCTAGATCGGTGAGATCAGGAGCATCGAGAGATGAACGGTTAGATCTGAAACCTTAGGGGTTAATATGATTTAGACCAAGTGGCTTGGGTTATTTGGTCTTTGAACCAAACCTAATTGAACCGGTTCACTAGGGTGAACGCATGGTTCAATTTAAGAGATGTTTTCGGTTGGTTCACTTAGGGTGAACGCAAGGAATTAAGGGGGCTTTAATGAAGGGGGTTACACATTAAATGGTAACCGTTTCTTTCATTTGATGAGCTCTCTCTCCCTTTCGGTTTGGATTCGAGAGTGAGAGTTTTTGGCTTGCACTCACGACGAGGAGAAAGGGAGGACGAAAACAAGAACTCTCGGCCCTAGCATCATCTTATCATCCTACCACTCGAGAAGGACAACTTGGCATTTTGCTAGCACAAAAGTTGCGCAAGTTGGAAGCCTTCATCACTTAGTGTGTGTCTTCTAAGGAGAAGATCCCTTTCGATCTTTCTTCTTCCAAGCCGCCATCCATCCATGGCATTGGTAAGATCATAACTTGATCTAAAGTTCAATTAAGTTGATCATATAGCTATACCATTTGCGATCTTATGAAACCCTAAAAGTCTATGCTTCCGCTATCAAAGTTTTGAATGCGCCCCCCTCTCGAAAGGGGTTCTTACCTTAGGGTTTTCTCGCTCCCCCTTGAAGGGGATTCCTGCACGGAGTACAGGGTGCATTGGGGGGGGGGGGGGGGGCAGAAGATGGTGATGGCACGAGGCGGCGCTAGGGCTGCCAGGAGTGATGAAGCGTGATCGCTGTAGTTTTGAAGACAGAGTTTTGGAGGGAATCAAAGAGGCCTTGAACAGGTATTTCCCCTCTATTTCTCCCCCTTTTCTTTTCTCTTTTTTTTTTATTCTTCTTCTGGTAAATTTTGGCAGAGCCTCTTGCAACAAGGACCTCCTTCGTTGGTTTTCGCCGTTTGTTCTGCAGTGATGGATAATCAAAGGAGAACAGGTAGTTTGTTTCTCCTTTATTCCTCTTTGTGTTTACTTATTCATTTTTTGGTTCTCAGGGAATTTCAGGATGTTCGATTTAGTTCCCCTGCTTCTAGTCTGACACATGGCGGCGTCTTTCTCCAGGATCGTGGCACGCAGATTTTGGGAAATTCCTCAGGTGACCCGAACTCTCAGGTGAACACTTGGCAACACAGCGGCATTTACCCGAGTGTTTTTCTTGCTTCGTTTCTTCTCCTTTCCTTTTTACGTTTTTCATAACAGACCTTGACATGATCCTCTCCATTACGCTTCTCTCGCAGTAAGGAGTCTTCTCCAAGATACTGGAGTGGTCATAGACTTCTCGGGTAGAGCTTCTCGACGAGGCATTTCATTGCTCGTGCGTCTTTGGTTTCGGACAGGGTCTCGGAGGAGAGTTAGAAGGGGCCTCAGATAGGTATCTCTCCTCCCTTTCTTGTATACCCATTTTTTTATTTTCGATGTCCTTTTTTTGCTTTGTTTTACATACCCTTCGGTCTTCCGGCCTCCTTTCTTCTTCACCTGTTTTTTTTATTTTCGTGGGCTTTTTTTTTTCTTTTCTTCTGCCCGACTTTCTGCTTCTTCACATTCTTTTTTTTTTCATGCATCTTTTGGGCTTTTTTTTCTTTTCTTCTGCCCGATTTCTTTTTTATGCATCTGTTGGGCTTTTTTCTTTTCTTCTGCCCAATTCTCCGATCCGCATACCTCTCCTCACCTCTTCGTCGGTGTTTTGTGATGCCACGGGTGCTTAGTGCACCTCAGGCCTACATAAGTAAAATGAGGGAACTTCTCTTTCTTACCTATGGATGCCTCTTCTTGCAGCTTCTTGGTGCTCCTCCTTGCAGCAGCCCTT
Source organism: Costus lasius (assembly GCA_027563935.2). NCBI lineage: Eukaryota > Viridiplantae > Streptophyta > Magnoliopsida > Zingiberales > Costaceae > Costus > Costus lasius. Next base: position 102,814,089 of record CM050448.1, read on the forward strand.
CGGTGTGTTCTTCTCCATATTTTTTTTTGCCCCCTTCCCCGTCTCTTGGCGTTTGTTGCCTGTCTTCTCCCTTTTTTCGTTTGGCCGACCTCCCCTTTTTAGAAGCTTTCAGCCAATCCAACCCTAATAGCTGTTTTCCCTCCCTTTTTCTCTTTCGCGCCTCTTTCATTTTATTTATTTTATTTTTTTTACTGCCGTGAGCGCCTTCCCCTGCCTTCCTATCAGTTCTGACCATTCACAGCTTGTTGGCAGCTTCTTTGTTCATCGCCAAGCTTTCTTTTTGACTTGTCTTGTCTATGATCATTTTGGTGAGATTTGATTTTTTTTTTTTCTTATTTTCTACAGTTCTTGATGACACATGCATGTTATGTCAAGTTTGCTTTCTTTTTTGCTAGCACATGAGTCAAAATAGATTTTGACTTCATGTGATCAATTGTATGGGCTTCCTTTTCCTTTCTTAGAATAAAGAAGTTGCATGAATGTGTCCTCCTTGGTCGGCTATTTCATCTTTTTATTATGTTTATATTGTTGGCTGGAGACTTTCCTTAACCGGGCATGCAACTCAGCTTACTTGTGGGCTGAGAAATGCAGGCTGCTTGTTTTGTAGTGAAATGAGCTGGTTTTTCCTTCTGCTGATGTTAACTTTGACTGGAATGTAGACTATGTGACCAACGTGTTGACTATCTTGACCAGCCTGTTATTACTAGCTTGCGTGGGCCTTGGGCTTGTTAATTGGGCTGGTTTAATTGTACAACATCTGAACACTTAGAACCACTCATAGAAGTCAATGCCTCATGCTAGGGCACATTTGTTTTGAATTCAGAGAATTTCTCAGCACAATCTGGCAGCTATTTCTTTTTTTGGTAACTACCTCCCTTCTAAAATTATGGGTAGTAACTCCGCATACACTCCAAACTATCGGCTGCAGCACACTTGTTGCAATTTTTATTTCTTTCAACGTGCTTCCTGATTTAACTTGTAGTCAAAACTAATTTTGACTCTATCCCTTTTGTACACATATTGGGCGAAAATTTACAGTCCAACATTAACCCCCCTTTTTTTTAGCTGGTTGCTAATAGCTGTTGTGGCATGTTGGCATAATAGCGCTAAACACTTGAGCCTGTGTATAATGTCTTGGTAAAGCTGGTGTGCTGACGGAATGGAAAGACCACATACATGCATGCGCATCTGATTCAATTTGGACCTACACCAATATAACTTGTCAATTGCCTTCAGTCAGGTTAAGATACAATGGAGCCCTTTTATTTAGCTCATTTAACTTTGTAAACCATTGCCCGTGTGACATTTCATGATTTCCTGTGTTCGAGCCTTTTTGCTATCTTTTGATTTGGACCACTTGTATCAGTTTGCAAATGAACTAGGAGTTGATTTGAAAATGGTGAGGTTGATAGATTATGCTCTGAGCTCTAGGGATTGATTTCTGCTCAACGCCCATCTGAAGAATCAGTGGAAATTATTGGAAAGTTTCTTCCAATCAATGCTCACTTTATTGTAAGGTCCAGCGCCAATGTTGAGGACTTGGCTTCAATGTCAGCTGCCCCTCTTTAATGGTTCAACAGGCTGGTAAGGTTGTGACCCATCAACAGATTTCAGGTAAATATTGAGCCGTGTGTTTCTTGGGGTTGCATTACCAGGAAGATCATAAAACCTGAAGTTCTTAATGCTTAAATTGATGTTGATCCTGTTAATCAGGGCCGGTGGCTAAATTTCGCTAGAAAACTTCATCTTTTTGCTAAAAACTATCCGACAACTGTCTTTTCTTCAGCATTTTTTTCATTTATACTATTTTCATCCAGTATCTCTAGCATTTTACCTACTTAATTTCCATCATATGATGCATAACTTTTTTCCAAATTCTGTTGCACGAAGCACAAGGTATGAGGGCCGAATGGGAGTATCCTTTCGCTGTAGCTGGAATCAATATATCGTTTATGTTGATACAGATGCTAGATCTCAAATCAGGTACTTCATTTTTGTTATTTGCCATAGAACATTACTCCATTGATATTGAAGTCATTTGTCTATTTTGCGTGCCAGCGTCGCCATCTTCAAGAGCAAGGGTTCGTTTCCTGCAGTTCCTTGCACATGAAGCTGCTTTCGATGTTCTCTCTTGTTTAGCTGTCTGTACGCTGGACGGTCAGTGGCTTGTTCGCCGTGTCTCGTACATGGGGTCCAATGTAACTATTATCATTTACTATATGCAGAGCTCTTTTGTGATTATGACTCAGGTTAGTCCATGCCTCTGATTTGCCTGTCTTTTTTTTTTTTTTTAGGAGGTTCTGAAATCTACAAGAACCCAATTGGAGCGTGAACTTGCTTTGGAGAACATCCCCAGGATCAAAGATTTGCCAATGTATAACATGTTACTTTGAGTCTTTGGATCGAGACTTGAAATTAACCTTGCAACGATACAGATGTAAAGAATTTATACGAAAGGAAAAACATCTCCTCGAAGCATGCTTACACCATTAGTTTTTTTTTTATTTCGCCTGTTTTATTTGTAGTCGAAATTAATTCTGACTATTCTTCATCATGAGATTTTATGGCTCAACAATCTACTATTTGAGAACCATGTTATAAACATGGGGTATTGTAGAATCTTTTAATGTATTTGGTTAGTGGGAGTTTTAGGCACTATAATATTGAACCCAATCATTTGATTCACATTTCTTATTTGTATCAATTAGAGTGCACATATATTGTTTTGAATTGATACATGTTATGTGATGTTGAGTTCATATAATATTTTTTTATTGTACTCTTTATGTGCATAACATTTGCAATTGTACAATATAAAGTCTTAAGGATAATGTAACCTTAAGCATGACTATTTGCTAAATAAGTTTAAAGTCTTAAGGATAATGTAACCTTACGCATGACGGTTTTCTAAATAAGTTTAAAGTCTTAAGGAAAATGTAACCTTAAGCATGACAGTTTACTAAGTAAGTTTAAAGTCTTAAAGATAATGTAACCTTAAGAATGACTGTTTGATATATAATATGTCTTGCTACAAAATTTATGGATTTCTCATTTAGTTTAGAGAAATCATAAGGTGGATTTCTCATTTAATTTGAGAAATCATAAGGAGGACCGATAAAAAAAAGATATTGAATACACATCATTTTACTACACAGTCACATTGCGATCTATGTTGATATAATCTGCTAATATTTGTGACCATGGAGGACTTGTATTGCATACTAATACAATATTTCGTCATGATTCAATATTGGTAATTGCATTAGACCGGATTGAATGAGGCATTATTAGGATTAACAAACACATCTCTCTTTCAAAATTGTTTTTAATATATATTACAAATGATTATTATTTTATAAAATCTTTAGATGATAAATCAATTAATGTTGACCAAGTGGGAGAATATTAGAATTTTGGCCTAACATCAATTGATTTGTGAGAGCATTTGTTAATTGATTAATGGGCCAATAACATCTCATTATTGAATGTGAAAGACGGTCTGTGTAGCCCGCGGGTTTTAAGAGGAATCACTATTAGATATTAGATTTTTCACCCTAGGTTTGAGAGAAATTCTTATTGGATTCGAAACTCAAAACTCCTTTATTGGGGGGGGGGGAGCTTAGGGTTTTACTATTATAAATATGCGCTAGGTCCCCACTTGCATCCTTAACTAAAGTTGTCTCTTCCTATTGAGAGCCGTCTAAAGAAGGATAACAAGTGGTAGATTTCTAGCCCGATGTGTGGACATCGCAATCAGGTATGTGTTAAATATTTGTTCTTCATGTTGTTCTAAATCTATACAAGAGATCCTAGAGTTGTAAATCTCATAATATCTAACACTCCAAACTGCAAAGTAGTCCTAAACGATGAGTAATGACCTGATTCTACTTTCAATGCAGCTATAGTTAATGATCATGTCTCTACTATTTAGTTTTTTAATCAGAACTTACATGATTCTACTAGATACTCTTCTAATGAGTATGTACTTCTTACTTGAGAGAACCTGAGTCTTATGAAGAGGCAAGTGAATCTAACCAAAAATAACAATGGATTGAAACAATGAAAGATGAGATGAAATCTCTAGGTGACAATATTGCTTTTGAATTAGTACAACTACTAAAAGGTAAAAGAACTTTGAAAACCAGGTAGATATATAGGTTGAAGCAAGAAGAGAATACTTTATGTCTATGACACAAAGCCAGATTGGTTGTTAAAGGTTTTAGTTAGAAAAAAGAAATTGATTTTAAAGAGATCCTCTCTCTAGTTGTGAAAATATCTTCTATCAGAATTGTATTGGGTTTGGCCTATAGGCTTGATTTGAATATTGGCCAAATGGATGTAAAGACTGTATTTCTTTATGGTGATTTGGATAAAGAAATTTATATGGATTAGCCATAAGGTTTCATAGTAAAAGAAAAAGAACATCATATATACAAATTGAAGAAAAGCTTGTATGCTTTGAAACAAGCTCCTAAATAATGGTATAAGAAGTTTTCGAAACAAGCTCCTAAATAATGGTATAAGAAGTTTGAATCAATTATGATTGAAAAAGGCTACAAGAAGACTTTTTGAGATAATTGTGTTTTTATACATAAATTCTCCGATGATGATTTTATAATATTGTTGCTTTATGTTGATGATATGCTTATTGTTGGTTAGAATATTTTTTGAATTGATAGATTAAAGCAAAAGTTAAGTAAGCATTTTGCAATGAAGAATTTGAGTCCTACAAGTTGAGTTCTTGGTATGCAACTTATGAGGAATAGATAGGCAAGGAAGTTATGACTATCACAAAAGAAGTATATTGAAAATATACTTTAAAGATTCAACATGCATCAAGCTAAAGTGGTTGCTACTCTTTTTGCTATACATTTTAAGTTTAGTCATAAACAAAGTCCTTCTAGAAGATATGCAAAGAGTTTTTTATGCATTTGTTATAGATAGTTTGATGTATGCTATGATATATACAATACATGATATCTTTTATGCTAGTGGGGTTGCTAGTAGATTTATGCATGAACCTAGAAGAGAGCATTGGAATGTTGTAAAGTTGATTATGAGATACCTTAGAGGCACAACTAACTTAAAGCTTTATTTTAAGCAGTAATGACCTACGCTAGTTAGTTACATTGATTCTAATATGATAGGAGATATTGATTCTAGAAAATCTATTTAATATTTGATCACTTTTGCAGATGGTGCAGTGTCATGACAATCAAGATTGCAAAAATATAGATGGTGCAGTGTCATGACAATCAAGATTGCAAAAATATGTTACATTGTCAACTATAGAAGCAGAATTCATTATAATAACTAAAGCAAGGAAAAAATTACTTTGGATGAAAAAGTTTATAAAGGAACTTGGCTTTTCTTAAGAGAAGTATATTTTATTTTGTGATAGTAAAAGGGCTACTCATCTTGGAAAGAACCACATATTTCATTCTAGATCAAAATACATTGATGCAAGATATCATTGGATATGTGACATACTTGTTGAAAAATTATTAGAACTTAAGAAGGTTCTCACAGAGGATAATGGTGCCAATATGTTAACAAAGCCTTTGTAGAAGTAAATGTTTTTGATTTATGTTGTGTCCGCGTGTGCACGGATACTCGAAGTAATAAAAAGTTATCGATCCATAGAGACCTTGCTGTTAAATACCAACGAATTGATTTCTCACTAGCTAAACAAATCGAGTATGATGGTAGTAATTGATCGAACGGTATACGGAATATCAGAGAGAAAGAATTGGGACTAGGGGTTCATCCACCTTAATATATATGACTAGACATAATTAAGTGTTCATCAATTTACTTTTGTTATGGTAAATATGTAGTTTACTTAATAAAGAAATTAACTCGCTCTCGCACAGTCAAATTACAAAGAACAACCCTCACTCTCATGCAGGATTAATTCAATGTTTAATATAAGTAAACTTTAACAGAGAGATTAAGAATCACTCTCGTGCATTCTATCTCAATATTAAAATCTCAAACAAAACTAAGTATTCTCATACCTTAGTTTCACAGGTTTTACTTAATGTTTTCAAATAATCCAATATCTATCTCTAGCATATTTTTATGTCTAACTCAATAATATTTCCTAGATCAAAACATTAATAAGAATTAAATTATAAAAATCCAGAAATAAGAACAAACTTAATTTCTTACGATAAGTTCCTAAATCTCAATTTTAGGGTTCCAAGTTTTGCAAATCACTTTTCAATCCATATCACAAAACTCTAACACATGTTAATGATTGAAACTAGAATAGATTAAAGACATTAATCTCTTAAGTAAAATTACCATATCAAAAATATCCTGATGAAATAAAGATCATCTAGTCATTAAGAAATTAAGGGGATTACACCCTTTGTCCCAAAGAAGGTTTAAGCTAGAATGATTGAAGGATTACAATAAAACATTATTTAGATTGATCAGAAATTGAAAGAAAAGGAGAAATTTTACTGAACAGAGCTGTAATGAAAATTACAGCCTGTAATTAGCTCTCAAACTCGATGAACAGTGGTAGCGCCCACAAATTCTTTGATTTCTCCTTCGATCGATCTCCTTTCTCTCTAAAACTTATGGTGTATGTTCTCTTCCTTCAAGCGAAGTTTCCTTTCAAATTTCGTGGCCGGAGGTGGTATGTACGCTGAGAATCGATGAACTCTAGAGCGACAGCAATTCTCTAAAATTCTCCGTGTCGAGTTGATAAAAATTGGTCCTTTCACTTTTAGATCCTTCTCCTCTTTATCCTGATTGTTCTCCTTTTTACGGATCTTCAATTCGTGCCCTAAAGCTCGAGAAATTGTCTTTTTAAGTGTCCAGTGGAAGAATCGGGCGAGTTGCAGAAATCTGGGCTTTAATTACGGTACCGTGAAGAATGTTACGGTACTGCCGTAATTACTTCAGAAGTTACTGTAGGGAAACGACCAGCAATTATGGCACTGTAAAATTCGTTACAGTGGTGCCGTAATCTTCTCGATTGATTCTAAAAGTCTCTGTATGAAATTTGTCCGAAATTACGGCACCATAAAACATATCACGGTAGTATCGTATTCTCTTCAAAAGTTACTGTATGAATTTGGACCTAAATTACGGCACCGTAAAATGTATTATGATAGTGCCATAATTTTCCAAAAAGTTTCTGCGGGAAGCGGGCGTGAAAATCATTACGGTAGTGCCATATTTGCAGATTACGCTCATAAAATTCATTACTGCACTGCCGTAATTTTGCTAGAAAACTCGGTTTGTCTTGAAATTTGATGTGTAAACTCCTCTTGATGAATAAAATCCTTATACGTATTGAAATTGCTTGAAAACTCATGATAATGATGCCTTTTTAATCTGAAATTGATTAAAAACTAAAAAAGGTGTAGATTCCGAAGTATTGGATAAATAAGACATAAAAATAAGCAAACGAGCATGATTATGACCCAAAAGTGTAATGGATTTAGCAAGAAATATGCTATGACATTTAGAGTCATCAATTTATAAATTAATTGTCAGATTAGTTGTTACGACCCGCTTAGTAAGCAAACTATTTATTAACTTGGTGAGCCGATTTGCAACGTGGCCCAATCTATTAAAATGCTTAAGCCTAAGTTAACAATAACAAACCCACTAAGCCTTATATACTATATAATCTCTTCTCTTACTTCCAATGTGGGACTAAACTCGGGGTATTACAATTTACTCCACTTAAGACTTTGACGTCCTCGTCAAGCTCAAACCTTAACACATCCAGGACCATCCCTTAGTCAGCAGCATGTGAGATCAACCCAATGACGGCTCCACCATCCTCGGTAGCCCAAGCCCACTAACCCTTATATATCAAATAATGATTTCTCCTACTTGTAATGTGGGACTACACTCAGGGTATTACAATCTCCCCCACTTAAGACTTGACGTCCTCGTCAAGCCCACCATTCCTTAGTCGGCAGTATATGAGGTCAGCGCAATGGCGGCTCCACCATCCTCGGTAGTCCTTTCCTATTGGCCTCATACGACCCGCTTAACGTGGCCTAATCTATTAAAATGCTTAAGCCCAAGTTAACAATAGCAAACTCACTAAGCCTTATATACCATATAATCTCTTCTTCCACTTCCAATGTGGGACTAAACTCAGGGTATTACATTAGCAAATTTATTTACATAGTTGAGAGAGGGAGAATTGTTAGACCAATGAGTCTCTCCTATGTAGAGAGAGCCCAACAATTAATAGCCTATTAGGGTACGTGGTGTATTTAGGTTAGAGGCGGCTATAATTTTTGAAGCAAGACGACATTGAGAGAAGTTAGAGGGGGTTAAAATTTTTTTGCTTAGTGTGTTCTTTATGCAGTTTAGTGTGTTCTTTATGCAATTGTGAGCAAATTGACAATCCAAAGTCATTTGTCATCCGATCAAACTAATTTTTGGATAGTGGCTAAAGAACTCGTCGATCTTCATTTTGAATGGTGGTGATCTAATTTTGAGATACGAAATTCTCTCTGTTGAGCCCAAACAGCAACTTCAAATTTAGTTATCTATTTTTTGTTGGGGCAATTGTGATTTCTGTGTGACTAGCAGGCTAGCAGCAGCCTCAAATGGGCACGTTATCGAAGTCACAGAGAAGTAGCCCTGATAGGTTGATCACCGAGTGAATCGATGGTTGAATTGCTGGTTCGCAAGTCAACAAAAGCATGCCCAACATTTGCCATCTCTATTACTTTGTTTTCTTCAAGAAATCACATTCAGAAAAACTTTTGGTCACTTCAATTTTATGCGAACGGACTACATTTCTATACTTTGATGTAGTGGAATGTAATGTTTAAACTCAGTGGAATGTCATGTTTAAAAAAAGGAAATGAGGAAGAAAGCGATTGTTAAGTAAAAGATTCAAGCGCTTAGATCTTCCACATGCGTGATAGTCATAAGCCATAGTTGACATGACAAGGACTGTAGCAGTAACGAAGGAAACGAAACCCCACAGCTCCAATTTCCTTGCCATAGTCGAGCACAAGTGCCTTGTTCTATTTGTCAGTCTGTAGTTGGAAGGATAAGATGATCTCTAGAACTGCTAGATGAACATCAATCTTCTGTTCACTCAATTAATTATTGAGTTCAGTCAAAGAAAGCAAGCATTTATTTATTTATTTTTTTGACATACATGCACCGTTTGAAGGCTAATCCATTGATGAATCAGAGGAGAGATTGGTTCAATCACTGCTTCGGGTTCAAAAGATTAACTCAAAGAACAAGATAGATCTCTCAGCAAGAGTTTGCTCTGCAAGTTTGCCTTCCAAACAATAGAAAAAGGATAGATAGCAAACAAACCAAAACACACTTAGTAGCTACCTTAAATTAAACACCAGCAAAACCACCCCACCACCAGCCTCTCAATCTTGCCCGATACATCTAGGGGGTACTCACTTAGCAGGCTAGCACCATCAAAATTACTCTACAATTCGTCAAAGGCCTTCTTCGATCAGACATTGTCAGAGGTTGATGACGGCAGCAGTGGCTGAGTAAGGTTGGGAGCCTTGAGCGCAGCTGCAGCTGGCCTGAGGCCATCATGCTCGCCAGTGGAGGAGGCAATGGCTACTGCGTCTTTAGCACTGACGACACACTCCTCACTCTTGCCCCACAACACCAGATACAACCCAGCAATGATGAATATGGCACCAATGATGCTGCGCAAAGTCATTCGAAAGAAAGTTATCTTCTTTTAAAGGATATCTACTGATTAGATTGGTAAATGGCGATCTTTTTTCATTGATGATAAGTAGTAGCAATAAGTACCCTCCGAGATAGAATTGTTCTCCCAACGCAATGGAGGCCATGATCGCAACAACTAGGGTTTGGACTGGTTGGTAGACAGCCACGAAGACAGGGCCTCCCCTGTCAATGCACCAGATTTGAACTGCGAAGGCAATGCCAGAAGCAACAAATCCCTGCATACATGTAGATCATGTTAAATGTTCATCTTGTTCCGTTTTGGATCTCTACTTGTACTTGTCAGTGCATTGCTGAACATATATATATATATCCATGTCATGATATATAAATCTGTAATATTATAAACATGGAAAAATGAAAATCAAATGAGCTGTTTTTTCCAATGAAAGATAGAACAACTAGGTTGAATTTTTGGCTCCCAATCTTAAAGACATTCTTTGTATTCTTTGTTCTGTTTCCACAATAATTTGTTTTTCACTTGCCAAAAATTTCATTGTTGGTGCTCCAAGACGTGTGCAATCGCATCAATATCGATGAATCAAATCAAGCCTGGAGTTTGCAAGTATTTCATGTGGCCCCGTCAGTTTTTGCAGGTCACTTCCTAAGAGAAAAGCCATAGCTACAAATGGCAGAGCATGGATAAAGCAAAATATTGCAAGCTTTGAACTAAAGCAGATGGTGAAAATTACGGACGACAGATCATGGTAGCTGAATTATTTAACAAAAACGAGGCTTACCGCGTAGAGGATGGTGAAGACCTCGCCACCGGAGTGGAAGCGCCAGGCGTCGGCGTCGCGCTCAATGAAGGCAGCTATGGCGAGGAACTGGATGACGCCGAAGAAGCAAGTGTAGGACGTGACGGAGAGCCGCGCTGGGTACTTTTTGAGCACCGGCTTCTGCAGCACAAGCCAGCCGGACCAGGAGAGGCAGTGGCCGATGAGGTAGAGGCAGCCCAGCGTCCAGTTCTTCCCCTCGGCGTCGCCCAACCACGGCATTGTGGAGGAAGAGGAGGAGGAGACAGCCGTGCTCGCAAAGTTGAGCGTGTGCGAGGGGCCAAATATGGACGGGCCTTTGTACAAAGTGATGACGGTGGCTCCGCCGACGCAAGCGAGCGTTCCGGCGACCTTGGCAATCCCGTCGCGGCGGTTGAGCTGGACCTTCTCGATCCTGTTTATAGCAAGTTTCGATGTGACGTACTCTTAAACATAACTCCTCCGAGTGTTAAAATTTAATTAGTAGCTAATGAAGCTCGCCTGAGAGCGGCAGCCATGGCGAAGGTGATGGCCGGAACGGAGTTTTGAATGGCGGAGGCGAAGGTGGGCGAGGTATTTTCCAGCCCGAGCAAATAGAATCCCTGGTTTGCCGTTATGCTGATTCCGACAAACAAGAGTCCAAGTAAATTCAATTCAAAGTCTCCTCAAGTAATAAATATTCTTTAAATATTGAAGTAATTAATTAAATTACCCGCAGAGAGCGAGGAAGAAGAACTGGGTGAGAAGAGACAACGTGATCGCCGGCCGGTCCTTCCTGCAGTAAAAAAAAAATAAAAAAAATAATTTCAAGCACGATCTAAATTTGTCCTGATGGGGTTTCTATTGATCCAGCTCGTACTTCTCGAGGAAGTAAGCGAAGGGAACGAGGAGGATCAAGGCGATGATGTTCCTGTAGACGGGGAACACCACTTTGCTGATGCCCATGTTGAGCGCGGCCCGGGAGACGACGTGGAAGCCGGCGTATCCAAACTGCAGCGCCAGCATGGCCACATGGAGCTGCGCTCTCTCCGGCAGGCCGCACACTCTCTTCGCCGCTGCCTCGGCCATCCCTTCCTTGGAATTCAACCACCACAGGACAGGCCAAGAAGAAGCGAAGGAGAGGACGAAGCAAGGAGTCGGAGTCGGGTGGTGTATATAAAAGGCCAGGGAGTGAGGGGCGTCACATCGACTGTCAGTTGCTGCTCTCTCGCGCGCATCATAACAAACACTCGGGGCTCTTCGAGGACACTGAAAGAAATCCGAGTGCGCGCGCGGTGGCGTTTGTTGGAGTGACGAGACGGCAGGGTGGGGTAGGATCGGCGTGAGAGAGTCCGCGTGGGTCCCAGCGCCACTGCGGAGGACGACAAATGAGAGAGGAGGTTTAGGGGAGGACGCACGAGTGGGTTTAGCGAGCCCACCACGGCCTTACGTAACATTCTCAAGGTGTATTATCTAAAATAATATCAAATTTTGGACGAGATTAAAACTTTGGAAAAATTAATTAGTTTAAGATTAATTTAATGGGACAACTGGTTTCGGTAAGATCAATGGAGTGCAAAAAAAAAAAATAATAAATAAATAAAGGATATATAATAATAAGAAAAACTGTTGACTTGTAGTTGTCTGAGTATGATGGGATTGTAAAAACTGTGCAATTGTGCATTGCTAAAATTAAAGAGAAATGTCCAAGTGAAATCAGCCTCAAGGTGATAATCCAAGGCAGACACATTCCCAATCACTCTACATCCTTCTCCGACAAAGTACGATTTTATCTAACTATAATTATACATGCATAGTGGTTTATTTGATAAAAATGCCAATGGCTGGAGACAGATCTCTCTCTGTGTCGCTTCTCTGCATTAATCAATGCAGTGAAAGAGCAAACTTATTCAGAAACTGTTTTTTTGCTGTAACAAGGAAGAAGCAGCTTTTGGTTGATGTTGTACTAGTATAACGTTTCCACTAGGCTTCCACTCTCCCAGGTTTTGCTGCCGGGCGTGTTCAGGTGCCCAAGCTTTCCAGCTTTAATGGACATGCTGCCCGCCTGAGTTGGGACAAGCCATCATTTTGATATATATAAAAAATATCGTCCCTTCCAACTCCGAGTGTGTTCTTGTTGCTTTTTTGGTACCAACTAATTAAAGGCACTCTTTTTCTCAGTTTTGCTTTCACTTTTGATTTATGAAATTCTCGCTGACACCATGAACGAGCCCTTGTTCTCGCTCTCTTCTTTCATATTGGCTGACAGCTTTGGAGTTATAGAGCCGGCACATGAGGCAGTGGTGTTGCTTTGGTGCAGTTTTTGCTGTTTGTTTAAGGAAAAAGCGGTTGCTTTGGTTAGATTCCTTTTGATTCTGCAGCCTCCCCTGTGTGTTTGTTTTCAAGCTTTTATTTTTATGTTATCTGCGCTGTCATTTCATGTGACTTTGGTGCAGGCCAAGCTAGAATCTTTTTAATACTTGTGTGTATTTTCTTTTCATAAAAGCAAAGGCAGTGACCCCATATTTCATTTACAAACTAGAAAAAAGTTGCACTACTTTTTACTACAGCCACTATGGTCTCGAAAGTGAAGTCCTACCATCCTTGTGATCTCTGCTAAGGTAGGCAATGCAAGTGTAAAGAATTCTTACACAGATGACACCTACAACAACAAGAGATATTGCTAATTTAGTGCAATAATATTTTGTGAAGAATGTATGCAACATGATGTTGGTGTATGTCTCCTTCCTTCGCTCAGGGGATCTGAACATTCATATTTTTCCCCTTAAAATTTGAGGAAATAAAAGAATCTGTGAGCACACTCGTTTGGCTTCTTTAGGGGGCAAACGGATTCCCCTAGGAGAAACGAGAACACATGACAAGGAGATGAAGCTCGGGTCCTGCAATGGCAGCGCTTCGTCCATATGTCTAATCCGAAGACTCGACGCCATTTCATAAACCTTTTTAATTTTTTTGGTTTACGTGCAATTAATGTTTGGCCCCCCCCCCCCCAGCCTAACCAGCAGCGGCTCAAACATTCAGCTCCAAGCTGCATATTGACCAACATCCATGAACATCAAGGGGTGAGGGGTGATAGATTGAATGGCACAGAGTGAAAGAAATGGAGGGGCATCGGAATCTGGCGAAGAGGCCAGCGAAGATACGAGGTAGGCGTGGAGTGGATTCCTCCTTCATCCGTCGCTCATGGCCATGATGGTGAACCCTGCGCGGGCGACAAAGGGAGAGGGGAGGACGTCATTTCGTCGAACAGGTCGGTGATGGATGAGTTTTACTAATAATTTTACTAGTGTTGCAATTTCTTCAACGACCGGCCGCTTGGATGTCGGACGTGGTGTGTTCAATCTATGATAGCAGTACGCAATGCATACACACACACACACACAGTGGACTGGGGATATCATCTTATATATTCTCATGCTCACGCTTGCAAGACTAGTGTATAAGCACATCATGATGAGAACAAAGGGGATTAGCTACGTTACTTTGTAGGAACATTTTGTGTGCTTCATTCAACTTTTGCAACTTATCAAAAATTTATCAATCTTGTCACACTTTCTATGGAATCTTTATGTTATCACTTATTAATCTATATATGTATGTATGTATAACCACCTCGTAATATTGCAGGGGGCATTCAAAATACAAATGAAATATCTAAATAAAAGAGTTAATAAGTATATGGGTGCTAATTGTCACGCCCCGACTTAAAGGTACTCCGACAGACTTTCAGACTGGTGTGAAATCTCTAATCCCCAGTGATTAAGCAAACAGAATACTGTAAATTTTTAGATTACAAAATTTAACAATCATGTCTTTTATAGAAACATACAATTCCAAATTTTTAAAAATCCACAGTTCCATATCAGGTCTCTTATATATAAATACAGTAACTAATTTCTAGATTCCATCAAACTTAATGCAATTTGATCACGAATATTATCGATTTCATTGTGTTGATGTGATTGATGTGATTCTTCATCATCAGACAAATTTTCCTCTGTCACCAAATCAGGATCAACGTCAGCTTCTTGAAATAGTCCATCATTACATGTTATTCCCCTAATATAGTTGTGCAATGCCATTGTTGCAACCATAATCCTCACCTGAGTTCTATAATTATAAGATTGCATATCTCGTAGTATGTCCCACCTTTTCTTCCATACACCAAACGTTCGTTCAATACAACTTCTCAAAGAGGCATGCGCTTTATTAAATACTTCCTTGTATCCTTGTGGTGGATGACCACGTTGAAAATCAGTAAGATGATATCTTACTCCTCTATATGGCCCAAGGTATCCTCTCAGTTGTGAATATCCAGCATCAACTAAATAATATTTTCCTGTGGTAATAAAAAATTCAAATGTAAAATATATTATAGTTTCATGAGGTAATCATTTCAAAATCACAATCAAATTCATACCTGGTAGAGGTCTAGGAAATTCATATGCAGGTGTAGTAATTGCTTTTGTTAAAACACGACTATCATGAGCCGTACCCTCAAAACCAGCTAAAACATATGTAAAATTCATATCAAAACTACATACAGCCAATATATTTTGCGTTGGCCGACCTTTTCGTCCAATATAGCGAACTTGCTCTGCAATAGGAACTACGACATCAATATGAGTCCCATCAAGAGCCCCAATACAATCCTACAAAAAATTAAACAATTAGATGGTATGCATATAATTATATACAAAAGAATAGTAAACTTCATAATTTACCTTGAAATGAGACATGTAGCGTATGTCGTTCAAAATTTGTGGTGAGATATCTTTGAACTCTAGATCAGCCGGTTTAATTATATCTTTAGCCAATTTACAGACTGCACATAAAACATCATGAAAGATTCTACTAATTGTTTCTCCTGAATGTTGAAAACGTTCCTGTACTCGCCGATTTGATCCACCTTGGGCCAATGTAAATACAAGAATACTAGTTTTTTCAACAACTCCCATATTTCTAGATGGCTTCAGATCATAATGATGTTCTAAGTTATAACACAATTGTAAAAAATCTCTTGCCTCCATTCTCATCATCCGTTTACATCTTTCTGGATGGCCATATAATATATCTCCTATCCACTTTGCACTAGTGAATTCAGAAGTCATACAAGGTGATTTTGATAATGAAATATTATTAAAATCCATCATCAAAGAACCAACAGCATGTCTGCATAACCAAAGAGTTAAATTCATATTCTCTTCATCATCATTGTTTTCACAAAAATATGCATCTGCTATATTCTCCATTTCTATTAAAGCACAAAAAAAATTTCATCATCATTAGAAAGAGATACACACACACACACACACATATATATATATATATATATATATATATATATATATCAAAAGTTAAATACATCATCCAAATACATTATCATCATTAGAAAGAGATGTCTTAACAGTACATCATCATCCAAATATAAGTTCAAAAGTTAAATACAATCCAAAGACATCATCATCCAAATACCAGTTTAATACATAGATATAAGTTCAAAAGTTAACCAACACAATTAACTACTTAAACCCGACCAAATTTCTTATACAAGTCATATTGAAAATTTAACCAACGCATCTTCATTTCTGGAGTCTCCAATGAATTCCATAGCTCCCTCTTTGATTTTTGTTCAAATAGTAGCATGGCAAAATAAAACATCTCATCTTCTTTAGAAATACCGGTAAGATTCTTCAGATCAGTCATAACCTCTTTTACACCGCAGCCTGGTGGACTCATAACATCCTTAAAATCAGCCATGAGATTCATAAATTTGCAAAAATTATCATTTAACTTTGATACTTCTGAATTTCTGCCCTTCCTCTTACTAGCTATTCGATTAGCTTGGGATGCTTCAGCATTCAATGATTTATTACCTTGAGATGATTCGGCATTCATTGAATTATTTTCCAAATCTTCTACCGGTGCAGAGTCATTTTCGCTTCCCACATTTATATTATCATTGACATGTGGAGGTATGGCTGGTGTATAACAATCAGTTCCTAAGGCCACAGTATTGCCGAACATAATATCGTTCTTCGCTTCGATATTAGGATGAATGCCTTTCTTCTTAAACTTGGCATAATCTTTATTGACCTATAAATACAATACACACATATATATATATATCAATTGAATTATGATTTTATAATACTAAATTTGGTGTAATACCTGAATTTTTGCCTCCCACCAATCTGGTGGTGCGTCCACGGTTTCAAGACTAGAATTCCATCCAAGCCCAGTTTCTCGTCCCTTCAATTCTTTCCATAGCTTCCAATCGATTTTAAGTTGTTCCCATCGATTTTTTAATTGAGCCTTGTCATACATAATACCAGTTTGTTGTTGAAAATTATCCACCACATATTTCCAACCTTGTGTATTAAAATGAGTGCCAGGTCTCATTGATTGCTCAACAGCTGAAACACATATATCACAGAAAATCCATGTATTCTGAAAGTTCCATATAGCCTTTCCTGATCTTCTCGTGTTATGTTCCATCTAAAAATACCTTAATGGATTAACCAAATTGATTAGTTAAAAAAATGAGTAGTCTACTAACGTAACACTTAATCATCTAATAGATTTTAAATCCACATGTCAATAACAAACATTCATAGTTCATATATTGCAAGAACAACCTCTTTAAAAATTGAAGAACATCAATTGTGCACACAGATGCATTGCAATTTTTGATAGAGCACATACACACAGGACCCTGTGAGCATTGTCGATCATCTCCACTTCCTAAACTATAAAAATTTGTGTCCTAGGCAAAAATTTTAAGGTACCTTTATGTAGATACCAATGTCTATTCAAGAATCATTGTACTTAAGATGGCCCGTATTCAACTGTTTCTACTAGTCTTGTCTTGCTTCTAGGTAGCTAAGGTTAAAGCAACTTAAAATAAGTTTATCCAATCCTAACCAAGGTTTCCAACCATGAAAGTAAAAACAAAGAACAACTTCTCTTTGAAATACTGTTAGTTACATGAATCTCAAAATATGTTATCCTCGCTCTGGTACTAAATATTGAAAGAACCGGAAAGCATTCTGTCTTACAACAAACAAGATGAAAAAATCCTAACCTTCAATTCTTTTTTTGACTTAATGAAGAAGATCTACTATCAAGGACAGTTCACTGCAAAAAGGAAGATCTACTATCAAGGACAGTTCACGTAATCATCTACAATGGAAAAAAAAAAGAAAACAGGAATTATCCATTTCTGTAATACACGCCAACGCAGTTCTCCTATTTGAAAAAGAAAAGCACTTCGTCCTGTTTTTCTAACATTACTACTTTTCTTCCCCAATATTTTCTAAATTGAGAATGAGATTGTCAGGCTTCAGCTACAGTGCTACATATTCGCCCTCGTGCGCCAATAAATACAAAAAAAAAATCATACGCACGAAGCAAGTCGCAGTAAATTGAATCACTTCTTTCGTATCTGTCTCGTTTTCAACCATGGCATCGCATAGTCGAACAATCAAAATCTACGATGCACCAACAACAGAAGGAAAAAAAAAATCAAACTTTAATCGCAGCATGCATCGAATAATCATTTTTCCCCCGCCACGGGGTTACAGGCAGGAACAGCAATAAGTAAGATTAAAAACGGATGGATTTGGCGGAAAAACAAGGGAATCAAAGAGAGTAAACAGGAATTTGATAGGAAAATAAGCGAATCAGAAGAGATGGATGATGAGGAATTGAGAAATCCAAAAAAGGAACAAAACCCTCGGGGACGAGATGTTGTAAGATCACCAGTAGAACGACCAGAGGGTGTAATCGAGATCGAGGGTTCCTGGGTGATCGACGAGACCGAGGGTTCCTAGGTGATAGGAAAACAAGCGAATCAGAAGAGATGGATGATGAGGAATTGAGAAATCCGAAAAAGGAACAAAACCCTCGGGGACGAGATGTTGTAAGATCACCAGTAGAACGGACAGAGGGTGTAATCGAGATCGAGGGTTCCTAGGTGATCGACGAGACCGAGGGTTCCTGGGTGAACGGCCAGAAGATTTGAGAAATGCCTTGCAAATGGAGAAAAGGGAAGAAAATGCACCTGATGAACGACGAGACCGAGGGTTCCTGGGTGATCGACTAGCGACGAACGAGATCGGCGAG
This sequence comes from Costus lasius, assembly GCA_027563935.2. NCBI lineage: Eukaryota > Viridiplantae > Streptophyta > Magnoliopsida > Zingiberales > Costaceae > Costus > Costus lasius. Next base: position 102,832,685 of record CM050448.1, read on the forward strand.
ATAAGCAGCTACGAGGGTTCCTAGGTGATCGGCGTGGAGCTTCGGAGATCGGCGAGATGATTTCGAAAGAAACCCTCCTCCGCACCCATAGGGGAGAGCTGTAGGCTGAGCCGGACGGAAAACGCCCGGTCAGACTTGGTCAACATAGATAAGCAGCTACTAAGCACTCTCAGCGCCAAACGAAAAATACTGTATTGACCTACGCCCAACGCGACTGGGCGCCCCGCCTACAATGCCAAACCCGCCCTTCGTCTTCCTCGCGAAGCCGAATGAATGCTTCGTTCGTTTCGTTCCTCATCGCCTCGCATCGCCGGAAAAGAGAGCGTACCGATAGGGGAAGGCCGCCGCCTTCCCTCCCTTTAGCCTCGTCGCCGACTAGCAGCCGCCTGCTACTGGAGTTTGCCGGAAGCGGTGAAGAACCATAGGAGGAATAGAAACAGGGGAAGGAGAAGATGGAACAGAAGAACTTCGTTTATTCTCTCTGATTACAAACTCCTCCTCTCAATGCCGATGACCCCCATCGTCGGACCCCTCTTTCCCTCCCTCACCGACGACGCTTTGACCGTTGGTTACAATCTCTCAAACCTCTCTCTCGTCGACGCCCCTTGGCGCCGGAACCCTTGCCCCATGGCGGCATCAGAGCCTCGCTCTGGAAGGGTGACGACACCCTCGCCGTTGCCCGTGGAGTCGCTCCCCAGCACTGCCTCCTCTCTCGTCCGTTCGCCTCGCGTTTTATAGAGCAAGGAGAGACGTCCGCTTCCTCGTCTTGAAGCCGCGAGCCTCGTGTCTTCCGCTGCTGCGACTGCATCCGGAGATGTCGCTGACGAAGTCCTCGCATCCGCATGAATCTCCGAAGGAATCACGTGCTGTCTTCCTTCCTCGCGTCCTCGCCTCCGCATCCTTCCACCGCATCGCCAGGACGAGCCGCGTCCGCCACTTCCGGCGACCGAAGATTTGGCCGACGAGACGAGGTCAAGTGTCCGCGTCCGATCCCTTCTCCCAAACGGCCGCCTATTGCTTTTGAAGCCGTCGACGCTACGCCGAATTCAGCGGATGATGGTGGCATTGCCCACGCTGCTGTCGAAGTTGGGTCAACGCTCAATGTTGACCCACTGAATTCCCCTAATTTGGCTCTGCTTTTTACTCCGCTGTGTGGGCTTGGGCCGCCGCCCAACCCACTTCCCTCATGTCCGGCCCGGATTGCCATGGGCCTAACACTAATAATACCCATATGTGAAGAGTTGGTTATGATAATTTGGAATCATTGATGTAATGGTGACTTTCTAGAGATAATAGATACAAGTGGTCATATCAAGGGTGCATGAGATGATAGTTATTAGATATTAGTGTCAATAGAACTAAATCAAAAGGAACCTAGACCATTAAGTTCTCTTTACTAAAATACATCACCCCAATGTAGGTCTTTTACTTTTCCTACAGTTTTCTTTTCCATCTAATTTTCTTTCCTTATGAGAAATCACAGTATTAGTGTTTTATAATTAAACAATTAGGATAACATAAATTAGCATCATTCAACACAAAGATACTTGATATTGTCTAGGCGCAGCTCAAAGAAGCTAACGTTAAGTCCAGCTTCATCTACTTGTTGAAATACTCAAGAAGGTGGAGAGCCAGGTTGCAGCAGGTCCCAAAAGAGGAAGTTAACGTTTAAGTCCAACGGCTAGAAGAATTTTGTATCCATGTGCTCTTCATAGCATTGCCTATAAAGTGTATTTGCATTTAGCTTGAAAGAAAGATTGTCTTCTAGTTTACTCATGGTGCTTATGTCACCAACCCTTTCTTCGATGCATGCATCGCTGCCTTCCCCTGTTCTCACCCTTCCTGCGCTAGCCTCTCGTGAATCTCACGACCCACTTCACCTCCCATGCCTTTGTCACTGCCACCCCTCTTCCCGTCATCTTCTTTCGCCTCACCGTCTCTGAGCATCGGCTGGACTTAGTTCGCCCAGATAGACACCTAACGCAAGCGGGAGACCGCACCCCATATTCTCGTCATCCCAGCGCCTGTCCTTGTTCCAAGTGATCTTGTCCATTGCCTTCTTTTGTTCCCCTCCTATATTTGATTCTACACATAACTTATGTTGGTAGGGTGGCGTGTGTCACACCCCAATTTTCCATGATGAGAAAACCAGCGGAGTGATGGCATGAGCCCTCGGCCCGTCAACCTCCAACTTACACAAAGCTACGCAGTGAAACACCAAATGTGTAAGTTCACCGTGCACCCGGTGCTATGCGCCAACTCCCAAACACAATACCCCCTGCTCCTTGACTATGCCCCCGCGTATCCCCCTGTTACACAATCACTGCTGCTGAGTAAAACCCCATGTCACAACGTGCCAAACAGAATGCGTGTGCGCCCACTATACCCCGGATGGAAAACATTGTCCCCCGAACCCTGGAGCATACAAAATGTCTTGAACACAGCCTTGGCCGAATTATGCAATGTCCCTTTAGTGGCGGGTTGAGTTAGGCGGATGCTCCCAACCACTTTGCACACTAAGGGTAGCGCCGTGAGCAATGCTTTGCACAACACACAACCAACGCACTAGACATATGCGTGGCACACACAAATAGCTAGAGAACTAAGTCCACTATACATATGGACAAACCCTAGGCATAACCTTCTAGTGATGACACGACATGGCCAAATCACAATAACAACAAGAAGGAACAAACGAACATCAAGAATGACCAAGCCTTTGGCCACGCTTCCTCTCGTCCCTCAAGAGTAGTTCGGTGATGGTGGAAGTCTCGCCGAACCAAGATGAAGATGTGGTGTGCTCTCGATGATGCCCTCGCCAACAATGGTGGTCACTCCCTTGCCAAAGTCGCCAAGAGTCCTCTCGCTCGAGTGCAATGTTCGTTTGATGCTCATCCACTCACGCACGTGATAGGTCCCGCAAGTATACGGTTTCTATCGCAGTAGTAAAATATCGTCCCAAGGGAGCGAGGTGTCAAGTACCGACTTCTAGTGTTATTGATAGCTAGACAATCCAAAGTAAGAATTAAAAAATCTAAACTAAGCTAGAAGTATCGACTGAAGAAATCAAAGACTAGTAGGGAAAGTTATAGTTTTAGAAATGTTCGGAACTTCAGGTTTTACCACGTTGAATGCTTTATATGAAAAACATTAAATCAGATTGAAATAGAAAACGGATCTCTTTCTCTCGAAACGCAATCCGACAGTAAACAACTTAAGGCGATCCATCCTATGGTACGAATTATCTTCTCTCGAAACGTAATCCGGTGCCTATTTAAGCTAATTTCCTACTCTGTAGCAAAATTAACTTAAGAGACCCATTGGGCTCTATGATGATCGTGAATCCTCGAGTGACATTGAACGACTCTGGTAATCCAAGTCACAAGTTTAAATGGGCAGTCAAGTTTTATGATTCACCTCTCGGTTCTTCTCATTCCACTTCACACATATCGATGTTTGGCCAAAACATAAATACGCAAATAGGCACACCACATTTAAATAAATCAATTTACTAAAACAACACTGAGATTCATAAAAAATGTTTTACATGTGAAGAATTGTTCAACGGGCTACGCCCGAGTCCCGAACTAGGGTTTTACACTAAAACATGCATCGTTTAACAATTAAAACCCAAGTAAATAAATTCAAAAAGAGGGGAATTTACAAATTAAGGGTAGGAGACGATGAATCATCAGTCTTCTCTCGAAAGCCCCAAAGAAATCCATCGAATCAAACCCTTGAAGAAGCAAAAACGCCCCTTTTCGCCCTAGTCATATTTTATCCAAAGTTTGACCCCCCAAAACCGCTCAAAAAATCCTATTTTATAGTTCTATCTCTTCCTTAGGCAGTTAGGAAGTTTCCCTCCAAATTTCAGCCAATTTCGAGTTCAGAATCACTCAAATCGGGCGAAAAACCGTCGAAAGGTCGATCTGTGCGGAAGCTGTCACGGGTGTGATGATAAGCACGGCTAGGCCGTGCTTGGCTCTGGAACTTGCGACAAAGTAAGCACGGCTGTGCTTCTGGACATGGCCAGGCCGTGTCTGGCTCGCAGATTGCTGCAGAGACGATCATGGCCGTGATCATGATCATGGCATGCCCGTGTTCTCTACAGAAAGCTCCGATTTGCCTCAAATTTGACCTGTGACCTTCTAACACTGTGAGGAATCTTCTCATGACTTCAAATCTTCAAATTCTTCATAAAAACATGGGGAAAATACCCTACATTTCACAAACAATCAAAAATAGTGAAGATTCTATACTTTAAAGGAAACTAATCCAAAATAAGCTAGAAAACAAGAATTAAGCCTAAAAAAGTCATAAGAATAAGACTTTAAATCCGATAAAAATAAGACTCTTCAAAATATCACAGACTTAAATCTTGCTTGTCCTCAAGCAATTAAACCATTTAGAAAATCAATGATAATGAAAGAAGAATGTTCTAAGGTCAAAGTATTGTCTAACATGAAAACCATTATACCCAATCCACTATTTAAGAATAAAATTGAGATATAATCAGAACTGATAACATAAATTATTTGTCAAAGTTAAACCTCAAATCTAAAAAAGGATTAAACACTAGCACTATGTTAAGACTATTCATAATCATCAATTCCACCATAAGATAGTCAATCTAACAGGTTGCACCAGATGAGCTTTTCAAATTTCAATAACGGAATCATGAGTTTATTATCAGTTGGCTCAAGCTACTTCCCTGAATTTGCCTTTAACCTTGTAACACGAAGGACAAACATTTGTGATGAATGCACCCCTAGTACTCGATTAGAAAACAGATTCAGAGTGTGTACACCACATAATGCACACAAAACTCATTTCTTCACACTAAGTTAGAAGAAAGTGAAGTTGTTCACCTTTACCAAACCCCTTCTTTTCTCATGACCCTTTTATTCTATTTTTTTTGTTTGTTTTTTTTTCGGTCGACAATGCCAAGTTGGATGAATTTTTGGGTTCATCGTCACTTAGGTACCACTGCCCCTTTTTTTTTCTCAAACTTAAATGCAACCAGTTTGTAGAACTAATAACAGGGAATATAATAACCATGAATAATAAAAAACATAGCTTCGTGCCAAGAAAAATAAATCAGATAATAAGGTTTAACCTGTCAAAGATTATTCATGCTACAGTAGAATCACACTAAATAATAATCTAAAAACTCGGGTTGAATGCATAAAAGTAGTCATAATAAGAACTACTTTAACACAAAGAACAAACTAGACTTTCTACATCATAGCTCTAAATAGCTTAATAACCGAAAACAAAGTGAAAATAACTGGAAAAACCATCACAAACTTAGAGTTTTGCATTATCACAAGATCAGAAGCACAAGTATTAATATCATTGAAGCACAGACATTAATATAATCATGAAACTCAGTGTATAATGAAATAAAACATAACACACTAAAAGTACACTAACAACAAACACAAACAAAGAGGGAAACCCTCTACCCACGGCAAAGAACTGCATAGTCTCCTATGCAGTAAAAAGTACAAGAATAGCAAGTAAAAGAAAAAAAACTTACTAAAGTAGACAAAAGAGTATAAATGCTCTCACCGCAGGGCGCATATCATGAACAAATCACCAACGCTGCGGCGGTGGCGCTAAGAACAGGTGTGAACCCTAAGTTCCACCATCGTGCCCCTTTTATAAGCGGCGAAGGGCAAAGCACAGCCGTGATGGTGATCACGGTCTACCCGTGAACACTTTGGCAGACCACGCTGGCATCGGCGAGGCGATCACGGCCGGCCGTGAACGCTTCGGCGATGAGCAAAAATTCCCTAAAAAATGGCAAATGTTGCAAATGTCAATAGGATGTTATTCAATGTATAAAACAAGAAAAATAATGCTGTGAGTCATTACAACATATTATCAAAATAACACAACATAAACATCTACAACAATAAACAAATAGAACATAATAAAAGATAGATCCTTGGGGTGCCTCCCAAGTAGCGCTTATTTAAGGTCATTAGCTTGACCAATGTCTATGCATCAATGCACGTCTGGTGGATTAGAGGCGGAAGAAATGACATATAGTTGCTCCTTTTTTCGTCGCCTAAAAATTACACCTATAGAGATCAGTAGCAAATATAGCAGTTGTACAATATCAATTGTCTTCATATATCGTGAAATAGGAAAAGAATTAAACTCAAAGTCTTCCTTTCCAGCGCCTTGTGGTTCCTTGTCTTCAAGCTTTTCGTGTAGAACTTTCTTAAGATCAACTTCGGGGATTGCATCGAACAAGTCCACATAAGTAAACACCAATGTTCTGTCCAACCTCTGAGGACAGGGGATAGGTGGCTTGTGAGGTGGTGGAGGAATAAAGACCGGCTCGTGCACAATATCTGACTCTGTAAGTATCTTCTCTGAATACTGAGCATCTTTATTTTTATCTTTAGACTCTACAACAAAATCATCTCTAGGTGACATATGAGGATCTTCCATCTGGGTGCTACCGCATATCAAAATCATGCTGCAGTGCTCCCTTGGATATACCTCAGGTTGCCTAGATAATGAACTAGCTTGTTGAGCAATCTGGTTCTCAAGCATCTTTGAATGAAAAATTAGATCATCCACATTTGAGTTCAACTGCCTGATGGATTCATCCACACTCTCATTGTGCTTTGATTGGGTGGCGATGAAATTTTCCAATAGCAGCTCCAGGTTAGATATCAGTGGTGGATTAAACTGTTGTTGCTGAAACCCTTGTGGTTGCCAGTAATTTGGATGAGGGAATTGATTGCTGACATTTTCTTGTTGAGCCTGACTAGTGAAGTTTGGTAGGAAAGCTGGATTCTGATTGTCTTGGTAGGAGAAATTAGGATAATTCCACCATTCGGGGTTATATGTGCCTAAATATGGATCGTTCTGGTTTCTCTGATTTGCAATGCCCGCAAGAACCTGGTCTAAAGATATATCAAAAGAAGAAAACGAAGCCATAATCTGGCAGTTAGTAGCATCATGTCCAACATTTCCACAAACTTCACAAGAAACAAAATTAATTGATGCTGAATTAAAGTTCATTAAAGTAGTAAACAGGATTAGTAATACCAGAGAATATTACAAGCTTGAAGAAAGCAAGAAGACAGGAAGTATTAACAAATGTACTAAAATAAAAAAAACAAAAAGCAAATTAAAACAAAAAGTATCTAGTCTATCAAATCAACTGTTTAATCGATATTGACTACGCCTTGGTCCCCGGCAACGGCGCCAAAAACTTGATAGGCCCCGCAAGTGTACGGTTTCTATCGCAGTAGTAAAATATCGTCCCAAGGGAGTGAGGTGTCAAGTACCAACTTCTTCTCCTCTCCTTAGCACAATTTCTTCTCAAATTTTGTGGCCAGAGGTGTGTGGGAAGCCTCTTGGTGAACCCTGAACCCTAGACATCTGCCACTAGCATTTTTCCCTTCGAAAAATCTACTCATGTTCCAATCCCCCTTGAAACTTGCTTTGACTCATCTCTTATCGACGTTCCTTTGCCTATTTGAACGAAATTTTCATGGATGCAATCTTTGATTCATGATTTAGGTGAAAGGAGTGGAAGACTCGATGCATTCTAATTTTACTCTCATTTGTTATTGTTATAGGGATGCGATGATTTATCATAGCCTAGTGATGATGACTTTTCTAAAATTTTAAATATAAAGTCTCTTTGACAGCTTTGGGTTCTCCTCAACTTCATATTTAGGTTTGGTTGACTTAAAAATCTATTAAATTTATGCATATTTTCCTAAAAAATAAAAAACTAGTAGATTCCAAACCAAACAACTAATTCGAACTACGTAACAAGAAAAAGTGGATAAAAGAGACTCAAATAAATAATATAAGTATGTAAAATTTATTATAACTTTTTAAGTCATCAACTGATAGAATATTTATCGAATGATAATAGATAAATATTCACTAATAGAATATTTATTGAATTATAGACAACAATGATGCCTTGTAATTATATAGCTAATTTTATCATAAAACAAGACATATATTATGATTTGACATCTTTCTTTTAGGCTTAATTACTTACCTTATCCAGAATCTTCACATTTGCTCATATTTGTTGAAATATAGGTATCTACATCATTTCAAAGACTTTATGCCAATTTTGATAGGAAGGGATGAATTAAGACATAAAGATTGAGACTACACAGTCAATTCGAAGTCAAATAGAACTCTACATTCCTGTTACGGTATGCCCGAGATACATAAGCTAGTCATAACATATTCCTCTTATCTAGAAATTCATTTTTCTCATTTATTGGCAATAAAGAGAAATTAATGGGAATTTGAAGAGGCTCATTTATTAGCAATGAAGAGAAATTAGTGGGAATCACAATGTGAATGTGAAGAGATAATGGGAAATCTTAAGAGTCATAACAGAAATTAATGGGAATTTGAAGAGACACCATGATTTCTATAAAAGAGTCCAAGAGATGGAAATGAAAAGGAGGAGAAGGAGGAGGTTATATTATTCAAAAGCTCAAAGCTTGGTGGCGCATCATGTCGCACCCCTAGATGGTAATCAATTATTCAAAATTGATATCATATAAAAAAAAATTTCGCATGATGTATCCAGGATCCATAAGTGATAACCTGTTCAACCATCATTTATATAGGAGGTAACAACAACTCATAATTTATTCCTTTTCCAAAAACCGACTTTACCATAATTCATAGAAATCAGAACCAAACTGAAGTCATTCATGAAGAGCAAGATCATGTCACATAAAATTGAAGTCAAAGACAAGCAAGTACAAAGGAAGAATAAGAACTTGTCTTATATGCCCACACTTCACTTTCTCTTTGAATTATCCCCTTTTCTTCCTCTTCCCTTGCGTATATTTTTTTTTCTCCCAAACTTAGAACGAAGCAAAAGGAAGGAATGGCAAAATTTTCCATCTTTATCTCCTCATGCATGAGGAGATGAGGTGGAGGCGTAAGGCGAAGTCAAGGTTAATGAGGTGGCAAGGTGATTTCCTTTATGCCCTCATAGTTTCCTTTATTTTCCTTTATGCCCTTTTGTTCTATTTTCATAGTTTCCTACCATCACAAGTAGAATTCCCTTAAGTCCTACTCTTCACTCAACTTATTAAAACTCTTCCATATTAATCAACAATTGAGAAAGCACTACAACAAGAAGATCATCTTACATGACATTTGCTACCAAAAAGCATAATGACCATTGTAGATTTGCTTTTGTTTTGAGGGTATTATACATCAAGCAAAGAACGCAAGTTATTCCAAGAAGAAGAAGGCGAAGACAAGGATCAGAGAAAGTAGTTTTCTCTAATTTTTCCCTCATCTTTACCTTGTTTTAGTTTTCTTTATGTTTTTATCATAAGGCTTGTAGTCGTTGCAACCATGCATGCACTAGTGTAAAACCTCAATCGTGACTTGGGCGTAACCCATCATTTTGATCTATAAGTTTTAATGTTAAGAACTGCTATTTGATATATCTTTTGAAGCCATTTTACCTTGGTCTTCTTCATTTCATGATTACCGATTTTTGGCCCAATCAGATTTCACTTTAGTCGATTGCAAGAAGAACTGAGAGGTGAATTGCAATCAACGAATCCCCCTTGATCAATCTTGTGTGCTCTATTACGAGAGTCATAGAGACCACTTGAGGAATCTTCACATGTCCTAGTTCTACTCAGTCTACTTATGCTTAGTCCACTACAAGAGTAGGAGACTAACGAAATTGATTGCTAAGTTGTGCACCTAAGAGTGGTACGACTCAAGAGGGCATTTTCTTGGTTTTCTAAAGATTTTCTAAACTACATTTTTCATTACACTTATAAGTTAATTGACGTGGTAAACCCTGATTTCCCGACATCAGTAGGATATTCATGTTATTATTGCTATTTGATTCTCGACTTAGTTTATGTTATCAACTGAGATTTTTAATTGCTTAGCTATCAAAGTTTGAAAGATTTGGTACTTGACAACCCATCCCTGAGAGAACTATCTTAATTTACTACTCGATAAAATTTAGGCACTTGTAGAGACCAACTCAAGTTATTGGTATTTTGTCAATATCAAAATATTTTGAAAATTGATAGACTAAGTTTTCTCCTATTTCTTTTGCTATGTACTTTTACTTTACCAATCAGCCATTTTTATGCACAGGAGTCTTCGATCAGGAGGACTAGAAGACTTATACGATCTTGAACAGGAATAGAGCGAACATTTCACCGAAAGAGAAGACTTAAAGAATTGAAAGCAAAAACAAAAAAATATATATCTCTCTCTAAATTAACGATAACAGACAACAACCGCGCTTGAAGGATTTCGCAGCTCTGAATGTATAAGTTCTGCATTCAAGTATTGCTCGAACGATTTTGAAATCAAACCTTCTTTGTTATCGATGGTTCAGAATAACCAGTTCGGAGGCACACCACATGAAGACCCAAATATGCATTTATTTATATTTTTAGAATTATGTGATACCATGAAAATGAATGGAGTGTCTAGCAATGCAATAAGATTGAGGCTTTTTCCATTCTCGCTTTGAGACATAGCTCGTAATTGGCTACATTCATTATAGACGGAATCAATCAGAACATGGGATCAGGTATCTCAAGCATTTCTATCTAAATATTTTCCCTCAAGTAAGACCGTATGAAGCTTGAGAATCTTGGAATCAATCACAAGCTTTACTCAGAAAAAAAAAGGAGAATCTCTCTATGAAGCTTGAGAATACTATAAAGAACTCCAAAGACTATGTCCACATCATGGACTCAAGAAGTGGGTAATAATTCATACCTTTTATCATAGTTTGAATTATAACACACGACTTACAGTAGATATAGCTACTGGTGGAGCTCTTATGAACAAGAACATAGATGAAGCACAAAATTTACTTGAAGACATGACGCTCAACCACAACCAATGGTATGACAAAAGAGGTAATACCACTAGAACAAACACTCCAGGTAAGTATGAACTGGATACCTTAAGTTCATTGGCAGCTAAGGTAGATTTTCTTTCACACAAATTGGATTCTATTAATCGAACTCTATTGATGCAAATATTTCTTCATGTGAGATATGTGGATTGACAGGACACGCCTTCACTAAATGTCAATTAGGCATTTCTTATGACACAACTAGTGAACAAACTCATGCTGTGGGAAATTTCCCAAGACCTCAATTAGATCCATTTTCAAGTACATACAACCTAGGTTGGAGAAATCACCCCAATTTCTCATACAGAAACAACATGAATCTTATTTTTTTTATCAAAATTATAGACCACCCCTTGGATTTCAATCAAGGCTATATGCTCAACCTCAACCCCAGAAGACACAATTGGAGTCAATGTTGGAAAAATTTTATTTCTTCTCAAACAAAGAGTAATGACAATTTTAATGATCTTTAGCAGCGGTTGACATCAAGGTTTGATGCATTTGAAGCTCATAGTAAGAGAGTAGACACTCAATTACATAACATGACAACTTCCTTGGCTAGACCTTCTGGTAAATTACCATCTCAGCTAGAGATGAATCCCAAAGAGACTTGCAATGCAATCACTACCAGAAATGGAAAGCAATTGGAAAGCCCCGAGATGCCTAACTTTGATACTGAGGATACATTACCTAAAGTATATGATGCAAACAACACAACTAAAGAGATACAAGATGAAAAACAAGCTAAGGGAAATGAATCAGTGACTATTTCACCACCTCCTTAAAACCATCCATCCCATTTCCTTAGCAATTAGCAAAAGCAAAGCTTGATCGGCAGTTCAGTAAATTCTTAGAAGTTCTAAATAAATTATATGTAAATATATCTTTCACTGATGCTCTAGTGCAGATGCCAATGTATGCCAAATTTTTGAAGGACATCCTGACAAATAGAAGGAAACTGGAAAAACATGCTATAGTTGCACTCACTAAAGAGTGTAGTGCCATAATTCAGAACAAGATCCCACAGAAACTGAAGGAAGCTGGAAGCTTTTCCATTCCTTACCAAATAGGAGATTTATCTTTTGAGTATGCCCTTTGTGATTTAGGGGCAAGCGTAAGCCTAATGCCTTCGTCTATTTGCAAGAGGCTAGATATTGGAGATGTAAAGGACACGCCGATCTCACTACAGCTCGCTGATCAATCCATATACAAACCAGCTGGAATTTTGGAGGACGTCCCTATTAAAGTTAGTAACTTTTTCATTCCAGTAGTTTTTGTAGTGCTGGAAATGGACGAAGATACCAAACTACCTATTATTTTAGGAAGACCGTTTCTTGCCACAACAGGAGCGGTGATAGACGTAAAGAATGGGAAGTTATCATTAACTGTTGGTGAAGAAAATATCGAATTTGATTTATCTGCAAGTATGAAGAAACCTTGATTTGCAGGATCTTCTTGTAGCATTGATGTTGTAAATGATGTTGTTGATATGAATGAATTAAGCAAATCAAAGGTAGACCCTCTAGTGGTTTGTCTTTTGGAAAATCGAGACTTAGAACAAAACGAGGCGGCGGAAGCCTATACAACACTTCTAGACTCCATTGGAAAAATCAACCCAACAACTATAAGCTAGAACTGCTCCATGATGAACAAAAAAGGTGAAACCTAAAAAGTTAGAGTTAAAATCACTACCACCAAATTTGAGGTATGCATTTCTTGATTCTAATTCAACTCTACCAATTATTGTGAATTCTAATTTGATAGAGAATCAAATTAACCTTTTGCTTGCTGAGATGTGATTACATCGCAGTGTAAGTGGATATTCCTTAGATGATATCAAAGGAATAAATTCTTCTATTTGCTTGCACAGGATTTCTTTAGAACCAGAAAGCAAACCTCCTGTTGAATTCCAATGTTGACTCAACTCGAGTGTGAAAGATGTTGTGAAAAAAGAGATATTGAAGCTTTTAAACGTAGGAGTCATTTACCTTATTTCAGATAGCCAGTGGGTCAGTCTGATCCATGTTGTACCTAAAAAGGAAGTTGTTTCTATGGTAAAAAAAAGATAACAATGAGTTGATACCGATGCGAACTGTAAGTAGATAGAGAATGTGTATAGATTACAAAAAGCCGAATTGAGCAACGCAAAAGGATCACTTTCCCCTACCTTTTAAAGATTAAATGCTCGAACAGTTAGCGCACAACTCCTATTACTACTTTCTTGATGATTTTTTTGGATTTTTGTAGATCCCAATTCATCTAGAAAACCAAAAGAAGACTATATTCATGTGTCCATATGGGACTTTCACATATATGAGGATGTCGTTTGGGCTATGCAATGCCCCAACAAAATTTCAAAGATGTATGATGGCGATTTTTTCTGATTTCAATGAAGAGTTCATAGACATTTTCATAGATGATTTTTCTGTCTATGGAGATTCATTTGAAGAATGTTTGTCTAATCTTTCAAAAGTGTTGCAATGCTGTAAAGAAGCCAACTTAGTTTTAAACTGGGAGAAATGACATTTTATGGTACTAGAAGGCAAGTTCTAGGACACCAGATTTCTGAGCAAGGAATTGAAGTGGACAAAGCAAAAGTCAAAGTCATTGAGAAGATGCGTCCACCAAATACTATTAAAGGAGTTTGAAGTTTTTTAGGACATGCATGATTCTATCACCGATTTATAAAGGATTTTTCTAAACTCACACACACCTTTACCAATTTGCTCTGCAAACATGTTGAATTTTGTTTTGACCAGGATTGTACTATAGCCTTTGAGAAGCTCAAAGAAGTATTCATATCAGCACCAATTATGCAATCTCCTGATTGGTCATTACCTTTTGAACTCAAGTGTGACGCTAGCGACTTTGCTGTACGAGTAGCATTGGGATAGCGAAAGGATAGAAAACTACATGCTATTTACTATGCTAGTCGTACTCTAGATGATGCTCAGATCAATTATACCACAATTGAGAAAGAGCTCCTTGCAATTGTTTTTGCTCTTAGTAAATTTAAGCCTTACTTGATCAATTATAAAGTCATCATCTTTACTGATCATGCAGCCATTAAGTACCTGATGAACAAGAAAGATGCTAAGTCGAGGCTTATCCATTGGATTCTTCTACTTTAGGAGTTTGACATTGAGATTAAAGACAAACAAGGAACTGACAACCTTGTGGCTGATCATCTCTCATGCCTTACTCAAGAGTAAGAAACAAATCTAGAAGATGATATAGATGACTCATTTCCTGATGAAAAGGTTATTTAGCTAGCTCTGCGGTGAATTCTCCTTGGCATGCTGATATAGTGAATTATCTCGCCTCGCAGCAGGTATCCTTCCATATGATATTTCTTATCAGCAAATGCGAAAGTTCATACATGATGTGAAATATTTTTACTGGGATGATCCATTTTTATATCGACGTTGTGCTAATTTCATTTATCGAAGATGCTTACCTGAGGAGGAATATTTGAATGTTCTTCATCACTGTCATACATTGCTTAAGAAGGACACTGTGGCACCTCCAAGACAGCATTTAAAGTGCTTCAATCAGAATTTTATTGGCCCATCTTATTTCCAGATGTGAAGAATTTTGTACACTTCTGTGATCAATGCCAACCCACTAGCAATATATCAAGAAGGGATGAAATGCCACTTAATAAGATTTTGGAGTAAGAAATCTTTGAAGTATGAGGCATTGATTTTATGGGACCATTCCCTTCTTCTTGTGAGAACAAACACATAGTAGTTGCTGTGGACTATATGTTAGAATCAGTGGAAGCCTTAGCCTCGCCAACAAATTATTTGTTGTGATTAAATTGTTTGAAAAGACAATATTCTCTCGATTTGGAGTTCCACTTGCTGTTATTAGCGATGGTGGATCGCATTATATTGAGAAAAAAAATTAGAATTCTGCTCAAAAAGTTTTTCCCTCTCCTTTTTACTTTCTGTTCTTCCGTGATCCTCTTTCACGACACATTCCCCTTCTTTCCCTCTTTTTTGTTTTCTTCTCTGTGTTTTTGGCCACAGACTCCATTTCCATGTCTCTTTCTTTTTTTTTTAATTTTTTTTTGATATCTCTCCTTTCAGCGAAAGTCTTCTTGGAGGACTCGGGTTGCAGCAGGCTTCCTCTGCTAAGAGCATTTTTACGAGCTCGAGAGAAAAATCAAAAGGACCCTGGACAGGTATTCCTCTTCTTTCTTCGGATACT
The DNA here is from genome assembly GCA_027563935.2 of Costus lasius. Taxonomy (NCBI): domain Eukaryota; kingdom Viridiplantae; phylum Streptophyta; class Magnoliopsida; order Zingiberales; family Costaceae; genus Costus; species Costus lasius. The sequence goes on from CM050448.1 coordinate 102,847,818, forward strand.
AACTCTATTTTTGTGTTTCCATTTTATCTTCGCTTCTGTGTTTTCGTTTTATCTTTGCTTTTCTCCTCCCTTCCCTTTTCTCTCTTTTTCTTTTCTCTTTTCTTTTTTTTTGTATGCATCGTCGCTCCCTTCTTCCTCTTTCTCTTTCTTTCTTTTTTTTTTGACGCAGCATCAGCCTTCTCTTTTTTCTTTAACAACATTTCCTCTTTTCACTCTTCAATCTCTCGTACCTGTCCTCACTTCTTCGCCTCACTTTCTCTTCATCTCTTCACCTTTTCGCCGGCGTTTTGTGATGCCACCGATGCTTAGTGCACCTCAGGCCTAAATGCCACCGGTGCTTAGTGCACCTCAGGCCTACGTAAGTAAAGATACTTCCCTTTCTTACCTGCAGATGCCTCCTCTTGCCACTTCCTCCTACTCTTCCTTGCAGCAGCTGTCTTCTTCTTGTAGCAGCGCTTGTGTTTTTTTTGCTGTCAACACCTCCTTATATCATCTCAGCCTCATGAGACAACTACGTGCTTTTCTCTCTTACTTTTCTTCGCGCCTCTCTGATTTCTGCTAACTGCGGCGGGCTTTTCCTTCTTGTCCTTTCACCGACTCTGACTTCTTCCATTTTGTCGATTATTTCCCCTTTTCCTTTTGGTTCTTCAGCAGCTGCGATCAGCGCCCACCGGTCTAGCCCCGGTTTCTTCCATTTATTAGTTATTTCCCCTTCTTCTTTTTTTTAGCTGCTTCGATCAGCGCTTTTTTTTCTTCTTTCTTATCAGCTCTGACCATCTCCTTATTTTTGGCAGCAGCTTTAGAGAAAATTGTCAGACCATTCGGCGAATTTGATGATCTTTCCTTCTACCTTCTGCAGATTTTTGTTTATTTTGAAGTCTATCCCATTGCGAATTCTCTATCTCTTTTTGCTTGCTATGAGTCAAAATAAATTTTGACTTCATCTTCCCATGCATGATTCCATCTTGTCAAGATAAGTTTTGACTTAGCTTGACTACGTGTGCATTGTTTGATGATCTGGTATATCCATTCTATAGGGCTCCATTGTGAACTTTAAGTAAGCTATTTCATAGCTCAGCAGGACTTGTTGTCCATGAACACCAAGACCCTATTATTCATTCAGTTTCCTCATAATTCTCCTCCAAACATTTCTAGCATTATGTCTTAAAGAATAACCCCTACTTGCTTTTATTTGCAGGCAGGGTATGCATCTCTTTGATGGGCGGTGAACTGGGAATAGTTGGACACAGATGCTGAGACTTTGGGAGGTGATTCAATTCTTATCTCATCAAGTGCTCTGGGATGTTGATGAAGTTCATGCGTGCTGGTACTCAAATGCAATGTGCATGGTTTGTACTCTAGTGGGGGTGCCCAGATTGTAGAGAAATCTCTTGTCATTCACGGTGGTGGAATTTTATATGTTGGTTTGTCTTTTGGTGGTCACATTTTGTATCTAATATGACACTATTTTCTGTTAAGTAAAATGTGGACTTGCGGTTTGTTCATTTGTATCATCACATTATCTTATTCCGTTTCTAAGAATGGTAAATCCTATGTTTGCTGAATATCTGGTTGTTTGCGATCAATCTTGTGCGATGACTCGATCACTTAGAATTATAAAGTAGCATAATTGTGTTGCTTTGTGATCCTCGCTTGATTAATGTGTTTTCAGCATCGGTTATAGGAGACCACTTTCTTCCTCTATGCTTGCCATGTGATATCAACTGTGCATCATGCTTGGACATCGAGTTCCCCTTTCTGCAGCATTTGGAATCCTGGTGGTTCATTAGGATAAATCTTATGTGCAATCTGGTACACCGGTAGGGAACCTTCAGGCAATAAAAACTTATTTCAGAACTCATGAAATATTATGGTTCAACAAATGCCCCTTGACGGATTTTGTGTAAGCCACAAGCGTGTACAAATCCATCGAAAAATGTCTTCTTCGTATACCCTTTGTATCTGGCTTTTGTTACCATTTCTTATTTTGTTATTCATATTGATGCTGGGTTGTTATTGGCTTGTTGCCTTTGTTTCACTTGGCTGAGAACATCTTTGCTTCAATGATTATGATTCATGTGGTAGTTGGTGTGATGATTATTGGCAAACTATTATAACTTGCATGATCTCGCATTTGCGTTGCCAAATTGCTGGTATTGGGGGATACACCTTTTGCGGTTTTTTGTTTTGTTTTATTTTGTTTTGTTTTGTATATTTTTTTGTATCCTTTTTTTTTGACAGAGACATCGGCTATGGACGAACCTACGCTTCCGTCATCCAACTGGGGTGGATGCTCGTATAAGGAGCTCACACAGCTTTAGCAAATGGTCAACCGGAAAACGGCCTTGACATTCTTGGTCCTACCATTTGCTTGGTCCGGATCGGATTTGCGCCTTAAGCATGGTATCTCTTTAGGAAACGGTCATTAATGGGCGGCATCAGGTGCGCCCCATCTTGATCTGTCAATTGGTAAGCTCCCCCTTCGTAGACCTTTCCTATCACGTAGTTCCCTTCCCAATTAGGATTGAATTTCCCTTGATGGAGGCAGCAGCCCTGCTTTAAAGAGACACGCTTGGGCTCGGAGGAAACCTCCTGAACATGGGTTCACCTAGAGCTGACTTGCTTTCTATTGTTTTGCATTGTATTTCATGGCATTTAGGTTATTTAAGTTTTCAAATAAAGCCATGCATCATATAGTAATTTATGACAAGTCCAATTGTAGTAGGTTGTGCATTGTAATGCATGTAGCTCTTATGTACTTTTGCATCATGGTAGGATAGTGCATCCTTGCATTGGTTATATTTTTGGCAGGTCATTCAAAGCTAAAGGATCAACTCAAGCCACACTCTAAGGTCAGCTCAAGTTCCACTCAACAAGTTTAGCTCAAGAAAGGAAAGAAGAGTTCAACTCCTTCAACTCAAAGTTCAACTCAAAGCCTAGATGAGCTCACTTACCAACTCAGCTTCTATCTTTGTTGGGTGCCCCTCTTTTTGTTATAATCAGCCACCTCAGCTATCCATCCAAGGAATATGCACCAACACACCAGCCCAAGCAAGGAAGAATTCGAAATCAGCCCCAATCTAGATCCATAATCAAAGGGGAGCCTTTAATGAAAGTTTCTATCAATGCTTTGCCACCCAAAGTTCTTAAGGAAGGAATTCAAATTTTGAATTCCTCATTCATACGCCCACAACAAACAAGGAAGGAGGCCATCTCGTCAACAACAAGGAGCCATTCGAATTTCAAAGAACTTCCATAGAAGCTTCACCAAAGAAGGAAAGAATCCACACTCTTAATTGCATTCACACCTTGAATTAAATGCTGAATTTTTCTCTCCAATTTTGTAAGTGGCGCCTAAGGGGCAAATGACCACCTTGCCCACCCTCTAACTCGCCTATAAATGTAACCCCCTCTCATGTATTTTCGTTAGCTTTTGATGAAATGAAATTGTCTATTAGTTTCCTAGGTAAATGCTAGTGTAGCCATTAGTAGTAGTAGTAGTATTTCTTCCAAGGCCAAGCCTTCTTCCTCTCCCTCCTCCTCCACCAAAATTCTAAGAAGGACTCCTCCCTTGGATGTGCGCAACTATAAGGAGACCACTTTTCTTCATCTCGGTTTGGAACAAGAAGAGGAACACCTCACTCTCGGCAACATGGAAGCATCATCATATTCGGCTAAGTCTCTTCTCATAGTCTCTTCACTTTATTTTAAGAACTCTTTCCTACATTAATCTTGAGTTGTCTAATTGTAGCTTGTGTTTGGTGTGGATCTAGGAGTGGCGCCCCTCTCCTTCTTCACTCCCCTTTCTCTAGATAACTTAGGATTAACAAGGGAATTTGTGAGGACTAGCCTCCCCCTTGATTTAGTTTGTGTAATATGAATCCGAGGCTTGTTCGGATCCCTTTGTGTGTATGTGTGTAATGCTCAACCATTCTACACCTTCCATCAGAGTTGGACCGGTGAAGAACGGGGTGATACGATCCTTCAATTCTCAAGGGTCGCTCTATAAGTTTACTTCCTGCATTTACCGCTTTCTAGTTTAATTTCAGTTATAGTTTTCTAGTTTAATCCCGGTTTTCTCTATTATATAAATACAAAAAAAATTAGTTTCTCAAATCTCATTAGCTTTAAATCCGGTTTTCATTATTATCTACTTATCTATCAAAACGGATTTTGAAAATCGTTGTTTGAATGTCTTAGACCCCCCTGTCCTACATCATCCCTCTCGCCATCTTGTTGGATATGATGGGTCACCTTACCACGAGGACGAGATCTCCTTTCTTGAAGGTGCGTTCCTTGGCCAACTTGTCGTATGCTCTGGCCATTTGCGCTTGGTATAACTCCAAGTTTTGCTGTGCTATCAGCCTTTGTTCATCGAGTGTGTCTAGCTCGTCAAGACGTAGTTGAACATTTTCATCTATTGTCATATCGCATTGCACTGCAATCCTTAGCGAAGGTATTTCCACCTCGAGTGGAAGCACCGCTTCAACACCGAAAACCAAAGAGTAAGGTGTCGACTGCGTAGGTGTACGGTATGTGGTTTGGTATGCCCATAATGCTTCTACCAGCTTTTGATGCCATTCCTTTTTATTCTTTGAAACACTTTTCTTGAGCAACTTGCATAGGGTTTTGTTAAAAGCTTCGGCTAACCCATTTGACCTTGGATTGTATATAGAAGAGTACCGCCAATCGATTTTATGACGCTCTGCAAATTTGTAGATCGAGGCAATTTTGAAGGCCAAGCCGTTGTCGGATATGATCCTTCTGGGAGTCCCAAAATGACTCAGTACATTTTCATGAAAGAATTTGATGACATTGTTGGCCTTGACTTCTCTTAACGGGACAACCTCTGCCCATTTGGAGAAATAATCTGTTGCTGCGAGAATGAATCGGTGCCCCAAGGATGAGGGAGGTTCTATTGGCCCTATTATATTTGTCCCCCACATTTCAAACGGCCATGACGAGATCGTCGAATGAAGGGGGTTAGGGTGTTTGTGAATTAGGTCTCCGTGTATTTGACACAAATGACAAGTTTTTGCATAGTTTATACAGTCTCGCACCATGTTTGGCCAATAGTATTCGAGCCTCTTGATCTTTAGATACATCTTGGGTCCTGACTAATGAGCACCACAGAGACCGGAATGAATTTCATGTAACACGTGAGCGATTTCATCCTTCGCGATGCACCTGAGCCAGAGTTGTTCGTATGATCGCCGGTACAACGTATCGTTTACAAACGTATACCGAAGAGCCCGTTTCTTTAATTACACTCTTTGAGTCTTATCCTCGGGTAAAGTACCATCCTTGAGATAATTTATAAATGGTTCCCTTCAATCGTGCTCTTGTGTAAGGGTAGTCATCATGGCATCCGATGTTTCTCCCTTGTGGGCGTCATGACTTTCGGCCGGTGCGATTAGTTTCCTGTCCCTAATCGTAATGTTGATTTGGTCAATGGAGGGTCCAGCCAACTCTTTAGCAAATTTTGCTAGCGCATCTGCTCTACCATTAGCGGCCCGAGTCACGCAAGTCAAAGTGACATGCGGTACTTTTTCCATGAGTTCCATGGCCTTCGTATGGTACTTATGCAATTCTGTTTTCTTGACTTGATATTTGCCCGTTACTTGCTTTATAATGAGTTGAGAGTCTCCATATATATGCACTCTTTCGATTTTCATCTCTACTGCGAGCTCAAGTCCGGCGATTAAAGCTTCATATTCAGCTTCGTTGTTGGTACAGGGACCAGCGAGGGCTAAGGAATAATGTAATATTCCTTTCTGAGGGGTGATGAATACCAGGCCGATCCCTGATTTTACTTTTGGGATATTCGGGGGAATGACTAGCTGAATCGAAGATGCCCCATCGAAGTAAAGTTCCCAACATTCATCGTTAGCTTCCGCATTTAGTACCTCATCATCCGGGAAATTGTAGTTTAAAGGAGAATCATCAGGGATAGGATGTGCTGCTAAGAAATCAGCGAGTACCTATCCTTTTATTGCCTTTTGTGACACATACATGATGTCGAATTCCTGGAGTAGGACTGCCCATTTGGCCAATCACCTTGTCAAAGTCGGCCTTGTCATCAGATATTTTAAAGGATCGATTCTCGATATAAGGTGGACCTCGTGCTCGAGGAGATAGTGTTTCAATTTCTTAACGGCAAATATCAAAGCCAAACATTGTTTTTCGATTGGGGAGTAGGAGTGCTCTGCCCCTACAAACATCCGACTAAGGTAATACGGGGTGATTTCCTTTCCTTCTTCATTATCTTGGGCCAGCAGTGCCCCCAAGGATGTCTCCAACGCCATAGTATATAAAATCAATGGTTTTCTAGTGATAGGTGCCCTAAGAACCGTAGGGCATGAAAGATATTCTTTGATATTTTCAAACGCGTTTTGACACGTGTCGTCCCAAACAAAAGGAGCGTTTTTTCTTTGTCAGCTTTGAAAAGGGATGGATTCGCCCATATGGGTTAGAAATGAACCTCCTAATATAAGCTAGTCGTCCCTGAAAGGATCTGAGCTCCTTAAGATTCTTTGGAGGCGGCATGTCTTTGATTGAACTTATCTTTGCAGGATCAATTTCAATTTTTTTATGTTTCACCACGAAACCCAGGAATTTTCCTGATGATACTCCGAATGCGCATTTAAGAGGATTCATCTTGAGGTTGTATTTGCGGATGCGAGTGAATACGGTTCTCAAGTCTTTACAGTGTTCGACTTTAGACTGTGACTTAACCACTAAATCATCGACATAACACTCGACTAGCTTATGGATTAAATCATCAAAGATCTTAGTCATTGCGCGTTGGTATGTTGCCCCAGCATTCTTTAATTCGAATGGCATAACAGTGTAGCAGAAAATGCCGATGGGTGTGCAAAACGCAATGTGCTTCTCGTCTTCAGGCACCATTTTAATTTGATTGTAACCTGACGATCCGTCCATGAATGAGAACACTTCAAAATTCGATATTGAGTTAATCATTACTTCAGTAACAGGGAGTGGAAAGTCATCCTTTGGACATGCATTATTCAGGTCCCTGAAATCCACGCAGATCCGGATTTGCCCGTTTTTCTTCTTCACAGGGACGATACTCGCTATCCAGTCCGCGTATTTCTCCTCCCTTATAAAGCCCGCCTCAATTAATTTCTTTATTTCAAGGGTGATTTGTTCTTCGAGCTCTATTCTCATTCTCCTCGGTGCTTGCTTCACTGGAGTGATGTCAGGATTAATTGATAGATTGTGGACGGCAACCTCTAGGCTGAGGCCCGACATCTCTTTATACGTCCACACAAAGCAATCACTAAACTCGTGGAGGAGTGCCTTTAGCTGGTCCCTCTCTTGCTGGGAGAGTTGTGCACTTATGTAGGTAGGCTTAACATCTTCTGCTGACCCAAGGTTGATCTCAATCAACTCATCGCAAGTAGTCTGGCCCCCATCTTCTAGCTCTTTCGGTGCCCTTTTGAATTCTTCGTTTCCATGTTCTGTCATGTCTACTTCACATATCGTCATAACATTGCAAGTATGTGGATAAAATCCAAGAGCTTCTTCACTTGGTTCTGTATACCCCAAACCACGGGTGTTGGAGATCTTTCTATTGGGTAGCGTGATACTTCGTGGACCCAGGTTCCACAACCTTTCGAATTGGCGTAACTCGCTCTTCGGCCGAGGCTTCAAACAACCATACTTTTTCACGAGATTTTTTAAGTTTGGAGGGTAATAAGCAAATGGGGGGACTTTAGCAAGTTGCATCGATTCCGAGTCGTTCTCTTGACTCGTCTTGATATGATGGATTTTGTCTGACTGATAGAAATGTATGGGCTTATGAATGAAAAGCTTTCCTTTTGCGCATTCCCTTCTGGCAGGGACAATAAAAGTTTTCATTTCAAAGATTTGAGATGTGTTGAGGGGGGTGAAACTTTTAAGATAGCCTTGGGGAACCCTCAGAACTTCTACCTTACTTCTCATCATTTTTTGACGTGACATAAACCTCTGTGACCAACCTTCCTTCTCATGAGTCTCAACCACGTCACATGCAGAGGTTGAGCAGTCACTCGCTTCTGATTCGGAGTCACTTCCAAAATGGGGGCATGCAGACAAAGTTGTCTTTCTCAATTTAGAAATAATCGAGCTTTGCAGCGACGATTTCGAGGGCTGCATCGCCGATCCTATGAAATAGTGTGCATCTTCATATTTGACTTCGTGTACTGAAAAGGGCTGGATGTCCCCATCAATGCGCTCTTCTTTACCCTCCTTCAAGTATTTTAAACATTGATGCAGAGTGGAGGGGACCACATAGTTCTTGTGCAACCAGGGTCTCCCAAGCAGCGCCTTGTATGATGTGTCAATGTCGATGACATGGAACTTAACCTCGGTCTTTAAATCATCGAGTTGTAACGACAAGTATTTAGAGCCTAAAGCCTTCTGGCTGTTTTTGTTGAATCCTTGGATAACAACTTTTTTGGCCGTTAGATTATGAACGTCTAGAGAAAGACCTTTTAGAGTTCGCAGCGTTATGAGGTTAATCACCGACCCTGGGTCAATCAAGATTCTGTTTATCTTCATCCCCTCCACGTCCTCGGTTACGTATAGCGGCCGGTTATGCTGTGACGTTCCCAACAGCATGTCGTCACTGTTGAAAGTAATGGACGGTGTAGTATATGCACTCAACGCCTCCTTTATGTCAGCCTCCACGAAGAATGCTTGAAATTTTTGAGGGTTTTGTAGGGCATAGATAAGGACATCCCTCAACTCTTGTGACATCATTAGAGCATCATTTATGCTGAGGAGGGCGGGGACCTTCCTCAAATGCGATAGTATATTATATTCATAAGAGGACAGCTTTACTGGGAGTACCGCATCGTCGCCCACTTCCTGTGTTTCAATTTGCTTTCCTTTGAGTTTCTCCTTTTCTTTGTCTATCGTACGTCCCATTATGACTTTGCCGCTTCTGAGATTCATTTGACATGATTCATTTACTTGTTTACTGCTTTCAGCGGCAGACACTTCCACGTATAAGTAGGCAGGTAAGACCTCATCTTCGGAGTCATCCCCAGGTTAATTGTGTTGCAGACGCCCATCTTTGCGGTAGTGACGGCTTCAGCTTTGTCAGTTTCATCTTCCTTCGGGGGTTCCGGGATCACGGATATCATCCTACAGGATTCCACCTCGTACTCCTCATCTTCCGAGTCGTCCTCCAGGAGTCCTTCCCACATCTCTTCAGTGATGTAGTGGCGAAGTTTTATAGGCCTAGGCATTTCTTGCACATACTCTTCAAGCGAGTCGATATATTTTTCGAGATCGCTCCTTTCTTGCGCCTTAGTTGAGATAGCTGTTTCTTGTTCTTCTTCTTCTTCGATTGAGAGTTCTTCTTCTTTTTCTTTCGATCTTCAATCATTGGCGGACGTGGCCTTGATGGTGCGCATTGCGGAGTCAAAGGGTCTTTCCACACAACGCCTGGCATCTGTTTTAATCTTTGTAGAAGTCGCAATGGCCGAAAGTCATGACGCCCACAAGGAAGAAACATCGGATGCCATAATGACTACCCTTACACAAGAGCATGATTGGAGGGAACCATTTATAAATTATCTCAAGGATGGTACTTTACCTGAGGATAAGACTCAAAGAGCGCAATTAAAGAAACGGGTTCTTCGGTATACGTTTGTAAACGATACGTTGTACCGGCGATCATACGAACAACTCTGGCTCAGGTGCATCGCGAAGGATGAAATCGCTCGTGTTACATGAAATTCATTCCGGTCTCTGTAGTGCTCATTAGTCAGGACCCAAGATGTATCTAAAGATCAAGAGGCTCGGATACTATTGGCAAAGCATGGTGCGAGACTGTATAAACTATGCAAAAACTTGTCATTTGTGTCAAATACACGGAGACCTAATTCACAAACACCCTAACCCCCTTCATCTGACGATCTCGTCATGGCCGTTTGAAATGTGGGGGACAGATATAGTAGGGCCAATAGAATCTCCCTCATCCTTGGGGCACCGATTCATTCTCGCAGCAACAGATTATTTCTCCAAATGGGCAGAGGCTGTCCCGTTAAGAGAAGTCAAGACCAAAAATGTCGTCAATTTCTTTCGCGAAAATGTACTGAGTCGTTTTGGGACTCCCAGAAGGATCATATCCGACAACGGCTGGCCTTCAAAAATGCCTCGATCTACAAATTTGCAGAGCATTATAAAATCGAGTGGCGGTACTCTTCTATATACAATACAAGGGAAAATGGGTTAGCCGAAGCTTTTAACAAAACCCTATGCAAGCTGCTCAAGAAAAGTGTTTCAAAGAATAAAAAGGAATGGCATCAAAAGCTGGTAGAAGCATTATGGGCATACCGAACCACATACCGTACACCTACGCAGTCGACACCTTACTCTTTGGTTTTCGGTGTTGAAGTAGTGCTTCCGCTCGAGGTGGAAATACCTTCGCTAAGGATAGTAGTGCAATGCGATATGAAAATAGATGAAAATGTTTAACTACGTCTTGATGAACTAGACACACTCGATGAACAAACGCTGATAGCACAGCAAAACTTGGAGCTATACCAAGCGCAAATGGCCAGAGCATACGACAAGTTGGCCAGGGAACACACCTTCAAGAAAGGAGATCTCGTCCTCGTGGTAAGGCGACCCATCATATCCAACAAGATGGCGAGAGGAAAATTCAATCCTAATTGGGAAGGGCCCTACGTGATAGGAAAGGTCTACGAAGGGGGAGCTGACCAATTGACAGATCAAGATGGGGCGCACCCGATGCCGCCCATTAATGGCCGTTTCCTAAAGAGATACCATGCTTAAGGCACAAATCCGATCCGGACCAAGCAAATGGTAGGACCAAGAATGTCAAGGCCGTTTTCCGGTTGACCATTTGCTAAAGCTGTGTGAGCTCCTTATATGAGCATCCACCCCAGTTGGATGACGGAAGCGTAGGTTCGTCCATAGCCGATGTCTCTGTAAAAAAAAAAGGATACAAAAAAAATATACAAAAAAAAACAAAACAAAACAAAATAAAAAAAAACCGCAAAAGGTGTATCCCCCAATACCAGCAATTTGGCAACGCAAATGCGAGATCATGCAAGTTATAATAGTTCGCCAATAATCATCACACCAACTACCACACGAATCATAATCATTGAAGCAAAGACGTTCTCAGCCAAGTGAAACAAAGGCAACAGGCCAATCACAACCCAGCATCAATATGAATAACAAAATAAGAAATGGTAACAAAAGCCAGATACAAAGGGTATACGAAGCAGACATTTTTCGACGGACTTGTACGCGCTTGTGGCTTATACAAAATCCGTCGAGGGGCATTTGTTGAACCATAATATTTCATGAGTTCTGAAATAAGTTTTTATTGCCTGAAGGTTCCCTACCGGTGTACCAGATTGCACACAAGATTTATCCTAATGAACCACCGGGATTCCAAATGCTGCAGAAAGGGGAACTCGGTGTCCAAGCATGACGCACAGCTGATATCACATGGCAAGCATAGAGGAAGAAAGTGGTCTCCTATAACCGATGCTGAAAACACATTAATCAAGCGAGGATCACAAAGCAACACAATTCTGCTACTTTATAATTCTAAGTGATCAAGTCATCGCACAAGATTGATCGCAAACAACCAGATATTCAGCAAACATGGGATTTACCATCTTAAAAACAGAATAAGATAATGTGATGATACAAATGAACAAACCGCAAGTCCACATTTTACTTAACAGAAAATAGTGTTATATTAGATACAAAATGTGACCACCAAAAGACAAACCAACATATAAAATTCCACCACCGTGAATGACAAGAGATTTCTCTACAATCTGGGCACCCCCACTAGAGTACAAACCATGCACATTGCATTTGAGTACTAGCACGCATGAACTTCATCAACATCCCAGAGCACTTGATGAGATAAGAATTGAATCACCTCCCAAAGTCTCAGTATCTGTGTCCAACTATTCCCAGTTCACCGCCCATCAAAGAGATGCATACCCTGCCTGCAAATAAAAGCAAGTAAGGGTTATTCTTTAAGACATAATGCTAGAAATGTTTGGAGGAGAATTATGAGGAAACTGAATGAATAATAGGGTCCTGGTGTTCATGAACAACAAGTCCTGCCGAGCTATGAAATAGCTTACTTAAAGTTCACAATGGAGCCCTATAGAATGGATATAACAGATCGTCAAACAATGCACACGTAGTCAAGCTAAGTCAAAACTTATCTTGACAAGATGGAATCATGCATGGGAAGATGAAGTCAAAATTTATTTTGACTCATAGCAAGCAAAAAGAGACAGAGAATTCGCAATGGGATAGACTTCAAAATAAACAAAAATCTGCAGAAGGTAGAAGGAAAGATCATCAAATTGCGCCGAATGGTCTGACAATTTTCTCTAAAGCTGCTGCCAAAAATAAGGAGATGGTCAGAGCTGATAAGAAAGAAGAAAAAAAAGCGCTGATCGAAGCAGCTAAAAAAAAGAAGAAGGGGAAATAACTAATAAATGGAAGAAACCGGGACTGGACCGGTGGGCGTTGATCGCAGCTGCCGAAGAACCAAAAGGAAAAGGGGAAATAGTCGACAAAATGGAAGAAGTCAGAGCCGGTGAAAGGACAAGAAGGAAAAGCCCGCCGCAGTTGGCAGAAATCAGAGAGGCGCGAAGACAAGTAAGAGAGAAAAGCACGCAGTTGTCTCATGAGGCTGAGATGATATAAGGAGGTGTTGACAGCAAAAAAAACACAAGCGCTGCTACAAGAAGAAGACAGCTGCTGCAAGGAAGAGCAGAAGGAAGTGGCAAGAGGAGGCATCCGCAGGTAAGAAAGGGAAGTATCTTTACTTACGTAGGCCTGAGGTGCACTAAGCACCTGTGGCATTTAGGCCTGAGGTGCACTAAGCATCGGTGGCATCACAAAACGCCGGCGAAAAGGTGAAGAGATGAAGAGAAAGTGAGGCGAAGAAGTGAGGAGAGATACGAGAGATTGAAGAGTGAAAAGAGGAAATGTTGTTAAAGAAAAAAGAGAAGGCTGATGCTGCGTCAAAAAAAAAAAGAAAGAAAGAGAAAGGGGAAGAAGGGAGCGACGATGCATACAAAAAAAAAGAAAAGAGAAAAGAAAAAGAGAGAAAAGGGAAGGGAGGAGAAAAGCAAAGATAAAACGAAAACACAGAAGCGAAGATAAAACGGAAACACAAAAATAGAGTTAGTATCCGAAGAAAGAAGAGGAATACCTGTCTAGGGTCCTTTTGATTTTTCTCTCAAGCTCGTAAAAACGCTCTTAGCAGAGGAAGCCTGCTGCAACCCGAGTCCTCCAAGAAGACTTTCGCTGAAAGGAGAGATATCAAAAAAAAAAAAAAAAAAGAGAAAGAGACATGGAAATGGAGTCTGTGGCCAAAAACACGAAGAAGAAAATAAAAAAGAGGGAAAGAAGGGGAATGCGTCGTGAAAGAGGATCACGGAAGAACAGAAAGTAAAAAGGAGATGGAACAAATACCTGTTAATGTTTGCTGAGTCCCTAGCCCCTTGCCATCTCTCTGAAGGGTCGGGTATGAAGCCAAGTTCAATCCAAAGTAAAAAGTTTCCTTCCTTCATCCAAATCTGAAATATGTGATGCCAGGAGGAAGAAGATGAAGTAAATGATAATAATAATAAAGATAATAACGTACAATAGGGTAACAAAAAAGGAGAATTTGTTACCTGGTTTTACTCAAGCCTGGTCAGCTCAAGACAAAGATTGATGATGAATCTTCCTCAACACTGCACAAGAATGAATCAAACTCTCTGTGAAAATGTGGTAAACACACACGAAAGAAAAGAAGTTCTCACGAAAGAATTCGCCACAGAAAAAATCGTCTAAGTATGCCAAAAAAAAAAAAAACAATAACAACAAACTGAGGAGAGCAAAAAGAGGGCTTTACTTAGTCGCCGATCTTTAACCTTAGTCGGCAATATAATTCGAAAGTCCACCCTAATCAAATCCTAATTCCAAATAAAATTCGGCATCAATAAGATCCAACCCGATTTTGCCAGATCCTACTCGATTTTGCTTGAATCCGACCCGTTTGGATTTCAATGCCCCAACAAGATTCTGCCCTGCCGCTGAAGACGGAGGAAATCGAGCTCATCATCTTCATCTCCAGTAGAAGTCGCTGGTTGGGAGCCCGGCTGATGCAGCCACCCCCTCCATGGATGAGTCACAAAAAGAAAAACGACGGATGCAGCGCCACAGCAGCCATTGACGTCATATCTTCTGTCACCACCTACGGAAGAAATGCTACAATCTACCCGACCGTGGACGGACGATGCCAAAGCGACCACTGCCACCTCCTCAGCAGCTCCCAATGCCAGAGGACCTTCCCCAACGAAACTCAAGGCAATCATGCAACAAATCCCTCGATCACGAGCCATCTCCTCTACGGGCGACACTAACGAGCTCGTCCCAAGACAGCGCCTTGGTGGCCTTCTGCCGTCGTGGACACGCTGCAGATTGCCAGGGCTCTGCCTTATTACTCCCCCCGCCGTTCCGCTCGACGCCGCTGATGTTTGGTGTGATAAGGAAAAGGAAGGTTCGGTAGCTGGCAATGGGTATTACCTAGGGCATATGCTACTTAGTCCAGCCGGTGATTATGATCAACCCGATCCAACAAGTCTAGCTGCATATAATCACACCATTCAATCTAACCTAGCAATCCCTAACTTAGCTAGTATGTTCATCAAGCACGAATCACACTCGTTCTAGTTCGGAACGAATGCAATACAATATGATATTTGGTACTTAAATTCAAAGTATAAATCCAAACCGGAATCAGACGAGAGATCTGACAACAATCCAGCATTAAGTATGAGGTCAAAATGAAGTCAAAAGAAATAATTGTGCACCAATATCGAGCCAGATGACTCAAACCCAACCCAAGTCGCACTTAATCAAACACAAACTCCCAAAGGAAATTGATTGACATCGGAAGTCTTGGCGCGTTACGACGAAACATTGTTTGGGAGGTGCGTACGTTGACGTTTATCGTCGGGGCGTGACTCCTCAATGTGACGTTGTGTTCGCCAAGTATCAGATAAATTTCCAAATCAAATTATCCAACATGCCGCAAGGCTGGATAAAATTCCAAATCAAATTATCCAATACGCCGTAAGGCCGGGTAAAATTCCAAATCAAATTATCTAACACGCCGCAAGGCCGGATAAAATTCCAAATCAAATTATCCAATACGCCGTAAGGCCGGGTAAAATTCCAAATCAAATTATCCAACACGCCGCAAGGCCGGATAAAATTCTCAAACCAAATTATCCGACACGCCACAAAGGCCGGATAAAAGTCCAAATCAAATTATCCAACACGCCGCAAGGCCGGATAAAATTCTCAAACCAAATTATCCGACATGCCACAAAGGCCGGATAAAAGTCCAAATCAAATTATCCAACACGCCGCAAGGCCGGATAAAATTCCAAATCAAATTATCCAACATGCCGCAAGGCTGGATAAAATTCTCAAACCAAATTATCCGACACGCCACAAAGGCTAGATAAAAGTCAAAATCAAATTATCCAACACGCCGCAAGGCTGGATGAAATTCCAAATTAAATCATCCAATACGCCGCGAGGCCGGATAAATCTCCAAGTCAAATCATCCAACACGCCGCAAGGCCGGATAAATCTCGAATTCAAGCCATCCAACACGCCGCAAGGCCGGATGAATTTCCAAACCAAACGGCCCAAATACGCTGTACGGCCGGACAATTTCCCAAATCAAATATCCAACACGTCTAAACGCAATTACGGTGGAATATTGTTTGGGAGGTGCGTACGTCGATGTATACCATCGGGGCGTAGCTCCTCAATATAACATTGGGTTGCCTAGACCGGATATCACTCAATGAGGTGTTTCAAGATCGGACGTCCGACAGATATAAAATGCCTAAGCCGATGAAAGCTCATTTCTTTTATCATTTGTATATCATGTCAAATTTTATATTCTAATCATATTTATGGATGATATCATTTGACTCGTCTCTCTCATTTTGGTTGCGTATTATAGATCTCTTAATCAAAGGTTCCCTAATTTTTAGGGGTAATTAACAGTGAATGCTTGCGCTCATTGGAAGCCAGAACCCACCAGAACCCATTAAACAAAAACCTTATTAATTTAAGGTGAATTTGAAATGGTCTATTACATTTCCTAATGTAACAATTTTGACCCCACAAAAGTATGGGGTAACCCACAAGATAGCTATAGCTTATCACCCTTAGACCGGTGCTCAAGCAGAGATTTCAAATAGAGAGTAAAAAAGGATTATAGAGAAGACTACTTCATGATCTAGGACTGACTGGTCGGTCAAATTTGATGATACGTTGTGGGCTTACCGTACCGCCTATAAAACTTTGATTGCTATGTCCCCATACTAGATGATTTGCATCAAGTCTTGCCATTTGCTTATTGAGTTGGAACTCAAGGCATCATGGGCTATCAAGACATTGAATGTCAATTTGAAAAGTGTTGGAGAGAAATGATAATTGGATTTGAACGGTCTTGATGAGATACGACTAGAAGCATATAAGAATGCCCAGATTTATAAAGAGCGCACAAATAAATTTCATGATCATCATACTGTACACAGAATTTAAGGTCTGCGAAAAAGTCTTATTATTCAATTCAAGACTACAGCTATTCCCTAGAAAGTTATGAACCAGGTGGTCCAGGCCATTTACCATTAAAAAGTCTACCCTTACAGAATAGTGGAGATATATCGTGCCAATGATAATTCTTTCAAAGTCAATGGACAATGCCTAAAACACTACTACAGACATGAATCTACTACCTCTTCTTTCTGACCCAGCCGGATGATTCACTGATTATGGTCCAACTCATA
Organism: Costus lasius; assembly: GCA_027563935.2. NCBI lineage: Eukaryota > Viridiplantae > Streptophyta > Magnoliopsida > Zingiberales > Costaceae > Costus > Costus lasius. The sequence continues at coordinate 102,864,701 of CM050448.1, forward strand.
ACCATAAACAAGCGCTCCTTGGAAGGCAGTCCAAGACCTTTTATATGTACATTTCATTTTTTTTTTATTCAATGTATTTTAATTCCTACTTCCGTTTTTCTTTTAATTATTTCTCCTTGGAACAGTGGAACTAAACTTAAATCTTTGATGACAGGATTCCACGTCAAATCAATTTGTCCGCTTGCAGTTCTATTTAGAGTTCCACGTCAATTTATTCGAACAATGCCACCAAGTTCCATGTCAATTATGTGCTTCCAATTCAATTTCATTACTACAAATTGAAATTTTCAAATGAAATTCAACCGCTAGCAACAAATTGAAATCTTCCATTCAATTTCAACCGCTTGCCACCAATCAATCGCCAATTCGATTGCAACTGCCTGCAAATACGCTGACACATCAAAATTTGTAATTCAATTTCATTCCACCAAATTGAATTCTCCAAATCAATTTCAGCTGCCTTCTCGACCAATTGAAAATCCAATTCAATTGCAGCCGCCTGTAGAATCTCGCTGGTGCATGAAATTCGCCAATTCAATTGCAATCAATTGAATCGCCAAATTCAACTTCTACTGTTTTATTCCAGTCGAATCTCAAGCATCCAAAATTTATTTATTCAACCCCTTTCTTTATGATTCTTGGAATCTTCATTTGTAATTCAATTTCATTCCACCAAATTGAATTCCATAAATCAATTTCAGTCGCCAATTGAAAATCCACTTCAATTGCAGCCGCCTGCAGAATCTCACTAATGCATAAAATTTGCCAATTCAATTGCAATTGAATCGCCAAATTCAACTTTTGTCATTTTATTCGTGTCGAATCTCAAGCATCTAGAATCTATTTATTCGATCCCTTTCTATATGATTCCTGCAATCTTCACCTATTGCTATAATCTGAACTTCTACTGCTTCAGGATGCAATTCAAGCAAACAACCCACAAACATGTCACGAGCTCCATTCATTTCAGAACCATGCAACATCACGACATGCCATCGACTGCTCCACAAATTTTGCAATGAAGCACAACAATCTCAATATACAAAATTGATGCAATGTCAGGTGATGCACACGTGGTACTTAGATAAATAGACTATGCTGATTTTGGGAATACATGAAGATGTTGTATGGTTATATGATCAGATTGGGTGGAGTAGCTTCTTTAACATGACTCATGCTACTTTTATACCATTGACTTTAGAATTTTTTTAGTTTTTTAGAAGTGCTTACTTGTTTATATTCTAATGATGATTCTGGCAACATCACTTTCCTTTTGGACAACTAGGAGTATTCACTCACACTAGATTATATTAGTCAAATTTTTGGATTCCCTATAGATGCTACATGCCTCGTTCCTGATGAATTTGATGCGTGTGACTTTTAAAACAATATCAGCAATAATCAAACATTCGAGCCACTGCAATCAACAACCTAGTCTTGCGCTACATACACCATTCTTTGGCTCATGTTATCTTTGGTCTGAGTGAAGGTGACGGGATGATACGTTATATAGAGGTACTATTTATATGGTGCATTCTATCCCCTTTCAAAATAAATACTACTTTTATTTGGTTAAGTGATAGGTGTTATTTTTATAGGATTTAGAGTCATATTTATACCGTCATTATAGGCTTAAGTTCTATTTTATGTCACATTTTGATATCTTTTCTTGTAAAGTATGAAATCTTCACTCTTTTTCATTTATTTGTGAAATGCATGTCACTTTACCATATTTTCCTGAAGATTTTGATTATTTGATGTCATGAGAGCATTCCTCACAGTGCTAGGAGGTCACAGGTCAAATTTGAGGCAAATCAGAGCTTTCTACAAAGAACACGACCAGGCCATGTTCACCGTCACGGCCATGTTCATCTTGGCAGAACTCTGCAGCACTCTGTGAGCCAGACATGGCCTGGCCGTGCTTACCATCACGGCCGTGCTTACTTCATCATAGACTGCCGAACTGAACACTGCCTGGCCATGCTTATCATCACACCCGTGATAGCTTCCGCGCAGTTCGACCTTTCGACGGTTTTTCACCCGATTTGTGTGATTCCGAAGTCAGAATTTGCTGAAATTTGGAGGGAAACTTCCTAACTTCCTAAGGAAGAGATAGAGCCATAAAATAGGATTTTTGGAGTGGTTTTGGGGATCGAACTTTTGAAGGAGACGACAAGGGCGAAAAGAGGGCGATTTCTGCATTCTTGGGCTTGATTCGAAGGATTTCTTTGGGGCTATCGAGAGAAGACCAAAGATCTATTGTCTCCTACCCCAGATTTGTGATTTTCCTTCTTTTTGAATTCATTTGCTTGGGTTTTTAGTTGATAAACGATATATTTTCTAGAGTAAAACTCTAGTTCGGGACTCGGGTGTAGCCCGTTGAACAAATTCTCACATGTAAATATCTTTTATGAATCTCAGTGATACTTTTTAGTAAATTTACTTATTTAAATGTGGTGTGCTTATTGCGTATTTATGTTTTGGTCAAACATCGATATGTGTGAAGTGTTACGAGAAGAGCCGAGAGGTGAATCGTAACACTCGACTGCCTATTTAAACTTGTGACTTGGATTACGAGAGTCGTTCAATGTCACTCGAGGATTCACGATCATCATAGAGCCCAATGGGTCTCTTAAGTTAGTTTTGCTACAGAGTAGGAAATTAGCTTAAGTAGGCACCGGATTACGCTTCGAGAGAAGGTAATTCGTACCATAGGATAGATCGCCTTAAGTTGTTTACTGTCGGATTGCGCTTCGAGAGAAGGAGATCCGTTTTCTATTTCAATTCATTAATTAATTTACACTTAAAGCTTTCAATGAGGTGAAACCTGAAGTTCCGAACATGTCTTAAACTGTATTTTTCCCTTAAAGTCGTTTATTCTTCAATTCGATATTTTAGAATTAGTCTTGCTTTTTTTCCATTTCTAATTGAATTATCTAGCTATCGATGACACTAAAGGTCGGTACTTGACACCTGCTCCCTATGGGAATGATATTATTTACTACTTCGATAGACCGTGCACTTGCGGACCCTATCATTATGCAAATGATTCAGGTGGCTACGATAAAGAAAAGTGTCATAGTAATGGGCAGACTCATTAGTCAAATTACTTTGGCTCTTGATATACCTTTCAGCGGCATGGAAGCTGCGAGAGGGAGTATTCGCTTGGACTTGGAATCTTGTATGACAATAAAAATAATCGTTAAAAGAGGAGATAGATATACATTGCTCTTTCATGAAAGTACTTCTACGTTACAATTACACGACCAACAACGCACTACCATTAGAGACAAAAAAACAACTGGCACCTTTTTTTTCTGAAATTAGCAATTGTGTTCCTCTACTATTTTCTACACCACCTTCATCCTCTGGTAGTCACTACAACTTTGGTGGAGTTTTCTCTTCTCATTCAGATTTGATTCTTACAAAAATGTAAGAGGCCATAAAACGACTTGGGCAACAACTAAATGATGGCTTCACTCATCTTGGTGCGACATAATAGAGGATTTGCCATGAGCAGTCTTTTCATAGTGTCGTGTTCCTATAACTGGTAGCGGAGCAACGACAACAGGCTTGATTCTTGAATCTTCTATGGTAGTCCTTTACCACACTGTAGGCCGATGTAGCAACAGTCCTTTGTCGCGAGGCGGATGCTGATATTCACAAAAATAAAGAAAACGATGTAACCACAACATGAGGAACTCAAATAAGCACTACTGCCAACCCTGATGAGAAGGACCAAGTGAAAATTAGTTCTGATGATGATGCTTGATTACAATGTTATTAATGAGTTGCCTACCAAATCTCCACATTTTGATATTATCCTTTTGTTGTATAGAGGACTATGCACCATTTTAATCTGGGAGATATATATTTTATTTTGAAATTTTGTGTAGTACCTAACATCCTCACTACTACTATTGCTATTTCCATTCTCTGCTATTTCCATGTCAATTTTCAAAAATGTCATTCCATGCTTAATTGAAATGATTGAAGTCTTTGTCTAAATTGATTAATTCGTGTAATTTGATTACCTGATGGATGGTAATTAGAGGGTAACATATCCAATTTTATTGAGTTCATTGATTTATTATATCTTTGATTTTCCTATTAAGTAGGTTAGTTTATTTATCTACTTGATTCTCCTTTTCAATTGATAGGTTAAGATAAATAAAGATCTCCACTTGGCACTATATGCAAGTACAATGGTACCGAAGTTAGAGCATATCTTTTGAAGCAAAAAAAAAAAAACTCCTCTAATTATATAGCTAATTTTATCATAAAATAAGGCATATATTATGATTTGCCATTTTTCTTTTAGGCTTAATTACTTACCTTGTTCAAAATCTTCACATTTGCTCATCTTTGTTGAAATATAGGTGTCTACATCATTTTAAAGATTTTCTAACAACTTTGATAGGAAGGGATGAATTCAGATATAAAGATTGAGACTGCACAGTCAATTCGAAGTCAAACAAAACTCTCTATTCTCGTTACGGTCTGCTCGAGATGCATAAGCTGGTTAGATTCCTCTTATTTAGAAATTCATTTTGCTCATTTATTGGCAATGAAGAGAAATTAATGGGAATTTGAAGAGACACAATGTGAATGTGAAGGGATAACGAAAAATCTTAAGAGTCATAATTTGAAGCGACAACATGATTTCTATAAAAGAGTCCAAGGTAAGGAAATTAAAGGGAGGAGAAGGAGGAGGTTACATCATTTGAAAGCTATAAGGATTAGAGAAAGGAGTTTGCTCTAATTATTCTCTCATCTTTACCTTGTTTTAGTTTTCTTTATGTTTTAATCGTAAGGCTTGTAGTTGTTGTAACCATGCATGCACTAGCTTAAAACCTCAATCGGGACATAGGCGTAGCCCACCATTTTGATATGTAAGTTTTAATATTAAGAACTGTTATTTGATATATCTTTCGAAGCCATTTGATCTTGGACTTCTTCATTTCATGTTTACCGATTTTTGGCCAGATTGGTTTTCACTTTAGTCGATTATAAGAGGAACTAAGAGGTGAATTGCAATCAACGGATCCCCCTTGATCGATCAATCCTATGTGCACTATTACGAGAGTCATAGAGACCACTTGAGGAATCTTCACGTTATGTGACTAACTAAGTTGATTGCTAAGTTGTGCACCCGAGAGGGGTACGACTCAAGAGGGCATTTCCTTGATTTTTTTAAAGATTTTCTAATCTGTGTTTTTCATTACACATATAATTTAATTGACGTGATAAATCCCAATTTCCCGATTTCTCCCTTATCAGTAGGATATTCGTGTTATTATTTCTATTTGATTCTCGACTTAGTTTATATTGTCAACAGAGATTTTTAATTGCTTAGTTATCAAAGTTTGAAAGATTTGGCATTTGACAACCTATCCCTGAAAGAACGATCTTAATTTACTACTCAATAAAATCTATGTGCTTGTGGAGACCAACTCTAACAATATATTAAAATTCTCTAACATAATATTTATCAAATAACGGACAATAAAATATAGATATTCACAAATAGAATATTTAATGAATCACATATCACAAGAGATAAATATTCACTAACAAAATATTTATCGAATAATAGACAACACTAGATAAATACTCACTAATGGAATGTTTATTGAATGATAGATAAGTATTCACTAACAAAATATTTATTGGATGACAGACGAAGGTAGATGAATGATTACTAACAAGCTATTTATTGGCTAATGATTATTGTTCCCATGACTTATAACATTCGTAGGTCATTTTCATCCGAACATTTATAAATTAATTTTTCTTTCAACCAACTGGCTTCTTTTTGGTCATAGATCTTTTAACCAAAAGTATCCATGGAAAAAAGAAATAAAACTTAAGTTAAACTCCCTATTGTCAAGAGGTGTTAGAATTCATCATAGCCCTATGACTATGAGATGGTTCTCTGTTTCTCATAGCTTCGACTCTTCTCGGATATATGCTGCTGCTGTTGGTGATTGCCACCAATCTTCATCTCCTCTTGTTTTAAAATTTTGCATGAACCTTCTTCTCACCTTAGCATAGCTTCTCAAATTCTATGGCCAGAGGTGTGTGGAAATCCTGTTGGTGAACCTTGTACCCTAGACAACTACCACTAGCATTTTTCCCTTTGAAAATCTACCGTGTTCCAATCCGCCTTGAAACTTGCTTCCACCCATCCCTTATAGGCGTTCTTTTGTCTTTGAGTTTGCCTATTTGAATGAAATTTTCATAGATTTAATCTTTGATTCATGATTTAGGTGAAAGGAATGGAAGACTCAGTGCATTCTAATTTTACTTTTATTTTTGTTGTCATAGGGATGTGACGATTTATCACAACCCAGTGATGATGAATTTTCTAAAATTTTAAAATTTTTTTTGCCAACGATAAAGTCTCTATGATAGCTTTGGGTTCTCCTCACCTCATATTGAAATCTATTAAATTTATGCATATTTACCTGAAAAATAAAAAAAATAAAGAATTGGTAGATTCCAAATCAAACAACTAATTTGAACTAAATAAAAAGAAAAATCAGATAAAAATAACTCAAATAAACAATATAAGTTTGTAAAATTCACTATAAATTAATTTTTCTTCCAACCATATGTCTTCGTTTGGTCATATATAGATTTATTAACCAAATGTATTATAAGCTATTTAGAGATAATTAATAATAAATACTTGCATTTATTTGAAGTAAAAATCCATTATACAAAAGTTTTATAATTATAAAATGAATTTGAAATGGACACACTATAATTATCATATCAATTAAACCTAATCATTATTGGCCGTACATATTTATCTCCTTATAGCCCAATAATATCCCATAATTTAATATATTGTTGATGATGGAACCTAGTGCATATGTTCACGCTAATTTATAACCAATCCCTAGATCGGCCATCAAATTATATATATATATATATATATATATATATATATATATATATATATATATATATATATATATATAATATCTAAAATATGATGATGTGGAGATATAATAGTTAAATTATGTGACTTTTTTATTTCTACGGTACTCTAGTCAACATCTAATGTCCTAGTCTCTTTAATTGGCACTTGTTTTCTTGAGAATCAATAATTCATTTATAGATCGTAGCCTCTACTAGAATATACTTTTAATAATGTTCGATCGTTATTCTCTTTATAATGACCAAAAGATGGGAGAAATTTTATAAGCGGACCGTCTGCTTAGAAATTTTTAACCGATTCCTCTTTATTTCAGGTCAAAATAAATCTAAAAAAAAAGTAAAAGATGAAGAAATAATCTAGATGATTTAAGCTTTCCCATGATACCAATATCATAATAAAAATTTTTTAAAAATGATACAAATTCATATTTAAAATATAATAAAAAAAATATTAATTATTTATATATTTTAAATAATTTATGTATTTTAAATGTGAATTTTTATCATCTTAAAAAATTTTTATAATATCATTGTAAAACTTAAATCATCCAAATTATTTCTTCATCTTTTATTTTCCTTTTTAGATTTATTTTGACCTAAAATAAATAAAGAGGAACCGGTTAAAAATTTTTAAGCGGGCCGTCCACTTAGAAAATTTCTCCCAAAAGATGTATGGTTACATCTTTACTTTTTCACTTTGCATTTATGGTGAAGGATTGCATGAGATTGTGCAACTATCATGTATATTACTTGTTAAAGGATTATGTAACACAAATAATCAATTAATTTTTCTTTAATGATTTAAGAATGAAAAATAATTGGCTAGCTTTATCACAAGAACCTCTCGAAAAATTAGACAGTCGCGGATCATGACCGTCCATTGTAAATAGCATATGGTATAGATGACGCTGTGTTAAAACACCTCTGCCAATGTTAAAGTTTCAAGACTTTAAGATTTGCACCATCACCGATGAAAGGTAATGTATAGGATTGCGTAACTTTATAGGCAATCGTGACTGCCTATAAAACGCGCCCAGACGTTGCTCAATGCCACGTGGACGTGAATGGACAGAATCTAACGCGTGCCCAGTTTCTTGGAAGCTGTTGAGTGGTTTGCCATCGCTTTCATTTTTGTTAGAACAAGCACAAGTCATACGTAACTCTATTCCCTTTGTTCATTATTTTATTTTATTTAGAGGAATTATGAGAGTCAAAATTAATTTTAATCATACAATGTGGCAATGATCATCCTATAATGACCTTTTTGAATACTCAAATTTAAATCAAAGAATAACGAGCTGACCATTTGGGATATCAATGTTCAGTCAAACAACATATATATTTGGAGAAAAATTTCCAGCAGTAAAATTGTAAGATACAGATAGATCAGACAGATAAATTTTCATTAGAATACGGAGATCCACCTAATAAGCTTGCTTTCCCTATGCCTCCCATCTTCTCGGAAATCCGAGCAGGCCTCCCAGCGAAACTTGCAACCGGCCGCACAGGAGACAGGGCTCGACAGAGGAGGAGGAGATGGTGGCGCCGAACGACGATGTGGTGATCATTCTGCCGCCGGAGACGCCCGGAGGCCCGACCATGATCACCGTCAACTGCCCCGACAAGACCGGCCTCGGTTGCGATCTCTGCAACGTGCTGCTTCTCTTCGGCCTGCGAATTGTGCGCGGAGGTGAGCTCTGCTCTTGTGAATTTCCTCTATTTATATCTCGAATTCCGTGGCGAATGAGTTGAATTAATCCGTCATCAGCTTCCTTGGGAAAAGAAAGGAAATTGAATCTAAAAACTGGTGTTTCTAGATTTAAGCACGGATGGTAAATGGTGCTACGTAGTGTTCTGGGTGGTGGACAAAGGCCGGAAGGCGACGAGGTGGCCCTTGTTGAAGAGGCGGCTCTTGGCAGCTTGTCCTTCGGCTTCCTACTTATCGGGAATCGATGACTACCTGTACAAAAATCAAGAGACGGGCGCAGACCAGAAACCCTACCTCTTCTTGCTCAAGTTTTCATGCCATGATCGATTGGGCCTCTTGCATGGTAATCTAGCTTTGCTTTCATTTTCCAATTTATTCATCCTGCCTTTTACTTTCATTCTAGTGTAATTTTCATGTAGATTCAGCTTAGTTTGCTGCTTCTGCAAGTTGAAAAAAAATATATTTCTTTCTAGAAAATCGATTGAATTCCTGATACCTTACCATTGTTCATGATCATTCTTCAAAAACATTACCATTGTAAAGGAACATACTATTCGATACAACATTATGACCTTGACTACAGAACAATAAATCACTTGCATAACTGATTCGTTAAACTTTTATCTTTCCATTGAAGCTAGAGTTTCATAGCTTCATTGTTCCTTCTTTCTCCTCTTTCTGCAATCCTCTGTATATGGGGCATCATTTAAGTGGAATTTAGCTTTCCTTTGGAAATTTTGAACATCTTGGATGATAGTTTTTGACTCTGATTTATTATGGAAATGGAAGATGTGACAGAGGTATTATGTGACTTGGAGCTCACAATCAGGAGGGTGAAGGTATCCACCACGCCGGATGGGAGAGTCATGGACCTCTTCCTAATTACAGACGCCAGGTTCCTTCTATTTCCAATTCACATTTTTCCTTTTTTTTTCCCTAATTTTTATCTTTTGGAGTGTCATGAGAGGCTCTTTCCTGATCAAAGTCTTAGGTATTGTGGATAATTTTTTTTTATTATTTTGGAAGTCAGAAACATAAAAAATCCAAGCTCAACTTTTTTTCAATTTGATCGTTGATATCTGCAAAATGTATCAGTCCCATCCGTTTAATCCTGCAATGCATCTGAGTTGACAGGGAACTACTCCACACAAAGAAGAGGCAAGACGATGTGTGCACTCGACTGAGGAATGTTCTAGGGGATTCAATGTGCAGTTGCAGCATTGAACCAGCTGATGCAGAGCTTGCTGCATGCCTGCGAGCATCATCTTCTCTACCTCCTCCGTTGACAGTGGACGTGTCTACTCTAGAATTCCAAGACGAGTCTTCCAGTTATCATTCTAGATCGAGCGCGATTCCGTCCATTTCAATCGACAACTCCCTCAGCCATGTTCATTCGCTCGTTCAAATCCAGTGTCATGAGTACAAGGGCCTCCTCTATGACATCATGAGAATTCTCAAGGATTATAACATACAGGTAATAACTGAAACCTTGTGCTTCATGGAGATGGTTGAATAAACCCTGACCTTGTTCATGCCAACAGATTTCTTATGGGAGGTTCAATGCAATTGGGAATGAAAACTACAACATAGACTTATTCGTGCAAACCCAAGGAAAGAAGATTCTTGAACCAAGCAAGAAGGATGACTTGTGTTCTCAATTGCGAACCGAATTGTCGTCTCCACTACTAGTGAATTTGTTCAGTCGAGGGCCTGATACGGAGATCATTGTTGCAAATCCAGTTGAATTATGCGGCAATGGACGGCCTCTTGTCCTATATGACATCACATTTGCACTCAAAATGTTAAACATCAGAATCTTTCTGGTATGTCATTGCCCTTAAAGCTTCTCACACCCTTTCCATTCGCCACTTTCTGATGAAAAATAGATTCAGTGATTGTAATATCAGCTTGCAAGTTGAACTGATTGAGCTACTTGTATATTCAGGCTGAGATTAGCAGGCATGTTGTTGGTGATAGAGAGTGGGAATTGTCCAGAATCCACCTCGGTGAAGAACATGAGCTCTGCACACCGAGGCAAAAAATTGTGGACAGAGTAAGGAAAATGTTGATGGGCTGGCATTGAAGTGATATGGATGGTTGGTAGTAAGGCAGACTCATGCCTCCTCCTGCTCAAGTTAATGAAATCATCCATCTTCAGGATAATATCAAGCTTTCAGTTCTGCGCTGACTAGTTGTACATTGTAGCTTTAGGCAATAGGAACACTAACCTACTGTCTGATAGGAAAGAAGAACAGTCAGAAACAACAATGTAGCTACTCATAACAGTGTAAACTGTATTTTACTGTAATTATTGATTCAAAGTTCTTCATGGAGGCTGTCTGTCTGATACTGCTGTTATATCAGCTCTTATTCAACTCATCGTTCAGAAAAGGCCAACCTTCATTTTCAATCCTACTTTATCATTACTTAATCAAGTCATAATAGGAGAAGATGAGAAAAATAAAGTAATAAAAGAAATACAAAATGTTAGTAAATTAAAAAAAAATTAAATATCGTCAACTCACCTACATGTATTCCTTTCATAAAATTTAGTTTTAAATCGTTTATAAAGTTTGTTTTGTATTATATCTACTTTCATTATTATAGAAAAAAAAAGAGAAAGTTTAAATTATTTGCATATATTTCAAGGAACGTGTTATGGCCCAATATCATTAGTAGGCTATGTAATAAAGCGGACCTAAGTTGGTATGTTATACTCAATTTACTAAATAGGGAAATATTATAAATAAGAGCCTAGGGTTAGAGTAGGGGGTCAAGTATTGTGTTATTCTCTTATTTGGCGTGTCTTGCATGATTTCTCACCGGTGACGGCTGAGGTTCTATCAATTGGTCCGACTTACCAGATAGATCGTCGGGGAATCGATGGTCGGGCAACGGATAAAGACAAAAGAAATTCTGCTGTCGGTAGTAGATCTAAATGGTAGATTTATTATCGTTGACCAGCCATTAAAGGAAATCTAAGGCAAGAGGGTTCTGGAAATCTCTCTTCTTGGCGAGCATCCAATGCGAGCGGTGAGTCTGGCAGATCTATTTTCCGGCATCTTGCGCATGTGACCAACCAGCTTCTTTTCGGCGAAGGAGAAGGGCGACGCGCAGAAGCGCCATCGTCCTCTCACCCGAAGGAGAAGGGCAACACCGATCGCTCATGCTAAGGGGATGACCGGTGGCACTATTCTTAGCGACGCGCAAGAGCCCTGCTTCTAGCGGCTGTAACTTCAGATCTGTTCCTCTGGCGGCCCTGCTCTGTTTTTCAGCAACATGAGGCATTCCTTCCGGCCCAAGAGTGCATCTTCTTGGCTAGGGATGGCAACGGGGCAGGTCGGGTCAGGTTTTCCCATCCCCGACCCCGACCTCGAACCCGACGGGTTTAGAAAACCCAACCCCACTCCCGACCCCATAGGGAAACCTGACCATGACTAGCCTAAAAAATAAGTATATATTATAAATAATATTTTAAAATTATTTTTCATTCCATATTCATAATATATAAATAAATAATATTTTACATAAACTATACAATCATTTTTACATTAAACTACTATAAATTTAGTACCTAAATTATAACTTAGAAGGGCTAAATTTTTCATTTTAATGATCAAGCAGGTTTGAGGTCGGGTTCGGGGTAGGTACCTGAATTCCCATACCCGACCCCGACCCGACTTTATCCTGTCGGATTTTCCCTGAACCCGACCCGAGACCCAGCTAACTTGGGTTTTCCCCATTAACTTCATGTCATATTGGATTGGGGCGAAGCGGGGATGGGTTTTCTTGCCATCCCTATTCTTGGTGGATCTATTCCTTGCACGACATCCTCAGCGACGTGCGACAACATCTTCTCGGCGACATCTTTGTTGATGCCAGTGGACGATTCCAGCCGCCAACGCGTCAACTAGTGGGCGATGAGAGTTTCTTTCTAGCAGCCTTTCTGGCTTACAGCAGCAGCGGGCCGGGAACCCTAACCGGCGATGGGAGTGGTTGACCAGCGAAGCAAGCTCCTGCACGTGTGGACATGGCGCTGTTTACTATAGCTTAGGTTAGGAAAAAAATAGAGAGATTAAGAGAGAGAAAAAAAATAGAGAGATTAAGAGAGAGAGAGAGAGAGAGAGAGAAAGAAGCACTGTTTGTTATTAATGTAGCGAGTTACTGTAGCAAAAGATAAAAATAAAAATAAAAATAACCTAAGGGGAGATGACGAGAAGTGAGTCACGACTAGAGGCTCTTGAGAAGACGATGGTAGAGGTGCAAAGTTCTATTGTCGTGGTGCAAGCAGAACTCTAATTGGCAGGGGAGGAAAAGAGAATGAAGTCTTGGCGGTGGTAGAAGAGCAACGTCAACATCGAGAGGAGATGGCTGAAATTACTTGGCGCTAAGCTGAGATGGATCACCACTTTGGGGCTATAGATAAGCTGAGAAATGAGATGAAAAATTTGTTTGCAGAGTTAGCGAAAAAAGAAGAGACGAACAGAGGGAGCTTCCAACTGGCCCTAACTATCATGAAGGCAAGGAGCCATACTGACCACCACCATCATGTGAGCATTGGTCTCCACTAGAGTCTAGCATAAGGCCAAACAGAATAAAAATCATTGATGAAGATAAATGGGGAGGTGGAGTATACATAGGAGGAGATCCAGTCAATAGGTTGACTTTAGGGGGGTATATATGGTGGATTCACAAGCGCATAGAACTTCCAGGATTTGATAGATCTGATCCAGTAGGTTGGATTACACGAGTAGAGTAATATCTTGATATCCAGATGATAACTGATGAATATAAAATTTCGATGGCTTTTGTGAGCATGGAAAGCCAAGCAAGTCACTGGTTCCGATGGATGAAAAGAAGAATTCTCAATCCTATATGGAAAAGATTGAAGGAAGAAATGATACAGCGTTATAGTGAGTTTCCAGCTACTTCTGCATATGAGCGTCTGGCGGCCCTAGAACAAGGTGTTCTAACTATGACAGAGCATATAGGGGTTTATGAAGAGATAGTTTCACAAATACCTAATCTTCATGAAGAACAGTACGTGAGTTTCTTTCTAAAAAGTTTAAACAACAATATTAGAGAAAAAGTATGAGCTTTCTTACCCACTAATGTTATGCGAGCTATGACACTCGCTCGAGTCATTAAGAGGGAGTTGACAAAGGGGTCAACATTGTAAGGGCGGACAGGGGCTGAAGGGGTAGTGAGCAAATGCCAACCGAGTAATGGAAACTACTTTTGGGGAGGAAGCCTTCCTTCTAATGCAACCTTGCTAGATTCACCTTCCAGAGTTGCTTCAGAATATAGTGTCCAACAGCTAAGAAGAAGCATTAGTGTCAACTGTAGCACTACACTGCATGCTGAGGGGAAAGGAGGTGGGCCATCCCATAATGGCTCCAAAGAGGTGGGAAGTCAATATGCATCAATAAGCACTTATGACCATGCAAGGAGGAGTCGTGCTATGTCCCACCAAAAATATGTGAACAAATAAGAAAAGGGGTTATGCTTTCATTGTGATCAACTGTATCATCTAACAAGCAATTCCGTTTGATGCTACTATCAGATGATGAAGAGGTAGAGGGAGAAGAACGAGTGACTTGAAAATCTGGAGAAGGCACAAGATGAAGTTTACTTAAATAAATTTTATTTCTAAATTATAAAACAACCTTGAGGATAAGACTGTAGTTAGAGAAGAGGGCAATTGTTATGGGCCCAATATCATTAGTAGGTTATATAATAAAGCGGATCTGGGTTGGTGTGTTATACCCAGTTTGCTAAATAGAGAAATATTATAAATAAGGGCCTACGGTTAGAGTAGGGGGTCAAGTATTGTGTTATTCTCTTATTTGGCGTGCCTTGCATGATTTCTCGCCGATGACAACTGAGGTTTCTATCATAACGTTATTGCATATCACTTCTTATTATCTTAACTTTTAAGTTTCTTACACTATTCATAATTTTTAATACTTTAAATTTTAGTGACATCAATAAAAAGGAAAAAAAAATACTTTCGTATTCTTGGAATTTAAGGAAGCTACAGTCTCAAGTTAAAACCCTAAAAATTTTACTTACCATTACTTTATCTCTAAGGCTTTGTTTCCTAAAAAGGATGGAGAGTTTGGTGGAAAGGAGAAAAGTATGGAAAGGATTAAGTGGCAGAGAGAAAGTAGAGCACGTGCTACGCACGTGAAAGTGAAAGACAAAAACAAGACATGTGCGTGCATCATTGCCGAGCTCGCCGCCACCTCTCCTTGCCTGATGGGTCGGTGGCCGGGCGGGCGGGCGCAGCAGGAGAGGACATCATCGGAAGTAGAGGGGCGAGTAGGCTGATGACATGTAAAAATATGATATTTCGTGACCCAATTTCATTCTTATTTTAAAGCATAATGCATGTTTCGTCTCATATATTTACTCAAATGCTTCATATTCTTCAGAACCTTCACTTTTCCTCTGTTTTAATGAAATGCAGGTATTTGGCCTCAAAATCGATGGAATTTAGAGAATCTGAAGGTATGAGACGATTCATCATGATGAGACGGAGCTACACGCCAAATTTCAGCCCAAACGGAACTTTCTACAGAGTACACGGTCGTGGGTGTGCACCCATACACGGCCGTGCATCACCCAGACAACCCAGACCTTTCCGAGCCGTGCATGGGTGTGACCGTGCATCCATACACGGCCGTGAAGAGTAAGTTGTGAATAGAATTAGATTTCCTGAGCCGTGCACGGGCATGTCCATGCACGGCCGTGTATCGTCGCGAACTACTCGACAGTTGTCCGGTATTTCGCCCGTAACTTTCTATTCTGGGCTCGGAATTGGACGAAATTTGGGGAGTACCTTCCCAACTTAGCCACAAACGATTAGGGGCCACAATCATCGGATTTCAAGAAGCAACCGAGGAGAACGAGTGAAAAAGGCAAGACCTTAGGGTTTTGGGGCGATTTCGGAGGCGACAACACTGTTCCGGCTTGATTTCTTCGTCGTTCCGGCGTGGATCTTCATGCTGGACCTTCTTCCATCGACGATCTACCCTCTCCTTGGTTTGATTTAATTACTATGAGAGATTCTATGTGTTTAACGATGTATACACTAGCGTAAACTCTTCTTTTTGGGGTTTGGGCGTAGCCCACTGTAAGAATGCTTGATATTAATGTTTGATCTATATATTTCTTCACTTATCCTTGTTCTTATTCATGTTTATGATGTTTTAATTCTTATTTACATACTGGCCATATGTATGCATGCTTTAGATGTCGAGGGAAGGACTGAGAGGTGAACCTTGACCATCGGAACCCCTAGACTGGACTGGTGATTTCGTGTTGCGAGAGCACTCGAAATCATCCGAGGAACCCTAATCTTTCACAGATCCCATTGGATCCGCCTTAACCCTAGTAAGCCACGAGAGTAGGAACTTGGGTTAAGACGGATACCTGACCGTGTCCTGAGAGGGAGCGCGTCTGTACCCTAGGAAAGCTTACCTTGAGAACTTAGATAAAACTTTATTTAAATTGTCAAACCCTAATATTTATGCATGCTTCAGTGTGGTGAAACCTAAAACCCCGAATCTCTCTCATAATCTCAAAACCCCTTTTGCCTTGCTTTCTACTTCGCTTGATTTAAGTTTGCTTTAGTTTAATTGCTTGCTCTAGGATTTTAGACACTTCTCCATTAATCGTTAACCTAGCTATTGATTTATTGATTAGTTAGTACTTGACCCTAGTCCCTGTTGGTTCGATCTTAATTATTACGCGATAGACCGTGCACTTGCGGTAGCAGCCGTCTAGGCCCTATCAAGTTTTTGGCGCCATTGCCGGGGACTAGGTTGCCAATATTAACACAATCAGAAGATTGATAGACTAGGTTTAGTTAGATTTCATTTTGTTCTTAATTCTATTTCTTTGTTTTTATTTTTAGTTGTAATTTCTATTTGGTACGGTGCTACTAATCTTTTCTGTCTAGGTACTTGTTTATGCCCAGGAACACTGCGCGAATAGGGAAACTTGTACCTGGAGATTCGGAAATAGAGCGCACTTTCCGTCAAGTCAGAAAAAATCTGAAAAGACTTAAGCTTGAAGGAAATTTTTCTGACAGTCAAACGATGGAAGCCACTCACTCCTTGAAAGTTTATGCAGCCCCCACCATCTCTAGTGTTCATTCTAGCATATCGCGGCCTGCTATCGAAGCTAACAACTTCGAGATCAAGCCATCACTTGTACAGATGGTGCAGCAGAACCAATTCAGTGGAACAGCCATTGAAGATCCTAACCTTCATTTATCTATCTTTTTGGAATGCTGCAATACTCTTAAGATTAACAGTGCTCATCCTGATGCTATTAAACTGAGACTCTTCCCTTTTTCTCTCAGGGATCGAGCTAGGGTGTGGTTGCAGTCTTTACTGCAGGCATCAATCACAACGTGGGAACAACTATCACAAGCTTTTCTGTCAAAATACTTCCCACCGAGCAAGATCGCCCAGCTCAGGAATCAGATAACCAACTTTGCCCAAAGAGAAGGAGAGTCCCTGTATGAAGCATGGGACCGTTTCAAAGAATTATTGAGAATGTTCCTGCACCATGGTCTACAGAAATGGGTGATCATCTACACCTTCTACAGTGGATTGCTATACCAGACCAGACTTTCTGTAGATGCTGTTGCTGGTGGGGCATTAATGAACAAGAACTATGATGATGCGATGCAGTTGATAGAGGATATGACTCTCAACCATTATCAGTGGTCAGGAGAGAGGAGCCAGCATACTCGGAATTCAGGGAAGTTTGATGCAAACTCAATTGATTCTCTAATGGCAAAAGTAGATTCACTTTCTTCTAAAATTGATTCTATTAATGTATCTGCTTCTAATTCTTTGACTTGTGATGTGTGTGGAGTAACAGGACATTCTGCTGATAGCTGCCACATCTTGAGCGCCCCTTCTGAACAAGTCAATGCCATTGGGAATTTTAGGAACCAGAACGACCCCTACTCGAGCACATACAATCCGGGATGGAGAAATCACCCGAATTTCTCCTACAGGTTAAATCAAGGGCAAGTTCCTCCTGCTAATTTTTCTAATCAGAATTTCTCTTCTAATTTCAGGCCTCCTGGTATACAGCATTCATCTGCCAATCAAGGACAACAAAATCCTCCACAGAAGTCCAGGCTAGAGTCAATGTTGGAAAACTTCATGGCAACTCAAATGAAGCACAATGACTCTGTAAGTGAGCAGATTCGCCAGCTGAACGTGAAGGTGGACTCTGTCTCCACCCACCAAAAGATGATGGAAAGGCGGATCACGGAGTTGGACCAGCGAACCAGTTCGTTACTAAGAACCCTAGGAATGCTTCCAGCTCAACCTAAAGCAAATCCCAGAGATCAGTGCAATGCCGTTATGACAAGTGGCATTGGGCAATTGGAGGAATTTGAAGCTGAAAACATGGGAGATGAAGAGGAAGCATCTGCAAACCAGGAAGAGGGACCTCATCATGAGACCCTCAACACACCCGCCACTGGAAGGATAATAGTAGCCGCTGAGACTTCTGAAGATCCTATACACAAGCAGCTACCACTCAAAGTTGAAGACACTGGTAGTTTTGATATACCATGCAAGATTGGGGACACAGCATTTGATAGAGCACTATTGGACCTAGGTTCTGGAGTCAGCATCATGTCGATCATCACTTTTGAGAAGCTAAACTTGGGAACTCTTATTTCAACATCTCAGGTTCTGCAGTTTGGGAACGGCTCTAGACTTCAACCGCTCGAGATCGCCAAGGATGTACCGCTGCAATTTAAAGGACTATTTATCCCCGTTGACTTTGTGATCTTAGACATAGCTGAGAACCCACTATTCCCTCTTATATTGGGCAGACCATTCCTTACCGCGATCGGAGCTATAATAGATGTCCCACACAGATCGATGACTTTCTGTCTTGATAGAAACAATATGTTATTCGATTTTTCTGCTACTGATGACCAATTCTGTATTTTTGGTTCCAAGGAGAACAGAGAGGTGTTGAAGGAGATTACTGCTCAGTCAAGGAGCAAGATGGAGCTCTTTCCACAAGTTTTTCCTAAACACTTTGGAGATAGACCCTACAACTCTACTGATCTAGAAGGAGATGAGATGGTGGCAATGATGACACACACTGACGATGCCACAGGAGCTGATCTGAAGAAGAAGGAGTTGGAGCCATTTAGAGATAAAATTTTAGTTGACCTTGGGACAGCCTATGTGTTTTGCCATTTTGTTAATCCATGTTCTATGAAAACAGTTAGAGAAAAACTTTTATACTTCATGATCATTTTAATAGGTACACTTCGAGGGCAACAACGAGAGCAGAGGCTTCATGCCATTTACTTAGTCTCTCCACCTCCAGACCCACCTTGAGCACCACTATGGTCAAGCTAATGACCCTAAAGAAGCGCTTGTTGGGAGGCAACCCAACATCTAGTTCAATCTCTTGTTTTCTTATTTATTTTCATGCTTTAGATGATTTTATTTTTTAGTTTTTCTTTCATATTCATGCTCTCTAGGCTGTACCAAACTGATAGGAATTTTTCTGGATTTTTCAGGTATCACCGAGCCATGCACGGTCGCACCCGTGCATGGCCATGCATGGCTCGGTTATCTCTTCCCAGCGCATGACCGAAAGATACACGGGCAGGGGCGTGAAGGAGCGCACGGCCGTGAACACCTGAGGCGACTTTCACCCGAGACATGCACGGGCGTGCCCGTGCACCGATGCACGGTCATGCATCATTAGTGACTTCAGTTGGCCCGATCTGACCGAGAGCTACACAGGCTAGGCTATGTATCCATGCATGGCCGTGTACGATAAGTGATAAAAAGAGGAGTATACACAGGCTCATGCACACCCGTGCACGAAACCCTAGCCGCCGCCGTCGCCTTCCCGATCCGCCACCTCCGGTGCCCGATCGACCACCGGCGACCCTCCATCGTCTTCCCCACCTTCCGGCGACTGTTTCCCCCAAACTTTCAGCACCGATCCGTACCTCACGACGCCGTCTGCCGCAACCCTAGCTTCGGTCGCCGCCCGCGCTTCCGCCGCCATCGTCCGCTTTTCTTCGTCGTCGACGTCTCGAAAGCCTCCTACTCGGCACCAGCTATCTCCCCGCACCTCTAAGATGTCCAGACGCAAGCAACCCATCTCTAAACACGGGGCCTCCTCTTCTCACGCCGCCGGCGAACCTCATCCGCCACCTGCCTTGCCACCTACACCTTATGGGATCATCTGTCGTGATCCAGAGCAACTTGCCAAGCTTACTGCCCTCGCATGCCGCCTAGTGATCACCACCAGATTCCTCGATCATGGTACTCTCAACACTCTTGGCTTCTATAAAGATGTACAATGGTTGTTTCAACGCATAGGATGGGAACAATTCTTCACTATCTGCTACCCCACCTACATCCTCATTGTACTGGAGTTCTTATCATCCATGGAGTTCCATGGTAGCATTCACACTGATGAAGACGACGGCAGTCTATCCTTCCGGCTGAACAACACCGAATATATGTTTACACTGACAGAGCTGAACTCTATATATGGTTTTCCTACAGACGGGACAAGGCTCACACCTACCGCATTCAATGATAGCAATTTCTGAGCTGAACTGACCGACCTGAGACCCTTTGACACCAGGACAGCTAGAGCCACCTGCCTCAGGAACCCTGTTTTGAAGTATGTGCATCGTGTCATGGCACATACCATCTTTGGATGAGGAGAGTCTGATGGCCTAGTCCGAGCATCTGAGCTTCAGTTTTTATGGGCAATGCTGCATGGAGTCCGCCTCAACACTGCTTTCCACTTTGCCTGACAACTCTAGAAAGTATGAAGGGCACCGAAAGGTGCAATAGCTCTCGGGGGGACTTCTCACCCCTATCGCTCGCGTAGTAGGGATTCATCCCTACCAAATGGAGCAAGCCCGGGGCAACTGCCGACTTGATCTCTATTCCTGCGTTTCGATGCGGATGATAGTGAAGGAAGGTGAACTTTACAGCTTGATCTTCCCCGGGAGTGATGTGAAGTTGCCACTGCCAAACCCTGCACGCACCACTATTCGTGAGCAACGGAACTAGAGAGTAGAAGCAGTTGAAGATGTGGATGTGCCTCTTGCAACTGAACCACTGCAACCTGCTCAGCAGCGCCCTTCTACCCAGCTCGACTGCATTGAGGCCTATGTCCGCTTTATCCGGGACGCACAGGAAGAGACTCACCTGTCTGTCTCTGACGGCAATTATCGAATCCAACAACTTGAGGCAGAAGTGGAGCGCCAAGGACGAACACAGTCCTCTATTTTAGAGCCTGTGCATGAGCTTCAGGCGAGACTACGTCGGCGTTGGGGATGAGCTTCTTTGGTTTCACCCGTCACTTGGTCAGCTTTCTATTTTTCCAGTAGTTTATTTTAGTTATTAGTTTTCATCTGTCTGCTTTTAGTTTATTACATTCTTAGTTGCATATTTTAGTTTTCTTAGTTGTATCAACATCTATAGTGTCTTACCCAACCCCACTCTATTCATTCATGATATTTGCTTTGTCTTTTAGTATTGCATTGATCTATGCCTACTTGATTGCTTGGGATTGGAATCTTGACTTTTATCTGCCAATGGTCTATAATGGTTATGGTTTGCACATATGATTCTTTGGTTTACTGTAGTTGATTGATGTAATTAACCCGATTCATTATTAGTAGAATCAAGAAGAGTATGCTTGTTATTTCACCTTAGCCTTAATATGCATCTCATGGGTAGAAAGTGATTGTATCTAGTTTTTGTCTCTACTTTATTTGTGCACTTTGTCATGGGGGTTAGAAATAAAAATGGTGGTACCGAAGTGTTCTTGTACATTGCACTTTGTACTTCCACTTGGCACTATTTATAGCATCTCACTAAAAAAGGGTTAGTGGTACCTAAGTCCCTTGTTCATCATACTTGGCACTAACCCCATGGTTTTCAATAATAACAGTGGTACCGAAGTGGTACCAAAGCAAAGCTTGGCACATGGCACTGTTTGTTCTTATATATATATAAAAGGCACCACATAGGGACTATGTGGTATTGATGTTATTCTCTCATGACTTAGTATACAATGTTATGCCTTCTGAAAGCTTGATCAATCATATTATGTGCGTGAGATGCATTGTAGGGGTTTTTGGTTATGTAATTTTGCATGTTCTATAGATTATATTTATGATAATTGGTTTAATTTACTTTCCATACTGCATTATAACCTGAAGAATTGTTGTTTTTAACCATTAACCTTATTAGACCTATTTGAACTACTTTGAGATTTCTTATTCCATGTCATCACTGTGTTCTAAACAATTCAATTGCTTGAGGACAAGCAAAACTTTAAGTCCGATGTATTTTGATGACATGTAAAAATATGATATTTCGTGACCCAATTTCATTCTTATTTTAGAGCATAATGCATGTTTCATCTCATATATTTACTCAAATGTTTCATATTCTTCAGAACCTTCACTTTTCCTCTATTTTAATGAAATGCAGGTATTTGGCCTCAAAATCGATGGAATTTGGAGAATCTGAAGGTATGGGACGATTCATCATGATGAGACGGAGCTACACGCCAAATTTCAGCCCAAACGGAGCTTTCTACAGAGTACACGGTCGTGGATGTGCACCCATACACGGCCGTGCATCACCCAGACAACCCAGACCTTCCCGAGCCATGCACGGGCATGACCGTGCATCCATACACGGCCGTGAAGAGTAAGTTGTGCGCAGAATTGGATTTCCCAAGCCGTGCACGGGCATGGCTGTGCATCCATGCACGGCCGTGTATCGTCGCAAACTACTCGATAGGCGTCCGGTATTTCGCCCGTAACTTTCTATTCTGGGCTCGGAATTGGACGAAATTTGGGGAGTACCTTCCCAACTTAACCACGAACGATTAGGGACTAGAATCATCGGATTTGAAGAAGCAACCGAGGAGAACGAGCGAAAAAGGCGAGACCTTAGGGTTTTGGGGCGATTTCGGAGGCGACAACACTGTTCCGGCTTGATTTCTTCGTCGTTCCGGTGTGGATCTTCATGCTGGACCTTCTTCCATCGACGATCTACCCTCCCTTTGGTTTGATTTAATTATTATGAGAGATTTTATGTGTTTAACGATGTATACACTAGCGTAAACTCTTCTTTTCGGGGTTTGGGCATAGCCCACTGTAAGAATGTTTGATATTAATGTTTGATCTATATATTTCTTCACTTATCCTTGTTCTTATTCATGTTTAGGATGTTTTAATTCTTGTTTACATACTGGTCATATGTATGCATGCTTTAGATGTCGAGGGAAGGACTGAGAGGTGAACCTTGACCATCGGAACCCCTAGACTGGACTGGTGATTTCGTGTTGCGAGAGCACTCGAAATCACTCGAGGAACCCTAATCTTTCGCAGATCCCATTGGATCCGCCTTAACCCTAGTAAGCCACGAGAGTAGGAGACTTGGGTTAAGACGGATACCGGACCGTGTCCTGAGAGGGAGCGCGTCTGTACCCTAGGAAAAGTTACCTTGAGAACTTAGATAAAACTTTATTTAAATTGTCAAACCCTAATATTTATGCATGCTTCAGTGTAGTGAAACCTAAAACCCCGAAGCTCTGTCATAATCTCAAAACCCCTTTTGCCTTGCTTTCTACTCCGCTTGATTTAAGTCTGCTTTAGTTTAATTGCTTGCTCTAGGATTTTAGACACTTCTCCATTAATCGTTAACCTAGCTATTGATTTATTGACTAGTTAGTACTTGACCCTAGTCCCTGTGGATTCGATCTTAATTATTACGCGATAGACCGTGCACTTGCGGTAGCAGCCGTCTAGGCCCTATCATAGGCGTAGGCAGGTGAAGCAACGACCCGAGCGACGCAGGCATAGATGCTGGCAACGAGGGAGAGGGAAGGACGGCGGGCGCCGAGGGGAGGGAGGAGGGAGGAAGGAGGTGCAAGAGGACAGTGGGTGGGGGGCGACGAGAGCAGCGGGAGCAGAGGAGCGAGTAGGCGCAAGGGGGCGACGCAGCAATCCGGGCGACGCAGGCGCAGCCGCTGGCGATGAGGGAGAGGGAATGGCGAGGGAAGGACGAGGTTGGCGTCGGCAACGAGGGAAAGGGAAGCATAGGCAGACATTGATGCTTCTCTAGCCACACGAGACGTTCGTCTAGTTCGCGAGACGTTCGTCTAGTTCGCGAGACGTTCGCCTAGTCCGTGAGAGGTGGGAGGCGGCAAGTGCATCGGTGCTAAGAGGAGGGCGACGCCAGTGATGAGGGAGAGGGAAGGATGAGGGAAGACGCCGGCGACGAGGGAGAGGGAGAACGCGTGAGAGAGAACACGCGTGAGGGTGAAAACGATGGGGCGAAAACGCTTCACGCGTTAATTTTTGTTTCCGCCCGATTTGGGCGGAAGCGAAAATAGAGGAAAATAAGCACATTTTCCCTCTTAGATTCTTTCCACTTGTTTCCATCCATTGAAAGAAACAAGGAAAATTAGGGTTTTTTATTCCATTCGCTACGGATTCTACCCAAGGAAACACAACCTAAGGACTTTTTGCCTATGGAACCGTATGATTTAGTACCAAAATACCACAATATACTTGATTCTTATTATAAAATTTATTATATTATATTAAGTTTTAATCATGTGAATATGAAATTTCCCCTATAAAGAGATGATTTAAGAGATATGATAACACAAAATTTGGTTGAATCCTGTAGTTTTAATCTTAATTAGATACAAATATTTTTCTTAATTAATTAGTGATATCAATGACTTTAAAAGAGGTCATTAACATCTTTTTTTTTTTTGCAAAATAAAATATATAGTTTTAGCTAAAAATCTTTGCATTAAGCTAGTCTATAAAAATATTAGACATCTAGCACTTATTAATCTTATATTTTAAAAGAATACCGTGTAACATAACATGTGTCGAATATCTTAGAGCACAATTAAAAAATCCCATGAAATGTACATATATTTTTCTTTTTATTTTATTTTATGGTTTTTTAGATTTTTGTTGTTCAATGCTGAAAAGGAGTTTGGTCAACTTCTACATGATTGTGTTATAGGTGTTCAATCCATATTATGCTGGCATGAGACTTTGAATTTTTCACCTAAGAGTAGGCTTCAATGTTCTAGGTCATATTTTTCTAAACCTTATTTATTTATCATTTATATATTATTGAATATTAAATATTTATATATTTATTTTTTATTTAAATAAAAGTATAACAAGTTTTTAGAGTAACAAAATATGTATTATGTAAATTTAAAATAATTATCTTAAATGTGAAAGTGTTGAATATTTGAAATCCTCAAAGAATATTCAATATTTATAATTATCCCGTTAAAGTGCCTTGTAGAATTAAAACAAGAAACAAAATAGACAAACACTAATCACGTCCACCAATTACTTTTTTTTTTCTTCCCTTTTTTTCAGGAAAGTTGATTGTCCATCCATTTCCAACTTTCCCAATGGCAAAATGTGCATTTGTTCAGCAAATCACTTTCCAAATTGGCACACCACAATACACATAACAAAGTGACTCGACCTCCAAAATAGAAAGGATTAGTTATATCGTAGATGTCCACTTTTTCTTTACTTATTAATTTGACAACAAATTATGATAAATTAAAGGGATGTGTCCTTACTACGAATAAGATATTCCCCAATAATAGTTCATTCTCCGCCAACGAATCAATTATGTAATTGTTTGTTATCACCAACTTGTTCTAATGATATGTTAGTAGTTATTTCAAAACATATAAATCAAAGGTTTTTTTTTTTTTACCAAATACCAATATTATTACCGTAATTAAATTTATCAAACTGAATTTACTATTGTTTTCTAAAAGAATTAATAATTACTGGTCAATGCTGACATCTACGAAAATTTTTCCTAGACAAGGTCGACGCCTAAGAATCTTTGGCGGAGGCAAATCTTATCATATATGATGCTTTAAAATGCGTGTCATATTCACTCATCAAAGTGTTGTGCAGGTTTGCACGAATTTTAAGACAACATCTATGGTACACATTTCTTTCGCTCGTTATTTTTAGGCGACGACCTCGCCTAGAAAATTTTCTCGACATCTACTGCTTAGCAATGGCAGCATTCTTTTGTATTTATATAATTTTTTTTTTGAATTACAAAAACATAAAATTATAAATTATAAATAAACGTAACGGAAGAATTGAGACATGACGAAAGGCTTCCCGAGCATGAACCACACACCACTTAAGCTCACGCGATCCCGTGTCCGCCTAGTCACACTCTCATGCGGGCCCGCCCGTATCCTCTACGTAGAAGAAATCGTAGCATCATGCCGGTCCCACTGCCATTGCCTTTTCCCTTGCCTTGCCCCAAAGGGCAACTTCCCACCCTCCACTTCGTGCGCCGTTTACCCGTTCCCTGTGCACTCATCCTCACGCAATGCCCAGTTGCTTCCAATGGGACGCCTCAATTCCACAGCTTACGGCGGGACCCGCAGAATATATCTTAACTCTTAAGCAGTGAATATCTTCTTCCCTGTTCACACTGACACCGGATCCTATGAATGCCCAGGTAGGCAGTGAGGCGCTCACGAAGAGGCGCGACCAACAAGCACCGAATCCCACTCGATCCGACGGCAAGGAGGCATCTCTATCTACCCTTGGCTCAATCTCATCCGTTTATATTGATCAAACTGCCCTTTTTATTACGTTTTTTTCCCCACTCCGCCCATCTTCTTCTCCTTTGGATTGCTGAGTTCAAAATTCGCTCTTCCTCTTTTCCCCTTTCCTCCACCCATTCCACTTCGCATCTCCGATATCATCCGCCTCGACGGCGGCTCCGGCATTGGCCAGAACGACCGGATCGGATCGTCTGACGGATGCCGCGATGATAATGCGGCGGGTGGCGGTGTCGTTGGTGCCGTCGTGGATGGAGTCCCTCCTCACAGCACACTTCTTCGGCACCTGCTCCCTTCACGCTGAAGCCCCCCGTAGCGAGACCAATCTGTTTTGCCTCGACTGCGGCGGCGCCTCCTCCTTTTGCTTCTATTGCCGTTCCGACCGCCACTCCGGCCACCGCGTCATTCAGGTCTAACCCATTGCTCCGGGATTTTCCCTTACCCTATTCACTTGCAATTTTTTGCTGCGTCGTCTCAATGTTGGTGACAAGGGTTCTACTTGGATTATTGGCGGCGGCATGACGACGGCTGTGGTGGCAGATTCGGAGGTCGTCGTACCACGACGTCGTACGGGTGGCAGAGATTCAGAAACTTGTAGACATTGGCGGCGTCCAGACCTACGTCATTAATAGCGCCCGTGTGCTCTTCCTCAACGAGCGGTCGCAGCCGCAGCCGCGAGGGGGTGGGCGGAGCGGTGCGTCTGCCGGCACGGGAGCCACCTCCTCCTCGTCCGCCCATATCTGTGAGATCTGCGGCCGAGCGCTTCTGGATTCCTTCCGCTTCTGCTCCCTCGGCTGCAAGGTTAGTAACTAACTAACAAACTCCCCGTTGCCCTATTCCCCCTCCAATCGCATCGATCCCCGACTAATCGACAGCCTCACAACCGAAACCAAAAATGTAGTTGGAGGGCGTAAAGAGAAACGGCGACGCGACATTCATCCTCAATCCAGGTGAGGAGGACACAATCGGCGGCGTAATGTCCTCCTCTGCGGAGGAAGGGGTGAGAAAAGGCGGGAGGAGTGGGCGATGCAGGCCAGGATCACGTGAGGCAGCGGGGCACGTCGCTGCCACGAATCCACCTGCCGCGCCCAACTCGAGGAAGCGAAAGGGGAACCCCCACCGATCCCCTTTCGCCTCCTGAACTGCGTCCGCATGTAAATTAAACTAGAAAAAAAGAAGTCAAGATTTATTTTGATTAGATGGATGCATTAAGATGTCAGAGGAGTAAATCAGATCATACATAATATTTTAAAATTCACGTAGCACTCATCATCCTATGTTGTTGTGCAGGGGTGCACAACTTTTAAAGCATTATCTACAGGCCAGTTTACTCTTCTCTAGTATTCCTAGGCAGAGTCTCCGCCTAGGAAAATTTCTCAGTGCTGCCTCAGCCCATGCCACAATCGATCGAACCAAGAAAACAAGCAGGGAAAATAACAATTTTTAGGGTGTTACAAATTAAATTTGATTTCATTCACAATGTGAATGTAATAAGTGCATCATCAAATTGCAATTGTAATTTGTAATGCATATTCGCATATGCTTGACATAATAATGAGGCAATCTTCTTTCCTCCCCCAAGTGGAAAGGTTAGTGTTCTCAGTATTATTGGTGCCTTGTTTTAAGGCAAATCGTATTTGCTTTCCCATTTTGTTTAATTTAGAATTATTGAAATGTTCAATGCCTTTCATTGTTCCATCCGAAGAAAGGTAAAGAAAAGAAAAGACAGGGACATGCGAATTGAATGATAGATGTAGAAGAATCTTAGGTGGCGATTTCTTCTTCAAGTGAAAAAAACTCAAGCAAAGGAATTATGATTGGCATATGCATTGTAAAACTAGTAGGTCCTGTAGACCAAAACATCTACTTGCAATGCTCTATCTATTAGGGTTCCCAACCCTAGTAGCATAATTGCATTTTGCGCACTGGCTTCACAGAGTAACGAGGGAAGAAGCCACCTAAATTTAGGTTTATGCTCCCTCTCTCTCTCTCTTCTGGCTTGTTGGAGGCCAGCATTGACCACTTTGGCTTTCATAATTCCCTTAGTTAGGTCCAGTATGCTTAGCAAATTATAGAGTCTTCAGGAAACTAATTTTTAATTAAGTTAGTGGTGGAGTTTTGCCATCTTGGATGATAGGAGTGGATCAATATTAAAATTTAACTAAAAATATGCTATCATTTACATTAATATAAACACTCATATAGAAACATTATAATTAGTTTTCAAACATAAGAATTATTTTTCTTTTTTGCAAAAAAAAAAAAAAGATTCATTGAATGAAGCGTTCTTTTTAAATTTTAAGAATAATAATTAACTGACTTAATATGTTTACAATAGGTTTGAGTATCTAGATACGCACTGAGTTGAAGTTAACCCTATGAGTACCCAAAATATTTATTTATTTATTAAATAATTAGCAATATCTCATATTAGTAAAAGCAAAGTAACTCTCTTGTTAGTCTTCAATGTTAGTGGTTTTAAAGTTGATAATAATAGTGTGCAGAAGACAACAAAGCGGTTGAAGAATGATTTTCTGATTTTGAATATCTACCTCAGATGTGATTCGCAAGTATAATCCTCTTACTACACTGTTTCAAAAATTGAAACAAAAACATGTAGTAGAATTGCAAAGGTTAGTAAATTCTGAACATCAGTTACAAATTAGCCCTTTTAAGAAAGCTGAGTTGATGCCCGCAGAAATTCTTTATGAGCAGTCTATCCATGGTTTCATGTGTAGGACAAGCACAAGTTCACTTGTCTTTTATAATAGAGGAGTTAAAAAGAAAAATGTTGGCTTAAGACTATAGCACCATTCATCTAGGACTGTGTTTAATTGGCATCCACGAACTTCACAGAACACACTTAGGATGCAAGTGTCTGATCACTTGGATAGACATAAGATTTAATGACCTAGAAAAGGCTATTATTAGAACAATGAAAGTAGATATGACCACTAATCATGAACTCATTTATTTTATATCAGACTTTTTGATGATTATCCAAGATTTCACAAAGCACATTAGTTTATTGGTACAGTCAAAAGGGTATGAAACCTTTACATCTAGACATAATTTACTGATCACAAAAGGATTTTGCACAATTTTCTTAATCTCAGTGATTTCCCTCCAGTCTTGCTTATTAAACTTTCTTTCACCCGTTTTCGAACATTTATTATATAACGGACTAGTATACTTGCCCAAATTGAGGATGTAATGCCAAGCATAGTTGAGAATGCCTAAAAACCTCTAGAGGCCTTTTAATGTTTCTAAGGCTGGTTCTAGAACATCTAGAAGAGCTTTTACAATATGGGGTTGTAGCTGAATCTTTCCTTCGCCAATTGTGAGAGCAAGGAACTCTATCTGAGTGACACCAATTTTCATTTTTGTTTTGGACAATATGAGGCCTTTGTCCTGTACCCGGGTAAAAATTTGCTTTAAATGTCGAACGTGCTCTTTGATTGTATCAGAGAAAACCAAGATATCATCAATACGTGTTAGATTTGGAGCAACTCACGATTACAAACATGAAAGATATAGTCTCTTATTCTAACCAATATCTGTTGTTGGCTTCTAAGACAAGTGCAGCGCTCCATTTCGTGCATATATCAGAAAGATATTTTAGAAAGCTCCCACCTCCGTTTACTACAAAGATTCCGGAGCTTTGGAAAGAAAGGTATCCGCGCATGACAATAGGAGTGGCGCCTCGAATTAATTTCACATATTTCGTTTTGCAGGAGCTTTGCAAACAAAACGAAATAAATAGGCAGGAAAAGGACTTTTCATTTTGCCAAAATATTTCGGTCCCAGACGTATACTCTTCTAACAAAAGACCTAAAAAGTATTTGCGAAAGCCGTCAACATATAAGAACCATCCTCACAAGAATCATGTGAGGAAATTTAAAAAGAATAACGGACTGGTATACTTGCCCAAATTGGGGATGTAATGCCTAGCATAGTTGAGAATGCCTAAAAACCTCTCGAGGCCTTTTAATGTTTCTAAGGCTGGTTCTAGAACATCTAGAAGAGCTTTTACAATATGGGGTTGTAGCTGAATCTTTCCTTCGCCAATTGTGAGACCAAGGAACTCTATCTGAGTGGCACCAATTTTCATTTTTGTTTTGGACAATATGAGGCCTTTGTCCTGTACCCTGGTAAAAAAATTGCTTTAAATGTCGAACGTGCTCTTTGATAGTATCAGAGAAAACCGAGATATCATCAATATAGTAATAGATAAATGATTCAAAGTCTTGAAAGATAGCATTCATTTTTCGTTGAAGTATGGATGGAGCATTTTTGAGGCCAAAAGGCATCACCATCCACTCAAAATGACCCTGGGGACAAATGAAGGCTGTCCAATTTATGCTTGCTTCGTCCATCATGACTTGATGAGAGCTAGACTTCAAATCAAATTTGGTAAAAATCTTCTTGTCCTTTATTTTCATAAGGAGGAAATCAATATTCGATAATACATACTGATCCTTGTATGTATTATCATTCAAGCGTTTATAATTACAAACCATTCTAGATTTTCCTCTGACCTGTTCCGAATGTTTATTGACGATGAAAGCAGCTATTCGATGTTTGCTTTTAGAAGGCTTGATTAACTTCATGTCCAAGAGTTCCTTAATATGCTTCTGAAACTCAGCATTCATCTCCAAAGTTTGTACGATCGGCTTGTCCTGGATAACAAAGTCAGGATTAATAATGTCAATAGTACATTTGACGGAATCCTTTTCCCAATGAACTTTGGGATCAGTACTAATATATTGTGCCTTTTCAAGTTGCGCCATTAAAGGAGTTATCTCTTTCTCAAAATCTGTTAACTGTCCCAGATTATAATAACACCAGTTTTGAACTGTACACAATTGGTCATATTCCAAATTGTCTTCTACATGTAGAATATTAATCCGTACCTCGGAGCTGATTGGCGTTGTCTGGATTACTTCTAATTTCTTATAAAATGTGAGGGTTCCTTATTTAATCCTAGACCCTCCTTGAAAGCCATATATAAAATTCATACCTATAATTAGTTGGGTCTTGTCGCCAACAGAAAGAGGCAGTGCCTACGTGAATGGCATAGGATATTTTTCTTTATTCAAAATCAGAAAACCATTCTTCAACCGCTTTGTTGTCTTCTGTACACTATTTACGCCGTAGATAGTGTATTCACCTAATTCTTCATAATAGTGAGCTGGTAGTGCAGTAGGAGTTATACAGCATTCAGATGCTCCAGTGTCTAGGATAGCTTGAAGATTATATTGAACTCCTTCAATTTCCAGCGTAGTGGTGAGGTTGAGCAAATTGTTGCTGATGCTCGCATAACGCACTGTCTTCTCTTCTGCTTTAAAGATTACCTCTTCAGTAGGATCTGTAAATGTAGCACTAGGACCTTTACATTTTTTTTGTCTCTTTTCAAGCTGGCAACTTCTGCTTCAAGGTTTATGATGTGGTTAGCTTGCTCCTCCGTCAATTTTTTGAAATCCACCTTGATATGCCTAGGGGGCATCTCCCCTATAGGAATTTTGAATTTGAACTTCAATGTACTGCAAAAAGAACAAACGATTATAGAATAAAGCGAGCACTGTGCACATGCCCATTTTACTGTCTTTATTGGACAGCAATAACACTTATTCGTGTGTAGCAATAACTCTGGATAAAACTGGCATTGGTATGGACACTGAGCAATTTCTGGTGGAAGTTGGAGGCTTGCCCTGTCAGAATTCCAATCCAGATCAGACGTCATCATTAATATTGTTTGCCTTTCTTGTTGATCTGTTTCATCATCAGAAAACGAGCAGAGATCCGAATCATCAGGATCCTCATCTTCTCCAACACTTACTATGTCTAATTCTGGTAACAACTCCAGCTGTTGATCGATCGCTAGCCGTTCCTCGTTCACCTTTCTGCTTATACAGGCATTGGCATAATGGCCAACTTCGCCGCAGATAAAACATTTACACTTCGTATATCTTGGCTCCTCTTTTTAAATTTCCTCACATGATTCTTGTGAGGATGGTTCTTATATGTTGACGCCTTTCGCAAATACTTTTTAGGTCTTTTGTTACAAGAGTATACACCTGGGACCGAAATATTTTGGCAAAATGAAAAGTCCTTTGCCTGCCTATTTATTTCGTTTTGTTTGCAAAGCTCCTGCAAAACCGAATATGTGAAATTAATTCGAGGCGCCACTCCTATTGTCATGCGCGGATACCTTTCTTTCCAAAGCTTCGGAATCTTTGTATTAAATGGAGGTGGGAGCTTTCTAAAATATCTTTCTGATATATCCGCAGAAAGGAACACTGCACCTGTCTTAGAAGCCAACGACAGATATTGGTTAGAATAAAAGACTATATCTTTCATGTTTGTAATCGTGAGTTGCTCCAAATTTAACATGGCTTGATTCTGCATCTGCGTATAACCTCTATACTCATCATATCCAAGCAGAATTTGTCGTACTTGTGTGGTGACATTTGAAGTGTCATCAGCTGTCATTATTAACTATTGATATTCTATAGGATAGGCAATTCTTCAACTCTGAAAATATAGTTTTGTTTACACAGTGGGTAATCGTGTTTGATTCCCACCGTCTTATAACATCTTCCCATTGTCCTATATCATAACCCAGTTGTAACATGGAACCACTATATACATTTGCTCTTGGTAAAGTAGGTAATGTGTCAATTTTGGGAGGTCGCAGATATCTGGGTTGGGAAGTTCATGCTTCAGGAAATAATTCCGAGAAACATATTTTGAGAAAGAGATAACTCCTTTAATGGCGCAACTTGAAAAGGCACAATATATTAGTACTGATCCCAAAGTTCATTGGGAAAAGGATTCCGTCAGATGTACTATTGACATTATTAATCCTGACTTTGTTATCAAGGACAAGCCGATCGTACCAACTTTGGAGATGAATGCTGAGTTTCAGAAGCATATTAAGGAACTCTTGGACATGAACATCGAACGGCTGCTTTCATCGTCAATAAACATTCGGAACAAGTCAGAGGAAAATCTAGAATGGTTTGTAATTATGAACGCTTGAATGATAATACATACAAGGATCAGTATGTATTACCGAATATTGATTTCCTCCTCATGAAAATAAAGGACAAGAAGATTTTTAGAAAATTTGATTTGAAGTCTGGCTTTCATCAAGTCATAATGGACGAAGCAAGCATAAATTGGACAACCTTCATTTGTCCCCAGGGTCATTTTGAGTGAATGGTGATGCCTTTTGGCCTCAAAAATGCCCCATCATATTTCAACGAAAAATGGATGCTATCTTTCAAGACTTTGAATCATTTATCTGTTGCTATATTGATGATATTTTGGTTTTCTCTGATACTATCAAAGAGCACGTTCGACATTTAAAGCAATTTTTTACCAGGGTACAGGACAAAGGCCTCATGGATGCAACAATAGTCAAAAAAAAAATAATTGAGCCTTAGCGTGACCACCATGAGGAGATGACCTTTGAGTAGAGGTGTCTGTACGAAAACCAAGCGAGTGGCAAAGGACTAACCAATAGAAAATCGAGATACATATAGGGAGACTCACTATCATCTAGAGATATAGTCTTAGAAGTTAGGTGTACGGTGCCCACCAGATGATTAAATTATCAAAGGACATTAATTTGTAACAAGAAGCAATATGGCCAAAGATGAGGTTGATGTCATGGATGATCAAAGGTAGGATAAAGAAAGATTATATTCGATTTGACTAGAATCAACTCTTAGATCATCAAGGTCCACTTCTAATTAGGTGAGATTAGATAGAAACAATGTAGATTGTCGAATTATAATAAACAAGATTAAATGGTTTGCCCAATTAGAACCCGTACTTGCATTTTTCCTACTACTCATACCCCAAATAATTCTTCTACTACCTATACCCGAATAATTACCCGTTTATATTTTAGAATCCCTACCCGAACCCTACCATATTAAAAAAATTAACTACCTATTTAATACCCAAACTCTATAAATACCTGACTTAAATACCAATGATATTAAATTTTAACCTGTATATGTGGTTACTTAAATAAAATTCGGGTACCCGATCCTACAAAAACCCTAATAATAGTTAATTTTTAGGTAGGGTAAAATTCAGGTACCTGTCAAGGGTTAATAAATAATAACCTAGTAGTAATATACTTATATATATATATATATATATATATATATATATATATATATATATATATATATATATATATATATATATATATATATATATATATATATATATAATGGGGTTCCGGTAGTGAGTATCCGTAGGGGTGAGCATTCGGTGCGGTAAAATCGGTTTTTACCGATTACCGAATATTTCGGTAAATTCGGTTCGGTAAAAATAAATTCGGTTTCGGTTTCGGTTTTAAGTTTTAGTAAATTCGGTTTTTGGTTCGGTTTTTTTTTTTTCGGTTCGGTAAAAAACCGAATTTACCGATATATATATTAAAATATATAAAATATATAATATACATTAAAAAATAAAATATATTATATTATATTTTTATTTTATTATATTATAATTAGTTACTAAAAGTATAAAATCTATTATCTAATAGTTAATAACCTAATTACTAATCATATAATTAACTAAATCTTTAATAATTAAACTTTTCGGTAATTTATCGAATTTACTGAATTTTTTCGGTAAATTCGGTTCGGTAAAATTTCGGTTTTTACAAAATTCGGTTCGGTTTCGGTTTTTAAAATTTCGGTAAAAAAAATTTCGGTAAATTCGGTTTCGGTTTTCACCGAATGCTCACCCCTAAGTATCTGTTGTATGCTACCCAAACCCAACTCGGGTAGCATACACACTACCTATACCCTACTCGAACCCAAATAACATGTATCTCATTACTTATAAACATGTTTAGGTAGGGTGGGTACATGCTAAAATACTATCCAACTGCCATCTAGGTAGGGGTTTTGAAAAAAAAAAGAAGAAGAAGATAGTTAATTAGGTATGGATAGTAGGGTACTGCTTCGGATTCGAATATAAGTATGGCAAAAAAAAGTGAGTACCCTACTCACTACTATTCTTAAACTTAGTGCTAGGCTCTGACAGGATCTGGGTTCAAACAGTAGTAAACTTGCCAGCAGGACACATTGAATTGAATCGAGTTTGAAATATAAATTGAACTAGACTTTGCCTGGTTCGATTGAAAGGGGTTCAATGATGTGTCTTCGAATGGCACTAGGCCATTGTTTTCTTCACAAGCGGTTAAGATGGTGGAGCGAAGGTGAGAGACAAGTTGGTAGTTGGCAACAACTTCGATTGTCGAGGCTGTCGGCAATAGTAAAAGGGCGTCAGTGATTCAGATGGAAAAAAGGAGACGACAACACAGAAGCTTGCGGTAGCATAGAGCAACTGGTACATGGCGGCATAGGCGTCAGGTGGCATCGAGTGTGAATCGAAGGAGTAGGCAATGCATTTTTGAGGATATCAGTGGTGGTGGAGTGCGGGCCTATATAGCCATTGGGATTTAGATATGAGGTTGTGTAGTGCAGGTGCTATGGTGGAAGTAGATGCGGTTGGGTTCACTACAGTAGTGACGGTAGTTGGGTTCATTGGAGTGGGTGTGGGTTCCTTCGAGATGAGGAAGGGAGAAGGATGGAGAAGAAAATGAGGCCACTGAGGGTCTAGCTTCAGAGGTGCAGCCAAAGAAGAAGAATGAGAGATAAGGGAGTGTAAGAGGTAGAGATGCACCAAGCGGAAAAAGGGCAAGAAGGATGACCTCAAGCTGCTTGAATGGCAAACACAAGGAGAATAAAGTACTCTTGATTTTGAAAAGTACCATCGATTGAAGATGAGGTGCAAGTTTGATGATGTTGGTCTAAAATTTCATATAGGCCAACAATCTTAGGTGAAAATCTGGGCTCTCATGCGAGTTAATTTTGAATTGAACATCCGAGGATACAAACAAGTACTCCTCTCCTGTAGACACGACCATGGAAAAGTTGATCTGGATGCCCATTCGGCAACGAGCAGCAAAAAAACATGAATATGAGAAAATTAAGAAAAAAAGAGAAAAGAAAATAGAAGAAGAAAAGGTGAGGAAGAAAAATCACAACCATCGCATGAGATTTTTCAAGCTTTGAAAAGCTTGTTAGCTAAAGCTATAATGTTAGTATTTAGCCCTAATATTAATTTATTTTTAAAATTTTTATTCCAACAATCCACTATAAAATTTTTAAAAAAATTTGAATATAATTAAATTTAACAAGATGATTAAATAAAATTAAATTATTGCTTATGTCAATATTATGCAATCAGCAAAGTGCACTTAAAGACATAACTAATACTTAGTGAAAATATTTCTATCTCAGGGAAAGATAGTGAACTAGTCTTGAACTGCTTTTATTTGACCCAAACTTCAACATATCTAGACACAATACAAGGTTTATCAAATCATGGGGTTGCGCATTTTCTGCTATGTATGTGTATCTTCATGAGAGCTTTTGAGAATTGTCCATGTCCTCAACCGCTATCATATGCATACTCTCTCATATAGAAAGTTCCCTGTAATAGATGAGTGTAGATGCTCATCTCATGGTAATTAACAACTTCAGGAAGTTTTTCTTACCTCTACAATAAGAAGCACAAAATGTATCCTTAGGAATATAAGTGTATAATAACAACTATATCACATAAATATTTTTATACACCATAGTATTTTATAATTTTTATTTTTAAAAGTACTTTCTGACTAATCAATTTGCTTGTTATTATCTCATTGAATCTTCTTGGAGGGATCACCTATAACAGAGGTTGGGTTCCTATTGCTGAGAGACCTATTTTTAGACTAATCTCATTCCTATTAATACTTCTAAGATTATAATCTTGGGCAAGCTTTGGTCAAGCCAATAGCTTTGTTGTTCTCTATCTTTAGAAAAGAAAGAGCTTCAACTTTTTATGAGTCAAGCCATTTTATATACTTTTATCTAATTTTAATATGACTATTTCTTTTTTTACATAAGTCGATTGCTTCTTTTAAATTTTAGTAATTTATCTTTATTATTGAATCTTTTACTTTTAGTTTAAATTTTTTATTATTGAATTTATTAAGAGAAATAAAATTTTTTAATCAGTAATTATATATAAATAATTAATTAGGCTTTTAATTGCTCTTATTATATAATGAAGTCAATTAAATGAAAATTTTCTAGCTTCAAGTTATATTTCAAAGCCTTTGTAATTTTAAGGGAATAAGATTTTTTTATTTGTATATATAATTTTTATTCATGAGAATTGTTTTGATCATAAGCATAATATAGATTTAATTCGTTATGTACTTTATGAACATCTTTTAATATTATTTTCAGGATGTATATCATTTGTATGGTATACATAATTTATATGATGCACATTATGATTAATATGTGCATTATATATATCATACATCATTGTAATGATGTATAATTTTTTTTCATTGTGTACACTATCTTTATTATGTACAATATTTTTATTATACATATTATGATTATTTTGTACATTATACGCAGCAAGTTTATTATGTGCATTATGTTTTTCTTATGCATATGTATTTCATTTTTTTATGATTATACATATGTATTTCATTTTTTATGTTAAATGTATTAATTATGTATATTATAAACATTAGGTTTATTATTAAGGTATGTATATTATGAGATTTATATTTTAAATTATGTTCATAATTTGTACAATGTCTATAAATTTTATTTCAAATGTTTAAATTATATATTATGCTTATTTGAATCTAGCCTAAGCCAATTTAAGGTGAACTAGATGATCTAATATAATACAATCATAAGTTATACTATAAGTTAGCCACCCACAATTAGGATTATTAACCTAATTTATATAAAATATTATCCTTTTAAAATGAGTTATATTTGTCTCAAACTTATTGAGAAGATTAAATTTAAATTTAAAGAACTTGATAAAAAAAATTTTATGAAGCATAAAAAATATCTTTTTATTAAACATAATTAATTCTATTTAAGAAAGAAATATTAATCTATTTAAAATAGTGATTTTCTTAAATTATTAGTTTATATTTATTCAATTATGATAGGTTTTATTTTTCTCTTTTATTTTACAATCCCTTATTATATTTTTTAATTTATAAATTTAA
This sequence comes from Costus lasius, assembly GCA_027563935.2. NCBI lineage: Eukaryota > Viridiplantae > Streptophyta > Magnoliopsida > Zingiberales > Costaceae > Costus > Costus lasius. The sequence continues at coordinate 102,903,175 of CM050448.1, forward strand.
TTAAAATGGGTATAAAGCACAATTTGCAAGATTGCAGTTCGAGTCCGGTGGCAGAAAATTGTGGTTAGAGTTTTTTTTTTTCCAAAAAAAAAAATGAGACAAGTTAATGGCATTTACAAAAGAGGTACAATTTTAAGCAAAACTATTAAACCTCACGAATCTGAGACGTTCGAAACAATTTGCAGGTCGCGAGTTCAAAACCGGCCTCCTAAAAGAGTATTATTATCTATAATAATTAAAATACAAACGTGTTTAGAAGAAGTAAAGGTCTATTTTAACTATTCTCTTTTTTATGCCCGCTCTCTTGCTCGTGCTTCTCTTGCAATGTTCTTCATCATCGTTATCATCGTTGTCACTGCCTTTTTATTGTCGTCTCTCATCGTCGTTTGCGGCGTAAAAATAAAAAAAATGAGATGTATTCATCAATCTTTCTATTTTTTTTTTCTAAATAAACACAAACAGAAAAAATCTAATTATTTTTTTTATTTTTCCTTCTTTCTTCTTTTCCTTCCTTTTTAACTTTTTTTCTTTCCTACTAAAAAGCCTAATTGATAGAACATACATTAATTAAAACATTAAATTTCAACAGTCATTAATTAAAATGATAGCTGCAATTTACTAACATTGTTAATGTAATAAACAGTAACAAAGTCTAAGACTGTTTTAGTTACTATAAAGCTGTGTTAAAGAAAATATAACTCAGTTACAAATTATACTGGATCTCATACCTAACTCGAGACCTGAGACCCGATCAACTCGAGTTTTTCTCATCATAGGGCCAGTTTGGGGTTGTGGGAGCTTATAGCTTTTGCTGGTTTAACTAGAGCTGGCTGGATAAGCTTAAGACTGTTTGGATAAACTGCTGAGCTACTAAGGGTTCGTTTGGCATAGCTGAAACTTTTAGTTTTTGTTAGCTGAAAAAAGTGCTGGTTGTTAGTTTTTGTTAGCTGAAACTTTTAGTTCGTTTGGCTAGCTATAAACCGGGGGCAATAGCTTTACAAGGAAGCAGCTGGTTTTGGGTTCCAAACCCAGAAACTAACAACCAAACATTCTAGCTTTTGAAAATCTACTTTTGCAACTAGCAGAAGCAGCTAAAAAGCTACGCCAAACGCACCCTCAGTAGTTTAGAAATGTCATGCTGTTCTATTAAGCTTATATGTGTATTTAAAATTAAGCAATCTATGACATAAATAAAATATTTTAAAAACATGCCAATAGAATTATTAGATGTAATAAAGAGTGTTTTTAGTGCATACAAAATATAATGCAACAGTAAAAAATAAAAATATAGAAGAAATATGTAACACATGAATATACATATATAACTGTAGAAGAAATATGTAACACATGAATTTACATATGTATGTAGTTATACATGCAAGCCAATGTCTTGTAAACATGTAAACAAATGTATCATGTTTTAATTTAAACTCGAGTCAAGAGGTGAAAGTTGTCTAGATTTGTCCAAACAAATGTATCATCTTGTAACATATATTTATGAATGGATGAATGTGTTCTGAGCCTTCGGCGAATCAGATATGCTGTATAAAATTCACCATATTCATATGCACTATTCGGTGAATCAGATCAATCAATGTGTTTTGAGTCGGATGCATGCGATACTTGGTCAAGGCGGTGTAGTTGGATCGTCGGCAGAAGAGTGATGCATCCGCAAGTGCACGAATTTTTCGAAATAATAAAATATGATATCGTTCCCAACGAGTATCTGACGGTCAAGTGCCGCTTATACAACTTGTTTAAATCTAGTCTAATCAAATTGTGATTTTTGTGTCAGCTCCTAAGTACGAAAAGCAATAGAGGTGACGATCTGGGAAAAAGTAGGTTTAGAAGGTCAGGACTCGGTGTTTCACCACACTGACAATTATGAACTCAATAAAGATAATTCCTTAAACAGAAAATTATAGTCATGAAAGGAATTTTTCTTAAAGTACAAATTACCTTCTTCCGAAGTGTAATCCGGTACTTAGTTACACAAATTCCCTACTCTCGTGACAATTAATGTAACTAAGCCCATTAAGTTCTATGAAAAATCATGGTGATCATTCAAAAGAATCCAAACTACTCCCGTGATTGGATTCATAAGATTGAATACAATAGTTCCGACGTTAAGATTCACCTCCCGTTCCTTCTTGCAACGTCATAAATGCAATTATACTTGGCCATAGTAGATTACGAAATAAACTCAATTCTATTCAAATCAATACTATAATAATCATGCTTAAAGAATAAAAAATACAAGTTTTAATTCATAATTGCCAGTGGGCTCCATCCCTAATCTCGAAAAAAAGTTTAAGCAAACATGTTTGAAGAAAACAACATGTATATCGATGAACTAAACATGATCTCTCAAAATCGATGCAAAAAAAAACACTAGGATAGTAATAAGAACTCTTCCCCTCGATCTGAAGATGATGAAAAAGCATCCAAATTCCTCCTTTGTGTGATCCTTCGCCGGAATTTTGCCCTGGAACCGAGTTTTCACCCTAGCCGCTACCTCTGATTGTGTTCATTCATAAAAGTCTCCTTAGCCCTCCAAAAATTCCTCCTTTTATAGCTTAATCAGTTCAGAACCCATCAAGGAAGAATTCTGGAGAGTTTAGTTCAATTCTGGTTCGATTTGGAGTCGAATTGAGTAAAAAATTCGAAAGGGCAGAAAAACTGATGGCCCGTAAACAGTTTATGGCTTAGGCCGTAAATGTTTCTGTGAATAAAGTTCTAAGTACATAGAAAGATTCACGGTCCATGAAGAATTCACGGCCTCACCCGTGAAAGTTTCTGTGAACATTTTAATTTAGCTGCGTTTTCACCCTTCGAACACGAAACTCACGACCGGCCAAAAAATTCACGGCCAAGGTCATGAAAATCGCGTCTTTCACTGTTTTCACCCCAAATTTAACGTGCAGCCTCTTAATTTCGTCGAGAATCATGCTATGGCTTCAAAACTTATAAAATCTATCAATTTTATGCCATTTTACTTGTATTTTCACAAAAACCAAGAAAAGTGAAGATTCCATACTAAGTGAAGTAAAAACACTAAAATTTGGTATAAAATCATGAAATTAAGTCTAAATATCATATTAAACACAGACAAATATGATGTAAATACAACACATCAAAATACCTTAGACATAAAGCTTTATTGGTCCTCAAGCAATATTCGGATATGTATAGAGAATGTAAAGATAAGGATTTCTCAACTGTTTTTGTCTCTAATAACATCCTTAGACCATAATTTAAGAAACCAATCGTTTAAGACTCAAGTAATTCTAGAAAAATCATAATAGAAATAAATTCCCAAGAGGTTACAATCCAAGAAAGATAAAATTCACAATTCATGTTATAGTATTCATTCTTCACACACTAAATATCAGATACTTTCAACTTAATAAATCTATCTTACTCAATAGACAAAAATTTATTTCAAGAATCTTGGTGATGTTAAAGGTAAGAGATTTTTAGAGCAATTTGGTCTTTAAACGGTTATGTGTTCTGTCCTATTAGCATCATAATATTGTTTAAAGTATACCACAGAGCAGTATAATTTAACTCATAGTCTCAATCATAAGGTCAGCGGAGTTGTCAACTTGATATATAACTCTCTCTTTTTCTCTATTTTTATTTTTCACCTCTTCTTCTCTTTTTTTTTTTTATGGAGAAAGCTGGTTAGTGGCATAGTATTTAAATCGTTATCAATCCTTCAACAAGAGGGACAAATATTTGTTATTAAAATTTTCCTCTGTCTCTTGATCACAACGGACTTAAAATATACCAACTCGTGGTATAATATAACTCATTACCTCATATCACTAAACCAGAGGAGTTAGAGCAAATCTCAGTTTTACAAAGTATCACCAATTTTCTATTCATAAAAATTCACGTCAAGCAAAAACAGATAAATTAAACTTCAAGTAACAAGATACTATGCACGTGTCGTATGAACATATAATAATTCACATATGTATTTTATCAATACCATAATTGAATTTACTCAACAATTTAAGTCTATATGAAATTTCAAAAATTTCCTATGCCATCAAATCAATTATTCAAAATATTTCTAAGTTAAAAATTAAGGATAAAACAAATATGATTACCCTTAAAAATCATAAACATTCAAAATTCACACTGATAAAGCTCAAAGATAAGCAAAATACATGGGGATACCCTAGACTTAAATTGTTGCATATGCATAAACATTAAAATCAAGTATGACAGATTTTAGAAAAAATTTTGCAAGAGTTCCCTTTAAAATGTGAGCTAAACCCTATATAATTATATCAATATATGCAAACGTGACTCAGAAAAATCCGACAACTGTATTACATCAAAGATATCAGCATTTTATATGGTAAATAAGTCTCAAATATCAAATATTATCACGTTTCATCATCTAAATCACATTTACCATTTCAAAAATACTATTCACTTCAAATATCAACACTTATATCAAAAATCATTTAAAAATCAACTAAATCATCAGCATAGCATCACAAACCATCATAGAGCATCACAGATACATGATAAGCAACAAATATATACAATACCATAGCAACCTAACCATGTACCGCACCTAAAAGTCTAATACCATCATGTATATACAATAACAACTCAAATATCCAGTACTAAGTATAAATCTAGAAATATACATCAGGAATAGTAAAATACAACACACATACACAAATAAAACATAAAAGAATATGTGTGCGCTGCATCAGCACCAACTCTATCAAATCCTGCTTATAAGGAAGATACATGTGAGATATAACTAGAAAGTATCGAACGATAATACTTATTGCATAAAACCAAATAAAATAGTAAGGATACTCACAAAAATCCTCAATCTGTCTCTGTATCCTCGGAATCCTCCTCCTCGTCATCCCTGGTATGTTATGTCGATGAAGAAGGGAGACGTCACCGCAATAACTCCTCAATCGCACGTAGAGACTCAAGCGTCCTCATCTGTACCTGCTCCAACCATGATATGTCATCGCACATCCTCCGCTGCTCAGTTCATATCTGGTGCTAATGTGGATGGTCCAGCAGATGTAGACAGCCTAGCAGAGGTGGATGGCTCAATTGGAGGAGTAGGCTTGGAAATCCTCGGCGGTGACGAAGGAGGTGAGGCTGCCTCTCTAGGACCTCCCCCACCTCTTGTGGAATCCACGATTCAATTCTACTGAACATGAACCGTGGTGCGGTTCATGTTCAGCAGCCTCATGGTAATATCTGTATGCCTGAACATAAGATGATATGAGCTCCCAATCCTCGTAATTATCTTAATAGCAATGTAGGCATTCATATCCAATCTCGGATTGCCTTTAGCCTCGTTCAACCCCGAAGGGTCAATATCGAGGGCAAGAGCAATGGTGGTAATCAAACCACCCATCACAAGAACTCTCTTCCGCGCCCTAGCTACCTAATGAATATGCTTCACAAGGTAAAATGGGGTGCTGGCGCGGAATCCTGTTAACATGGTCCATAAGAAAAATAACTCTGAAGCTTTGACCAACTCGTCGCTCTCTACTCGCCCAAATATGGTGTGTGCGAGTACTTGATGTACGTATTTGAGTGCTGGGCTAGACGGACGCGTAGCTCTGGTGGTCCATGGATCAAATCCTCCCTCTCCTGATATCTGTTGCCAGAAAGTCCTGTCGGTGTACTCACGGAGGTGATGTCTAGTACCTCCTGCGGGGAATCCAAATATATGACCAATCTAGTCTAGAGTGAGAACATGATCCCGGTTCTCTAATCAGAAGGCCATACGTCCTGAATCTCTGTCATCGTAATTATGCAAAGTAATCTGGATAGAACTGAAAAACTCTAGGGTAAGCTCAATATACGTGGGATGCCTCTGCTGATAAAAGTCCTGCCACCCTATGTTTGAGAACATCCACTGGATGTCATCGAACAATCCAAGGGTCTGTAATGTCCGGTCATCCCAATATCGGGTACTAAGGACCCCTCGAGCTGTCATGGCTTTGTATCTCCTCTCCTGGTCCCTACTCTTATATCTGATCTGTCGTGGATAAAGAGCTAGGATAGGAGGTGGTGATCTCGCTCGTCTCCTCTCAACAATAATAGGCTCTGGCATTGGAGGAGACGGCTCTTGAGATGATGGCTCTGGTGATGCGGCTGGTGACTGCTCTGGAGATAACTCAGGTGATGGTAAATGTATCTCCGGAGAGTGGGCTGGTAGCACTGAAGCTGAGGCAAGCACCTCAGGTATGTGTGATATCTCTGGTGCTGAAGCTGCTATCTCAGGAGCCGCAGATGGCTCTGGTGCAACTGATGGCGATGAATGCAGCTCAGGAATATCCACAGAAATCTCTGGTAAATCGGCGAAAATCTTTGGAGATCCCTCCTCATCATCTGGTAACTCTAGTGTGGTCGCCTCAGGGATAGGTAAGTCGCCTTGAGCTGAGGATGGAGAAGGAATCTCTGGAGTCTGGACTGAATCTGGTACATCATCCTCTACCTCCATGGACTTTGTATCAGCATGAACAGTAGACTCTGGTAAATTAGAAGGAGGCTCAGAAGCAGTAGCCTCCTCCACATACATAGGAGTAGGAGTCGTCTGATGCTCGTCAGTATGCTCTATATCAATAGTCACTAGAGCTAGCTCTGGGGGTGCTACAGGTGTCTTTGTAGTCTCTAGTACATGTGATAATCGTGGAGCAACTCTCCTCCCCCAAGAGGAAGTAGAGCAACCGGTACAATTCCTAGTGTACCGTCTAGCGATCCTCTGATTATGACTCTCTAGCCTATTAGTAGGCCTCACAGAAATAATCTCCAACTATGCAGAACTAACTGGCTCAGATGTAGTCTGTGAGGTACTGGGAGCCATGGGTGTGCTCGAAGCCTCTGATGTCCGCGTCTAAGTCTCAGGCACAGAGTCATCATAAATAATGCGCTCAAAAGTATCTGGTAAGACTCCAAATACCATCCTGTACATAAACCGTGGGGCGGGTCCAATGTATCTACTCTTCTTCACTGCCCCATAGGATCTAGATCTCATCAATCTCCTGGGTGCCATGGATCTCAGCAATCAATATAGATATGCAAATGCTATAAAAATCGCAATGCTACAGTAATAGCAAAATTTGCCCGTCCAAGATTTACAAAAATTGCTCCATAAATCCAAGTAAACTACTTCCAAATCGGTACCAAAAACATGCAAATCAAGTGTAGGAACTGAAGAGTAAAGCGAAGTAAAGTTTTGCTCACAAATCTAGAAGAAATCAGGTTGAAATCGGCGGAAAAAAATGAGCGTCGGCGGCGAAATAGGTGTTCTGACAAATGTCTGCCGCTTCTTCATGAAATCCGGCCGAAATCTAGTGAAAGATTGTCGGAAAACACTCACTGACGGTGGAGGAAAGTCGGAGGAAGGATTTCGTCGCCAGAGGTGGTAGGAATCATCGAAAATCGGTGATTAACAAGCGTGGGCATAAACCCTAGTTTCGCCCATTAAGTTCAAAATAGAAAAACTCACGGTCCGTGAATGGTTTACGGCTTCGGTCGTAATTATCACTGTGACTTGGCCCTTTTACAAATAAAACTCACAGCACGTGAGTGACTCACGGCCGTGACCATGAAAATCTCACCAAGATTCCATTCTTCACGAAAAAATTCCCAAAAAATTTCCAAAAAATTCTTCCACATAAAATAACTTATTTATAAGATTTTTTATATATAAAAATTCATCAAATCATACTGTTAAAAATCTCTAAAACTTCTAAAAAAATTATAAACCAAAACTAAAAACACTAAGATAAATAAAACGCAAAAATTTTATGTTGCCTCCCAAAAAGCGTTTGTTTAAGGTCATTAGCTCGACCATAACAGAATCTATTGATGTTCTGGTGGATCCAAGGCGTAATGAATAATATGAAATTTTTCATCTCCACGTCTTTTAAATCGACTTGTGGGCTGATGACACAAAAATTCATAGTATATTTCGTATTGTTTAAATGGTATTTTTGAGTCATATTAATGCTCTTTTGCTTATTTTTATGACTTATTTCTTAAATATTTTATAATCTACATATTTTCTAGTTTTTGATCAATTTTAGGTAAAAAAGCACTATTTTTAGGGATTTTCAAAACAAACCAAGTGCATAGACAAATTCCAATCATCAAGAAGATATCACACATCAAAATTCACGCAAATCAGAGTTTCTGACAAAATTACGGCAGGGCCGTAATTTATATTACGAGGCCGTGGAGTTACTGAACTTACAAAATAAACCATGGCACTACCATAATTCATTTTCTCTGCCATAATTTTGGTCGATTTCTGTCCAGAGAAAAATACGGCACTACCGTAATTATATTATGGTTGTAATTTTGTCCGACCAGATTTTGAAGCATAAAGGTCGAAACATGGCACTGCCGTGATTTATATTACAACCCGTGATTTTTTCCAGTTTCTTCACAGAAATAATTACGGCACTGCCGTAATCATTATTACGGGCCGTAATTATAACCCAGGCGGCCGATTCTGCCCGATTCTTCCGGAGTTACTGTAGCTCGATTTTTGCGTCAATGATCCTAGTCGATTTCGACCACCATTTCAAAATCCGAAAGAAGGGAAAAACTCTATAAGAAGAGGCGAAGATCTTAGAATAGGAAGCCCCAATTTTATCCACGATTCAGAGAGAAATCAAGAATCTTGTCGCCACCCTAGGGTTCGTCACTGAGAAGAGTACAGACCACAATCGGCCGTGAAATTTATAGGAAAGCTACGCCTGAGGGAGGAGAACATACACCAGAAGTTTCAGAGTGAAAGGAGGTCGAAGAAAGGAGAAATAAGAGAAAACGTGGGCGCCGCCACTGTTCATCGCGATTTCCAGAACCAAATTACGGGATATAATTTGATTACAGCCTTGTATTCAGTACCCCTTTTCCTTCTTTAGATTTCTGATCATATTGAAATAATGTTCTATTGTAAATCTTCCACCATGCTAGCTTAAACTTCTTTTGGGACAAGGAATATAATCCCCTTAATTTCTTAATAAATAGATAATCTTTATTTCATTAGAATATTTTTTATATGATAATTTTACTTAAGTGATTAATGTCTTTAATCTTTTCTAGTTTCAATTATCAACATGTGTTAGAGTTTTGTGATATGGACTGAAAAGTGATTTACAGAACTTGGAACCTAAAATTGAGATTTAGGAACTTATACTAAGAGATTAGGTTTATTCTTATTTCTAGATTTTTGAAGTTTAATTCTTGTTGATAATCTAATCTAGGAAATATTATTGAGTTAGACATGAAAATATGCTAAGAGATTAGGTATTGGATTGTTGGAGATCCTTAAGTAAAACATGTGAAACTAAAGTATGAGAATATTTAGTTTTCACTTGAGATATTGACATTGAGAGTTAAGCACGAAAGTAATTTTAAATCTTCTTGTCAAGGTTTACTTATCTTTAACACTGAATAATCAGTCGCGAGAGCGAGGGTTGTTCTTTGTAGATTGTCTGCGCGAGAGAGAGACAATTTCTTTATTAAGTAAATTACATCTTTATTATAACAAGGATAAACTGATGAACACTTGTTTATATCTAGTCGTTGAAATTAAGGTGGATGAAACCTAGTCCTAGCTTTTCTCTCTAATATTTTGTGTAATTTCCGACTGTTCACTACATCGCATTCGAATTTGCTTAGCTAGTGAGAAACTAAATAGAAGAAAGAAAGAACCTTTGGAGCATGTTCTTAAGTCACAACTCAATCTGAGAGAGACAACAAGAAGAGATAATATCAACTATGGAGGCCGAGGCCGTGGAAGAGGACAAGGACAAAGTCCTGGAAGAGGAAGAAGTGCACAAATTTATGAAAGTACGTCTTAGTTTACCGCGACACGAGGAAGAGGAGGAGGTCGAGGTAGATCATATCAAACTCAGAATAGATATAACAAGTCTCATGTCCAATGTTACGCCTGTAATAAATTTGCACATTTTGCTTCAGAATGTAATTCCGAATACAATCCAAGAGCTAATCTGTCTCAGGAGGAGATATAAGAGATAGTAGAAGAGATAGATTCTAATGTCTTTATTGCATATAAAGACATAAAATAAGAAGTTAAAACTACATGGTACCTAGACACTGGAGCTAACAATCACATGTGTGGAGACAGATCATTGTTTACCGATATTGATGAGAAAATAAAAGGCAATATTACTTTTGGAGACTCATCCAAAATTTCCGTACATGGAAAGGGAGAGATTTTGATCAAACTGAAGGACGGAAGTCATCATTTCATCAAATGTGTATTATGCCCCTGCTATGAAAAATAACATACTCAGTATGGGACAAATGTTAGAAAATGGGTACTATTTCCACACAATTGGGTATAACCTGTATCTGAAGAATGGTAGAGGAAAATTACTTGCAAAGGTACCAATGTTCAAAAATCAACCCTTCTCACTGAACATTTAGACAGATGCAACACGATGCTTGGCTGCATGCTATAAAGACTTACCGTGGCTATGGCATTTGTGACTTCCATTTAAATTTTGGAAGCATTACGAAGATGGCACATGAAGGTATGGTGAGAGGACTACCATATATCAATCAGCCTAATAATCTATGTGAAGGATGCATGCTAGGAAAGCAGTCAAGGAAGAGCTTTCCAAAGGAATCTAAATCAAGGTCTTCAAGACCTCTCCAACTGATACACATTGATGTGTGTGTGCCAATTACACCAAATTCTTTTGGTCAGAACAGATATTTCCTTCTATTCATTGATGATTTTCGCAGAATGACTTGGGTATACTTCCTAAAGGAGAAATCAGAAGTATTCAAAACTCTTAAGAATTTTAAGGCTCTTGTTGAAAAAGAAAAGAGATGTAGAATACAAGCTATAAGATCAGATAGAGGGGGAGAATTTACTTTAAGAGAATTTGAAGACTATTATAGAACAGAAGGAATTCGAAGATTCCTAACTGCTCTAGGATCACCACAATAGAATGGAGTAGCTGAAAGAAAGAATCATGCAATCATGAATATGACAAGAAGTATGGTAAAAACAAAACATATGCCTAAAGAATTTTGGGTACTAGCAGTGGATTGTGCAGTGTACATTCAAAATTGTTGTGAAACTAAATCTATAAATCGTAAAACTCCCTTTGAAGCATGGTGTGGAAGAAAACCTTCACTCTCACATCTCAAAGTTTTTGGCAATATAGCTTACGCAAATATCCTTGATAACAATCGTACAAAGTTAGATGATAAAAGTAGGAAGTGCATATTTGTTGGCTATGATTCAAGGACAAAAGGGTATAAACTCTATAATCCCACTACAAAGAAGATTTTTGTGAGTAGAGATGTTGATTTTGATGAAAAAATAATTTGGGATTGGCATATAGAGACTAATGATCATGATTTCCCCCTCTGTACTGGTGAAGAAGAAAAGGAAGATACACCTGAAGCAAGTACTCCACCATCATCACCACCGCGCAATGAGCCTAGCTCATCAAAAGCAAGTACAAGTAGACAACATCCTCGTGCAAGAAGTCTAGCTGACATATATAATGAGACAGTGAGAATTGATGATGTATCATATATTTGTTTATTTGGAGATATAGAGCCAGTTAACCATATTGAAGCATCCAAAGACAAGAGATGGAAGAAGACAATGGATGAGGGGATAAAAACCATTGAAAAGAATCAGACTTGGAAGTTAGCGAACCTTCCAAAGGGGCACAATGCAATTGGAGTTAAATGGGTTTACAAGGCCAAGAAGAATTCTAAAGAAGAAATAGAGAGGTATAAAGCTAGACTTGTTGCAAAGGTTACAAGCAACGTCAAGGCATTGACTACGATGAAGTATTGCTCCAGTTGCTCGCTTAGAAACCATCAGATTAATTATCTCTATGGCAGGCCAACAAAAATGGAAAATCTATCAGATGGATGTAAAGTCAGCTTTTCTAAATGGATATTTAGAAGAGGAGGTTTACATTGAACAACCTCCAGGATATGTGGCAAAAGGACATGAAGACAAGGTCCTTAAACTCTCAAAGGCTCTGTACGGTTTAAAGCAAGTACCTAGATCATGGAACTGCAAAATCTATAGTTATTTTTTGAAAAATGGTTTTAAAAAGTGTCCTTATGAACATTCTTTATATTTGAAGGCCAATGAGGATGAAATCATGATAGTGTGCTTGTATGTGGATGACTTAATATTTACAGGCAACAATCCAGAAATGTTTGACGATTTCAGGAAGAAACTGAATCTTGAATTTGAGATGACTGATTTGGGGCTGATGTCTTATTATCTTGGCATGGAGGTGAAACAAACAAGTGAAGGGATTTTCATCTCACAAGAGAATTACACAAGAAAAGTTCTGAAGAAATTCAAATTGAATAACTGCAATTCAGTCAGTACTCCAGTCGAGTGTAACGTAAAATTGTCCAAGCATGATGACAATGAGAAAGTGGATCCAACTTTGTTCAAGAGTTTATTTGGAAGTTTAAGATATTTGACTTGTACTAGACCAGACATTCTTTTTGGTGTGGGACTTGTAAGTCGCTATATGGAGACCCCTACTTCAGTACATTTGAATGTAGCAAAAAGGATTCTTCAGTATATAAAAGGCACTCTTGACTATGGACTATATTACACTACTTCCAATAAATTCCATCTTACTGGATATTGTGATAGTAATTGGGCTAGTGATATAGATGATCGAAAGAGCACAACAGGTTTTGTGTTCTACTTAGGAAACATCGCATTTACTTGGAGTTCGAAGAAACAACCAATTGTGGCCTTGTCAACCTGTAAAGTAGAATACGTTGCTTTAAATTCTTGTGTGACTCAAGCAATTTGGTTGAGACGTTTTATGGAAGATCTACATGCCAAGGAAAAGAAACTAACTCAAATCAATATAGACAATAAATCTGTAATCGCTCTTGCAAAGAATCCTCTATTTCATGAACGAAGCAAGCATATAGACACAAGATTTCATTATGTTTGAGCATGTCTTGCAAACAAGCTAGTGGAGTTGAATTATATGAAAACCCGAGATCAAGTTACTGATATTTTTACCAAAGCTTTGAAGATTAACGATTTTGTAGAATTGAGAGATATGTTGGGAGTTTATAAGTGTCGTGTTTAAGAGGGAGTATTGAAATTAGTAAACATGCCATGTGTTACTATATTTATGTGATATTAATTAGAATTTACCATATTAGATTATTAGCTAGCATATAGATTGATTAGTCTATATTAGTTAGATAAGTTACCTAAATAGATTAGTTTAGTCTTTCTTTAAATATGTTTTGTATTTTTCTATTTCATGTGTGCAATAATATTTGTGATTCTCTTTATGTTTTGATGTTCTTAATGTTTTTCTCATTCTAGCAAAATGCTGCTGCCATATTCTGTTGCTAACAGGGACACCATTAGATCAAAAGGTATGTGCACCCGGAGATGGGGATATCGGCGCGGGAGATGGCAGTGGTGGACGCGCTAATGGACGACATGTTCGGGTGTCTTGCGGATGAGACGATGCGATTGACAACGCATGCGCGGGAGATCCAGGCGGCGGTGCGGCTGGTGCTGTTGCTGTTGCTGGGGGAACTTGACTAACTTCGTCTCCGCTATAAACGGCGACGACGGCAGTGGCGACTGCTTGGGTTGATGTCGATGAAGGCAGACTCGTCCCCTGTGTGACGGGTTTCGTTTTGTTTCAAATTGTTTGGGCTTTGGGGCCGAGCTGCTTGATGGCTTCCTCGCTTTCGGTCAAAAGAGACAATTGATCTGGACAGTTAAGTAATGATTATTCTGACGGGAACAATAGCTAATTCCAACTCCATCGATCCAGATCTAACCCGACCACAAAAACGGAGGCCTTATCCAAATCTAAATCTAGATCTAGTTAGATCATGGCGTACATCTTGTAGGCGGCTAGCTGGGCTCGATCCCCACAACGTACGAATGCCAGCGGTAAAAGCCACGTGGTAGAAGCCTTTTGCACCTTCTATACGATTCGGTGCAACTTTTTGCCTTTTCGGGTTGCATGGGATCTTTCGGCCGTTGGCTCGACAACGACCACCTGATCTCTGCTGTTCTGCTTACCTCAGCACTCAAGGAACAAAGAAAGTGAAGTGTCCCAAAAAGGCAAAGCGAAATACATAGATCGAGCAGACGATTCTTCAACTAAATAATCCAACTCCTCCATCTCACTGCACTGGTGCCCTTTAAAGTCCAAAGCCGCTAGATTCGGCCGTGGACCGACCGACCGCTTTCTCAGCTCTCTCTCTCTCTCTCTCTCTCTCTCTCTCTCTCTCTCTCTCTCTCACACACACACACACATACAGACCTTTATATAAATTATATACTCGTTGTTTGCTTCCAATCAAAGCTCTCACTCATCTGTAACCTCGTGTGCCAATATTTGAGATGCTGCATCCTCGGACTGCATGGCTTTAGTGAAGATGAAGCTAGCTTTGGATTCTCACATTTCGATTTCGTCAACCTGAAGCTTAATTACTTCCAAGTACTTAATTATGCGCGAATATTTGCACCCGCCCTTTGGACCGTTTGGACCGTGGTGGGGCCCGACTACTCTGTCGCCTTATATTATTCATTACAACTGCCAGCTCAGCTTAATTACTAGCCGGCCGTCTTTTTTATGTTATTTTTATTTTATTTGTCCCTTCTCACCATCGGATTCCCTGCAACGCACTTGGGATGCCGTCGCTTAGAATGTTGACACCCCTCTACGTGTCGCTTGTTCTCGGACTTTTATGGCTCCAATTGTTTGATTGCACCACGCTGTGCGGGAATATTCCTTCAAAATATTAATTTTTTTATATGCTGCTATTTTTTTAATTAATTAACAAATTTGTTAATTCATTATTTAAGCCTTGACGTCGCCGCCCACGCCATTAAGCTACAAAAGGATACACAATTAATTTAACTTGAAGAAGCTTGGATGTAATGTTGTCAATTTGATCATTCATGCATGCATGCAAATTTTTAAGAGAGAGACGTGTGAACTGCTTCACACAACTTGCTTAATATCATTTTGATGCACAAAAAAAAAAAACTAAAAGAACATTCATAATTATATGGATCAGTGCTACATTTGAGTAATGCCTGCAGATCTTAATTGGCATGGATCACCAGCTCCAGGTGATCACCATATCTACACTAGTCTTCATCATCTGACTTGTTGCGCAACAATCCCACAACAAGTCAGGAAACTCGAGAAATTAATATCCAGTGATTAATTTCTCTAAAATTTATCACTCTTGCTCTCTCTAAATACATAGATCAGTACTGTTAGATCTAGTGGTACATCAGGCAACAATAGCTAAAAAACAAAAAGAAAAAGAGCGAGAAGCGGATCACACACAAAGACTTAATCATTATACTTTCATCTCACTCATGTTTGGAATCGTTACGCTGCTTCTTCTTCTTCCAATTCCTCTTGGCATGCGTCTGCATCGCATCATCGCGCAACTGAAACAAGTGCTCCAAGTCCGCAGCTCCGACGGTGATGAGCTCCACCTGATCATCCAGCTGCAGCCGCCGCCGCTTTCTCACGCTCATGACAACCGTCTCCATCCTCCGCTTCCTCGGCGCCGGTGGGCAGTTCAGCGGAACCAACGGCAACCTGCTCTCCTTGGACGTCGGCGTGCAGCACTCGAGATCTCCATAATTGGCTTCCCCCTCTCTTAGGGGTGATGCAGGCTGCGTCTCCGCACACGTTAAGTTGGGCGAATCTAACATGGCCGCGGTAATTAACAGCAGGACGTGATCAAGGGAGAGGGAACGAAATTATACAAGGAGAAGAGGAAGAAAGAGCTGCATCGATAAGGCTTGCTGGAGAAGGTAGGGTTTTGTTCCAAGATGATGTCCTCAACTTTTTTTTATTTATTATTATTTTACCTTTTGGTAGCTGCATGGGGCCTTTGGAAGGAATGAATACCTTATCTTGTATTATTTCAGTGCAAGGGAACGTTGCGTTGTAATTGCATGCACACCATCACTCTTTATCTGTTTTGTCCCGGCTCTCTGTCATGCACATGGTCAAAAAAGGCAAGGTCAGTCAGAGGATGGAGGGTTAACTAGATGCGATCAAGCGACGGAGACGAGTGCTTGCAGGGCTTTATTCCCCTCACCAGGGGGTCATAGGATCCCACTTCTTACGGGAATACGAATAATAAGATCGGTGGTTACGGTCAGATCGAGGTGGGACCCGCGCTAAATCAACCGCTTGCGCGCATTGGATGCTGCTCGGTGCGGCGGTAATTTAAATGCGCCGCATCATACCTGAAATCTACTGCAAGTGTGCCGATTTTAGGTGTCACCGTCACGGCAAGGTCCGTTGAAAGATTTTGTAGATTTTTAGTGGCTAGACATATAGGTGACCAATAACTAATGGTACGAATCGTTAAGTATTTTAATTCGGGGCGGCTGGGAATACTGTACTAGATAATTACTTACCTGCTGCTTCAGCTTGTGGGGTCCGTGGGTAAAGGAATCATCTCAGCCATTGAATAGGAGCAGATATGAATTCGGACTGTCCGATATTTCCACACACAACAGGGTGGATAAAGTTAATTAAGGCTCAAGCTTTCCGGTGCTCTTGCTAAGCTTTAGAAGCATCCCACACTTGGTTTTTTTTTTCATCCGAAAAGTACGAGCAAGAGGCGAAATTTACAAGCTTAATTATTGAACAAATTTATATTTTAAATGTTGGTCTACAATTTCTTCAAAATTTTTATTTAAATAAAAAGATAAAAATTGTAGAACAACGAGGGATAAAAATTGTAGAACAAAACTTGGATTTCTCTATTAGGTGACGAGTCTTATGTAGAATTTGTATTTCTATTTTTTATTCTGAATGTGATTTCATTTTGATTTCTTTTATGAAAATTTATGCCTCCTTCCTTTTTCTTCGTCCCCTTCTTTATTTATTATTACTTTCATCCTCTTCTTCTCTCTTAATCCATTATTTCTTAATCCATAATAATGATAAAAATAAAGGGTGGGGTTGCATGATGCAAGTACAAGTAGGGCATCATGTTTTTCCTAACAATTTATAAATAAATAAATAAGGGAAGATTTCAGAATAATAATTTATAAATAAATACATAAATGGAAGGGGTTTATGTGATGAAGTAGCACATCCTACTAAAAAATTAAAAAAATGATTCTCAACTTTTTTATCTTTCTTTTTTTCACCAAGTGCAAATTTTTGAGTCAGTCTTGTTGGCCTCCTGTTAAATTCTCCTTTTTTAAAGAAAAAAAAAACCATTCTCTTCTTCTTTTATAGAGAATAATTTCCACTTTTCACTATGCTTATGTCAATTTCTTTTTTTCTCTGTAATTCATATTTCCATTTCCTAGTAGACATTTACTTCAATTCTATATTTTTTTCTCATCTTCCTAATTTCTCCCCCTTTAATACAATTTGCGTGGATGATGGGCTCAAATTTAGACTTTTCCTACCTAATTTGCCTTAAATTTTATTTCGCTTTATGGTCTTTTATTTTTAGCTGCATCCTTGTGCATGATTTTATTTTTTTGCTCCTTTATTCACGTGATTTACACGTGGCCATGCTTCATCAATTTTTTTTTTATGAAAATGAGTTTCCCATTTTAACTATGACATAAATCATAAATATCTTTTTTATTTTCTACCATGTTCCTACTCCGACACAATGTGGTATCACTTATTATTAAGACTTGACAATTCGGATCAGCGGGTCATAAACGTGTCGTGTCAGCTGTGACCCGTGACCTGATTAGGCCAATTCGAACATGACCCGTTGAATTAAATAGGTTAAAATGTGTAACCCAAATACAACACGAAATTAACCGGGTCAACCCGACACGACCCGAATAACCCATTTATTAAATGGGTTATATTAAATGGGTTATACATTAACCCGAATATCAACACGATTCAAATAACCTATTTAATAATTGGGTCATTTATTAACTCGACACGATATGACCCGATTATAACCAAATCACAATTCACAAGTATACCAATATCACAAATATAAGTATATAACCAACCAAATCACAAATACCATCACAATAATATTATCACAAATACAATATAACCAACTAAATCACAAATATAACTAAATTATAAATACCATCACAAATACAATATAACCAACCAAATCACAATTCACAAATATAACCAACTAAATCACAAATACAGTATAACCAAACAAATCACAATTCACAAATATAACCAACCAAATCACAAATACCATCACAAATACAATATAACCAACTAAATCACAAATACCATCACAAATACAATATAACCAACCAAATCACAATTCACAAATATAACCAACCAAATCACAAATACCATCACAAATACAATATAACCAACTAAATCACAATTCACAAATATAACCAACCAAATCACAAATACCATCACAAATAATATCATCACTAATACAATATAACCAACCAAATCACAAATATAACCATTCAACATACATCATTTTCCATTTAAATTTCAAAATATCACAAGTATTAAACTATTAATATATCAATGTATCATCATATCACAAATATCAAACTATTAATATATCATGAACTACTAGCTTCAGATCTTTCTTCAAAATGTACACTATCCATGGACTCCCAACCAAAATGAGCAGAGCCTTCTAGACTTTTAACTTCCTTGCTATTCACAGTGTCATGAGTAAATATACACATGTCAAAAGAGCAAAATTGACATCCTTCTCTTTTGTCCAACTTTACAAAAAGTGTTAATAAGCCAAAAAAAAGTGTTAGTATTTATCTTCAAACCTAAAGAAAAAAAATAATTTAACATATATTAGTTTATTTAATAAGAAACATACTATTGCATGAAAAATTTACTACCTGAGTTACTATCTAAAGCTACAACTTCTGTTCCATCTATCTTCTCTTCAATATTAGAATCCAAATGAATAATATCTTCAGCAAGCTCATCCAATGATGACTTTTCCTCGATTTCTAATTCAAAATTATAAACAACGAAAAAGTTAAAGTACACTAGCTTAAATAAAAACATAAAAATAAGTACATTACCTGCTTCTCCAAATAACTAATCTTTGGTACAAATAAGTGCTTCAACAGTTTCTGGTTTTAATGAACTCCAATATTGATGAAGGATCTGCCCGCCACAACTAAAAGCTGATTCTGATGCTACAGTGGAAATAGGAATAGCTAATATATCTCGAGCTATCACTGAAAGAATTGGAAAACGATGTTCATTTAATTTCCAATAGCTAAGCACATCTACTTCCATCTTTCTATGAGTCTTGATTCATCGTATTGCTCAAGTTGAGATTTGCGCGAAGCATTACCAAATTCTTCTCTTTCAAATAAGCCAAATTCCTGCATCATATCAAAATTAGTTAAATTATATATAAAAAAGTAAACTATAAACACTCATTATGAAATAACACTGATCTATTACATGTAGTAAATTATTATCTTTATTTGATGATTCTCCTTCCACAGTAATGGATGCAGGTGCGATGCAGCTAGACATGACTGAAGTGGCTGAATTGTCCGCATAATATTCATTGTAAAGCTTGAATAAACTATCTCGAACCTCACCAAACTCAATTGAATTGTATCCATAAAGTTTCTTATAAGCCCAATCAACAAACTGAATTTTATATCGAGGATCTAATATAATAACTATAGCCAATATCACATTGATTTGAGACTAATATGTTGAAGGTACAAAAAAATATATAATAAGAATGATTAATTAATTAATTCATAATTATTCTCATTCAACCAGCATATTCCGGTCAAAATAAATTTTGACCATCATGATGTGACATATAAAAAAATCAATCAATCAATTAATTATTAATTAATTAACAACTAATTAATTAATTGTTTGGTTTTTGACCACGTAATTTGGAAAGGTAAAAATAAAATAAAATAAAAGGAAGTTGCACATGAAATTCGAAGAAAAATGATGAGCGTGAAACCACAATAAAAGATAATAATAATGGAATAAAAAAATAATAAAAGCGACATGCATAATGATAGAATTAAAAAATAATAAAAGAGACAAGCAAGGGAAAGAGCAATTCCTATTTGAGGAAAGACGTGGGCACGTACAGAAGCATGTAAACAAAAAAATAATAAAATATGAAGAAACATGGAAAAAAGAAGAAACTATAGGCGTCTATATAAGAGCTGATTAAAAAAGCAAAAAGAGATTGATTATTGAGCATTGGCTAGAGCTTACGAAGAAGGAAATTTTCTTGTGCCTCTCTCCGGAGGAAGGAGAAGGAGGAGGCTCCCTGCTACACTTCACATAGACAAGAATAATTTTTTTACCATTTTCTTCTTCCTCTCACTTCTAAGGACTTCTAGAACTTAAGGATTTGATCTATTTATTAGATAAAAAAAATAGAGAAAAGGGGTTAAGGACTTTTAGAACCTAAGGATTTGATCTATTTACTAGATAAAAAAAAATAGAGAAAAGGGGTTAAGGACTTCTAGAACCTAAAGATTTGATCTATTTACTAGATCAAAAATAAACAAAAATAGAGAAAAAGGGTTAAAGACTTCTAGAACCTAAGGATTTGATCTATTTACTAGATCAAAGAAAAAAAATAGAGAAAAGAGGTTAAGGACTTCTAGAACCTAAGGATTTGATCTATTTACTAAATCAAAGATACCTTCATCAAGTTTGAAGATCACGGATTCTACGCTGATAAGTAAAAAGAAAAGATTTATCGAGTACATACCTGGATTGAAAGCCACGGTAAAAAGAGTGGTTAGCGTATCCTATACATGTGGACGAATTCGGAATCAAGCCGATGAACCTGTACATTGGGTACATAACAGAATCAAGACGACGAACTGGTACATAAATTCAGAATCTGAGGCGAGATTTCTGAAATTCAGTAACGAAATTTTAATACTCACGCGCATACATGGAAGTAAGATGGGTGATGATTGTAATTCCTCAAAGGTTGCTGTGAGTAAAAAAAAATAGGGGCAACGTACTGCGATCTAATCCAGAAACCCAGAAAGATGAACGGAGAAAATCACCCAGAGAAGCAGCAAAGCATAAGCAATAAGTTGAAAACTCACCTGGAATTGCGAGATCCTGATCCCAGCAAGGGTAAAAAATCCTTACAAAGAAACCCTACTCAAAATTAAATTGGCGATGAGGCAACTTGGATGCTTACGCATATGAAGAATTATCATTAAAACCCCAAAGGAAGATTATAGCGCGAACGTAAGACATGGGCTATTATGAAAATAAGTGTTTGAGGAGTAGTGCAATCTTAAATTAAATAATTACAATGGTGAAATCAGGCCTTGAACTTGAAGAAAAGGTCCTATAATTTGAACCAGATGAATCTGGGTGGTTCAGAATTTCAAATACCTGATAATGGGCCATCGATCTGGCCCAAGCCCGATTCCAAGCCTTAATTGAAAATTGATATTGTAGCAAGTCTAATGCTCTGATGTTGTCGCTGAGTTGGAATCGCCAGAGGTACTGAGATGGGTGCTTTGGCTCATTCAATCGATTTTGAAGGTTTGGTCCCACGGTCCGTTTATCCAAATTATAAACGTTTGGTCCCACGACCCGTTCATCTAAATTCTGAATGTATAAACGTTTGGTCCCACGACCCGTTCATCTAAATTCTGAACGTTTGGTCCCACGATCCGTTCACCAAATTTTGAACGCTTAGCCCATCAACTCGTTCGCCCAAACTTTGAACGTTTGGGCCATCGGCTCGTTCATCCAAATTTTGAACGTTTGGCCCCACGGCTCTGTTAGTGTTTATGCCCTACAAACCAATGTATAGACATGGTCCAGCGTTATTTGAATGTACTTTGATAGAATTGATTTTATTGATAAAGGCATGGTCGTTATTGTGCAGATTGCTTTACCTGCGTTGATGTATTAAATTCTATAAATAATGTCTCAGGAGTTTGGTTGGATCCATTCTCATAAGGAATCCCTAGTCAATGTGCCTTAGCCGATATGAGACAGCTTTGGTACATGTGAGACTGGTGTATGGGCTGGTTAGGTGCGGGGCATAGTAACGCAGACATACAGGTGCATTGGATGCACTAGAGCGACCCACCATGAGGATTGACTTGTCTAGTCAACAGGTCAATCTCACATGCAAGAGGTTTGCATTGATCCTTAGACTTGAGGTATTCATGTCTAAATATGATGATGTGTATGCTTTGATATAGTCTTACATCTCTCCATAATTGGGTGATCAAAACGACTATCATCGGGCACATCATAAGTCATATAGAGATATGGATGACCAATAGGAGGATTTGCCTCTTACTTAATTGGAAGCATGATATCCACTTTGGGGCGCCCCACCTCATTGGTGCATGACAGGAATGTATGGCCATATAGTTTGAGTCATGACCAATAGATTGGATTAATAAATATGAGACTAATCCAATAGCAGGATATCAGTTTAGATAAAGGGATCTATAATGCATGAGAATCCTTGTTGCTTGTTAGGGAGTTGTTGCTAGATGACTTAAGTCCTATGACATGGGTAGCAGTGATGTGTTGCTAGATACCTCTTACTACTTATGATATTTAATCATCATTGCCATTGTCATTAGGATCCTACGGGGTCACATGCAATAGACTCTTGACTTTGTATTTTGATCTGGATATCTTGGAATATATATTTGAGTTCATTTTGATCCTAAGTCCAAGACAGATTCATGGTTGAATCAGAGTCCAATTGGGATTCATAGGTTTATGTATATCCTGGCCAAGTATGTACTCTATATGGGAGTTGAACTTGGACTTGGGACTATAAACCATGTTGGATTCAAATCCTAATTTAATTATGAGTTAGAATCCTAATCCTATTAGGAATTGGAATCCTAATCCAACTAGGAGTTGGAATCCTAATTTAATTGGGAGTTGGAATCCTAATCCTATTAGGAATTAGAATCCTAATCCAACTAGGAGTTGGAATCCTAATTTAATTAGGAGTTGGAATCCTAATTTAATTAGGAGTTGGAATCCTAATCCTATTAGGAATTAGAATCCTATTCCAACTAGGAGTTGGAATCCTAATTTAATTTGGAGTTGGAATCCTAATTTAATTAGGAGTTAGAATCCTAATTTAATTAGGAGTTGGAATCCTAATCCTATTAGGAATTGGAATCCTAATTCTACTAGGAGTTAGAATCCTAATCCAACTAGGATTTAATTCCTAATGAGAATTGAATATGGATCAGACCCATAGTGGTTGGGCGCAAATCCTAATCCAACTAGGATTCAAATCCTAATAAGAATTGGATTTGGATAAGGCCCATTGTGTTGGGCGCAAATCCTAATCCAATAAGGATTTGATTCCATGGGCCTAATTAATGTTGAAATCCAAATCCAATTAGGGATTGTGGATTTAATCTAATTAAGGCAAATTGGAATCCTAATGGGAGTAGGATTCATGCTTCGCGCATGGCTTAATTCCATATATGGAATTTGTGCTAATTGCCATGGATTAATCCTTATGGAATTTGGTTTCTTCAATTGGAAACTCTCTTGGACATGTGGGCTGGTGTGGAGGCATGTAAGGCTTGATTAATTCAAGTATGGTATGTACCAATCACATAAGGAAAGTCCAAATAATAATTGAACTCAAATTACTCCTCTTGATATGGCAAGAAGCTTGATTCTTTCCAAGCTTCATGATGCGCCAATTCAAGGAGGCATGTGGCTGATGCATTGCGGCAATTCCTTGGAGGAATTGCACTATGAACACTTAAGGAAAGAGGGGTGGCGGTAAGGCTTGCTTGCTTATGAAAGAAGGGGTATGCACCCCTCTCTCGAATGATCAACAAGTACAGAATTTTTTCTTGAGGCAAGGCAACTTGGAGTTGTGCATGCCTTGAAGCCCTAGCTGCCCTCTTCCTTTGGTGATGCACCATTATCCTTCATCCTCTTCTTTGTTGGCCGAGAGTCTCCTTGGAGGAGTTTTGTTGGCGTGAAGAACAAAGGGAGAAGAAGAAGGGCATTCCAAGAGGTGATCTTCTCTTCCCGAGGCTAGCACCAAGCGTGGAAGGGAGCAACGTTGCGAAGGTCGACGCGTGGATACTTGTAGAGGACGAGCACTTGAGCGTCTTCAACTTGGCATCATCAACTTGACAAGCATTAGAGGTATCATCCCTATCACATCCTTGTGTTCTCTCTCTCGCATGGATCCTTGGGAAAGGAATATGTTTCGGGTGTAATGCTTCTTCCGCTGCGTCCTAGGACTGCAAAATTTTAAATTACACCCGGTATTCCCCAACAGGTTCGTTCATCCACATTCAAACGCTTGGTCCCACGACCCGTTCACTAAATTTAAAACGTTTGGCCAGTAGGTCCGTTTATTCAAATCCTGAATGTTTGGCCCACCGGCCCATTCACCCAAACCTCAAACGTTTAGCCTAGTGGCTCGTTCACTCAACTCATCCACTTGATTCAAACATAGTGATGGAGATAAATTCTTGACGCGTGTTGGCGATGACGTTGTTTGGGAGGTACGTACGTTGATACTTCGTATCGGGGCGTAGTTCCTCAATGTTGTTACGGCACAACTCAAAATTTTCTCCATAGCTTATGTCAAATGATGTACTCTTGTAACAAAATTGTAAACCTTGTCGTGACACGAAATTGTGAATGACATTATTCTTTCAACCATTTCTCTTTATTTTGTTATGTGTTATAGATCTCTTAATCAAAGGTGCCCTAAGCTCCTTAGGGGTAATTAACAATGAATGCTTGAGTTCATTGGAAGCTAGAACCTACTAAAACAAAAAGTCTTATAATTTATAAGGTGAATTTGAAACGATCGCACTACTTTTTAATATTTCAATTTACATTGAAATATAACCAAAAATGACCCACACAATACTTATCAAAGTTTTCAAACACTAGATAGCCATCTTTTTCAAATAATCATCTGTACCATCGATATGCTCTTTCAATGTTACACATACAGTGTAAATAAATGGAAAAAACAAATTTGTAGTTGGATATTTAACTCCAGAAAAAACACAAGTGATGTTATAAAAAACAGCGAAAAAGTTCATAATCTTTTGAATTTTTTCCAATTCAAACAAAGATGGACAATTCTTATAATTAGAATCACTCAACTCCAAGTGACATAGTGCATTTTTAAAATATATAGAGCTTTCAAGCATGAGATATGTAGAATTCCATCTAGTAGGTACATCTTGTCTTAGCCCCCTTTTTTCCATCCAAATCTAAAAACTTAGCACATTCAAGAAACTTTTGTTTTCTAACTTGAGAACCCTTGATATATTTTACCGTCTCACGAACTTTTTCAATGGCAGTATCAACTTCTTTCAAGCCATCTTGGACAACTAAATTAAGAATATGAGTGCAACATCTTTGATGTAAATATACACCATTACTTAAAAGTGCTCTTGAAACAATAAGCTTTTGTTTTAACAATCCTACAAAAGCATCATTTGCTGAAGTATTATCAAGTGTGATGGAAAATAACTTATTTTCTATCCCCCATACAACTAACAAAGAGCTTAATTTTTCAGACAAAGTTATACCACTATGTGGTGGAGGCATATACGAGAAATTAAGTAATCACTTATTCAAAACCCAATCTTTGTCAATATAGTGTACAATAAGCGATATATATCCATCAGTAGCAACAGATGTCCATAAATCAGATGTTAAACAAATTCTACTAGGCACTTTCTCCAAACAACTTTTCAATTTGGCTTTTTCTCTTTTGTACATCTTAAACAAATCAGTTTTCATTGTGTTTTGAGTAAAAGTAGTGCAATTCTAATGTAACTATGCAAATAATGCTCTAATTCTAGTAAATTCCACAAATGATAATGACAAATTATGTTTCACAATTGCACTAACAACTAACTGACGAAAACGTATAGGATCAAATGTTGCTTTTCTCATAGCTAAATCAGGGCTAAAAATCACCTGATCAATATCCTTTGTATTTTTCCTAACACAAGTGTCAATATGCCGTTTTAAGTTACCGGCCCCATATTTACTTTCAGATAAAAACAAAGAGCCACACTTTTTACACTTACATCGTGATTTTCCATCAATTGTTTTTTCAGCTGGTTCATAGTGTTGCAATACAATTGATGTATATTTTCTTTTTCGTTTTCCTTTGGCTTTAATTGTTTCCTCTTTTTCTTCTTCAATGTCTATATTTTATAACTCATCATTATTTTCAATTGGCTCGTTGTTATAAAGGTTTTCCATATTATCCAAATTCAATATAGACTGAAATAAAATTAAATTTGAGTTAAAGACTTTGATAGACTATCTTATGTGCAAAAAAAAAAATTTCATTTGATACCTAGGCGCTGTGATTGTGCTGTGTTGATTATCTAGGCAAGCTATAGCCAAGGATGGATGGAGGCAGCTTTATGTCCTCGGGCTCCCAGTCTGTTTAGAGTTTCTTTGTCTTGGCAAGCTAATGGTGCTTACTGTGGCCTATCGAGTGGATGGAGGTGTGGCAAGCAGAAAGGGATGGATGGAGGTGAGACTGAGAGCTGGAGGTGGGATAAACAGAGCGGAGGCAACTAGAGCGGTGGAGGCAACGAGAGATGGCGGCGAGTGTAGGAGCTAGGAGGCGAGACCGAGAGATGGTGACGAGAAATCTGGCCGGCGACGGGAAAGACGGAAGAAGCGTGGAGCAGTGGAGGTGATGGGAAAGAAGGTGAGGAGCGGCGGAGGCGACAGGAACAAAGGCATGGAGCGGTGGAGGCGACGAGACAGAAGGCATGAAGCGGCGGAGGCGATGGCTGGCGACAGGAAAGAAGGGAACGAAGACGTGGAGCGGTGGAGGCAATGGGAACGAAGGCGTGGAGCAGTGAAGGTGACAGGCGACATGAAGGGAGAAATTTGAATCGGCTGAAAGAAGATTTAGGGTTTAGAGATTTAGATTTTAGGGTTAGTAAACTGTAAATAGTTATTGGGCTATGTGGGCTTAAACAAAAAATTGGGTATGTGTTTAATACATAAGATTGGGTTGAGTGGAGATTGGGTTGAGTGGGTAAACTCTAGAAATTAATATATATAATTTATAATTTAAACGGGTTAAGTAGGTCAACATGTATATGACCCGATTATTTTCGAATCATAAACGGATTGACCTGTGTATGACCCAAACACGATTATGGCTAACCCGAGTCCTTGCTGAATAGGCGAGTTAGCTTTGTTGCTGAATAGCTTCTACAAAGGAGCTGGAGGTTCTGTACAGAGTCCTTGCTGCTTGTTAGCTCCAGCCCTCTAAGGCGAGTTAGATTTGTATATGTTGTTGATTCCAGCGAGTAGCTGGCTGTTCTCGTAGCTGTTTGTTGTTGCTGTATCGTAGCTTGCTCGTAGTAGTAGTTGTGTCTTTCTTGTTGTTGTAAGTTCAACGTGTGGCTGGACGATTTTGGTTGTTGTTTTCTAGTGAGTTGGTCGCTACTCTTGGTGGTGTTTCTTGCTGCAGATACCTGTTGTTGCTGATGTATGTCGCTGTGAATTTCTTCCCTGGTGTAGAGCTATAGTTGGTGCCGGTCTCCTATGCTTTGTGTTTGCCCTTCGTTGCTGTGAATTGTGCCTTGAACTGCTGTCATTCCTGAGCTTGCCAAGCTGGGCACAAAAGTTGGGTATTTGAATACCCGTTTCCTAATACTTGTCTGCCTTATTAGTGCTGCTGGTTAAGAGGAGTTTTGTGAGGTTTGTATTGTGAGGATGTAATCAAGTACAAGAAAAAAAAAGGATCGTTAAAAATACAAAAAGAAAAAGAAAAAGTGGGTTGAAGAAAAAGAAGTTTGGGTTGAGTACTATTGTTGTGAAGCCAATTTGCTCGCTGGTTGATAAGTGAGTGAGTGAGGTTTGATTTATTCTCCTTTCTAAGGCTGCCTTGCCCTCACTGGTTACCACTCATAGATAGATGGTCTCATGCCTTAGAAAGATCACTGGTTACCACTAGAGGTGGCCAACGGGTCTACTCGGGCCAGCCTGGGAACAAGCCCACTTTGGCCTGGCTCCTGGCGGGATGTGCTTGGCCTGACCTGTTTATAATCGTGTCGTGTCGGGCCTGGCACGACGGAAAAAACTCTAGGCCCGGCACAGCCCTTGACACAATTAGTCGTGCCGGCCCAGGCACGACTCAATCGCTCCCTTAGTCCGGATCCGACACCCGCACGTGGGCTGAAGCCGACCCGCGGGCTGGAGTCAACACACGGGCTTAATCTAGCCTATGGAGTGGATTCGGCACGCAGATCGTGCCTTACTCGACCCGAATAATTGGCCCACGGGTCGACTTAGGCCTGCGTGCCAAGTATAAAAATAATAATATAAAAATTTTAGTAAAATAAATTTAAAAAATAAACAAATTATTAATTAATTAAAATATATAAAATAAGAAAAAATTAAGAAAATGAAAATTATATATGTTGCACAAACTTTTGAAAAAATATTACAATATTATATATTTTAGACCAGACCCGTTACAGGTTGCCTACGTACCCCACTCAAAGGAGGAATCAGGTCTACGTAGTTCTCTTTTAACTCTTTATACATTTAAGCTTAAATCAATTGCCAACATAATGGACACAAACAATTGATCAGTAGCCAGCGACGCAAGCAGCTACTATGGAAGATGTGCGAACATTATGTTAAGCATACTTGCTCTCCATACTCCATCTTCTCTATGCATATTGCGCACTCCATGTTTGCAGCTCTACCTCCTTCTTCAACAATGAAAAACTCAAGTGACTCTTGTGCTTGGTTTATTTCGATGTGTTGTTCTAGCTCATCGTTGATATTATTACTATCCTCCTCACTATCATTAATTTCAAAGTCTTCAACCTCTATCTCGATCTCAACTCTAGAAGGGTAGGGAGAAGCCAAGAATTTTTGTCTTACATAATCAGATAATTGGATAAAGTGTTCTTCAAACCTGAATACATCAATTCGTATAATTTGAGCAACACGCTCGATAACACTTAAAACAGTGATTCACCATTGTTCAGCATTGAAGAAATTTAAGGTTGACGTAAGGAAGATCCAACGTTGAGAATTTGATAGAATGATAATTATCTTCACTCTTCTATTATCTGCCATCTTTTTCTATACCACGTGCTCCCCTGCAAAACTACAAACACAATTAACAAAGTAATTGAAACTAATTTGATTAAGAGGAATAGAATAATGAAATAATTGAAACTAAAATTTTGTGTGTGAAAATATAAGGAACTATCTAGAATTTATAGGGATAAAATGAGTGTAAATTTATAAATTTATCCTTTATTTTATATTATTAAAAAAGAATAAAATAATAATTTAATAATTAAAAGATAATTATACCTACAAATTTAAATTTTTTAAATATTTTAAAGGGATATAAAGGTAAAATAATATAGGTAAAAATTTAAAATTTGACGCCAAATAATAAAAAGAAAAGTTAATTATGGGTCGTACTTGGGCCAGCTCGTGTGCCGTGCCTAGATCAACCCGCGTGCCGTGCCTGACCCAGCCCGTTTGCCGCAACCCTGTAGCCCAGCATGGCCTAGGCCAGGCCAGGCCACGGGCCACCCGTGACCCGTTTACTTGGTCGTTGAGCCGTGCCGTAGAAACGTTGGCCACCTCTATCTACCACTCATAAATAGATGATCTCGGGCCTTTGAAAGAAAATTTTGTGGGAGAGTTTCGGGCTGTAATACAAGAATCCAACATTAACACTCATTCAGAGAAATATATTATAATGGAAGGATGAATTGGATTGGTGCTGCCAGTCAAAAGGCAATGGCGAATATTAGGACATGTGCTGTCGTAATTGTTATTTTAATTAGTCGGCGATTTATTTTGTGCGTTGGCACCAAAAGTCAAAGCCCGATATATAGTCATAGATATTAGTGTTTGGCGCGAAGACAATCCAGCTGGCGGCTTGTGGCAATCAGCATGGCGCGTCCATGCCTCCCATTTCGATTTCGACTCCCAACACGACCACGATAAGTACGCCACCTCACTGATTGGTTTTTTCGTCTTGGTCTCACACCCCCACGCGGGCGACCCAACAGCGTTAGTTCCAATCGGATAACAATTAAAACGTGACACTGTTCATCTTTAGCTGGACACGTTTAAGTCAAATGAATCGATTGCGGTCATCAAAAATCTAATGTTGGGCCATCGTCACGCCTTTGAGGTCTGCTGTGTTCAGCGTTGAGTGGACCAGCTTCTATTTTATTCCATCCCACAGGTTTCAATTGATTGACAATTAAAAGTCGTCGGCATACGTAAGAGTGGTCCAAAGAGGCAAAGACCCTTCATATAAATTTCAATCCAACCTTTCATTTTTGGCTCCACTATATTCACGAGCACTCTCGCCCCAGGAACCATTTCAGTATATGGTCAACCAAGTCCATCCCGTCAGACAGTTCGCGCGCGTCATTGACTCCTGGGGGTCAACTTCCTCGACTCCAGGAAGTTCCTGCGCTTGGGCTCATGCGACGACATGTAGTCGAGGAACGCCGCAAAGTCGGTGTCCCTGTACCGCTTCGGGTTTTCCCCGTTGACCAGCGCCGGCGAAGGGCTGATCACGCTCGAGAACGGGAGGCTGTGGAGTGACGCCACCGACAGCCGCGACCTCGCAGAGTTGACCAGCACTCGGTGCAGTACGCTCTTGTACCTCCCGTTACTGTATATCTGCATGCGTACTTGAAACGTAACTACACAAATAATAATATCTTGGATTGCTTGTGCGGAAGCGGTAAATAAACTAGTTGACCTCCAGATGGTCTCCGATGTTGACGACGAAGGAATTGGGGAGCGGGTCAACAGTGACCCACTGGTTGACGTGCTGCACCTGGAGCCCGCTGATGTCGTCCTGTAAGAGGAGGGTAAGGAAGCCGTAATCTGAGTGGGGTGGCATGCCGAGTGTGAGGTCGGGCTGAGGGCATGGCGGGTAGCAGTTGATGACCAGAAGGTGAGATCCATCCACGAATTCATCGAGCAATCCGTGGTCAATTCCCAGCGTCTCAAGAATGGCGGCCATGAGATCTAAGAAGAGCGATTTGGTTTCCCTGGCATACCACATCACCTCCTCCCTGGATTTCATCAAATCGCATCAAATCTAAGAGCGGGAGATAATGGTGGAAACCATTCGATCCATTTAATAGCACAATTAATCACACATTAGCAGATTTTTTTTGTCCGGACGTATTCTGACCACTACATATTTTTCTACTACTCACCGAGTAGGGATAATACTTAACGTACGTGAGGCTATGGTTGTCTCTTCAGAGAAGAAGGTTCCTAGATATATTACCTCTTACTAAGATTATAATTTGTCTTTATTGAGGCAGCCATAGGTTGAGCTGTTGACAGAAGCATTCAAGTCATTTATTTCAAAATCTAGTATGCGAGCAGCAGTGAGCTGGTGACGATGCAAAGTCAATGAATGCATAGTAGTCGGACAATAATTTTGCCTCAAGCTAGAATTACTGTGTTTTTTAATTGTGTAACTTGCAAGAACTAGTGCAATATAGCCAGTTGCATCATAATTAAGTAGCTCACCGCAAATCAGTGGGAAGAGAAGGCCAAACTGGCCGGAAGTCCTCCAGCGGCTGGCAGTTGAGCTTCAAGAAATCCCTCCAACAGAACACGGAGTCGTTGTTCTGGTTGAAGCTGGTGCCGTACCTCACCGGCCGCCGTATGTCGTTGGTCATGTACTTTGACCTCTCCACCAACGGCAGCTCGAAGAATCTCCTTCCCGCATCCCGCACCCTCCCAATTCCTTCCCTGTCGATACCATGATTCACCACCTAATTCGATTCAATGCACCAATTAGCATGCAACGCCAAATCC
Source organism: Costus lasius (assembly GCA_027563935.2). Classification (NCBI taxonomy): domain Eukaryota; kingdom Viridiplantae; phylum Streptophyta; class Magnoliopsida; order Zingiberales; family Costaceae; genus Costus; species Costus lasius. The sequence continues at coordinate 102,935,058 of CM050448.1, forward strand.
ATGGAGAAGAAGAGTAATGATGATGATACCTGAAAAAAGCCATATTCCCTGCAGGCGCTCTCCAAGGATTTGAGAGCCAGCCTGCGGTGCGCCGGGGAACGCAGCCGCGCCATGTCAATCACCGGCAGCCCGAAACTGGAGCACTGCCAGGCAGAGTCGAGCTTCTCCTCACGTGGCCGCTCGGAGTCGGGAAGGATGTACTTGGTTGGGAGCCTGGAGACGCGACTCTCATACAAGTGCCTCACCCCCTTCATGTACTCAGCATCTCCACTCTCTTCTCCTGCTGCTCTCCTATTGCCACCCTCCGCAACCGGCTTATCCACCGCCACCACCATTTCCTGGAGATTGACTGAGAGAAGAAAATCTACTAGCTAGTGTTCGAATTGGAAAGAGATGAATCCCGTGGCACTTATTTATATTGGAGACACGGGAACATGTATGGCTGAGGACAGCACTGACAGAAGCGACGCTGTTGTTGCAATCGCTAATTCGACTTGGAAAAAAAAAGAAGAATAAAAAGCTTTTCCTTGTGCTCAATCATTACCAAGCTCCATGGCTTTCATCTCCACCATCCGTATGTTACCGCTGGATTCGATCTCTGACTTGTGGATTTCGCCTCCACCTGCTGATTCAATCTCCAATATGTTTTAATTCCTAATTAAAAAAGAAAGGCGCTTTGGAGTCTAGCGCATATAAATAAAAATAAAAAAAAGACAGAGAGAGAGAGAGAGAGAAAGATTTATTAAACTCACTAATAAATGAGGTCTGACTTGTAGCGGCTGGGACATGGCTGAGGCCTAGCCAGCCCAGCAGCCGGTGAGTGATAAAGGAAGAGGAAAAGATATGGAGAAATGTAGGCCGCCGGTCTCGTTCATGCATCTGAGCGCAGAATTTTGTGCAGTGGAGAGAACCAGATAAAATTCGCGTGCATAAAATGTCAAACAAGAATAATAACAAGGATGAGGTAAGACTGCACGTCGGATGATACCGACAGCGAATTTGATGCCTACACTAAGTACACATCCAAGAATCCAACACAAGATCTGGCATTACCAGAGTCAACCCGAGAGAGCTCCTAGTTTCAGTGCCTTCCCTGGTTTCGAAGCTGTAATTCCTCCCTACAAGAAACCAACACAAGGTCCGGCATTCACAGAGTCAACGCGAGAGAGCTCCTAGTTTCAGTGCCTTCCCTGGTTTCGACGCTGTAATTCCTCCCTACTCCTTTGACTGCTGAATACATACCAAATACATACGAAAATATTATAATCCAGCAACAACTGAGTTCTTCAATGTAATTAATTAAGATTTTGACTGTCTATCCATTCCGCCGGTGTATCGGTATATATCAGATATATTGACACATAAAAATTTTAATACCTGATGGACCGACATAGTATAATACTGATCCGCATTCTTCTCATATGCACAATAAAAACCAATTTATTCGGATCGATATTTTTAAAAAAATCAATTTATTCGGATGGATTATTAAAACATTGACTTGAATGTAGTTTCGTTTCATATTCAAAACCACCGTCGCCGTTAGATTGACATAACATATTTTATACGATAAACAAATTCATTTGTCATTTGCATGACTAGATTCCTCTCGTACTTGTGATCTTTAACCTCTGACAAAGTTGTGCTTTTTCAGAAATAAAAACATTAATTAATTTTCTTCAGGCAAAACTTCTCATTCTGGAAACTTGTAAAGATTTAGCTCGCATGTAAAGATGATGATTCCTAAACTTTGCCTGAGTTTATTAATATAGATTATATTAAAATTAGGAAATATATATGTATATATATATATATATATATATATATATTGATGCGGGAGCATCACAGCCAACATCACAACCGTTCATCATCGACTTGGATCCAGAAACGCCAACCAGTAGTCCGGGGACCCAGGGACTATTAGTCAGATATGAGTGGGCGCCATGTGGAGGGGACTTACCGTTTTTGGAACGCAACGTAAAAGGGCGCTTGGAGGAGATCGAGAGGGCATACAACATTGGAAACAAACTGTGTTTTGGTACTCCGTTGGCGGCGGTAGACCCTAGCGATTGAAGATCTTTATCGGGGTGGATTCCTCGGTCGCGGTTCTTCTCCGAAATTCCTCTCCGGTGGATTCCCTTAGAGGTGTTTCATCTCGTGGACGGCGGATCTTTCTCTCTTTCTCGGGTGGATTCCTGGGTGACGATTGGTTCGTTGTTCATAGTTATCTTTCTTTTCTTGTCGTTGTTTGGATGTTTCAAGAAGAAGAAAACTCATCAGAACCCTTTTATTGTATTGGAGAATTTGTTTGAGGATTGGATCGAATGATATCTGTACTATCTAATTTTTTTAAAAAAAAATCGTCGATATTATTCCCTCATATTTTGAAGAAGTTCCCTGTAGACGAAGCACTCCTCGTCGCCGCTGGACACCTTCGTCCGATAGCAAACTCGGCGCCGCTGGGCACCTTCGTCCGGTATCAAGTGGTATCAGAGGACTCTTCGATCATGGCTGGAGATAGAAGCAAGGCTCCATTGGATGAAGAGACTCACCAACGAGAGCGCAATGTAAATGAACTTACCCTGGCAGACATGGCCAAGCAGATCCGACAGATGCAAGCGACGATCGCAGGGCTTCAGGGAGAAAATATTGCACTTCGAGGCCGCCTTGAGAGGAGGACTCCTGATCCCCATGTATCTGCCGAAGTCGAAGAGCACGGTACAGAAGAACCGGATTTCATCCATTATACTCCGGAGGCAGTTGTTCCTCACCAGTTGCATCAGCAACCCGGTCGCTTCCAGCGGCAAGAACCAGACTTCCGTATTGATCTGCCAGACTTCGAAGGACGTTCACAACCTGAGGATTTTATTGATTGGCTACAAGCTGTGGAGAAGGTGTTTGATTATAAAGAAGTCCCTGAGAATCGCAAGGTCAAACTGGTGGCCTTGAAGCTGAAGAAATATGCAGGGTTGTGGTGGGAAAATCTAAAAAGGCAGCGTATTAGAGAGGGAGATCGCCCCATCATTACTTGGGAAGATATGAAGCGAGAATTGAGGAGGAGGTTCCTCCCCACACATTATCGATTGGATCTGTTCCAGCAATACCACAATTTGACACAATATAACATGACAGTGGATGAATACACCATGGAGTTCGAACAGTTAAAGATCCGCTGCGATGTCAACGAGTCAGAGGAGCAAACCATCGCACATTACTTGAGTGGGTTAAAACTTGAGGTCCGGAATACCCTCCAGCTGCAGAATTTCCTCTCTTTTTCAGATGTATGCAGATTGGCCTTGCGGATCGAAAAACAACAAAAGGAGAGTAGAGGTAAGGGGAGTGCCCTAACGGCCCCAAACCGGGCGCATTCTCCCTTGGGTCCGGTCTCGTCCAGTAAGCCCTCCAGCGCTCCTGGCAGGGGCCCCACTACCACTTTTCCATCAAAGGGAGGCTCCTCAGTTCCAAACAAATCTAGCACCATTGAATCCAGAAGATGCTACAAGTGCCAAGGTTTTGGCCACATTGCGGTTGATTGCCCAAACCGCAAGATCGTCACTTTGGTTGAGGAAGAGGCTGAAATCCAAACGGAAGAGGAGCCACAACACTCTGAGGAAGAAACCACTGAAGGAGGAGATGTGGGCGAATTACTTGTCTGTCGCAACCTTAACTTACAAAGAGAAGAGTACAATGACGAGTGGCTCCGCCACAATATTTTTCGCACACGCTGCACAGTACAAGGAAAGGTATGCGATGTTATAATTGATGGGGGAAGTTTTGAGAACGTGGTCTCCCAAACTATGGTGGAAAAGTTGCAACTACCCACAGAAGACCACCCCAAACCATATCACTTGACGTGGTTAAGCAAACACAGAGAATTGCAGGTCCAAAAGCGCTGCAAGGTCAAATTTTCTATAGGGGCGAAATACTCTGATGAGGTACAATGTGATGTCGTACCCATGGACGCGTGCCACATGATACTGGGTCGTCCGTGGCAATATGACAGAAGAACCACTCATGATGGCTTCAAGAATACGTATATGTTCCGGAAGGATGGAGTACGTGTGACTTTAACTCCAACGAGAAACCAGGTGACCTCGGGTTCCGTGAAGAGGGAAGAACGGGGTCTCACTTTACTTCCGGGGGCTGATGCGCGCAAAGAATTGGAAGCAGCCCAGGGGGGCTGTATCTTGGTGATGCTGGAGGCCAAAGAATCACACACTATACACCCTGTTGAGGTATCCCCAGTTTTAATGGAATTCGCTGACGTGATCCCAAGAGATATTCCCGCAGGTCTTCCTCCCTTAAGAGACATCCAACACGGCATTGACTTTATTCCGGGGTCAGTAATACCTAACAAGGCGGCTTATAGAATGAGTCCGAAAGAACACGAGGAGCTACAACGGCAGGTTTTAGAATTATTATCCAAAGGACTAATAAGAGTTAGCAAGAGTCCCTGTGCTGTTCCTGCCTTGCTCGTACCAAAGAAAGATGGATCTTGGCGAATGTGCGTTGACAGCAGAGCCGTCAACAAAATTACTATTCATTATCGGTTCCCGATCCCACGTTTGGACGATCTCCTTGATCAGTTATATGGTGCTGCTATTTTCTCACGTATTGATCTCCGAAGTGGTTATCATCAGATTCGGATGCGAGAGGGGGACGAATGGAAGACGGCATTCAAAACTCGAGATGGCTTATATGAATGGCTAGTGATGCCATTCGGCTTATCTAACGCCCCTAGCACTTTTATGCGACTCATGAACGAAGTATTTCAGCCTTTTATTGGCAAGTTCGTGGTGGTCTATTTCGACGATATCCTGATATTTAGTAGAGAGAGGAGCCTACATCTGGAGCACCTTCGGCACGTCTTTCAAGCCCTCCGCTAACAAAGGTTATACGTCAACCTCGATAAGTGTGAATTCTTTTCTGACAGTTTGGTTTTCCTAGGATATGTGATTTCAAAGGAGGGCATCCAGATGGATTCCAAGAAAATACAGGCTATTGTGGAGTGGCCCATACCCACATCCTTGTCCGCTATCCGGAGTTTCCATGGCTTCGCTTCTTTTTATAGGAGGTTCATTAAGAACTTCAGTTCCATCATCGCCCCGGTGACGGAGTGCTTAAAAGGGAAGTCTTACCAATGGACCAAGGCGGCCCAACAGAGTTTCGAACTCCTCAAGAAGAAAGTAACTGAAGCCCCCATCTTATCTTTGCCGGACTTCAACAAATTATTTGAGGTGGAGTGCGACGCTTCCAACTTGGGCATAGGGGCGGTGCTCAGTCAAGAAGGAAGGCCGATAGCTTACTTCAACGAGAAACTTAATGAGACTAGGAGAAATTATCCAACCTATGACAAAGAGTTCTACGCTATCGTACGTGCCCTATCTCATTGGAGTCACTATTTACTTGGGCAACCTTTTACTCTCTTTACAGATCATGAAGCCCTTAAACACATCAACAATCAACACAAGTTAAATCGACGTGATGCGACTTGGGTCGAATTCCTGCAGAGCTATAGTTTCCTACTCAAACATAAGGCGGGATCACAAAATCAAGTTGCCGACGCGCTCAGCCGACGCTATACTCTACTATCCACCATGCAGGCACATGTTATGGGATTTGACGTCATCAGGGAACAATATACAGATGATCCAGACTTCGGCTCCATGTGGGAAAAGTGTCAAGATCGCCCCTGCGGGGACTTTCACATGCAACAAGGATTTCTATTCAAGGGTAACTGCGTATGCATCCCACGGGGATCCCTCCGCCGAGCCATCATCAGTGAAGCCCATGACGGTAGGATGGGAGGACACTTCGGGAGAGACAAGATTATAACCTCCATTACCGCAAAATTTTATTGGCCCAAGCTCGGAAAAGAGGTAGCAAGTTATGTCCAGAAATGCAATGTATGCATAGCCGCAAAGAGCTGACAACAAAATACGGGATTGTATACCCCATTACCCGTTCCCCGAGCCCCTTGGGAAGATGTCAGCATGGACTTCGTGGTGGGATTACCACGTACTCAGCGGAAGAAGGATTCTATTTTTGTGGTGGTGGATCGGTTCTCCAAGATGGCGCATTTCATCCCCTGCAGTAAGACAGACGACGCCTCACACATCGCCGATTTATACCTGAAAGAAGTAGTCAGACTCCATGGTATCCCGTTGACGATCACCTCCGATAGAGATCCCAAATTCATGGGTCATTTTTGGCGAACATTATGGAGAAAATTAGGGACCCGTCTACAGTTCAGCACCACCGCTCACCCACAGACAGATGGACAAACCGAAGTGGTGAACCGGAGTCTTGGAAATCTACTTCGAAGCACTATAGGGAAAAACATCCGTGAATGGGATTTACTTTTACCGCAGTTGGAGTTCGTTTTCAACTGTTCGGTAAATCAGACTACACACTGCAGCCCTTTCCAGACGGTCTACGGTGAGAATCCGAAGGGACCCTTGGACTTAGTCCCCATACCCACGATCCACGTCTTCAGTAGTGACGCCAAGGAACGTGCTGATCAATTGCAACGGCAACATGCCAAGTTGAGGGAACAAATACTGAAGCAGAATGAAAGATACAAAGAGAGAGCTGATAGACATCGGCGACCTATACATTACGATGTCGGCGATTTGGTATGGGTTCATATGCGAAAAGAGAGATTCCCACCGGGCAAGTTTGGCAAGCTTAAGCCTAAAGCCCAAGGTCCTTTCAAGGTTCTCCAACGCATTGGGGAGAATGCGTATAAGATCGACCTCCCCGAACACTATGGAATCTCCAACACTTTTAATGTCTCAGATCTTATCTTATATCGCAGGGAAGGCAACGATCCTAACCTAGAGGCGAGCTGCTCGCAACCCGGAGAGAATGATGCGGGAGCATCACAGCCAACATCACAACCGTTCATCATCGACTTGGATCCAGAAACGCCAACCAGTAGTCCGGGGACCCAGGGACTATTAGTCAGATATGAGTGGGCGCCATGTGGAGGGGACTTACCGTTTTTGGAACGCAACGTAAAAGGGCGCTTGGAGGAGATCGAGAGGGCAGACAACATTGGAAACAAACTGTGTTTTGGTACTCCGTTGGCGGCGGTAGACCCTAGCGATTGAAGATCTCTATCGGGGTGGATTCCTCGGTCGCGGTTCTTCTCCGAAATTCCTCTCCGGTGGATTCCCTTAGAGGCGTTTCATCTCGTGGACGGCGGATCTTTCTCTCTTTCTCGGGTGGATTCCTGGGTGACGATTGGTTCGTTGTTCATAGTTATCTTTCTTTTCTTGTCGTTGTTTGGATGTTTCAAGAAGAAGAAAACTCATCAGAACCCTTTTATTGTATTGGAGAATTTGTTTGAGGATTGGATCGAATGATATCTGTACTATCTAATTTTTTTTAAAAAAAATCGTCGATATTATTCCCTCATATTTTGAAGAAGTTCCCTGTAGACGAAGCACTCCTCGTCGCCGCTGGACACCTTCGTCCGATAGCAAACTCGGCGCCGCTGGGCACCTTCGTCCGGTATCATATATATTTGGAGATGAACAAGGACTTGCCACCAATTCTATAAATTAGTACTACTGACCTCAATCTAATCTACCAACTATTGACGAATATTCATAAGGCCTAGCTCTAGCACCATTTATAGTAAGCGAACAAGAAACATTGCTCATTGACATTACATGAGATGCCCGGTGGGTAGGAATATGTGAGATATAATATAATGCAATCTAATTTGCACCCCCATTGACATTACAGTGTTTTTTTTTGTCTACTTTAATTTGTTTGTTCTTGGTAAATTTGAAGCATGATTAGACTAAAAAAGAAGATTTAATTAGCTGGATCCCAACAACATCTTGGTGATCAATTGTTACTGATCAAGTTTAATCACAGAATTTTTAACAGAAATTGCATATGAAATGTCAAATATCATATATGTATCCGCATGATCTAACTCTGCATGATAGAATCTAACATAAATATCGGATCAAATCTGATCATAACATGGAAAGGACGTCGGTAGAATTAACAGCTAGATGTAGCTTAATCTTTAATTAGTAGATATATCATCGATTAGATTCTTCTGATCATGCATGAGATCGAGTCGACATAATTTTATATATAATTACTAGTAGATCGCTGTAGATTTTACCTCTTCTAGCTAGCTATTTGTTGATCAGTACTGTTTTTATTTTTTAAAAAATTTTAAATTTTGCTTAACGAAAAACATTATTATATTATAATGGCGAGCAAGATTTATATTTTGTTCTCTTTTCCGTGTCTTAAATATTCTAATTAAACTCGTACAAGTAAGAGATTTTTTTTTTTTTACAATGAAGTGAGAATAATTAGTTAGCTTTTTGTCTAAAATTAATGAATTATTGTTTTGCTAGGTCTCAGATCTTTCGAAAACTGATTCTATTTTCATGTGATCTCACAGTTTGGCTCCAATTCTGGTTTGACAAAGACATAACAATACGTTAAAATCTTTATAAATTGATCACATGACACATCGCGTCAAGTTCCACCAAATTGTCACATGTAATTGTCTTGTTATAAAAGAGGAATGTATCTCTGCAGTGATAATGACGGCAGGGTATGTCTCCGGTGGAGCTTATGTCAAAATTGGTCAAAAAAGTAGAGACTAAGATTTAGGGTGTCTTGACTATACTCAATTCATAGGTCAAAGCCTCGTTAGGCTTTTTAGTAGATGATAGTTTGTCTTGGTTCATATGCTGGATTTGTTGCATCAAGTCTTTGCATTTTGAGCTGAAGTTGACTTCAGCTTCTAATTGGATGCCAGCTCTTCGTGGGCTCGATCATTATATGTCTCAGGTCATATTTGGAGGTAATATAGAAAAATTAAAATTTATTGAGCAGAGTAAATTAAAATTTATATATATATAATTATAAATATGTATTTATATTTAGTTAATTTTAAAAATTAAGTAGAAGTATTTGCTCACACTCACGTATATGTGACTACACCACTGATCACAACAAACAAAGTTAGGGACTCTGAAATTACTGAACATCATCACTTAGTAGAAACAAGAGTTATGACGTATCTAATTGAACTATATTGAGATCCATAAATGAGTATTAAACATCTAATTAGACTATATTGAATAAAAGATTATTTAGGTAACAATTGTGCAAATTGGCATGCTAATTTAATAGTGATTATAAATGTTGTGAGAGTTAAAAGAAGAATCCACTTATTATAGTTCACTAAGATATCAGTAATTATATATATATATATATACTAGTAGTCATGTGTTCAGAGATAAAGATCCAAAACTGTCCCAAATGAGAAACTAAAATAAATCATTAAATACAATGAATGAAGGAGATAGAGATGCATTTATTTTATAATATTTGCACATTTGTCCTATTAATTTATTTTTCTTTCTGCTTTTGGAGTCAACTGAGGGCATAAAACGATGGTGTGTGTTATGCCTGTTGGTTGACCTACTTACGCATGGGTCCAAAATACCAAATTTCCTGCTTGTCAATATTTTATTTGTTGTTTCCTCCTCATTCGCTGCACTGACCAGCAACAATTTTGGGATCATCATCTGCAATGACGACACATCAAAAGATGTTCTATTCTGTAAAATTTTTTTTTTTTTTTTTGGTTTAATAGCTACATATAAAGCTTCTCCAAAGTGGTTTGACTCTAAGAAATATATCATTTTTCATTCTCTAATTATTTTTTAATTTTTTTTGGTCACATTCATTGATTTTATTCCAATACTTTTTTAGAGTGGTGCTTGACCTGATTCTTTTCTTCTTTTGGCTAATGTCCATACAAAAGGTCAACTCTCACCGTTGACCGAATTATCTTTATCATGAAACTGGGTGGCCAGAAATATAAGATGGAGATGGAAAAATGGCTGCGCGAGGCTTGGAACAGTGATTCTTGCTCCTGATTACGTGGGAAGCAAGTAAATCGCTGCTTCAATCGGGCAGCTAAGTTTTTATGGGTTAGGCAATGCGAATCAGCCCCTTTAACATTGCTTCATTTGGTGATGGATGTCATTTTTTTTTTTTTTTTTTGCATTGCGTGCCTGGAGGTAATGGTGTCTTGTCCAATGACCAATTTGGGAAACTAGCTACTTGTTTTTGCAAGAAGTCTGGGGCAATGCACAACAAGTTTAACACCCATGATGAATGAAAGCTTAGAGCTCGTGATAGCCATTTGGCTGGTCTAATGGATGAAAGATTGCCTGTAAGTATGAAGCATCCATCGTCAACTGCACAAGTTAGTTTTGATGCTTCCCTTGGTTGGTGCCATTATTAGGAAAGATGAGATGAAGAGAAAGCAAATTTGTCGCACTTCATGTGTTAATTAATGTGTCGATAAGTTACCATAGACTGGGAAACATTGAATTGAAGGAAACATCAAATTTGGGATGACAATGGGCGGAGCGGGATCAGGTTTTGTCATCCTCAACCCAATCCTGACTTCCCCAAATTCATCTCAGATCTTGACCTCGAACCCGACAGGTTTAGAAAACTCAACCCCACACCTGACCCTGCGGGAAAATCAGACTCTGACTGGCTTAAAAAATAAATATATATTATAAATAATATTTTAAAATTATTTTTCATTCTATATTCATAATATATAAATAAAAAATATTTTATATAAACTATACAATCATTTTTATATCAAACTACTATAAATTTAGTACCTAAATTATAACTTAGAAAGGGTTAATATATCATTTTAATGATGGGGACGAGTTCGGGGTTGGGTTCAGGGCAAGTACCTAAATTTCCATACCCGACCCCGACATGACTTTATCCCGTCGGGTTTTTCTCAAACTCAACTCGAGAGTCAGTCAACTCGAGTTTTTCCCATTAACTTTGGGTCAGATCGGGGAGGCACAAGCATAGATTTTCGTGCAATCCCTATATCAAATGTTTCCGGTCTATGGTCACATTCACGGTAACTTATTAACAAGTTAACTCCTGTAGTGTGGCAAATCTGCTTTATACTCACCCATCTTTATCAAAAATGACACTAAGGAAAGCATCAAAACTTTTATATATTTTTATAAGTTTGTATATATATATATATATACATATATATATGTATGTATATATACATATATGTATGTATATATACATATATGTATGTATATATACATATATACATATATACATATATATATATATATATATATATATATATATATATATATACTTTTATATTTTTTATATATTTATATGTTTTTATTTTTTAATTTATATATTATATATTTTTTTTTTGGTGGGCCCGAGCAAAAGTTCTTTTAGTGGGGATTTAGTGGGGAATGAGGGAAAGAGAAAATTTTTTTTTAATTCCCTTACTTGCATCCCATATACGTTAAATTTTTTTTTTTTAATTCCCTTACTTGCATCCCATATACGTTAAAGCGTGAAGTTTTCTCCAAATAAATGTGCATCTAGATTTGTATAAGTCTGAATCTGAATTGGACGGCTAGGAATTTAGCTGTCTAATTGCTAATAGCCAGGCCCTAGCTAGAAGTTTTTTTCGCCCCATGTACCCTCCAATGCCATCCCTTGCCCTCGCCTGTTTCGCTTCTAATACCAACCTGCTACCCTTTGCCTTTTACACAATCTCGCCTGTTTCGCTTCTAATACCAACCTGCTCACCGCCTCACCTTCAAATGACAGTGGGTTTGTGAGTGATGGTGGGCTAAGTGGCATGGTGAGTGATGATCTGTATTTTGGTAATATTTTATAACATAATTTTTTATCAAAACAAGTCATACTTTGGTTTTTTTATATCTAATTCAAGTGTTTATACTTGTTTTATTTGAAATCTTCACTTTTCCTCATCTTCTTATATTTTTAGATAAAATCACCCACTTCTAGAGCTTATTTGACGATTTTGAGACCATAAGGTGATCGAGGACCGAAAGACGAGCCAGCATAGCAAATTTGGGCTGCTAAAACAGAGCATCCTATAAACATCATAGCCTGACCGTAATTACGTTCACGGTCGTGATGACTAATTGACAAGATTTCACTACCTGGTTGTGATTCTCATCACAACCGTGATGTTTCTAAATGAGGCTTTGACGAAGTTTTTCACATAAGACTTCACGGCTTGACCGTGAAAGTCTTCACACCCATGATCGTCGAGCCTGAAATCCACAAAAGGCTTCACAACTTGCCAGTGAAGACCTTCACACTAGTAATCGTGATGATCAGAAACTCACAAATGAATTCACAATCCAGCAATGATCATCTTCACAACCGTGAACAGAAAGCTAGAAATTCACAGAAGACTTCACAACTTGATCATGAAAGTCTTCACGCCCGTAATTAAGTCTCCCAAAATCTACAAAAAAACATCCTTGCCAGTGATTCTCTTTATGCCCATGATTGTTGGGAAACCCCGGGGATATTTTACAATTTTTAGAGATATAAATTACACAAAACATTACACAGCGGAAGCAATATCCCTGAAACGAGCCGGTCCCAAAAACCCAGTGAAGATCGCAAGCGAGGGAGTCGACAAGATGAGATAGAAAATACCTTGAGCAAGGCGAGGCTAATGTCGAAGTAGGCGCCCAAGCGTGCGCCCTCTGCAGTCTCGCATACACGGATCACCTCGAGTCATCTTCTTCCACGCCCAGTGCTAGCCTCGGGAAGAAGATCCAAGCCTTGTGCTTATTCCTCAAGCCTTGCGCTACCTCCAAGGTATATGCGCCAAGAGGAAGATGAGGAGAAGGAAGTTGCCAAGCAACACCAAGTTCCTCACGCCAAGAGGAAAGGAAGATGAAGTGTTCTCGGCTAGGGTTGGATGGAAGAGAGTGTGCTACTACCTCTTGCTCTCGCCTCTCTCTTGTGATCACTCCTTCAAGATTAATTGTGTGTCAAGAGGGGGCGTCTAGGGCCTCTTATATAGAGCAAGAGGCGGTCTAATATGTGGCCACAATTCAAATCAAGTGGGCGGCTAGGAGAGGATGTAGGAGAATTAATCAAGTTAATCAAGTCCTAATCCAATTAGGACTCTAATTGATTCAAACAATTAAATCCTAATCCAATTAGGATTCTAATTATTTAAACAATTAAATCCTAATCTAATTAGGCTTCTAATTAATTAGTTAAATAATTAGTCCTAATCCAATAAGGATTCTAATTAATTAATTAATTAACCCATATGATTAATTTCAAACCATAGGCGTTAACTCTAGTCTAACCAGGGTTAAGCACACGCCTACTTTCTCCTTCTCCTTAAGCCCAGTAAGCCCAACTTTAAAATGGGCCCAGCCCAAGGTCCATTATGTTAACCAAGCCCTTGGATCCAATCCAATTTAACCCAAGATCCGAGTTATCCAATAACTCGATCATAAGGCTTCCCGATCAATACGAGAACTCGAGTATCAAGGTGTGCGACCCTGTAGGTTCCTCTTACGCTAGCAGTGCTGACCAAAGGTCACCACAAGCAGTGAGTGACACCTAGCAGTGCATCGCTGCTACCCAGGTCATCGGAATGGATATAGACATTGACATCCTCATCATCGCAATCAGGTACAGATGCATTACAGTCTCTTTGCCGAACTGATATCCGATTGGCCAAGTGTGTCACCACTTGTTTTTATCCAATCTCATGGCTATGACTAAATCAGGTCTCACCTGGGTATGGCCATACACTTTCAGTCATAAAACCATAAAGGAGCTCCATGGATATCATGCTTCCCTTAGGAAGGGGCAAATCCTATGTCTGTTCATTGACCTTATCATATGGGTCGTGATATGCCCAATGACAACCGTTATTACCTCCCAACTACGGCAAGGCATTAGGTTGTACCAAGGTATATCCCTAACCATACAGAATGGCCAATGACCTCAAGTCAAGGGATCAATGCATCTCCTATCACTTGTGAGGATGACTTGTGACACCAAGTCATTGCCTCACAGCGGGTCGGTCCAGTACATCCACCACTGATATACCCATATGCCTGCGTTAGCACCTTGTGCCTAACCAGCCCATATACCAGTCTTACAAGTACCAGAGTTGTCCCTTATCTACTCAGGTACATTGACTAGGGACAATCATTTGAGCACAGATCCAATCTGTCTCCAGGGACATTATCATATAAGTACATAATCGCAGATGTAAGCAAATATAGATAATGACAATGCCAGAATAATATAAAATATCAACGTCAAGTAGTACAGTAATGGACCAAAACTAGGTCCAAGGGCATATACACCAACAATGATATTATCTGCCAATCGTGATTCCTCGCAATTTTGGGGCAGATCCCACCGAATTTCGACTTGATTCATGTTGTGATCCACAAGTGCACGGATACTCGAAGTAATAATTAAGATATCGAACCCACAGAGACCTATATTATCGAATACCAAATAGTTGATTTCTTACTATCTAGGCAAATCGAAGTAGTGAAAAATAACAATCGGAAACTAAAACGGAATTATCAGAGAGAAAAGCTGGGACTAGGGTTTCGTTCACTTTAACTTTTATGACTAGATATGAATAAGGATTTCGTCAGTTCAATTTTATCATGATGAAGATGTAATTTACTTAATAAAAGGATTGTTTCACTTTTGTGCAAACAACCGCACAGGGATTTATCTTCGCTTTCGCGCAAGATTCATCTCAATGCTGAAGATAAGTAAATCATCAAACAATGAACTCGAGGATCACTTTCGTGCATCTGAATTCTAGGTTGATAACCTCTAGTGGAGTCTCGAGGATCACTTTCGTGCATCCAAGTCTCGACACTAGTTTTACTCATGGATCTCCAACGTTCCGATCCTTGCTTTCGCACAAGATCTCCACGTTTGACAAATAGACATCGATATATAGATTCATGTTATAATCATGACAATTATTCTACTAGAACAGATCAAGTTGGATCTAACCTAATGAAGGGTTCCTAACATACAATTCTATGGTTCCAAATTCTCAAGCAATTACCTTTCAGTCAACAGCGAAAATTCTAAGAACATAATTAGTAACATGGACTTATAGAGAGTATAAGCACAATTATCACATGAGCAAAATCATCATGCTAAGATCAAACGCAACGAAATATTGAAAAAGTAGTTTATCTAGTCATTGGAAATCAAGTGAACTACTCCCCCATGTCCCAAAAGTAGTTTAAGCTATCATCGTGAAGGAATTACAATGAGTCATGGTTTTAGAAGATCGAAAATCAAAGGAAAAGAGAAGTTTAGAAAATACAGCACGGCTGTGAAGTATTTCACAGCCATAATTTACAAAGAACGTCGATGAACAGTGTCGGCGACTCCTCTTTCTTCGATTTCTCTTCCACTTGATCTCCTTTTGATCTAAAACTTCGGGTGTGTTGCCTCCTCCTTCAGATGAAGCTTCAGTAGAAAAATCACGGCCGGAGATTGCCTGGATCGAGCACGGCGGTGAAACCCTAGGCGGCAGCGTGAATCACAATTTCTCCCTCCACAGTCGATGAAAATTGGGACTTCCGGTATGTGCGTAATTTTCTCCTCCCAAGCTCCCCTTTTGCTTCTTACGGCATCCAATTTAGAGTTCTGAATCGCCCGCCATCTTCTTCGCAAGAATCGGGCGTCGATATTGACCTGGGCGTTGTGATCAAATAAGGAATTACGGTAGTGTAATAGTTCACGGTACTGCCGTAAAATCCCTCGGGTATTTTGTTCTTGAAAAAGCTGGAAATTACGGCACCGTAATCCGATTTACGGTGGTGCCGTAAAATCGAGGAAACTTTATGTTCGGAAGTGATCGGAAAATATGGCCCGTGTAATCCTTTACGGTGGTGCCGTAAAATCGGGCGAAGTTTCTGTTCTGAGGCGCTCTGAAATACGGCACCATAATATTGTTTATGGCGGTACCGTAAAATCCGAAAATCTTTCTGGTTGCAAACTCCTCAAAATACGGCAGGGCTCGGATTTTACGGTACTGTCTGAAATTACGGTACCGTAAAATAGATTACGACACTACCATAATTTGCTGACTTGCTCCGTTTGGTGTGAAATTTCTTGGGTAATTTCCTCTTGATGATGGTAACTCTTCTATGTGTTTGATTTTGCTTGAAAACTCTTTGAAATAGTGTCTTTTTACCTGAAAATTGAGAAAAACCAAAATAGAAGTAGACTTTGTAATATTCGATGAATTTAGCATGAAAACAAATAAAAGATCTTCAATCTAGCATGAAAAGATATTCAAAATGATACAAAATATACTATATATTTTGGTGTCATCAAAATACATAAGACTCAAACTTTGCTTGTCCTCAAGCAAAAATCAAAATTTTGAAATCAAAATTTGATTAAAAGAATAACCTTGTCATGCTCAATAAATTTCTAAAATACAACCCATCAATGAAAAATTCTATCAATTGATGTACAAAACTTCAAATAAACATATCATCTTTAAAACTCAATCCTCTGGATCCATAATTTAATCAAATAAAACTTCGCAACATGTACAATAAATAGAATTTTCAATCTCATGATTTCACCCAATTTTCAGTTCAAATCTATCATGCTTTTGTTTGCAGGAATTAGGTTTCCAAGATCTTTTTCCACTCATTTTTTTTTCTTTTTCTTTTTCTTTTTTTGGCATGTACCCACATAGATACATACTTTTTCATTCCTTTTTGCATCATTCACATTCTCTAACTCAATTACCGCCTTTTTTCTGGTGACGAGATTAGAGTGCACGGATCACATAATCAGTGCAATGGAACTCATATCCTCTAATTTGGAAAGAATTTACTAAGGACAGCGGAGTTTATGTGAAATGATTTCTCTCATGGCATGTACCCACATAGATACATTCTTTTTCTATTTATTGCTTCAACCTATGACCTTCGGTACCACTGCGCTTTTCAATGGTGCCAAGTAGGGGAGTCCTCACCATTATTTTGTGGATCTTGGATTCTTATTTCTCAACAAATAACAAGAATAGACTAAACATCTACTAGGTTGATCAATTGATCTCAATTCATAAATCGTACTCATATACTCATTTTATTCAAAAGAAAATTTTCACCTTTAGATTTTATCCCTTAAACAATACATCTACCCAAAATTTCATGCATCAACTAATTTCATATTTCAATAGACAAATATGTATTGAAGAAATAAATTTAACATGATGGGGCTATAACTCTAATCAAGAATTTGAGTTCATTCATCATCAAAAATCATCAACACATCTCAAAACTTAATCATATATCAAGATATTTTCATCATCACATCATGTCAACAAGAATTAATATCATCATAATGTAGTACAACCATATCGAAAAGTGAATCAGAATTTCAATATTCGTCATACAACCATATTGAAAACAAAGTAATCATATCAAAAATCAGTGGCGGCGATTATGAAGCGTCATCCTTCCCTTCATCATATGAAAAATCAACGAGATGTATATGGAAAAACACAGTATGGTAAAGAAGTAAAGGAAAACAATACTCACAAAGTATCTACTCGTCGCCATCTGATCGTGTAGCCTCAGAGTCTTTCGCAGCAGCCTCCATGGGATCATAATATGGTGTTCCTCCTTGATCACCCTGGTATCCATAATCTCTATGATCTACATAACCAAAACGGTCAAAAAGGAAGTTACTCATGTCTTCCATATGATTACATAACCTTTCCATATCCCTCTGGATGTGCCCTAGAGTCTCTTCCATCCTCTCCTAGAGGCGTTCTTGATTATACATCTATGCTGTGAGCGCCTGGAAACCTGGATCGTGATGGCTAGCAAAACCACCCCTTGTCCCATGTGAAGAAGTACCGGCGGCCTGTGCAGAATCGTGAGGTGGTGACTCCATCCCATACGGATCACTCCTTCCACCCCAGGTGGGTGGTGGTGGAACTGTATCAAGTGGCGGAGTGAAAGCTGCTTCAGCTGCACTGGGAGATAACTTCCAGTTGGCTCTGTCTCTGACTGTGGTCTTCTCAATGCGAGGTAAAGGTAGAGGAGGGATATTTGGCCCAAGGACCAAAAAAAAAGTGTCTCCTTCTCTTACAATCATCTTCATTGTTATGCAAGACTCAATGTCGAGTCTTGCATTCCCTCGTGCCAACTCAATCCCATATGGCTCAATCCCGAAATACCTAGCTATAGGAGTGATCAGACCTCCTATCACCACTGATCCTCTAGTCGCTCTGGCCACCTTATCCATGTGCTTGATCATGAAGTAAGCAACGTCAACTGCGAATCCACTGAGCATCCCCCACAGGAAGTACAGCTCATGCTCACGGACCATGCCGTCACTATCTCCTCTACCGAATACTGTGTGTGCTAGAACCCGATGTGCATACTTGATACAAGGGTTCATGATTTTTGAGGCTCTGGCAGAGACGGCATAGAAGTGATTTTCATTAGTGATTTGGTTCCAAAAAATGTTCTCCATAAATCCCAGGGGTATCTCAGTGTACCCTCCTGTACTCAGGCCAAAGATGTCTCTAACCTCCTGCAGTGTTAGCTTCCTTTCCTCATTTGCTAATCTGAAAGTAATTTCCCCATCAGCATGGCCATTGGCATACTCTTTTAAGTCTATAGTCAAACTGCTCAAGAATTCCAAAACAAGTGGAAGATAGGTGTGCGGAGTCATCTGGAAGAACTTCCTGGCTTGGATTCTCTCAAACATCCAAAGCATATCATCATAAAGCCCCAAGGCTTCAAGAGTCCTCTGATCAACATACTTGGTATTGACGATTCTTCTTTCCAACAGTTTATTGTATCTAGATTCCTGCATTTCGTTCCTGAATATGATTCCATGGGGGTTTTGTGGCTAAGATGGCTCTGTAGGGGCTTTCCCCTTCCTTCTTGGGAAAATCGCCTTTGTCCTTGGCGCCATGAATGTATTCAAGCTGCAAACTCACAATTTTAACAACAACATAACAATATAATAGTTCAATTCAAGCCCACGAGCATCTTATCAACATGTTCTATCATCATAAAAACAGGGTAAAAACAGAGCATGTAATCTCAATCTCAACTCAATATGGCTAGCATGAATTATTCTTCTAATATTACCAGCAACAATTATCAAGCTTATTGGAAACGAAAATCAACTTAGAACTCAAGCTCAAACTCAACGAACGACAAAACCATGAGTGAACAGTAACTATGTTACGTTTTGACATGTTTCAGCTCAAATCGCCTACAAAATCAGTCCAAATTCCTTTCAAGCAGCAAAGAATTTAAAGCTTATCCCCTAACGAGTAAATGGAAACAAGAATCATTCAAAATGGTTAAGAATCGAGCGAGAACGAGTGAAAGGGGCGAAACATGTTAAAAACTCGTCAAGATGGAAAAATCGGTAAAACGAGTACCTAATCGACGATGAAGGCTGGGCGTGAGAGGTCGCCGGTGTCCACAGGCGGTTGGAGACGATCGGAGAGGCAAGAACGAGTGAAAACAAGGGTAAAAACCCTAAAAACGGCCCGGTCAAAACCCTAAATACGGCACAGGACTCGCGTGCCAGAAAATAGATTACAGCAGTGTAATGTTTTACGGCACTGCTGTAAAATCTCGACTACTCTCGGGTCGAAAGTGGTTCGAAAATACAGTACCGTAAAATCCTTTACGGGCACCGCCGTAAAATCTCAAAACCTTTCTGTTCAAAAACGACGTGGAATTACGGTACCGTAAAGAGGTTTACGGTACTTGCCGTAACACTCAAACACTAAGATTTTTTTTTTATTTTATTTGAAAATTCAGAAAATCGAAAATAAAATTTCGTGAAAATACGGTACCGTAGAATACCTTACGGCGGGTACCGTAATTTCGTGGCAAATTTCTGATCGAAAGAGGCTGAAAATACGGTACCGTAAAATACCTTACGGTAGTACCGTAATTTGTTCCAAATCAAATTTTACCTACAAAAATAAAAGAAAAATTAGTATTAAGCTAAAATTAAGTTAAAGAAAACAAAATAGAGGTTAGAAAGCTTGGGTTGCCTCCCAAGAAGAGCTAATTTAAAGGTCATTAGCTTGACCCTTTAACACTCGGGTTTGATCGTGAATTCTTAGATTTCCACTCTGATTTTTCAACATAAGGCTCAATCTTGAAACAGTATCCAAATTTGCTCAGAATCTCTTCTATTTTGTCAATCAATATATAGCCTCTTCTTCTTCTCTTCCTTCTTGTCGTTTTCTTTTTCTGCAATTTCTCATCAATACTCTCAGAAAGATTGTTAGATTCATTATTGAGGTTTCATCAAACAAACTTGAAACATCATAAATATCATCATTAAATATCTCAACACTGCAACAAGATCCTGAGTATGAAAGCTTGTTCAATGAATCATTAAGATTAAATTCAATTTTATTGTCACATATATCAAAAGTAATATTTCCTTCTTTCACATCTATGTTTGCCTTAGCAGTGGCCAATAGTGGTCTATCTAGAATTATAGGATTTCTAGAATTTTCCTCCATGTCTAACACTACAAAATCTGCAGGAATGAAAAACTTACCAATTTGTACAGGAACATTCTCTAATATGCCTACATGATACTTTACCGATGAATCCGCGAGCTGTAAAGATATGGATGTATGCTTTAGCTCTCCAAGATTTAGTTTCCTGTAAGTAGAAAGAGGCATTAAACTCACACTAGCACCTAGGTCACATAAGGCTCGGTCAAAAGCCATAGTGCCTATTGAACAAGGTATAGAAAAACTACCTAGATCTTTCAGTTTAGGTGGTAGTTTGTTCTGTATGATAGCACTACAATCTTCAGTTAAAGTAACAGTGCATGTGCCATAATCATCTAGTTTCCTTTTACTAGACAAAATTTTCTTTAAAAACTTGGCATAAGATGGCATTTCAGTAAACTTCAGTAAATGGAATGTTAACATATAGCTTTTTCAGGATTTCAAGGAATTTGCCAAACTTTTTGTCTAGTTTATTCTGAACCAACCTTTGAGGAAAGGGTATAGGTGGCTGGTAAGGAGCAGACAAATTAGGTTTAGGATTATCTTTTTCACATGATTCTTCTCCTTTAGGTTTATCACCCTTTTGAGGTGGTAAACAAGTTTGGGGTTCCTCATGTGAAGAAGATTCTCCTAACTCTAATTCCTCTTCATTATCATCAAGCTTTTTTTCAGTGTTTTCAAACCTCCCTCTAGGTTCTCCTAGTTGTTTCCCACTTCTAGTCATGATGGCATTACAGTGCTCCCTAGGGTTTATCTCAGGTTTTGCAGGCAATTTCCCAGGGGGTCTGTAAGGACCACTAGCATGTTGTGCAATTTGGTTTTCTAACATCTTATTATGTGCCTCTACTCTATCCATTCTAGAACTGATTTGATCAAGACTTTCCCTAAATTCCTTCATTTCCTTCATTTGTCTATTTTGGTTTGTCATGATTTCTTTTTGATCAGACATAAATTGATTTTGATTGGCCAAAAGTTGTTCAAGTATGGATCCCTCATTAGAATTCTGATTTTGATTTTGATTAAAGTTCTGATTTGGTCTTTGATATCCTTTATTCTCAGTGTTTCCCCCTACATTGTTATTGTTTTTTAATGAAAGGTTGGGGTGATTTCTCCATCCAGGGTTATATGTACTAGAATAGGGATCATTATGTCTATATTGATTATAATTCCCTATGGCGTTCACATGCTCGTTACCCTGATCAACAACTATTCTACAATATTCAGCAGTATGACCATCATTGCTACAAATTTCGTAAGTGATAGCAGAAACAGAAGCATGTTGCATAGAATTAAACTTACTGCACAAAAAGTCTACCTTCTCTGCTAAGGATTGTCATCCTTCACTTTCACCCTTACCTTGAGAAGGCTTGTAAAGTACTCCTCTCTCGGCAGTTCATTGATTGTGATTCAATGTCATCTCCTCTAGCAGTCTGAAGGCAGCATCTGGTGTTTTGCTCATAAGAGCTCCTCTTGCAGCAGCATCCACAGTCATTTTAGTATTATCTGATAATGTATAGTAAACAATTTGCAGTAAACTCCAATCTTCAATGCCGTGGTGAGGACACTTCCGCTGTAATTCGTTGAATCTCTCCCATGCCTCACTGAACGACTCCCCACTTCTTTGTTGAAAGTTTGTAATTTGATTCCTCAACTGAAGTGTCTTGCTTGGGGGAAAGTATTTTGTCAAGAAGGAATTTGACAATTGATTCCAAGTGGTGAAGGTACCGGTTGGATTTGAGTGAAGCCATGTCATTACTCAGTCCCTAAGAGAAAAAGGAAAAAATCTTAATCTCAATGCATCGTTAGAAACACCATTAAATTTAATAGTATCGCATAATTCAAGAAATGAGGCCAAGTGTTGGTTGGGATCCTCCAGTGGAGATCCTCCAAATTGATTTTGTTGAAACATTAAAATAAAAGCAAGTTTAATCTCGAAATTGTTGGCCTCTATTGTTGGCCTAGCAATACTAGAATGAATTTCATGTTGATTAGGGGTTGCATAGTCCCTGAGTGTTCTCTGATTGTTCTGATTGTCTCCCATCTCTAATATTTCTTCTTGTAACTCCGGTTGGGATGTCTCTTGCAGTTCTTCTTCTAATCTCAACTTTCTGCACACTCTTAATGTTTTATTGATTTCAGGATCCAATGGTATAAGTGGTCCTGACCTAAGACTCCTGCGCATGCAAAGTAGATAGATCAAGTGATTTCAAGAAATAGAAAATAAGCAGTAAATAAAAACCTAATCTAGCAATAATCTCAACATCTCTAATATCGACAAAAACTAAGGTCCCCGACACCGGTTGTAACATCCCTCAGAATCACACCCCACACGCATACAAGTAAAATACGGGGTTTCAAAAATTTTTTTTACTCTTCCATTAAAACACAAGAAGAAAGCGGCATCGAAGGACATTACTACGGAACAGAAAACCGCACAGAACTGAATAGGATCGATTACTAGGAAATAGAAATCCGGAAATCCAGAAAAAATCCGGCAGCAAGTATTCTAAACTACTGCTGCACAGACACACATATCTTGTAACAACAACAAACGTCCACACTACACATATGTGGAATTTCAGAAATATACAGAACTGATTATTCAGATACTAAAATAAACAACACAAATTCGGTTACACATCTCAAATCGGACATTTCAAAATAAGAACCAATTCAATAAAAGAATCCAAGACTTGTATCCAATAATTTAAACGAAACAACTATAATATAATATCCTGAAAACAGGCATAAGCCCTCAGGAGATAAAACATGTCATATAGGTCATAATAAATTAGGCACGCAGGCCTGATAAATCTTTAGAAGACTATTCTTAGAAATGACATCAAACATTAGCGTCATATTAGCTGTAGCAATTACTGTCTTGATGTCTCACCTGAAAACATTTAAACAACGGAGGTGAGCTAAAAAGCTCAGTGAGTAAAAGACACTAAAAGTCATCCATAGTACACATCAAAAATATCATACTTAAGTTGAAATTCTTTTTATTTAACAGATAAGATAAATCAACTTAACATGCATGCTCATATCAGAAACAAACACAATCAAATACGGATACTTGTAACAATAGGCATCAAACAGGTAGGATATGAATATACCAACCCATACCAACTAACCACACCGCCTAATACATCTAAATACAGATCGAAACAGAACTACAGAAATCAGAACTGACAGACAGAAAATCAGAATTTTCAGAGTCCAAACGGATAGTCTACATCGGAAACAGAAAGGCCACAGAAGGCCTGATGACCATAGAAGGTCTGACCCCACCTCTGCCGAGGACGAGACAATGCATGCATATCAGAAACAGAATGGTAAAGGAGATATCAGTGGGTGGCCCCCGTCTTGTCAGGACGTGGCACTCTGGTCTCCAATACCCAGAACAGAATGGTAGAGGAGGTATCAGTGGGTGGCCCCCGTCTTGTTAGGACGTGGCACTCTGGCCTCCAAAACCCAGAACTGAATGGTAGAGGAGGTATCAGTGGGTGGCCCCCGTCTTGTTAGGACGTGGCACTCTGGCCTCCAAAACCCAGAACTGAATGGTAGAGGAGGTATCAGTGGGTGGCCCCCGTCTTGTTAGGACGTGGCACTCTGGCCTCCAAAACCCAGAACTGAATGGTAGAGGAGGTATCAGTGGGTGGCCCCCGTCTTGTTAGGACGTGGCACTCTGGCCTCCAATACCCAGAACAGAAATAGTGTCTCAAGGGTCGTAGTAGACTATCAGCACCATTACAGCGCCACAGAAGGAGGGTAAGGACACGGAAGAGTGCTACACTAGGGCATAATTTTACAGAACAGATTATACTGAAACGGAGAAGTAGGATCAACCACTACTTAATTCTTACATTATGCCCAAAGTCTAACAAACCAGAAAATGACACACCCTAATATCCAGTCCTTAAACACAGAACAGAATTTATATGAGTGAATTCCTTACAACTAACCTTAATTCATGTCAAACCATTCTATGTTCTCACAAATGTTTTAACACATTCAAGGTTTTCAGAAACTTCACAACATATAAACAGAACAGGAAATATCCACATAACAAACAATTAAATACAGAACAGAAATTATTCATATAACAAACATTTAAACACAGAACAGAAATTATTCATGAAATAATCTCCTCAAAATTTCTAAAACCGTGAGCTATAAAATTACTGTAAGGGGCGCCACTTTCAGAACCTTAACAGAACGCACAAATTTCATGTAAATAATTTCAGTCCCCCACTACAGATAATTTTAATTACACGCTCGTGAAGAAAACTGACAAAAGCCCCAAAAATTGGCTCAACTATATTTTCGAAAATTCCTAAGTTCTTAGTTAAATCCCCAATTTTGTTTTCTCTAAAATTTCTCATCAAACAAATAAATTTTAGAAGAACTACAGACCACAATTTAAGAGGTTAAACCATACAATGTAAATTTTTCTCACAAAGGAATATTCGTCTAACCAAAACATAGCAGATTTATATTGTCAGTTTGCAAAATATATTTTTAGTCCAATTTCGAACCAAAGCTAGTCAATATTGTATTCAAAATGAAGCTCTCTGAATCTAGTTTCCAATAAAACTGGTTTCACAAGATTTCGAATTGTAGGCAGGAAGATATAAGGGTTCGAACATAGGAAGGTCAGAATTTCAGATTTCAAGAAAACAGATTCATATATCAGACTTGCGACATTTATTTCAGATCCAATAACTAATCGAAAATAGGCGTTATGGGAGTCAAAATAAAGCTCTTCAAGCCTACGGTCTAATAAAACTGATTTGACAAGATTTCGAGCTATACCTAGGGAGATATGATTGTTCGAACACATAAAGGTCGAAATCCAGATTTCCAGAAAACTGATTTTGTACAGCTAGATTGCAATATAGATTGAAATACGAATACAGCTCGGATATGGTCGATATCACATAAGAATCAAATCTGAGCGAATCTAGTTTCATACAAAATTTGTTTCGTGTGATTTGGATCTATAGATCATGAGATATTGAGGTTAAAGCACAGTAAGGTCAGATTAACGAATGCAGATTTCAGCAGAACAGGATTTTAAAACCCTATAATTATTTGAATTCAACCCCATACGAATAATCATGGCAAATAACGAATTTTAATTCGGATTAGACTCCTTAGGATCGAATTACTCACCAGAAAAATCGCCCACAGAGAAAACGCCAAAACAGGGGATCAGGGGTCTCCAGAAAGTTCGTCCACCACCAGTCTGCCACCACCAGCGTCAGAAATTTTTGCAGGAGCGCCAAGCACAGTGAGGGGCGACAACACAGGCGGCTAGGGCAAGAAACAAACCAAAAATCGTGAGGGAGAGGAGCTCTCACGAATTTTCCCCCTTTTTTTTTTTCCACCCCAAACGGATCCAAGATCCAATAACCCAATTAACTTAAGTGGAAATCGGCTTTAATGGGCTTACCTGGGCTTAACCACCATGCGCCACTCCAATAACACAGAAATATGCGCCACCATGGTGGAAGAATTCCAGGAGCAAATAGTCAAGGTTGAGGGTTCGAAGCCCCAACAAAAATAATTATTTTTGCCCTGTAGGGAAAAGTCCTACAATTAGGCAAAAATCCCAAAATTTTAACCGATAAAAATACAGAAACTGAATTTCTAACCTTAAATCATAATTCAGAAAATCAAGGGCGTTACACCGGTGCCAAAAACTTGTTGTGATCCGCAAGTCCACGGATACTCGAAGTAATAATTAAGATATCGAACCCACAGAGACCTATGTTATCGAATACCAAATAGTTGATTTCTTACTATCTAGGCAAATCGAAGTAGTGAAAAATAGTAATCGGAAACTAAAACGGAATTATCAGAGAGAAAACCTGGGACTAGGGTTTTGTTCACTTTAACTTTTATGACTAGATATGAATAAGGATTTCGTCAGTTCAATTTTATCATGATGAAGATGTAATTTACTTAATAAAAGGAATGTTTCACTTTCGTGCAAACAACCGCACTGGGATTTATCTTCGCTTTCGCGCAAGATTCGTCCCAACGCTGAAGATAAGTAAATCATGAAACAATGAACTCGAGGATCACTTTCATGCATCTGAATTCTAGGTTGATAACCTCTAGTGGAGTCTCGAGGATCACTTTCGTGCATCCGAGTCTCCACACTAGTTTTACTCATTGATTTTACGGCACCACCGTAAACCAGATTACGGTGTCGTAATTTCCAGCTTTTTCAAGAACAGAATACTCAAGGGATTTCACGGCAGTGCCGTGAACTATTACACTGCCGTAATTCCTTATTTGATCACGATGCCCAGGTTAATATCGACGCCCAATTCTTGCGGAGAAGATGGTGGGCGATTCAGAACTCTAAATTGAATGCCGTAAGAAGCAAAAGGGGAGCTTGGGAGGAGAAAATTACGCACATACCGGAAGCCGTAAAATCGGGCGAAGTTTCTGTTCTTAAGCGCACTGAAATACGGCACCGTAATATTGTTTACGGCGGTGCCGTAAAATCTAAAAATCTTTCTGGTTGCAAACTCCTCAAAATACGGCAGGGCTCGGATTTTACGGTACTGTCTGAAATTACGGTACCGTAAAATAGATTACGGCACTGCCGTAATTTGCTGGCTTGCTCCGTTTTGTGTGAAATTTCTTGGGTAATTTCCTCTTGATGATGGTAACTCTTCTATGTGTTTGATTTTGCTTGAAAACTCTTTGAAATAGTGCCTTTTTACCTGAAAATCGAGAAAAACCAAAATAGAAGTAAACTTTGCAATATTCAATGAATTTAGCATGAAAAAAAATAAAAGATCTTCAATCTAGCATGAAAAGATATCCAAAATGATACAAAATATATTATATATTTTGGTGCCATCAATTCGTAAGGGGAAGACAAAGGGACGGCCTCCTGGAACAAAAAAGGGGAGAGAAAATGTCACAAAGAAGGGAGATCGGTGGCGGAAATTGATGAAAGTAGACGAATGGCGACAAAGGCAGCAAACAGATGGAAAAAAGTAATTTTCTGGCAAGATCTTCAGGCGAAACTCCTCCAAATCTTGGATCTAGTTTATTTATCTCATCTAGAACACTTTTCCCTTTATTTGTTTTTCCTTTGGACAATCGAAACTGAGGATTGGTGCTAAGTTTGTTGTGATGGCTGCTTAAGCCCTAATTCAGGGTTTTGGGTGTAGTTTCATGCTTAGACTTCTATCTTGTTTCTTGATAATGTTTGCATAATAAACTATTTTTAGTATATTCAGTCTTGCTTGAATTATTACTTGCATCTACTTTGGCCAAGTTCATGCATGTTAAGGACGTTGTGAGATGAACTGAAAGGTGAATCACGACATTGGATCTTCTTGACTAGACACGTACAGTTCTACCATGGAAGTAGGTTGAACTTACATGAGAACATCATTTACCCTTGCATTCATTAGACTATCCTAGATCGATAAGCCACGAAAGTAAGAGATCGATCTAGGTTAATACCGGGTTACACCACTGAAAGGGGGTAACTTGTACTTTTGAGTAAGTTCTTGTCTTTTATAATTGTCTTGTGTAACTAATGTCAAGTTTGGACATTAATCTTGCATGAAATGAACTCAAGATCTTGAATCTCCTTATAACTACATTAACCACGAGCGTTGATTTGCGATTTAAAACCATCATTCTACTAGTTTCATTAAGCTTATTTTGTCACCAAACCATCTTATAGTCTAGCTATTGATCACTTCTTCATTCGGTAGTTGCGACTTGTCCCTATGGGATCAACATTGGAAGTACTACGTCGACAAGCCGTGCGCTTGCAGTGTGTGCATTAGTGAGCTAGTGGCACGACAAGTTCGATGCATCTACTCATTGAGAGAGTTTAGGGTTGGGTTAAAACTATTTTCTTCTAATTTATATTTATAAATTTATTATTATTATTATTATTATTATTATTATTATTATTATTATTATTATTATTATTATTATATACATATAAATCAGATTCGGTATCCAATGTATACTACTCGATAGTGTATACAATAACCATACCTAAATTAAACCCTTTTAATAAGTATCCGATTATCAATTACACAAATTAGATTGGTTGGGTAACTGTTAAATCCCTACCACTTGCCATCCCTAAATTCATTGTCTTTCAACATAACCTAATGAAAAACTATAAGTGTTACATAGCAAGGATCAACAAATAGACTAAGGTCGTAGCAGAGCAAAACAGAGTAAAAGAAGAGAAGTAATGTGTTTCGTTAAAAGCACTTTGAGATTTGTGCTCTGCACAATATTTAATACACGGATGATAGACACAAATCACGAGGTGTATAACACGAATCTAAAAGCGCTTTTAACAGTTGGATAGGGATGTGCTCCGAAATCCGGCTGCTCAGGAAATTTTTTCTAATGTGTTGCTCACGGTTGAGTTGGGTACAATGGATGAAGCAACATCGGTTGCTACGCTCACTGCAAGCACACAAAGAAGAAGAAGGAGGAGGAGGTTCACAGCAATCGATGGAACCAAGCACAACGAAGGAAGCTACTCGTCAGTTCAACAAATGATGGAACCAAGCACATCAAAGGTAGTTGGTCAGAGAGAGCGAGAAATGGAACTAAGCACAGTGACCGACAAAACCATGCACCGCAAAGGAAGTTGCTCGTGCGACCAACAAAACTAAGCATCATAATTGAGTGCAGTGACAAAAGCTCTTAAGTACGAAAAATGGGATTCTCTTATTTTTGGCCTAAAAATATTTTTTTTAAATGATGTACACTTTGTAAGTTATCCAATGGTACTAACATTGGGGTATTTTAGATTACGTATATGTATAAAATATCCTAACTAATATCACATATAAGACAAAAAAAATATTATTCACGTTATAAAAAAATTTACTATTGATTAGGGTATTTTATACGTATACGTAATTTAAAATACCCAAATATTAGTACCATTGGATAGTTTACAAGGTGTACATCATTTCTAAAAAAAATTTAAAAAAAATATTTTTAGGCCAAAAACGAGGAAACTTAAGTGCCCCGGCGCTTAAGAGTTTTTTTCGTATAGCATTAGTATAAGCATATCTTATTTTAAAATACTGTACAAATCACGTGGAGAAGTTGTTAAAGTATAGCATATCTTATTTAAACATTGTATAAATAATTTCTATAAATACATTTCTTTTTACAAAAAAAAATGAAATTTCTCTTAATTTAAATGCTTTTACTTACGTTATTTTATATAATAAATAATTTTCCTTAAATAGTTGTATTGGTTAGGTGTATCAATTCCACCAACCAATGCATCTAACTCTTTGTTGGTAATGATTGGTTTCTAATTATCAACTAAAAAAAAGTAATTGAATAAGAGCTCTATATAAACTCCCATTCGTCTCATATTTCATTTACACTAGACCTTTCTTAATATCTCTATAAGATTATAACTCTTTATAGTCTTTTAAATTCTTTAAATTCTTTTTTATTAATTAATTATGATTAGCATCCTATGGCATAAAAAAGTCAAAATGTTGACTATAAATATATGTAAACTTTGTGTATATATAATTTCTAAATTTGAGTTGAGGCAATTACCTGTAAACTCTGTGTAGCTCCACCATTGACTACAAATATTCCATTTTAAGTATTTTGGGTATGTATAAACCAACACAATCCAGCTTCAAACATGACATGCATTTGTTTCTAATCTTGTTTGTTCAGCATGAATCCCACAAGGAGGAAGCATTCTTCTTCTTTCAAGTTGTGGGTGGTCTTCAGTTGAGGCTCAACAATCCTATTGATAACTTCAAATATATCATGACAAATGAACTAGTAGCTTTGATTCCCAAACTTAGAAGAGAAAATTGAACCACATCATATTGATACTAGAGGAAGAGACCACGATCTAAGTCAACTTGAAGGATGACTCTATGTTGGCTTCATCACCTCTACCTATGACACCCCTACTCCATTAGATTTTCCAATAGTCTATTTGCTCAAAAACCTATTCAGTGCCCTCTTGATAAGCCAAATCTCAATGTCATTGGAGGCACTTTGTGCCCTGGTGACCTAGATGCAACAACATTAATCAATGCTTCACTCCATCATGCCAAGTGTAGGTGCTCTTGCCAAATGCTCCATTATCAATACTAGACTTGATGCACTCATCACTCAACTCTACAACTCTAACTTGGCTTTAAATGCACAAACTAAACCCCAATGAGGAGGAACAATTTAAGCCTTCAATTTCAAGCGTGTAACTTGGCATGCTAAGGCTTTAGTTGAAGAGTGTTGTCAAGTCCAGATGCTAAAATTAGCCCCTCTATATTGAGGAAAATCTCAATGGGCTACGTCCTTAGTCCTAAACATGAGTTTATATTACGAAATACATTGTATACAAAGCAACAGCTCTCAAGAGAAAGCTAGAAAAATAAAGCATAGACAAAAGCAGAAGCTTCCCTGCTATAGCTCGCCACTGTCATCCTGCTCTAAGCTCTGCAAATTCTTGCAGCAAAATCTTGCTGCTTGCTCTAAGTCATCCTATGGTTTATTTTCAAGTGATTTTTGAATTGCTTCCTAGGTTTAGGAAGCCTTCCTTTACCGAGAGAAATTGCTATATTTAGTTAGGAGTCAAAATATAGCTTGTTTGACCGTTGTTCATGTTGTAGCAAAAAAAAAGACGTAGCCATCTACTTATCCATAGCTTGGGTGTGGATCTCTCATAAAACATTTTTAGGAAAGCAGATGATAAAAATAATATCGTGCATGAGAATTATATATACACAACTAATTATGTATTCAAGACTTTGGTTGTCATTTTGAATCAAATCTTCCCATGTTGGTGATCTTCCCACTCAACTTACATGGGAAAATTTGGAGGTGGTTTTTCCTTGCTCCTAAGAATCACAATTTCATTGACAATCAGCGACAACATTACCATTCCAATTTATAAGAAGCTTGTAATTTTTGTAAGATTGTGATTGGCTATAAGGGCAATGAAGTAAGATGACAATGGGTTTCTCACATAGTAGATATTATAGTTCACTCATGAGACCCAACAAGTAGAGAGGGCCCATCAATTAATCCTTCTAAATTTATGCATAAAAACCTACTAGGAAGGGCATCCTAGTTTCTAGCAAAGAAGACTTTGATATGCTAGGATGCTTAAGACAAATGTGCAGGGAACCCCTAACTAAGGGGTAGAAACCCTAATGGTGGCGCAACAAAATTTTGCATGGGATATTAGGATTTCAAAGGATCTATATATGTCATATAACTAGCTTTCGAATATTTGAATAGATGAAGATAAACTCATACCAATGCCATCGGTTTGATGAAGCTTTGGAAGGAAAGACGCAAGCGAGCCTTCTCCTAAGTTTCACACACAAGATGATCAATGCGCCTACCCTTGGTGCTCCTTGTGCTAGCAAGGTTCCTTGGAGTCCTTGATCGAGTGAAAAGGGATGGAGATGTGTTTTTCTCTTTTGGCCAAAAACCTCCTCTATCTTCCAAGCGTCGCCACACACAACGAGTGTCGAGAGAGAGGTCGCTTGAGAGGCGAGAATAGCAAGAGCTATTCGAACGTGAGCGTTATCTCCAAGTGGAGATCGTGGTTACTAAAAATAGCCACACCACTCGCTCCAATGTTCACGCCAAGTGAACAAGTCGCCAAGCCTTGAACCATGCGCTCATTTCATGAGCCGGTTCACATTGGTTCGGTTTAAGAACCAATCAAGCCAATGATCTAGTCTAGATCTCAAATAAACCCTAAGGCTCCAGATCTGACCGTTAATCTCTTGATGCTTCTGATCTGCCCGATCTAGCAATCATTCTCTCGATCGAAGCTTACCGATCTCAAGCCCTAATCAATCAAACATGATCAGACTAGATCTCACTTACAATCAGAGATTAAATCCCTTTAAACTGAACCCAAACAATTCAGTCCACACGATCTGACTGAAGTAAGCCATATCATCAAATTGTGCGACCCTAAGGGTTTCCTTTAAATGTCGGTAACGATAATTCACATTATCACGATCAGTGAGGGGTATCTAGCAACACATCACTGTCTCCCGATATAAAGGAAAGAGTCTTCCAAGACTACACCCAAACCATAGCACAAGTGTGAATCAATTCACAAGGCATGCATATTTCCTTTGCCACTGGATGTTCTTATTGGACAAGCGTGTCAAGCTTGTAGCTCCAATATGATGAGCATGATTAGATCAGATGAACACTGTCACCTGGGTATGGCCATACTCTTTTTCTCAATCATCTCATCCAGGGGGCCCCTTTAGAACATCACACTCCTTGAATAAGGAGACGGCAATCCTATGTCTATCACTAGTGCCCTAACCTGATTCAAGCTCACCATCCAAGATAGTCTATAATCATTATGTTTCAAATGATATTGAACTATCTCAAAACAATGACAATCATCATTTAGAAAACACAAGTGATCTCAAGTCAGAGGAAATGTGCCACTTGTCATATTCAAGGAATATTCACATTGTGACAAACAATTGAATAACCTAGTAGGGTCTGTCCAGCACATCCAATGTACCCATGAGTCTACATCTTATTCCATGCTCGAAGCATCCTATAAGATTAGAACACATATTAGTCTTAACCATATCAAGGCTGTCTCATGTTCACCAAGATATATCGACTAAGGACATAACAGCATGTCAGCCCAGCTGAACAGCTTTGAGACATTATTCAGAAGAACATATATTGCAGCAGACAATGTAAACAACTGAATAATAACCATGCCTTTATAAACATAACAGTTTATTACATGATACAGATACATTCCCACAGGCCTCAAACATTAGCCTTAAGGGCATACCCCAACAATCTCCCACTTGCACTTAATCTAATGGTTGAGAAATCTCAAACCCATATTATTACAGTGCTTCTCATGCTTCTGCTGCGCCAGAGGCTTGGTAAGCGGGTCTGCCAGATTGTCATCTGTATGAACCTTGCAGATTTTGATCTCGCCACGATCTATGATCTCCCTGATCAAATGAAACCGTCTCTGTATGTGCTTGGACTTCTGGTGCGACCGTGGTTCCTTTGCTTGTGCGATTGCTCCAGTGTTATCACAGAAGATAACCAAAGGATCTGCACTCGAAGGAACGACACCAAGTTCTCTCACGAACTTACGAATCCACACTGCCTCCTTGAATGCTTCCGAGGCTGCAACATACTCGGCTTCTGTTGTGGAATCAGCAACAGTTGACTGTTTGAAACTCTTCCACACCACTGCACCTCCATTCAAGCTAAAAACATAGCCTGATTGCGATCGGAAATCATCCTGGTCTGACTGGAACGAAGCGTCAGTATATCCCTCTATACTGAGTTCTTCCTGACCACCATATATCAAGAACATATCTTTGGTTCTCCGCAGATATTTTAAAATGTTCTTGACTGCAATCCAGTGCGCCATACCTGGATTACTTTGGAAACGACTGGTTACGCTTAACCCGTAAGCGACGTCTGGGCGAGTACACAACATCGCATACATAATGGATCCAATAGCCGAAGCATAAGGCGTATTGTCCATTTCATCTTTCTCAGTCTGTGTTTGTGGACACTGACTCTTCGAAAGATTCAGACCATGTCTGACTGGAAGATATCCTCGTTTAGAATTCTCTAAATGAAATCTCTCCAGGACTTTATCGATGTAAGTACTCTGGCACAGCCCGAGAAGCCTCTTCGATCTATCCCTGTAGATCTTCACACCTAACACATAGGCTGCTTCTCCTAGATCTTTCATTTGGAAACATTTCCTCAGCCATGCCTTCACAGCATGCATTTCAGGAATGTCATTTCCAATGATCAAGATATCATCGACGTAGAGGACTAGGAAAGTTATTACGCTCCCACTAAACCTCTTATATACACACGGGTCATCCTCGTTCTTGATGAAACCAAATTCACTGATTGATTCATCAAAACGAATATTCCAGCTTCTAGATGCTTGCTTAAGTCCATAAATAGACTTCTTTAACTTGCATATCTTATGACGATCTGATGGATTAGTGAAACCTTCTGGTTGTGTCATATACACATCCTCATCCAGATTTCCATTAAGGAAAGCTGTTTTCACATCCATCTGCCAGATCTCATAATCATAATATGCAGCTATCGCGAAAAGAATCCGAATAGACTTAAACATAGCTACAGGTGAGAAAGTTTCATCATAATCTATCCCGTAGATTTGTTTGAAACCTTTCGCAACTAGTCTGCCTTTATAGGTAACCACGTTACCATCCATGTCAATCTTCTTCTTGAAGATCCACTTACAGCCTATAGGGATAACTCCCGGAGGCGGATCAACCAAATCCCAAACTTGGTTATCTGACATGGAGTCCATCTCGGCGCGCATAGCTTCAAGCCATCTCGCTGACTCCGGTCCACTGACCGCATCCGCATAAGTGAGGGGTTCATCATGATCAATGATGTAGACTCCGTCATAGCGCTCAGGCTGTCGACGAATCCTTCCCGATCTTCGCGGTTCCCGTGATATCTGAGCCTCAGGTTGTTCAATAACCTGATCTACCGGCTCAGGCTCATCCAACTGTGCTTGACTACTTTGTCCTTCCTCTGGATTCTCATCCAGCTTTATTTCTCTCCCACTGGCCTCTTGCAGAAGAAACTCCTTCTCAAGAAATATGGCCGTCCGAGCAACAAAAACCTTGTTCTCTTTGGGATCGTAGAAATAATAACCCTTAGTTTCCTTAGGGTAACCGACAAAGATACATTTGTCAGATCTGCTCTCTAGTTTCCCAGAGGCGAGCTTTTTGACATAAGCCTCGCAGCCCCAGATCCTGATAAATGTCAAGCTTGGCTGTTTCCCATACCATAACTCATATGGCGTCTTTGAAACTGCCTTGGATGGCACTCGGTTTAGTATCTTTGCAGCTGTTTCCAGTGCAAAACCCCAAAAGGAGTATGGAAGAGTAGCCTGACTCATCATAGAACGAACCATATCAAGTAACGTTCTATTTCTCCTCTCGGACACACCATTCCATTGCGGTGTTCCTGGCGGAGTGAGCTGTGAGATAATCCCACACTCCTTTAGATAGTCAGTAAACGCATGACTTAGGTATTCACCACCTCGATCTGAGCGAAGTGCCTTGATATTTCGGCCTAGCTGATTCTGTACTTCATTTTTGAACTCTTTGAACTTGTCAAAAGATTCACTCTTATGTCTCATCAGATAGACATACCCATACCTACTGAAATCATCAGTAAAGGTAATGAAGTACTGATAGCCACCTCTGGCATGTTTACTAAATGGCCCACACACATCACTGTGTATAAGGTCAAGTAAACCTGAAGCCCTTTGACCTTTGTGAGGAAAAGGTGACTTCGTCATTTTACCCATCAAACAAGCTTTGCATGTATCAATCTCCTTATAGGAGAATGATCCCAGCAGTCCTTTATCATGCAACCGCTTAATGCGTTTCTCGTTTATATGGCCTAAACGACTATGCCATAGCAAGGTGCTGTCATCAGCATACTTGGCTTTCTTAATATCAATTTGCTGTATCGAACATTCCATATCCAGCATGAATAACTCATTGCTAATTGAACCAGTTGCATAAACAATATTATCAAAAGACAAAATACACTTTGAAATATTGCATTCAAAGGAAAATCCCTTCCTGACAAGAGCAGGAATGGAGATAATATTTTTAGTAATACTGGGAACAAAATAACAACTGTTTAGTTCCAATACAAGTCCAGATGGTAAAGAAATGAAGTAGTCTCCTACAGCAACAGCAGCAACCCGTGCCCCGTTTCCAACTCGTAGGTCCACCTCATGCTGTCCCACCTGCCTTCTTCTCTTGAGTTCTTGTACATTTGAACAAATGTGAACTCCACATGCAGTGTCCAACACCCATGATATAGAAGAAGAAAACATGACCTCAGTCACGAATATACCTGAGCCAGAAGCGAAGCTTCCCCTCTTATCTCCTTGGAGCGCTTTACAGTCCTTTTTCCAGTGACCCAGCTGGCCACAGTGGAAACACCTGTATTCCTTAGACCGCTTCACCTTCTGCTTCAAAGCCTTGCTGTAATTCTTGACAGGGGCCTTGCCCTTCTTCCCCTTCTTCTTGTTCCTGGAAGGAACCATTAAGACAGAGGTCGAAGGCTTTCCCTTCAGAGTCTCCTCAGTAGTGAGGAGCATATTCAGCAGCTCTGCCGGAGTACAATCGATTTTGTTCATATTAAAGTTAATAATGAACGCGTCGAATGAAGGCGGGAGAGACTGTAGAATAATATCCACAGCAAGCTCCTGGTTGATGGTATGCCCCAGTTTCTCTAGAGCCTCCTTGTGCCCAATCATCTTGAGCACGTGAGCTCCCACTGGGCTCCCTTCAGCCAGTTTGCTCTGAAAGAAGAGCTTCGTCAAATTGTAGCGCTCTGTCCTCGCCTGTGCAGCATACAGCATCTTGAGGTTTGCTATCATGTCTATAGCAGACATATCCTCATGCTGACGCTGCAGCGGTGGCGTCATAGACGCTAGCATCAGGCAAGCGACATCAATGCTATCATTGACGTGCTTTTCATAGGCTTCCCGAACCGCCCTTGCGGCGTTCGGAGCGGGCTGCGGCGGTATCGCCGTCTCGAGGACATACAGTTT
Source organism: Costus lasius (assembly GCA_027563935.2). Lineage (NCBI taxonomy): Eukaryota > Viridiplantae > Streptophyta > Magnoliopsida > Zingiberales > Costaceae > Costus > Costus lasius. Next base: position 102,972,155 of record CM050448.1, read on the forward strand.
CCTCTCTGCCTTAAGAACGATCTTAAGGTGTCCAAACCAGTCAGAGAAGTTCGGCCCACCAAACTTCTCCCTTTCCAGTAGGGATCGCACATTGAAGTTCATGGTGTTCGTTGCTGCAGGTATCTACAACAATGCAAGAACAGCAAGGTCAGTATCAATGTATAAGAATCAATCAGGACTTAAGAAAGATTCCTTTTCTCACTATTTTATCTGACTGAAAAATCCATTAAACAGTCCGAAAGAGTAGACACTCTTTTAGTGAGATGGGATCCGGATTTCATACTTGGTCTCCGCGTCCCGCTCAGGCGAGATAAGATACACAGAGAGTACAAGCACTAATCTCCGGTAGGCAGTCCCTGCCGATCGCCAACCCGTGCGATTCCCCTTCATCTGGGCAGTCCAGCAGACTGTGCCAACTGAGTTGGTACAACACAGTCTCTGACCCCACAGATGGCTGCCTCCATGTGCTACCATATGCGCCACATATGTAGCCTACACGGTCAAGCTGACCCGACCTACTCCCTGGACCACCATGTGCTATGCTGAGCAACGAGAAGGGATAAATCCCTACTCTGTAACACACAGGTGTAATCCCACACCGTCTGAAGATAGATGGACGTGCCCACTGAGTGGGTACAACACGGCTCCAACGATAATCAGAACAGTGAGGTTATGCGTCAGAAGGCTTACGAGCTTGATATTTTAGCGTTGGATTTTAACGGTCTTTTATCTTCTTCACTATCATACAATTCCTATGGTGATAGCAGAAGATAAATTAAAACATGCTGTTCTACTTATATAATCAATAAAAGAAAGCATGGTTCTTATGCGGTAAAAGCCCATAGCCCTAGAAGACCTTAACCTAGTTTAAGTCTTCACTTGCTCTTCATGGGTCTTTTGCTGCTCATCTGGCCCATACCAGGGCCCAAGCGCCAATTGCAGCTCTGGTGCGCCCACCAGGAAAATGCGCCAGGTCCTAGGGTCGAACCCTAGACCTCCCACCTGGTCAAGCCACTGCTGCATGCGCCTCTGCCAAGTGTGCTCTGTGCTCTTGTCTAATTAAATTACAAATTTAACTATCTAGACAAGATTGACACGCAGGTCAATAACATTTTATAAATTAAAGCAATGTGATGCGCAGATCACAATAATTAATTTACAACAATTTTAAATCCCAGGCACGCAGGCCCCAGCACAGCACACAATTAATATGGGCAGCCCACATAAGACTAAATAGACAAACATATGCATCCAATCAGCAATCATGTGATCCATCATAAAAAATTAAAATTTTTCGAAAAACCCCATGGGATCAATTTTAATTTTTTCTTATTTGCCCTACAACCTTACAACGGTCCATTACTAGGGATCCACTCAACCAACCTAGTCAGATCCTCTGCCCTTGCATGCACCAAGTCCTAACTGACTTGAGTCGACCATAAGGTCAACCATGCATGCGCCAGGGCTGAACAACCACACTGAGGTCTGGCAAGCGGGTGTGACCCCGGGCCTAACTCAGGTGCGTTCATGGGTCGTCTCAATCAGACATCGCTACACGCCTGTCTGCAGTCGACCTATAGCCACCTCAAGCTTGCGCCAAGGTGCTATCCAGTCGACCCATCAAGGCTGTCAGATAGTCTGATCAGACTGATTGGATCTGACCTAGGGGGTGATTTCAACCCTAATAACCCGTCTAAGGGTTTATAGCAGGGCCTTAGATCTAATGTTAAGCGCGCATGTGATATTTCCTTTTGAGAAAACTTAAGCTACAACATGCGCCAACATAGATGCGCAAAAAGAAAAGCATAAACTAATTTCGCACATATAAGATCTAAGCATATATGGATTCACAATCAAAGCAATCATATGAACATATAACCCTACCTCTGATACCAATTGCAGGGAACCCCTAACTAAGGGGTAGAAACCCTAATGGTGGCGCAACAAAATTTTGCATGGGATATTAGGATTTCAAAGGATCTATATATGTCATATAACTAGCTTTCGAATATTTGAATAGATGAAGATAAACTCATACCAATGCCATCGGTTTGATGAAGCTTTGGAAGGAAAGACGCAAGCGAGCCTTCTCCTAAGTTTCACACACAAGATGATCAATGCGCCTACCCTTGGTGCTCCTTGTGCTAGCAAGGTTCCTTGGAGTCCTTGATCGAGTGAAAAGGGATGGAGATGTGTTTTTCTCTTTTGGCCAAAAACCTCCTCTATCTTCCAAGCGTCGCCACACACAACGAGTGTCGAGAGAGAGGTCGCTTGAGAGGCGAGAATAGCAAGAGCTATTCGAACGTGAGCGTTATCTCCAAGTGGAGATCGTGGTTACTAAAAATAGCCACACCACTCGCTCCAATGTTCACGCCAAGTGAACAAGTCGCCAAGCCTTGAACCATGCGCTCATTTCATGAGCCGGTTCACATTGGTTCGGTTTAAGAACCAATCAAGCCAATGATCTAGTCTAGATCTCAAATAAACCCTAAGGCTCCAGATCTGACCGTTAATCTCTTGATGCTTCTGATCTGCCCGATCTAGCAATCATTCTCTCGATCGAAGCTTACCGATCTCAAGCCCTAATCAATCAAACATGATCAGACTAGATCTCACTTACAATCAGAGATTAAATCCCTTTAAACTGAACCCAAACAATTCAGTCCACACGATCTGACTGAAGTAAGCCATATCATCAAATTGTGCGACCCTAAGGGTTTCCTTTAAATGTCGGTAACGATAATTCACATTATCACGATCAGTGAGGGGTATCTAGCAACACATCACTGTCTCCCGATATAAAGGAAAGAGTCTTCCAAGACTACACCCAAACCATAGCACAAGTGTGAATCAATTCACAAGGCATGCATATTTCCTTTGCCACTGGATGTTCTTATTGGACAAGCGTGTCAAGCTTGTAGCTCCAATATGATGAGCATGATTAGATCAGATGAACACTGTCACCTGGGTATGGCCATACTCTTTTTCTCAATCATCTCATCCAGGGGGCCCCTTTAGAACATCACACTCCTTGAATAAGGAGACGGCAATCCTATGTCTATCACTAGTGCCCTAACCTGATTCAAGCTCACCATCCAAGATAGTCTATAATCATTATGTTTCAAATGATATTGAACTATCTCAAAACAATGACAATCATCATTTAGAAAACACATGTGATCTCAAGTCAGAGGAAATGTGCCACTTGTCATATTCAAGGAATATTCACATTGTGACAAACAATTGAATAACCTAGTAGGGTCTGTCCAGCACATCCAATGTACCCATGAGTCTACATCTTATTCCATGCTCGAAGCATCCTATAAGATTAGAACACATATTAGTCTTAACCATATCAAGGCTGTCTCATGTTCACCAAGATATATCGACTAAGGACATAACAGCATGTCAGCTCAGCTGAACAGCTTTGAGACATTATTCAGAAGAACATATATTGCAGCAGACAATGTAAACAACTGAATAATAACCATGCCTTTATAAACATAACAGTTTATTACATGATACAGATACATTCCCACAGGCCTCAAACATTAGCCTTAAGGGCATACCCCAACAAAATGGTCATTACATCTCAGGCCAAGTAATGACCCAAGTCATTACAACTCAAGCAAAAAGGTCAAAAGCCCCAAATGAAAGCATCTAAAGGAAGATCACTTTGGTCCGCTCTATCCTAGTCAATCCATAGAGCAACATACTAACCAAGAATACTACTTGAGTTGGTTTTTAATGCTCTGAGTACTTTTGCTGCCAAAAATGGAGAAATTGTACAAGCTCAAGAGCTAAGCATTGCTCTAGCTTGAGAGTCATTCCTAGTGTATTATAGAGACATTCAACATATGATTTGATAGTTGATCTAGAAGAAAACTTTGCCAAATGAAGATGTCTCACCTAGATACCATGGATCTCAATTGCTTCTTTGACCACAAACCAACTATTGGGAACGAGTATTATAAAAAGTAGTAGAGAAAAAAAATTATTACTTTTCATTAAAGATCAATACAAAGGAGATAACAATTAGTGGTTAAAAATTATTCTTTTTAGAGTGTCATAAGAACATCTATAGCAAGAGCACGTACGTGCTTCATCTCTATGATATCCATACATGACTCAATGGAATCTCTTGATCTAGTGCTAGCGTCAAAGAGTTAGCAGTTTTATTATATATATATCCTATATGTAGAAGATGGTGGCAGCAAAAAAGGAAGAAAGCAACACCAGGATGGATTAATACATATCAAGGCTTGATGAGCAACACCAAGCAGAATGGATTGATACATATCAAGGCTTGATGGCAACCCCCTCCCCTTTTAATAGGGGAGTGGTGCATGAAACATAGGGTTTCAATTACAACCTCTTTGCTAATTTTAAATGCTACACCCTTGTGTAAAAGGATTCTTGTCCACATCTCCACTTGTGATGTGTGGACTTGGTTGAAAAAATTAATTTAAATAATATACTTAGATTATGCAGAAAGAAAATACTATGTATATCGTTTAAAATCAAGACCAAGTGTCACTTGGTGATTACCGTCACCTAACAATACTTTTCTAATTAAGATTTTAATTTGACCTTATTGTACAACCCGTTAGCTTCTGGTGACATTATTAGTAAATTAAATGATTATTTCTCATTCAGGATATTAGATTTCGTTGTCTCATTCAAGCAAGCATTTAATCTCTAGAAGAGTGGCTTTCCCTCCTTTTTGATGCCTCCTTCCCTATCCATGGTCACAAGGAGCCAATCCCCATGAAGATATGCCCACCCATGTAATCCACCTTCAATGCTCAATACATTGGAGACTAACAAATTGTAGCTTACTAACGGAAAAAATAGATACTGTATCTATCAATAACTTTTTTTTTTTCCTTAGTAAAAAAAAATGATGAAGTTCCTCTTCCTCTTCTAACAATGAAGCACAACGCCACATGGACTTGAGAGTGATCCTTTCTAAATTCGATACTTCAAACTAAACTTTTTACCCACCTAATTATTATCACTAGAATTAAATTGTGGTAAGAACTTACAGATTAAAATTGTTCACCACTAATTAAAGAGCTCATGGCGTAACTTCAAATGAAACTTCGTTGAAGAGATATTTATTTGGAAGGAGTTGACCATAAAGTTAAGTAGTTGACTATAATAAATCAAATCGGTCAAATCTTACTTTAGATAGGTGGCAAAGTTTCAACAATCTTTTGTTTTCAATCTTAAATTCTCTCGCTCAGTGCATACTTTATCTTCTTCTCTTCTTCTTTTGTTTTTTTTTTTTAAAAAAAATGTTTATGCTATATAAACATCGCTACCCCTATCACGACGACGGATAGCAGGGAACCAACATCCAAAGTGCCACCAAATGAAGCCCTTCAGCCGGCGCCTCCTCGCCCAATCCGCCCCACTGTCTCTCGAGGTGGAGGCAGAGGCAGAGGCGCCGGCGCCGGCCCCCTCCTCGCTCGGCGCTCCTTCCAAGTCTATGGCCGTCACGGCCCTCATCATCCTCCTAGCCCTCTTCTTCTGCGGCTTCTCATCTGTCTACGCCCGGCGCTTCTTCGCCTCCCGCCGACGGCGGAGGGGGGAATCCACGGCCCTCCCCGCGCTGCCCTCGCGCGGCCTCGACGCCACCCTCGTGCGCGCGCTCCCGGTGCTGCGCTTCTCCGGCGGGAAGGAGCAGGAGCGGGGCACGTGCGTGGTGTGCCTCGGCGAGTTCGAGGAGGCAGAGCGGGTGAAGGTGATCCCTCGCTGCGGCCACGCGTTCCACCCACCGTGCATCGACTCGTGGCTGCTGGCGCGCGGGTCCTGCCCGATCTGCCGCTGCGTCGACGTGTTCGGGTCGAGCTTGAGCTCCGGCTTCTTCGGGATCGAAGTGGTGGAGGAAGGAGGAGGAGGAGAAGGGTCGGTGGGTTTGGGAAGAACCGGCAGCTTGTTCGACCGCGCAGTGGAGAAGGATAAGGACGCTGAGGTATGCCTGAGGCGCACCTGCAGCTTGTGACAGTGAGTTGCCGGACGGGAACCATGCGAAGCGACCGACACGTGTGTGTACAGACTTGCTAGAAGGTCATCTTTTGTTCAAGTTTTTTTTTCCAGTTTGCCCCTATAATTTGAATTTTTTAAAAAATTTGTACCTATATATATATATATATATTTAAAAACACAATATGTGAATTGAATCTCCTGATATTGTATGAAGTGTTGGAGTAAACAAGACTATAAAGCACAAAAATCAGAGGTAAGGTGGAACTTTTGAAAAAGATAAGGTGCAAAGTGTAAAATGGTGCTCACCTAAATGATTCTAATATCTCGTCTGAGAGCACGGAGAGGTGACAGAAGCTATCACTCAATGTATAATTGTTGGCCGTAGCGATCAATTAGATGACAGAATCTACTGCTCACTTCTTCTCAGCTTGTAATCACTATGTTAGATATTTATGAAATCACCAATAATATCTTGGAATACAATAAATAACTGCAGCTGCTAGATCTTGTCAACGTGGCACAAGATATTTATATAGGTCAATCCTCCTCCGTGTCTTGTAGATTCCTTGTCTTCCCACCAACGGTGGGATGGTAACCTTAGGTGGTAGTCAAAATTTTCCAGATATGATCTTGAGTCTTCCAAAAGCAGTAAATTATTAGTCAGATGGCCTGCTGTTCACATGCAGGGACGGCTAAAAGAAGCCTTCTCCACTTGTATTACAGCAGTTAAGTTTGTTTAATTTATGATGGTTGACGAATTCCGTGGTTGGAAATGTCGGTCGTGCTTGACTCAACCCAATTTGGAAAATACTAAACTTTTGAGGTATTCAGATAATCCTGTGGATTCTCTATGTTTTTTTTTTTTTTAATTAACACAGTCTAAGGCTCTAAGCTCTGCGAAGTAAATTATATTATCACTTGGATTAAAAAAAGGATCACATGTCACCCAACCACCGTCTTCCTGATCTTACATGTTCCTTTTTTAAGTAAAGAAGAAGCTTAACTTTATTTTTTTGTTTTTTTTCCAAGATGCTATACAAACAAATATATCACTGTGTCCTCCGAGAACCTCAAGAACAGAGGCACAAAGAACCTGTACAAAAATTAGGAACAAGTTTTCGAATACCTTTGCCAGTTGACTGACATTCACACATCACAGTTGTCTGCAAACGTTGACATCGCTTCAATGACCAGTCTGGGTATGTAAACATTGCTGATCAGAGTTCAGAGTAGTTTACTGTATTGAATAGGCTCGAATCACCTCGACAATGGGTGCGCGACACAATGGGCATTTGCCTCCGGTTCTAACCAACTCATTTGCACATTTTGAACAAGTGCACATGTGCCCGCATCTGAATGAGAAACAACAGAACAAGACCAGAACCACATTGTAGTCAACATCCATATTCTATGATTCATATCATGCACATTTGACCAAGTATGCAGACAGACCTGTACAGAAGGGAATCTATGTGATTATCGCAGCAAATACAGCAGGTGCCCTTCCTCACCTGACTCCATTTGGATCCATCATCACATGACTCCTCATCCACACCTGAAAAAGCAGCAAACAGGTTTAAATTCCGTTTTTGGTAGGGTGGATCATTGATTGGATGAGACACAATCCTATATCAGACTTAACAAAATTACACGTAAAAATAGTACACTAGATGATGAGAGATGGAGGCAAGCGGTTTGACTGTAATCTGGGAGAAATTTTGACGCTTTATCAGCCAATCATTGTTATAAGCAGCGGTCAAACGACTTCTTGCTAAACTTACAAGCATGCTCGCATGAAGCAGAATAAAAGAAAACAAATTCAATACCTAGCTAACACCAGAGTGGCGGTGATCAGGATCTACTTGTGAGACATTTTTAGAGCGCAGCAGTTCTGATATCAAAAGGACAAACAAGTGACACTGACCTTGTTTTCTAAAATTGCGATTCAAAGCAGCAGAAACTTCCTGCCTAACTGAACGCTGCAGCTCTAGTTGCATGTCCATGCACGCTTCCAACATTCTCTGCATGTTACTCATTCCTTGCTGTAGTCTATCCATATCAGCCTTCAAATTATTAATAACATCCCATCCCTGTGCCAACACCGTTCCACATGATTCAGACAAGCAGCAAATGACTCTTTCTACAAATCAGGCATTCAAGACTTTTTTCTACACAGAAAATTTAAGTAAAAGAAGAATTATGCTGAATCCAAACATTATGAGAAAGACAGCGCACAATATCTGGTCGATGCATGTTCCGTCTGGCCCAGTTATTTGGAGGTATGCCTGAGTGCCATATAGGTTGGGGTGGCAATGGTGGAGGTGGGAATGGTGGAGGCGCAAACACATTCTGAGCTATCGGTACAGCATTTTGATCATCCTGATTCATATCATCCACTTGATTGTCTTGGTCTTCATCAGGTGAATTTGGAGTAGGCAAATTTCTTTGCAGATTCCAATCCATGGGAGCTCTACTTTGCCGATCAATGTAGGACCTTATCAACTGGTCTAGGCTTTCACGAAAACCACTGTGAAGAAGATTAGAAACACTTCTCCTGTGAAGTGACAAAAGTGATTAGCAATCATAACCATGGAGGAAAAATTAAAATAACATGGATAAATCAAAAATAATTTATGGCAATAGGAAAACACCTGCTTAGAAGCTCCCTGAGTTCCAGATTATACATATTCCCATCTTCTGGCGGAACAAATCGGTTTACTCTTCTGCTTGGACTTAATCTTGGATCATTTAAGACATCAGAATGTTCATCCTGCCAGGTTTCTTCAGTACCACGAGATTCGTCTTCATGCCATTCCTCGTGCGCTTCTGAGTGATGCTCATCATCTCCATCTCTGTTCTCTGGCATTCCATTTACCCACGCTGGGACTACATTCTCCAGCCAGTTGCCTTCAAAGTCTTCTCCATCCTCTGCATGCCACTCAGTAAGATCAACCTCATTACTAGGTTCCCAATTTCCTGTCACTTGTGCTTCTTCGTCCTGTAATACAGAGGCCTGAACAGCTGATTCCCGCAAGTTGATATTATCAAAGGCAATGCTCCTCTCTATTTCCATCGTTGCATGTGTCTCAATGGCTTGATTGGCAATAATGTCTGTGTGCCCAGATTGGTTCTGATCCAGATTATTACTAGGTAGCTCTGGGCCTGGGATTTCTTGGGAAAGGTCAGTTCTAACAGCAGCAGTATTCTGAGTAACTGAAGTATCATTTTGGTTGTTTGCTTGACCTCTAACAATGTTCTCTAATCTGAAGCGAAAACCCTCTCTACATATAAAAACAAATCTCTCTTACAATCTTCAATATTCAGGATGGAACTCTATAGAAAAAAGAAAGCAAAGTGCTTTTTTCATGCACAGTTATGTTTTTTCAGTACAAAAAATGAACAAACAACACTTGGTAATAGACAGAATTACAGAGCTTCAGCCTACCTGATTTGTCTACTAAGTGTTGTTTTCATCTAAGACTTCCAAAATTCAGTTTCTTATTTGTCAAGTTCATGCATCAAGAGAAGTTCAAATAAGAGATAAACACAGTACGAGTTAACTTCAAGAGAAGTGTCTTCAAAAATGCCAGTGTAATGCATAGTTCCAGTCAGTGATATAGGCCTTGTTTGGCATAGCTGGCCATCAAAACTCCTAATGTGTGGAGTCAAGAAATTCTCCTCACGCGCCCCTTCTATGTTCAAGTTCTTTCGCAACTGTTTTTGCTGGTCAAAACAGCTGATTTTCAAAAGTTGAAATGTTTAGCAAACAACTAGATTCCAAACCGGGAAGCTGCATGGATTTGGAAAAGCAGACCGAGCTAATTTTAGCTACTTTCTAACTATTTTTCTTCTTGCATCTCATATCCACACTTATATTCGTATGTCTTTACGATAATAAAATTATTATTTTAATAACGATAATATTAAATTTAAAAATTTTTTTAAAAAAAATTGACCTATCATAACAGTTTAGCTAAACACCTTTTAACTTTTCCAACCAACTACTTTTCAACCAGTACTTTTTTAACGAGCAAAAGCTACAAGTTTCAGCTACGCTAAATGCAGCCATAATACTTTATCTATATCTATCTATATGCCGCTCCTCTGGTTCGGAGATAGCAGCTACACTACATTTCAAAAGAAGAAAATAACTAAACTCTCTGTGAAGAGAAGTCTCAACTCAGTTTTATAGACTCAAGTGATAGCAAACTGAAACATCATGCCTACTAAATCCAATATAGCTGCAAGTACTGCAGATATTAATTGGGTGAAAATCAAAGGACGTTTTGTCACACAACTACGGAAATATCCTCTAGAGTACAACCCTACTTTTAACCCGTCAAAGAGGCCATTTTAAAGAAGAAAATAACTAAACTCTTGGAGGCAGAATGGATTGTAATAACCACACATTTGTTTTGTTAATAGTTTCACACAGAACAATATCAATTGACAACAATTATGAAATTGTAGACCAATTTCTCTTATGCATTTCATGAAATGAATTAAGGGCACCTATTGTCAATACTCAATAGAATTAAATTTATTGACAGTTTTATCGAGAATAACCAATGTCAATCTAGACTTATTGATGCATACTTCCATTTGATATTTGATGAATTTATATTAGTCTAATTATTTAATTTTTATAATTTGGTCTCAGCTCATTAGGAAATCTGTCAATCCTACCAATCAAATCCACCAAAATCTGCCATTAGCAGATCGGATCAATTGGATCTGCTGACAGAAGTGAATCAGATATGAACTGAAAGTTTCAAATCAGTCATTGGGGGTGTAGATTCATCCTAAATAGGCTCTCATTCACTCCCATGTGAAAGCATGACTGCAACGTACTTTATGAAAATATCACCCTTACAACATTTAAGCTCCACTCTTTTCAGGATCACAAATACTATCTTGAACCTGAAATCTTTTCAGCAGCAAAAGAATCGCACCTTGATCTTAGGATGATGTCAGTTTCTCTAATGCATTCTACATATATTGCATCTTAGAAGGACAAACCAACTAGAAGAATGGCATTATCATCTTCATAATATGTGATTGTTGCATTCCCTACATTAGATTACTCCAATTCCATTTGAGCTAACTGGCGTCCAACACTGTTGTCGCCTATGATAATGTTATCCACTCAGCTAAGAAAGTTAACAAATATAACTACCACATCAGAAATATTGTAATTAAAAGTTAAAAACTACATACCTTAGACCAGATACACGGTGACGTTGTCGAAGCAGACCTATTTCTCTTTCAGCTGCTGAAGGTTGTCTCTCTTCATCCTCCTCAGTTGATCTTCCATTTCTCAAGAATCTGCCTCTAAGTAGTGACTAGAGGATGAAAAAAGGACTAGTCAGACTACTGCATCAACTATCATCATGAGAAGCAAGAAAAAAACTTCCTAGCAAGTAGTACTAAATAAAGAAACACTAAATTTTTCTTAAAACTATGCCAGCACAGACCAAATGTGCTTAAACAACCAGAACAAGAAAGAAGGCTGCAAATTGTTATTAGATAATCAGGAAAATGGGGAATTAGTTGTGTTCTAGAACAGATGAATTCTGATACTGATTATAATTTATTATATGAAATAAAAGGTTGAGTAAATGGAAGATTGAATAGTGCAAGAAACCAAAATCGCATCAGTTAATATAGTAAGACACTCAGTTTAAACACTAAAGAGTTCACTTCTGTCATCTAACTTGGTATGAGAGTAAGGTTGCTTTTATCCATCAATAGACATACCACATGTCGTCAATTATTACATTGTTGTATCCCCTTATTAGATACGATATCTACTCTAACATTTTATACCATAATCGTTATTGTCATTTATCAATTTCCATCATTGATAAGCAAGCCTCTTTAAGAGGCACCACGTGACCATGCCATAAGAAATATAATAGTTTATCCTTTACCATTGAACTAAATAGTTGAGCTATTACTTTCTACTAAAAAAATCACTATTGCGAGCTTCCCTTCTTTGGTATCAAAAGGTTCCTCTTAGTGCAGCCTCATCAAGAAAATTCAACTTAAGTTGGAACTTAATTATAAAGAAAAGAGATGGTTTTTCCCAAATTGTGAAAGCCTCAAAATATTCTTGAGTGGTTCTGTCTGAAAGAAAATTTGGCAGTATTTATTGTCTCAGGATAAAGCTAGCAGTGTGTTTGAAAGGGCAGTGTGGAAATCTCAAGTAGAAATCACAGGAAAGTTTATCAGTTTTTTTAAGCATGAATAATTTATAACACAAATAAATAAGATGGAAAAAATTATAGAAAGTAGTGACATGCTCCTTAGCAGGAAGAGCATCAACACAAGATTTGCCGGTATTTTTCACCGGACCGGTACATACCGATACCGTCCCAGTGGTACCGATATATGGTACCAAATGGTACCGATTGATACCATTTATATATATATATATATATATATATATAGCTGGTATCGACCAAATACCGGTATCAATCCATGGTCAGACCGGTATGTACCACAGAATATGGAACGGTACTTGAAACTTTGCATCAATGTTCAAAGACGCGAATTGCAAGGGTTGAAACTAATACATTATGCAAGTTAGAACAACTAAATTATTCAGGGAATCAAGAGATTTTTTTTTCCTTGAATAATATTTTAAGAATTCAAGATTATAAAATAAACACAACTATTATTATGAAATTTAGCACAACCATACAACCAGATTATAAAATAAGGAAACACTTGTGACATTTGTGAGGTCAAAGGAAAAAAAGGAAAACAAGACAAAATACTTAAAAGTTCAAATCATGGTTTTAAATAATGTATTTTTCAAGATTGACAGCATCATAACAGTACAAGGCACTTTAATTGCAAAACAATGTGTTGCTAAAGGGTTTCGAACTGAGGTCAAATGGCATGCATAAAGCACCATGAAGCATTACCTTGACGTTGGGGGTATATATGTTATTAATCTGGTTTCATGCGGTATAACTTGACAACAGATTTTTTTTAATGCCAATACTATATTTTATGTCTCACTGAAACAATCTTAAAATCCTAACTCTAATTTAATATCAAACTAGTCATACTTCATTTTAAAAACAGCAATATACCCATTTCTTCTTTCTAGAACTAGCAGCTCAGTGACGGTCATATAGTTGTGATATTTATAATGCCTTGTTTACGAGAGTGATTTAGTCCCACTGAAGTAGGAATAAAGCTCTAGTTGAATTGGTATAAATAGATCAACGATCTACTACTTTTAAGTTGGGTTTAAGCAGCAGTTGGTATAAGTTCACTAACATCTTGCAACACCAAAGGCTGCAGGATACAAGTTAGTGATATGTACAACATGCATGAAATCTGGTTATGCAAACATATTTTCCAGTGAAAAACAGCTGAATTTAGATTCATATAATTGGTAAGCACCTTATGTCTTTGGAACTCTAGCAAACTGAACAACTTACATGAATGCGATTTCGATGAGCAAACTCCGAAACTGCATGGTACTCCGACAAGCTGTCAAGTTCCCTCTGTCTCTCAGTCGCCATCCTCATGATCAATTCAAGGCGAGCCTGCCTCCCTCGTAGCCTCAGCAGCTCTCTCTGGACATGCTCCGGCTGGCCTTCCTCGTGATCTGTGATTGATCCATCTCGGTCCATCTCCCTCTCCCTCCTGCTAGCCCGAGCATCTCTCTCTTGCTGGCTTGCCATTTGCACCCACTCCCTCACCAACCTCACCCTCTCCCTTTCAATCTCCCCAAGCCATTCAGCGCTCTGAGCTTCATTCGTCGGAGAGATTCTGGGCTCTGGCTCCGGAACTGCGCTATCAGCTACCGATCCACGTACGATCTGCCTCACCCTCTCCCTCTCGCCATCCCCGGGCTCAGGAGACTGCTCCCTGCTCAATCTCCGATCCTCCTCCACCCCTGTCCGCCGCAATAAATCCAGATCCCCTCGAGACCACTGGTCGTAGACGTTATAATCGCTCTCGCTCCCGGCCACTGAGCTACCAACAAGGCCCCGACCGTCGGCGTGGCTCCGTTCGCCTTCCACTGACCCAGCCACGCTGCCCCTCCGCACCCGCGCGGCCGCCGTCATGTGCTCCAGCTCCCGCCACATCTGAAGGATGGAGGACGCGCGGGCTGCAGCCGGCCGCTCCACTGGAGACGAGGAGGGGGACCTCCCTGGCTCCCGGAGGAACGAAGAATCAAGCATGGAAACAGTGTGGAGGCCCGCAAGCGCCATCAGCTCAGTCTCTCGGTTCCGCCGCTCGATGGTGGTGATCATCTCCTCGGCCTGGCGGGCGACCCAACGGCTGAGGATCCGGGAGTCGCGCCGGCGCCGGGCAAGCTGGTCATCGTCGCCTCCGGCGCAGGGAGAGGACGAGGAAGACGCAAGAGCCGGAGATGTCAAGCATCCGTCAAGGTGGCTGCGGACAAACTCCTCCAGGCCGTGGTGGAACTCGGAATCAAATTCCGCCATTGCGGACTACCTCCTGACAACTTAATCTGGATCGGCAAAACAAGTAATTGTGGATAAAGATCAAAATCTTTGGTTTTTGCTGTAGAATTCAAACCCTAGGAAGAGGCGAGTTGAGGATTTCCAATGGCGTGAGAGGGTGGAGAAAGAAGAAGCAAAAGAAACCCTGCAACATTTCTTCCTAAATTTTTTTAATAGAGAAATTATTTCTGGATTAAAAAATGTTGCAGTGGATCCGTCAAAGCAGAACTGGACAAGTTAAATTGGCGAAGGAGATAAAGCATTCATCCACTTTCCCTGTCTCAACTGTATCTTAAACGTCCTCTATAATTCCTCCACGTGTGTGGTGCCTAGCATTAGATACGTGAAGATTTGGATTAGATCCGAGAGGAAGCCGCGTGGATTTGTTTGATGTCTGTCGATATTAATACTCTCCCAGTAGACCACCCGCTGCCTCATTGCCGAAACTTGTTTGTTGGATGGAGGGTTGCTTATATTTTAAACTAACCCGATAATTTTTTTAAAAAAGTCAGCCAGATTGGGTCAAATTTGATAAAGACCCAACAAATGGTACTATTTTGGCATCGTTGTACTGAATTCTCTGTTTTTTTAATCTTTATCTTAATTCTTACTCGATGTTCTTTTTATTTATTTTACTGTCTTTAATCATTTTTTTTTATTTATTCTTAGATAACTAAATAGACACAGTTTTTTATGATTATTGTAATTATGGTCATATTACTATTTCAGATGTGATTATTGTAATTATGGTTGACGTCAAAAGTTAGAATTAGGGCAGGACTGAGTAGAGTTGTTATCGAGTAATAAAAATTTTAAATTTTAACCAGAGATTTGAAAAAAAAAAGTATCAATTGAGTATGAATAACACATAGTATTGTCATTGCTACATTGCTATTCAAAACATCAGCTCTAAATCTTAATCGCCTAAAGTAATCCCATAAATTGGACTGCTCCTGGAGTGGGAGACTCTCTTGTAATTATGATTGAGCTGTAATTATTTGGCATGGCTTCCCATCATCTTTTAGCAAAATTTGGTGCTTCAACTTCTCTTTCAAACCTTGATGAGAGATGGATTGAAGCCCAGATGTGGTGGCTTGTTTGGCAAGTTGAATTCTACCTTAATTCTTTTTTATAACTTAATCTAAGTTTAGCATTTATTTCAATTTTTTTTTTTTTGGCATGCCTGTTGTCAGGGCCCGGTTCGACCGGTCCGACCCAAACCCAAGCCCACGACAGCAGTACAGTGCACGGAGCCCAAATTGGGGCAAGGGCCGGTCAACGCGTGCGATTGACCCACCCAAATTGAACGAAGCTTCAGCTTCGTCCTCACCGCGTGTGACGGACGCGGAAACGGGCATCGCGAGCTCGTGAAGAAGAAGACGTTGCATCGTTCGAACGATTCGAGCGTTCGAAACGAGGCAACGACTGAGTCAAAATCGGCATAGGCGGAAACACAATTCAGCGGGCGATTTGGGTTAGTGACGTCAGCGATTGGCGGCTGACGCAAGCGAAATCGAAAATTCGATTTCGAATCCGATTTCAGACGCTGACGTCGGGCGACGTCAACCGAAGGAAATTCGAGCGGCGAACGGCGTAAGTCGGCGGATTGGGTCAAAATCAATTTTGACCGAGAGGTATTTTGAAATTTAAGGTTCGTTTGGGATTTCTCTAAATTAGGGTTAGGGTTTTCTCCGTGCGAATTGTATTTTGGGGATAAAAATTATCCGGGGAGATTAGGGTTTCCAATTTAAGGCCGGAAACCCTAGGGAGAGTTACGTTCTGGTATTCCGCCGGACGGCTCTAGGAAGCGGATAAGCGCTCATTCTAGGCCGATCCGACCGGGGCGTGACACCTGTGGTCAGACTCTGAGCAGATATATCTTAACACGGCTCGACAATATTTTTAAATATATAACTAAGTCAAATGCAGGTTGAATGAATTTAACAAATTTATTATAATAAAAGAATATTATAAACAAATTTCTAGGAGTTCAATTTTCTTGTTTTGAATTCACATACATGCAGGATGAGTGAATTTGACACACTAACATACTATATCTTAAGCAAAATGTACACTAATCAAAACAATGCTGACAAGGCAGATACGACCAGCTATTTATGTATTTATTTACTTATAAGAAATACATCTTTCTAATTTCTCAAAGCCAGGTAAAGTATACTGTAATGCAGTTCAAGCTAAACTGGGGGATGAATATTAATAAATTAGTTCTCCAAATAGACTTACATATACTATTATAAAATAGAATTGAAGGAACGCTAGACCTTCATCCCTCTTTGCATGGGATGAAGCCTTGTTGATCGCCTATAGCAATAAATCTTGCAAAGGATTTCTTCAGAGGATTCTTCTTGATCAAAATAAAGATTTTTTTATCTTTTTAACTTAAATAAATTAATTTTAATTAGACGGCCTAATTTAAAATCCATCTAAACTTGAACCTTCATAAGATTCCTAGAAAGCCAATGTATTGTAAAATCATAAATAACACCACAGTATGGCAGAATTCATAGTTTGATATCAAATATTTCACAAATTAACGTTTGGACAACATATCACATTTGTATATTGTGTATTGTGGTAAATTTTGATCAAGATCAAACCACGCAATATCCTTAAATAGATATGTACTGCTTTCACATGCACGGAACTAATTTTCTGCTGGTGTCTAAGGTTTTAAGTACATCAGTTGTAGATTTACCGGCTAACTAGATCTACACTGAAGTCCCACAGCTTATTTGCCAATTTCATATCCTTGGCTTTCGAACTTGGATCAGCCAAATTGCTGTCGCTCAAGTATTTTCCAGTCACCCCACTGACATTAGGATGCAATGCGACGTAACATGTGGTTGCTGCTCCCTGTCAAGGAAAAGAAAATTGAAGAATACACAATAATACACGCCCATACAAGTATAACTCGCTTTCTATTATAGTTAAGTTCTGATGGCATGAGATGGTGATGAATGCAAGTCCACTGTCCACATATATGATTATAGCATTTCATTTAAAACATAAGAGGTTATATAAATCCTGCTGTGAATAATAATTGCTGTCTTAAACATATTCTTTTACTACCTGAAAATTTTTCCTATTAATTATGATTTAACACTTCGGTTGCTATGTTGCTGATACTTGCAACGAGTCAAGTACTACGAGAACAAGACGGTCAAGGACCGGAGTGACTTAGAACCCAGTTCTCTTCTCACAAAGTTACTTTTGTCTAAACCGAAAGAAGATTGGCAGGACAGGTCAAGCACACATCTGTCTAGAGGAACACCAAATAAAATGAGGTAAAGTATGACAATATTTTGCGAGACATTTATACTCCAATTATCCATGGATTTTTATCCAATTCAAAGATTGTATAAAATAAGTATATTTTTAGTCACTTCGTGGTTACACATTTTCAGTGTTGATATGCATGCACATTGTTTTTTGGTTTTCATAACTAAGAATTTGTACAACTGTACAATCATAGTGATATCAAGGTTTTAAATTAAATACCCGTCCTCACCACTATCGGGTACATACCACAATAATTATATATATATATATATATATATATATATAACCAGCACGTACCACATGTAGGTAGTACAGCACAGCAATAAACTCAGTTTTTAGATCACTGGGCTACACTATCAAGTTTCAATTTATAAAAGAAAAGTAGAAAATTGCTCATCAACTAATCCATGGCTGCCTAAATTTCATAACTAAATTGGCAAAATTAGTGCGAATAATAGAATATTGTCAGGTTGGTGTCTGCTTATCAGCATGATAGGTTCCTTTGACGAATCAATGAGATAAACTCAAAGATCAGTTAGTATGATAAGATCACTGCTCCACGAGCAAGGCGGCATCAAAATCACCTTGACCTTCAACTCTATTAATTACTAATCTCTCAGCATTAACCTTATTTTTGGCTCAGCTAGATGAAATTTGCAAAAGCATTGAAGCCTCCACAAGATCGGAATTGCTTCAAGTCTTATTTACAAGGAATTCACTTGTGGTTATACAAATTTATCAGATAAAGATATATATGTATATCTATTTATTTGATCAGTACTTGATCATTGTTCCAGTCATATTCAAAGTCACTGAAGATAAACGTAGCAGAAGAAAGAAGTTACCTGTTGCACATTCTTCAATACTAGTCTCCCAAGTGTCCGAGCAACAACTGCGTTAGACCACGAGATAGTATATTGCATGAGATTTATCATTAATAAAAATGAAACCTGAAATAAAAGTTTGAAATTTTTGTATGAACTTAAGTGGACATTTAGATTTGGAATGTTAACTAGTTCAAATTTCAAAGCAAAAGAATGAACGATCAGTAGCTGCTAGCAACCAACTTAGTGGGTCAAGCATTTGGTAAATACTTTTGAAGAATTAGTTTATAATTTTATTTCTGATAGTATGCTAAGGACGAGAACAAGCGACTAAAAGCTTTCATTATACTAATGACATTCAGCACTTGAAGTTGGAAGACCAACGTTACTTGTTTTTCAGCATAGATAGCAGTGGCTATGAAAAGATAATACCCAATGTTCGACACTTTTCAACATTAACAGAAATAACATAATACCCAATGTTTGACTTGACATGACAAAAGTGTCAGGTATGTCAAATATTGCATGAATTACATAAGAACTTCAATCCATTTACCATCTATGTAGCTGTGGTAACGAAGAAGATTTGTGATAATTGATCCAGGATGAAGGGAATTAGCAGTTATTTCCACATCCTCTTCCTGTTGAAAGTCAATACCATTAAGCAGTCAGATGATCATCATCCTCATAAAGGAATATCCAGATCAAAGGACAATAGCATTCTATAATCAAGGTTACATCATCGTCAAACAGCAAAATATTAGATAGATGATGATCATCCTTGTAGAAGCATATCAAAATAGTTAGGATATTATCATTTGTTTTATGTAAATGTCACAAAGAATCAGCCGAACACCAGTAAATTACTTGAATCGTTGGCACAATTTCCAAAATTTGAGCAATTTATTAGGTTTTAACATTTGCAGCAACTCAGAAACTTTCATGAGTACCAAGAACTTAGTGCAGAAAGAAATTTATATTCTCATTTGGTACATTCAAATTTCAATATTGAGCTAAAGAACCAAGTGATGTATCATGTACTAAACCAATAGAACAAAATCTCCATTCTCAAGATTGAATGAATGCTGTTATTCAACTTTCGTAGTTGAAAGAAGGCATCCAATAAAAACTGAGAATACCTTGAAGCGTTTCGCAAGCTCATTTGCATGCAATATATTTGCAAGCTTTGATTGCCCATAGGCAGCAATGCTGTTATATCTGTAGGAAAAATACAGAAATTAGACATCAATAGAAACCTTAAATCCTGTTTCCATTAATACTAATCAGAAGTTAATATATAAATGAGTATCTTTGTCATACCTAGACTGATCATTTATACTATCAAAACGAATTCCTTCACTGTATGCAAACCTATGCCCTTCTGATGAGACATTAACAATCCTGCCTTCGACTTTAGATGTGCGAGATGCATTCTTCATATTGTCTAGCAGTAGGTAAGTCAAAAGAAAATGACCTGCAAAATATAAGTGCAACTTTCTGACACCAGATTGTCTGAATAACAAAGCTGAAACATACATGTTTTAGGAGAAAATCTCCAACATTTAAAAATAATGTAGTTCCAGTATTAGACTTGTACAATTAAAATATGTTGCTTCGAGATGAATAATTCAAATTTCAATGGCATATTAACTGTCATTGTTTCCAACAAACTTCCAGAACTTGTCCTATTTGACATTACGAATTCAAAGTATCCTTGTTTTAAAACATTACGTGTCTATCATCCGAGGATAACATATGCCCTTGAGCACAGTCATATACCACCTTGGGTATATGAAAACTATTTCAAGTTATTATCCTCTGACAGATACGGAATGTTTTAAAACAAGGATCCTTTGAATACTTGTTATCCTTGTTTACTTTTAGGACGCCTTAGAGTGCCTTAAAGTAACCCCACAACTCCAAACAAATATAAAATTACTAAAAGTTCCGACACCTTAAGGAGGCATTGGAACTGCTCATGAGCTCCCGGGGATAACTAGTGATCTGGAATGCTGAAAATTTGTGAATAAATGAGACAAAAAATGAAATTACCATTTATGATAATTGTGGTGTATATGTGATAATGACAATTGATGTTGGAAATAAAAATGTAACTCATCTGTAGTTTGAAGTATATTAACTGATTTGTTATTCACTATTTTATTACTTAATAGAATAAACATCCCTACCAATGCCTAGGTCATAGATGCTAGTCACCTGTCAAGATGTAATATAAGTTGTAAAACCATTTTTTTCTCCATAGCCATGTCATCATTTTTACTCTACTTTCTTACAAGTTATTTAACATAACATGTATTGGGAGTTAGGCAGGGTATTGCCTACGTCCATTGAGAATTGTAAGATGCAGGCATACACCCAACGCCTACTTGATCATGCACATACAACAGACTACATTGGACGGTGTTTGATGTGTGGCACGAGCACTAAGCAGCAAGGGCAAGACCCTACATATTGTGACCTAGGCAACACCCTTGACTTCATCATCTGGCCATCTGACATTTTGTATGACCAATTGGATCAGGGAAAATTTTGTAATCTAAAACTGGATTCAATATCTGCATAATCATTTAATAAAAAAGTATGAAATTTCTTCCTGACTTGGCTACCAATAATTTTCATTTGGAAACGCCAAGAAGACACCAATTAATAAATTAACTATTTTGGTAGAGGCTGCATGAATTGCACATGTTATTTGCATTTTTTTAGTAGAAGGTACTTAAATGCTTTTCTTGACGTATACAAAAACATTCATAGTGACCAAACTAAAGTGGATAGCTCATACCAACATGATTTGTTGCAAACTGTAACTCAAAACCATCTTGTGAAAGCTGAAACGGAGTAGCCATCACCCCTGCATTATTACTTGCGACAAATCAGAAGTGAAAAGAATGTCAGTTATCTACTATAAACAGAAGTTGATAAGACGAACTCTGTGCTTTCTGAGAAAAGATTTGATATTTTTATTCTGTAAGTTCCTTACATGAGAATGTTCAGTGGAAGATTTAGAGCGTTGAATTCAGTGGCAAATTTCCTGACTGAAGCCATTGATGTAAGATCCAACTCCATTACGGAGACCTCGGCAGAGGAAACTTCCTTGAGAATAGCCTCCTTCACAGTGGCACCCGAAGACAAGTTCCGAACTGCCATGACCACGTTAACTCCTCGCAGCGCAAGAACACGGGCGGTTTCGGCGCCGATTCCACTCGAAGCTCCTACAGCCATTGGCATCCGGCAAACAGTAAGCAGACTTCAATAACTCAAACACAACAATTAAAACAGCAATAGATAGAAATGGATCTAAAATAATTTCTAAGTCCACAGGAAAAGAAAAAAAAAAAGATTGATCGATGGATCGATGGATGGATGGATGGATCTCGCAGACCTGTGACGACAGCGACAAGGCCGCTCCCATCTAAACCCTCGGTGACCTCCTCAGCGGTGGACGACCACGAGAACCCCGAGGGCCCCTTCCGGCTAAACGGCCACATCTTGTTCTCCCCTCCTCCGGCGGCGTGGCTTCAAGGGAAGGGAGGATTTGCGAGGATATTAAGAACACGAGGGGCGGGCGCCATTTCTTGGAGAAGAATTAAAGAAGCACATGTGGACAAAACCTGTCACGTTCCACCGCGATCGTCCATTGGGCAGTTAAGAGTGGGCCACGGGCGAGCGCGTTGGGTAATGATTGTGTTGCATTGAGATAAGTGCAGGAACTTTATAAGTGTGAGGAAATTTCTCCCATAATTAGGGCAAGCGCATACTGTCACAAGATGAGGTCGTGCATTAATTGCTTGACTTTGCAGTCCACTCCTCGACATTATTTCCTAGAAAATTTACCACCTCGCATTTATTTTGAAAGTATGTTTCAAGGAAAACTAAAAGAAAAAAATAATAATAATAATAAGTTTTTTTTTATTTCTTTTGGGTGGAAAAAAAAATTTAAGTAAAAAATAGATAAAAATACAACGCAGTTTTGCTCGACCTTTAAAATTAATTTTTCTTCTATTTTTCTTTCCTTCCAAGAAAATAGGATATTAATTTTTTTCTTTCTCTAGAATTTTTTTTCCTTACAGTTTTTCATTCTTACAGTTTTCCTTTCCTCCAAGAAAATAGAGGGTGAATCTTAAAGCAATAATCCTTATTTTAAAATTTATTATTTCAAAGATATAGTCAGTATTTCCTAGAATTTTTTTTTCGCACTTGAAGAATCTTAATTGAAGAATTACTTTGACATAACAAGTAAGAAAATAAATGAATTTATAACAATAACAAATACTTAAAATAACAAATAAGTTAAATAAAATTTTATGAGAAAAATCTTTTATCTACACAAATAAGTTATATAAAATTTTAGTAGTAAACTCACTAAATGAGTAATAAACAATACTTAAATGTAGATTTACATGAACAAAACCACAATTCATCAAGTCTTTGTGCTTCCTTCCAAGATCTACTCATTTCTTCATATTCTTAGTGGTTATCTCTAAGTATGCTTAAGCAATCTCAATATTATAGTGCGACTCCTTAGTCAATGACACAATATGATAATGAATTCAAATGAGTCATATGACCCAAGCTTTCATAATGTTATATATCGTTGAACTTTGTCATATATCGTCGAATTTATTTAAAACTTATAATTTTATCGTCCAACTTTATCATATATCACCGAACTTATTTAAAACTTATAATTTTATCGTTGAATTTTGTTATATATAGTAGAACTTATTTAAAACGATATAAGACAAAGTTCGACGATAAAATTATATGTTTTAAATAAGTTCGACAATATATGACAAAGTTCGACAATAAAATTATAAGTTTTAAATAAGTTCGACGATATAAGACAAAATTCGATGATAAAATTATAAATTTTAAATAAGTTCAACAATATTGGGTTATTATCGAACTTTGTTGTTTTATAAGTTTTTGTCAAACTTTGGTCTTTATTGTTGAACCTAGTTATTGTCAAACTTTACATTTATTGTCAAACTTAACTGAAAAGTGCATCGAACTAACTCTGTGAGTAGTATTGAGATGTGCACTCACTGAACGGTGGATGAAACCCGTGCCTAGGCCATTTTAGGCACGGGCCATGCCTAGGATATTTTCACGCTCCAAGCCACCTTACCCCTTGCCATCAATGTTGCTCCCAATCGCTTACCCCTCGACGTTGTTGCTGCTCTCAGCTGTGAAGCCCAATGTCGCCTTCAACACTACTCTATGTCATCACTAGCCCCATGTTGCCTAACGTTGCTCCCCCTTCGAATGGCACTGCAGGCTTGCAAAGGACAAATATTCATGCGAAAGGGAGCACTGCCCCCCCCCCCCTTTGACACTACACCCCTCCACTCCCTCACCTTCAATGCTACTCCCCACCGCCCTTGGCCCTATGTTGCTAATCTCTTTGTTGGTGTCGCTTGCAAGCTAGCAGCGATGATTACGAGTTTACGAGTAATGGCTATCTGATACATACTAACCGAACCCTACCCAAATTTGACTCGGGTAGTACATACACAGTACATACACTATCTATACCCAAATCGCACTAGATTAATAACTACCCGATTACCAAATAATCAGGTCGGGTAGGTTGGATACCTACTAAAATACCACCCTTGCAGCTTTAAGTCTTCCATGCCTCCAAGTTTTTTAAGAGCAAAACACTCAAGTGAAGAGTAGTTATCATGTTTCGAAGAAGAGAGAAAGAAGAGGAGATCAACAAGAAGGAGAAAGAAGGAGAAAAGGTGACGCTGGGCTACACAAGCTAACACAGCATTTTAGAAATTTTCATAAAATGCACTATGATGAATGAGAGAAATACAACCTCTTTTAACCTTCTCCCTAACATTCACCAAGCTTATGACCATCTTGCCCCTCAACGTTTACAAGTTTAATGGTGGATGATGACTTTTTTGAATTTGGATTGTGGAGATTTCTCTTGTTACTGAAAATCCTTTGAAACCTTTGCATGCATTGGCTCATATGAATAACATTTTTCATTGGCTTCTTTGACCACCCAAGCATGCTAGCTTCATTGGTCTATTTGGGTATCAAGCATGAGTGGAGTGTGAGTTGGCATCCACTCTTGGCTAAATTCATTCTTGACCATTTGAGTGACATGGCTGCCAAGTTCGATGTTGAGAAGATGTGGCATTTGGTGATATGGAGGCCGAGTAGGAATTTGATGATAAGGCTTCTTGAATGATCCAACATAATTGACTTGGAATTGTTGACAATGTGAGCTTTGATCTTTGACACTTGTTGACCTTGGGTTTGACTTGCTGATATGATCTTTGTCTTAGACTAGTATATACATATATATATATATATATATACATACATATATATATATATATATATACATACATATATATATATATATACATATACATACATATATATATATATATACATATACATACATATATATATATATACATATACATACATATATATATATATATACATATACATACATATATATATATATACATATATATATATATATATATATATATATATATACTAGCACCAATCAATAGCAAACTTGACAAATTAGGTTCTTGTGAAATCCCTATTGGCGTAGATGAAGACAAGTGGAAGCATTTTAAAATTCTCATGGACAATAGAGGTTTCTTGGTTTCCACCGTAGACATGGATGCAAGTGGAAAAGCAACCTAACGTTCTTGAGAGGGTTGTCTTCAAAACAGTGCTTGGATTGACGTTGAATCACTTTTGACAAAAGAAGATATCCATCTCTAGAATATTATGAAGAAGAATATGAAACTTTGAGGTACCGAGGACAAGCTCCATTTTGGAATTTGCCTTGAGATTGAGACTGAGTGTTACAAAAAAAAATAAGTGACCTAATACATTATTTTGCATATTTTCTCTAATTTTTACTAAATTTGAGTAAAAATAGAAAAAAAAAATTCTTTGACATTTAAATTTGAGTACAAATCCTTTGACCTTTAAATAAAAAAAAGATTTTTTTTCTTTTCTTTTCTCTTTCTCTCTCTTTGAAGTAAGTAAAAAAAAAGAAGAGACAATTAGTATTAAACCCTAAAAATGAAGATGTTTGAAGCTAGATTTTCCAATAAGTTATTATTTCTTGAATCATAACAAGTTAGATCTTGAAACTCTTTAAGTTTTTTTTATGGTTTTGTTATTATTATTATTAGCTTCAATAGGATTATTCTCTTCTTTGGCATTACACATTTTTGAATTCATCTACGTCAAGCACTCAAGGCAGAAATTTATGGAAAGAAAAAAGTATTGGTCATGAAGCAACAAGGACACAGCGTGAGAAATAGGAAATGATTCAGATGATTGCTGCATTCTACAGCATCCATGACACTGATGCTACCGAGCTATCTAATTTTGCTCTGCCAACGATCACGACTTGTACTTGCATTCATTCCAGACCTACCGTTCTGAAATGCATTATTTCATCCTCTTTCCTCCTTCCCTATCTTTTACCAATCCAACACTCCAAATCCATCTCTCATTTAAGCTAATCAGTCCTCGAGAAGAGATTGACATCTTCGACCACAATGTAGTTCAGTGTTGACTTGTTTTTCAGTCTCAAAACTCAAAAAAAAAAATAGAGGTTTTCATTTGAAATCAGAGTTTGTGTTTTTTATTTGAGTCTGAAAACTCAGAAAAATAGAGGTTTTCATTTGAAATCAGAGTCTGTGTTCTTATTTTAGAATCTGAGGCATTCTTGACTGACCATCCACATCAAACTGCCCAAAATCCAAGAAAAACTCAGGCTCCTCTGCCAAAGAAACAAGGAAACAGGCAAGAATCCTTTCAAAGTTGTCAAATTCATCAGGCTGAAAGAGAAAAAGAAAAAAGAAAAACCAGGCTGCCAGAATCCACTTTAGGTGCAGTAAGAGTGAGCAAGTCGCCATGTGAGTGTGGGGTATTACCACCACCACCACTACTGATACCTAAAGCTTCAATCACCTACCTCCATCATTCTTGTCATAGCTTTATTAGTTATTCCTTTGTCCCAGTGCAGTTCTTTTGTTATTTCATATTACTCAGCTGAGATAGGATCATTAGATGGAGATAAGGTTTGTTCCAAAAGCAAAAGCATATGCTCTTGTAGCTGGAAAGCACCAATTCATTCATCATTACTTAATTTACACTCTTTAAAATCTCAATCAACAAACAACCATACTGATCCAGTACACACTAGTGCAGAGCATAACAGTGACACATAAATTAAGAAAAGCCACACTGGATAAGGAGACTGGAGAGAAACACATTAAGGCCTGCTCTTGAATGGGATTGCCCTGATCACTATCTGATGGTAGATGGCAGCAAGAGCAGCTCCAACGAAGGGGCCAACCCAGAATATCCACTGAGAAACATGATAGAAACAGTTTTAGTTTACTTGATCAAAAATCACTGCTTGTTTCTGTGAAAAGAAACCTACGTGATCATCCCAAGCACGCTTCCTGTTGTAGATAACGGCAGCCCCCAGGCTCCTTGCGGGGTTGATGCCAGTGCCGGTGACCGGAATGGTCGCCAAGTGAACCAAGAACACAGCAAATCCAATGGGCAGAGGAGCCAGGATCTGCGAAAATTAAGTTTTTTTTTGTTTGTTTGTTTGAAATGGAAAAGACGAAAATTTTAGGATGACTTCATAACGGAGTGAGAGTACTCACAGGAACATGAGAGTCCCTGGCGTTCCTCTTGGCGTCGGTGGCGGAGAAGACAGTGTAGACGAGGATAAAAGTGCCGATGATCTCCGCCCCCAAGCCGTCGCCCTTGGAGTAGCCCGACGCCACCACGTTAGCGCCCCCGCCGTTGCCCTCGTAGAGCGCGCTCTGGAACCCCTTCACCACGCCGGCGCCACAGATGGCGCCGAGGCACTGCATCACGATGTAGAAGAGCGCGCGGGTAAGCGAGAGCTTGCGCGCGAGGAAGAGGCCGAAGGTGACGGCGGGGTTGATGTGGCCGCCAGAGATGCCGGCGGTGCAGTAGACGAGGGCGAAGATCATGCCGCCGAAGGCCCAGGCGATGCCCTGGATGCCAACGGAGGCGCACTTGGAGCTGGACTTGGCGACGCCCATGACGGTGAGGATGGTGATGTAGAGGAAAAGGAAGGTGGCGACGAACTCGGCGATGCCGGCGCGGTAGAAGGACCAGGAGGTGAGCTCACCGGGCTCGAAGAGAGGCGCTGGCGGCGGCTCCTTGTAGTCCTTGCTGTCCTGGCTCTGCGCGGCCGTGCCGATGGGCTGCCGCTCCGAGAACTTGTTCGCTCCGAGCCGTACGTCTTCTTCCTTGGCCTCCATTCTTGATCAGTCTCTCTGTTGTTTGAGCTGCAGGGAGAGAGACGTTGAGAAGTTTTGTTTATATATATATAAGGGGAAGTGGACAGTCTAGATTACTTGTACTGCCACTCTTTTCTTTGAATTAACATGATCTGAGTGATGAATTCATAAACTCATTTGGTGAGCTGTGCAGGCTAAAAACTGAAACTACTTTTAACTCTCATTCAACCAATCAACTACCCAAAGTAACAAAAGAAACTATTCCTGGTGTCTTTTCAATTTTTTTTTTCTTCTTTTGCTTTTTGACTCGCTGACTCCCTTTCCATCTAACAGCAGAAGGGCAGGATCAAATCTGCAGATGTAACAATAATTAATAGCCCACAGGGGGAAGGAGAAGGGCAAGCAGAGGGGAGGAGACTGGAGAGGACACGCACAGTACAACACAAGTGGAGTTGCAGCAGACCAGTCTTATTCACATTGTTCATCGTCGTGATCAGGCGGAGCAGACAAGCCTAGGTTTACCTGCTATAGTTGACCGTTGACCGTTTTGACTCGGAATGCAAAAGCTACCTCTATGGGTGAGCATTCGGTACTTCGGTACCAGTACCGGTACCGAAATTTCGGTACCGAGGTACCGAACTTATTTTTTTGGTACCGGTACCGGTACCGAAGTACCGATATTTATATCGGTACCGATACCGATATCCCGAAATTTATTTCGGGAAATTCCCGAAATACCGAAATTTTATTGACTATTTTCATGCCTATTTGACAGCCAGCAACAGGTACAAAGATATTGCTATAGGCTTACATCTTTGCTCCATAAAATGAGATGCCATAACAAATTAACAATCTGAGCACAGGCAAATATTTGCAACAGCACAACATAAAATAAAATGATATTGCAACAGCCAACAGGCAACAGGTACAAAGATATTGCTATAGGATCATTTGAAGGCAATTCAAATATGAGCACAGAAAATGAGATGCGGCCCATAACAAATTAACAATCTGCAGTTCTGCACAACAGCACAGGTAACAAGTAACAACCGAGGTTCATCACCAAGATTAGGTGGGCGCATACAGACATGAACCTCATGTTCCTCTGGTCCAACACAATGTTAAGAGACCGTTAATACATAAGTCAAGACTTAAAGCAACATAAGTACATAACATAGCAACTTAACAAGCCCCATTCTAATAACATAACAAGCAACAATCCAATATTCCAGCTCTAGCAACATAATTAGACCAAAAGCATTTTGAACTCTATCAAGTAGCAACAATCCTTATCCAAGTTCCTGCAATTTTGAAGGATGCAATTAGTAGAAGTTCTGTTAATTAAAATCATTTAATATAGCAAATCCATATGAGCAAAAGCATTCTATGGTTTATAATTATACCTTTTAGCTTTTGCACTAACCAATATCTATTAGCCAACAGTGGATTCCTCATTCATAATAACTTGAGATAAATCTAAAAAATCAAACCAACACAAGTTACAGAAACAAATATAAGTAATAATACTTGAAAGTTGAAACAAATGAAATGATATTTAAATAATACATGAGAAAAAATATATAATATTACCTTTTTCTAATTCCTCAATTTCTTGTAAGTCTTCTTCAACACAAATGGGAGCATTCGTTGCACGAAACCAATCTTGAGTGCATACCAAAGCTTGAACTATTTTAGGAGTTAAAGAACTCCTAAATGGATCCAAAATTCTCCCTGAAGTACTAAATGCACTCTCTGATGCCACAGTTGAAATTGGAATTGCTAAAACATCTCTTGCCATGTGAGAAAGAATTGGATATCTATGAGAGTTAAGCTTCCACCATGCTAAGATTTCAAAGTTTGGGCCATTAGGCTCAAAATCATCTTTTAAATATTTCTCCCATTCTGTTTTAGGATCTCCAATCCTATTTTCAGTCATATGCTTCTTAATTCCCATTCGAATTTTCATTGCCAACATCTCATTTGGATCCTCAATAGAACTAGTAGTACCAAAGCTAGAAGGAGAACTCAAACGGTCTTCAAGTTGAGAGCTTTCAGGGGCAACAAATGTCTTATATGCATTGAAAAGTCTTATAAAGTGCTCTTTCACAAGACTTAACAAGAAAGAACCTCTTTCCATACCATGCATTTCCTGAAATGCATATTCCAAGTACCATAATTTATGTCGAGGGTCAAGAATGACAGCAATAAAAATCATCTTATTAGTTTTTTCAAAATCACCCCAATATTTATCATACTTCTTTCTCATGTACATAGCCATCAATGCAATGCTGGAATCTTCATTTACTTCCAATTCTTTCAATAAGATATAAACAACATAAATTTCAGGAAAAAAATGATTGGAAGTTACATAGTGAGAGCCTGAAATTTTCAATGTTAAGTCATAAAAGTGTTTCAAAATTACTACCAACTTTCTGACATTACTCCAATCTGTACAATCAGGAATCATACTATTTCCCATGTCATCCACAAGCTCATAAGAAAAGCTCTTTTCTTGATCATTATATCTAACAAAAGCTCTTTCAAATTTTTGTGCTGTGTCCAACATTAAGTATGTGGAATTCTATCTAGTAACCACATCTAAGCACAAAAGACCCTTGCATTGAATTTTCTCTTGTTCTACACAATCTTTAAACTTGTGTAATCTTGAAGGTGATTGTCTAATATATTTTACAGCTGCTCTAACCTTTTTTACTGAATCATGCACTTCCTTCAAGCCATCTTGCACAACTAAATTAATAATATGCGCAATGCATCTCATGTGCAAATACTCACCTCCTAGAATTGCTGTTCCCCAATGAACAATCTGCTCTTTTAAGTATTTGATGGCACTATCGTTAGAACTTGCATTGTCCACTGTGATTGTGAACACCTTATCTATCCCCCAGTCTATCAAACACATTTCAAGTTCTTGTCCAATATCTCTTCCTTTGTGACCAACAATTGGACAAAAACTCAAAATCCTCTTTTGCAATTTCCAGCTATCATCAATAAAGTGTGCAGTAAGACATATGTAATTGATGTTTTGAATTGAAGTCCAACAGTCTGTAGTCAAACACACCCTGTTGCATGATTTTTTTAGAAAAGCTTTAAGTGATGTCTTTTCTTTCAAAAACAACCCAAAACAATCCCTAGATAAAGTCCATCTTGATGGGATTTTAAAGTAGGGTTGTACAACAGACATAAAATATTTGAATCCAATATTCTCTACAAATTTAAAAGGAAGCTCATCTACTAGTATCATGTAGCTAAGAGCTTTTCTAGCTTCTTCTTGGTCAAATCTCCATGTGCCCAAATTACCACCATCCCCATGAATTTTTAATAATGTTTGCTTCACTTCAGATGCATGTGGGTGGCTTTTACATGCATTTACATGTTTCCTAAGTCCAGATGTACCATTTAAATGAGGATCAGCACGTATTTCTTTGGAACAATGTATACATTTACCACTCACAATGCCGTTCACAACTACTTTTGTAAAATGCTCCCAAGCATCAGACCTTTTTTCTATTTGCTTCCTCTTTTTAGGTATTGGACCTTTCAAATTTGAATCTTTAGAACTACCTATAACCGATTTGTCTTTTTCACTTTGAACACATCCCTCTTCTTGTTCAATGGTATCAAGTGAGATTTTATCACACTCCATCTAATGATCTAAAGCAGTAAAGCACATAAACAATGAATGAGATAGCTATTTTGATTTGCAAATTGTAATGCTATATTGCTATATTAATAAAAATGAAAATAAAGTATTAGAATGCCAAATGTATAACAGTATGTTGAAAATTAAAAAGAACTTGTAATCACAATTTGAAGTTGAAAATTAATTAATCTAGAACAATTAACCAAAAGAAAGATATTTCTAAAGTATTAAAAAAAAGTTACCTTCTTCGGCGTTCAATTGATGAATAGCTTCTTCGGCGTTCAATTGATGAATAGCTTTTCAAATCACAGACAATGGCGTACCTGAAAAGATTTATTTATTGTTTTAAGAACTACAGTTAATTTGAGTATTACAAGCTCAAATTTGAAAGTGAATAATCACAACAAGAAATGTGCACTTTCTTAATCTCAATCTGCAGTAAACTCTAGAATGAACAATCACAACAAGAAATACTCGTTAAGGATGAAAGTAGCAAAATGATTGCTTATTCTTTAACTTTATTAGTTATTACCACTATGAGAATCAATCACAACAATAATAAAGCTGCAACCAATACTTTCAAGAAGCTAAACAGAACGAACAAGCAATGCGAATCAATGCAAAAAAGAAAGAGGGGTGCCCACATACACGATATCAGTATTCAGTAGGTTCACGTCAATAGCACCTTCTTTGATAAGCTTGATGACGGGATGTCGTTAACTACTTAACTGGAGAGAAAGAAGAGGGGACAGAGGGGCTGCGGGGGCGAGCAGGCGAGCCGCGAGCGCCGAGCCGAGTAGCTCAGTAGCCGCCTGCCGAGAAGGCGAGCTGAGTAGGCGAGCCGCAAGGATGATCGCCGAGCCGTGAGGATGATCGCCGAGCCGAGTAGCTCAGTAGCCGCCTGCCGAGATGGCGAGCCGAGTAGGCGAGCCGCGAGGATGATCGCCGAGCCGTGAGGATGATCGCCGTGAGGATGATCGCCGAGCCGAGTAGCTCAGTAGCCGCCTGCCGAGAAGGCGAGCACGCGAGCAGGCGAGCACGCGAGCAGGCGAGCAGGAGTGCAGTGCAGGACCACTGGACCAGCGGGGGCTGCGGGGGCGGCGGGGCGCGGGGCTGCAGGGGTTAGTGGGTTACTAATTAGGTTAGGGTTTTTTTTGGGCTACCGGGCTAAGCAAAATAGCCCATAGCCATTCCGCATTCGGTACTTCGGGCTAACCGGCTAAGCCAAATGCAGCATTATAAAAAAATTATAATAATTAATAAATAAAATATTTCGGTACTTCGGTACCATCAAAAAATCCCAAAATTTTTTTTGATCCCGGTACCGGTACCGCAGTCCCGATTTAAAATTCGGTACTGGTACCGAAGTACCGAAATACCGAAGTACCGGTACCGAAATACCGAATACCGAAAAATTCGGTACGGTACTTCGGTACCAATACCGAATGCTCACCCCTAGCTACCTCTGCTTTGCGCCTCGGCGATCGCAGGCCTACCTCCTGTCCAACAGCGGGCTACGTGCGCCACGCGCGTTGGACGTTGGTAGGCCGACGTTTATAAAAAGTAGGCCATGCTCACGGAAAATTCAATAGGATGAAGCGCCCTGCTCGAAAATTCAATATTTCGATTGACTGGGTCCAAATTCAATAGGTCTTTTTGAGAAGATTTTTTTAAAAATTTTTACATATTTAGCACCTATATTTTTTAAAAATATATATATAACTAATAACTTTAAATGTAGAGTTTTTTTTTTACCAAAAGCAAGAAAGTAATGTTCTATTGACCAAAAAAAATATTTACAATTTATGTATAATCGCTCATACCTTTCCTTACTCTCAAGATCCTGAAAAATTTGGCAAAATTTTCTCTATATTCCTAGCACATGGATCCTGCTAACATTCACTATAGATACAAAACAAACCACAAAATTCAAACCAATACAACCACCCTACATCACATGCATCAAAACCCAACTAATACAGGAAACCACACAACACATCACAGCATTCCACTTGCTCTCGCTTGCACAAGGTACAACACCAACAATGGCAACATCACAACATACAACTAATTTTACTTGGCTCTCGCATTTTCCTGTAGGGCTGTAAAGTTGCCAGCTTTAAATAGGCCCAAGCCTGCGGCTCTAGCTCGATACGTGTGGGGAGTCAAGGAATAGATCTGCATACATTTGAAAGCCATGAAGTGGAGTAAGAGTATCAGGAATAAACATATACATGCCACAAACAGTTCAGTC
Organism: Costus lasius; assembly: GCA_027563935.2. Taxonomy (NCBI): domain Eukaryota; kingdom Viridiplantae; phylum Streptophyta; class Magnoliopsida; order Zingiberales; family Costaceae; genus Costus; species Costus lasius. Next base: position 103,005,979 of record CM050448.1, read on the forward strand.
CAAATTCTCCCATAAGTGCAAGAAGAAAAGAGTATTCTGGTCCAAGTTCGAGTGTTAAGTGTTGCTCAGCACCTTAGTTTTAACATCAGACACTAAGGTTTTGTAGTAGGCCATAATTCTCATATCATGAAAACCGAAGATCTTGGCATTCCTATGTCTCCATATATAATAGATGGCCCTATGAGGAAAAGTTTCCTAATGTAATTGCGCTTGGCATCCCCTATCTTCCACTGCTGCAATAGCTGACCCTTGATATCTTCCCAAGTGTCCACAGCATAATTGATTCCACATCCTATCTTGATCAGCCACCAAAAATCAGCTAAAGCGTTGCATTGGAAAAATAAGTGGTTATGCGTATCCAGTTCTAATTTGCACAGCACACATGTCGGCTCCTGCACAATTCCTCATCCATGAAGTCTGGCCCGAGTGCTTAGATGCCTTAAACAAAGCAGCCACATAATAAATGAGTACCGCGGGATTTGCCCCTTAAACCATACCAAATCTCCCCAGGGCACCTCATTGTCCTGGAGTTGTCCCTCGTAAGCCGATTTTATTGAGAATGTCCCATGCGTATTCAGTTTCCCGTAAAGGCGGTCCTCATTTTGGCTGGGGTAAATTTTGATCTGAAGGACGCCCCTATAAATATCAATTAGCTCAAAAGATCCCGGATGTGGTACCTCCCATTTTCCATTCACGATGAAAGAGTTGAGATGCGCTTCCTTCCCAGGGGGTCTCTCGAATCTAATGTCATCTACTAAGTCAAACAGGATACGCGAGTCAAACCAAAGGTCAAGCCAAAACCGAATAGATGTACCATTAGCAATCTTATACCCCACCATCTGTATGCAAGAATCGCGAACTGATATGATGCTCCGAATGGGCCAAGGCACTCTCCTAGACAGCTTCACGGACCATATAGAATTAGAATGCAAATACCTTTCATGGATCCATTTTACCTAAAGCGAGTTCTTATCAATCGCGATGTTCCAAATATGGCGCATAAGAAAGGCTTTATTTAGCTTCCCAAGGTCCTGCAACCCGATACCGCCTAAGCGCGTAGGTTTGGTAACATTACTCCAAGCCACTTTAGCAATGCCATTCTTATGACCAACCACTGACCAAAGAAATTTCGCAAGCATAGAGTTAATCGACGCGATCACCCCGGGAGGTAGCTTGAGTGCACTGCACCGAAAATTTATATTACTATAGCATATCGATTTCATCAATTCAACCCACCCTGCATATGATAATTACTTAGCCCTCTACGCCGAGAGGTACTTGGCAATTTTTTCTATAAGAGGCATACAGTGCCTCGGCCTGATTTGACTACTAGTGATTGGAATACCCAGGTAGCGGAAAGGCATAGCCCCCTTTTGGATCCCAAGAATAGAAGAGATTGTTCCTTGAATATGCGGATCAAAGGAAGCTGAAAAAAATATCTGTGATTTTATCCTTATTGATTTTGAGGCTTGTAACATGGTAAAATGTTTCCAGTGCCCTGATTACTTCCCGGGCGGACCCTTCTGAAGCATCGTAGAATATAATAACATCATCCGTGAATTGTAGGTTAGTAATGCCCAAATTCCGACACTTATCATGGGGACGGAGGTGGCTGCCCTGATATTGCTCAAAAAGAATGTCAGTGAGGTACTGCATATCAATAATGAATAGATACGGGGACATTGGACATCCATGCCGAAGCCCACGAGTACCCTTAAAGAACCCAATATCCTACCCATTCAAGTTGATGGTGTGTGTGGGAAATGTCACACAGGTCATGATTCTTTCGACAAGCCAAGTTGGAAAATTATAAGCCCTCAAAATATGGTCAATGAAGTCCCATCCAACTGAATCAAAAGCTTTATGAAGGTCCACTTTGATTGCCATCCGCGGGGCTCCAACTTTTCTATGATAATCATGCATAAGCTCCTGGCACAGCATAATGTTCTCATGGATAGATCTTCCATGCATGAAAGCATGCTGGTTGCCTTCAATGATTTCCGGAAGGACATTCCTAATGCGGTCCGCCAAAGCCTTTGATATAAATCGATAGATCATTTGACAAATCGATATAGGTCTAAACTCTGTAAAGCAAGAAAGTTAGGGACCTTAGGTATAAGGGTTAGAGAGGTGATATTTACCCTTTTACACAAATGACCGTGCTCCAAGAAGTCCATAATGGCCGCCGGGACGTCTTCTTTAATTGTATCCCAGCATGATTTGAAGAAAGAAACATTGAAACCATCCATCCCTGGCGCCTTAGCAATGTTTGCCGCCCGAATAATTTTCTCAATATCCTCCTTAGTGTAATTAGAATTAAGAGTGATTATAGCAGAAGGAGAGAGCGTGCTTCTCACTGGAATCTCTAATTGCTTATGGGTAATCTTTGGGGCAAGTATACTTTGAAAGTAGCACACAGCCTCCTTGGATAAATCATCCCTGAGACGAATTCCCCTTGGGGGCCTTTTATAGTTAATATGGGGTTTCGCATACGCCGGGTTTTCATTAAGTTGTAAAAGTAAGCGGTATTGGAATCCCCCAGCGAGATATATAGGTCTCTAGATTTTTGCTTTAGCGTGGACTCCTCCTCTACCCAGTACGCCTTGATCTCAGCTTGGTACTTCCTCTCCAAAGCACATAATCCGTTATCCAATTGGTTGGTTTGAAGAGCTAGCTAAATAGCCTCCAGCCGGTGATGATTTTCATTCAGGTTTGCTCCTTTTTCCGTCCTCAGCCCCTTCGCCCACTCTTAAGTGCCTTTTTCACCATGGTCAACTTATGATATAGAATAAACATAGGTGTTCCACGGGTGCGGTTTTCGCTCCAAGTTTTGTTAACTACTTGGGTCATGCTTGGATAATTCAGCCAATAGTTAAAGAAGCGAAATCTAGGCCCTTTGTGCGAGTTATCCATTCCAAACAAAAGAAGCGCAGGCGAGTGATCAGAAATACCCGGGTGAAGGAAAATTGCTTCGGCTTGCGGGAATTTATCTATCCACTCCGTAGTAGCCATAACTCAGTCCAGCTTACATGAAATACGATCCTTACCGCTTTGCGAGTTTGACCATGTGAAAAAGTCTCCTCGATAATTAATATCGGAAATGCCCAAAGTGCCCCTCGTCTCTAGGTTATCAAGAATTTCTTGCTCATTATGGATGGAACCCCATATTTTTCCTCAAGTGAGAAGAGCATATTAAAATCACCAAGAATCACCAAAGGCCCCTGACGGTTCCATTGAGCAACTGTCCTCCAGATCTACCGGCGTTCAATATTGGAGTAAAGCTCATATACAATCCCTAGTAGGAAAAGATAATTGCCCTGCAAATTAAAAATTTTGCCAATTAGCATTTGCTCACTTAAATCCAAGATCTCCACCTTGTAAGCTTTAGGATCCCATAGGAGTCATATTCTTCCACCAACGATTTTAGCATAATTCGTTGAGAAAGCCCACCCTGGGAAAGCCGAGTTAATGATGCCTCTACATTTGTCTTCGCAAACCTGAGTTTCCAAAAGAGCAATCATTTTTTGCATGATACTTATTGACTAAGAAGATCGCCTCCTTCCTCTTAGCTAGTGCGTTAAAACCTCTCACATTCCAACACACTATCCGGTCTGGCGTGTAGTTCATGGAGCATCGGGTGGCACTGGACACAAACTCTTAGGGTCCAGTTGATTAGCAGTAGGGGTGTGCAAGAAAACCGTTGGAACTGCCAAACCGCGGTTAACCGAACCGGTTTTCCGGTTAACCGAACCGACGGTTCCTTAACCGGTCGGTTTTTCGGCGGTTCCAACGGTTACCGGTTCGGTTACGGTTCGGGACTTGGCCGAACCGCCGGTTAACCGACCGAACCGATATATAATATATTTTATATAAAATATTTATTTATATATAAAAATAAATATTTTATATTAAAATAATGATATTTATATAATTAATCGAACCGGTTAACTGGCGGTTAACCGAAAAACTAGCGGTCGAAAACTAGCGGTCGAAAACTAGCGGTTAACCGATCAAATGAGATAATTTAAGAAAAAAAAGTTATGACCGGTTAACCAGTCAAACGGATTTGAGAACGGTTCACAGTTTTTGCCGAACCATTCGGTTCGATTAACCGGTTGACTTGGTCAACCGGTTCGGTTAACCGCTCATGCACAGCCCTAATTAGCAGGAATATTTTTGTGCTTCTTTTTCTTTTTCTTCCCAGATCCCACGACTACAAAATCGTGGGTTTCGGAACATCCCCTGCTTTATTACCTTTGTCAATCCTGCTCAAGATCTCCAAATTGGATCCACCATAATCGTCTCGGGTCCCAAAGTCCAAGTCATCATCTGGGTCTAGCGAGTCAGGTAGCATTTGGTGCATCACCATTTTGCCTTTTTCCTGGTTAATGTCGCAAGGTTTCGCCATTGGAGCAATAGGTGCATTACTTCTTTGCCCGCCAATCTTAAATCCCTGCTCTCCAGCAGATTTACTCCTAGTGTCCATGGTCATTGGAGGTGCCATGGCTCTCATATCAATTATCTAATATTATTTTAAAAAAATATAACTAATTATTTCAAATATAGTGTTTGTTTGTACGAAATACTAATATCAATATTGTACTAATAGTCCACATGATTGGTAGAGAATCACATAAGGTACTTATAAATAGTACAAGATGACATGTAGGGTGCATTCCTAAGGAGCATCTAATTTTGTTGAAAAAAAAAGGAGCATCTAATTTTAGATTTTTTTTAAAAAAAAACAAAGGTAAATCATACCAGTAATATATTTTAAAGATGATTTATACAAAAAGAATACGACATTATTTATAATGAGTTCATGATTGGTGCAAATACTAAAAATTCAAGATGATTAACTAATTAAAGAGGTTAATTTTTTTTATTGGCCAAGCACAAAATGAAGAGGGCCAATTCAACTCACTGTTAAGAAGCTCACAAGTTGACACAGTTGTGACAAACCGATATGTGACCACGCTCGGACGAAAGCATAATAGAAAAAAAAAATAGTTCTTATTGTGTTTTCAACGTTGTTCGCGCTTATTCTCTTCTTGAATGGTGCGTCATCCCATCCATCCTCTTCCCAAAGCAGTTGAAATGTCTAACTCATGCCTGTGTCGTGAATCGTCCAAGATTCATCTCTGGTATGATCAAGTTTAGTTTCTCATACAAGCCAATTTAAATCATCCTAAATTATGACAAAAATCTTGACAGACCAACATCCGTGAGCACATACATTACAAAATTGAATAAGTTCTATAAGTTTACCACCTTAAAAAAATGTGACAAATTATAATAAACTTACTAAGCTATGAGAACCTAGCTTGTGCTATTCGCTTCACAACCTAACTCTTCCCTATCTTATAGCTAGCTAGACACAGGGTGTCATACTATTGTAGTTTGTTGCGCCGGTTAGAGAGGTAGTATTTATAAATTCTTGGTCACATATATATGACACTATTAAACTTAAAAAAATTTAATTACAAAATATATCTATCTCAATATAATTAAAAAAATCTCTTCTAGATTAAAATTACAATGAATTTTTTTTTTTTTTAAAAAAAATGAGTTTCAATTCAATATACAATCATCACAAAATATTAGTTTTAATTGAAAATTCCACGTGGCCTTTGCTAGATTTAATTGTTCATTGTGAAATAAAAATTAGACTACTAAATTTTTTATTAATAATAATTATTAAAAATATTAACAAGATATAAAAATACATTACTAAATATTTCTATTAATAATAAATTAAAAAAAATTAAGGTAAACGCCAAGCTCTACTACTAGGTTGGGAGGTTGCTGCCAGGGGGAGGGTAGCACAATGCGGCCACCGCCGAGCATAGGGGCTCACTGTTGCTGCCGAGCAAATACAGCATAAAAAAGCAGACTCGACCGAGATATAGTGAAAATTATCTGACAAGAAGAAAATTCTTTTAAGAGCTGCAACAACAATTATTTATTTGATTGATGCACAGTGCATTAAAGAGAATGCATAAATAATGCAAGGGCAAACCTACATAAATTAATGTATAAATTATTTGCTAGATGGACACAGATTGTAGAAACCTACTTGCGAACGCCAAAGCCAAAATTCAATCTACACAGGGCATAGTAGGAATTCAAGCCCCAACATTGATTTACCCAACTCTGCACAAGCAAAATCAATAGCCGCCATCTAATAACAATTCTTATGAAGCAGGCAAGAGGAAGGTTAGTACTCAACTAATACTCTAAGCTACTTGTAATATTGAGAAGAATTAATATTATTCAAACAAAAAGGTATCTTATGAGATGGCACCAATATGCCAGGACATGCAGAGTAGTAGTTAGTTACTCGATTGTACAAGAGAATAAATCAAGGAGGAAGATTACAGCTCAAGAATGAGAGGATGAGGGAACTCAAATGATTCATGTGAAAAGTTTCAGAGGAACTAACAATAAGCACGAGGAACAAATCATTACAAGGAAAGAAGCATTGCCTTTCGACAAGTATTGCCACAGACCACGGGTAAAGAGACTGGAAAAAAATAACAGAAGATCTCTGCTAAAACTGGAGCCTCTGCATGTAATCTATATCTTAGAATGAAATTACACCAGTTTTCCACCTCAATCTACTCGCCAGGGGTATTATTTCTTAGCTTCGGAACATATTTTAATTTGCAATTCTTTTCGGGCTTCGTTCTAAATTTGGGCTTTGGTGAAATAAATGTCTCAACAAAACCCACTCCAGACAACCCTTTGTCCAACGCACCAGATACGCCACGTCCAGTGCTATCACCCACTGGCATTGCCTCGAAGCAACCTGATTCGGGAGAATCACAGCAATCAGATGCTTCAGTTTCAGATGACAAAACTAGCTTCACGTGATCAGCTGCAATAGCCTCCTTCCATCCTGTGGAACATGAGATGATCATCAGATTTTTAACTATGATTGTTAAAATGAATTAAGTATAGTCAGTCACTATCCTTCAAAAGGATTTATGTTTATCTCTACCTTTAACAATGCTACACAACAATTACAGTTCAGGTCAGTCACGAAATAACTAAGAAAATGGCTCAAAATTAATGACTTACTCTGTGCAAGAAAAGCCCTAAATGTGTTGCTCTCGAGTAGCAGCAGTTCGATGTTTGTTTGCTTCACTATAAGACCCTGGTTTGCCTCGGGAGTAGTGCCTATCCGCACAACTCCAGCAAAATTGATCTCATTGTGTGAAACTCGATCAGAAAAATCACACGAAGACACTGCCAAGTCATCTTCCCTAAAGTTACAGATAATGGCCTTATCATCCCTGCTTTCATGGTGACCCACGGGTTTCCAGAGCATCCCAATTAAAGGTTTACCGTTACTTTGTCTAGTACGAGGTTTTGTCAACTTCCCTTGATGAGAAGTAATATCGCTATTTCCAAGTGCTATACAAATAGAGCCTATTATAACCTCGGAACTATCAACATCAACTGATTGCTCTTGAAGGATTTTATTCTTTCTGTTGTGTGGAACCTCCTCGTTCTTATTTTTCCGGGTCCAAATCTTATGACCAATGGCAGATGAAGTGGCCTTTGGATCCTTGTAAAGACCATACCTCACTGGAACTGAAGCCTTTACAGCAGGGGCCTCGACTGAAATTGAACTTCGAGTGGCTCTTTTTGGTCTGGGAAATAAATGCTGACTAGAATTAGGATGTCTGTCGATCATCTGATGTTGGACAATATTCTGATCAACTGCTGTACACACTTCTGTTTTTATGTCAGTTGCAACAATATGGTCCACAGGAACAGTAGGCTTCACCGAGCAAATTCTCTCGTTTTGCTTTTCTGATATTTCTTGAGTGTACAAATTTGAAAGAGATGAAGACCTTGGACTCGATGTGCCATGGAAATGACTTTTTTCAGCTGTAGGTGAAGGTGCCTGGTTTCCTGCCTGAAACAAGTCCTTTGATTTCTGTTCTTTTTGCCTAAGTTTCTTCAATCTTTTCCTTTCCTTGAGTTCAGCTTGCCTGAAGATCAAAAGTTTTTTTTTTTTTGTCAAGCAATTCTGGGTTAAATCTGTTCCATAGTTAATGATACACAAGCAAGCAATCGCAATCTAAATTCTTCTTTTATCAAGCAATTCTGGGTATAATCTGTTCCATATTTAATTGATACAAACGCGAGCAATCGCAAACTAAATGCGATTAGACAGTGAATATGAAATTTTGAAACTCGATAAGAATATTTTAGTGGTCTAGAATCATAACACCATAAAAAATTAGTTTTGAACTTCTAATTACATAATAGCTAATTTCAGTCGGTCAATCGGTATTCACATCAATTGTGTATCCTAAAAGAACAAATAGAAGGTATTGAAAGGAAAGATAAAAGATTTTAAAATAATTTTTTATTTCTTATTTGAGAAATATAATTAAAAATATAAGAAAAAATTAGATGAATATATCTCTTATTTTCTTTTATAGGATATATAGCCTAAGGGGTCGATTGTTTCATCTTCCAAGCAACTTTTACCTAAAGCTGGCATGGTTGTCAGTTACAGTAACAAAAAAAAGGCATGTCAATGTATGTTCCTAGGATAGTGATTGGACAATTAGAATGAACCACATGAATGGTCATGAAACATAAACTGCATGAACAAAAAAGCATTGTCTTCAATTAATAAAACTATTATTCTAAGGTTTAGACATTGAAATCTCAAAATAGAGTTTAATAGATTATTCTGTACGAATTAGTATGTTTGTTATGCTATGTAGGATTAATTAATCCTGGTCCAGATCAAACTTCTCACTGAACATAAAGGCAAGAAGATATCGGTGAAACAGGAGGACAATTGAGAACTCAGCCCATTATCAGTTTGCTACTCATCAATTCTAAGTTGTCGGAGATGCCTACAATCACTCAACCACTCAATATCAACTCATTGTTCAACAAGAGGCACGTAGAATCCGCTTGCCCGAAGACACCTATTCAACACTCGGTCATTGCTGAGAGCAAGATCGAGCCTTCGAGTCGTCTCAAAGAGGAAGACTACATGAGAAATCATGCATCCACGTGTGTCACTTATAAACTCAATTTTGAACTCTATGATATTATATTACTTGAAAGATTAATCATTAAAGCTTATTGTCATTACAATTATTAATTAGCGAGACAATCTTACATGTAAATTATATATTTAGTAAATTTAATTATTCTTATGTTTAAATAAATATAGTTAATTTACTCGGGCTAAATACAATAAATCTTCAATAAATGATGTTTAATAAGATGGCTAGTTACTAAATAAATAAGAGGGAAAAGGGAAAAATAAATTATATTAGATAAATATGATTATCTTAGATGTTAATATGTATATACTTAATATTAAGTCAACATAAAGTGTACAGAACAAAAAAATAATTTGATAAATAATAATATTTTACAATTTATATTTTTTTACATTACAGAATTAAAAAAATTCACATGTATGATTCTCATTTGATAAGAATCACAATTGAATTCAATTAAAACTTTATGATGAGGTATAGAGAATACTGGTTTATGTCTTATTTTCTGAAAACAACTTTTTATGTTTATTCTAATTTTTCCTTTTTTTTGTTTTGAAGTATTTTTTATTTAGATTTCTATCTTTACCATCTAGTATGACTAAGGCTGTGTGAACTTTTCACACCCCCCCCCCTCTTCCGCCGCTTTGACCTCGTTTTGACCCTCTTTCCGCCTATGCGTAAAAAGCTTAGGCTGGCAGCCAGCGCTGTCCCCCTCTCAGAAAATACCACCAAAAGCAGCCTAATATTGTCATATTAGCTATATAATGTTGACGTCAATAACATGAACCATGTTCTAAATTATGCAATGAATTCTTCCATGAGCGTCTTTCAACATAAAATGTTTAGTTTGAACTTCTACTCACATAAGAACTGCAATCCATTGGTCATCAAATGTTCCACCTTTCAAACAAGTTTTATCTCATGAGATGGTTGCTAGTAATAGTGAAAAGAAAACTATCAATATGCATGGGTCATAAACGTATACAAGCCAGTCAAGTCATGAAACATATAACTAGCAAGAACCAAGTCGTTTATTCTCAATCTCAAATAATTAACTCAGCAGCAGCAGAAGCAGTACCTAGAATTAATAAAATTATTAGGCTTAAGTAAAGCATTGATGGCTATTCCATCTCAAACTGGATTTAAAATATCGTTCAGTCCACATTGATGCATGTCAATATAATAGCCCATCAGCACCTTAGATCGCCTTGGGTAGATATGAGCGGTAAAAATTAATACAAACCTAACTATTAATAAATCTACATAAAATATTAGAGTATGTTATTGACGCAGAACCAATAGGTCCAACACAGGTACCATACACAACAATACTGCACCCTAATTATATTTAGCTATGAGATAAATATAACTTGCAGCATTGAGCTATGAGATAAATTAGCATATAATGTGGTAACATTACAGACTACAGAGAACACTCAAGACGTTGAAATGACTGACAACAAATTGACTTGTATTTACTTATACGTAATTTCTGACAACGGAATTGGTCAAGATAACCTATCTAAGAGGCAGTGACAAGATTATCTTCAAGCATGAAGATTTCATTTGTACGAGCTTCTGATTAGAACAGAGGCTAGAAACTACATGTCATCCGAATCATAAAGTTTCTCATTTAAAGTTGGGACAATATATTAAAGTTTCTCACTTTCACTAAAAGACTTCAAAAAGAATGAACTTCGGGACATTTAAAGATTCGGCATTGTAATAATTAACTGATTAAGGAAGTCAGCTTTGTTATTCAGAAGTTCACACGGCAATTGTTTACCTTTGTAAATCAGATACAACGACAATCTAAAAGTATTTAGATACAAGATCACATAATTACCTTCTCTGAGCAGCTTCTTCTTCTTCCATAAGCAATTTATGGCATCTCAAAGCTTCAGCATCCTTATCAGCAAGCCACGCTCTGACCTGCAAATTGTACCAATCTGGTCATGACTTTTGTCCTGCAAAACGCCATCTATAATGATAAATTAAGAATAGTTGGACGTTATTCGCACTACCAGCTTCTGTTCAAGCATGAAACTAATGCAGGCAATTAGGTTTTTCATATCCAAAGCAATTGTTGATACTTCACCATCAAATACAAACTTCTGCAAGGACACAACTGTGCCGGTGCACAAGAAGGTTTTTTCACTTGCATCATCGAGAACATTGAAGAGTTCCTTGGAGGATAATTGAGAGGAGGCAGGCTTTTCTTGGAGCATATCCTGTAAAAATATCAAAAATTAAGGCATCTAGTGATAGACCATTCAAATCAAAATGAGACAAAGGGATTTTCTTTTTGGATGTCAGTTGACATATCCTCTTCCACTAATCCGGTGTGAATTAATAAATGTGACATTTACTTCAAGTTGATTGTTTATTGCATGAAGCATTTCACTTACCAACAAAACAGATCCAGCTTTAACATATGCTTGTGGTAGAGAAGAAAATAATGGTTTCTTGATCCATGATGACAATGACTTTATAATTGAAGAACCATTAACCTCCTGTAAATAATATGATGCTTTTCAGTCCAGAAATCTAATGCAGCACTAATATACTTGAACTCAAATTTCCAGCATTATGAAGTTAAGAATACATAATAAAATTGATTAAACTATGTATCTAATGTGTTTGAATCGACTGTTACATTATGTTTAATGCCAATCCCAGTAGATGAAAAAGGAAGGTGATAATTGCAATGCAGTCCACTTTTTTGTTGTCATGGAAATTGTAGGGATTGCTCACAAAGATATATGCTCAAACTTGATTTGCTAAAAGAAAATAAGAGTTGAATTCAATTTCTACTATCAGAGGCCACAAATCCACTTTACCACCAAAAGAAATATGAGTAGCTGACTTAGCAATAGCAAAACAAAATCTTATGCTCTGTAGTTAAACAAGCATTGGTTATCACTCTGACTTTGTATGGAACCCCTGGGTACCCAAACAATCTGCAGAGGATATTAGTCTAGTATTCTAAATACCTATGATTCGTACCGGAGGTGACATATATATATATATATATATATATATATATATATATATATATATATATATATTAGAAATTTTCTGATTAAACAAATGTAACCAAACGAGCTAACTTTTGAGATGAAGCATGAGCTATGTATAGGCTTCAAGAGAAGGCATCACCTCTAAAGTCATGTTGGTGAATGAAAGAATGTCTTTACCCTCATCCAAAGACAGCTGAAAAATACAACAAAGGATCAAAATTGGACAAGATATGGACTGGTTGAATCTAAGGCATAAGCAAAATTGAACAAGAAATGCTACAGATACAGCCAGCCACATTTCAACTAATAATGCTAATTTAAAAAGAAGGATTACCTTATCCCAGAAAGCTCCCAAATACTCCCTGTTCCTTGGAAAATCCTATAGAGAGATACGGGACATCAAATCAAGTGGAAGAAGATACTGAAGACAAAGTGTTGTCAAGTTGCTTGGTGAAAGTAGATTGCTTCAATGAAGTTCAAACATTAAGAGTTTAAATTGAAGCATGTTTGAAACAATGAGGCAGGATTAGCTCGATAAATAAACAAAAGGGCTCACACGAAATAACAGACTTCTCTGTGGACATACAGTTACCTTATATAGTGCTACAGGAAATGGTTCAAATTGAATTGTAAAGCGAACCTCAAAACGTAAAGGAGACAGACTCACAAAATTATATGCAGGTGATGAAAACCATATAGAAAATATAGATGCTTGTAAATTAGAAATAAAAATACTGAATGATCATTAATATTACACATAGTTTAATTCAAAATGTAATAAGTGATAAGTTCTAGAAAAGCATTCCGCTATAAAACAAGTTAGTTAATAATATGTTAAAGTGGAGGATTTGCTATTTTAATATAAAAGGATGAAGTGGTAAAAGGGAGGGGAATAACCTTGTCAATGTTCAGTGATCGCCTATGCACAAGTACGTGTCTTCTATAGTTTATTGTAGAGCAAAACTCTCGAGAACATTTTTCACATTTCTGCAATAGGATCTTAGGTGCTGACAACAAAGGCCATCCTGGAAGATCTGAAAGAATGTTCAGATATTAGAGAAGATCCAAACCACCTTAATTTTAGCAAGCACTAAAACCTATTGCTAGTTACATCCAAAATACCTGCTTAGACTTCACATACATTTTTCAGGCTCACCATTTGCCCTTGCAGCAGCTTGAGCAAAAGCAAGAACAGCTTCAGGGATTCTAAGTGCTTGTATCTGTTCAGTGGAGCTTTTTGTCCCCTTGAGGTTGCTTCTGCTGTCTTTTGAGGGATTACTAGCCTCCTTAAATTCATTCATATCAGCATTTTCACTTTTCCAGAGTTCAAAAGGGAGCTCCTTTTCTCCTACAAAATTATCCAACTTTAAATCATTGGAAAGGTTGCTACTTTATTTCTCGTTCTAGATCATAGAAAAAGCATTATCTACTGAAAAGGACAATCACCAGCTCTAGAGAAAGAAAGAAGTGGATCCTGTACAATTGCTTGTCTGATAATGTGGTTAAAAGAGTCATGTCCTTCCTTCTCCGGCTTCATCTCACCAAGTCTGCAATGAGTACTTAGATGGCCAAAATTCAATGCTTGCAAAATTTTCCTTCACTTTTCTGCTCAAAAAAATAATACATTTATACAACATTAATGGGGCGTAATAATTACCGCAAAAAAAAGAATAAAACATGCTAAATGAAAAAAAAGAAAGAAAGATTGTCAGCTACTAATTTTGTTAGAGATGTAATAAACCCATTGCTTGATCAGCAAACATGATACTGGAATCAGAACTTTAATAAAAGCTACATGGAACAGCTAAAAATTGCCTAAATAACTATTTGTAAAACAATGAGCAACTATAGAGATTTTTCAAGAAATTAGAAAAAAAAAAAAAAGATGACTTAACTTCTATGCTTAGGCACTGTACTCCCACTTGTATAGCTATAGCCGCATCTGACTTTATGAATATAAGAAGCATTTTAAGCAAACAAACTCAACTAAGAGTTTTATTTAACGAAAAACTCAATAAAAGAAGAAAAGTTAATCTACAAAAGACTAAGTGTTTAATGCTTGTTAAGACCTTAAGACACTAGAGAAATTATTTGCTACAAGATGAACTTGTTCTACAACCGGAACATAATATATTTGGTCTAAAAAAAATCATACCACGCATGTCAGGTGTCACGCCCACGTTTACGGTAATATTTTTTTTAATTATTTTACCCGCGAGTCAACGCTGACTCGAGTCCAAATACGTCAACGCAAGGATCCTAACGGTCGAAACCGCAGGATTGGGCACGACTGGCGGAGCCGATTCCCCGAACCGACTCCCAGCCCGATTGTGGACTCAACAAGGATCGCTGTCATTCCAACCCGGCCTAGATCAACGCTGACGATTCACCGAAGACCGGAGTCATCAAGCCGAACCGGGTTCATCCGAACCCAAATGGACTCACTCGTAACCGACCGCGTCGGACGGGGTCCATAACAAAATCCGAACACTCTCTCGCGTCCAGAGATCAAGCCGGCACCCGGCGATCAAGGACAGTCGTCCACTCGGCGTCGCACACCGGTGACGTGGAAGACTTGGTCGGTGTCTCACTCACACGCCGGTGAGGAGGAAGACCGGACCAGCGAAACACCGCTCAACTCCACACGTGCGAGCACGTAGGTAGCGACCAGCAGATAGTACAAGCACGTGTAACATGCGTTCGTCGGCAGGCCAAATGGCCGCCGTCCGTCCCTCACCCTCAGGTGAGTATGGAGACCTAGGAGGAGCTAACTCCGATGGCTGGCGGCGCTGTACAGAGGACCTGGTGGCTGAAGGGAGTCCGGCGGACAACCAGCCACGGCAGCTGGCCACGGTCGCGTGAGAGCGACGGCTGGCTCCGGGAAGAACACACTCGCATGAAGCGAGCTCGACTAAGAGGAAACGCAGGGACGAGGGTGGCATTGGCCACCAGATGCACCACCGTCGGAGGAAGACGCTGCTACTGAAGTAGGCGGCCGACGGGGACGGCGGCCGTGAAGCGCACACGGACGGCGGTTGAACCGAAGGGAAAGACAACTCACAGTCCTACTACACCCCGTCGAAGAAGGTGGCGCCGACCACCAGGAAGCCCTCCACACTGACAGAAGCTCCATCCGAGAGAGCGCCGGTCGGAGAACGGACGTTACCGCACGCAGGCGGCGACCGGACACAATGGAAGCTCGTTCGCAGACGAGCTCGGCTCCAGAAGTTCTCGCACATAGGCGAGCCGGCAGCCGGAGGAGGAGGGAGGGCTCACCGGAGGAGCACGGCCACGACAGGCAAAACGGCGACGAGAAAGAAGCTGAAAAGGGCGTCGCCGGGAGCGGCGCGCTCGACCGGAACGAAGGATGAGGGAGGAAGAGGAGTACCTCGGCGGACACCTGGCCGCCGGCTCCTCCCAAGCGATGACGTGGATGACCGGCCGCGCCTTCCAAGGCGGTCAGGCAGTGTCGCCGGCGTCGGAGACGAAGAGAACGAAGGAGAAGTCGGAGAAGACCCGGGGAGCTCAGTGCGTTCCGTCCACCCGCCCACACCACCGGAACACGAGCTCGAACTAGGCGCGGCGATTGCCGGAGATCCGAACTCCGGCCGACGATCGTGCCGGAGGAGAGAGGGGAGGTGCCGTTAGGTGTTTTTCCGCGCGCGTGAGGAAGACGACGCCGCGTCGTCTTTTCCCTTTTTCCTACGCGCGGCTGCCCACGCCCCCCCACACGCGGACCGAGACAACCTTGTCACATCAGCCCACTCGCCACGACGTCTTCCCGTGCACGCAAGCGCGAAACGTCCGTTGGGCGATCTCGGATCCGGGTGCCGCCCGGATGAATCCGCCGACCCGATCAACATAGAGAAATCTGATGGGCTGGGCTGAGCTAGCTGGGCTGGAATTGGGCCGCGCCCAACTTCCGGCCCGTAAGCCTAACACCAGGTTAGTAGAGTTTGTCTAAGAATATACTTAATGAAAATAAACATGTTGTTGCACTGAGTAGAATTGTTGCACCTTGCACACGACAAACACTCAAGTTTTAGGATTTCATAACTTAAAAGATGAGTACAAAACATCCCAATTTTGAACATATTTCTACAACTATATAGAACAAAAGATGACAATTTTGTTGAATTTATGATTCATGGTCAACATCTATTTAAAGGCTCCATACTCTACATTACACAAACTTCGGTTAGAGAGTTCCTTGTATGAAAATTGCATATTGGAGGTCATGCAAATTACTTTATTGGGGATAAGACTATTGTAATAATCACCAATCAATTTTTCTAGCCATCATGAAATGAGACATTGCCAAAATTGTTCTAAATTTCACACTTCTCACTTAGCCAAGGCCACCAAACCAAACATTTGCTTGTTGTCACCAATCCCAAATGAATATCAAGCCCTAAATATGAACTTTATCTTACGACTATCAAAAAGGGATTGTTAACATAACTCAATCTTAACAGTGATTGATATACTTTCTAAGATGACGCATTTCATCTTATTTAGTTAAACCAATAAAGTAGCTGATGTGTAAGTTATTCTTTAGACAGACCTACAATAGCATGGATTGTCTATTGTATTAGATGAAGATTTTAGATTTATGCGCTATTATTGGAAAACCTTTTGGAAGGTTTTACATGCACACTAACTATTCATCTGCCTTCTACCAACTTGACTTAAGTCAACTCATTGCATGTATCTTTGGGAAGTTATTTAGAATTAAAACTTACTATTATTAGTTGCTAAATTGTACTATATAATTCCATTATTAGGTACCCTAGAATTAATAATATTACTAGTAGTTCACCTCATCAATTCATTGAGGTGGTTTCTCTTCTTACCTCATCTTGCTCATTTTGACAGTACATTTTCACAAGGTTTAAAGAATCGATCTGGTGAGTACCGGACCGAGTCGCCGACGTACCGTACAAACTGGCCGCAACGGCAAAGGCACTTCCACTGGTGCCTATTGCTTCTGCCCACCGTCTGCCTGCCCGTTACCGTGCTCTGACTAGAGTTCCGGTGTCAGTCCCTCGCCGGACTGGTACCAACCGGAGGAACCAGCCAGTACCAAACCGGTTCCTCAAACTTTGCATTTTTCACATGCATTCTTGGGATTCATATTGATGTTAGATGAAAAATTGCATCAATTAATGACAATCATCAATTGAATATTGAAAAATCTTCTTAAAAACTCCCAGATTGTGCATTTCATACTCAGAAGCCTATGTGTAAAATATTGATTTGCCTATAAATTTAAATATTAACTCAAATTTTAATATTTACTTAGGAAAACTCGGGCTGCATGCTTTGTTGATTGACCTTTCCACCGGTTATAGTCTTAGCAAGGCTTTAAATATCAATCAATATATATGCATATGTACCTATTAATCAGGTTCGATTCAGGTATGGGTAGTATGAGCACTACTAGAGTCGGATTTGAGTAATATAGGTCGGACACCCACCACCCGAACCCAATTATATATATATTTATTATATATAATAAAAGTTAATTTGTAAATAATAATTTATATTTATAGTCTAATACCTTAAGTGTCAATTTGTTTTTGGGTGATCGAGTATATAAATATATAATTTAATAGGGTTAATTACTCATGTCAGATATTTATAGGGTTCGGGTAGTTAACAGGTAGTTAAAATTTTTTTAGGGTCAGGTTCAGGTAGGGGGTTTAAAAAGAAAAAAAAAAGAAGTAAATAATCGGGTATGGGTAGAAGGGTAATTATTCGGATTCGAGTATGGATATGGCAAAAAATGCAGGTACCCTACCTATTGTCATTCTTAATATATACACACATATAATACCAATCTTGTACTAGTACCATTACAAAGTCAAACTAGTATGTACTAAACCCTGAGTCCATTTAAGATACTGGCCTATACTGGTCCATTGTCAAACTAGTACGGGTCGGTCAGTACCTATAATGATTATATTATATATAAACCGACCTTGTACAAGTATCTGTAAAATGTTGAACCGGTTTTTTATTCTTTGAGTCCTACTACTCTAATATCAACACTTCAACAACACTATTATTACCAACAATTCAAGATATAGCAAATACATAAGCAATCATATTATCATAAGGGAATTCTTGCTGCTATCTTGTTTGACAGAGTGATTGATATGTCTTATGCTTGGATTTTTTTAGGAGAGCTACATGATTCAGCATTTGATAAATATCTTGAAGTTTAGCAAAAACAACAATAACCAATGAAATTTTATCCAATAACATATCATATTAAGGTTGATCATCTATATCATCGTACTTGCATTCAATGTCAGCACACAAGTCAAGCACAAGTTATACTTGTCAAAAAAAGTTTTAAGAGGCAAAGAATGATGTAATTAGTATTAGTAATAGGTAGTTCATTAATATAGTTATCATTGATAGGTAATTATTTAAATGTGGTCAATATTTTCATTTGGGATTTAGATTGAAACTACAAACCAATTTAAATAAAAGGTGTCAAGTAAGAATGATTCTTTTAACAAATGAAGTGTTAGCTTTATTAAAAATGGTTATTGAGCTATTGGCAATATTTCTTAACATTCTCTTTACCACTACCTCTCTTCTTATCAATTGCTCGTTTGCTGTTAAACATGAGCTAAGTTTATACTATAGAATTGAAAAAGAATCCTATGTGATCCAATGATGACTAAACAGTGATCATAAATTTCAAGGATATTAAGCAATTTTGAAGGACAGCCATAAGATTTTATAGTAAAATGATGATTCCCAAATTTTTAATTCACATGCCTACGTGATAGGGATGTTTCTATTCCAAAGAAGAATCAGTTGAATTTTTAAATTACGTTCGTAGCAGATAGTTGTAACGTCAAACAGGAGAATGTAGATTATGGCAATAAATAGGATAATAAACCAATCAACATCAATTAGAGAAATCAGTTGTTCCAGATACTGGCCTGGTACAGGCATTACAGTTGAGTAATTTAGAACATCGAGAGAACAAGTTAACTTCCTAATGAAACTACATTTCAAAAATAACTACCTCCAAAAGCAGCTAGATCAATTTGTTGCTACCCAACAACATTAGATTAATGATCATTTGAAGCAATCAATACAACCAAGGACATGAGATTGACGACGACAAAACACGGGAGACATTCAAACACATAAATTACGAAATACGAACGTCATTAGTTGCCAGAATAATATATCAGAATACCGCAGAGCACGAAATGATGAAATATCAATTTACATAGAAATTCCGCCCGGAAACAATGAGTAAAGAATCCGGAGACGGACAAACTTTACCAATAGCTGAAGCGGAACAGGAGAGATCGAGGGATGACGACGCGAGACAAGGACGATTCGACCGGAGAGAAGAGCCGCAGCAGCGTATTGGAACCTCAGGATCTGGGATCGCCGCAGAGCCTATAAAGATCAATAAAAAAACCAAGCGGAGCAGAGGGCGCCTAGTGGACGAGGAATCTGAAGATCGAGGGTGAGAGGAGCAAGGGAGATCGGAGAAGCGTTCGAATAGATCGGTGGAAACCCTAGAAACGCGGCGATCGATAGAGAATTCTCGTAGGAGACGAGGGGGCGATGTGAGCGGGAGTATATATAGGCGAAGAGGCAAAAGGTTTACCAGGAACGAGAGAAAAGTCGAAAAAGAAGAAATGATCAGAAAATAATTCCAAGCATATGATATATGATTTATTTAAAAGACAACGGAGAGAGAAGGGATCAGATTTCTCGTGCCTATAAATAAACTCTGCTGAGATAAAAAAAATTTGGTAATAATTCAAACCTCCATAAAAATGAATTTAAATAATATAACTATTTATCATATTAATAAATAAGCTTATTGCATCAAATCAATTGTGAAATGTAGAATAAATTAAAGTGATTACAAAGCCTAGCTAAATTGACCCTCGATTTATTATTGTATCCTCATTGTAGTTAACAAATGTGCAAGTAGTAAATAAACTCCAAATGTAATTATTATACTTATTTATGTTTTTAGATAAAGTAATTAATATTGAACACATTTGTATACACTCATTCTTATGTACCAAGAGTACATTTTAAGTGTTTTTGAATCATGGGCTATCCTCTTAATTATTTAGTGGCTTACATATCATATAGAGGTATTTACTTTACTAATTGATAAGAATAAACATTCGTAAAAAAAATACAATAGATAATGATGATGTGTGATAACTTTGTATGCAATAAACGTTTCTATCTTTAGGGCTCTGTTTCCTTGTGGAGAAGGAAAAAGAAAAAGAAAAGACAAAAAGGAGGGAAAAAAAGTAACGTGGAATCCACGTGACTGTAACCGTGAGCAACAGAATGAGGGGAGTAGATGGGCGTTGACGTTGGACGCTGGGCTGTGGGTGCTGTGGGCGGAGGGAAGAGCAGGCGAATGGCAGAAGCTCGGCAGCGGGACAGGGGAGGGAGGGAGCAGGCGAACGACGGGATGGGGATGGGGGTGGAAGCTCAACGAAGGGACGAAGACGGCTCGGCGGAAGCTCGGCGGCGAGACAGGGAGTGAGTCGGCCGGTACAAGAATGGGGACGAGGAGCAAGTCGGTCGGGACGGGATGAGAGTAGGCGAGTGGCTTGGAGAGGGAGATTTTCCCTTCACGGCTTTCCGCCTGATTTGGTCGGAACCAAGATCAAGAGAAAAATAAGTAATTTTCCCTTTTTTTTCATTTCCTTTCCCCTCAAAGAAACAAAGAAAATATTACTTTTCCTTCTATTCCCTCCCTCTTTCCATCTAAGGAAACAGGTTCTTAGAGTATAGTGGATATGTATTCATGTAATAATCTAAAGATAGAAACGTCTATTGCATACAAAGTTATCATACATCATCATCATTGTCTATTGTATTTTTTTTTTGCGAATGTTTATTCTTATCAATTAGTAATGTAAATACCTCTATATATGATATGTAAACCACTAAATAATTAAGAGGATAGTCCATGATTCAAAAACACTTAAGGCTCTGTTTCTTTATAAGAAAAACAGAGAGAAAAGAAAGAAAAACATATTAAATATAGATGCATATTTAAAGAAAAATTTGCATATTAAAATGAATGAATCATCATATTCATGAAATGTTATTAGCGAACATTCTAATAAAATGGTGTAAAGAATAATTTTAATTGACTAAATTACATGGAAGTAGGACAAACTTCAAACAAAAGCAAATCAAATAATTTAACTCATATATTGCTAGTCATATAGTTTCATGTCGAATGTTGTCCTTCATCAAAGGTATACCTATATATTCTCCTGGCAATTTAAAAAGAGCCCTTCGGTAAAAACCTAAGTCTTCATCTTTTTAGGCAATGCGGAGCAAGCGCTAATTACTCGTCTAGTCCTTGAATTCCGGTACTAGTACTGTATTCAATTTAACGAGATCAACGAGTTTTCTGTGAGTTCTCACCCTTTATTCCACAAAAGTGTTTATTCCGGTACTAGTAATTGGGGTTGGCATGAAAGAAGAAATTGCTTATTATTGAAATACATATTAGACCCAAATATTGTAAATTGTGAAATACATTTTCATTATATATTTCTCTTTTTAGAATAAAAAAAAACAAGAGGTGTCTCTATCGAGAAAAATAAGACTGCTGTTATTTCAATCCCAAATTTGAATTCCGGTACTAGTACTGTATTCAGTTTAACGAGATCAACGAGTTTTCTGTGAGTTCTCACCCTTTATTCCACAAAAGTGTCATAAGTGGCAGATATCACATGATTCACTACCAAACCTTTTTTAATCGAATAAGTGCTATAGGTAATAATGATAATCTCTGCTTACAAAGTGGTGTTTTTCCATAACAAAGTAAACTTTCAGATTGAGGAATAATAACTTTGCTCATTGTTAAAAGGCTTTCGAACAACCTTGCAAGCTCTAACAAATGAATATGCTAAATCAAACACGCCTCAACAGTACAGTGGCTTATTCAAATATTTGACAAGTTGAATGTATATGGTCGTCGTAATAATTTCGACGCTAGTTGTCCATAAAAAACTTTATGCCAGAAATAACAGTGGAAAAAGATACTCCATCGATGTTGCAAACTCAGCAACCTTCTCTGAGTGTCGGATCAAGTCACTAAAAAAAAAGAAGAAAAGTACATTAGTTTCAGGCAGAAAAATCATTATAACAGTATCATCCAACGAAACTGAGCTCAAAGTTTGCGATAAATGTGACAGAATCATATATGATATCAAAGAACAGATGAAAATTCTGGCAATTTCGAATAAGAGAAAATAGACTCATATGAGAATTATGAGAATAACATTCATTAAATTTTGGTGATTAGAGAATAAGCATGAAACTGCAGCTCGTTGTTAATAATCTGACGGTAGAGGTTACGATGCTGGTTTATCTTGGTATATGTCGTTCATGGAATGAGGGTTTGAGAGATAGGTCTACAATACATGTTCAAATACATCTTTCAGGTGTATCTATGCTTGTCATCTGCATCGTATCAACACAAATACATGTTCAAATACAACTTTCAGGTTACGATAAGCCTGCAGCAGAATAATTTATTTGTATGTCAACATACGTCAGTTCCTCGACCATTTATTTATTGTTGAACTTCAAATTTGTTTCCATCTGCTTGCCAAAGAAGTAATCTTTGCTCCACTAACCCATAAAATTCTAGTCACAACTATACAAATTCAAATATTAGAGCTAATTGAAGAACTACAAAAGAAGGTTAATAGGCAAGGGTTTTTAAAACTTGGTGTTGCACTAGTCCAAGCTCAGACCTCTACATAGAGATGTAAACAGACACATGGTTCAGTTCTATATCGATTGATTTTATGCTAAATATATATTATAAATAATTAAATATATATGTGTACTAGTCCAATACTTCTGTGTATTGGACCAGTACAAACTAGAAATACCAATTGGTAGAATTGGTATTTCAACCACTGTTAATGGGTAGCATGAAAAAGGTTTATTTTCACTAATTTCTATCATAAATGGCAAAAGGATTGGGAAAAGGGCAAAACACAGATGCACATCCGGAAAAAAAAAGGAGAGTTCATTTATCTCCTGTTTGTGTAAGCCATCTTAACAGCAAATTCAAAGGTCAACTGTTTCCAAATTTGGAAAACCAAGCTTGAACTGGAACCTTTTCTGAGAGTGATACAATGATGATTACAGGAATAGCACAGTAATTCACTGGGTTCTGATTCAGGCTTGGGATAAGCCAAATAGATGAACTTTCCATTTAATTTGGTAATATAGAAGTCCTCAATCAAAAGAAAAAACCTTCTTACTCGTACTACTTACTCCTACAAATCCGCATTGAAACTAAATAAACAATATGCGTAAAGCATTTTTTTCCAGTATCTATGGAGATGCCATTTTGAAGTGTATGCTACTATGAGTGATTAGTAATTCCACAATAGATTTAAATAATACATTTTGTAATACTCATAGCAACAAACATGGATTCTTCATGAATGCTAGGAACGACCCTTTATAGAGTAATTACAAGTTTATTCCTCACGTGCTTCCATCACGAATCAGAGTTGCGGCCCTCTTTGTTATAGTCTATACCAAGGATCGGAAAACCGGTCCGGTGTACAGGTCCGGACCGGTACAGTACTGGTACCAGTACCGGCGTACCGGACGAAACCGACGAAGCTGGCGGAAGGCGGTGCTGGCGGAAGCTGAGCGGAACGCGGCTTCAGGCGGGCAGAACGAGGCTGGAAGCTTCAATCGAAGCTTCCAATGCTTGTGAAAGCTTCGATCGAAGCTTCCACCGATCGAAGCTTTCACCAGCATTGGAAGCTTCGATCGAAGCTTCAGGCGCCTTCCGCAAGCATTGGAAGCTTCAATCGACGCTTCAGGCGGCCAGCCACGTTTCGCCCGCCTGAAGCCGCCACTCCCTCCCTCCTCGTCCGCCCGCCTGAAGCCGCGTTCCGCTCGCGGTTCCGGTGCCAGTCGATAGTCGGACTGGTACCGTACCGTACAAACCGTATGGTATGGTACGGTTTTTACATCCTTGGTCTATACCTAAGTCGATGTTTATGATTCAAACCCAATATTTCACCTAAGGGGACTTGAGTAGCACCATGCACCCTAGTATACATTTCAAGCAATAATGATGTGAATTTGAAGAATTAACACCTTAAGTCCACCATGAACGAACGCAGACTTGTGTATATTATCATCATCAATAAAAATAATCTTTGTTGTTACTTCATAAATTAGTATCCTACTCTTTGGTGTTGTGTCTATTTACAAGAGAACATTGAGAAGATCTCAATTACCATCAAGCAGGAGATCATTTTTTTGGGATCTGATATTGACTCAGATACTTGGTTCCTTGATCATCTACCTGTTGCTTTGAAACCTACTTTTGTTAACCTTGATCATGTGGTCTCTCTAATAATATGGTCATTCAGTTTATTAGTAATGGCCAGTGGGGATTGGAACATTGAATCGCTCAAGGAGGCTTCCTCGCCGGGTTACCCAAATCTCCTTATTGGATCTCCTAGATACGCCCAAGGGAAATAAATGGTTTTGGAAGATAGACAACAAAGGGATTGTCACACTAGGATAGCCCACAAATTTTTGAGTAGTTATTAGGAAGGAAGCTACAATTGGCTTATGTCCCTTTATTTGGAAACTTCATGTGTTTCCCAATTTGAGTTTTTTTTTTGTTAGAAAATTATTCATAATAAGCACCCTACTTCTACCTGCCTGGCTTCCTTGAGCCTAAAGTAAGCTGGGCCTTTTTATTTGTGGTATTTCTCCATATATTTTGTTGCATATAACTTCTTTTCTTGAACTTCTTAAAACTATTCTACAGTTTCAACCCTTACAATGAGAGGTTGAGTAATGAGAGCTAGGTTATAGGATCAAAAATAAGATATGAAATGTCGTAGAATCCTATAATCTCATCGATCCTACTCGATTCTAACTTAATAAGCATAAAAATTAACTGCTATTATATTAAAAATCAATAATCTATTATGCCAAAAGCTCTAAATTATTATGTGATGCAATTTTTCATACTTAATTATCATTGCTTGCTCTTTCTTTGATAAATATTTATTTAACTTAAACTCTTTGTTATCCTCAACAATATTTGTCAATTTTGGTTATTTATTATAGCTAACTTTATAATCATTGTCATCTTTATTTAATGTCTTCATTATCATTTTTGTTGTTTTCATTATCCATGCTATGTGCATCTTTATCTTCATCAACTTTTAATCTTGTGTGTAATTGTTTCTAGTTTCATTACAATCCTTTGTTGTATCCATCTATTATAAGCTTGTTTTTATTATTATCATAAATATTCAATTTCATAATTTTACATTGCACAACAAATATGTCTGAATAATGATATAATATATTGGATATATATAATCTTTATGCTTAATTCTAGATAGATATTTATTAATTTTTTACTTATTATTTATTAAAATATTTATCTTACTCTAAGTCTAATTAGATGAATATATTTTTTTTTAAATATATATTTTAGATGATTTGGTAGGATATTACGACCTTACAATCCAATTCTATATTTCAGTCCTACAGAGCCTTTATCGTTCATTGATAAGATCTCGATCCTGATAAAACCTCTCTAACTTACATTGCATAATATCATTTTAGTCCACAACTCAAAAGGCCAATTTTCAATCCAAGCTTGTGACGTTACATTTTTTTCAAGCTAATTCTCTAGTGTGCTACCCTCTCACTTAGGTGTGTGAGAATAGAAATAGGCTTCTAGAGTCCTAGAATTTGATTTCAATTAGGAAAATCAGAATTCCTACTACAGGTGCTTGAATTTCCCAGTGATGAAGTTGATCGTGTCATTACTGATGGATTTTATGATAATCTTGTCCTGTTTTCTGTTTGGTTGGTATGAGTGTAGCTCATCACATTTCTAATTGCCAAAACTTCTGTGCATAATGCGACTGAGATTTTAAGATAAGCAGCCACTATGTTTAGTGTCTCCCTTGCAATCTCGTATAATATAAACAGTCCCAGCATCATTTGTTTGGACGATCTTTTATGTCTTGTTAAAGCCTGTGGATAGGCTTATTAAGTGTTTTAATAAATAGTTTCCAATTAATGAATTTATTGATATTTTAGTATTTTGTTCTTTCTCTCTCTTCTATTTCCCTTCTCCCAGTTCTCATCTTGATCAGCATCAAGTGGTATCATAGACAATCAATCTCCTCTTCTAAGCTGAACATTTTGTTTGCAATTTCCTATTTCCTTTTTAGTATAACTGTTACGCCCCACAACAGTGCAGTTCTCAATATTGAAACATTTCAACACAAATAAAAAATAATAATAACAACTAGTAATATTGTTTTACTTCATCATTCAAGAGTTAACCAACTACATAAAAAGTTATACTAAACAAATGTTTGTTACTACATGATCCAGCTAAGAAAATATTTATCATGCCTCAATCCCAAATATTCAGCCTTGGGTTCTCAGTTGCTATTGGACTCTACGATTACCACTCTTCAGGGAGCCTTCTCTAGACTTTTGCGGGTGACGACTACTTCACCGACCCAGGACACACCGAGTGCTGGATCATGTAGTAACAAACATTTGTTTAGTATTAACATAAATTTAGTAAAAAGCTAGGTAGGCTTTTCTAGAAGCAAAAAGGTAAGATTCCAATGGTATAATTTAAGAGGCCAAAAGATCAAGATGCATTCATAAAAGTTATCAAAACAAGTGCTCCTGAGCCATAAAGCACAAATCATAAATTATGTCATAAATGGTTGATATTGATATCATCATCCTCATCAATCCAATAAGGGATGTTATAAATAAAACATGCATACACTCTTTTTGGCAAAAGAGAATCTAACATAAAACACAATCACAAAGGAGTGGTGTCGACACCCGCTATGGAAAGGACCCATAAAGGCCACCTAATAACCCCCAAATCCCATCTTGAAATCGCCAACATATACGAGCTGTAATCAGCCATACAACCATGTTTCATACATACACAATTACGCATAAGCACATTTGTATAAGATTTATATGAAGATGGAGGTAAACCTTGAAAGCTAGAACCATAAGAGTTAAGCAGCATAATAAACGTTTAGGTGAGCATTCAATTATGTTTCTCACCTACCATTAAATTATCTTTAACATGAATATACATGTTCTGATAAACCACAATTTGGTAAGTTTATTTAATAACTATTAGTTTCTTATTTACAAGTATTCATGTTTAATTAGAGGCAAAACAATATATATTATGTTTATTTTGAGCATATAAATATAGATGCAGAAGCTGGAACTTTTTCAAATAAAACAAAAATGGTTTATAAGGTAATTGACTTATTCTAATTAAACACTAATCTAATACAAACTGAAGCATGAATAAATTTATTTTTTTTCATAAATATGGTTATATTACAGATAAAAGTGATAAGAAATAAAAACAAATCTCGTCCAAACACAAATAAAATATTATAAAATTTATTTTCCAAACGAATCTAACAATTTTAATCAGGATGATTAGTACCTAATTCTTAAGGGGAAAACTAAGTTAAATAAAAGGGTATATGGATGTGACAAATGTTAAACATTACCATCAATTTTTATCTAAACAAATGTTAAATATTATAAAATTTATTTTTATCTAAACATAATTATATTGTAAACAAAGTAAAAAAAAAGTGAAGAATCATCGCAAGAACATAAATAAAAATACCATCAATTTTCATGTTAAATAAATATTATAATATTCACTAAAATCATTAGCATATAATTAATAGAAATAAGACAAGATCATCTTTAGGTTTAGTAACTATAAAAGAAGAGAAGCAAACCCTAACCTGGAGGACAAAAGTATCAAGTACGATTGAGAGAAGATAGGTAATTACTATCAACATGGAATATTACCTTTAGATCAAATAAACATGGATGAGTGAAAAGATTTGCAAAGGGCAAACACATAGTGAGGGAGAAAACCTTACCTTTTTCTCCACGCATGCCAAAACCCCAATGCTCCTCTTTCGGCTTCCAATTGCCCAAAGAGGAAAATATATGTATTTTAAAGTTTTTAAAACAAATCCACTTTTCCCCATGGAAGTTTACCACGATTGATGGCATAAACCAGACATTACTGCAAATAATTAATTGATTAACTAAATTAAAAAAGAAATTTAATGAAAATGAATTTCCTCTCATTAATGAAATTAATTAATTATAGATATATTTTACTGTGCTTAATTATTTTAATTTAATTTTGATAGTCTCATTTCCTCTTCCATGAAAAAAATTTGGTTCCCAAATTCACACTTAGTTGAGAAAAAATTGCAAATATTTCCTTTGAATTTCCTCTTAATGTTCCCAAGTTACCTCACTTTTTTGATGATGTTGCCAACAAACTTTCACCAATGGTATAATCTTATTCCAAATAACATGTTCCTTGTGCTTTAAGATTTAAATATGTGGCTCAACAAAAAAAGCATCTTTACATATTTGTAAGGATTGATAAGTAAAGACGTGATGGGTCAGCAACATATTTTCGCAACATGTATCAAAAAGTGGTATAGCAATGCCTGTCAGAGCAATTCACTCAAGGACTTGAAAAGGACTAATAAATCATAGAGCTAACTTGCTGTTTTTACAAAATCTCATAATTCCTTCTACATGATTACCAAATACAAACTCCAAGTCTCTTCTTCGACGATCTGCATAGTTTTTCTATTGACTTTGAGTTATTAACAATCTCTTTCGAATCAAACAAGCCAAATTTGCATCTTGTTGTACTATTTGGGGCCTCGGAATCCTTCTTACCCTAATCTCATTCCAAAAATACTACAGACCTAAACCCTGCCATACAAAGCTTCACAAAGTGTCTTTTGAATACTAGAGTGGTAACTATTGTTATATGACAACTTAACTAGGTGCAAATAATTATCCCAACTACCACCAAAGTCTAAGGCTAACATAAGAGATATTTTAATGTTTGAATTATTCTCTTTGATTGACCAGCAGTGGGTGAAAGACAAGAATTATCCCAACTACCACTAAAATTTAATTTTGTACACAAAACATTTTGAAAATAAGTCCATAATAACCTTGAAGTGAATCTAGGATCTTGATTAAATATAATGCTAATCCTATGAAGTCTAACAATCTCATACGTATATATACCAACAAGTTGGTCAAAAGAAAACTTTTCTTTATAGGTAAGAAATGAGTAGATTTAGTTAAACGATCACCAATCACCCAAACTTAAGCCACATGAAAAGAATCATCCTACTCGGTCTTGAAATATATATATATACATGAGATTGTTGACTTAATGGGATTCCTATTAGCACTATATCTGCTTGAGATCCTAGATTCATTTCAAGGTTTTGGAGTGTTTTTCAAAAAGCTTGGGGTGCAAAGTTAAATTTTAGTATGGCCTTTTCACCCACAAACTCATGGCTAATCAGAGAGATCAATTCAAACATTAGAGGATATCTTATATTCTTGTACCTTAGATTTTGGTGGTAGTTGGGATAGATATTTGCATTTAGTAGAGTTTTCATATAGCAATAGTTATCATTCTACTATTCAAATGACACCTTCTAAAGCTTTGTATCTAGGCACTCTCAGACTAGTGTTTTGGGTGAGGTTAGTTAAGAAGGATTCTTGGCCCTCAAATAGTACAACACCATGTGGATTTGATTTGTTTAATTCAAAAGAGATTGTTAACATCACAAAGTCATAGAAAAGTTAAGGAGATCGTCGAAAAAGAGACTTGGAGTTTGCAATTGGTGATCATGTACTCTTAAAGGTTTCCCCAACATAAGGAATTATGAGATTTGGTAAAAACAGCAAGTTGGCTCCACGATTTATTAGTCCTTTTGAAGTCATTAAAAAAAGGTTTAGCTGTCTATCATATTACTTCACCACCTTCTTTAGCTAGCATACATAATGTTTTTTATGTATCAATATTGCAAAAGTATACTGATGACCCAGATGCTTCATTTGTTGAGCAACCAATTCAAATCTTGGAGCACAATCAGAATAATAGGAACATGCAAATATATGTAATGTTTTCTTAACTAAGTGTGAATTTAGGAACCAAATTTTTCTCTGGGAAGACCAAACGATACAACTAAAATTAAAAATTAAAATGATTAAGCACACTAAAAAATGAATAAATAATTAATTACATTGATAGAAGGGAATTCAATTTTTGTAAATTTCTTTCCAATTTAGTTAATCAATTAATATTTACAAGAATATCAGACCTTAAATCATGGTAAACATTTGTAAGGGAAAATTGGATTTTCTTTAAAAATTTTAAAATACATATATTCTCCTTTTTTTAGGTAATTTAGAAGTTAAAAGAGGAGAAGCCAAAGTGCCGAGAAGAAGGTAGGTTTTTCTCCTTCACTGTGTTTATCCTGTGGTAATCCTTTCACTCACTATGTCTTGCTAGAGAACTTCAAAGCTAGAAAAAGTATTGTATACACATTATTGATGTATATGCACACAATTATAACATATACTTATATTAAGTAGTATACAAGTATGATATACTATCATGCAGTTTGTATACAACATATTGTGGTCAAGGTTTGTAAAACTGTACCATACCGTACGGTTGTCTGGTGAGCCACCTGACCCGAAACAGCGCTCGGAGCACGGCTCTAGGGCGGACGGTGGAGGGAGACAGCGGTCGGCAGTGGGCGGCGGCAGAAGCTTTGTTCGAAGCTTTCACCGCCGCTGGAACAAAGCTTCTAGCTCCCGCTCCCGCTCGGTTCACGGTACCAATACCGATACTGTACCGGATCGATTTTATAATCCTTGATTGTAGTATCATATATTGAACATTATATGGCTATATAAAGAATGAAACGCTAGTCCAAACTAACTAGTATTTCCAGTTTGTACCTGTACTACAAGCAAATCGGTTTGGATCACATACATATATGTATATATGTATGTACATATATGTATATATGTATGTACATATATGTATATATGTATGTAACCGGTTGGTCTTGTGATGTGTAGTATACACTGGTTTGGAGTCATTTTTTAGACCTTGGTGCATAGTTTATACAACTTACTTGTATTATTATTATGTAAGATAATAACATCTAACTATCTTGAGTATCAAACAACTAAAACATGCATAAGTATATTGTCCAGTTGTATAGGTTATAGTTTATTCGTAATTATAAGCAAGGTTATCAGAATCGAGATCTTAACTAGGAACGATAAAGACTTTATAGGATCGGAACGTAGAATCGAATCGTAAGATCGTAAGATCATACAAAATTACTTAAAATATATTTATCTAATTAGAATTAAGAGTATGAAAAATATTCTGATAAGTAATAAATAATAAATGTATATATATATATATATATATATATATATATATATATATATATTTATACACTATTATTTAGATGTATTAATTGTATAGTATAACAACAATGAAATTGAATATTTGTGAGGTGATGATGATGGAGATAAGTTAATAGAAGATGAATATAATAAAGGTGTACAATAAAACTAGAAACAATAAATATATGCAATGAAATAAAGACTATAAATAAAAGCATGAAAAATGATGAAGATAAAGATATACATTATAATGACAATAAAAAATGACAATGACAAATATTATAAAGTTTACTCTAATAAATAATTGAAGTAGATAAATATAGTTATAGATGATAACGAGCTCAAGTTGATGAATGTTGGTCAAAGAAAGAACAAATAATAATAATTAAAGACGAAAAATTACATCACATCAATTAAAAACTTTTGACATAATAGATTATTGATTTTTAGTATAATATGAACTTATTTTACCTATTAATTTATGATCGAGTAGGATCGATAGGATCGTAAGATCCTACCCGATCCTAAGACTCGGATCGTGAGATTGTAAGATTCTACCATATTTCAGATCCTACATTCATTCTGGAACGATTTACCTAATTTGGATCATAGGATCGGAAGATCCTAAGACCCAAAATGCATTTTTGACAACCTTGATTATAAGTATATTCATTTAGTAATTTTGTTTCATTTGTTTACATCTATTGAAATTGAAGGTATCTTATTGTTTGTATCAAGGTTCTTAAAATCGATCCGAACTTATCGGTTTTTTCTATTAGGACGGGTCCGGTGAAGGTCCGGACAAGACCATGGAAACATAGTAGCAGAGCAATAGATCATGCGGCAGTGGGAGAAAGAGAAAGAAGGAGAAGGAGAAAGAAGGAGAAGGAGAAGACAAGGAGAGGAAGGAGAGGAAGGCGGGCGGGCGGAAGGTGCGAGTAGTGGACTGACGGCCAACATGAGTGGCAAACAGCGTACGAGATTCTTCTTTCTCTTCCTCTTCTTTCTTTTTTTCCTTCCGCTACTCCGCCTGATTTCACCGGATTTTCGTCCGATACGAAAAGTACATTCGGTCGAACTGGATCTTTAAACATTGGTTTGTATATAGATAATGTCAGCAGTAAATTAAATAGAAAAAATGAGCTTAGAAATTGACATTTACATATAAATGTGATGGATGAGGTTAGAAGCAAATGAGTCTTGTGGTAAAAAGCTTGCATTTGATACAACATATTGACATGGGCAAAAAGGCTGTAAAAGAAAAAAGTCAAGAAACCACAATGAAAAAAAAAGTGAGGAAAAAATGTTTGAAAAGTACAAAGTTGAACAGAAAATTAAAAGTTCAACTATGTCTGGTGGATGGATAAAGAAAAAAGAATCAAAATTGTAATTTTTTGATGAATACCCTAAGGGGTCTATTTTTTTCCTTTTGTGGTTACATCTAACATTTATAAACTACTAATTATGTTTATAACATGTTAGATCAAATTGAATTTAGCGAAGATAATGCTACGAAGTTATCACTAATAATGTTGTAAATTACAAGGCAACTAAAGAGATGTTGATAAAAAAAAAAGATTATTTTTAACTTCTTGCATTGCATTCTACATATATTTGATTCTTGAAGATTTGGAGAAGATAAATATGCATTGCTTGACCATTGTAAGTGAAGAAAGATTGCTATTTTCATTTATTCTATAACTTTGCTTATTACCATGCTATGGCATTTTACAAAAGACGATGATGTAATGGACTAGCTATGTGCCAATTTGCAACTACTTATTTAACTTTGGGATGTATTAGTATTAGTACATTGAAAAATTATTTGAAACATATGTTTACCACTACCCTGTGGAAGGCAAGTTAATTTGCAACTCTTGATAAAGGAAAAAAGCTATAACTTATTTGGATAGTACATTTTGGGGAGACACTTTAACATGTATTAAAGAGGCATTCCCTCTCAACAAGGTGCTTCAAATGGTTGACTCAAATGAGAAACTTGTCATGATTTATAAGGCGTTGGATCGAGCTCAAGTAAAGAATCAATTAAATTTTAACAATGTCAAAAAGTTATCAACTTTAATTTAATTCTTCTTTTCAAATTATCTTGGTTTTTAGTATATAAAAATATAACGATTTGTTATATTTGAAACTTCATATCAAATTGTGCTCTAAATAGATATAAACTCATTTGGAAAAATTGTTAGTGATACATAGAATGCACATTTATATAGGGCAGTGTATGTAGAAGAGGATTATATAATTGTCTAGAACAAGGTTTAAAATGCTGCTCTGAGTTGTTGTACCAGTTTAGGCTCATACCGGTCTAAGTGAGCAAAGCTATGGAAGATGCTCGCGACCGAAGCAGCAAGGAAAGGAGGAAGAAGAAGAAGAAGAGTACTAGATCTCCCCTCCCATGTCCACGTTTGCTTCCGTCTCCCATGATGCCAGAAGCTTTTGGGGCCTCCGCCACCACCAATGCCACCGCCTCCACTTTCACTACTCTGGGGAAGCTCGTAGTGAGCTTGAGGGATTGATCCGCTCCGTCCTCCTACTTCTTCTTCCTCGCTCTACTCTTTCACTTCTTCCCCGCTCCACTCTTTCACTTCTTCCCCACTCCATTCTGCAACAACTAGTACGTACCACCCATATCGGCATTTGAGATGTTGGTCTAGGAAAAAAAAATGATATCTTCTAACGTGAAAACAAAGATTGATTTACAACTTGATGATTCCAGTTATGCAAAAAGATTATCTACTAGTGAAGCTACAATCTGGCAACTTCTAGTAAAATGGTGGAATTCCTAAGGTGAAGATTGTATGAAGTTAAAAGTATTTGTCATTTGAATCGCAAGTTCGACATGTAGCTCTTCCAAGTATCAACACAATTGAAGAAAATTTGAAATGGTTAATAACTTAGTATTGATTATTGCTCAATATATTTACTTTACTAGTTTTTAGTAATTAAAATTATTTGAATATTCTTAGTAAATTCCAATGCAATTTTTATACCTTGACACCAATAAAAAATTGATTACATCAAAGCAAGATGATTGGCTTGTGATGCACAACCTAAAATTGAAAAATCAAACGAAGAACAAAACATTTAAAGGTCTACTTTTTGATGAGCTCTCTTTTGAAGAATAAATGTATAATGGAGAAAGAAGACGAATAATTTAGTTTAATAAAAATGATTGACTTGATATTCTACCGAGTGATTGTAATAATTTAAGAGTTGGAGATCAAAAGGTGCAATTTAGTGATCATGATATTGAAATAAGTGACAAATTTAAAGAAAATGGTAAGTAGATACTTCAAAAGACTTACGAATTAAATGAAAATGATTTAGATTTGATTAAGGGTCAAGTGATGAGATAGACGAGGATGAAGAAAATAAAGAATTTCATATGGAAGATATAGAAAAATTATTCTAGTCTTTGTTTATTTTCAACTTATTATGTGATATTCATTTTAGACTTCATGGTTATGAATCAAGATGTGATATTGTCATGTATTATTTAGTTATTTACTTAGAACTTGTCTTGGATGTGTTTGAAAAAAGATATTATCATATATCTCAATTATGAAAGAGAAAATCTCTTAAATCTTTAAAACTTAATGTTTCTTTTAAAATCACTTCTTGAATGAAATGTTCCTTTGCAATGTTGCATTTCGAAAATGTTTAATTAGTTTAGATGTTTATACTTTAAGATATACAATAATAATATTGTATATAATATTATTTTTATTTATTTACTAGAAAGATTGTACAAAATCTCCACATTTATTGCCTATTAAGAATGACATACTCCCTTGATAAAATCCCAAGTTTATAGATTGGTGAAATAGTAAGAATTCATGGTGTTCCAATTGAGATTGGATATGATAGAGATCCAAGATTTCTCTCTAGTTGGAAAAGATTACATAAAGTTTGAGGGACAAGCCTTAAGTTTAGTAAAGCATATCATATTCAAACTAATAAACAATCAAAAAGAACCATACAAACACTTAGGATGTTTGCTAGGGCTTATGTTATAGAGTGGAAATGTGAATGGGATGACTATCTCTATTTTATTGAATTCACTTATCATAATAGTTTTCATGCATGCATTCAAATGGCACCTTAAATCTTTATATGAAAGAAAGGACACAAGAAGAGTTTAGTGATAGAAACATTTTGAAACCAAATAAAGTTCAAGAAACAAAAGACAAAATACATGTGATTAAACCAAGTTGAAAGCTTCGCAAAGTTGCGAAAAGAGATACTGATAATAGGAGGAAGGACATTAACTTTCACATTGGGGACCATGTTTTCTTAAGATTTCCCCTTCTAAAAGTGTTATAAGATTCGAGAAGAAAGTCAAATTAAGTCCAAGATTTATTGGTCCTTTTGAGATTCTTGAAAAGATTAGTTTTGTTGCTTGTAGGATTGGTTTGCTATCATCCTTAGCTAGCATTCATAATATATTGCATGTTTCAATGATGAGGAAGTATCATGGAAAAGCACTAAACTACCCTTCTATGCCACAACTATAGAAAATTTTGAGGTGCCTAAAAAATATGGAAAACCATAATGTTGTCCTATGTCAAATGAGTTAAATTAATAAAACAAGTTCATTATGGTAATATTATGTATTGGTACAGTTGTATCAAAACTTAACTTCATGCTGTCAAACTTTCTATGGTCAATAGGGAAAAAAAAGGCATTGCCAAAGCCTCATAGGCAAGCACCACCCGACCTATCGAGTCTGGCGGACTTGGCCTTAGGGACATAAAGACCTTGAATGAAGCTTTTTTCATGAGACACCTCTAAACCTTGCTACTAAGTAAACCATGTTATAGGTAAAATGGATACACAGAGAACTACCATAATAATCATTTGATTTGGACATCCATCCAAAAATATGTTATCTTATAGTATTCCTGATGGGAAATCCATAAATCTATGGCTTTCGCTCGATCCTTGGTTCAATTCTCAAAGATTGCATCATTTCGACTCTACGCTATCTCATCGATATCTTCAGAACTATCCCAACAATCCCTATCATTGTTAAGCAAAGACAAGATAATATTTGTTGGAAACTTACACCTTCAGAATTTTTTTTTTATTTTGTATGGTCAACTCTTTTTTGTGTAGGACCATGGGAGGATATCTAGATTCTATTTCACAAATGGGCAAATTTGTCCCCTTTGCTAGGCACACAATGAATCTATGACCCATCTGTTTTTTATTGTTCAACTATAGCATGCACATAGAGTTCACATTGCCTATTTTATGTTTTGGTATCATTTGATCACCAATTACTTTTGGGCATTCTTGCTCATTCCTTGTGTTCTAACCCTTTTACAAGTGAGAAAACAAGGGATATTAATGGGTTAAAGTTGTCTTTGATCATGTGTAATGTAATGAATATTGTATAAAGTTGTCTTTTGCTTGTAAGATGACATTGAGCAAAATTCTTGACTTGTATGTAATGATATAAGAGATGTTAAGGTCTTGAAATATGAAATATGTGTTTTGTTCTATGAAAATAATTTCATTATTTGGATGAAACCTAGTATTGATATATGAATGTTGTTGTCTCCCAAGTGACGATTGTATAATTAATTGAGTTAATCATGTTGAGCAGGATCTAGGTTCATATGTTTTGATCCTAGGTACATATAGCAAGATTTTTTAAAAGATATATATTTTCATTTATTGATTTAATTGAAAATAGAGGATCTTACAATCTTATGTTCTAACCTTATGACTAGATCCAATAAAGTCTCCAATCTTTCCAATATAGGATCCCAATCAAGGTTTAAGAAACTAGTACTGTGTCAAATGGCAATTTATACACGTTTGCGGAGCTAAATAGAGAAGAAAAAGCTTCCACGGAGCAGTAAAGGAGGAGGAGGCGGCGGCGACAAAAACTCTTATCGGGGGAGATGAGCGGGGGTGAGTGTTAGGTACTCCTCTTCCTCCAATGGTCAGCTTCTTCTCAACTGCTTGCTCAATTCTATAACTGATATGGACTGCAAACTAGATTTTTGAATCTTCATCTCAATCATGATAATCTTGCTTTCCGCTTGTCCATTTAAGTCATCTTACATATAGAAGGGACCCATAATTTATTTGAGGTCTCTCTAATGGTTAAGCTAGTATGAGACTATTCGATGAATATGTAATAATATAAAACCTTGGAAGAAAAGATCTTAGTTTCCCTTTGTTTGTGGGGTATTAATATTTGTTGCTTATGGTAAAGTCTAATTGTCAATTGTATATATTATGGATGAACACTCAATGACATGTAGTACAAAACTTGCAATCACATTAAATACAATGTTGGTTGCCTATTTGCATATGTGGACTTAACTAAGTATCGACACTACAATGTTGGCATGGCTATTACTCCAGCAAGTGGTTGGCATGGGAGATGTGCGTCATGAAGGCTAGTCACTTGAGCTATTCTCCATGCATCTAAACATTAGTACTAAGGTTGTTAAAGCTACAGTTTGTGGTTGAACCCTACATGGAACCCTACATGTTGGGCTTTATAGTTTGAGGTTTGCCCTAAGTGATGGGCAAAATGCCATAGCAAGATTGATTCAAAGTGAATTTAGTGTCTAAATAGCATATGCCTATGTAGTCAAATCACTCAAAAAAACTCCTTAAGAGTAGTAGGGTTGTCCAATCGATACAACTTGTACTGACTAAAAATTTTAAATTCAATTCAATTCAGTTAGGTTAAGTCAATTATGCTTTTTTCTATTTTTCATTATTATTATTTTTTAAAATAAAATAATATTATAATATAAACATTTATATAAAATTAATAATTGAAAATTTTAGTTCATTTATTCAACTTGAAATTTTGGTATTCAGAAAACCAAATTGATTCTTTAGAAAAAAAATTTCAAACCATAGTGAACTAATTGAGTTAGAATAAAAACCAACCAAAGCAAAAAAATGTGATTTGATTCAGGTCGGTTTTGCAAGTTGACACAAAAAACTGACAGACCTACCTAAAAGACTCATACCAAAGCCCCTGAGTGATTTGGTGTGTGTGTGTTGTTATGCCAAGAGACCAAGTTGTTTGGTCGGGTCAACTAAGTGAACTGATTGAGTGCTTTCCTCACTAAAATTTGCTTATCACTTAGTAATCCAGTCAAGCTATGACTGATATCATCTAGTTGAAACAACTAATGTGAAAGTGATGTTGGATTGGGAGAGACCATTAATTTTCTGAGTTTGGAATTTAGGGTTTGCCCATTCATAACTTCATTTTGTGTGCAAGCCTTCCTGGTCACAGTCTGCCGTAATCAAGGTTTTACCAAGATACTCTTTGTATTTTAATATGAAATTTAAATTGTTCAGCACAACATTTCTGAAGGTAATTGCATCCTATATTTTACAATATACCTAAATTTCCACCTCCACCAAACCGAAAGGATAATAGCAATCACCAAAGACACTCACAAATTATGTGTATGTGAAGATAGATTAGTAGCCACAAGAGGAAATTAAAAGTAAGATCTGAATAGCAGTAAGAGAAACCTACCAAAGCGTGTGAATACATTGATGGCATCAAAAGATTATATCTTCATCCTTCCCAACTCCAACCTCTAGCAAGTTGTGAGCAGAATTGATTGAAATTCCTTTCTTCAGTGAGATCTTCTCAGCTTGCTGCTCTTCGGCAAACTTCTTTGCAGACTGTTGCTGGCGTTCAATCTCACGCTTCTTGTACCCCTGAATTTTCTTTAGACGAAAGAAATCCTCTCTCTCAAGCTCATCAAGCTCCCCTTTTATGTAGTTAATAGTGTTCTCGAGCCGTGGCTTGACAACATTCTCAAGCGCATTAACTCTCCTATTGGTAGTTTTAATGGCCTCATCAAGCGTAAGGAATGAGGTCTGCAGCGAAGCAAGCTCAACAAGAACCTCAATTGACTTGATATATGCAGCACGACAAGCCTGAATCTGCTGGCCACCGCGTGCAAGACCAGTGAGGTCGGACTTGGCATCCCCCGCGCCATGGTCCACGAAGTGCTCAAAGCGGGGTAGCTTGACACCGGCAACATTATCCTGCCGGGACCGAACCCGAAGGGAGGCGGTTTTGACGGACTCCAGCACCACATGCTTGATGTTGTCCCCAGCAACGTACTTGGCCTCGGTGAGGGCGAAGGAGGAGTTGCGCATGATCTCACCCATGGACTCCTTGGTGGAGACGATCTTCTTCAGGATCGCGCGGAATTGCACAGTGAGCGCGTCGCTCTTCTTCTTGAGAAGGGCATGGCCTCGGGTGGCGCCCACGAGCCGGGCCTTCATCACTCCCAGCATCGTCACGGTTGGGACGACAGTCAAGCGCTGACCTTGGCCCGACATCCTTCCTTTTCTGCTAGGGTTCCTCCAAGAGGGTCTAAATCGGATACTCTAGGATCAGCAGGAGATCAGGGGAATATTAATTTAGGGATTGCTTTGATTCTTCCTGTTGAATATCCACACAAGAAGGTTAGTCATTATACAAACCTCAGAACTAATTGGCTCAGAAAAATGCAAATTTGACCAACAACAAGGCACCGGGGAATTGCGCAAACAATATCGTCCAAACTACAAATCAGCAAGAAATAGAGAAGCGTGACGTTGATCAATACCAGCGGATCGATGTCAAAGAATCTGGGAAGCGTGATCGATGAAACAGGAAGCCCAATTCCCAACTCGTCTACTCTGTGATCCCTCTTTTGCCCTTGCGGGAGACGACGAAGTTATCGAACGATCGTGATACCGAAACAGAGGCATTGGGGAGCAATGTAACAAACAGGAACGCGGGATCTTTTGTGGGAACCGCGTACAAAGTTCTGTTTGTGGCTTCATTTTGACCGTCGGAAATGAGCTGTGGTTATATCTCAACCGTCAAATCAATAATGAAGGGATGATAGTGCTTTAAATTAAATTGCCTTAAAATATAAAAAATTCCTATCTTTACTTTAGGCTTATGTGAGAGAGCCACATTGGGTTAAGGACTACGGTGGCATATATCCTTAGGCTATGTTTAATCAGAAAGAATCCGAACAAAAAGAGAAAAAAATATTTTAATTATTAATTTGTTAAAGTAATAATTAAAGTTTTTTTTTTCTTTCCACTATGGATTCCTTCTAAGAAAATATAAAAAAGAAAAAATTTCTTCAAATGAAAGAAA
This sequence comes from Costus lasius, assembly GCA_027563935.2. NCBI lineage: Eukaryota > Viridiplantae > Streptophyta > Magnoliopsida > Zingiberales > Costaceae > Costus > Costus lasius. Next base: position 103,046,607 of record CM050448.1, read on the forward strand.
AATGAATCATAATTTTTTTTTTCACAAATAGAGCAACAAAAATAACAAAGGAATTTTTCTATTGCAACCATGAAGATGCTTAGACTTCTCGATGCAATAGGAAGTAGGTAAGTCATTAATGAAAGCTAAAACTTCAGGGAAGGTTTAGGAGTTAGATATTTCTAAATGGTCATTCTTAACCAAAAGCCAACACAAGTTATGGTGGACAACAAGTAAATCATAATTCCCTCACCAAGTTAAAAGGAAAAACAACTAGACGTGTTGTTAGAGAAAAGCCTAAGTTAGGTGAAAGTGATTCTTACAACTTGCTTAATGAGTAATTTGATAACTCATTCTTAATGAGTAATTTGATAAATCGAATGACGTAATGTAATTTAAAATACTTAAATGCAAGTAAATGGATGGTAAGTTCACTAAATCTTATATATTATATTATTTTATTTTTTTTATATCTCACGTGAAACTAAATTAGGGTATCATAATTTCCTCCACTTAACACTTGACATCCTCGGATAAGCCCAAGATATAACACGTATTCAAGAATTATATCTTAGTCGGTAAAATATGAGGTTAACTCAATAGTGGCTCTATCTTTCTTGATAACCCTTTTCTATTGGTCTTTTACCATGCTTAAGATTTAAGTTTATTTTTCTCATGCCTTGACAAGATGACAACCAAGCTGACTCACTAAACATCCCAAGGAAGAGAATTTATTTTGAAACCTCAAACTAAATATACTAAATATCAGGTAAACTTATACTCATTTACTAAATTCATAATACTTCATTAATTGAATAAAATTCATTAATAAAATAAATTAACTAATATATCAAAAGATTTATAAGAAATAATTTATAAAATTGAGGACCTCACGTATAACTAACAATCAAATAAAGCATAATATATTGATTTAAAGAAAATTCTTAATTGATACTATTTATAGTTAAATCAATTGATCTATATCAAACTGTTACATAGTAGTCCATCTAAGTTATCTATTGTATTTCTCTCAAAAACTATAGCTGCGTTTGGCCCCGTAGGCAGCGTGGGGCAGGTCGCACCTACGCGACCCACACTCTCATGCTGCAGGCGGAGTGGGGTGGGTCGAAAAAAAATTTATGGCGTAGGGCAAGTCACGTAACCACTTTGACCCACTGCCCGCTTGACCTACGCATTGCCAAACGAAGCCTATCTCTGTACCTAGAATAGAAACAACAAGAAAGATAAACAACAAGAAAGATGATGCATACTCAATGCTCAATTAATAAGGTAATTATAGTGAATCGAACTATGCTATATGTCAGAAACATATAATAAAAATATTTGTGTTGAAAGCAAATAATAATAATATTATTAATTAACAAATTAAGCTACCTGAGCCGAGCCAACTCACGAAAAAAAATTAATTATGTTCCAGTCAAAATTACAGTGGTGCAGAGGCATAAAAAAATAAAAAATAAAATAAAATAGTGCTAACAAAACTTTTACCGGAGGAAGTTGTAACGGAGGAAACATATCCAATTTAGCTCACAACTATTTTTAGGGCAACGCATGCAGAGACATGAGCCAAAGACAAGGTGACGAGGGAAATGTGGCTATATAAGCATAGATTCACAATAAAAAAAAACCTGTTTTAGGAGTTCACGTAAGGAAATGGAAGACGTTTAAAGCACAAATTTTACGAAGTTTGAACGGATAACTCTTCGTTCACTCATCCTTTCCCTTTAGATGAGTTTTGCTTTTTAATTTTTTATAACCTCACAGCTACAATCATCGGAAGGTGCAATTAGGGTTTTGCGCCATTAACACTTTTTCGGCTTCGATTCGGCGAGAAAGTGACAAAAGAAGCTTAGAATTGATAAGATTATTGCCTCGTGAGTGCTTCCTCTAAGCTCTAAGCTTTGAGATCTTTTTATAAAATATCTGAGGAGAAATCAGATGAGAACCGGGTCTTTGTCGCTGCCTAAATCGATGTCGTATTTAAATTAGAATCACAATCTTGATTATGATTCAAAATGGCTAGAAATTTATGAGTTGACTTCTTCTCTCCTAGGAAGTATTATTTTGACTTTATTTTTCATAAAATTCATCATCATCCTAGAATTATCACCTGTGATTGTAATCAACACCTGATAATTTTCATTTAGTTTTAGACTCCAAATCTTTGGTGAAGGATCCTCTTTATGCTTTGAATATAGATTTAATGAAATCTCTTTGTTTTGCTTTAATTTTTATAGTCTTTTTACCTAAAAGTCAAAAATATAAAGAGAAGAAGGTTTTCTACAAATTCTAATAGATTCATGTGATAAAGTATGTAATTAGAGGAAAAGATAATACAAATCTAAAATAAATATACTTGCAAAACCCTATGAAAATTTGTGTCATTAATTAGCCTGATCAAATCTCTCATGATAAGTCCTAGGTCCAGAACTATGTTAATAACTTTGTTGTTATGCTTAAGCTCTCTTAGTAGGACACTCACCCTTATAATGACCTCATTCTTGCAATATTGACATTAGATTCTATTAACTGGGCACACTTTAATTATATGTCCTATCTAATTATAGTTGAAACATCTTCTAAGTTTCTCTAGCGAATGAGAGCTTGAAACACGTGGTGAAGGTACATACCTTTGATGATCATAATATAGCCATAGATCCCTTTCCTCTATTCTCGGATACTCCTACCTCTATTGCTCTAAATAAGTTACTCTACCCAACTAGCTAGTCTTCTTCTACTCTAGGCCTCGTCTATTTGTTTCTTCTTAGCCACATCTAGAGAGGCAAATTGTTTAAGTATATATATGCTGACCTTTTTCCTCCTTTTATCTCTTTTTTTACTTCCAATGTGGGACTAAACTAGATATTACAACTTTGATACCATTTGTTATAATTTTGTTAATGTGTAAATTGAATTATTAACTTGGCGAGTCGAATGATGTGATCTAATTTAGAATGCTTAAGCCCAAGTAAATAGTACTAAGCTCACTAAGTCTTATATACTATATTATCTCTACTTCCCATGTGAAGCTAAGGTTGTGTTTCCTTAAAAAAGATGGGAAATGAGGAGGAAAGGAAAAAAGGAGAAGAGAAAGAAATTGAAGGGGAGTGAAAAGCACACATGTGACCCTCACGTGTATGTTCCATGCTACTACATGCGGACACAAACTCGTGTCCACTGTGGTGCATGGGTGAAGACGGCAGGCGGGCAACTCTAGCGGCGAGCAAGGGGTCCAAAGCAGACGGGAGCTCCGGTGATAGCGAAGGGAGAACACATCAAGGGAAGCGTGATAACGAGGGTGAGCTCAACACTAAGGGAGGAGCAGCAATGAGGGGGAGCTCGATGCCAAGGGAGGAGCAGCGACACGAATTCACCTGTCAAGTAAAGTAGATTTATTAAGGTAAAAGTATTTAATACTTAGTAAGTGAAGATTGAATGACACAACACGAATTATGATTTTTGTCTATCTTGGATTGTAAAATCTTGAGAGTTTGCTTCTATCATGATTTTTCTTAAATTTCTTGAGTTCTGAAAGATTGATTGCTTAAATTGTAGACTAAGGACATGATTGGGGAAGAATGAGCAAGTGTTCCTTATCTTTATATTCTCTTTACATATCATGATATTGCTTGAGGACAAGCAAAATTCTAAGTCTAGGGTATTTTGATGTGTTGCATTTATATCATATTTTTTTCTATATTTTATATGGTGTTTTGTGCTTAATTGAATGATTTTATATAATTTTTAGTATTTTTATCTCCTATGGTATAGAATCTTTGCTTTTCTTGGTTTTCATAAAAATATAAGTAAAATGGCAGAAAAACGATGAATTTTATGAGTTTTGAGACCATAACATGATTCCCGAGAAAAAGATGAGATCAACGTCAAATTTGAAGCGAAACAGAGGTCAAATGCAACATTCACGGTTGCACCCGTGAGTCTTTCATGGCCCGTGAATGTTGCGTTGTGCAAAGGCTCCCTTCTACTCCTAAGTTATATTATTCACAAAAAAATTCACGGCCACACTCATGGCTCATTCACAGGTCATGAGTTTCTCTGTGTACACAGATCGGAAGCAGTTTTCTTCACAGAGGCTTTCATGGCCGCAACCGTGAACGCTTCACGGCCTATGAGGTTTTTTTTCGCCCAACTCAATTTTTTGCTTGATTTGATCTCGAATTGAGTCAGAACTTAACCAAACTTTGCAGCAACCTTCCTAAATGAGTTCTAAACTGATTGAACTATGAAATGAAGGGTTTTGGAAGAGATGAGGGGGCTTTTTTGGACGAAAATAGACAGAGGCAGTGCTAGGGCGAAATTCAGGCGGCTAAGCGATTTTTCGGCAAGAGATCATGCAAAGGACAGATTTTGATGCTCCATCTTCGTCTCCAGATCGAAAAGAAGGGTTATCCTTAACCTCCTAGTGTCTTCTTGTAATTTGATTAGGTTTTCATGTTGAATTCATCATTCTATATGTTGTATTTGAAGAACATGATCGCTTAAACTTCTTTTTGGGGATTAGGGGTGTAACCCGTTAATGTTTATGGATTAAATTATTTGTCTTAATCTTTATTTAGAGTTTTATTATATTGATTTGTTTAGAATTGTGTTCTATTTCATGTTTTTACTTTGGCCAAGTACTTTTACGTCTTAGACGTCGCAAGAAGGACCGAGAGATGAATCGCGACATTTGTTCTATTTTTTTCAAACCTGTGAATCCAGTCACGAGAGTAGTTTAGATTTACTTGAAAGATTTACAAGATTTTTCACAGAGCTTAGAAAGCCTAAATACAATAATTGTCACAAGAGTAGGAAATTATCGTGGTTAAGTACCGGATTACATTTCGAGAAAAGATAATTTGTACTTAGAGAAAAATCTCTTTTAATATTTTAATTTTTTATATGTAGATTTGTTTTTATTAAATCCTTACTTGTTAGCGTGGTGAAACCCCGAGTCCCGACTCTCTTCGTATTGATTTTTACCTTAAATGCTTGCTTTTGCTTTCTTGTACTTAAAAGTTTTTGAACAAAACAATAGTTAAATTGTCTAGCTATAGATCAACTGTGTAATCGGTGCTTGACCGCCAGATCCTCGTTGGGAACGATCTTATTTTATTACTTTGATACAACTGTGCACTTGCAGTCGCATCAAACATCAACATGGGGCCGATGTAGATACGAGAGGGATGGTGCAGGGGTAATGCGGATGCAGGGGAGGCTAGCGTAGGACAATCGTCGGCTCAAGAGCGATGTAGCTGAGGGGTACGGCCCGGGGGCAACACAGACGAGGGGGAGGTCGACATAGCTATTCTTCTTTTCATTCGTTTTTCGCCCAATTTGGGTGGAATCGAAAACTAGGAAAAATTAAGTATTTTTCCCTCCCTCCATTTTCCTTTCCTAAAAAAAATAAGAAAAAATTAAAATATAATGTAAATTAGGGTATCTTAATCTCCTCCACTTAACACTTAACATTCTCATTAAGCCCAAGTAGACCTATGCACTATATCCATAATGGTCTCAAACAATTTGTTTCAATAAGTTCAACAAAACATATAAGCACATATATGCTTTCAACTATTCTCAATGTGAGACTAAGTTAATCCTCTATATTGTCACAACTATATACAATATAATCATGTGTGGGACTAATTTGATCCTCCATATTGTCACAGCTATATACAACATAATCATTGCTAGTAGCAATGAAGTTATGTGATGGATACCACTAACTAGGTCTAGACCATCCGTAAGAAGTGAAGATGCCTGATGAGTTTTCACTAGCATTGCCATCAAAGTTGTTAATTGACTTGCATATATTGAAAAGGGGTTGAGCGTAATGTTCTATTAATGTCTAAAAAGGTTTGAGTGTACATGCTACGAAAAGCAAATAAGATTGCTAATGCTTTGAGTTAAAGAAGAGTTCGTAAAGTATCTTCATTAAATCTAGTATTATTATTTTTTTACTCTGTATGACAGGATGAACGAGAGCGCTAGAATCTCTTGTTTAGGTGTACTAAATCCTATACACGATACTTGCAGATAAATGCAGTGTATTAAGCTTAGGGCTATAAGGCTATTCCCTCGCTGCATATAGTTTGAATCAGCAAAACATATTTTCCACAATCTCCGTTGATAGGTGAAGGAGCAAGTTTTTCTAGCTGTAGAATTTTATATTGTCATTTAGAGCCCCGTTGAGAACATTTTAGGGTCATATAAAGATGAGCTCCACCAACTCAACAAGCTGCAAAATCCTGTCAAACAGTAAAATTTTCTAGAATGTACACTTTTTACTCTATATCCAGAAGTGTATCAATTTTCATATTAGGAAAAGAAAACAAAAACTAGACATATTTTTTTCATGTCCGATGAAGAACACTTGCGTTATCATAAAGTAAACAACTACAAATATCACAAATTCCTATTATTTACCATGGACTTAACATTTTCGTCTTCAACACCAACAATATCGACATGATCATGCAGCCAACGGAAAAAACCGAAGCAATTTGTCATCGTTTTATTCATCAAACTGTATCAACTTGCTGTTGAAGCCATCCTTGAATTGCAGAACGAAGGGCAAAATTGGGTATTAACTCATGGTGAGAAAGCCTTGCGTTTGTCATGGGTGAGGTTCCTCTGCCGCCATCAAGCCATCCTTTAATAGCCTCAGCCTCGTATGTGAAGCCATCTGCCGCTATTTGTGGATCCTTCATAATCACCTGCACGGATGGAAATAATAAGATGAAATGAGGGTGTAACACAGAGTTGAAGCTGCTAATTAATTTGGTTAGTATTGACTCAGAAAAAGAAAGAATCAAGTATCTTTGCTTCTAGCTTTCAGCATTATCTAACAAAAAGAGAATCAACTAAGCGCTCTAGAAAGGATAGGCAAGTTGCTCCTATAATACTCTCACGCTGATAAAAAAGAGCGTGATCATTAGCTTGTAAGGTTGAAAGACAAAAGATTTGATCTTCAGCATTAAAAAGTTCTTGATCAAGGATTGCTCAGTATGTTGATGATTAGACATCCATAATTTGAGGCACTTGCATGAACATAATGCAAACAGTTCACCTTAAATATTGGACAAAGAAAGTAAGGAGGAGTTTGGCTGCTGTCCTGTGGAATTGATCTAAACGATGAAGACGATAACATCTCAGCTGTCGCAGACTTCACCAAGGGTTCAAGCATCTTCAATGCATCTTTCGCTTCTGGTCGGTTCCTCCTATTTATTTCACAGCACATTAATCCCAGCTTGGCCAACTTCTCAGCCCTGACGTAAGGCCAATCTCCTCCAGAAGCATCAAGAATCTTATCCAAAGATCTCGTGTCCAATGCGTCTTGTACCACTCTATTAATTCCAAATGCAGGCCTTCTCGTCAGAAGCCGTAGCAGAATGATCCCAAAGGAGTACACATCAGCTTTGGTTGTGATTTCTCCAGAAGATAGTAATTCAGGGGCCATATATGCAAACGTTCCTCTCGGCTGACGCGTGCAGTGATAGAGGGTGGTGCTGTCAATAGACTGGATGAGCAGACGGCAGATACCGAAGTCACCAAGCTTGCCCACTAAGTTCGCATCAAGTAGAATATTTGCAGGCTTAAGATCGCCATGGACTATACTTAGAGGTTTACGAGAATGAAGAAAGACAAGAGCTGAGCATATTTCAGCAGCAACACGAATACGGGCCGGCCAGGTGAGTACTATAGTATTCTCTGCACAAGCCAGTTTATCTTCCAAGCTGCCATTGGAAGAAACTCATAAACAAGAGCCATCGCTTCCGGGCATGCTCCTACTAGAGTAACAAGGTTTGGATGCCTTAACTCACCCCAAAATTTCAATCTACAAAACCAAAATCTTGATTGATTAGGAACACCATTTGTTGGTTCATTAAATGAGAAAGTGGTGTAGGATGTACCTCTCGCAGAAATTCTGCATTTCCTTGCATGCCTTCAGGATCCAACCGTTTAATTGCTACTGTCTTGTGGCGCAGGTTTCCCTTATACACACGTCCGTATCCACCTTCAACCAATCTTTAACGAATCATTGAAGTTTTCAGTTGCTTGCTCCAGCTCAGAAAGGGAGAACTGTGACATTGTTTCTGTTCCACTGCTGCTGGTCGATGCATCTCCTTTCTTCTGACGCAGTTCTTTGTTTTCTCTGATGGCAATGTCGCGCTCCTGCCGCAATGCCTGATATTCTTGTCGGATTGCGCTTAGGTGAGCATATGCTTCTGACAATTTTCCTTTAATATCCTTGAGAGTTTGTTCAGAATTAGATATCTGGAGCTGCAGTCCTGCCACTGTTTGTTGTGCTTTTTTGAGCTCCATGTAGACTTCATCTCGTTGTTGTTCCAGTGCTGACAGTTCCATTTTTTCTTTTGCTAGTGTTTCTTCAGCTTCCTTCCGTAGCTTGACCTCTTTAATGTATAGAGATGCAGTTATTTTTTTCCTACACATTATACATTGTTAGATGACAGGAGTTTTTTTTCCTGTTTTTCCTAAATTCAAGAAAATATCTCCAATATACACCTTAGATAAATATCAATTATAAAACATTTCTGAAAGAAGCATGGCTACAGTACAGCAGGTATTCATTAAAGATCAAGGACAAGCTTAAAATATGCACCTAGGAATTTTGCCCATTTTTTTTACACAAAGAACAAATGGAGTTGGTAGAAGTTGGGGGTGATTAAACTACATGAAAGCTTTTATAGAAAGCTAAGTTCTTACCCTCCGCATAGCCTCATTTAAATCTTTTTCAGCTTTTTGACGCTTGTGGAACTCATCGTAAGCTTCAAGCTTAGAGTTTTCTGCTTCAGTAAGGGCAGCTTTCAACTTCTCGTACATGACCTCATAATGCTGCAACAGAATATGAATTTAGGTAAGTAGAAAAGTTTTACAGGGTTGGATGGATGTTATTGAGCTTTTTTGAACAGTTAGTGGATTTTCTCTTTTGGCTGGCAAACCTATAACTTAAAGCTATATATGATATACTTATCATGATCTAGCCTAGTTGATTATTTTAGTTAGCCAAGTTAAGCTCTCTCTTCAATACTCAACCTTCCAGCTTGTAAGGTAATTAAGTTATCTTTAGTATTCAACCTTTGAGCTTCCAAGATAATTAACTTGACCAAAATACTCAACCTTTGACCTTCTAATATAATTAACTTGTTTTCAACACTCAACCTTTAAGCTTCCAATGTAATAAGATTAATATATCTTCAATTCTCCCATAAACTTACATTTCTTTGCTGCCACCATTCTAAGTTGTCTTGAATTTTATAAAGAGATGAAGTCCAAGTAGCTTTGTGAAAATGTCACCAACTTGATCTTGTGATTTGACATGCACTAGTTTCACAAGCATAATCTTCACATGATCTTGAATGAAGTGAACTCACAAGTTAATATGTTTGGTCCTTTCGTGATTCACCAGATTCTTTGCTAGTATAATGACATATTTATTGTTAATGAAAATTCTTGTTGCCTCCTGTTGAAGAAGCGTATACTCTAGTTGTCTTTTAAGCCACATGCTATGACGTACAAGAGGAAGCTGCAATCTATTTTGCTTCACATATTAAAAGTTATATTTTTTTTGTTTCTTTGATGACCGGTTGAAAGTAGTGACCATAATCTGATACTTCAAAGTAGAAGCATATCCTTCAATTTTCTCTCACCGCTTTTGCAGTTGTTTTGTTTTCACTCTATTTCAGTTTAGCCTCTTTGGCCTCGTTTAAAGTTTCTTGAATTTTAGATTGAGGAGCTTCCTCCAAATATGATAGATAACTATAGTTTATTTAACATCACACACTTAATACTAGGTGCCCCTTTTGTTAATCTCAGATGATTCTCTTGTCCATGTTTGCGGTATAGGTTATATTAGTACTAACATATAACTTTTAACTATTGGTTTTGTTACTCTCTCATTGAACTACAAGATCAATTTTTGTTGTTATTGCCTTTTTAAGATCTACAAACAAAGGTCACTTTCGGTGAGGATCTTGAATTTGCTAGAGTGAAAATCTTATATATATATATATATATATATATATATATATATATATATACATGTACATGTACATATTATATGTACATGTACATGTACATGTACATATTATATGTACATGTACATGTACATGTACATATTATATGTACATGTACATGTACATGTACATATTATATGTACATGTATATATATATGCATATATATATATATGTACATGTACATATATATGCATATACATATATATATACATATATACATATATATGTATACATGTATATGTACATGTATATATATATGTACATATACATATACATGTATGTATATATATGTACATATACGTGTATATGTACATGTATATGTACATATACGTGTATATGTACATGTATATGTACATATACGTGTATATGTACATGTATATGTACATATACGTATATATATACATATACATGTATACATATATACATGTATGTATATACATATATGTATATACATATATATGTATGTATATACATGTATACATATATACATGTATGTATATACATATATGTATATACATATATATGTATGTATATACATGTATATATATGTATATACATATATATACATACATATATATGTATATACATATATGATATACATATACATTTATATATATAGATGTGTATATATATAGATATAGATGTGTATATATATATATATACACATCTATATATATATCTATATATATATATATACACATCTATATATATATATACATATATATGTGTATATACATATATACATATATATGTGTATATACATATATACATATATATACATGTACATACATGTATACATATATATACATGTACATATATGTGTACATCTATACATATATATATGTGTACATATATACATATATATATGTGTACATATATACATATATACATGTACATATATACATATATATACATGTACATATATACATATATATATGTGTACATATATACATATGTATACATGTACATATATATACATATACATATATATACATATACATATGTATACATGTACATATATATACATATACATATATACATATATACATATATGTATACATATACATATATACATATATATATATACATATATGTATACATATACATATATACATATATATATATATACATATACATATATACATATACATATATACATATACATATATACATATATGTATACATATATGTATACATATACATATATACATATACATATACACATATATACATATACATATATACATATATATATATATATACATATATATATATATATACATATATATATATATATATATGTATATGTATATACATGTACATGTATATATACATGCATACATATACATATATATATATATATACACCTATTCTAGCGAAACCACCCATCAGAGCTACCGTTAACCATTGGTCATTGTTGAGGCGTATTCTCAAAAGACCTATATCTGCAGCCGTGGCAATAGGGGCGTGGTTTGGTAATACACCAATTTGCCCACTATTAGTAGATAAAATGATTTCTTTCACTTCTGAATCCCAAATAATTCGATTAGGAGTCAGTACGCAAAGATTTAAGGTCATTTCTTCAAATAATCCCAAATATATACATGTATGTATGTATATATATGTATGTATACATATATATATATATATGTATACATATATACATATCTGTATATATATATACATGTATATACATGTACATACATATATATATGTATGTATATACATATATATACATGCACATATACATATACATATGTATATTAACTTCCGTTCTCCACTCTACCCTATCCGTCTTCCGTCTTATACTCATGGCATTGTTGACTTAGCCATCTCACGAAACTGCTTAGAGTTGTACCCTGCCTTTGTTGGTGATAGTATCCAACTTGAAAAACATCTTTGTATTTTCTTTCCTCCAATTTTGGCAATCATATTGGGACCCCTTTTTTTCTAGTTCACTAGGAGATCTGAGGCACGATTCATATGTTTTCTTGAGATGATTTTAAGTGCTTTGTTACTTCTATTGATGATTTCTTGAGACTCAATACATAATAATTTAAATATTTTTATGAACAAATTAAAACTCAAGTTAATGTTACTGTTAAAATCTTAGGCCTACATCAATTATTTGCCTATGTTAAAAAAACTATCAATCACTTCTTTTTATCAGTCTCATTGAATTATATATCAGATCACATGTTATAATTACTTTCTACAATCTCTTAGCTGGGTGTCTATTCATGTCTTTCAACAGTCCACTCCTTACGAGAGTCTTTATCTTTATTATACACCCTTCTTCATCACCTCTCATGTCTTTGGATATCATTGTTATGTTTAAATGTCGAGCCTTAGATACAAAAAAATTTAGTCCACATGATGTTCACTATATTTTTCTTGGAATCATTATTTCATCCGTTGACCCATCATACTTATGTCTAATATTGTAACCTTTATTAGGTCTATATCATACCTTTCTAAGTCCACTTCCCTGATAGTGTCTCTACCATCTTCAACTTCTCTTGCTCTTGATTTTGCCATTACACATACCCCACCCGCTCCTTTACCACCATCACCACCACTCATCTCAACTAATCCATCCTTGCAAGTCTATCAGTGATGTCATTATCATTCTTTAGCACCTATTTTCACCAGCTTTTTTCTACAAAACTTCCAACCGTACTACTAGCTTATAATCATCGTATTGCCCTTTTAGAGATAAGCAGTCTACTGCTCATCCTTATCTCACTACATTTCTTCTGATCATTTATCTTCATCATTTGATATCTTCTCCATGTTCTTATCATTTATAGATCCTGTTTCAAGGTTATACTAGTTCTAGAGTGAAAATAGATAATGGATGAAAAATGGCTACATTATGATAAAAAGATTCTTGTTTGCACGCACCTTTTCCTCTTGGTATTGGCTTGGTTCCTTACTGACCGGAATGTCCTGTCAAATGTTGACATTAATACACTGTTAAACAATATAAATTAAGGCTTGTGGAAAAGAGTTCACTCAAACCTATGCTGTTGGCTTCTTTGATACCTTTGCTTCAATTGCTCATTTTTCTGATTCAGTTCAAGTTATATTATCCTTGGTCATTAATCTTGATTGACTACTTAATAATAGTTATCAAGGATTCATTTCTCTATTGTGATGTATTTGAAGAGGTTTACATGAAGTCACTATGGGCCTATGTTACTTCGGTATACTTCACAGAACAATCCATGATTTGAACTTTGAAGTAGAGTTCATGATCATGGTTTCATAAGTTTTCACATGTTGTTAAGGCAGTAAGGCATATCGCTATTTTTATTTGCTGAACCTCTAAAATTATAATTCTTGTTGTTTATGCAGATGATGTCTTGCTCATTATCATTGATATTCAAGTACAAAGATCAAGAAAACTCTCAAGTGATCACTTTGAAACCAAATTTCTTTGTAAGCCTTGCTACTTCCAAGGAATTAAATTGCCCGTCAAGACCAAAATATTAATCTTTTTATATAAAGTATGTTGTGGCCTTCTAAGGAAACTAATCTTTTATTCATACCCCCGTCCTTCCCAATTGCGAGCTTCAACGTGAGGATTCCTGAGAGAAAGTTGTTTCTACTTGATATCATAGTTTTGTAAGAAAACACATCTAGCTCATTGATACTCAACCAAATACTTGATATGTTGTTGATTCTATAAGTTAGGAAACGTTGGAGACAAACAATAACATTGGAGGACAATTTTAAGCATTTTATTATCTAGAGGAGCTCCTAAGAAATGTCTGCTATTCGAAAGGAAGCATAAACATATGAAAGTTAGTTCTATTAATATATTGATTATGAATTATGTAGGGGATGTTAGACTTAGAAGGTTGTCTCCAAGTTTTGCACTTATCTTAAAGGAAATTTAGTTAATAAGAACAACAAAAGTATAATGTGTAACTAGAGTAAGTTGTGAATAAGAGAACAGATCAATGCTGCATGTCACTTATGAAATTGTTGTGGCCACATTAATCTATTAAAAGATTTTGGCTTTCAAGTCCTATGTGTATTGTGGTAATTAGTTAGTCATTTATACTGCAAGGAACCATGTGTTCCCTAGAGAAAAAAAAGTTGGTTGTCACTTTGTAACTGATAATGTTATTTTTAAGCAAATCAATACCTCGACACAAGTTTGGAGAAAGAAATTGCAGATTCCTAAACCGAACCACTCTTTTCTCTCGTTTTTCATTTACTATATAACAATATAGACATGTTTGATACACATGATTTAGTTTAAGAGGGATTGTTGTCTAGACTAAGTTATTAGGTAGGAGCTTTCACTTTCAATTGTTGGATTTTCTTCGTGATATATGTACATATTATGGTTTTAGCTTAATTGATTTTTTTGGTTAAGATCATTTCATAATCAATAAGGTTGATACTGATTGTTCATCCGTCAAATTTAAATATAATGGTTATTTATAAAAAAAAGATACATCATAGCTTAACCATCAGAGTAAGGCCATAAATGTTATCCGGTTGATTATTTTTTAAAAGCAGAATTATAAAGAAAACAACAGAATATACCAATTCATGCTGTGGAGACTGAAACGGATGATCCTCATGGGTACCATTCGTCGAGGGTGATACATCATCTTCGTAGACATTCTTAAGCATCACTGGCGCATCAAACACTGAATGGTCTGAATCCCTAGTAATGGCGCCCGAGTGATCATTAACACTGCTTTGTCCAGTCCCAGAAATTGGCGATCTTCCTACTTCATCAGGCAAATATGCCATTTTCAAGTCTGTAAATGCAGCATGATTGACAGATTTTGACTTTTGTGAAGCTGTAATCCTTGATAGGTTTGCTGGATCTGTGGGAGCTTGCGGTAAGGATCTTGATCTTGACATCTCAGATGGACTGGATGTGGAATTCAGACTTACTAGGGGTGACTTGGGGATAGTAGATCCAGCAGGACAAGCTTCCCTATTATTAAGATCAAAATTTTAACATTACATGGTCCTTGTTAAATATCATCAGGTATTATAAAAGTAAAACCTCATGAATACTCCCCCTTTCGATGAATTATGCTTGCCTTAATTCTTATCTAAATATTCACCAACAAACTGAAGCAAACAAGAGAAGTAATAATTAATTTTAAATAAAATTGCAACAAGTTTGTGATTCTACAGTAGCAGTAATGCATCATGGATGATGCTTTTCTTTTAGTTTGTGGGAAACATAAGCAATTAATGAAAGGATGGTAAAACTTAGAAATATAGAACGTCCACTTTTTACTACTGAAGGACTTTATTACCTCTTTCAGGAGACCTAGCTATATAAAGTTTATTGAATGAAATGACATTACATGTTAAAATGAAGGATTAAAAGAAAAAAATATGAGGAGGGAAAGAGAGGAGGAGAGAAGCTCATGGTGAGCAAAAGTTCTATCAACAACGAAACCGCATGTGGCGGAAGCTATAGAGGAAGCTTCCTATTTCTCTAGTCCGGTACATACTGGTTTTGCAAACCTTGGTTAAAATCATGCCTTTATTAATTACACAAGTCATACCATTTAAGATATTTCATATATTATAAGATCTACATGATTGAATTTCTACTCTTGTCACAGAACTATTGAGTATAAATAGGTTTCAAGATTTGGGGGACAACATGCTATGATGAGGAGGCTGGGTATTCAAAATAATCATTTGGAATATGGAAATTTTGAAGGAACAGAAGGTATATCATGAAAAAGATAACTATTGGTTGAGCAGATGATTCATGAGGTAAAATTTTGTAAATTAACAAAACTTTCTTTAAAAAGTTGCAGGTTTATATTTTCTAGGAATTGAGATGACACAAGTTTGTAATCTTTATTCAAAAGAAACGGTTACTTCTACCAAATAGATGAATCACAAGAAGTGGATGCAAGAACGACAATAGAATAAATTGATAAAAGCTTGATTTACCTCATACAGATTAGATTTCCTTTGCAGATAAACCAAATATTGCATGATGGATCAGCCTGCTGCTGCACAGTAATTGCTGTCTTGGACTTTGGAGTATTCATTCGCCTGTGATTCTAAAGCCTTAAATTGGTCCAGAAGTTGACAGTACCATGAAATTAACTCTTAAAATAAACAAGTCAACTAGATATATAGTAGCAGAGGCCTGCAATTTATTGATTGCCAAAACGATCCTCATCTGAATTTCGGAAGTGATGTTTTTTGTTTGACAAAGGAATTATTTAGAACTGATCCAAAACCATTAACCTCAATAAAAATTAAATATCAAATACAAAAAAAAACCTAATTCAAAGAATGATTGATATGCTTCTTGTTCTGTGGATGGACTAATAAGATCTAGAGTCGAGTGTAGCATACAAGCAATGACTACACTTTCATATGTGAAACCTGAATTAAGAATTCAGTTTATCTTCTATCTCATCAAATCATAAACGATATAGATTTAACAATGCAACAGAATAATTGCAGATACCTTGAATAGTTTCTGTCAGCTGTTGCTCCCATGACAAGCTTAGTGATCCGATGTAAAGAGATGAGCTCTAGCAGTCCTTTTCCAACATCATCCTTCTCAATCACTAGTTTTTCAACTTTGTCTATCTGCAAAAGTGGAAAGTTTCCTTGAAGAATGAACACCGAATCCTGCCATTACCTGAGGCTGGCTTTCGTTAATTCTCAAAGTAGCGAAGTAGCAGACAACGTACCTTTACAAGTAAGCACATGTTAACATACTCATCCAGACATTTGTTCATGTTTTCCCTTTCTGTCTTTCTATAAGAACCAACCTCTTCCTCCTGTAGCTGGCTTGCATGGAACCAACCCAATGCTGCAATAAAGAACAGGAAGGTAGAAGTTGACATCAGAAAGTCCAAAGTAGATAACTTTGACCCTAATTGATAAAACAAAACAGTACTCTTCTTTCGACACTAGTTCACATTTAGAGGTTCCATGTGAGAGATACTAAGCGATTGCCCCCTGAACCCCCACCTCTCTTCTTCAGCATCTCTCTTCACGGCACCAAGAAATTAAAGGAACAAGAGTTTTGCAAGATGACAGATTTAATCGAAGCCACGAAGAAACCATCATATTTATCTAGTCAATCGCCCATTCAATCGGGAATAACATAAAAAAGATTCAATCTTGGAATCCGAAACAAAGCAAGCAAATACCAGTAGGGATTCTCTGGGCCGGGCGATGGACGTGCACGACGACGAGCGTCTTCCCCCTGGAGGTGTTCCGCAGCACCCACGCGAAGTTGGCTCTCCACTCCTTTATCTCCTTCTGCACCGCCACATACACCTTCTCCTGCTCATTCCCCACCTCCGCCTGCGGCACCGCCGGCGACTCCGCTGGCTCCGCCTCAATCTCCCTCAAGATTCCCAGCGACGACCAGGCGCTCCAACGGCGCTCCATTGCTCTCTTCTCCATGTCCTCTCTCTCTCTCTCTCTCAGCTAAGCTTTTGGGGAGCAGCGGTAAAAGAAGCTCCTTTTCGAGCGTACTTGAGCGCAGAAAGATGAAAACACAGCTCTCACATCTTTCGTTTTCTTGCTATCCCTCTCGACATATTTTTCTTCTCCTTGTGTGGACTTCTGCTGAGGTAGTTGACGCGTGAATGATGAACGAGCGAGTGCAAAACAAATGTGTCAAATTGGAGGCTGGAATGAAGAATCGAAGCTACGACATTGAAGGCTTTCCTCCAACTCGGCACGAACTGATGCAGACTGGCTCGGGATATTCCCATTCTCGTCAACGCTGCAGCTCCTATCGCCTCTTCCGCGTAAGTTCTTCGGGCGGACAACCACATGAATCAAACGAGAAAAAAATTGCAGAAAACGGAGCTAACCAATTACTGAAGCTTTCTTCGATGTACGTCGCTCCGCATGAATTGTCCTTTTATGTTCATAAATACATTTTCTGTTTTAGTTCTCCAAATTCTGCTTCTTCGCCATAATCTCTAAAATTTTATATAAATCTCAATTCAGTCCTCGACGACATAGACGCTTAGCCAAGTTCCAAGTGCCAAATGTCAATGTGATTATATATTATATATTTCTGACAACTTATGTTAATAATATTATTTAAAATATTATATAAATATAATATTATTTTTTATGTGGGACTATTATTTCATTCAATTATAATTTAGCTGGCTTCCCTTAGGCTTGGGAATATTCCAGATTCCTTGGTTGAAAATTTTTAGTTATCGAGTCATGACAATGTGTGCTTGTTGCAATTTAATTGCGATGGGGACTGTTTTGTACTATAGTTAGAAAGATTTGTTATCTATGAAGGGAAACATGCAAAATTTTAAATTAATATTTTTTATTCTAGTTTAATAGTACATAAATAATTAAATTTTTTTTCTAATAAATTGGCAACAAAAGCAAAATTTAACTTGACTTGGACTTAAAAAAAACTCAATTTAATGCGATGTTAAGTTGAATTTTGTTAAAACCCAACTCTGAAATTATTATAACATCATTATGTATCCTAAAACTCGAACCTAGCCCAATTATATACTTGTGGATTTTATTATGTCACATGATAATTCGGCCTTATGATAGCCTAATTATTTAAGTGTATATAGTAATTGAAATATCCATAAGTTGAATGTAAGGCTATGATAGTGGTATTCTATTAAGAACAAATAATGAAATAGTTTCCAATCTCTAGATGCTCGTACATTGTGAGAAATTAGTTTCCGTTTGGATGGCCAATAGTTCATGCACTAACATAGAAATAGGTAGAGTTTTGATAAAGTCATTAGACATGTGTGTTGAACGAGGGAAAGAACTAATTTTGTAAAAGTCCAAGAAATCTTTTCTATATAACTATTTGGATTAACTTGAAAGATTGCATCCTAATCCTAAGCCATTCGACTATTTGCCAAGAGAAAGTGACTTGTTTTCTCTAGAGACAAGAGCTTAGGTCGTCTATGATGCATAAGATATTATCGTTGAGATTAATATGCCAGAGGTACTGAGATGGGTGCTTGGCTTTTTGAGTAAGCCATGCAATATCAATAGAAAAAAAGTCAAATGTTTTTGGTTATCTTTTTTTTTTAAAAAAATAATACTTAATATTTATTTTAATAATAATAATAATATTTAAGTTTGGAAGAAAAAGAACATAGTATAGTGGCCTTAGTATATTGCATTGCTCCCACGATGTAAGATGCCAATAAGATAAATCCCAAATATTGCATTGCTCCCACGATGGTGAGATAACCTCCCCCTTGCCTCTTTTGAATTTTTAGGTAGCATGAGTAACATGCTTATGCACATAGATGTCACACAAACACCCCATACTACTCAGTTCGGTGAAAAGTATTAAGAAAAATCACTATATAATTAAAATGTTATAATAGATTTTAAATAGACAAGTACAAGATGTGTGTAGACAATATGGTAGACAAATAGAAAGTGTATAACTTTTAATTTTAAGCTCAGGAGTTATTATAAGCTCTGATGTAAACAAACACTTTCAATCCTCTAACACTATTCAAGGGTCATAAAAGTCGATTGTGTCTGCTAAAGGCTTCATTAGGCTTGGGTAAATTAATTTTACATATTTCACTTGCTACCATGTGAAATCCAAGCTTTCGATCTTTTAATTAATCCTCTTGTCTTTGCACCGTCATACCTTCCTTCATAAAGCCACTGGGAGAGCAAGTGTTGGTCTCACCATGTACCTATATAGTCAGTTGCTTAACATAATCATACCAATTTATGGAGAGTTTGATACCCGATTAGTTAAATTGGTAAATTCAAATTTAGTGGGTCAAGTTGTAATCTAATTTGAGTTTATAGTACAAGTATCCACTACTTAATACCATATAATAAGATAACAATTATATAAATATATTTATTATTATTATTATTATTTATTAAATTATATTTTATAGAATAAAAAATATTTTTTGGATACTAATTTAAATAATCTAGTAGGGTTTGAGTCAAGTTCAAGTATGAGATTTTTTATAATTGGGTTGAGTTCAAATATTAGATAAAAAAACTAAGTACACGACTCCTTTGCTATTGTAGGTAAAGATAATATATTTGAAGACAACTTAGATGATGGTGGATTCATCTGAGGGAGTTTGAGCGAAGGCGAGATTGGCATGGAGACTCCTATTTAAAACAATATGGTTGGTGGTGTGTCCAACTAAAGTTAGTTTTGAAAGGGGAGCTGAAGATGAAGTCTAGGCAAAGATACTACCATTGGTTCACTCAGAGGTGTGATGCAAAGAATAAGACAACCTAGCATTTAATGAAGAAGACTGATGACTTCATCGTTCAAGGAATAAATCTGGTAGCCACTTGGAAGGAGGGTATCCAATCAGTTAAAGTTGAACAAAAAATTTAATATTAAAAAAAAGCTAAAATCAAACTAATTTTTTAAAAGAATGAATCATAACTAATCCAAAAATTTTAGGCAATTGAGGAGGCTCTGCGTTTGGGGGTAGCCAAAAGCCAGAAAGAGATGCATTTAGGGTACAACTTCTCAGTACCAAACTGAAAAACTATATTGTTGAGGAGAAGCGGGCGATAAGTGGCTTTCCCCATTTGACGAGTGCTTCTCCTCCATAGTAACACTATGCGCCCAACTTGTCCCTTGTGATGAGCGTCGCCGCCTCCTCTCCCGTCAATGCTTCTCCCCTAGCACTCATAGTCGCGCCTCTCTTTTCTTTTACTACGAGCGTTGCCACCTCCTCTCCCATTTCCACTTCTCCCCTAGCAACTAGAAGGCAACTCCTCTTTATTCCTATCTCTAGCATCAAAGTCCAGCTTCCTTTGTTTCCAACAAGTGACGAGCTCCATCTCCAAGCTTCCCTGCCATCCCCTTTCATTTGCTTGCCACTAGGGGTGGCAAAAAAACCATCCCTGACCTGACCTGACCCGCCTTGCCCTGCCCCAGTTTGATTGGGTGTCGTGTTGGGTTCAGGGAAAACTCGACTTTAATAAGTCAGATCAAAGTCAAGTATAGGGTATTAAATCCCTACCCTGAACTTGAACTCGCCCCGACTATTAATATTACTAATATATTTTTATTTGTCTAATAAATCTAAACATAACCCTATTTCTAAAAAAATTTACTACCTGAACCACCACCTCTCTCCCCCATCCTCCTTTTCTTTCCTTTTTTTCTTCCTCCCCTCCTAGCTGCTTCCTCTTCTCTTGCTCCCCTCCTTCCCTTTCCCGTAGCCCCTCCCCTCACCTCTTCCTCTCCCTCCACTCCACTAGTCACTCACCCATGATGCCGCTCATTGCTGCTTCATGCCCACAACATAGCTCATCGCTCACAATGCCACTCGTTGCCCACAAAGCCGCTGCTCGCCTCCAGCCCACCCTATTGGCGCCTTCCTCTAGCAGCCCACCACCCCGCCGCCAGCTGCACGCCACACGCCCCCAACAACACACCACCCAATCCTATTCCTTCCTCCCTCCTACTAGCGGCGCCCAACTACAGTCGGTTTTCCCACGGGGACCCGATCCCCAATGGGTCGAGTGTGGGGTTAGGTTTTTTAACCCTGTCGGTTTCGGGGGTAGGATTGAAAAAGGTGGGGTCAGGGCGAGTTTGGCAAAATCCGATCCTGACCCACCCGTTTGCCATCCCTTTTTGCACTGCCGTTTACAATTGCCATCATGATCTAGGTTCTTGTCTATTGCTCAATCCATTTTTTTTGAGATACTTCAACTCTTCCTTCAATCCATTTTCTTCTTGATTGACCTTACTTGTTCATATAAAATATCTTGATCTTTACTTTCTTTAATAATTTTGATGGTAAAATGGTTGCAAAAGAGGTTACTTGGTTGGATTGGTTTTTCAAAATCTTATTATGTTTGAGGTACAATTAGACATTCTTGTGCTTGCATTAATAGCCACTAACATGTAGATTGCCCAGAAAATAGTTATCATGTTTAGGATTGCATTGAACTACTTCCTTGTTGTAGAGTTTTTTCATTGTTGCTCACATGCAGAGCAACAATGACAGTTTTATTTCGTTGAGGATTGTGCTGATTGAGTTAATAGCCTCCTACCTCTTGATTTTGTGTGTGTAACCTTTTTATCGCTCAATGAATTGAACCCATTTGGTTGGCAACAAGCCTGAAGAGCCTATTACAAGCCCATTGTTATGCCTCAAGATGTTTACTTGCAATGGATATATCCATCTAAAGAAGTAAAAATGCCCCCATCAAGATGCTATGCCTAATTATGTAACTTATTATGATCTATGTTTTGTGTGAAATTTATAATGAACTTTTTAATAATATTAGTCTGAATTTTTCACTTAATAGAATATAACAATACATCACAGTACTTATAAACTATTAACTAATTAATCTATTTTACCCAAACAACCTCAAAAAATTATACTAAAGAGAGCTTTGTTGGGCAGCGAATCAGGGTGGAAAGCCCAGCCAAATTACCCCTTAGTTTGGTTTGGTGGTTTAGCTTAAACTGAATTTATGTGTTTATTAAATTTTACTAATTTTTATTTTTTAAATTAATTTAATTATTTTTAAATAAAATAATGGTATAATATGATCACATATAAAAAAAAAGTATATAATTATTAAAATTTTGAGTCATTCAGCTCAACCTGAAATTTAGTGTTGGACCAAATATCAAAACTAATATTTTTTAAATTTTTTTAATCTGAACTAAATTGAAACTGATTTGAATAAAAACTAAACTAAACTTAAAAATTTGACTTAGTTCAATTTAATTTGATTTTTCTAGTTAAACTAAAAATTGGATATCCCTAAGCTTAAATACTAAGAAGACCCTTTATGAAAGGACAATAAAAAAGACTTTAAAGGTTTCTAAGGCCTTGTTTGGCATAGCTGGTTAACTACTTTTGCTGGTCAAATAAGCTGAGTTTGAAAAGCTAGAGTGTTTGGTAAGCTGCTTCTAGGTTTTAAACATAGAAGCAGCATGAGTTTGGAAAAGTTAGGAGAGAGCTGCTTTTGGCTACTTTCTAATTATTTTTCTTCTTGCATCTCATGTCTGCACCTATATTCGTATGTCTTTACGATAATAAAATTATTATTTTAGTAAAAAATATTAAATTTAAAATTATTTTTAAATATTTTTTTTTTAAAATTGACCAGCATAACAATTTAGCCAAACACTTTTTAACTTTTCCAACCAACTACTTTTCAATTAGCATTTTTTCAACCAGCAAAAGTTAAAAGTTTCAGCTACGCCAAACGCAGCTTAAGGCTACTTCTAAGGCTATACGTTACTAGTCTCCTGCCTCCGAGACTATATGTTGATATGACCTAGCAGTAGTATTTAAATTAAATATACAAATTTTCTAAGGGACAAACTAATTGTATTAATAAGATCTAAAGTTCTCAAACAGGAGTTATCTAGGCAGATATGACCTAAAGTACAGGTATCACACAAATAAGATTTGAATCAATCCATTGCTACAATGCTAACAAGACCCGAGGGTTCAAGTAAATCATCACACATCACATGAGATGCAATTGTTCAATCAACTCTTATGAAGCGAGGTTTTTTAAGGGTATTAGTTAGTTCAATAAGTAAGGATTAGAGAAGCAGTTGGATAGTGTCGTAGCCGGTACTCATCCTATTCAAATCCGTTTATAGGTAATCAATTTTGATTAGAGTATGAGTAGTGTATACACTATCCAAATCAGATTCAATAGTATATGACGGATATTCACTATTTGAATCTAATTAATTATATATATATATATACCGAATTACGTTGCTCAAAATTTGATAATTTTAAGGTCCGATACCTAAATTTTATTTAGGTAATATATATATATATGTTGAAATTTAATACGGTAGGTATTTTAATTTTAAAAAATAATATAAATCATTTAAGCTAGTTTGTATTTTAAAGCTTCATAGATAAATTAAGGAACGTAAGATTTCATTATATAATTTTCTTTATTAAACTAACAAACTACTTTTCCAAATGATTTAAGAATATCAATTTTAATTATATAAACAATATAATTATTTTATTTTATTTTTATTTTTTAATTTTTAACATATATTAACTTATTCAAATAAATTTAAATTGTATTTTCAACTCTAACGTAGAACGGGCTGGGGCGGTAATATCTGCAACTCGCCTCCCGATAACGTGAAACCGGAGTCAATCCCTATCAGAATTTGGTCGTCCGAACAGCTTCTCGGAGGAGCTTTCCGCCTCGTGAATCGTCGTCCGAGGCGGAAACCCATCAGAGCCTGATAGATCGGAACGCCAATTTCGATTCCTGCCCTAAATCCAATCTCCTCGCAAACCCTAATCCAAAAATATCATCCTTGCTCCGCTCTCCCGTGGCCCCTCTTGATTCTCCTTGTTTAGTCTCATCGGCAGTGAAGAATCACTTATCTCGCGGATCTACAGGTAAATTTCTCTTGGATCTGTCTGTTTTCTCCGCCCAAAGCATGCTCTGGATGTTTATTTTTTCACTTTTGTTCTATTACTTAGTTTGTCCATCGCGAGGAGGCCATTGGTGAAGTTCTGTTTAATGCGTGTGTTTAATAATGTTATGATGTTCGTTCACTCTTTGGTTTCTCGTCTGATTTGCGGATTGTAATGGAAGAACATTTCAATCCTATGCAACTATGTCTTTCTTTACTAAAAAGCGGTTACTTTTGGATCTATCCAGGTCATTTCATTTGTTGCGACTTAAAACAAATATATTTTGGAGTGTTCGTAAACGCAAACATTAGGAGAGATTTCTACTTCCCCTATTCTTCACGTTGGTTGGTTGATGTCCCTCGAGTGCGAAAGCGGATAAAGAAGTGAATTTGTAGCATTTTTTTTAAATATCTAAAATGGAGTCTCTATGGAAGCTTGCCTACTTACTGGAGCCATCTTCAGTCACTCTCATAGCAACTGCGATCTTTGTGACCTTTGCATCAGCTTCCCGAGCTCTGGATCATGGAAAGGAGATGGAAAGGAACTTGGATTTTTCGGAGGCATCAATCACGTTAGACCGATCTCAAGCTTTGATGATCCCTCTTGCTAGCTCCTGTAGCCTGTTACTTATGTTCTATCTGTTCTCGTCAGTCTCACAACTTATCACTGCCTTCACTGCTGTTGCTTCAGCATCTGCTCTCTACTTCTGCCTTTTCCCGTACATGGCATATATCAGATCTCAGTTTGGTCTGATGGATCCTTTGGTTTCTAGGTGCTGTTCTAAATCGTTTACTCGTACCCAGGCAATTTTGCTGCTATTTTGTATAGGGACCGTGGCAGCTTGGCTAGTTACTGGACATTGGATTCTGAACAATATCCTGGGGATTTGCATATGCATAGCTTTTGTCAGTCATGTAAGACTACCAAATATCAAGATCTGTGCACTGCTTTTGGTGTGCTTGTTTCTGTACGATATTTTCTGGGTCTTCTTTTCTGAGAGGTTCTTTGGAGCAAATGTTATGGTGTCTGTTGCAACACAGAAGGCATCTAACCCTGTCCACAAAGTGGCGACCAGCTTAAGCCTTCCAGGATTACAATTAATAACGAAAAAGCTGGAGCTTCCTGTTAAGCTCGTGTTTCCAAGAAATTTAATAGGTGGGCAGGTAATTACTGGAACTGGTGGTGGCGAATACATGATGCTGGGACTAGGAGACATGGTATGCCATAATTCTGACCGTTTTAACTACTATTGTTATAATGTTTGGAAAAGCCTAATTTGTCATTTGCGATAGATGTTTGAAGTGTCTTATTTTATTGTAATTGTTACCTTATCACATCTACTTTTTAAAACATTTTAATATTTATTCAGTTCATGCGCTGTGTTATGATCTTTTCGTAGGTCATATTGTAGTCCCTTCTTTTTTGTGATATTTGAAATTGTGCATCTTAAAAGAGTTGGATAATGCTAAATTTGGTGTTATTATGATCAGATATTGAGTAGCCACAGTAGGGTGTGTAAAAACCTGCGTTTAAGCTGTTAAGCTTCAAAATTAGTATCAGAAACTGCTGTACTGGAGGACAGCAAGTTTTGCATTCTAGAATTATAGATGAAAACATGAAATAGCTCTTTGGTCCGTAGAAGTGAAAATCATTGCTCAATTGCCTTAGGGTGGTGAAAAGATATCTGCTTCTTAGCTTTTGCCTAGGGCGACTCGTTGGCATCTAAACCTTAATGTCAACTGTTAATTGGTTCATTTAAAAGCATAAGATTCAAAGCCATATTTACGTACTATTTTTATCTTGATTTTCTGGGAAAGAAAAGATGTTGTTAACTTTGTAGTAGACTCGGAATCAATACAGGTGTCTTAAAGTTTGTACTGGCTTTTAGTTTCTAAGGGAATAAATATTTTTCGACAAGTCTTCGTGTTCCAGGAAAATTGGTTTGCAAGATATTAATACAAAGTTGCAAAGTCATATTCCTTCAACAAGAGATCAATTCACCTAATATATTTTTTGTTGGGTTTCCGCCAACTAATCTCTCATACACTGTCTAACAAATCAGTCCTGGCGATGTCGTGTTAGGTATTGGATAGTGTTATTGACGTGTATCTCGTATTGATGTAATTTTCAAACTTATTCATTGCATGTTATCAGGATATTTGGTGCCTCTTTTATCGTGATTCATCTATGTTGATTCTTGGTAACATGCACCTACTGGAACACCAGTTGATGATACTGCACTTTTGTGTGTGACTATGCTATGTCTAAACTCTGCTGGTTCTTAGAACATGGTGGTGTATATTGTGCTGACAATTGACATCATTAGAATGAATACTGGTAGCCATCTGACATGTTCCTTGATCTTTGTTTTAATTCATTTTTCTAGTTTCACATGTGCTTTCTGCATGTGCATTTTTTGTTTTCCACTTAAAGACAAAAAGAAATTTTGTGAGCTTGGATAAAGAAATTTAACTTGATTTTTTTTGTTTCTTTATCCCTGATAGAATGGAGATTTTCATCTCCCAATTATGGCATTATGATCGTGATTCTGGTTTTTGAGGATACAACATCCACTTTGACTGAATCCCATCCCAGACATCCTTTTTTGGAAAAGAAGAATGACATGTAGCTCTATTGTCATTCTAAATGTGACAATTGTCTGTGAAAGATCTAGGCATGCTTTTTGAGAGAAAAAAAAAAGATAGAGCAGTTTTCTACTGGTGTTGTATTTTCACCTTTGCTAGTAACAGTATCATATAGGGGGAACAATTGGGAGTATATAGAAAAAATTTCACCAGTAAGAAACATGAAATAATTGACGGGGCATTGGAAAAAAAATTGACGGGGCATGGTGCCAACATAAAAATAGTAAACAAGGTGCCCTATATTCTCATATCCTTGGACTCAATTCTCCAAGTTTTGTCATTACAGAATCTTTTTTATTGGATTAATATGAGGCTAGCTTTAGCACCAAAAATATTTAGGCTTAAGCTCAAGCTAATGATATTAGGTTCCTTCATAGAGGACACTTACAATCTTGGCATCTATTTGTGAGAGTTAGCAAATGATAATCATTTCTCAACTGTGATAAAATCATCTTTGCTTTATCATAAAATTGTAATTCTAATTTCTAGCTTTTCAAGATAAAGCAAAGCCACAATTTCTTTTATTCAAACAACAAATCATTAACTACCACAGTCAAACGAGAGTTACTCTTAAAAATGAATCATTTCCATTTATTTACTGCGAATCACGGTATATTTGTAAAACAATAGTCTTTACAATGCCAACCTTGTGTCATTTGCATTTAGAACTACTTTTATACCTTGTACTTGGGAAAACAGAAAATCTTTGTTATTTTCTTACCAACATCAAGCATGTATTGTCTATGATAAGGTTCTTATTCTACACAATTTATTACAATAATTGACTGTATTCTGCTTGTATTTGCATGCTATGTGCTATAGAGTGGCTTCTGAATTTTTCAAACACGCTGTCATTTTTGGTTTTGTTGGATTTTTCTTGCTTCAGAAATAGTAAATATAATTGATGTGTACCAATTGATTCTTGTGAAAACCAGTTTGACAGTGAGCCATCCAATGACTCACTTTGGCTAGTGAATATCAGTAAGAACGAGGGGATTATGATGCATCTTGCAGCACGTATCATAATGTTATTTTGCTGGTTCTGTAGGCTATTCCTGGTATGCTTCTTGCTTTGGTGCTCTGTTTTGACCATAGAAAGACCCGAGACATGGCAATTCCATTAGAAAAATTATCCTCAAAAGGGAGCAAATATCTGTGGTGCGCTCTCTCTGGATATGCAATTGGATTGATTATTGCCTTATCAGCTGGGATCTTGACTCAATCACCCCAACCTGCACTTCTTTACCTGGTAAGCTTCAAGATCCTATATTGCGATTGATCAAATTTCAGAATAAGCTAAGCCCTTTCTAAATACTGATCAAGCAAAACTAGTGACTGTTAGATCACACAAGTTATTTGCATTCTTACAGTTGTATTATTGCAGGTGCCTTCTACTTTAGGGCCTGTTATCATCCTTTCTTGGAGACGAAATGAACTGAGGGAGTTGTGGGATGGAGCTTCCCCTGTTTCGAGTGAAAAGGCTCACTCGATGGAGGTCTAAAGTCAACTAGGTCTAATTATGAAAATAACTGTCTTGTTATGTCGCAGACTCTGATTTTATTTCAAGTAACAGAAATGTAACGCTTAACTTGAGAGCTTTTTTAATGAAAATTTCCAGTATTTCAGCACGGCTTTCTACAAGCAGAGAAATTGGCAGTCGCGACGGTGTTCAATTAGCTACACTGTTCATCCTATAGCACTTAAGATTGATTGCTTTGTGCCATAGAATATTTTATCGAGGTCTTCTCAAGGCCAACTGTAGCTTGAAAATGATTGCACAGTAGATGTATTATATAGTTTAGCCCTGTTGTAATATATTCTTAATATAACAATTAAAAGAATTCTTCATCGGAATAGATTTATGGTCTGATTATGGCAATATGTGAAATTGAATGGAGTTCTTGACATTTATTATTCCTGTCTGCTCACTAGTAAAATAAATTGTTACATGCAAGATTGTCTTGTTTGTATTTAAATTGTTTATACCCTATGATTTGAGAAGCTATTGATAAGTGTGCTTTCTTCTGACAATCGTTTCTCTGAATTTTCTAGTGGAAAGAAAGAGATCTATGCTAAGTAACTTGAGCTAATATTCAAAGTTGCCTGTAAGAAAAAAAAACCGATAATTTTGTGTAGAGGGTTACAGCGTGTACACAATTGTTTCAAAAGTAAATATTTAGTTAAGGTTGCATAGAACATGAAAAAAAAAATCGATATAAAGGTAACACGGCATAAAGCTTTTAGCAAATTGAGTTAGTAAAAGCAACAAAGAAAAGCCTGTGGCATGAGAATGTTGAACATTTTCATTGCAATTTACTTGAGGTATGCTTATCAAATGGTATTAGGCTCTTAATTCATTGAGAAGACAAAGATGGTGCTTGTACCATTTCTTAATTTATTTTGCATGATAGACAAAACACCATTTGTAATTTCTACTACTTGAAGAATATTGAGAAAATACACAAAATCATCCCATGGTAGTGGGATTGAAGGAAGAGATGCATGGCATCAATCTAATCACATTAGATAAAGTGCAAATAGATGATAAGAATTCATGCCTCTGCTAGGACAATGTTTAGGAGACAAACGAATTTTGAAGGTTTATGATAGATTCATCAAAGAAGCAAAATAAATTAGCTCTAAATTAAGGGTTTGATCACCATAAGATTATCATTAGTTTGTGACTGAGGTGATCCTTAAATTCAAAACAAACAAGTGTGCAAGTTAGGAAAACTAATATCAGTTCAAAAGTCCTCAAGTTGAAGAGTAGAGCGGGCAACTCATCTTACCAAGGATAGTATCAATGATAAATAGATGACTCCTCATCTTACCGAGGATGGTATCTGTGACAAACAACTCAATTTTTTGAGAATTAATAAGGAGGAAATGACAACAAGTTTCCTTTTAGAGTAGTCCTTCTGTAATTGATTAATTAAGAGAGGAAATAATGTTTATAGTCGGAGACAAGAACATTATGAACCTTTTAGTGCCACGAGAAAAGAATGAGAATTTGAGACCACAACATGCTAGTGAGGAAGAGTAATGCACTATTAATAAGTTGAGCTTAAAGTGAAAAAACAAAGAGTTGAGCTTAAAGTGTGATGTGTAACCTTGAAGGCTCGATGTTGCCATAATTCAACCTAGTTAATCCATTATAGACTAGAGATGTCTGAGACATTTCTAGTATTTAAAGTATCAAATGCTTAATTAATCAAACCTCAGTTTTTTTAAGTTTAAAATAAAAGATTCCATGCTTTTTGCCATTGCATTATGTATGTCTCCTTACAATCATTTTTGTATGCACGTCCCTTGTATAGTATAATTTTTGCATTATTCATCAAAATCTATGATATAAAATGTTTGTTTAATATTTTGCATTACTTGAATATACTGCTTGAACCTTTAAAGGATCAAATACTATATATATGACATGTCGATTATCTGAACAGCCGATGATTCATTGTAAGTTTTGAAATAGTATATATATGTTTCAGAAGATGGTGAGTACACACAGCTGATGATTCATTCCTCCTTATTCGCTTTACTATGTACAGTGTCTAAAGGAGGAATTCACATGACAATGATTTACAAAGCTAAAAACTAAGACCCCAATTTCCAGGTTGATTCAGGAATTATGGATTAATCGCAGGAATGAGGAAACAATAAGCTGTACATTTGAATCCATCTTATCAGAAGAAATCATCGAGACCCACTGAAGATGATGGAGATGAATCCTCCACATCCTCCTCCATTTCAACCTCTGGTTCTCCAGAATCAAACTCTGGGGAATCGATATCAGCAAGGTTCTTCAAGTCCACGACAGACAACTCATCGAGGTGCCTCACCACAAGGTCAGCAGCACGGAGTTCATAAACTGGGTGCTTGCTTGCCACTGCTACACACTTCATACGAGCATCATGTGCTGCCTCCACAGAGGAATTCGAGTTGCCGAACACAATGCAACGCTCCGGTATAAAATTAAGGAGCTGTGCAGCATACACAAACATCTCTGGATCAGGTTTTCCTCTATACACATCCTCTGCTGCCACTGTAACTTCAAAGAAGTTTTGCACTCCGACAGCCTCGATTGCCTCTTGAAGGACCTTCCTAGGTCTTGTAGATGCCACAGCAAGCGGAATTTTATGATTGATAAGTGTCGTCATGAACTCCTGAGATCCAGATCGCAGCTGATAATAATCACCATTCTTTAGGCTTTGATAGATTTCCTCCTTCCGAGAGGACAATCTTCTAACCTCAGTTGGGTCTCTTGACCAGCAAAGTACCTCGGAGATTGCTTGTTCATTCTTCATACCCTCAATTCTCTTCAAAACAAATGCTAAGGGAGGCGACCTCCCCTCCTCTTCTGATAACACTAGCCATGCCTGCTTCTCCAACTCAGGCTCGTCCTCGACGATCACCCCTTCCAATTCAAAGATCACAGCGAACCAGCCACAACCCATTCTTTCTTGACGGAGCAGCGGGTTGTGAATCCTCGGATTGTCAGCTTTGTTCCGAGGAGGCCACAAACTACCAGGACTCGACCCCGCTTTTTCAGGTGTGTAAGGAAGATCTCGAGCTATCCTCCTCCAGTCTTCTTTGGAAGGGTTTTTTTGCTTGGTCAGCTCCATTGCCAGCGATCTCACCGTCGAATCCACCAACCGATTGCAGCATCTCCGCCTCGGTATCACTGCTAAATTGGAAGGGCCGATCGACAACGTCAGCCCTAAAAACTCCGTCGCCGGCAGCCGGCAGGTGCTCACTCGCCGCTTAAATACGACATCGTTGGTCGCGGGCCTTTGGTAGAGCAGGTGCCGGCCGACAACGGATGTGCTTGTGCCAATGGTTTCAACCATTATGTCAAGTTAGATCGACAAATCCGATCAAAGAAAGATCTCCTTTTCCCCCTCTACCGTCGCGCGGCTGAAACAAACCCTAACCCAAAACCAATCCGACCTGCAAGCGATTGTTTTAAGCTTCAAAATTATTGCTACCAAATATACCTCCAGAAGCGACAGATCAAAACAAACTAAAATCGCAATCTTGCCCTTGTTCCTTGTCGAGTAATTGCCAAACCAAAAGAAAAGAGAGAGAAAAGACGTCCGTCCACGGAAATCAACCAATTGTTCGAGAGAGGCGTACCTCGGGGGAAGAGGCAAAAGCCGAGTCCGCCGATGGGGGATGGATCGGCGGCGAGATCACCGCGAATAAGAGCGCCTGGAAGGGAGAAGAGATAGAGAGAGAAAAAGACGCAGGCGTGGGGATTGGGGCTTACTCGCCGCCCGGTAATTATTTGTCTCGCGAGGCCCACCGGGGCGGACCGACACGCGTCCTGACGAGGGCGGCGCTAGGGCAGGATCATTAACTTGTGGCGCAGCTGCTTCGCATGTGGTGCTCCGAAGCATCCAACTCGTGTTCGTATTGGGTTCATTCAAAGTTCCCGCATAAAAACAGAACGGATGCGATGCAAGGCTAATTTTAAATTTACTAAAAATCGTTCCTTACAATATTATAGTCAAAATGAGATGTAATGTTCTGTAAGTTACAAGGACAGGCGGATATAATCCAACATAAGATGGATTGGACCATGTTTGTTTTGACTTCCAACGCCTAATTTGGGTGCGTTCCGAGATTGTGGGGTCGGACGTCGCCGCATTAGATACGCGTGAAACCAAATACGCAACTATGATTGGGCGCTTAGTAATCCAGAAAATAGAATAACTAAATGGATTTACTCCCAATCTAAAAGAGGATATTTAAAATCTCAAATTGGTGGGGGCTGCATATGAATGGTTTGACCAAACAAACTGGGTCAACGCGATCGCCGGCAATTACGTCGTTGACTAGGAGTAGCTGTTAGCTTCTCCCACTTATAGGCAAGGTTAATCAAATCCAATTGAGTTTGCTTAAGCTAGTCATCACTTCAGTAAAAAAAATACAAGTCACCACCCAAAAATATAAATTAATAAAATTACCAAAAATATAAATTAATAAAATTACCAAAAATACTTTAAGAAGACTAAGCCATCTACCAAATTTAAGGTAATGCCAACCAATTTTTAGTCATCTACCAAAAATTTTGAAGATCAAAATCACTATCCTATCTTATATTTGGCAAATTAAGGCATTGATTCCATTCACTCTTCATCAGAGTAACAACTTTGCAAATTGATTGTTTCCATGATTCTTTTACAGAGGAAATCTTAATCACACATTATTTAATATTTATTATTATTTTTCTAATATCAAAAAATATTTATGATACGCAAACTAATCAATAGTAAGAATAAAATCACATACAAAGATATATAGCCAACATTCTCCCTCCTTTTATCAAATATTTACTCTTCTTCATGGTGTATCACCTCTATTCCTCTCCCACACTTATTTGCTATCATCTACTTCTCCATCCCGTATGCTCCTGCCTTCCTCAATTCCTTACTCTCCTACACATGTATCCAATCTTCCCTTTCTCTTAGTGGCGTATATTTATTTATTGATAGTGATAAACACATATCTTTTATTTAGATTTTTATAATATATATACTAATTACATTTTATAAGTTTTATAATGTTCTTAAATCCCAATGAAGTAGTTGTTTACACTATGAATAATATAGATTTACTCTTACTATGAGTGTTACGGCTCGATTAATTAAACCATAAAATAATCATCCAAATCGAATTAAAATTATCAATTTGAGAAAAACTTAAAACTGGCTCCCAACTAATAGAATTGGTTAATAGTTGGTTTTCAATTAACTAACTGACAGTCAATGATGGGTGGTCGATAGTAGGTGGCGTGCAGTGACAGGTGATTGGCAGGTAGTGGTGGGTGACGATTATGGGCCAGTTTGGGATTGCAGTGCAGTTTGTGCTAGTGCCACTTTTTCGTGTTGTGCTGAATAATCAAAAGCAGTACGGTTTACTATAAAACACTGTAGAATGCTACTGAAAAAAGTAGAAATAGTACTGTTTGCTGTGAAAAATACGGTAGATTACTATAAATTATTATAAGCCATTGTTACAAATTAATAAACTATAAATTATTATAAATTAATAAAACTATTATTTTATAAATTGATTCTTACACAAATGTATTATTTTGTAAATATATTATTTTATAAATTAAAGTTATATTTTATGGATATGTATAAAAAATAATTAAAGTTATATTTTATGGATATGTATAAAAAATTAGTCACCATATTTTTAAATTACAAATTTAATAATATATAATATTAATAAAATTTATGTGTATATTTATTTGTATGTTTTCATATATTTATATATGTATATATTTAAATTAGTCACCATATTTTTATTTATTTATTTATTGATGTTTATATTTATTTGTATGTTTTCATATATTTATATATATATATATATATATATATATATATATATATATATATATATATTTAAATTAGTCACCATATTTTTATTTATTTATTTTTATATGTTTATATTTATTTGTATGTTTTTATATTTATTTTTATTTAAGTATATATTATATATACTAAAAACATATATGTAATATACAAAGTAATTAGCACCCACTCACGCGCGCGGGTGCGGCCTGCAGGGGGAGTCTGCTGGCCCGCCTCTTCAAATTTTTCAGGCTCAACGCGGGTCAATTCTAGTGAATGCCGCACGGCAAGGTAAAAGCAACTACTGCTGACCCGCTTGACTTGCAGGCCGCTCGACAATCCCAAACGGGGCGTGGATGGCGGCCGACCACTCCCTCTAAACTAATTTTTGTATATATATATATATATATATATATGCATTGCCGTAATTATATTTCTGCCCATAATTTCTAGTTGATTTTCTATAGAAGATTTTACGGTAGGGGTGTGAAATATTTCGCACCCGTAATTTTATTTTGTCAAAAAAAAAAATATTTACATTGGTGCCGTAATTTATTTCATGCCCATAATTTTATACCTTTTATATACATAATGTTTTACGACAATGCTGTGAAAATAATTACGGCCGTAATTTTATTTCATCTATATAAATCCGCTGCCGTATTTTATGGTTTTCACCCGTGATTTTCTTGATTTCGCGCCGACTCTTCGATTCGAGTTTGCTCTTGTTTTCTAGATTGTCCGGCGACCCTCTCTGACCAAGTTCGAGTCATCTCCGAACCACATTTCGGCAATTTGAAGCTCCGATTGGGTTCAGGCAGTTTTAATCGCCGAACTTCCACCACTCTCCGTTTTTCGTCATACGAGCTTTTCTGGAGTATTTGTTTACTTCTAAAAGTTTTGCTAGAGGAAGAAGCACATTCCTGAGGAGTTTGGTGGACTGAATTTTAACAACAAGTTCAAGTTTTGGAGCATCACGTTCGAGCTACTCTCAACCCTGTTTCAGCATTGGTAACGCATCCTATTCCAAACTTCTATTTCCAGTCAATTACTTTACTTTAGCTGAAATGGCACCAAAAAGAAAATAAGTTGTATCCAAGAGGAAGGGAAAAGCTCCAGCCACTTCTTCAACACCACCTCTACCTCAGAATCCATATGGTATTGTGTTTAGAGATGCAACACAGGAAGAAAAATACAACATGCTACTTACCAGACGCATTATAAACACCAAATATCCTGATAAACGCACTTTGGAGATTCTCGGACTTCACGAGGATGTATTTTGGACGTTTGATCAGATCTTGGCTGGGAGATTCTTCTAGATTCAGCTACAGACCTTCCTCCCTCTTGTTTTGGAATTCTTCTGCAGTCTAGAAGTTGAACTCCACAAATACCATGAACAAGAAGCAAACGGTCATCTCACCTTTCGCCTTGCGAACATCGAAAGGAGCTTCACGCTCCAAGATATTAGAGCTATTTTCCATATACCAGGAGGAGGACGTACACATCCACCATGAGGGTTCATTGAAAATGCATTTTGGGCTCAAATCACATCAGAATCAAGATTTTCACCATCGCATGAAAGAGCAACGCGCATCTCCAACCCTTGTATTCGATACATACATAGAGTTCTTGCACACACCATCTTTGGACGAAGAGAAAGCGACGGTGTGGTTCGTCAACCTGAACAATATTTTCTTTGGTGCATGCTTCATGGGTATCAAGTAGACTTAGCTTAAAGCAATTTGATAAAGTTGCACGTGCAAAGAGAGGTGCTAGTGTTTTAGGAGGTTTTATTACTCCTATTACATTGTCTTTGGGTGTGGAACCATGTGGGATTGAAACTGCAAAGGATAGTGCTAGGATAGATTTGGAATCATGTGTTGCTAGGGCTGTGCATTCGGTACTTCGGTACCAGTACCAGTACCGAAATTTCGATATTGAAGTACCAAATTCATTTTTTTATGTACTGATACTGGTACCGAATACCGAAATTTAAATCGGTACCGGTACCGATTTCTCGAAATTTATTTCGGGAAAATCCCGAAATACCGAATGCTTCGTGTCCAATTTAAATCTAAATCGATCTATCCACGTCACCCGATTTCAAATTCATTTTTTTATGTACTGATACTGGTACCGAATACCAAAATTTATATCGGTACCGGTACCGATTTCTCAAAATTTATTTCGGGAAAATCCCGAAATACCGAATGCTTCGTGTCCAATTTAAATCTAAATCGATCTATCCATGTCACCCGATTTCTCTCTCGAATTGCATGCAAAATTAAAACTCCAAATTTTGAATCGAGGCCGTGATTTCGATTGCATTGACTCGGGTCAAGCCTCTTTTCGAATGCCTGTTTCATCGTCGCTTGAGCTCGAACGCAGTCGCCTGCATTCGTTCGTTGCCGGCTAGGCACGTCGCCGGAGAAGAGAAGTCGGGTAGAGGGCGTGCGGCAGGCTCGGACCTGCGTCCTTGCCTTAGCCTTCGCCAGAAGCCGCTGCTGCTTGAAAACCTCATCGCAGGAGGAGAAAGGGGAAAGCCGGAAGAGATCGCCACCTGAAAGGAGAGACGTTCGTCTCTGTGAACGCCGGGGAGGAAGGGAGCAGCGTCGCACGCTACTGGCTCACCGGAAGGTCCGGCCGATCTTCCTTGCTCTTCCCTGAACTGAGCTCTGCTTCCTCGGATGGAGCTCTCTGCTTCTCGTCGTCGACGACTCCAACACTTAAAGGGAGCGATGCCTCTGCCTTTGGAAGGGGATCGGCTCGCCAGCCGATCCTTCCATTTCCAGAATCCGGAAATCTCGCCTCCATCCGCCGTCGACGAAGCCACTGATGCCGCCTGCTTTATCCGCACGCAATCGAGCCCGTAATTCCTGTCTCCACGCGCAGACCTCCTAGCTCGACTGCCAATTGTGTACGCCCATCGTCCTCGTCGGAGAAGGGGCCGTCGACGGCGCCGAAGATGGCGTGTCGTCGAAGCTGATGACGACGCGGCTGCAGGCTTCATCGCAGCATGGTGATGGCATTTGCGAGTTGGGCTTCCGGAAGCATGGATTTTGGCTTCCGCCCAATTTCATCAAATGTAACTTACTCCTTAAGTTATTATAAAATAATTAATTAATACTTTTAATTAACAAATATAATCGGTACTTCGGGACTAGAAATAAATCCCGAACTTTTTTTTAGGTACCGGTACCGGTACCGAAATCCCGATTTAAAAATCAGTACCGGTACCGAAGTACCAAAGTATCCAAATACCGGTACCGAAATACCGAATTCCGAAAATTTTGGTACTGTACTTTGGTACCGGTACCAAATGCTAACAACCCCTATGTGTTGCCATGAGAATGATTGTTAGGGAAGGACACGTTTATTGTTTAATTCTTGGACCTAATTCCCTAACTTTACCATTGCCAAACAAGGAAAGAACCAGGGTCCAAAATCAAATGAATTGAAAACTTTCTCCAAGTGCAGCTGTTGATGCTACCCCTACCTCACTTGATTTTGTACCACCACCACCTACATGGGGAGGTAGTAGCGACCCATTTGGTATGGGTATGGATTCTTCTGAGCCCAGACAGGGCTCTTCTTCTCACAGTACAACACAGCCTCAGAGAGCTTGGTCCATGGCCCAGGATACCAATTTTCAGGCATTATCTGCAGAGGTACACTGTCAGGGGCACCTCATGGAGAAAATGCTTGATGCGATTCAATATGTGCATGAAGATATCAAAGATGTGAAGGGATTTCTGTGGCACCAATTTGGCAGTGAGGATGAGGAAGGAGATCAGGAGAATGATCAAGATGAGCCTATGGGAGAAGTTGTTCCAGATGAAGAAGATGATGAGGAGACTGATATTGATGCCGACCATTAGTGCTTTGTGAGTATCCCTTGACCTTCTTACTTATTCTTTATCCTATTTCGACAAGAATGATATATTCTCTTTTGTAGGGAAGGGTGCACCTTCATGCTCATTGCGTCTATTATGCTCTCATCGGTTTTTATGTTACTATGTTTTTAGATTTTTGTTCGATGGACGGATTGTTTGACTTTGTTACACTTCTGGTTTGATGATGTGATGTGATTTGGCACCATAAATATGTGCATCTTGATGATAAGATTTATGGATTGTATAACTCATAACTAGATGATGTGTTTTTTCTTAAATGTATGCGTTGATTTTCTATGATGGTCTGTGGTTTTACTCCTTGTGGAATTTGAATGGATGCATTGTTGTGATAATATGCTCTTTTTGATTATGGTGATGAATGTCTGTACATATTAATGTCTGTGAATGAAGATATGACTCTTGTGTTGAATTTATTTCTTCAATATATATCCTCTCATTGTGATTTTTCATTAATTGATGCATGAGAATTTAGATAGGTATGATGTTCGATGAATATTATTTGAGAGTGAAGCATTTTTCTCAAATAAAATGAGCACATGAGTATAATTTATCGAGTTTATATTGATTGATTAGCCTAGTTGATGTTTAATCAATTGTACTATTTGTTGGGAAGAAAGAATCTAAAATCCAAAAATAAAAAGGGGGGGGGGGGGGGGAGAAAGTTATGACTCCTCTACTTGACACTGCGAAAAATTAGCAGTGGTACCGAAGATATGAGTTGAAGTCCAAAGAAAAAAATGTATGTGTCTATGTGGACACGTGCCAAGGAAAAGTCATTGACATTAGCTTTGCTGTCTTAAGCTATGATTCTTTTTGCCAAAAAGATATGAGTTCTGTTACATGGGTTATGTGATCAGTGTACTCTAAATTCGTCACCAAAAAAAGGTGATAATTGATTTAGAGAATATCAAAAGTAAAAATAAAAAAATAGAAATAATAAAAAAAGAGATAGAGAGAGAATTTTAAGTGGAAGAAGATTTTTGAGATCTTATTCTTGTAAAAAAAAAGTATTATAGATTTAAACTGAAACAAAGGTGCATTCATGAGATTGAGATTCTGTTTATTATACAAGTTGTAAAATTTTATTTGATTAAGGTTGTGAATCTTGAGAATTAAATTCTAATGATGGTGTATTTATCTGGAATTTTATGTAGCATGTGGTGGAAATTTTTCATGAGTGATTATGTTTTAGAAATTTATTTTTTATAAGAGAGTTATATTTTCCATACTCAGCAACGACGCCAAAAACTTGATGTGTCCGCAAATGCACGGATACGTCGAAGTAATAAAAAATATCGAACACATAGGGACCTACGTGTTAAGTACAAAATAATCGAGTTCTCACTAGCTAAGCAGACGATATGTGATGAAATAGGACGAAAGCAAACAATTGAAATCTATCGTAAATTTCAGAGAGAGAGAGATATGAGACTAAGGTTTCATCCTCCTTAATTTCTATGACTAGACATAAATAAGTTTTTGTCAGTTAATCTTATCATGATAAAGATTAAAATTTACTTGTAAAAAAATTGCCTCCTCTCGGACGAACAATTTTCCCTGAACAAGTCTTCACTCTCGTGACTTACTGTTCAATGTTTAATAAAAGTAAATCTGGCTAAAAATTAAACCTATTCTCATTAATTTAATTTCTAAGTCAAAAAATCAAGTAAAATTAAATACTCTCGTATCTTAATTTTACAGGTTTTACTTTAGGGTTTCCAACAATAAAAAATCACCTCTCGGTTCCTTTTATCGTGTCTAAAACAATAAAATTTCTAGATCAAAATTTTAACATGCAAATATGTTTAAAAAATTAAGATTTTTGGAACAAATCTATTCTCATATCCTAAGTTCTTCAAAACACAATTTAAGGGTTCCGAGTTCGTAAATCAACTCTCGGTCCATATTACGAACTCTGTGACATGCTAATATTTCAAAACTAGAAAGTCTAAATACAATAATCATGAAAGTAAAATTATCATTCAAAGAATAACTTGACAAAATAATGATTATATAATCATTTCAGAAATTAAGGGGGATTACTCTCTCTATCCCAAAAGGTTTTTATGCTACCATGGAGAGAGAATCGTAATGATAATTCATCTTAGAAAAATCAAAATTTGATAGAGGGTGAATAAAAGTTTTACTGATTTCATGGGGGTGTGAAAATTTCAGTACAAATTTCACAGCCCCGTGATATGATGAAGAACAAGTTCTGGAATCTACTTGTGCCTCCTAATTACTTTTCCAAGACAAGTTTGGATGATTCCTCCATCCAGGGTTATACGTACTAGAGTAGGGATCATTATTTCTACCTTGATTATACCCCCCCCTATAGCATTAACTTGTTCAACACCTTGTGAGCAATAACCTTTCATTCTTCAAAACTATGCCCTTGATTACCATAGATGTCACAGATGTCACAGATAACAGATGATACCATAATAGTTTGCATGTGAAAGGAATCTAATTTATTAGCCAAAGAGTCTATCTTTTCTGCCAAGGTACGCTATGCATCATTTTCATTCTTATCTTGTGGAGGACGATATAACACTCCTCTTTCAGTGGTCCATTGGTTATGGTTCAGAGACATCTCTTCAATCAATGTGTAAGCATCATCAATGCTCTTATTCATAAGAGCTTCACCTGCAGCAGCATCAACAGTGAGACGAGTACTATAAAGAAGGCCATTATAAAAAGTATGAATTAAAACTCATTTTTCTATGCCATGGTGAGGACACTTCCACTGCAATTCATTAAAGCATTCTCATGCTTCACTCAGTGACATCCCTTTGTGCAAAACTAGTAATCCGGTTTCACAACTGGATTGTCTTACTTGGTTGATGCAGGAAAAGGCAGCATGGAAGAAGATAAAAATCTAGACCAGAAGGTGCCCCAAAAACTTCCCCTGTGAAGCCGTCACGGCCAGGCCATGACCCTCATCATAGGCATGACGGGATCGAAGGAGCTTGGGCATAGCCATGCCCGCCATCACCACCCAAGTGCCCAGCCGATGATGAGCTCGGCGAAATTCGGGGGACTTAAGCATGGCCGTGACGACATGCACAGCCAGGCCGTGAACACCTCAGTGCAAAATGCAAAAACCGGTGATTTCGGATGCGAACGCGATCACCCCCATGATGACCTTCATGGCCAGGCCATGTTTGATGCAGTAGATCCTAGCGGAACTGATCACGGCCGTGACGACATGCACAGCCAGGCCGTGATCACCTCGACAGAAGCCGTCTCACCCCGACGATCCCATTTCAACGCTCACAACCCTCCATATCATGTTCATCCATCCAAGGAGGATCAAAGGGAGCCCAACAAGGTGGTAATACGACGATCTCAACGTACTTCTCAACCACCGGATCGTTTCGGAGGAGTCATCAGCTCGCTATCAATCCACACCGAAGTTCTTCAGCCCAAGGGCGTGGCAAGCTGTCTACCTGAAGGCCCAGCTCCAGATGGGCCACGCAATGAACTCAGCAACACGGCCCAAGAGCGCGCCATGTCTGTGGTAACCCTGCCCACGACCTCCAAGTTATGTTGTTTTGTCACGGTGTGTTCCGAACGCGTCTAACCGCCCCAGCTGCTTCCGTCGCGAAGGACCAAAGGACATGCGCCAGCTTCAAGAATATTTGGTAGAAGTTTATTTTAATTTGTCTTGTAGCTACAGATTGACCACTTTTGTGGCCTGCAGGAGTTAGTAATGGTTAGAATCTTTTGTCTTGTGTGCTTTGTCTTATTCCCCTCCCCTCTTACTCTATAAAAGAGGAGGTTGGGATAGTGTATTTTTTAGTTCTCTAGTAGATGATGGAGTTCTCCTGTTGAGCTAAGAGCCTCCAGCGCGTGTGGAAGTCAAAGTCGGTGCTTCGCCTTCAGAGTTTGTACGGGTCGAGGTCGGCACTTCGACTCCAAAGTTGTTTCCTGCATTATAAGAAGTAAATCCCACCACCTCCGATGGGTCAGGTTCGCCTATTTTCTTAAGTTGTTTGTGACCTTTTCCGCTGTGATTTCTATCTCCTTTCCTCACTCTTCACCTATGAGCATTCGTGCATCGGAGGCGTGGACAATTCTAGCTCCTTGGTGTATTTCAGTTTCATTGCCGCGTGAGCTGAACCCCATGACCCTGCTACCGCCCCTAAGAAAATATGCTGCGCTTAAAATTTGCTATGATGTTAGTGTGAAATTTTATAGTTCTGAGTGCTGTTGTTCTCCTCTCGCATTTGTGTTGCCCTAATCGAATTCGCCGCTGATTTCATCGTGTTTTCTTGGTGCATTTCCAAAGCATTTTCACTTCCCTCATCTAAAGACCCTCTCCCATTTCTTTGTGCATTGTGTAACACTGTAGAGTACGATGCTAAGGACCCTCCCACCCATTGTAGCTACATCATTGGTGGGAAGTATTTAGACAAGAAAACATTTGAAACTTGATCCCATGTGGTGAATATTCCGGTTGGCTGGGATTGTAACCAGGCGTGTGCTCTGTCCCTGAGGGAAAAAGAAAACAATTTCAGTTTTAAGGCATCATTAGATATCACAATATTCAAGAAAAAGAGAGAGATGTTGATTTGGATCTTCAAGTGGTGATCCTCCAAACTGATTATGTTATATCATAGAAAGCAAGGCCGGTTTAATTTCAAAATTATTAGCCTCAATCACCAGTCTGGCTATACTAGAGTGTATCCCCATGGATTTGGTGTTGCATAATCCTTAAGCGATATTCTTTCTTCCATGGTCAGTTCCTTCTCGTTTTTCTCTTCAAACCTGAGTTTCCTGCGCAATCTAAAAGTTTTTTTAATCTCAGGATCTAATGGAATTAGTGGTCCCAATCTAAGGTCCTGCGTATAAACAAGTAAAAGAATCTTATGAACTCAGAATCTCAGAAAACAACAGAAAGAATTTCCAACTCAGAACTCACAGCTTGTGAAGATCTAAAACCTGCAAAAACAGAAAACAAAGTTAAATCAAAGATAAATAAAACTTAGTCTAGCAATACTATCAACTATTTTGATATTAACAAAACTAAGGTCCCCGACAACGACGCCAAAAGCTTGATGTGTCCGCAAGTGCATGGATACGTCGAAGTAATAAAAAATATCAAACCCATAGGGGCCTATGTGTTAAGTACCAAATAATCGAGTTCTCACTAGCTAAGCAGACGATATGTGATGAAATAGGACGAAAGCAAACAATTGAAATCTATTGTAAATTTCAGAGAGAGAGAGAGAGAGATATGGAACTAAGGTTCCATTCTCCTTAATTTCTTTGACTGGACATAAATAAGTTTTTGTCAGTTAATCTTATCATGATAAGATGAAAAATTTACTTGTAAAGAAATTGCCTCCACTCGGACGAACAATTTTCACTGAACAAATCTTTACTCTAGTCACTTACTATTCAATGTTTAATAAAAGTAAATCTAGCTAAAAATTAAACCTATTCTCATAAATTTAATTTCTAAATCAAAATCTTAAGTAAAATTAAATAC
Organism: Costus lasius; assembly: GCA_027563935.2. Taxonomy (NCBI): domain Eukaryota; kingdom Viridiplantae; phylum Streptophyta; class Magnoliopsida; order Zingiberales; family Costaceae; genus Costus; species Costus lasius. Next base: position 103,090,488 of record CM050448.1, read on the forward strand.
TCTCATATCTTAATTTCATAGATTTTACTTTAGGGTTTCCAACAATCAAAAATCACCTCTCAGTTCCTTTTATCGTGTTTGAAACAATAAAATTTCTAGATTAAAATTTTAACATGCAAATATGCTTAATAAATTAGGATTTTTAGAACAAATATATTCTCATAGCCTAATTTCTTAAAAACGCAATTTAAGGGTTCCGAGTTCGTAAATCACCTCTCCGTGCATATTACAAACTCTGTGACATGCTAATATTTCAAAACTAGAAAGTTTAAAGACAATAATCACGAAAGTAAAATTATCATTCAAAGAATAACTTGACAAAATAATGATTATCTAGTCATTTCAGAAATTAAGAGGGATTACTCCCTCTGTCCCAAAAGGTTTTTATGCTACCATGGAGAGAGAATCGTAATGATAATTCATCTTAGAAAAATTAGAATTCGATAGAGGGTAAATAAATTTTTATTGATTTCACGGGTGTATGAAAATTTCAATACAAATTTCACAGCCATGTGATCTGATGATGAACAGGTCCTGAACTTCATCGATGAACAGTGCCGTGACCACGATTTCACTGATCTCTCCTCCAATAGGATTCCTTTTGATCAAAAACTTTCTATATATCTTCTCCTCCACAAGGCACACCTCTCCTAAAAATTTGGTTCCCGGAGATGGTCTGGTTATTTCTCGGTGAGGAACCCTACTACGGCGGTGCCTCTCTATGTTGATTAGAATTCCATTCGGCTTCTGTTACCAAAAAAAAAAAAAATCTCTATAATTACTCCCAAGCTTCCTTATGTACTTTTCCATCTTTTGAATAGGTCTTCCCCAAAATCCGGATTGAAATAGAATTAAATCGAGGGAAAAACTGAGTCAAACTCGAAACTGGCGGATAAAATTACGGCCGTGATAATTATCATGGCAGTGCCGTAATATGTTTTGTGTATTTTTCTAGGATAATTACGGCCGTGATAATTATTACGGTAGTGCCATAATTCTCTCTGTGTAAAATCTCTAGGAAATCATAGTTGGGAAAATAATTACGGTAGTGCCGTGATTCTTTCTATAATCTTCAAATTTATTCCAATAAAATCACAGCCGTGAAAATAATCATAGCAATGCCGTAATTTTGCCTTAAACTCTAATTTGCTTGAAAATTGACAGGTAACTTCTTCTTGATGGCTGGATTTTGTTCATACATTCAAATCTTTCAAAAATCTATCAAAAATTGATCGTTTTTCCTTGAAATATGTCAAAACAAAATAGAAGTGAAGATTTCAAACAAACACAAGGTTTTAAGTATAATTCAGTTAAAATAAGCTCAAAACAGAGGAGATTATGCATAAAAATCATAGTAAAAATACTATGCAAATATGATACATCATAGGCACAGGCGCCTCTCACGTGTTTATGGCTAAGAGGATAGTGAAGCACTTTAACTTGAAGTGTTCCAATATTTCAGATTCGCTAAACACCGTTAATTCTATGGAGAAGCTTATCTCCATCTCATGATGTGCCTATTCAAATCGGCCCATGGCCAAGTCGACACCATGTTAGGGTTGTTCGACTTGACAATTTTGATGTGATTTTGGGCATTAACCTTCTACAAAGGCCAAGATTGCTATAGTTCCATATCTTCATGGACTACAATTTTTGGATGAGAATGCTCTAGGCTTTCTCCCTTGTCTTGCGGATTCTAAGGAGGGCTCTTCCACTAGTAGGAGGAAGAGGCTGACACATGCTGACTCTATGATTTCATCAGCTTCTATTGCTGTGGGGCTTCATCATGGTGACCCCACCTATCTGGTAGTATCTATTGAGGCCATTTTTGAGGCTTCTTCTTCTATTGTTACTGAGGAGTTGCAGGGGATTCTATCTGATTATCAGGATCTCCTCCTTACCGAGCTCCCCCATGAGCTCCCTCCTCGACATGACCACCAGATACAGTTGGTCTCAGAATCTTCTCCTTATAAGCAGCCTTACCACATGGCTCCGGTAGAACTAGTATTGAACTACTTTCCTTTGACCTAGACTTTAACAATCCCACACACAAATACTGGTTTGGACCAATTGTGTGGTTGCGTATTTTTACTGTGCATATGTATCTTCATGAGAGCTTCTGAGGATTGTCTATATTTTGAACCTACATACTCTCTCATATAAGAAGTTCTTTGTAAGAGACAAGTGTAGAGACTCATCTTTTGTAGACATCTTCTTACAAAGTGCTTTATATTGTGTACTTTTAGGCCCTGTTTACTTGGATGAAAAATTGGGAGGGATAGATGGAAAAGTAAATTTTCCATTGTATACTTGAACAAAAGTAAAATGAATGGATGGAAAATTAACTACTTTTCCACCGTTTTATGATCCGCCCAAATTGGGCGAAAAAACAAACTAACGCTTCTTCGTCGTTGCCGCTCGACATATTTCCTCGCTGCTGAAGCTTAAAAAGCTTCCTCACCGCTGACGCTCGCCATCGACACCCTTCCTCACCGCTCAATGCTCGCCATCAACATCCTTACCTTTTTCCCTTCCTTTATTTTTTTCCCTTCTTTCTATTTTTTCTTTCCTCCAAGTAAACAAGGCTCTCAAATAGTGTATCCTTTTACCTAATGAAGACTAAAGATATTTATATCTTTGTTTAAGAGAAAATCTAAGTAGTGCATCACTAGATTTAATCCTCTCATATTGCTTCTACCATTTATCATGTTCCTTCTATATGATTTACTATGTTGTTGCCTGTAGCCCATAATCATTCTATACTCTTTCTAGATTACGCTATATGTTTTTGTTATAGTTTCTAGTGTCTGATTTTGTGGACTCATTCTTCAAATAGTTTCAAGGATTTATATGCCCCTAAATATTTTAGAGCTTACTATCTTAGGGCCTGTTTGACCCAACTGTTAATAATTTTATAACTGTGCTAAACTGTGCTGTACTGTACTGTGCTGCACTATTAAAATTTATAAGATGTTTGGTTAATAACTTTTTAAGTACTGTCAAAATTTAAAATAATAAATAAATATATTATTTTAAATTATTTAAAATAATATAATATTTTATTTTCTTTTAATGTAAAAATTTTAAATTATTTAAAATAATAGTACATAAAATTTTAAATAAAATTATGTAAATTACTTTTTTAGAGAAGCAGAAGCTGTAAAAGCATCAAATTGTAGCTTTCATAACTTCTGTTTTTTACTGCTTTTTTTTTGCTTCTACTTTTCATTACCAAACAGTTTTTCTAACTACTTTCTACTTAAAAGCTGATTAAAATCAGCTTCAAAGCGGGGCCAAACAGGCCCTTAGTTTCATGTAGAGGCTTTAGCTTGTCTAAGGTCCTGGCTCAGCTTCTATTTCTAGCTTTTGCTAGCTAGCTGAAGAAGTGTTAGTTGAAAAAATGTTGGCCGAAGAAGTTTGAGTGTGTTTTGATACACAGCTTATGATTAGATTATTCTATTTATAATAAATAATTTATTATTATTTATTATTAAGATAAAAATTATATGACTAAATTTGTAGTTAGCATTTTATGCTTAACTTAGGTTAAAATATTGTTAATTAGGTTATATTATTTAAAATTTATAAAGCTAATAAATCAATTTTGATAGTCACAAGTAAGATTTTAATAATAAAAATATATTTTAAATTATTAAAAATATGATATTATGATCATGGTGCATTATAGAAAAATTATAAGAATTGAGAGAAAAACATATATCTTATTTGTGTGTTGGAATAGGAGTCAAGGCAGAGAAGCTGTGGGGGCCAGAGACAGCTTCACTCCTGCTTCTCAGCTACAGTGCTAACTTATAGGTTGGAACAGAGAAACTGAAGAGCTAAACGCCTCAGCTTTTTGATTTTAACTGAATGCATAAGCAGACCTAGAAGTTGGGCCAAACGGGGCCTAAGTGCTTGGCTTTCTAAGTGTTGATCTTCTCTAGTGTTTCTTCCTAAGTCTCTTTTAAGTACTCCTAGGTTAGTTACATCACATATGTGATTTCTAACCATGGGGCCAAAGATTGGCTTTTGTAAGAAAATTAGCACATTCATAGTTAGGTTAAACTCTTTATTGTTAATAATAAATTTTAGAATCAACTCTTGCCTTTATTAATTATTTCTTCATGTAAAAAATTTATTCATAGTTTCTTATCAAATAGAAAAAAATTATTTAAACTTTTTTTTTAAAAAAAGTTAATCAAATAATTCACCCGTCCATGTCACCGGCACAACACTCAAGTTCAGCCGACAAAATGCGGTACAGAAGTGTCTCATCGTTCGTGTTATAATCCGCGATATATCGGTCTGCTACGTGGTCAACAAATCGCTCTTTCAACACATCGTCTGCAAGGAGCTCACGTTTTTTGTTCAGTGTCGGCCATCGTAATGGGGAAGCGGCGGGCTGCGCAGGTCTCTGACGACGACGACGACGACGACGAGCCGCGCCGCCAAAAGGGGGACGCTAGTAACGGAAACGGCGACCGGAGGAGCAATCGGAAGAAGAAGCTTCGTGTAGATGACGAGTCCGAGGAGGACGACGGGGGCAGAAACAATAATTCTAAGAAGGGCGGTGGTAGCGGAGGCCGTGGAGGCAGCCGAAACAGAGGCGGGAACTCTGAGTATGAGGATCGTGATGATGATGAGGAGGAAGAAGAGGACGAAGAGCAGGTGCAGGAGGACGCGAAGCCGATTGGGGACGTGATTAGGGTTTCTGGGAAGGGGAGAAAGAAGAAAAAGCATTACGCATCATTTGAGTACGACGGAAACGTATTCGAGCTCGTGAGATTTAGAAATTCACCTACCTTTGAATACCTAGGTTGTAGTTGTTCTTAACTAAATTAGTTTGATCTTTGGTATTTCATGCAGGAGGATCCTGTTTTGCTAACCCCTGAAGACAAAAAGACGAAACCTTATGTGGCCATCATCAAGGTGATTTATTCTCTGAATGTTTGAAACTGAATCGGCTGTGTCAATTTCTCCCTGTTCTAGAGTATCAACTATTCATGCGTAGTGACATGGCAAACAAATTCTAAAAAATGAGAAAATTGACAATTTAATTCAGTCATTCTGAGCTGCGATGTGGAAGTCTTCTTTTGCTTGCAAGTTCCGGTCTCAGTCAGAGTAGTGCAGCTGCATCTGGATTAAATACATTAGCATAACCTCTTTCTCCTAATTGATATGATCTCTATCTTTTTTCATGTTGGAGACACAGTGACATAGTGGCCGCGTATAAAGCAGAATTTAGTAGACGGGATTTTTGTCATTTTCAATATGATGGGAGCATCAAGTGAAATGTAAAGTCCTCCATCCGCGGCATTGATCAGACCTCTGCATTAGCCACCAAATGGTTGGATGAGGGAGACTATAACCAGTGAAGCTGGGGCCCAACTGTTTTCTGTTCAAGGGCATCTTATACCAGTAGCACCGAAATCTTAGTGATGAGCTTCAGATTTCTCATTACAAGAAATTTCACTTGGATGTTTCCACGACTATGTATCTCCGCTGCTGGCAGATTGATCTTGCAAACATGAACTATTACAACATTTTCTAAATTTATGCTGTAAAATCGTTTCACTAGCATGCCTTTTTCATTTGCTAATACTTTTTTTTTTGCTTCATTACTCCATCATTTAATGCAAATATAAACAAAATAATGTAATAAATACTCAATTGTGTTACACTACAAGGTCTGCTGATATTTCAAATTACTGCCCCTTTAGCATCAAGATACATTTTCTTAGCATTAGAAAAGTTGATTAAGTGGTGATATTAGGAAAACAATTTGCAAGTGTTTTTTAGTTTGGTGAATGTTTGTTTTTTTGTTTTTTTATTAGGCAATCCTGATGCTAGTTTTATTAATGGGATTGGTTTTTTTCCATATCACAGTCTTACTTTTGTTTAATATTGTACTAGTACTAGATAAATGAACTTAACTCCGTCTGTCCTCTATAATTGTGTTGTAGATTATGTATCTTCTCCAAGCAACTTGTGAATTTTTTGTTGAGATCATGGTGTGCAACTTCTATCTTTTTCATCTCACACTACAATGTAACAGGACATCACGCAAGATATACATGATAATGTGTCGGTAACTGGTCAATGGTTTTATCGTCCTGAAGAAGCAGAGAAAAAAGGAGGTGGGCATTGGGAAGCACGAGATACCAGGGAACTTTTCTACAGCTTTCATCTTGATGAGGTTCCTGCTGAATCTGTAATGCACAAATGTGTTGTACATTTTGTTCCCTTGAACAAGAAGCTGCCACTTCGCCAACAGTTTCCTGGTTTCATTGTGCAAAATGTCTATGACACTGTTGAGAGAAAGCTATGGAAATTAACTGATAAGGACTATGAAGACACCAAACAACATGAGATAGATCTCCTTGTCCAAAAGACTAAACAGCGCTTAGGGGAACTTGCTGATATTGAGCCGGAAGAAGTTCCTATTGATCATGCTGATCAGTTGGCAAATAGACGGCTTCTTAGAAAGAAAGTAATGAACCCCATTGATGTCCCAAGATCTGATGATATGACAAAAAGTGAACATCAGATGAAACCAGAGACACCAGCAAGTTGTACAAACAATGATTCAGAATACAAAAAAATTTTGGCAAAATTCAAAGCTTTGACTGGTGACTCATATCGGGATAGGTGGTTGGATAAACTTCTCCAGGGAATTAAATTAGCTTGTTTTCCAAAAGATTCTTCATTAGTGGATGATAAAATTGATGCCGCTGTTAATTCATTGAAGAATGTGAATGGTGACACTGAATCAGAAGCTTCCAAGGGACAAAAAGAAAGCTGCTCTGGTGTAAGCATCCTGTTTCTTTCAATCTTAAAGCTTCCATTAACAATATGACTTACAGTTAAACTGGTATGATTGCATGTACTATTAGTTTCTATTAGAATCATTTTATGAGTATAGTTTAGTTTTCTTGTGGATATAATGCCATCATGTTAAAACTTCATAACAAATAGTTAAAAACAAAATTTAACAAATAATTATCATATGTATCTCTTGTGCTAATAAAAAAACTTCAAGAACTTGCATTCTAGGTTTGGTTTGTCTGGTGTTCATCACAAATCTTGCATATAATTTGGTACTTTCATTGTGTTACCTTTCATATGTTTGAATTACTCATAGTTGATTGATGTAAATATCCTTTTGATTTTCTTATAATGTTCCTTCAAATATATCCTATTAATTCTTTTCCTGCAAATAAAGTTGCAGAATACATGCTAAAAATGTTACTTATGCATAACAATATTTTTTTGAAGAATTTCCCGAGATATTTTGTTTTCTGTAGGCTGGGGAACTCACTTGTTGGCCAGAAGCAGCTGTGCAGGCTATTACTAATCTCGAGAGAGCAACACATGAAACTCTCGGTTCTGATTTCCAGAAGTATAATCAGAAAATGAGGCAGTTAGATTTCAATCTGAAGGTACATAAATTTTCAAATTTGTTTTGCTTTCTTCTGCCGTCTTGCTGTTTTGAAATATTAAATATATTATATAACTGATAGGCTATGGAATAATGTGATAGTTTTACGCATTGTGTCACCTTGGGTTCTTCTATAACTCTTAAATCTACGTGAAGTGTGATTGACTTGTCAAACTATATTTTTTTTGTCAATGGACTTTTGTCTTTATTGCTCTTTTTTAAAAAGCAAATCCAATATTCAAGATTTGGTCTGGGGTTTAGATTTGTGTTAGACAAGCAGAATTGAGATTTGTGTTCAAAATGAAGATATGAAGGATAAAAGGTCCACATATAATGCTCGCAAGAATGAATTGAAGTTTGAAACATGTTCTTCACCTTCTCTTCTTCATTGTTAGCATGAGTGAGAAGGCATTCAAGGACTCTTGTTCATTTAATAATGCCCGTGGTGTTAGTGTGTAGTTCTATTATTGGTAGTGGTTTAATAGTAGTTTATCCTTGTTAGTGGACTAGTACAGCACTCAAGAAGCCTAATTATGATTTGTTTTGAAATGAGAGTTACGCAATTGGGATGAGAATTAAGCCTAATTATCCTTGTTAGTGTTCTCTATCTTCTCCCCTTGTCTCTTTTTGTTTTTAAATCTGTTTGGTATTCCAGATTAATCTTTCCTTCTCCTCCTCTACTCTTCTACGTCCTTTTTCCCTTTTCCCCTTTCCTCCCACTGTCTCACATGAAATCAATAATTACCAAAATCCAAAAGGCTGCTTGTAGTCGACTTCTTATCCATCCTTGTCGCTGCAATCATAATCTTAAAAGTTAGATGTTGTGTTACTGTAGCAGTAGATGTTTGAAAAGGCTGCAGATTACCAATCGAAGACTCACATCTCCAGATTGGGAAGTTCAATATCTCCTTACACCAATCCATCTCCAGATTGGGAAGTTCAATATATCCTTACACCAATCCCTGATTGCTCATCACTTGACTTTCACATCTTGGGGTCCATACTAGATAATGAATCATTAATCTTAACCTAGTATGTCATTTAGCTGTAGGCTTCTAAGTTCTGAAAAATATAGCTTATTATTAATGGACTAACAAAAGTAAAATTACTCACTGAAAATATATCCTTACGCCAATCCTCTGTTTGTAATGTGAACGATAGGATTGGAATGAATTATTAGTAATACGTGATATTTTACTTTTATTATTCTCCTCTTTTATCTTCCTTTCTCTACGCTTTCACTCTCTTCTGCTACATCACTCTTCTGTTCGTAGTGTGATCAGTCAAATAAGCCTTCAGGATATACGGCTAAGCCTAAGAAGTAGAGTGGGTCCACCTGATATTGCAAGCGAACTCGCACTGCCTAGTTCTATTTCCAATCTAGTTCAGGGAATTTGCAGAAACGGCTGTGCTGTACGTTATATTATTTGTTTACATGTGTACACCTAGTAATTTGGAAGTTACACCACGTTTTTGAGCAATATTTACGCAATCACCAATGTGTGATTTCACTACCTTTTGTCATGGGTTTTTCTAGCTAGCTGATAAAAGAATGACCACCGAATTTTTTTCATCAGAATATGCTACATGTTTGCAGTATTTAATTTCCGTTGTAACTCTTGCTCAACATGTTTTACTCATAAAAACAGCCAGTTCTTGAATCATCCGATTTCAAATTGTTGGCACGGTTAGAACTTAGAAGGAAAATAAAATTCTCTGATATGGTCTTTTACATTCTCATCTTTCGCTAATCATTTATTTAATATTGCTTGGGAAGATCAGTATTTCTCATCTGAGAAATAATTGTGCACTTTCTTATCTAATTATGCAGAATAGCGCTGTATTGGCAAGACGCTTGCTAAATAAAGAGTTGGATCCTGTGACTGTCTTGTCCATGTCGCCAAATGAGTTAAAGGTATGTCTCGTTTTCAAAGCATTGTTTCTAGACTTGTTTGTTAGTCCAGAATCTCTGCTCCTATGCATTACTTACCTTATGGCCCAAAATTTAGCTTTTCTATATATGCATAGAAGAGGGTACATGTCCCACGGTCTGTTACAACATCCAGTTACTGTTTTTTCATGTGTTTAAGTTGTTCACTTTGTTTAAGAACCAAGGTATTATATTTGTTTCGCTGCATTTGATGTGTGTATCTTAGATGGTACCAATTACAAATTTCCAGGTGCGACCTAAAGGTTCTCTACATTTGTTGACACATACCGAGGCTGATTATTTATCTTTGTTCCTTTAGCTGTCCATGTTTGTGGATTCTTTACTGGCTTATTCTTATCCAATTCAGGATGGTTTTACTGCGCAAGAGAAAGCTCCGAAGGAACCCGAAGAGTCAAAACAATTGCAGGTAAACGTCACGGCTTTCTTTTCCATTTCTTTGGCATCAATTTTTGTGCTTGAACTTCACAAAAAAAAAAAAAAATTCTTGCTTTAATGAATTTGATCAAACTGATTTTTTTAAAAATATTTCTTTGTTACTTTTCTTGATCCTACCAGATGACTGATGCTCGTTGTTCAAGATGCACTGAGAAAAAAGTTGGTGTTGTCGACATAATACAGGCTGGTGGTCATGGAGATCGATATCAGGTCAGTTAGCGGCATCATGTGTTTTTGCGTCTCGTTTCCTTGGCAATTCTTATTTTTGGGTGGAAGAAACAAGGTGGGTAGCAATTCATTTAATGAAAAAGTTTTAATATTGGATGTTTTAATTTCAGATACTATGCTGACGTGAGTTGTTGGCATCTTTTCTTTTTTGATGATCAAACCTAGTGGTTTATTTTTGTAGATGGTATATGATATGTTTGGGGCGGACGGATAACTTTGAAATCCTTCGAAATCAGCTTTGACTAGTTGAATCTGAACTACATACATTCACATGCTTGGTGTCACAGAAATCCTCTCCAGGTTCCACGTGAACGTCTTCGTGTATAGGGTTCTCTTGTCATTCAATTAAGCACTCTATTACAAGAGCTGTCCGTTCGGAATACAAGAAGGCAACATAGGGTACTCGTCAGACCGTATTTTTGTGTTTTGCTTAGACGGGTCGTGGTGAGAAGTGCCCTAATTGGATGGTCACAGGGGAACCCTGTATAAACTGCAGGACCTTAAGAGGGATTTAGAGAAGAGTCAGCATTTAGAGAAGTGCCTGCTGACTCTGGTTCGGCGGCTCGGTCCGGTGAGCCATCGGACCGGTACGGTACCAGTGAGCCACCGGACTAGTATGGTACCGGCGAACCGATGGCAGTGGCGTTGAGGCATAGAAGACAGCGGAAGCGGCGGTACATAGGCGGTGGACGGTGGAAGCTGCGGAACGCAGGTGGCGCCATCCGCTGCAACCGAGCTCCAACGGTTGCTCCGCGATCGCTCCACCAGACAAGTTCAAATCAGCCGCTGGTTTTGGACCGGCTTTTTGAACACTGCTAGTGACTTCCAGAAACTGAAAATTACTCGATGATGAAGTCGGGAGTAACTCAGTAATTTAAATTTAGCTTCAAATTGGCTATTGCAGCTCAATGGTTAAAGGGTCATGACTCGTGAGGGTCATGGACAGGGGTCGAATCCCGCTGCAGACGTGAATTGTTTGGGGTAACGGGGATCCAAACCGGGATTCGTGAGGTCGGAGGGACCTAGCCCGCTGGGCCTGGACCTGTTACGGGTGGGGTGGCCCTAACAAAAAAGGCGCCTTTTTTGTTAGGGTCACCCCACCCGTAACAGGTCTAGGCCCAGCGGGCTAGGTCCCTCCGACCTCACGAATCCCGGTTTGGATCCCCGTTACCCCAAACAATTCACGTCTGCAGCGGGATTCGACCCCTGTCCATGACCCTCACGAGTCATGACCTTTTAACCATCTGAGCTGCAGCTCAATGGTTAAAGGGTCATGACTCGTGAGGGTCATGGACAGGGGTCGAATCCCGCTGCAGACGTGAATTGTTTGGGGTAACGGGGATCCAAACCGGGATTCGTGAGGTCGGAGGGACCTAGCCCGCTGGGCCTAGACCTGTTACGGGTGGGGTGACCCTAACAAAGGTCTCGTGGCAGTTTTTTTTCCTATACCAACCCTGAGCAGGAAATATATTTTGGTTTTCCTAGATTCGAATATTGCTATGTTACTTTGTTCATTTGTTCTCCTGTAGTAGGAGTATGATCTTTGATGTCTAATACTTGAACTCATTTTTTTTCTTATTTATTCTCTTTTAAATGAATTCAGCTGGAGTGCACTGCCTGCGGTCACATGTGGTATGCCTCCCGAGATGCCATCTCATCATTGACTATTGATGCCCCAAGTGTGGGTGGAAATGTGGGTACAGCCCCGTGGGCTACTGCTAAATTTGATGCTGTTGAGAAGACGTTGGTGAGCCCTCGTGAGTCGGAAAAGCCAGCCACCACCGATCTATTTCAAAAGTCGACTGCAGCTTATATGCCTGTTCTTGAAACCCAGAGATCGTTTAACAAATCAAAGACAGAAGATGCTCCTGTCAGTAACCGTGAATAGACTATAGGGCGTTCTAGTACAGTTTTTTATGACGAAAGTTGCACTAAGAGTTTGGTAGAAATATTTGCGATGGTTCTAGTTGAAAGGTTCGCTTAGGGTTAGATAAATCTTTTTGTTAGACTTTTATCTCGGTATATTGTATTGTGTCTGATAGTCGTGGACTGGTCAATAGTGGTTTTGGAAATCGGACAATCATCTGGAACTGAAACAAGTTTGTGAATATTACACTGTTTTACGGAGATGAAGATTTTTTTACTACATTTTATTGATGAGCATGACACCCCAGCATTATACCTATTGGATGTGCTATTTTTTTTTTCAAACTACAAATTATGGTAAATATCATGGAGATTCCTGAGCTAAGGGGTAAATATATTTATGCCCTTTCATAATTCTAAAATTGCACCACTACCTTCTAAATTTTTTTATTAACAAAAGTAAAAATATAGTTTGATGCTAATTTACATTTTATAATCATAATAAGCCTAAGTATAAAACTATTCCAGATCAGTGTTAAAAATCTAAATTAAGTTTAATTAGATAAAATTAATTTCGCATATTAGGCTTTGATCTAAGTTTTTTAATATAAAGTGGATCATAATTAAACTATAAATAACCATTTAGTTCTATAATAAATATAAATACTATACAGTCGTAATTGTTAGCTTACAAATATTGAAGATTTGATTGGATTTAATGTTGCTACAAATTAAAGCGATGTTTAGTCGAAGAAGGGCGTAGTAGAAAAATGACTCCTGAAGCTGGAATGAACATTTTTTCCGTCTTGCATGTGTGCTTAGGTCTGTTGCATCAGTGAGTTGGTCAAGTGGGCCACTTGGTGAGTGAAAAAATATCCTAGACACGGGCCATGCTTAGAAATCCATATGTACGATATGTGTGTTATAACATTTGGATGAATGCATGAATATACATATATTTCAAAGCAATTTCAACAGTAGATTACTACCGTGCATTCCCCTCCCCCTTGGCCCTTACCGCTTTGCCTAGCTCCCTCGCTGCGCAAAACGACTGCCCACTTCTCTCACGTGCTGCGTGTGCTGTGAACTAACGCTAATGCTATAGTACTCAAATTATAACCACACAATAATTGGCCAAAGGCAATGCCCAGGTGCCAAACGAGACCTTTTGAGCAAGCTTTTCTTTCTGGCCCTCGAAAGCTTGGTCTTTAAGATAGGGTGCTAAAGTAAAATACCGAGTGTTAGAGATTCAGCAAAATTTTAAGCTTTGCTTGTTACGCCCCGACGAGACGTATGCGACGGTCAAATCAGCCATAAATATCAGAGAGATATACAGGTATAAAAATATACAAATATGAGAATAAAATATAAAAATATACTTCAAACATAGTCATCTGATCTACTACCAGGATACAAAAATATAGATTCAAATACCATACAAATATAAAAAATAATATAATAAAAATAAACAAATATAGATTTTGCTTGTGGTTACTATCACTATCTATCTACTCAGCTTCTGGAGGAATAGCGTCTAAACCTCGATGAGAAACAAGATGTGTTAGCTAAAAGGGCTAAGCAGAGATTAATATAAGATATAATGCATGAATAAAAATTAAGATTTGTTCCAATATCTACTAGAGTCATATATCCACTGTATACATATAGCACAACTAAACTGAATACTAAAAATATGTCAAGCATACATAAGTGTAAAACAGTGAGCATGGTCGATTATCCCAAAGAACATGCACTCATGAAAGGGTGGTCTCTAGTATCAACTCTAAACAAAGGAGACGGCTGCCTGTTGACAGTCTGCTAGTGTAGCGTCCTACACCTAATCACCTCGAAGTCGTTATACGAACCTTCAACAATGACACAGTCCAGATGCATATAATCCTATGGCCTCTACCACGACTATAGCTAGTGGCCAATATACAAAACCCATTGCCCACACCCCCATTGAGCTACGGACAAATCTCGGTTGGCTGATCTAACCACCGCCACTAGTCCAAATGTCAAGATATCATAAGTAATAAAAATATAACATAAATCTATGGATAGAATACTCGTACAGAAACTGAATACGAAAGTGTCATGCAACATAAATGATTAATGCAACAGAAACAAGTTAAACAAGAAACATGCAAGCATATTTATGTTTCAATGGCAGGATACGATACAAAATAATATGGTTGAACTAAAAGGTAAGGTGTCACTAATCTACTTATGCATTTGGCACCCAGGACGAAAGAATAGAAAGGACCCAACCTGACACAGTAGGTCTGATGTCCACAGATAAAACTATTCCAACTCAATTAATCATCGACTTGTATCCGTGTGTCAAAATTCATTGAACCTTACAGATATTCCAAACGATGGTGTTATAACATGCTAAACTCAAAACATTTACTCACATAATTGTTTGAAATAGAATACACCTAGTCCACATGCATTTCTATAATATTTAAATAAATACGAATAAGTTATGTCTGAGCTAACCTAGTCCGTAGCCTGTACGGATGAGTTTCACCCAAATACCATTGAGAGATGATCCATGCAAAGGCCAAGGTGCCGTTGAGCCGGTCAACCCTCATCAAAAAGTTCACCAGAATTATTGTTCACCAAAACACTGTTCACTAGAACAATAATCAAAGTTTCGCTAGAAAAGTCGTGGACACGTTAAAAGCATCCATGACTCGCCGAAAACTTGTTGTGTCGCTGGAAAAAGCAACACGTCACTGGAACAATACTCGGCCCATCAAGCTTGGCCATATCTCACTGAACAATCCAGTAAGAGCTCATTGGAGTTAGCTATCAACGCTAGAGTCACGCCAGACTAGCCGTCGGCGCCAGAAGAGAACGATGCAAGTGGGATGAATGCATGTCGCACTCACATCGGATAGGGCAACAATGATAGCAAGAGGACGACACCTAAATGTGTTGCCAGACACATCGTCGATGAAGTTGGGGGGAAGACGAAGAGAGGAACGACACTGAGAGTTGGGCTCAGATTCGTCACCGTAATCTGATCTCGCTGGATGCGAGGGAGAGAAAGAAAGTGGCCGCGAGGAACAGAAAAGGGCAGGCATCGCTGACGGTTTCATCGCCAGCCAAGAGGACAAGATGAAGTGATGAGAAACTGCGAGCCATAGGAGAAGGCAAATGTCGCTAGAGGCCTCCTTCGTAAGATGGAAGAGGAAGACAAAGGAGAGAGGTGAGAAGGGGCTGGGAGCATCACATGAAGGTGGAGAAGAGGGGAGCTTTGTGTGAAGAAGGAGCTTGCGCGTGCACGATGGAGATGTGCGGCAGCGGAGAGGAGAAGAAATAGCAAGGTAAAAGGAGATTTAGGCACCGTGGAGTCACAAGGAAGAAAATAAAAATATGCCGCACAATGATAGGTCTCATCACTCACATTATTCTCTTTCTTTATTTTTTTTGTTTTGTTTTTGTTTTTCCACTTTTTTGTCGATGTATCGGTTCACAGACGCAACAATTATTCTCACCTTAAAAAAATTTAGTCCCCAAATTCAATGTGAAAATTATCATTAAACAAGAATATTGTACAAAGTTACAATCACTCATCATACTCATTTCTCTCAGGGAACAAGTGTGGACAAGTATGAGCAACCTCGTCCTCGGTTCCCATATAGCCTCGTTCTCAGAGTGGTTCTGCCAACGAACCTTGACTAGTCGAATTACTTTGTTCTGAAGTCGATGCTTTGTTCTATCCAAGATCTCCACAAGCATTTCTTGGTAGGTAAGGTTAGGTCTAATTCCCGAAAATTGATCTTATAGAACATGGGACAAATCTTGCAGGTACTTTTACAGCATTGACACATGAAATATATGAGAGTGTTAAAGGCAGTGCTAGCCACTGGTCCAATGTGTTTCAATATTTCAAATAGACCAATATAGCGAGGAGTCAACTTACCCATATATCCGAAATGGGCTGCACCTTTTACCGGAGTGACTTTGTGGAATACGTTCTCCCTAACTTCAACCTCGTGATCATGTCTCCTTATGTCAGCATTATATTGTCAACAGTCTCTTTCTGATCAGTTGGACCCATTCTGCATCATATTTCAGCATAGCTGGACCAAAGGCACATTCTATACCAACTTGATCTCACAGCACAAGAGATCTGCATCTTCCACCATACAAAGCCTCGAAAAGTGCCATATGTATCGACAAATAGTATTTGTCATTACAGGCAAATTCCTCCAAGTCCAAATGGGCTTCCCAGTTGCCGCTAAAATCCAAGGCCCAAGCTTGAAGCATGTCTTTGAGCATCTGAATCGTCCTTTCAAATTGACCGTCAGTTTGTGCATGAAAGGCAGTACTAAAGCATAATCGTGTTCCCATAGCCTTTTGCAAACTACCCAAGAAATGAGAGATAAATCAGGGATCCCTATTGGAAATTATACTAGCAGGAATTCCATGTAGTCAGATGATTTCTCGGCAGTACAGGGTTGCAAGTTTATCCATGTTGAACATCTTTTTAACTGGTAAGAGGTGAGCCGATTTAGTCAACATGTCCACAATTATCCACATCAAATCATTGCCTCTTGGGGTCTTCGAGAATCCAAACATTAAATCCATAGTTATATGCTCTCATTTTCACTCAGGAATAGTAACATTCTAGAGCAATCCAAGCTATTTTCGATATTCAGCTTTTACTTGTTGGCACATGAGGCATTTAGAGATGAATTTTGCTACATTGTTCTTCATGTTTTCCCACCAATACGACTTTCAAAGATCCTAATACATTTCCATACCACTAGGGTGCATTACAAATTTGAACTTGTGCGCTTCCTCCATAAGTTCGTGTTTCACAGATTCTAGTGCACAGTCGATTTTCAAACCGAATCACACCCTCGGAGTGTGGGGTGAACTCAATTCTCTTTCCTTTTGCAATTATTTCCTACAAATGTTTATCATCTAGCTAATTCTCGATTATCTTTTGAACAAGTTGAGATCCTGCCATCATTATCACTAGACACCCATGCTCAGATGACGTATACACTCAGATCTATAATATGTCAAGTCAGTTCAGTCGATGCGACTTTGAGATTTGTCAAAACTCTAACTGTCTTCCTACTAAGTGCATCCGCCATGACAATAGCTTTACCCGAATGGTAATTAATTATGCAATCATAGTCTTTTAAGAATTTCATCCACTGACATTGTCTCATATTCAACTCTTTCTGAGAATATAAATATTTTAGACTCTTATGGTCAGTGAATATTTTGAATGTGACACCATAGAGATAGTGTCATCATATTTTCAGTGTGAATATAACTGCTACTAATTCCAGGTAGTGTATAAAATAATTTCTCTCATGCGCCTTGAGTTGATGAGAAGCATAAACAATAACTTTTCCATCTTCCATTAAGACAACTCCAAGTCCTTGCAGTGAGGCATCAATATAAACTAAGAAGTCGTCTTTACTAGTTGGAAGAACTCAAATAGGTGCACTAACAAATCTTTGCTTGAGTTCCTGGAAGTTGTTTTCATAGTCATTATCCAAAGCAAATCATACATATTTCTTGGTTAGGTGGGTAACAGAGCTGCAATCTTTGAAAAACCTTTGACGAACTTTTGATAATAACTAGCAAATCCGAGAAAGCTTCAAATTTCTTGGATTGACTTTGGTCTTTCCCATTCCATAACTACCCGAATTTTCTCTAGATCCACAGAAATCCCATTTTCAGAAATTATATGTCCTAGAAATGCCACTTCATTTAGCCAAAATGCACATTTATTATACTTAGCATACAATTGTTCCTTGAGTAGAGTTTGTAGCATAAGGTGTAAGTGCTTCTTATGTTCATTATTATTCCGAGAATATAGCAGAATGTCATCGATGAATACCATGATAAATTTATCCAGATAGTTGATGAAGACTTTGTTGATCAAGTCCATAAATGCAGCTGATGCATTTGTTAACCCAAAAGGCATCACTAAGAATTCATAATGCCCATAGCACGTTCGGAATGCAATTTTTGATACGTTTTCTTCTCTAATCTGCAATTGATGTTACCCTGACCTTATGTCATTCTTAGAGTACATGCTGGTACCCTTGAGCTGATCGAATAAGTCATCGATCCTTGGTAGTGGGTACTTATTCTTAATAGTGATTGCATTTAATTATCGATAATCAATGAGCAGTTGGAATGTACTATCCTTCTTATTGACAAAGAGAACCGGTGCATCTCACGGAGTTGCACTGGGTCGATTGAAACCCTTATTGAGCAAGTCTCTCAACTACTTCTTCAGTTCTTCAAGTTCCCTATGTGTCATCTGGTATGGAGCCATGGAGATTAGTGTTTTGCCTATTTGTAATTCAATTGAAAATTCACTTGCCGATATGGTGGTAATCCAGACAAGTCATACGGGAAGACATCAGGATATCTTCTGACAATAGTCACCCATTCAATTGGAATGTAAAGTTATTCCCTAGTTTCAATGATAAACATCAGATATCCCTGAAATCCACCACTTAATAGGCGCTTTGCTTGTTGTGCAGAGATAATAGGAGCTACCAGTCTTGATACTCCTGAAAATGTGTATGTGGTTGACCCTAGCATCCCATAGGTCATCGTGTTGTAGTAACAATCTACCATGGCTCTATTAACAAAAAGCCAATTCATCTCTAGAATTATTTTGAAATCCGAATATTCTAGGAGTATTAGATCTGAATAGATAACAATGTCCCTAAAATCTAGCGAACACTATTTTAGTTCCAAGTATGACTGCAACATACCACCAGCTGGTGCATATATAATCATATCATACTGTGCTAATATGAGTTCATGTTGTATTTTCTTCACAAAAGCCTAGAAAATAAAGGAATGCAAACTACCCATATCAATTAAAAAATATTCAAAAGTATCATATACTAAAATTATACCTTGCAATACTGAGCCAATAACACATAGGGCGTCACATTGAGATAGAGCATAAGCACATGCTACTCTAGGGTGTTGAGTCTACTCCCTTTGTTGAGTCGAGAGTCGGCGATCTAATCGCGGACATTGGGGATGACTCTACCTCGAGCCTTGTGAAGTTCCTTATGGAACTTGCATTTGTTTGCCCTTTAGGGGATAGTTTTTTTTTTTTTTTTTTATACCGCCTCATTTCTTTACAGTAGTGGCACTGCACTTCATTCATTGGACATGTTATGGCAACATGCCTAAACTCTCCACATTGGTAGCACGTCTTGTACGAGGCAAGAGGAGAAGAACTCATGTTTAGAGGAGACCGAATAAACCGCTGGGACATAGAACCTGGGGCCCAAGATTTCCTACCTGCTTCCAAATCCCAGTAGTTTACTCTTTGAGTCGATGGGCTTCGACTACTAGAAAATCCAAATTCTGGGGGGTGGCTTGAAGTAAGAGCTTTTCCTTTGTGGCCCCTTGGCTCAATAGAGTGTTCACATTTTTTAACCCGTCTGGCCATTGCAACTACCACATGAAAATCCTTGGGAGGCGCAGTACTAGCCAACCTCTTGAGAGGAGGGTCTAGTCCCCTAATAAACTGTTCAGATCGATCAACCACCGTCGACACCATCTTAGATAACATCTTTGTCAATCTTTAAAAATATGCAATATATTGGGCCAACAGTTGCCCGTTTTGTTTCAGCATCATAAACTCGTGGCGTAATTTCTCCTGGAAGGTCGCAGTGAAGTACTTGGCATAGAAATATTGCTAAAAAATTTCTTAATAAAATTGGGCATCACCAATCGTCGGGACAAGAGAGTCACACCAATCTCTAACATCGTCTACTATGAAGTAGACTGCTAAGCTCACACGCTGATCCTCGTGGTAGTTCATCATATTGAGAGTGTTTGTCACACTTTGCAGCAGTCGTGTTGTTTCCCAAGGGTTCAGTTGACCAAAGAATACTTCGAACCATTTATAGCCTAGGTTTGTAAATCGGCTTGCCAGGGTCATCCAAGCATCAGAATAATCGCCATCGTATCCTGGCTGTGCTGCTGGGCCTTCATCTTCAACTTCATTCTGTTCAAACTTTGGCTCTAGTTCTAGAGACGATGGGGCAACTGGAGAAGGAACCCCAACTCCACCGAAATGACTACTCCTTTGCATCCAATGCAAAGGCAAATTTAGTGTATCTCGACCAAGTTCACTAATCGTCCAGCACCAAAACTACGTCCTTGGTGTGGCACTCTATACAATAGAGAACAAGCCATAAAGAATAATTAGTGTAAATATATTCACGATAGCGTCCTAAATTTCTAAGTTTATCCTAAGTCCTTAAGACCAATATTAGGTTCAAACTTAAGCTCTAATATCATAAAATTGTCACGCCTTGACGAGAAACCTGAACCCACACCCAGAAATCCGCTCGCGGGGCGCGACAGTCGGACTTGCCATAAATGTCAGAGAGATATATAGGTACGAAAATATACAAATAACAGAATTGAATATAATAACATAATCCGAATATAGTCATCTAGTCCACGACCAGGATATAGAAATATAGATCCAAATATGATACGCACCGCAAGCGCATGACGATGTCTAAGTAATACAAAAAAATCGAACCCATAGGAAACTACATCAAGTACCAACTATTCTGAGATTTAGAAGCCAAATAGCCAAATTTTTGTGTTTTGGAAATAAAATTACCAAATTTAACTATAAATGAAATAGGAACCAACAACGATAAACACAAGGAGTTTCTATTTGAGAGATATCGAGACTTCGACTTTCACCACTCTAACTGATCTAATAGAACTGAATGAAACTAAAGCAAAAATTATTCGTATCGCATAAGGAATTTATCCCAAAGTACATGTTGCTCCCTTTTAGCAGCACAACCCAATACCTACTTAAATCGATCTCCTACTTTAGTGGCTTATCGATTTAAATAAATCCCTTAATTTCTATGATAAACTATGTTACCCTTGAATAAATCCTAACTACTTTCATGTTAGCAATTCAAAGGACACCCTCCTATGAATAAAAGAACCAATTTTGGGCAAAAAGAGAGGTCGATTGGCTCTCCAACAAAGGAGAAACGAAAGAGAGGCGACAAGGAAAAGGATGACAATACTGGAAAAGGGGATTTTGCTGGGTGGATCTGCATGCAACTCCAACGCTTCCTAAGGAGATTTGTTTTTTCATCCTTCCTAAAATCATCTTCCTTCCATGTGTATTTCCTTGGATTCTTGATTCGTGATATTTGTGCTGAATTGTTTTATCATGGTTGCTTAAACTTTCTTATTTAGGAGTTGGGATGTCCTGTGTTTGGATCTTGATTTCGAACTTATAATATAAGTGTTTATTTAAACTACTTTGTTTATTTGATGTTTTCTATGATGTTTGCTTGTATTTACTCTGGTCAATTTTTTACATGTTTAAATTGTCGTGAGAAGTACTTAAAGGTAAATCGTGACATTGGAACTACATAGATTAGACAAGTTTTTCTATCACAAAAGTAGTTAGAATTCATGCAAGGACATTTAATTTATCCTTGTGTTCATTGGATCTATTAAGTTCGGTAAACCTCGAAAGTATAAGACCGTTCTGAATAGGTATCGGGTTATACTACTGAAAGGTTGTAAAATATACCTGTGGATAAGTTCTTGAACATTTTCGATCAATTTTATTGTTATTATTTTATTCAAGTTTAGATATATGATTGTGTTTAACTCTCAAAATAGTATTTTACTCATATCTCTTATTTGGTACCCAATTTGACCCATTAGTTTAGTTTATCTTTCATTACTTTATATTCGAACAACATTTAGTTTCTATAACTATCAATCATGTGATCAATTGGTAATTGAGACTTATCTATATGAGAATAATATTTTAGTACTACATTGGTAAGCCGTATACTTGCAATGCATATCAACAACATAGTAAGAGCTCGACGGAGTCAGCTAACAGCGCTGGAGTCATGCCAGACTCATCATCAACACCAGAAGAGAAGGATGTGAGGGGGACGTGCACACATCCCGCTCACAGTAGATGGGGCAGCGATGACAGTAAGAGGGCGGAGCCTAAATGCATCGCCGGACATGTCATCGACGAAGCTACGAGAAAGACGAAGAGAGGAATGACGCCAAGATTTGGGCTCAGATTCGTCGCCGTAGCTGGATGTCCCTGTATGCGAGGGAGAGAAGCGTGTGGCTGCGAGGAACAAAAAAGGGTTGCCGGCCGCTAGGGTGAGATGAAGTGACGACGTCGTTAGAAACTTGTTGTTATAGGCCTCGTTCGTCGAACGGAAGAGGAAGAGAAAGGTGAGAGGCAAGAAAGGCTGGGAGCATCGCGTGCAGGTGGAGAAGAGGGGAAGCGCAGCAGAGAACGGGGAGGAGAAAAATCACAACGAAAAATGGGTTATGGGTACTATAGAGTCACGAGAAGAAAAGGAAAAAAAACACTATACAGTAATTTGTTTTTTCCTCTGTTTTGTTGCATGTGTCGGTACAGTAATTTGACTTTTCCTCTGTTTTATCGCATGTGTCGGTGCACAGGTGCAACTTTGCTTGTTTTGAAGAAGCTCTTGGTGGTATTTGTTAATGTTAGTATTTACTAAATATAGACTAGGATGGTTTTCTATATATATGTACCTTGTAAACATTGTAATTATCAAATTAATCAATAGAGATTAAGGACATTGCCCACAATTTCCTCTTAAGTTTTACATGGTATCAGAGGGAGATTTTCAAAGCTAGGGTTTTCTCTACGATATTCCTTGGCTTACAGCTGCTCCTTCCCTCTTAGGGTTTTATCCCCTGATATGCCGCGAATCCAGAAGGAGCTTCCCTGTTACTTCAGTTGACCAATCGCCACTTCTCGTTCCAGAGTTGTAGATCCACCAAAGCAAAACGCTGACAATCCTTCCTTCTGCTGAGCTCGTGCAGAGTCGTACATCTGCACAATCCTTGCTATTGTGCTTGCTGCCAGTTTCGTCACAGACACAATCGACCTCTTCCTTCCTCTGTACATCGTCTCCGCTCTTCAGTAGTCTGAAGATGAACGTCGTCACAATTGACGAGGCTCTCAACGTTGCCTAGTCATTGCTGTCGAATTGGTCTAAGGACAGAGGTTATCTCTTGTCGATCAACATTGTCGTCGACTCCAATCCGACAACTCAGTCGTCTATATCAATGACAGGGGAGGCTTTCATGTGAAGCTATGTAATCCATCCAATAATCACCGCCAAATTCGCCTTGAAGACATTGCCATTACCGCCATCAGTCTGCCTGTACAGAAGTTGCATCGTTGAGGTCACCTATTCCTCTTCGTGGTCTTCCCGACTCCCAACTACAGTAGATCCGTTGGACACTTGCCAACAAGTCAACGCCGCACACCCCTGATTTTGAAATTTTCTCTCTCGTTCACCTAATCCAAATCGCCCGAGTTCATCCACCCGCCAACTGTTGCAAGGTCAAGCCGCCCCCAGCGCCGCCGACTACTGTCGTTCGCCGGCTCATAGCCAGTCCCGAACGTCTACCTTTTCAGCTTCAAGATTTGCTCTCAGATCCAGCGACGAGTCACCAAATCCTGTCATTCACTCGCCTGCCGAAAAACCTCCCATCGGCCTAGTATCACAGCACCGCTCACACCTTCTGTGCAAGAATGCTACCGAAAATTTCTTTTTCTAGCAGTGGCGCCACGGTTGAAATCTAGTGCCGCCTGCCAACATTGTTCATGCACGGTGCATAACCACCATGCCGAATGCGACAATGTTTTTTTGGTTTGGCGCCTGTTAACCTAATTTTGCTCAACCTAAGTTTGGTGGTTATTATTTCTCCTACTTTATATAGTTTAATATTATATATTACTCTTTAAGGCTTGAGTGGATAATGCCCGTGGGCCTCTTACCTCTTAAGTTAACTTATAAAGGAGTAATATAGAGATATATAGTATTTAAAACAATGGCGACGGTAACCAATTCAAGTTTTATACCTGAAACAATTACTGCTGAAGCTGTTCAGGAAATGATTAAACAGGCTCTTGCAATTGATAATTCTTCTAACATAGCTACTCAACCCACTCAGGTAATACATCTCATATGACTTGGTTTTTTGATTCTGGAGCGTCAAATCATATGACTTTTAATTCCTCCATGTATGAAAAATTATCTCACTTTCAATCACATCCTCAAATTCAAACTGCAAATGGTAGTATAATTACTGCACTTAGTAGAGGTAACATAGGCTCCACTAGTCCAGAAATACATATATCTGATGCTCTATTTGTTCCTAAAATTTCTATGAATCTAATTTCTGTTGTGCAACTTGTTGAAAAAGGTTTAACTTTCACCTTTGCCTCTTCTGGATGTACTATGCAATACTGCTCAATGGGGAAGCTCATTGGGGCAGGACGTAAGGTTGGATGACTATTTACTGTTGATAAACTAATTGAAGATCCCAAATCTCATTAGGTTGCATCAGTAATTTGTGATAATTCTTTATTTTTTTTTTGTTGGCATAAACATTTAGCTCATGTTTCATTCCCTCAATTATCCTTCTTGATCAACAAAGGTTCATTAAGTGTTGTGTCTTCAATAAAAAAAATCCATGTTGTTTACACTGTAAACATTCAAAACAAACAGCCTTACCATTTTCTTCAAGTAATACTACCTCAGCAGCACCTTTTGATATAATACATTCTAATATATGGGGTCCTACACCAATACCTTCAATGGGTGGTGCAAAATACTATGTAATTTTTATTGATGATTTCACAAGATTTACTTGGATATATTTCCTTCATTCTCGATTAGATTTTCTTTCAACATATATTGAATTTTTCATCATGATCAAAACTTAGTTCAATTATACGATAAAGATTTTACGTATTGATTCTGGTGGTGAATATATTTCTAATGATCTACATAAGTATCTTGTTTCCTGAGGCACTTTATCTCAATTATCTTATGTTGAAAATCCACAACAAAATGGTGTCTTTGAGCAAAAACATAGGCATATTGTTGAAACTACTCGAACTATTCTTAATTCTTCATCTGTTCCTAAGCAATTTTGGAGAGAACCTATAAATACAACAGTGTACATTATCAATCGTCTTCCATCTCCTACTATTAATCAAATAACTCTTTTTGAACGGTTGTACCATCTTCCACCAAACTATCATCATTTATGTATTTTTGGTTGCACTTGTTTTGTTCGTTTGAATAAAAGAGAACATGGTAAGCTATCTCCAAAAAATATTATTTGTGTCTTTTTAGTGTATGGTACTGGTCAAAAAGGTTATCGTTGCTATGATCCTCAATCTCAAAAACTTCGTATCTCAAGACGTGTTACCTTTTGAGAACACATACCATTTTTTACTCTCCCACAAAACCAACACCAAAACATATCTAGTCCTACAATTGATCCATTCCCTAATAATGATCCAAGTGCAACATCAAATTCTCATGCGACTTCTATTCAGTTTCCTGAAAACCAAAGACTTAATGCATCTGATATTTCCCCAGATATAATGTTAAACTCTCCTGTAGTTCCTGCTCAGCTGGCCAACGTTCTTGGTTTCAATAAAGCATCCCCTCAAGACAGTTCAGTGCATAACATCATTCCACCTCGTTATCCTATACGAAATACTAGAGGTAAACTTCCTGAATATCTCAATGATTATCTATGTCATTTGTCTACCATTTTATCTTATCATGAACCACAATCATATCGAGAAGCTTCATCCACCTCCAGGAGTTATTCATAACTCAAATCAAGTTTGCAAATTAAATAAATCTCTATATGGTCTCAAACAAGCTCCAAGATCATGGTTTGCAAAATTCCACACTACCATATGCAAATTTGGATTTCACCCAAGCAATCATGATTCTATTTTATTCATCAAGAATTCTCTACAAGGTATTGTTCTTCTTATTCTCGATGTCGATGATATGGTAATTACTGGAAGTGATCTTCAAGGAATTCAAGATATAAAAGATTATCTTCATACTTCATTTGAAATGAAAGACTTAAGCCAACTTCGGTATTTCCTTGGCATGGAAGTAAATTACCCTTCGGATGAAATATTTTTATCTCAATCCAAATATGCCTTTGAATTATTACTTTGAGTTGAACTAACTGATAATAAAGTTGCTAACACTTCATTAGAGCCTAATATAAAGCTTTTGTCAACTAAAGGAACTATTTTAACTGATCGTACTCATTATAGACAGTTAGTCGCCAGTCTTAACTACCTTATGATTACTCGTCCAGATATAAGCTATGTTGTTTATCTCGTAAGTCAATTTATGGCTTCTCTAAGATCAACGCACTACTCTATTGTCCTTAGAATATTGAGGTATATCAAAGGAACTCTACATCATGGTTTAAAATATACATTATCAACTCCAATCGTTCAACCCTTTACTGATACAGATAGGGCAGGCAATGCTTATGATCAAAAATCTACCACTGGATTTTGTATTTTTTTCGGGTAATTCACTTATATCTTGGAAGAGTAAAAAACAACCTATTATTTCCAGATCTAGTGCTGAAGCAGAATATCAAGCTCTTGCTCATACTGTGATAAAAATAGTTTGACTCCGTTGGTTGCTCGCTGATATGGGTATTAATATTTCTAATCCTACATCTATATTTTGTGACAGTAAAAGTGTCATTCAAATTGCAAAGAATGATGTCTTTTATGAAAGAACTAAATACATTGAGATATACTGTCATTTTACTCGACATCACTACAAGTAGCAGAATATCTACTTATCACATATCTCTACAAAAGATCAGATTGCAGATCTTTTTACAAAGTCGCTTACTGTAGATCATTTCCAATATCTTCATTCCAAACTGCATCTGCTTACAACATCTAGAGTTTGAGAGGCGGTGTTAATATTAGTATTTACTAAATATAGACTAGAATGATTTATATATATATATATATAAGTGTCATTCAAATTGCAAAGAATGATGTCTTTCATGAAAGAACTAAACACATTGAGATATACTTTCATTTTACTCGACATCACTACAAGTAGTAGAATATCTACTTATCACATATCTCTACAAAAGATCAGATTACAGATCTTTTTACAAAATCGCTTACTGTAGGTCGTTTCCAATATCTTCATTCCAAACTGCATCTGCTTACAACATCTAGAGTTTGAGAGAGGGTGTTAATATTATATATATATATATATGGATATGTATATATATTTTCATGAATCTTAAACTCAGGTAGTAAATCAACTCTTGTTAATAAATTATTTATATATGGTAATATTCTTGTGATCAAATCATATCTAGATTGTTATGATTTGACTACAATCTTATTGATTTTATTGCCATCATATTATTGCTTTCACATTAATAACCAGCTACTTCCAGCCACATTCAATTCCTCTCTTAAAGCTTGGATCTGATCGTTACTTTGTCGACCGGAAGTGGACGCCCTGAAGCATTTGACTCCAGGCCGCGAGCCGCCACCGGATCGAGGAGCGCCGGGGCTAGTCCCGGATTGTCAACGATGGCACCGAGAACTCCTTCCTCGCCACCAAAATACTCCTTCAGGAAGGCCGCCATGAGGCCGCCGGTCGTCCTCCTCATATCATCCATGGATTTCGTACATCCGCACTTGCACACCGCCCTCTGCAGCTCCGCGACCCCGTCGTCCAGCATATCCAGGTGGCCGTACTCCTTCGCCACCAAATGGTAGCACGTTGGCTTGCACTCAAAGTAGAACTGGTCGTGGTTAACGCCCGGGGGGGCGCAGGGAGGGAGCACGAGGTCCTTCCTCTGGCTGCCGAGCCCGGTGCCGAAGACGAGCACCGGGAAGTTGATGTCGAAGGAGGAGGGTGAGTAGGTGAGGATCTTCGGGGAGAGCTGACTCCATCTATTGGTGCCGGCCACGGGGTCGATTCCCATGAGGAGGGAGAATTTGAGCGTGGTTTGGGCGTGGCCGAGGGCGAGCGAGAAGGCGGTGTGGCCGCCGCGGCTGTGTCCGGCGAGCGCGAGCTGGTCAAGGTTCGGGGCCACGGCTTTGGGGAGCAGCGGTTGGAGGCCTGTGGCGAGCCAATCGGTGACGGCGGCTGCGGAGGCAATGTCTTCCTCCGAGGAAGATATGAAATTTGTCAGCTGAGGAAATCAACAAGAGCTGTTAGCTAGCTACAAAATATATAATTCATAAAGCCCAAAGCTTTCAGAGACGGGGCAACTAACCTGAGGCGCGACGACGATGAAGCCATGCGAGGCGACATGGCGGAGGATATCGCCGTAGAAAGAGTTGCGGAGGAAGAAGCCATGGAGGAAGAGCAGGACAGGGTAAGTTCCAGCTTGGGTCGGGGACACGACAAGAAGAGACTTGGGCGGAGGCGGGGAGTCTTGCTCCTTGCTGCGATCGTCGGACATTATCACGACAACCTCAAACTTTCCCATCTGAAACACCGACGAGGCCATTTGATCAATGTTCTTACAGGGAAGATGGACGTGGTCGATGGATGGCACGAACAAGGGAAAGGCACGGATCAATTTAAAGGCCAATACTGGCTCCGGTTCGAAATAGTCGATTGAACAACCAAGGTTCCAGGATGAGGGAGCTAGCCGACTCAGGTTGAGCTCTCTCTTGCCTGCTTGTGCTAGGTTACGTACCAGAAATTATGTTTTTACTAAATTACAAAAAATGCTTTTCATATACCCAGCAACAAAAAGGACGATCAAAGCAGACGTGTCCATGTGCGATGAATGTGAATACAGTGTTCGGTCTCCATCAGTTGAATGTACAAGTTTCACATATGTACGAGTAGAATTTAAAATTTTAAGAAAATCAAATCTGAAAGGTTGAATCACGAGATAGGTAGAATAAACATGCGATATTAACAAGATTCCATGTATCGGTTGAAAAAAAATCTTCTTCCTATAAATCTTTTCCCGTATATACAATCTGAGAATTGTCCTTGTGGAAATGACGATGGGCGACAAAAAGAATTAAACTCAAAATTAATTTCTCTTCTTTAGTCTCACGTTGTTGAATTTAATTTTATTGCTAGTGATTGGGTGCTTGTTTACTTTGACGTACGTTGTCCAAAGTTGTTTGACGCAAGAGCATAACATATGAATAATATAAATAAATGATCTAGAAATTAAATTCATATATTATAATTTGGCACTTAAATATAATTTTTATATACCATATTATCGTATCCATATAACCAGTGAAAAAACGTTGCCATGGGCTAAAATTGGGTGCGGCCCAACTTCTTCTTCAGCCCAGCCAGCCTAGCCCATTTAATTTATCCAAACGGGTCGGATGAAAGGGGGGGGGGGGGGGGGGCAGATCGGGCGCCTACCCGGATCCAATCGTTCGCCCAACGGGCGAAATTCTAACACATGCGCAGAGTTGGCATGGTGGACGCGGCGACGTCGCGTCAGGTATGGGCGGCGGTGCTTGGTTGGCAGGCACGTGGATCGAGGTAGGGGAGAAAAAGAAGGAAAACCGAATGAAGCCGGCATTCTGAGCCCTCTCGCACGAAACCGGTGGTGTGGGTGGGAGGTACGGTTAGCGGGGAGCTCCTCTGTGCGTCTTCCGAGCCCATCTTTTCCGTCGTCTCCTTCGTGTCCGGCGTCGCCATCGTCATCGCCGTCAACGCCGCTAGCCACACTACTAGACTGCCTTGGAAGGCTCGGAACACATCCACGTTCCCGAATAGAAGTAGCCGGCAGTCTCTGCCGAGGTACTTCCTCGCCGTCCGGCGCCTCTTTGTCTCCATCCCGGTCGAGTGCGCTGCTCCCGGCGACGTCTCCTTCCTTCTATTCTCCCGTCGCATGCCTGCGTTGGCCGCGCTCCCTCTGGCGAGCCCCTTTCTCTCCCCTGGTTTTGGGTTTCGGCTCGCCTGCGTGCGAGAATTTCCGAACTCAGCTCGCCTGCGTGCGAGCTCGCCGGTAGGCGCCCTCCCCGCCTGCGCGTGGATTTCTCCTCCTCTGTGTGTCTTCCGTCCTTCCGTCGTTGGGTTTGCAGCGTGGGTTCTTCCGGTTGTGGTTCTTTGCCTCCGTCCGCCGCGTGAAGGAACCTTCCATTCGTGATGTCTGGCGGCCAGCTTCCTCTTCTAACGTTTGTGTGCCGCTCGTATTTGCGACGGGATCAAAGGTGGCTCCGCCCCGCTCTATTTTCCACAGTGGTCGTGTTGGCGTGGATTACACTGGTACTCCCCCTGTTCCGGCGTACGACGCCAAGGGCCGAGCGATCCGACGATTGTAGTCGTCAGTCGTCCCTTCGTTGTGTGGACGTACTGGATCCCCCGATCCGTGGGGTCCGATTGTTCGCTATCGTTAACTTGGTGCATGAACGAGTTATCTGTAGTGTATGCGTCTGTGGGCGTCGCCGACGTCCTCGATGCTGGCATTCTGATTGTCAGGTTCGCATTCTGCTGTAGCCCCGATCCGACGCGGTCGGATCCATTTGTGTTTGCTTTGGGTTGGGATGGCAGAGATCCGCATTGAGTCCCTGGTTCGTTTGGGAGATGGTCCGAGGGGCCGTCTTCGCCGATCGCGCCCAACCCTGCGGTTTCGGCCGTAGTGCCCTGCGCGAGCGTGTATGGACTCGAGTCAAGCGTTGACTCGCGTGTATTTTGTTAAAAACGTATTACAGTAAACATGGGCGTGACAGCTGGTATCAGAGCCAGGTTTCTGCATGTCCCAACTTGTACAAGCGTTGTACAACTGTTTTGGCTTATCCTGTTGTTTATTTGCAGATGACACTTACAGCTGACAGCAGGATCTCCTCTTTGGAGGACATTGTTGGGGATGGCTCCTTAGCCCCCAAGACGTTGGTGGATCTGGTTTCCACCTTGCTCACCTCACACGAGAGTCTCGTAGCTGAGGTGACTCGACTCACCGGGGAGCTGGAGATGGCTCAGGTGGAGATTGCGCTTCTTAAGCGCCTTACAGCGGCTATGCCGATGCAGATTGCGACTGAGTTCGGCCAAGGGGCCGTCGTGCGACAACGTGTCCCGGAGCCTAGCCCCTTCAAGGGGGTGGCTGCTCCAAGGAAGTTGAGAACTTCCTATGGGATATGGAGATGTTCTTTCAGAATGCCCAGATCTCCGAGGGAGAGCAGGACCAGACCGCTATCGCTTATCTCTCCAGAGATGCGAAATTGTGGTGGCGGACTCAGGCTGCACCTAATCTGCTCGGATCTGATCCCACCTATAAGCTCACCTAGGAAGAGCTTAAAGCTGAAATCAGGGAACAATTCCTTCTGGGGAAATCGACTTGGGAGGCAAGGGACGCACTGAAGAAGGTTCGGCACACCGGGAGTATCCGAGATTATGTATAGCAGTTCTCCTAGCTTATGCTGGAGATTGACGACATGTCAGAGGAGGGTCGACTCTACACGTTTATGGACCACCTCCAGAGCTGGGTCCGTGATGAGCTATGCCGCCAGGAGGTGAGGACCCTAAAGGCCGCCATGCAGGCCGCCGACGCTCTAGCAGACCGTAAGGGACCCGAGGGGACAGGCCCCTCCTACTTCTGTTGAGACTACTGCGGCTTCTGCCTCGCGGGCGAGAGGCCCATATGCCACGAGAAGTAGGAGGCCATTTGTGAGGAAGAATCGCCCCGCTGTGTCGAGACCATTGAGGTTTGCCAGGGACCGCTCACCCACTCCAGCACCGAAGAAGACATATGCTCCTATAGAGTATTACATCTGCAGGGGCCCTCATCTGATGAGGGATTGCCCCAAGAGAGAGCGGATTGCTGCCCTGGTAGCAGCGGAGCAGAGCATGGGAAAAGAGGAGGAGGTGATCCTCAATCCAGCTGGACTTGGTGTTGCTTCTACTTCCACGGACAGACCTACATTGCTTTAGGAGGCGCTCCTTCATATTTTGTATTTTGTATTTGGTACGGTTGTCAGGGTTACTGACAAACTTATTCTGGACATGACTGTTGATGGACTTGTTTTGGACATGGATACTGACCGACATGTTTTGGATGTGTATATTTATATATATTGCGGGTCTTTTAGACTCTTCGCATGTGAATGATGTGGTGGTACGGGTACATTGTACCCCCTTTCTTTTGTGGGGCAGGCCATTGCCAGAAGTTGGTTCTAGGACCTCCAGACATGGGACCGAGTTCGGTCGGTGCAGTGAATCCCTGAGCTCGTAGTGCCGACCTATGACGTGCATGTTGAGATTGCTTACTGGTGCGGTTGTTGCCCTGAAAAGATCCACAACCTCATGGACTACGAGGTTAGTTTTGGCCTGGGGCCATTGGTCCAGAATAAGATGATGGTGATGTTGTACCTGTGTGGGATTGGTACCTGGATCCTTGGGCCACGGAGCTCCTTCGAAAAGTTGAGAAAAACTTGGATATTCTCCAAGCCTGGTTGGGGAAACAGGATCCGGGTAGATTGATATCGCTGCGAGTGACAAAACGAAAAATTCCAAAAGGGGTGATATACCTTAAAAAGGAGATCGCTATTTAGGGAGATATAAAATGAGGAAGAGTTTGCAGACTCTAAAACTGCTACCTGGGACAAGGAGAGCGGACGATGTCCAACTAAAACAAAAGAGATCCCTCTTCTTGGTTCAACCAGGCCAACCTTGCATAAGGGGACGCCCTTGTGTAAGGAAAGCTTGGGGGAACAAGCAAGAAAAATCCTTGAAATTTGTTCGAGCTGGGTTTCCCGTCATAAGGGGATGCCTTTATGAAGGGAAGACCTAGGGATAATATAGCGATTGGGGCGAGCTAAGTTACTTCTTGACGGAGGCGGTATGGGACACCTTCGAAAAGGAGAAGACTTAGGCACAACCTAGTTGGACGAATCTCCCTGGAAACATGCGGTCCAAGTTGATCGTGGATATCGTTGAGCCATTTTTGGTAATTCTATTAAAATTTTGAGTGCAAAATGAGCCGCAATCAAGGGTTCATCGGGGACGACGAACGACTTAGGAGGGGGAGAATGTTAGGCCATGGGCCAAAATTGGGCGCGGCCCAACTTCTGCTTCAGCCTAGCCAGCCCAACCCATTTACTTTACCCAAACGGGTCGAATGAAAGGGGGGGGGGGGGCGGAATGGGCGACATTCTAACGCAAGCGCGGAGTTGGCGTGGTGGACGCGGCAACGTCGCGTCAGGTATGGGCGGCAGTGCTTGGTTGGCAGGCGCGTGGATCGAGGTAGGGGAGAAAAAGAAGGGAAATCGAACGAAGCTAGCGTTGGGAACTGAGGAGCAGTTCACGGGCTCAAGTGTTGGGAAGAAGAAAAACTTCCCTCGTTCTCGTCGGGGGCCGCCGATGACCTTGTTAGCAGACCCTTTGAGCCCTCTCGTGCGAAACCGGTGGTGTGGGTGGGAGGTACGGTTCGCGGGGAGCTCCTCTGTGCGTCTTCCGAGCCCATCTTTTCTATCGTCTCCTTCATGTCCGGCGTCGCCATTGTCGTCGCCGTCGACACCGCTAGCCACAGTACCAGACTGCCTTGGAAGGCTCGGAACGCTTCCACGTCCCCGAATAGAAGGAGCCGGCAGTCTCTGCCGAGGTACTTCCTTGCCGTCCGGTGCCTCTTTGTCTCTGTCCCGGTCGAGTGCACTGCTCCCGACGACGTCTCCTTCCTTCTATTCTCCCGTCGCATGCCTGCGTTGGCTGCGCTCCCTCCGGCGAGCCCCTTTCTCTCCCCTAGTTTTGGGTTTTGGCTCGCCTGCGTGCGAGAATTTCTGAACCCAGCTCGCCTGCGTGCGAGCTCGCCGATAGGCGCCCTCCCCGCTTGCGCGCGGACTTCTCCTCCTCTGTGTGTCTTCCGTCCTTCCGTCGTTGGGTTTGCAGCATGGGTTCTTCTGGTTGTGGTTCTTCGCCTTCGTCCACTGTGTGAAGGAACCTTCCATTTGTGATGTCTGGCGGCCAGCTTCCTCTTCTACGTTCGTGTGCCGCTCGCGTCTGCGAAGGGATCAAAGGCAGCTCCGCCCCGCTCTATTTTCCACAGTGGTCGTGTTGGGGTGGATTACACTGGTACTCCCCCTGTTCCGGCGTGCGACGCCAAGGGCCGAGCGATCCAACGATTGTAGTCATCGGTCGTCCCTCCATTGTGTGGACGTACTGGATCCCCCGATCCATGGGGTTTGATCGTTCGCTATCGTTAACTTGGTGCACGAACGAGTTATCCGTAGCGTTTGCATTTATGGGCGCCGCCGACGTCCTCGATGCTAGCATTCTGATTGTCGAGTTCGCATTCTACTGTAGCCCCGATCCGACGCGGTCGGATTCATCTGTGTTCGCTTTGGGTTGGGACGGCAGAGATCCGCATTGAGTCCCTAGTTCGGCTGGGAAATGGTCCAAGGGGCCGTCTTCGCCGATCGCGCCCAACCCTGTGGTTTTGACCGTAGTGCCCTGCGCGGGCGTGTATGGACTCAAGTCAAGCGTTGACTCACATGTATTTTGTTAAAAACGTATTACAGTAAACATAGGCGTGACAACTAACAAGTCTCCTTCTGATAACTCTAAATTTCATAGCATATTTGTTACTAAATCTATTGTATTTTTGGGTCATAATCATGCTCTGTTGCTTATTTTTATGTCTTATTTATCAAATGTTTCGGAATCTACACCTTTCCTGGTTTTTGATCAATTTCAGATAAAAAGGCATCATTATCATGAGTTTTCAAGTAATTTCAATGCATGGACGAGTTCTAATCATCAAGAAGAGTTCACACATCAGATTTCAAGTTAAACCGAGTTTTCAAGCAAAATTACGGTAGTGCCGTAATGAATTTTACGGTCGTAATCTACGAAGATCGCACTACCGTAATAATTTTCATAGCCGCTTCCCACAAAAAAAAAATTTAGAAAATTACGGCACTACCATAATGCTTTTTACAGTGTCGTAATTTAGGTTCAAATTCATACAGAGACTTCGGAAGATTTCGGATGAATTACGGCACTGCCGTAATGTTTTTCATGGTGTCGTAATTATGGACGAATTTCACACATAAACTTTCAGAAACAATTGAGAGGAATACGACACTACCATGACGATTTTCACAGTGCCATAATTTCGAGTCGTTTCTCTACAGCAACTTCAGAAGCAATTACGGCAGTGTCGTGACGTTCGTCACGGTACCGTAATTTTCTGCCTAGTTTTTTGATTCTTCCACTGAACACTTAAAAAGATGATTTCTCAAGATTTAGGGCACCAATTGAAGATCCGTAAAAAGGGAACGATCAGGATAAAGAGGAGAACGAGCCAAAAGTGAAAGGACCAATTTTTATCACAGATTCACGACGAATTTCAAAGAATCGCCGCCGCCCTAGGGTTCGTCAGTTCTTAGCATACAGACCACCTCCGGCCACGACATTTGAGAGGAAGCTTCGCCTGAAGGAGGAGAACATACTACAGAAGTTTCAGAGTGAAAGGAGATCGATCGAGGGAGAAATCAACAAAAATGTGGGCCCCGCCACTGTTCATCGCGTCCAGGAGCAAAATTACGGGCTGTAATTTTCATTACAACCCTGTTTTGTAACTTTTACTCTTCTCTTCAATTTCTAATCACTCTAAATGATGTTTTATTATAATTATTCGATCATGCTAGCTTACACCTTCTTTTGGGACATGGGGGAGTAATCGCCTTAATTTCTTAATAAGTAGATTAATTTTACTTTCATCTTGATAATTTTACTGTGATAATTTTACTTATGTGATGATTGCCCTTAATTCTCCATAGATGCATATTTATCAGCATGATTTAGAGTTTTTGCATTATGTACTGAAAAGTGATTTGTGAAAACTTGGAACCCTAAAATTGGACGTTAGGAACTCATTGTAAGAAATTAGGTATGTTCTTATTTTTCGATTTTAGAAGTATATTGTCATGCTGATAATCTGAACTTATGATTGAGTTATTGAAATAAACATGACGATACTGTGAGAGATCAAGTATCGGATCGTTGGAAAACCATAAGTAGAACCTGTGAAAATTATTGTATGAAAATATGTAGTTTTCACTTGAGATGATTGATTTAGAATTCTGATGCATGAGAATGATCCTTGAGTTCTTTGTCAATGATTTACTTATATCTAACATTGAATAAATCCTGATGAGAGTGAGGATTAGTTCTTTGTAAATTGTCTGTGCAAGAGCGAGATGATTTCTTTATGACGTAAATTATGTCTTTATCATAATAAAATTTGATTGACGAATATCTATTCATATCTAGTCATGGAAATTAAGACAAATGAAACATAGTCCTAGTTTCTCTCTATGATATTTTCGTGTAGCTTTCGATAGTTTGCTTCATATTTTCGACTGCCTAGCTAGTGAGAAATTGATTATTCAGTACTTGACAAATGATAGCCCGAAAGGGAACACTACAAGTCTGGCACGCGTGTACCTTGGACTAATCCCCGGCAACGGCGCCAAAAACTTGATAGGCTTCCGAAAGTGCACGAAACTATCGAAGTAATAAAGAAAAGTATCGAATCCACAGGGACCTTATTGTTAAGTACCAAATAGGGGTATTCTTACTAGCTAAGCGAACCGATTCTAGTGCAAAGTAATAATGGAAAACACACGAACTCAGATAATCAGAGAGATAAATATGGGACTAGGGTTTCATCCACCTTAATTTTAATGATAAGATATAAATAAAAAGGTTCGTCAATCAAATCTTGCTACGATAAAGACCTAATTTACTTTATAAAGGGATTATCTCACTTTCTTGCAAACAATCACGCAGAGATAAATCCTCACTTTCGCGCAAGATTTATCCCAAGCTAAAGATAAGTAAATCATCAATCAGAGAATTCAAACATCACTTTCGTGCATCCGAATTCTAGGTTGATAATCCCTAGTGGAATCTCAGGATCACTTTCGTGCATCCGAGTCTCTACATTAGTTCTACTCATGGATCTCCAACGTTCCGATCCTCACTTTCGTGCAAGATCTCCACGTTTGACAAATAGACATCGATCTATAGATACATGTTATAATCATGACAATTATTCTACTAGAACAGATCAAATAGGATCTACCTAAAGAAGGGTTCCTAACATGCAATTCTAGGGTTCCAAGCTCTTAAGCAAATCACCTTTCAGTCTCATTGCGAAAACTCTAAGAACATAATTAATAACATGCAATTATAGAGAATCTAAGCACAATTTATCACAAGAGTAAAATTATCACAACAAAGATTATCATGACGAAAGAAAAGAGTTATCTAATCATTAAAAATCAAAGGGATTAAACCCTATGTCCCAATATAGGATTAAGCTTGCATGGGGGAAGAATTACAATAAAGCATGTTTTCAAATAGTCAAAAATTGAAGAAGGGAAGAAGAAAGGTTACAAAATAGGTGCTGTAATGAAATTATAGCATGGTAATTTGCAGGAAAACTCGATGAATAGTGCTGTCACCACCAATTTCGTCGATTCCTCCTCCGATCGAACTCCTCTTCCTCTGAACCTTCTGGTGCGTCCTCCTATCCTCTAGGCGAAACTTCTAAGTGAAAATCACGGCCTGAGGTGCCCTCTACGCCTCTCGACGTGAGGCCAAACCCTAGCCGCCTCTCTGGCGATTTCTCCCTCGATACTGGATAAACGTTCCTCCTTCCACTTTGAGCATCTTCGTCTCCTAAAGATTAGTCCGGAACATCTTTCGGATTTCGATTTGGAGCTCTGGATCAAAAGTTATGGCCCTCGCAAGTTTCGGGCCCGTAAGAGTCGCGCGACCAGGTGCAAATTACGGCCGTAAAATAAATTACGGCAGTGCCGTAAAATCAACTGAACTTTCTGGTTGGAAATTACTCTAAATTATGGCCCGTGTTATTATTTACGGCACTGTCATATTTTTGGGCAGAAATTACACCCGTAATATCCATTACACCCGGGGTGTATTTTTCAAACTCGCTCCGATTTGCATGAAAATTAGCGGGCGGCTTCGTTTCGATGTCCTGAATCCATTCGTGCACTGAAATCTTTCAAAATCCATCAAAATATGGCACTTTTATCTGAAATTCATGAAAAACAAGAAATTCTGTAGATTCCGTAATATTTAGCAAATAATGCTTAAAAACAAGCAAAAATTAATAAATATGACACGAAAAGAAATATAAAATGGCATAAAATTTACTATAAATTTCGGTGTCATCAACAAACAAGGTCTTTGTGGTTCGATATCTTAATTATTACTTCGAGTATCCGTGCACTTGCGGACACAACAAGTTTTTGGCGCCGTTGCCGGGGACCTTGATTTTGTTAATATTGATATAATTAATAGTATTGCTAGACTAAGCTTTTTGTTTTTGTTTTTAATTATTTTTTGTGATAGATTTTAGTTTTCTCTTATTTTCTGCAAATTCTGAATTTATTTGATCTTCTACTTGTTTATGCCAGGACTCTTAGATCAGGACCATTAGTTTCTTTTGATCCTGAAATTAATAAAACTCTTAAATTGCGCAGGAAACTGAGATTTGTAAAAGAAAGAGAAGAAGAATCAATCATGGCTGAAAGAAGAACACTTAGAGATTATGCAGCCCCGAATATACAGGGAATTCGTTCTAGTATAACTAGGCCTGCAATTGATGTAAACAATTTTAAGATTAAATCAGCTTTCCTGTCAATGATCCAACAGAATCAATTTGGAGGATCTCCTCTGGAAGATCCTAATCAACACTTATCTCTTTTTCTTAAATTTTGTGATACTATAAAAATTAATGGTGTATCTGATGATGCTCTTAGACTGAGATTATTTCCTTTTTCCCTCAGGGATTGAGCAAAAAGCATGGCTACATTCTCATCCGACTGGAACATTCACCACTTGGAAGCAACTGTCAAATGCATTCTTGATGAAATACTTCCCACCCAGTAAGATGATTCAGTTGAGAAATCATATCACAAGCTTTGCGCAAAGGGATGGTGAATCACTTAGTGAGGCATGAGAGAGTTTCAATGAGTTACAATGGAAGTGCCTTCACCATGGATTAGAAGATTGAGTTTTAATTCAAACTTTTTATAATGGTTTACTATATAGTACCCGTCTAACTATTGATGCTGCTGCAGGAGGAGCACCGATGAAGAAAACAGTTGAAGATGCCTACACACTAATTGAAGAGATGACTTTGAATCACAACCAGTGGACTACTGAGAGAGAAGTGTTGTATCGACCTCCTCGTGGTAAGAATGAAAGTGATAACTGACGCACCTTAGCTGAAAAGGTAGATTCTTTGTGCAACAGATTTGATTCTTTTCAAATGCAAACTGCTGTAGTTTCATCTTCTGTTGTGTGATATTTGTAGAAATTCTGGGCATTATTCTAATGAGTGTAAAATTATTACTGATCAGGGTTTTGAGCAAGTTAATGTTATTGGGGGGGGGGGGTATAATCAAGGTAAAAATAATGATCCCTACTCTAGTACCTACAACCCTGGATGGAGAAATCACCCAAATTTATCTTGGAAAAATAATAATAACACTGAGGGGCAAGGTGAGAATAGAGGGTACCAGCAGAGACAAGAAAATCAGAGTCAACCCCAAAAATCTAGTTTAGAAGACGTGTTTGAAAAATTCATGGGTACCCAGATGAGACAAAATGAAGAAGTTACAAAAGCCTTAAGCAAATTAACTCTAGGTTGGATGGTGTTGTCGCACATAATAAGATATTAGAGACACAAATAGCACAACAAACTAGTACTTCTTATAGACCCCCAGGGAAAGTGCCTGCTAAACCTGAACCAATCCCTAGGGAGTACTGTAATGCTATCATTACTAGGAGTGGGAGGCAATTAGATGAACCTAAAGGGAGAGTTGAGGTTAATGAAAAAGAGCCTGAGATTGAACATAATAAAGAATTAGACTTGGAAAAATCTCCTGTGCATGAGCAGTCCCAAACTAGTTTGCCACCTCATAAGGGTGATGAACCTAAAGGTGATAAGCCATGTCAACCAGATCTTCCTAGGCCTAGTTCACCTGCACCATATAGGCCACCTATACCTTTTCCCTAGAGGATTGTGCAAGCCAAGTTAGATAAGCAACTTGAAAAATTTTTTGATGTCTTAAAAAAGCTTTACATTAATATTTCATTCACTGAAGCTTTATCTCAAATGCCCTCATATGCTAAATTTTTAAAAGAAATCTTGTCAAATAAAAGAAAGATAGAGGACTATGGTACTGTGGCTTTAACTGAAGAGTGTAGTGCTATTATCCAGAATAAGTTGTCATCGAAATTAAAAGATCCAAGTAGTTTCTCTATACCTTGTTCAATTGAGAGTGAGACTTTTGACCGAGCCTTATGTGATCTGGGTGCTAGTGTAAGCCTAATGTCATTATCTATTTGCAGGAAACTGGACATGGGAGTGCTTAAACTAACTTCAATATCTTTGCAGTTCGCTGATTCATCGGTAAAGTATCTAGTTGGTATTTTAGAAAATGTTCCAGTTCAAATAGATAAGTATTTTATACCAGCAGACTTTGTAGTTCTTGAAATGGAGGAAAGTTCTAAAAACCCAATTATTCTTGGTAGACTATTTTTGGCCACAACATGAGCAGTCATTGATGTTAGGAAAGGAAAACTCACATTTGACATATGTGAAAATATAATTGAGTTTGATTTAACAGATTCATTGAGAAAAGCATCATATTCAGGATCATGTTGTATTAACGATGTAATAGATGATGTTGTTAGCGATATGCATAATTTATTTGACGAACCCTCTAACATTAAAACTGACACTTTTTCTAAGTGTGTGAATAAAGGATTTCAAGAAAAAACTGACTCAAAAACTAAAAAGAGAAAGAAAAAGAGACAGAGAAGAAGAGAAAAAACTGAAACTGCTTAAGAAAGGAAAAATGTTCTTGAGTAAAGTTGGACACTGTTTCTTGAATGAGCCTTATATATTCAGAGGCGTTGAACAAAACAAAAAGAAATTAGAGTGGGGACTGAAGACACCACCACAATCAGTGTGTCTCGTCGAGGAAAAAGCAAGTCGCCACTCGCTTCTATGCTATAGTCTGACTTCTCAATTTTGAAATAAGAAGTTGCACTCCAAATAGGGCAACCTCCCCATTCTAGTTGTGTGTGGGGTAGCTGCCACCAAACCGGGCTATTTAATATTTAATCATGCTGGGCTAAATAGTTATTTTGTTGTGTTTGCAATGGTACGAGAAGTCAAACGTGGCATAATATTACAAGAGTACAGTCCTTTTTATTTTGCCCACGTGATGAGCATGCAGTCCTTGTGTTGACGATAAAAGGCCATTGAGTCCATTTGGCATAGCTGAAACTGTTAGCTTTTACTGGTTGAAAAGGAGCTAGTTGAAAAATTTTAGGACCAGTTTGGGGCGGCTGGAGCTTCTGGCTTTTGATTGGTTTGACCAGAGCGGGTCTGAAAAGCTGAGGCTATTTGAGTATTTTAACTGATCTGATAAGTAATTTAGAGCTGTTGTGATGTGCTGTTCGGTTCTATTCAGAAATTTCTTTTAATTTATTCTTAAAATTTAAAATTGCTTTACACAACAATAAATATTTTTTAGATTATTACATACATGAATTTAATTTCATAATGAGCAAATTCTAAACAAAAAATTGCAAAAACTTCCCCTATATTTTAAGTGCGAAATCCTGTATACATAATATATAAAATAAAAAAAGTAACCATAATACATCACAAGAAAAAAATATCCATAATTCATCACAAATACTCGGTGTTAAGTAAAATATTAATCCATATCTAAATACATTAATTGCTCACACATATACGACATGATAGTATTAAAAATTACATATTTGGCAAATATTCAAACCAAAATACGACATAAAAGTGTTACAAAGTCCACACATATGTTTGAGCGTATATAACAAGCATCAAACAGAATAGAATTCAAGTACACAAGTCTAGTTACCAACATAATTACAAACAAGGTATGAACCTCTTAGCAAACTAAGAATATTCAAAATGCTTCACGTTATGACCTTTTGTCAAACTCTCTCACTGGACTTCTTTTCTTCTGCTTCTCTTCTCTTCTGTTGTCTGCAATTCATAATAGATAGCTTTCAGATGACATTGCATTCTAATAATCACTAAAAGATAAAATATAACAGCAATCAGAAAGGTCCTCCATTATTAAATGAGCAACATTTCACCTCAGAGTTGCTATGAAAAACGCTCCAATAATCTCTCAGACAATTCTAAAGAATTATTCGAAGCAAAGAACACACTTGATAAAGCAAACATCCAAAAGCTAACTAACAAGCAGTTCTTCCATCAATAAGTTCATGAAGCAACTTGGAGTCTGTTCAATGCTGATCCTAAGAT
Organism: Costus lasius; assembly: GCA_027563935.2. Taxonomy (NCBI): domain Eukaryota; kingdom Viridiplantae; phylum Streptophyta; class Magnoliopsida; order Zingiberales; family Costaceae; genus Costus; species Costus lasius. Next base: position 103,132,655 of record CM050448.1, read on the forward strand.
GCATTGGAACAATGAGAGTCAAACTGGTTGCCTAGCATGTTCATCAGAGGCAAGCAAATATCCAGCCCTGAGTTGATTAATCGAAATAGACCCAATTAGATAAGTATAGCTCAAGTAATCTGATACCAGATTACAATAGCTTCATGATAGAACATTTTTATACATCAAAATACCCTAATTAAAACACATTCAGATATTCAAACCCATCAACTCAAAATACATTGATCCAATTTGGTCTCAAACAATTTGCCAAACCAACTAAACTGCCTCCGCTCATTGATAGCTAAAGCATTTGATGCTTAATCAGAAGCCCAGGTTAACAAGTGATAGCAGTTACACTTTGACTTAAATATATCCTTATGTCTTAAAAAAAATCCTCCTGGAAATTTTCCACACACACTAGTGCTACAACACTACTTCACAGAAGTTCAAATACCAGTGATGCTATGAACTCAGTCTAGAAGACGATTACACGATGTGGTTATCACACACTCATTACATAGAACAAATCACAATTTCTATACAATTTCTAAACTTGTTGTTTCACTCAAAGGGAGAGGGATGCTCATGGGGGTAGAAGATAGATGACAAAGCTATGTGCAAAAGCAATGTAATTTTAAGGGCTAGAATGTTCAGTCATTTGCGAATATTTGTTGTATGCTCATCCTAGTGGACTTTGTTTTTGAATCATATACTTCCTGGCTCCCATGGCTTTTCAGGATACGCAGAATAATATATCAAGTGATTATGAAGCAAAAATATATAGAAATGCCCCTTAATAAGAAACTTTTTTTTTTATAAAAAAAAAAAAGAAACTTATCAAGAGCATATTTGGGCTGTTCATGTCATTCGCTTGATCTGAAGCCTTGATATAATATAGGTCAAGAGATCAAAGTAAAATGAATGCTATGCCTTACCTGGCATGGTAGAATCAGTTTTGATTTTTGTGCAATCATGTTATTCTTATACAGGCGTTAGCGCTAGCGACTGGATCATGTTGTTCATGTCATTCGTGTGGTGGAGCTCCGGCAGTTGGATCTGGAATGGCTTCAGGCATCAGCGCCAGTGAGAGGTTGAGGAGGGGCGATCGGCGAGAGGTGAAGTGGCAAGGAGGCAATGAGAGGCGGATCGGCGAAAGGGCGAGTAGTGAGCCCTAAATCTCAAAAAATGAAGGGCAAAAACGTTGTTAGGGCATACGCTGACTGCTGCTAGGTTGCGGAGACGGCCGGAGGCAGCGACAGCCGGAGGCAAAGATCGAGGACCAAAATCTGGCGAGGGGGAGACGCGTGCAAGCGGGTGCTGTTACTGTTGACAGACAGCCGCTTTCATTTACAAAAAGCAGTATGCGACCCGCTTCAGCAAAAGCGTAGAGGAAATCGAGAAGCCTTCCACCAAATGCCATCTCGTTTTCGGCGCCGGCATACACAAAAGCCAACGAGCAACCGTGCCAAATAGGGGTGTTTGATAAAATTAATTTTTTAATTAATTAATAGTTCTGGCTAGGCCAAAAGTAGGAGAACAATAACTTCTCAAAGAAGCAACTCTAAACCCAAAAAGCTAACAATCAAATACTTTAGCTTTTAAAAATCTATTTTTTAAACTAACAGAAGCAGTTGTTGGCATGGGTGAACTGAGCTTCCATGGATTCCATGCAGGAGCTGGTCTGGTCAACCCAGGTTGAGCTCTCTCTTGCCTGCTTGTGGTATGTGATCCAAAATTATGACCTAAGTTTCAGAGTCGAAGGCCTTGACTAATCAATGCCAACTTCGACTCGTTTTAGCTAGTGCAACGTGTGTTGCCCAAAATTGTATGTATACCATTTCATGAAATGTGTGGCATTCACCTCACCCATGTTTCATACTACTGTTCTTCCTGCTACGCCCACATGCTATGCTACATAATAGTAAAAATTTGACATTAGATTTTGATTATTTATTCATGTAGATTTCCCTTCTGCTCCTCATTGCCCTTGCCATTGATTAGAGTCAACGAGCTCCCCCCTCTTTTCCTTGTCGCACTCAGCCTTGCCCAAAACCAAAGCCTACTCCCCTTCCCTGTCGTCATCACTCTTTGCCCCAGTGAATTCCCTCCTCTCATCGACGAGCTCTCTGTTCCTCTCGTTGACACACAATGGGTCGCTAAGCTAGACCCGAAGTCAATACCACATTTAAGTACTAATCGGTTTAAATTGACAGAAATCAATTGAATTAAACTGTATTGGTATAGTGTTCAAACAGCGACAACTGCATCATAATTTATCAAAACCTATTAGACAGCTACGCTGTACTCCCATTACGTTGCCATAGCAGCATCAATGCTACAGTTAGTCATTACAATATGTTCAATAGCAGCAGTACCCTAATGCTATCCACTCACCTTGTATTTGTCTAATTAATAGAAGAAGAAGAAAAAAAAAAATTTAATAGAAGAAACATGTGCTACTTTGACTTGTCTACTCTCATCGTCCTTTTTACTCGTGGTCGTGGGCATATAAAATATCAAGAGAAAAAAAAAATTCTATGCAAGATTATCGCTTACAAATTTTACAGTCGCAATCATTTATATATTTAATATTAAAAAAATTTTAAAATAAAAGTCTCATCTGCCAAGGATTTTTTCTCAAAAATTCATATTTTAGATCAAAGTCAACCCACGTGACACTAGCTTAAGCAAGTCAAGTTGGAGATGATCTACGATTCTATGTAACAAAGCATCCAGGCGTTTACTCGATGCCTTCGACTCTGTTACTAAAGTAGTAACTTTGTTCAAATTTAATTACTTCTCCAATCGCAAGTAGGCAAGATAGAGCTCAACCTGAGTCGGCTAGCTCCCATTAGTTCTCCAATCGCTTTGTTCCAACAGGAACCGATATTAGCCTATAAATTCATCCATGCCTTCCCCTTCTATGTACCATCCATCGATCACGTTCATCTTCCCTGTAAGAACATTGATCAAATGGCCTCGTCGGTGTTTCAGATGGGAAAGTTTGAGGTTGTCGTGATAATGTCCGACGATCGCAGCAAGGAACAAGACTCCCCGCCTCCGCCCAAGTCTCTTCTTGTCGTGTCCCCGACCCAAGCTGGAACTTACCCTGTCCTGCTCTTCCTCCATGGCTTCTTCCTCCGCAACTCTTTCTACGGCGATATCCTCCGCCATGTCGCCTCTCATGGCTTCATCGTCGTCGCGCCTCAGGTTAGTTGCCCCGTCTCTGAAAGCTTTGGGCTTTATGAATTATATATTTTGTAGCTAGCTAACAGCTCTTGTTGATTTCCTCAGCTGACAAATTTCATATCTTCCTCGGAGGAAGACATCGCCTCCGCAGCCGCCGTCACCGATTGGCTCGCCACAGGCCTCCAACCGCTGCTCCCCAAAGCCGTGGTCCCGAACCTTGGCCAGCTCGCGCTCGCCGGACACAGCCGTGGTGGCCACACCGCCTTCTCGCTCGCCCTCGGCCACGCCCAAACCACGCTCATATTCTCCGTCCTCATGGGCATCGACCCCGTGGCGGGCACCGATAGATGATCTCAGGTCTCCCCGAAGATCCTCACCTACTCACCCTCCTCCTTCGACATCAACTTCCCGGTGCTCGTCTTCGGCACCGGGCTCGGCAGCCAGAGGAAGGACCTCGTGCTCCCTCCCTGCGCCCCCCCGGGCGTTAACCACGACCAGTTCTACTTTGAGTGCAAGCCAACGTGCTACCATTTGGTGGCGAAGGAGTACGGCCACCTGGATATGCTGGACGACGGGGTCGCGGAGCTGCAGAGGGCGGTGTGCAAGTGCGGATGTACGAAATCCATGGATGATATGAGGAGGACGACCGGCGGCCTCATGGCGGCCTTCCTGAAGGAGTATTTTGGTGGCGAGGAAGGAGTTCTCGGTGCCATCGTTGACAATCCGGGACTAGCCCCGGCGCTCCTCGATCCTGTTGAAGATGATGAATTTCAGCATGATTCGAGGATAAAGAAAAAAGATTTGCATATAACAGAAAATCTGTGCAAATCAGAGTAATTCCAACAAATCAACGTGATCTCCAGATCTCTAGAGAGAGATAACTTTTCACAAATGATGCCTTAATCATATATTATCATTCCAATTAAATAAATGTCTTACTTGAAATGAATCTTTTTTTTAGCCACCAATAAATATTTCATCTGCAAGACTCTGTACATTATATAGATGAATGAATAGAATGTAATCATTATCAGTTTTTCATTCCAACTATCTCTTTTCAATTTTCTTCCAATGCGCTTAATATTTTTCAGCATGGTATCAGAGCAAGTTTAAGGATTCGATCCATCATACATGGCTGAGAGAGAAGACAAATATGAAGTTACTGTCTACAACAATCCAAACGATCCCTTCCTTCTTCATTATTCCGATCAACCTGGATTTGTTCTCGTAACTCAGGTTCTGAATGGAGATAATTATAACACTTGGAGTCGTGCCATGCTTATGGCACTCAGTATCAAAAATAAAGAAGGCTTCGTTAATGGGAGCATCAACAAGCCTCCAGAAGAACCAATTCCAGAATTCCAGCAATGAAAGCGCTGCAACAATTTGGTGAAGTCATGGCTCTTTAACTCAATTTCACAGGAAATTGGAGCAAGTATCATATATAGCGAGAGTGCTTACGAGATCTGGATTGACCTAAAGGATCAATTCTCACGTGCCAATAATGTTCATCTTTTTCATGTAGAAGAAGCTATACACGACTGTAAGCAAAGCAATATGACGGTGGTAAACTATTACACAAAACTTAAGAGTTTATGGGATGAACGTGATGCGCTCCACAATATTCCAAGATGCTCTTGTGGAGTCATGAAGGATATATTACAATACCAACAAAATCAGAAGACCATAAAATTTCTTATGGGACTCAACGATATATATGCCAACGTGAGGGGACAAATCCTCCTTATGGATCCTCTTCCTCCTGTGAACAAGGCATATTCATTAATACTCCAAGAAGAGAAGCAACGTGAGACAATGAATGGAGATGTAGTTGCTAGAAAAACTACAGAAGCATCCATCTTTGTTGCTAGAAATAATGTACGGAGGCCAGAAAGGAGCTACAACATTAAGAATCAACATCTAAAATGTGGGAAATGTAATAAAGTTGGTCACACTTCTGATATCTGTCGTGCTCATCTTAGATGCGATCATTGTGGCATACAAGGCCACACAATCGATTTTTGTAGGAAGTTGTGCAAGACAGGAAGCAACACCTACAGGCGGGAATATAAAGGTGATCTTTCTAAGGCAAACCATGCTGGGACGAGCACTCCTTTCTCTCTCACTGAGGAACAATATCAAAATATCATTGCGCTGCTTGCTGATAATGACTCGAAGGTGGCAGGAAAACAAACTGACAACAATTTCACAGGTACTGTTATTTGTGTTTCCAATAGCAATATAAAGTTGAACTGGATATTAGATAAGGGGCAACGGATCACATGGTGCATTCAACTGAATTACTAACAAAGAAATTTCCTATTACAAATCGCCTTATTCACTTGCCAAATGGATCGACTGCTTCGGCTAGTTACACAGGAGATATTCTGTTCCAGAATTTCACCCTACACGATGTGCTTTATGTTCCCTCATTCAAACTGAATCTAATTTCAGTTAGCAAACTCTTGTGTGATTCTTCTTGCATTGCCACTTTCACTTATAAGGGCTGTGTACTGCAGGACCCACAATGGAAGAAAGTGATTGGGACAGGAACTAAGCAAGGTGGTCTTTATTACTTGGACATCCCTCAGCAAATTTCCTGTAATAAAGCTGGGGCGTCAATATCTTCATCCAGTATATGGCATCAAAGACTCGGGCATCCATCAAATAAAATTGCTAGTTTATTGTCGCATGATATTACAAATTTTGTTCCACAAGATCATTTGGATTGTCTGATATGTCCTTTAGCTAAACAGAGTCGTTTATCCTTTCCTACAAGTATTATTCGAACTAAGGCTCCTTTTGAAATCATTCACACTGATATTTGGGGAGGATATAATATTCCTTCAATAAATGGGATGAAATATTTTCTTACGATCGTTGACGATTTCACTCGTTGTACTTGGACATATCTTATGCATCATAAATCAGATACCAAACAATGCTTGATAAGATTCATCAATTTGGTTGAAACTTAGTTTACATCTAAAGTTAAAATTATTCACAGCGACAATGGGGTTGAATTTGCATTGAATGACTTATATTCGAAGAAAGGAATATTGCACCAAACTAGCTGTGTATACACTCCACAGCAAAATGGTGTGGTTGAGAGAAAGCATAGACACCTTCTCAATGTTGCTAGAGCACTCTTGTTCCAAGCCAGTCTTCCAAAAATATTTTGGGGAGATGCATTATTAACAGTGACCTACTTGATAAATCGAACACCCACTCCCTTGTTACAAGGAAGAACTCCACTTGAGATGCTTCTCAAGAAACCGCCATCATATGATCATCTCTGTGTCTTTGGAAGTTTATGTTTTGCTTCAACACATTACCAACATCCAAGTAAATTTGATCCCAGGGCTGTTCAATGTATATTTTTGGGCTATCCTCACACACAGAAAGGATATCGAGTATTTGATCTATTAACCAAGAAGACCTTTGTTTCACGCGATGTAGTTTTTCATGAAAATATTTTCCCATATGCCCCATCCAATGCAAAGATCTTTCCGAAATTACATCACTCAGAAGGTAGCGGAACTCACCAAATCATCAACAACAAGGCTTTCACATCCGATCATCAACCTGAAGTAGATGATTTCATTGTTACAGCAGAAGTTCCCGCCAACACTAATCAAAATCATCAAATTCTCAAGCCAACTGAACCAACAACAGCCCCATCACGACCAAAAAGAATAATAAAAACTCCAGACTACTTAAATGAGTATCAAGTTGAAATATCCCTTCCTTCAAGGATCAACTCAACCACTAAGAAAGGTACATATACTAGATACCCCCTTACTGATGTACTTTCCTATGACAATTTATCTCCAATGCACAGAACTTTCATCACTTCTGTCTCTCATGAAAAAGAACCATCATCCTTTGAGGAAGCCAATTCAAATCCTAAATGGCGCACAGCCATGTTAGAAGAACTCAAAGCTCTTGAAACAAATAAGACTTGGTCTTTACAATGCTACCAGCTAGAAAGAAAGCAATAGGATGTCGTTGGGTATATAAAATCAAATATCGTTCAGATGGATAGGTTGAACGATATAAGGCGAGATTAGTTGCGAAAGGATATAATCAAATAGAGGGGCTAGATTTCCAAGAGACATTTGCTCCTGTTGCCAAACATACCACCATACGGCTTCTCCTTGCATTGGCTTCTACTCAACAGTGGTATCTCCACCAACTCGATGTCCATAATGCTTTCCTGAATGGAGAGTTAGATGAAGAAGTCTATATGAAGCTACCTCCTGGGTTCGGACGAAAGGGGGAGACTCGTGTATGCAAACTTCATAAGTCCTTGTATGGTCTCAAACAAGCATCACGACAGTGGTTTATCAAATTGATAGATGTTCTACAACAAGCGAACTTCACTCAATCAAAGGCGGACTATTCAATGTTCGTCCGATCCCAAAATAACAAGTTTGTAGCTTTACTTATTTATGTGGATGATGTGATCATAACAGGGAATGATCTGAGTGAGATTGCAGACGTTAAGGGATTTCTGAAAAGTAAGTTCATGCTGAGAGATCTTGGAGAGCTAAGGTACTTTCTTGGAATAGAAGTCAACAGGACAAATAAAGGAATAAGCATATCACAAAGAAAGTATGCACTTGAGATATTAGAAGACATTGGGTACCTTGGGGCAAGGCCAATTTCGTGCCCCATGGAACAAAACCTATCTCTCAGCAAATTTGAAGGAGATGAAGTAAGTGATCCTTCTTCTTATCGTAGACTTGTGGGGAGATTAATTTACTTAACTATAACACGCCCAGACCTAGCATATGTTGTCCATGTTTTGAGTCAATTCATGGATAAGCCTCGAGTTCCTCATCTCCAAGCCGCTCATCATGTGTTACGATATTTAAAACAGACACTCGGACAAGGCATTTTCTTTCCCTAAGAGAGTTTGTTTCAATTGAATGCCTTCTGCGATGCTGATTGGGGTAGATGTCGGGACACTCGTCATTCTGTTACAGGTTATTGCATTCTGCTTGGCAAATCCCTGATTTCTTGGAAAACAAAGAAGCAATCGACTGTATCAAGATCGAGTGCTGAGGCTGAATATCGTGCTATGGCCTCAACATGTTGTGAAATAACCTGGTTAAAAATGATTATGCATGACTTGGGAATTCGACATCCTCAACCAGTCAATTTGTTTTGTGATAATCAAGCGGCAATTCATATTGCCACTAACCTGGTCTATCATGAGCGAACGAAGCATATAGAAATTGATTGTCATCTTATACGAGAGAAAGTTCAGGAGAAGACCATTGAGCTACGTTATGTGTCTACTCTTGAACAATTGGCAGATGTGTTTACTAAACCGATTAGCACTGCCCAATCAAAGACGTTACTTGACAAGTTAGGGATCAACAATATGTACATCCCTAACTTGAGGGGGAGTGTTGAAGATGATGAATTTCCGCATGATTCGAGGATAAAGAAGAAAGATTTGCGTATAACAGAAAATCTCATTGAAGGTGCAAATCAGAGTAATTTCAAAACAAATCAACGTGATCTCCAAACAGAGATAACTTTCCACAAATGATGCCTTAATCATATATTTTCATTCCAATTAAATAAATGTCTTACTTGGAATGAATCTTTTTTTAGCCACCAATAAACATTTCATCTGCAAGACTCTGTACATTATATAGATGAATGAATAGAATGTAATCATTATCAGTTTTTCATTCCAACTATCTCTTTTCAATTTTCTTCCAATGCGCTTAATATTTTTCAGCAGATCCAGTGGCGGCTCGCCTCCTGGAGTCAAATGCTTCAGTGCGTCCAGTTCCGGTCAACAAAGTAACGATCACATCCAAGCTTTAAGAGAGGAATTGACTATGGAGTCTATGAAGAAGAAGAAGCTGATTATTGTTAATCTTTTTTAGTAGTAAAAATTAATAAATCATCTTATTGTAGTGCATTTATGATCAATCAAGAGTGTGTAACAGCCAACTACTCCTAATAATATTTTTTTAAAAAAAATACTTTTCTTATTAAAAATTATTAGTATAATAGAAATTTATTCGAAAACTTATATATTTATTGATTAATTATTATAGATAATTCAAGAACTCATTTTTAGTAGAATATAAATGCACATGTTAGAATTTGTTGGTAGTCCGTATCCTACTCCATTTTATTTATTGCTGAGAATATGAGTGAGATAAATAATTTAATAACTTAATTTTAAATTTATTTTTATCATATTGTAAATAAGCATTTTTTTTTGTTAAGACTCTAAGACTATATTTGGTTGGATGAAATTCACCGTGGAAAGGAAGAAAAATACAATGAATCTAGCCTAAAAACCATTTAGATTCATTGCATTTTCTTTCCTTTCCACGGTGGATTTCATCCAACCGAACATAGCCTAAGAGATCTCTTTCAAAGAACATTCCGATCAACTAATAATACACAACAACACAAAGGAGAAATACTTATTCAAAAGCTAAGACTCCTGTTTGGGGGGCTGCCCCACCAGCTTTTGTTAGTGCACACAACCAAAATGGGAAAGTTGCCCTATTTGGAGAACTTCTTAGTTCAAAATTGAGAAGTCGCACTATAGCTTAGAAGCGAGTGGCGACCTGCTTTTTCCTTGACGAGACACACATCCCAGCAACAAATGCACCCCATTTGTGACTCCTCAGCTTCTCTCCTTGACTCTGCTCTCCCATTCAGTGGCCACCTTCCCCATCTTGGCAAGCTGTCGGCGACCAGCGGTGAGCTCTCGGCAACTAGATCCATGCGCAACTTAATGCTTTCTCCGGATCTGCTCTCGCCCGACTCCTGCTCTTCTATTCGGCAGCCACCTTGGCACCTTCCCCATCTCAATGAGCTTTTGCTCTCCCGATTTGCTGCTTTTCGAGAACTTGGCGACCGACCTTCCTCTTCTTGGCGAGTTATTAGTGGCTGGATTGGTCCCTCACGGCAAGTTGTCGGCAACTGGACACAAGCCCTGCCCCTTTGTTGTCATCCCCTGCAACGCGAGTCCCCTCCCCCATGCCACCACCCCCTACAAATAGAGAACACCAAACGTGGCCCGACCCTTACAAATAGAGCTCACCGCCGGAAGCGACCCCCCACCTCACGTGAGCCCCCCACCCCCACACTGCTGCCTCCTACAATGCAAGTCCCCACCCCCACGTTGCCGCCCCCTACGAATAGAGCTAGCTAGACGTGGCCCTCGCACCAGCGGAGGACACTCCGACCATCAGCAAACGCCACACCCTTGACGCCGATGGATGCAAGCTCCTTGCTGCCTCCTTCCCTATTTGCCTTAATTATTTTTTAGCATTTTTAAATAATTATTTTAATTATAATTAGTAAATTATGTATAATATTGGTATCATTTAAAATTTTTTAATATTTTTTAAATTATTATTAATAAAAATTTAGTAATATAATTTTTATATTGGTAATATTTTTAATAAAATTTTTAACTATTTTTAAGAAATTTAATAGTATAACCTATAATATTTTTAATTCATATTTTAATTATTATTAAAAAAAATTAATAGTGTAACTCATAATATTTTTAATAGATATTTTAATTATAATTAACTAATAATTTAGCCATATAATATCTATCTTAGTAATATTTTTAATAAAAATATTTTAATTATTATTAATAAAAAATTTAGATAAATTATAATTTTAGATATATTTCATATATTTATTTACATATATTACTATTTAATAATACAACACAACATCTCTAAATTGCTACCCAGCATATCTATTTATCCAAATAGTCTAAATTTTTTTCAAAAAGTTCTAATTAAACCAACTCTAATTAAGTCATCAAAAGTTATAAGTTCCATGCCCCATCATCACCTCATGAACCATGGTTCATCGAACTAGATTTTTGATTAAAAAAATCTAAATTGAAAGGAAACCATTTTTTTTAAAAAAAATCAAATAGAAGGAAACAAAATAAACTAAATTTATAATATAAATAATTTTATAAAATTATTCAAAATTTTAGTTTATAGGAGTATGATTATGTAACACTTTGAATTTGTATGGCGCTATCTTTGCATCCATCTTCAACTTCATGACAATAACTTAATTTTAAATACTTAATTCAAGTAAATGATAATAAGCATACTAAGCTTTATATATTATACTATCTTTTTTTTCCATTCCCCGTATAGGATTAAACTAGGGTATTATAGGATATGTCTAATGTTTTGGAACCCGATTAGTGGATGATTTTGACTGTCCTACTCTAGTTATTATGAATACTAATTTCCTTACTTAATAATTCTATCTACCAAATCAATTATTACATAGTTGTCCTACGTGCTCCCGTTATAATAATTGGCATGGTCTATTGTGTTGTCTTGCAATTTATAATGCTTTCTAAGTGCCATACATCGATTCATCCTGTTATAAGTTTTGCCTCCAATATGGAAAGATAATGAGTTGGGTACCTAATTTTTCAATTAATGCTTGAAATTGACTTGATTAAAAAAACACTCCTAACTAAAGTCAAATTGAAACCTATTGTCACGCCCACAATTAATGTAATAAAATTTTTTTTGAAATCTAACCGCCTGATGCCACGAAACGAGTCCCGCACGACTCCCAACACCAAGTTTTCCCACGCAGGGGACACAACAACACAGAGGAACGGAAGCAAAGAGCCGACGAGGCAGCAGAAACGGAACAGCGAGCGTGACCGGCAGATGAAACAGCTTCACCTCAGCCTCACCACTAGAACCGAAGAGAGCCGGAAGCGGAAGACCAGAAAAACACGCAAGTGACGCGGAGGACGACGAGGGCAAAGAGGACTACGCGCAGGTAGCCGGATATACCCCGAACACAATCGAAGATGTCCTCTCGCAGGAGGACGAAAGGAGCTACTCGCAGGCAGCAGAACAGAACCGAGCACATCCACACGCAGGTGGAAAGCAACAGAAAACAACCGGACGAGTCCACGTGCAGGTGGACGACAGAATAGAAAGAAGAAGAACACCGGAAGACACGCGCGAAATAGAGTGCGCGGGAAGAAGGAAGAGAGCTGTATGCAGACAGCCCGAAGCAAACACCCAAAAGCGTCCACACGCAGGAGGACGAAAAATACAGAAAGCGACGAAATCTGACGGCGGAACAAACGACACCGGAGGACCCGAGTAACGTTGCCAACGAGACTCTCGGACGATCAGACAGCGGGAGACGAAGCGCGAGGTTCGCACGAGAGATCACAGCGACGAAACTCGGAAAGGAAAAACGGACGCAGGAGGAATTACCTTGCCGGAGTCGAGTCGTTGACTCTGCCACAGCAGCTTCGAGCTGAAGGAAGAAGGGACCGGAGATTGGAGCACCTTCGACGTCGCACCGCCACACGACCACCTACTGGATGTCGGAGGGATGGCCGGAGTTCGCCGCCGAACACCGGGCTGAGAGGGGAAGGGAAGGAGACGGGCGCTTGAGGATCACCGGAAATTGCCGAGAGCCGAATGAGCGAGAGGGAGAGCAGAACGAGCAGAACGAAGCTAATGCCGCGTGTGTCTGGAAATGACGCTCGTTTCCGATTTTGTTCCCCGCTGCGACGCTTCGCCTCCCCTCCTTTCCAGCTTGGCGGCCAGGTGGCTGAACCCGCGTTCGCCACCTGGTTCCACGTCGGATCTTCGCCAGAAGTAGAGCCAGCACGGCAGTCATATCCGCCGCTAGCCACCCGAGTCGTCCGTTGCGAGCTGCCACGTGGCCACCGCCCTGCTGGGACTCTTCCGACCGATGGAGCTGTGCTGCCAGCTCTGTGTCACCGCCAGACATTGCCAGCCGTCGACTGCCACGCAGTCGACATCTCCCTGAACGAGGGCCTCGCGCCTCCCGTTTGTTTGCTCCCGAGGACGACGCTCCCTCGATCGAAGCCGCCGTCCGCTGTGCTCGTGCCACGTGGAAGTTCCGCCCGCCGATGAAGCTCCACGCGGCATTGTCGCGCTTGCCCGAGGTCGCCGCCGACCTCGTCTTCCCCGTCCGACAGCGCGTGCCCCTGGAACCCGAGCTTCCGCCGCTCGTTCCACGCGTGTGAGATCTCGCCAGATCTCGTCCTCTCCGCGTGCTCCACGCGTCGAGCTCGCCGTCGGCCTCCAGCCGTCGCCGGCCGCCGCAGAAGCTCGAAGCCGAACGACGCTTGCCAGCGGACACCGCCGCCTGCTACAAGTCACCGCCGTCGCCGACTTAAATCATACGCCCAAACCCTAAATCGAATTGATTTGTAATTCAGGACGATTTTGACCCGATCAACGACCTAGTTGACTAGTCAAAATCAATTAGAAAAATTTGGGCCTAACACCTATTACAAGGCACAAACAAAATTCAAATATTTGATCAGGTGCTTATTAGTTCCTACTTAAAAGAACAAATTTTTATTTTATATCATTTTTTAAATATATTTTAAATTAAAAGAGTACTAGATGTTATATAATAATTATTCTTATGCATGGATGATTTTATGTAAAAAATAGATTTTTATTTAAATTTTAATTGAGTACTGAGTTCTCATGTCCTTAAACTTGAGTTAATCCCATCTAATTATACTGTGCACTTGTATTTACTATAAATAGGTGGAGTTAGGTCAAGTACCATACACTCCTTAGTTCAATTGTCATCTATATCTTAAACCGAAGGATGCATGACTCTTTTATACCATATATACACACTCTCATTGCGATTGTTGCTTAAGGCCCTACCCCCAACCTAACTCTATTTAGAATGAAACTTTGAATGAATAGTCTCATCCTATTTCAGAAATAGAGTCCTACATCAACTTGTCACCCTCAAAGCAATAGTTGTATAGCTTATATGGCTAAGTTCGATAAACTCTTATTCACATATAATCTTTGTAAGGATACATAATTCAATTTTAGTAAGTTGAAGAATAGTTTATGGCCTAAAATTAGGAAATATTTAGCCAGCCATCCAAAGAGCTACTAAGAGTAAACATTATCTCATAAGATATATAATATATAATTTGATCTTCTACTTAAAAAAAAAATATATTATGTTTTTTTTATTCCATAAAAAACGCAGAATATATAATATAGATAAAATTTAAGAATTTGAGTGTAGACAGTTATCAAGTTTTTTTTTAAAAAAAAACATGTTGAATGCCTATAAATATATGATAAATGTAAAATTAATAAAAAAATGGTAAATTAAAAAATATATAAATAGTAGTATAATAATTAAATAAGGATATTAAAACAATAAGTGTTTTGTGCTCCCATTTTTAGAAGTAATTCTAATAACAAAATAAAAAGTATATTATTAGTTTTATTAATACCATCATCTGTGAATAATATTAAATAACAAAATGTCCCGATTTGGATTTAATTATTTTTCATGTTAGCATCATTTACGTAAAATAATCAACATAACATCAAATCTGTAGCTTATAAGTGATAAAGCAATAGTGAGACTTAGTTTATTATTAATATTAAATAACAAAATTTCTCAACATATTTAGAAGTAATAACAAATATGCCAAATTAGGGCCCAACCGGGTTCGAACCGGTGACCATTTGATCTGCAGTCAAATGCTCTACCACTGAGCTATAGACCCTTAGTTTATTATTAAAATTTTAATTTTTTTGTTATTTTTTCTTTCTCTTTTAACCGTGATTTTTTATTTTCGAAACAAAATATTGCTCGTAGGAGGCTATAGTTTTATTTTGAAAAAAAAATTTCGTCAACTTTTTTTAATGAAATTTAAATTGAAAAAAATTTATCGACCTTTTCCTTTATTTTCTTTGCATTCCAAGAAAATTTTTAGTTTTTAGGGTCGCCGTTCGATCCACTGCCGATCTTTTCTTATGACAATAACAATATGGTACTAAATGCACATATGTATTGTAAACCTCTTGTTGTAAATTATGTCCTATCTGAGGTAATCATATTGAAGAGTTGTACAGAAACGACAATGCATGAGGAATGAGTTATTAAAATCTATTAAT
Organism: Costus lasius; assembly: GCA_027563935.2. Taxonomy (NCBI): domain Eukaryota; kingdom Viridiplantae; phylum Streptophyta; class Magnoliopsida; order Zingiberales; family Costaceae; genus Costus; species Costus lasius. Next base: position 103,147,807 of record CM050448.1, read on the forward strand.
TTTTTTAAAAAAAATGTATATATTTTCCCGATATTCTCTAGAGTTGAAATAATGTAATGATATTGATTTATCAAACCACACATAGGTAATTGAAAATAATTTCAAATAAAACAAAGTAACAGTAAGCTAGTATTTGCTAACTATTTTAAAATAAAATAACATAATCAGAAAAATAAAATAAAATGAAAAGAAAATTAAATTTAACTTAAAATTAATTGGCAAAAAGTAAAATAAAGCCTATTTAAAATCTGCAAATCTCCACGCTATCTTCGTACACATCAGAGTCCAATATCTACTCAATTACTGACATACCAAGTATATCATTTCGATAAGAGAAGAAAAAAGCGTATATCCATACATGATACTTGCGGCATCTACGCTTCTGACTTCATCTGACTTCAAGTGGGTGTAGATGAACCGGAGAAATCTCGTCTTCCCTGGCCGAATGCCGTTAGAGCCAAGAAATTCATCATCGCTATCAGAAAAATCAAAAAACAAATTATCCCGATCCGAACGTTTCCCCAAATCACCGAATCCCGCCGCCCAGGTTCCACCCGGGGATCACATCCCGCGTCTCCGATCGCTATCTCCACCAAAGCACTCAGAAGCCACGTCGACCCATCGCTGACCTCCGGTGACTTCCTCACCTCAAGCAGAGCCTCTCGAAGCCGATCCAATATCTCCTCTGTCCCCGCCGCCTTACTCGAAGCGATCTCAACGGATCTTCGAGATCCGTAATCACCCGACATAGCCAACGGACGCGGAGAGATCGGATCCTTCTGCGTGGAAGAAAACTGATCGGAGACCACTACCTCTTCGAAGTTCGAACAAAAACTAGGTCTGGAGCATACCTCCGCAGAATCCTCGATGGTGCTACTGGCATCCAGCGAAGACTCAAGCAAATCATCTGATTCAGTGGGCATCTCCTCCGAAATGACGGCGAAATCGAAGTTCAAGCCCTTGGGGACCATCTATGGCCGAGAAGGAAGGGGAGATGAGGGGAAAATGGCAGGAGCGAGTAAATTTGTTAGGGTTTGTAGTAAAACCTTCACTTGCTGCGTCGGAGGCGGTGGGGTTTCCTTTGGTCGCCCGCCATGGCTCGCCGGGTTCGGAATGCGCCTCGGGGTTTGGAGGACGGAGGGCTTCATCGCATCGACGCAGTGCGAGCGGGAAAAGCGGCAGCGTAGGCATTGGGACACCAGTACCAATTATATAACATTATTAGCATCAACTTTACTCCTAATTTCTAATTTCTTTATTTCTTTTTAACTTGTGCTGAAATGTAATTTACAAAATATTAAATCACTCGGAGAAATAGCAATAGAGCTTTTCCAAACATAAAAAAAAAGAAATTCTTGACAATTAGTTGCTCCTTCTGTAGGCAAGTTACACCAGTGTATTGGTAAACTTAGGCATTTATTTTATATTTTTGTGCATTTTAATTTAATATATTCTAGAAAGGTATATAATTTAATTAAGAAATAGAAAATATATAATTAAAGATATTTTTTAGTAGTTCAAAATTCATTCTTTTCAAAGTGTTACGAGATTGAATCTATGTAACAAGAGTATTCACTCATCTTATTCACATAAGATTGGATGGATCTCTTCCAGAGTAGCATTAAAAGTGCTGAAAGCTTTCTTATGTGGCGCAACAAGAAGAAAATGAAGCAGCAGCACTGCTTGGTTTCCAAGCAAGACAAACTTTAGCCAAACATTGTGATATTTTGTATAGGAGCAACTCATGAAACTTAAGGTTTAAATTTGTCATCCGGTACTAAAATTAGACAACACATCTAAAACAAATGGTATGCGCATCCATGTCTTTATATGTGATAGATTGACTTAGTTCAAAACTTGAACTAAACTCTTTCAGTCAGCACAAAAGTAAATGCTTTGTCTATTGTTCAAAACCAAGTTCACTTGGTGATCAAAAATAAGATTCTAATTAGATCTGTTTGTGCAATTTATTAAGTCCTTGTGATGTTAACAATAGCATTATAATCTCATTATAACACACAAATAGTAAGTAATGTCTAATTACACATCACGGCTACCTTAGTCACAAAAATGTCAAGTTTTGCCACAATTTTTTTATGATAATATTCTATTGCAATTTAATTCCTTTTTCCTAGTATCTAGACTAAACACAAGTTATATAATATGTCATATTTTTATAGTTCAACCATTATATTTCTTGATTTTTAAGTATATTAATACGACAAATGTAATCAATATCTCATATCAATTTATTTAAGTATAACCATACATTTTTAGTCTCATTTGACCAAGTAGCCCAAGATACCAACACCTCTATTATATAAGAGGGAAAAAAAAAAATCCTCTCTTGATCATTTACATTCCTTTCCATAATCCATGGCGTACCCAATTAGAACCTATATGATCATCCATTTATGAGTGGCATTTGATTGTATCAAAATATATGATTAGTCATGTAACAATCTATAGTGATCTTAAGTGTAAGAATCACATATATCATTATCAAGTAAATATAATAATAATAATACTATTTTTATTAAAAGATAAAAATAAATATAATAAATTGTCTACTAAAACTATCATAATTAGTCTTTAGAACATATATCAACAACCTCTTACTTGTACTAAGACTAATCTCTCATGTATTTATTACTTATGGAACTAATGTAAATACCTAAGGTCTGTTAATGAGTGGGTTCTCGACTCCTTGAATTAGATGAAACTACCAAACTATATTTTGGGAACACTTGTGAGATTTTTCATTTGTTAGCTGTGCAAAAACTCCATTGTTATTATAATAAAACTCATTTAACTCAATATGATCCACAACATTTGTGTTACAAGAGCCAATTCCCATCGAACAACTTGTGATAGCTTAAGTTCTATCGAAGACACAATTCTTTTTTATGAATCTTGATTCTTGTTGATATCTAATTTTCTTCTCATAGTATTTCTAATAAAAAAACTTTCTCATGAAATACATATGTTCAAGTAAGAAACACATTATTAGTAATTGGTTTATAAAAATAGTATCCTTTAGTTTTGATAGGGTACCCCATAAAAAAAATATATTTCTAATTTGGGGTCCAACTTATTGAAGATTTGGAATTTTACATATGTTTCACATCCCCTAATTCTCATAAATGACATACTAGGACACGTCCTAGTTATCTCATATGGGTGTCATTTTGAGACAATTTACTGTAAGAGCAACCATTTCTAGTATGTTCTTAAAATTCATTATTTATTGAATCATATTTAGTGTTCGATTTTTCCTCTTTGATATACTATTCCATTGCAGTATAGTGAAGAGAGTGAGTTATAAGACAATTCTACACTCTTTTAGATAATCATAAAATTCTTAGCTTAAATATTTTCCAGCAAACTTAACCAAACTAAACCAACATTTTTAATTTGGTTTGAGTTTTATCATCAGTTTAGTTCAGTTTTAAAATTTTTTTTAAAAAAATCTAATTTGGTTTATAGTTTGACCATAAAATTTTGGGTTGAATGGGATAAACCAAAACTTTTATAATGTTTATATTATAATATTTATTTTTTAAAAATAATTTAATAAATAATAAAAATATCTAAAAAATAAATTCGGTTTATATCATTTTTTGTTAGCAACTCAAGTGAAACGTTAGGGAGATAAATATGGGGGAAAAAAAAATCTGAACCAAACTTTAAAAAAGTTACAAACTTAATTCTAGATTATACTTTTTGGTTCCAAACCAATTTAAGCCTCTTTCGCAAAGTCCATTTGTTCATAAACCACACCAGGGAATGACATATCAAAAAGTGTACTTTCTTCAATCTGGTCAATGCACTCTTTCTTAGTCTGTTCTTGGATGTCTTCAAACAGGCATTCACCACCAGAAGCTTGCAGTTCTGAATTGGAGCTGGGAAATGAGTCCCTGATCACTTGTTCCAAGTCAACTGAGCAGTCAGCACTGGCCTGATCCAAAGATAGGCAATCCCCAAAGAGAGCCTTATAAGGGAAGCTATGAATCTCAGGACTGATATTCTTGTCTGGATCTTCACTTTGAAGTGATGGATTCTGGTGGCTGGTGCAGTCTAGAGAGGAGGAGTTTGATGCTGGAGGAATATTGTCTGATTTCTGGGCCTTTATAATTTTCTTTTTCAGATATGAATTCCAGTGGTTCTTTACTTCATTATCAGTTCTTCCAGGGAGATGCACTGCTATTTGTGACCACCTGAAGGATCAAAGTAAATGTAAATCTGCTATGCACCTTCAGGAACAACAAATTGATCAATGAGTAGATTTGTAAGAAGGAAAATTTCTTTCTTTCTGTTTCATCTTTTCTTTCTTCATCCTGGTGACAACAACAACAAAGTTTCAGCATCAAAATGGGAAGGAGGCTTACTTATTTCCTAACTTGGGATTGGAGTTCAATGACTGTTCGCTCCTCCTCTTCAGAAAAGAATCCACGTTTCAAGCCTGGCCTCAGGTAATTGATCCACCTCAATCTGCAGCTCTTCCCATTTCTTTGGAGGCCTAGATTTCAGATACAAGCAGCTCATATCAGTGCATTGCGTTAGTCAACTATTGCACAAGAGTAAATGGACAGATTGAGGAGTTGACTTACCAGCTTTGGCAGGAACTTTAGTCCAGCAGGTGAGGCCATGGCTGAAGACGTAATCTCTAAGCCTCTGATCCTCGTCAGGCGCCCACAGGCCTCGCTTGTACTTCATCTTTGGCGCCTCGCAAGCTCTGCGGGCCATTGATTGCCTCTGCAAGCTTACACTAAAACCTCAAAGGAATTGAACAGCGATGATGGCATGCAATTGCGTGCGGATGAGATGATATAGAGAAATTTTTAAGGCACAGACTAATTACCTCTAGAGCATTTACAAACATCACATGGAATAAAAAAGGGAGTGATTTAATTACAGATAGTGATGCACCCGCTACTTTCCAGGTTGTAGGCTTAAACTCTTAGATCATGATACTGTAGCAAAATTTGTACATATTAGGATAGAGTCGTCAAAAGTCAAAAACTTTTGTTCTTGCCGGGAAGAGAAAGGAAGATATAGTGGATAGCGAGGCAGGGAGGAAGAAATTCCAATGAAAAAAAAATATATATGCTTTGCATTATGATTCTCCTAATGTTGTAACGTATTAATGGATGCTTTCCATGCATACATTTATTAATGACAAAAGGATTAAAAAAGAACATATAATCAAATAAAACATAATTAAAACGAGTTCATAAATGGAAATCAAGGTCAGTGGCACAATATCATAAAATTCTTAAGCAAGTTACTATTGGTAATGAAAATTTTGATTGGATAAATTGGTAAATCAGTAATTCGGTAACTTACTTTATTAACTAGTTAATAGTCACCCCTACACTAAACATATAATAAAGATTTGACCGTGCAATTGTATCAAAGATGAGCTGTTTCTTATTGTTTTCTTTGGAGCAATGCATCAATCGTTTTGCAAGTACAGAGTCTACAGACCCATCAAGCAATTCTATCAAACTTTATGTACTCGAAAGGGTTTTAATGATGATGAAGTCTACCTCATAAATGTTCACTTAACTTTAAGCTTTTGCCAGCCTTCAGCTTGGAAGTATTGGATCAATCAATGTATCTAAGAATCAGCTCCAGAGTTCTGTAGCAGCAAACACAGCATATTTACTATATCTGTCTACCATTATAAATACAGATGCCATCCCTTCTACTTTGGGGAAGTGGGTGATGAAATCTATGGAGATAGATGAGAAAGACCTATCTAGAATAGGTAATAGCTGTAAAAGCTCTGCTTCTTTCCTTCTTTCTATCTTGTCCTGCTAACACACATGACAAGTCTTAGTATAGTGTTCAATCTCCTGCATTGGTGATGAATGTCTGAAGAACTGGCGAGCTCAAGATGAACAAGCATCTTGGTACATAAAGAAAAGGTGTAATTTTCCTTTACTTCTTTAAATTGATAAGATGAAAGGATAAAAGTCAAACTTCATTCTTGTATCTTTCAATCCTTGATGTTGACTGTGTTATGAAATATTTGAAAAGCCCATAATGATTTTAGGTTTATTTAGGGGAGCTTTTGGATTCGCTTTTTAGGTTGATCACGTTTTGATTGTGATCCAACTCTACGTAAAAAAAAAACATCTTTTATAAGTTGAAATAATTTAGCTTCCAGTTGGTGCCACCAAACGGAGCCTTTTATTTTAGCTCGCTACATGGAAACAAGTAAGAAAAATGAAATGTAAATTAAGTAGTAGAGCAAGAAATAACTTGTAACGTAATAAGATGGTATAATCATAATTTTATTTTATTTTATGTTTTAAAACAAAATTTCCTGGTAATTCAGAATAAAGACAATCATCAGATTTGTAAAATAATCCGTAGTTATATAAATAATTATATGCAACAAAGCGGTTAACCAAAAAATAAATAATAAATTTAAAAGGACCTTTCCGATAAAATCCTGGATACTGTTCGTTCCTTCCTCTCTTTGCTCCATCTAATCCAACTCTCCCAACCTATCGCGAATCAAATTTATCCTTCTTCCGAATTCCATGTCCGCAGCCAGTTAAGCGTCAGCTAAGCTCGGTGCCTGTCACTTGGCGACGTCCGCCGCCGCCGTCAAGATATGGAAGCCCTCACCGCCTGCAGCATCCGCGTCGTCGGAGGAGGCGGTGCTGGCCTCCCCTTGTCCCTTCCTTCTCGTTCGGGGAGATTAGGCCGCCGGTCCAGTCGTCTCCCTGTGATTCGCGCGACATCCAAAGACGGGCCCGAGTTCGACAAGTGGGACCTGATGGAGCTCAAGTTCGGGCGCCTTCTCGGCGAGGACCCTAACCTAACGTTAGCCAAGGTAGGCTTTGATCTCCGCTGCTGATGCTCCGTGATTCAATCTTGCTTCCATTAGTGGCTTGGGATGGGATGATTTAGGCGGTTATAGAATTCGGAATATTCGTCTGCCATATTACGCACTTGTCATTTGTGCCTTTAAAAAAAAAATCCTTTGTTGCTTAATCACTACTGTTTAGTTGTTCTAAGTAGTTAAATTTGTTACCTTTGTCCTGAATAAGTGTTTTTTTTTTGGAGGGAGGGAGAATTAGCACTGTAGCAATCTATCAGTCAGAATGTTGATTGCAAGTGTTATTTCTTGTGATTGGTGAGAACAATTGACGGTCTTGGGTGAACAAAAGAAAAAAAAAATGGGATTGAAGTGGGAAGGGGTTGAGCATCTTCTGAGATTACATTGTTGATAATGCAGTGCAGGGACTAACTTCTTTGCTTCATTAATTACTTTCTCTTATGCTTCTTTCTTTATCTTTACAAGGAACCTTTGGTTCTTTGAGCATGTAATTGCTACTTCCTTATAATTCTCCTTGCATTTTGTGGATATATATATATATATATATATATATATATATATATATATATATATATATATATATATATATATATATATATATATGATGTTGATGGAACTTCCCCACAGATAATGGCAAGAAAATCAAATCCTGATGTTTCTTACCTTGAGGTCGAAAAATCTTTTTACAAGAATAAAGGGAAGCTAGATGATTACATGATCAACATTCCGTCGGATGTGAAAATGGGCCAACTGCCTTTGGTTCCACCAAAGAAGGCAGATACATCCAAATTGAAGAATGCTTCAAATGTAATAGAGGGAAAAATAAACTTGTCTCGACCAACCATTAAAGGAGGAGCTGTGAAATCCTCTGAAAAGTCGATGCCAATTCAGGTGCAACCGAACCAAATTATTGAAAATGCTACTGACAAGAGTAGAGCCCCCAACATTTCCCTGCGGAAGCCCTCGATTGCTCAAGATGATGACATTGAAATGAATTCAAAGTTCAAAACTAAGCCAAATCTGTTCTTGAAAATGAGACAAAACTCTGCTGAAGATTTAAGTAATCTATCCCTTCTGAAGAAGCCAGTGGTTGTCAAACCATCTTTAGAACCTGAGAAAGAGAGTATGCATTCTGGGGATTCTATTCAGGCAAGTATCCCTGAAATGAGGGCACCAGATAATCATGTGAAGTTTAAAAATGATAGAGTGATAATGAATGATCCAAACTTGACTAGAACAGTGGAAAGCTCTGATGAACTCCAGCTGACTGGCTTGGCTGAATATTCAAGCACCAGTGTGGCTTTGGAGAATGATGTGATTGAAGACCATTTCGATGATAATGGTGATGCTAGTTCAGATCCATCTAATCCTGTTGATGGTCTTCTTGCTGGTAACATGCTAGGTTCGCTTGTTGTGCCTTATCAATTTTTAGTTATATTTATTCATATTGCATTCAATTTTTTAAGGATTACAGCCACCTAACCAAAGTACCAGTGAAGATTCATTCATACATGAGTATCACGACTCAGCCAATTTTATATCTTCACAAACTGCACTGTTAGGAAAGCCTCAGAGGTACTTCACTATCCGTAGCATCTTTCTTCTAATATCCTTTTTACAGTTTTATTGTGGTAAGTGAACGCTATATGTTATATGCATTCTCTGACATGTTACTCTCATTTGTTTATGTGACTTTATTTGCTTTTTGCGCAGACTTACCTTCTTGACCTTTATGCATGATTAGTGTCATTTGGTTGCTAGTTCACATAAATTATGTCATAATTATTTTTCTTGTTGTTTTAGAGTAGTCTTTGAATATTTGATCTTTTCTGGATTTGGAGTCCGTTTCCTTTTAAACTATGAACATATGACCTTTTTTCCTTTTAATCTATGAACATATGATCTTTTTTCCTTTTAATCTATGAACATATGCATTTCAAAAGTACATAGTTTTATTAACTGTGAGACTACAAATCATTAGGTTTGAAACATCCATAAAAGGCATTTCCGGACCATTTATAGGGGAGAAAGCTCCACAACAGTATGACGACCGTGATTTCACTGTTGGAACTGATACTGTTCTGTCAACAGAGCAAGAGGTGAACTTTTTCTTATTGCCTTTTTCTTCATTTTGACTCAAGCTTGGTTCCTTCACATTTTTAGTCTTAAAAAACAAACGTATTTATGAATTTGATTTCATAGTTGATGGAGAGTAGTTTTGATTATATTCTACTATCAAACTAGTGTTGGAAGATTTTGCTTGCATTTAAGGGAATGAAAATTGCAGGGAATTGAAGAAAGTGACTGGAAAAAAGCAGGACATCTGGCGCATACCGGAGATAAAGCTGAAGTGGAATTGATTAGTTGTAGTAGCAGAGGTTTTGTTGTGAGATTGCTCAAACTCTGATCCATATATCATTAATAAATTTCCAAATTCAATTGCATTTTTATTTTGCCATTTCTATTCTTACTTTTCCTTCTTTCACAGGCATCATTTGGATCTTTAATAGGTTTCTTACCATACAGAAACCTTGGCGCCAAATGGAAATTCTTAGCTTTTGAATCATGGTTAAGGAAAAATGGTGTGGATCCTTCCTTGTACAGGCAAAATCTGAGCATTGTGGGTAACTATGATGTTAGCAATGAGGAGGCTGGACGGAAGTTTACTGTATCTGAAGAATCAAATCAGAATGCTGAAACATCAGCACCAGAAGTGAAATTCCAAGAACTTCTGAAGACATATGACCTCGAAAAAACAAAGTTTCTATCATCATTTATTGGTCAGGTTGGAAGAACACAGTTCACTCTTTGTAGTATTTACTTTGATTTCGTTTTAATTTTGAAAATCCTGCCTCTGAATTTGCAGATACTTAAAGTTTCAGTTATTCTGGCTGATAGAAATTCCAGAAAAATAATGTTCTCTGTGAAGCCAAAAGAAAAGAAAGAGTTGGTTGAGAAAAAGAGAGCTCTCATGGTATGAAACAGTTGCATGAAAATGAATAAGCCAATTGTTTCTTATTCATACTTTCTTGTTAGTTAGTGTGCTTGTTAGACAAATCCAATTGTGTGAAGTTCTGAATTAAAACATTCCATATTTTACCTCTTCATATGGAATGGTGACAATAACCCGCTTCTTTTTATTTAACTTGGAATTAAAGCTAGGTTTCTTCAAACTTTAGTTATAGTTTACCATTGACACTTCCTAAGCGACAACACCCCTTCGCCAATTATTACTCTGCTTATGCCAATAGTTTGCCCTCAACCCTCTTTCCACCTCTCTATATCTCTCTCCAACAATAAAAAAGTTAGCACAATACTTATAACCCTCATCATCATCATCCTTAAACCTTAGTCACTACTACAATAAACACTCTACCAAGGTTTTAAAAATTGATATATACCGCCTAGTTTGAGCTATACATACTAGTTTGAGATATAATCAATACTAATACATTGGTAACACTGATGTTAGACTACATATATGCATATATTTATATACATATTAACATATTATGTTCAAATTGATATAGATCAGTACCATATGTCGGTAGGTTGGTACATAACGGTTTGACAATGGACCAGAACTAGTGCAGATTGGAATTTAAGACTATGGTGGGGACAACTTCCCTTGTTGGAGTTTATATTCATGAGATGTCAATTTGGTACACTAGATCTATCCCTCCTCTATGGTGGCACGAGATCTCGAGTCAAGTACCATACATGTGGTGAAATAGTAGCAATGGATTTGTTCTATGAATCAATGATAGGACCTGCAAGAAGACATGCCTATGTTAGCTTTTAATAACTTTAGTTACATTGTGGTTGGAGTAGCGCACTGGCACTCCATGACACAATGGAAGCATAGTGGATCATAACATAGAGGGTTTTGTTTTTTTATACATGTACTTTCATCTCTCTTTACAACTTCTCTTGTTTCACTATTCTTTAGTTTACCAATAAGCACTCACCATTTGCATGCTTCAATGTATGAAGCATGAACAAAGTGTTCTTATCTCCCCATATAGGTTGATGTAACTTAGCGCATGAATGGACAGGTAGCGCATAGTTACTTCTATTCCCATCTCACAAATAAGCATCAGTCTTGTTGCTGCATATAGACTACTATAAATTGCATGCACGTAAACAAGCACTTGGCTACTTGCACGGCCCTCTTCTCTTATAGCACAAGCAAACATTGTTTTTGTTGGCACATGCACACAGACAGCAAATTGTATGTGCATGGATAGATGACACTTAACTACATGCTTACCACCTTATTATATCTGTAGACAAATTAGATTTTTGCATGCAATGGTAATCAAGGATAGAAGAACCGGTCTGGACAAGCGTGCCGGTCCACACTCGGACTGGTATGTACCAGTTGGTACGGGTGGAATTGAGGGGAGAGAATAAGAAGAAAAAGAAGAAGGGGAAGAAAAGTCGGTTGCTGCTTCCGCCACAACAACGGTCTTCCTCTCCTCTTTCTTTTTTCCTTCTTCTTCTTCTCCTTCCTCTCCTCCTCTCCTTCCTTTTCCTCTTACACTGCTGCTTCGTCCATTTCGGACCATGATGGTAAAACGGTTCCTTGAACCTTGATGGTAAGTTCTCTCATGTAGGTGAGTATTGAACACAAGGTTATATAAACTTTGCTTCCTTGAGTTTACGTGAAAGGATTGGAATTAATATATGCTAGTTTGTTAGTATCACATGTTTAATTCCAAATTATTTTTTCTCTAAACCTTACACAGGTGAGAGTCTATATATTTGTACTCTACCTCTTGTTATAAAGTGAAACTCAATAACCCACTTCTTTTCATTCAACTTATATAAGTATGTTACTGCATATATATCATATTCTCTTAAAGCTAGCTTTTCCTTCTAATATCAAGTCAGTATAAAGTTTATGCCTTGGTTAACTTACTTCTACTTAAGGGCCACACATTACTGTCGAGAGACAAAATCCCTCTTTTCCTTTTTATTATACTTGATCAACCAGCACTATTAAGTTAAAATGTGTTTTTAACCACATGTTTACTCTCACATTGTTTATTTCTCTAAACGTTATATGAGTTAGAATCTATATTTCGTGTTCTCTTTAAAGTAGTTTTTCCCCCTATTCGTTTGTTTTATAACATCATAAGATATAAAGTTTATATCTTGGCTAAACTTGCATTTAAGGACCATCCATTACTTCTGAGAAATGATAAAATCCTTATTTTCATTTTCATTATACTTTTGATCTACCAAGTACCAGTATCAATTTTGTATTTATATCATCCAGGTCTCCAATGGTTCTGCTATCTTTTCTGCTAAATAGTTTATGTATTATTTTAACAATAAATTATCATTATTTTTTTTCCTTTGTTTCGTTAATGGTCTTTTGAAGCATTTCATTGTAGTGGTTTTCAAACATTAAAGCTCTATTGTATTACTCCATTTTGATTACCTTGAGGGGTAAAGGAACCCTGTCAAATTGCTATTTTCTATGGGTATTCATGCAGGCCAGACTAAATATTGGAGATATTGTAAAATGCTGTATCAAGAAAATTACATACTTCGGTATATTTGTTGAGGTAATTGCTAATCTTGATTCTTCTTTTCTTTATCATATTTTTTTGATTGAGTGAGAGAAGCTGATTGTACTCCTAATAGGTCGAAGGAGTACCTGCATTAATTCACCAATCAGAAGTCTCATGGGATACGACTTTAGATCCATCATCACACTTCAAAATTGGACAGGTATGATGAGTAACTGTCCAACTATTTTTGTTCATGGCTGTTAAAGTACTAGAAAACCACTTGACTGACACATGATTGTCGTGGCGTTTGATGAGGATTTTAGAAAATAGTTGTTACAGCCCAAAACTCCAAATATACGTCTTAAAGGAAAGATCTTATTTGTAACACTGAGAAAACTGCATCTGCATAACAGTATGACTATTTGGTGATGTTAATATGCAGCATTGAAGTTGCTCCTTATATATTTTGCTCACATTAGCAAAAAGGTCAATAACCAATGCTAGATGAACCGTAGGTTACTAGTTATCTGTATATCTGTAGAAGTGATCTATTAATACAGAGAGGTTTTTAGATAACTGAATTTTGAGGTTCTATGTTTAGAGATGTTTATTTGTTATGCATGACAAGCCTTGACATTTATTTGGTTTACTTGTACACTAGATGCTTAAATTTATAGTTAGGAACCAAACATTAGAGAATATGGCATTGATCAAATTGCAAAAGAAATCAATTGCATCATCTTACTGTATCAATTATCAAAAATATTAGTAAACCTACATTAAATAAGTTGTCACTTAACGGTAAAGAACAACCTCCAAGCAATCCTTTCTACAAACGAAAAGGGCATCGATCAAATTGCAAATGCAATCCAGTGCATAGTCTACTTAATAATTTAATAGCAATAATTTATCAGGTAAGGATCTTAGTTGTTGATATCAAGGTATTTATTACTTTTACTTGCTTATGTTGGATAAGGCAAGTAATCTGGAACTTATCCCAAAGAATAACCTCCAGCTAAGCCTTCTGGATAATTCTTTTAGACTTGGGCACTAGCATTATCCATGGCCTCAACTAAACAGGTGTGTGGACCATGTTGTATTGGATTTGCTCTCCTTTGAAGTTCTGGAGTGGAAGGATAGTGTGTGATGATGATCAGCATTTTTGTGGCTTGTGTTGGCTCCTGAACATTAAGTGTAAGATCCTATTAGTCCAGTCGTGCTAACAAGAATATCAAGAATTACATTAGGAAAATTTGTAATACCCTTACATGAACTGTAGATTGTGAGATAACTTGATGCATTACTTGTTTGTAACAATATGATCTCTTCCTTCCACTTGCAACCTGTAATTACCTTTTAAAGTAAACATGATTTTTACCTAGTTTATATCAATATTGACTATACCTTTCGTACATATTCAAAAAATTAACCCTCATTGGATAAGAAAACTCCTCAAGACAGTAGCTCTTTTATGTATCATGAAGATTATGTTTGTACTGGTTGATTGAAGAAAAGAAGCTGTAAATGTTGGAACGGGCTTGCTACCTGAAATCATTTGATGAGTAGAATCTTGCATTTTCTTCTAGACATGACTCATGAATAGCTATGTCAAATTCATACTGGTCGGTGCTGTACCATTTACTGTGACTTGATGCTTAGATCAAATGTTGCAATATTTTTTAAAACAGCATTCGTACCAAAATAAAAAAGGATGCCATGGTTTTCTAGAAAGGTTTCAATGTAATTATTTTTTGCATTGTTTTCCTCTTAAAAGTTTCTGGATATTCACTGCAGCTGTTTTCTTTTCAGATGGTCGAAGCAAAAGTTCACCAACTGGATTATGCTCTTGAAAGAATCATGCTATCACTGAGAGATGTAACGGTATTCTTTTATACTATTTCTCTTATTTCAGAGGTGAGACAAGTTTGGGTGTAAATTTTTGAACCTCTTGTCGAGATTTCTTTTTCAGCCAGATCCAGTAATGGAGGCATTGGAATCTGTTATTGGCGACCGAGCATCTTTGGCTGGAAGACTTGAGGTCTCACAAGCTGATGTTCAGGTGTTAATCTGTTCATCTTTTTTCTATGCGTTTAAATGCTTGATTCAGCATCAAGTCTTTGACAATGTTGGTAACTTATCTTTAATCCAAGGCCAGGATAATAGTGGTTCAATTAGTAACTTATCTTTAATCCAAGTCATGGATAATAGTGGCTCAATTACTAGATTTTTAACATCGATCATTATGCAAAATGTATTGTAAATCGATCATTATGCAAAATGCATTTTAAGTATTCTTTTTTTGTCCTTTGAAGGTTACAATAATTGCGTGTGTTTTTTTTTTCTCTTGTCATGACCTATATGCTTAGATCTCGCAATTCAACGGGTCATAAATAGGTAGTGATTATTGTGATCTGTAACCTTATTAGGCTAACTTGAACATGATCCGTATAATTAATTGGGTCAAGAGGTCTAACTCAAACGTGACCCATATATAATCGAATTACACGTTAACCCATGACAAAATCGGGAGCAAGAGTGGAGAGCGGCATCGACAAGAAAGAGAGGGAGGAAGGAGTAGTGGAGAGGAGAGAGAGAGGGGGAAGTAGAAGCAATGGACTTGGGTTTGAGTGAGAGAGAAAGAGGGGAAGGGGGAGAAGAAGCGGGCCTGATTAGGTTGGCAAAGAGCAAGGTAGAGGAAAGAGAAAGAGAAAGAGGGGGGAGAAGAAGCGGCATACTTGGTTTTGAGAGAGAGAAGGGGGTGAAAAGCTACGGGCCTTGATCAGGTCAGCAAATAGTGAGGTAGAGGAGAGAGAGGGGGAAGAAGAATAATTAGGGTTTAATTTATTTGTGGAGTTATGGGCTGGTTAATGAGTATGGGCTATTAGGTTTGGCAGCTTAGGCTATTTAAGATATATATATATATAATTTAATCAGGATATGCAGGTCAACCTGTCTATGACTCGATCTAACCTAACTAATTTTGGGTCATAAATTAGTTAGACATGTTTATGACCCGAACATGATTAAACTTAATGTGTTTAGACCTTGCTTGAATCTGCATAACTTTGTGTTGGGTTGGAGTTCTAGCTTGCATATGTATGCTGCTTCTTGTATTGCGTTACTCTGAAGTTAACTGTGATTAACAAGGATATCAGTTCATAAGGAGTTCTAGCTTGCAGGCAGACTTACTTAGTCATTGCAGACCTAGGTTTTCAATATGCTGATACGTACGTTCATTCTGTTAGGCAACTTTGCCTGCTGTCAGAGGAAAATGGTAAAGATTGAGTAAAAGGAATGAGAACAAAAGACAGGGATCCGGGGGTAAAGGAATATACATAAAACACGTATTGCATGTATTGGTCATTGCAGACTAGTGTCCTCAATATTCTACTGCTTTTTTTTTTGCCAATGTAAGTAAGTGGTTTATTAATATATTAAAAAAAATGGTATAGCGTTAAGATACATCTGCTATTTGATCATTTTCATATGAAGATGTTTAACAAAATTTCGGCATAACCTTGCCTCATCGGGTACATATATACCTTGTCAACATCTCATAACATCTCATGACAATTTGATCAAATAATTACTAGTCCCATGTAGCTAAGACCACCTAGCTTACCCTTTACAAGTAGGGAAGTTAACAAACCAACATTATATACCACACCTTAGAAGTAGTCATACAATAAAACATGCACATCAGCAAATAGGGCCCTCCGAGTTTCCCACCATAACATTCTGCACAAAGCTCGTTTTGATCCCTAGTGTTCTTGAAAATCCGATTGTTGCACTCCATCCAAACATGGTAAATAAGGTCAGTGAAAAGGAGTTTCTGCACCACAATGATACTTTTAGATTCATGCTACTCATGGCTATCCAAGTCCAAGAATAAATGCCAGGATACGATTGCTTGTGGAATATTACAAACCAATTTGATGAAATTCCAGGCATTCGTGATAGCAAGGCTTCGATTCATCATGTAATAGACAAAGGGGGCATGTAATATCACTAATGATATCCCCTCGCCAATCTGTCATGCATCGTAAGTTGTTGCTAACAAAGGAGAACCTGGCAACCCTTCCACGAAACCAAACTATATTATACCATGGCACAGGAGCCGTTTAAGTTAAGTTTGCATAAGCTATTGAGCTTGAGAACTTGCCGGACTGAAGATCCTGGCAGAGTTTGTCCTCATTGAGCGATCGATGAATAGGGATATCGTGGAATGATCGAAAGATATGTACTAAGTCTGATGCGCGTGACGTTGGGATTTTCCATGCTCATTGATAATAAAGAGGTTAAGCCATGCATTCTTGCCAAATAGGATCTTGAATCGGAAGTTCTCGATTAAATTACCTAGTATTTGGGAATTGAACCATGTGTGCAGATATAATTTGATGGATTGGCCATTAGCAATACAGAAGTAGATCATTGCCTTGTCTCTCAAAGGCCTAAGATAGTCCTTAAGCACCAAGAGACCTGCTGGGGAATTTGGAGAGTCTAGATCAAATCTACCTTTATAAAGTTCTTATACAGGCAATTCACCCATAGGGCAAGGTTTCAGAGATGTCGCATGAGAAGTAGAATTTAATGTCTTAATATCTCTTAGTCTTAACCCCAAAAATTTAGGTGCCTCGTCATTTGGTCCCATGATACCTTAGTTATACCCTTATTGTGACCCGTCAACCAAAGGAACTTGGGCATCATGGAGTTTAATTTGGAAAGCACCCCGCAGATATTTGGAATACAATGCACCAGAACATGTTGTTGTCGTAACAAACAGAACTAATAAACTCCACCCTCCCTGCATATGATAGTAGTTTATTTCTCCGTGTTGTGAGGCACCGTGAAATCTTTTCCAAGAGACACATGCAATCCCTGAGCGACAGTCTGGCACTACTAACTGGGAAGGGGTTTTCCCTTTAGTGATACCAAGGGTCTTGGTTATTTTGTTCTTGGTGGTAGCATTGCAAGTTGCAAAAACACACAGTGATTTGTCCTTGTTTAACAGCAAGTGTGAGTCAAGAGCAAATTGACCAAGCACATGGGCAGGTTTTCTATAGCTTTACATAATATAATGACCATCAGCAAATTGTAGGTCGGTTATAGTTGGATCTTTGCACTTTTAATGAGCTTGTATATTTCCAGACAGGAGTTCCTTGTGTAGTAAGTTTGTAAGATGTTGTATAATAAGAATAAAGATATATGGTGCTATTGGACATCCATGTTGTAGCCCCTAATTCCTTTAAAAAAACCTTTGTCCTGACCATTGATATTGATGGTAAATGTGGGTGAGCGTATACAGACCATAACTCTATCGATAATCTAAGATGAGAAGTTATATACATTAAGAGTACACTCTATGAAGTCCCATTTGACAGAGTCGTAGGCCTTTTACAGCTCAATTTTGATTGTCATGTCTGGGTTCTTTGAGCGCATTTTTAATGGCTGACAAGTTCGTAACACAAGATATTTTCTTGGATAGACTGCTCCTTGATGAAAGCGTGTTGGTTCAAGCCAATAATTTCTGCTAGCACAGATTTAATGTGGTTGGCCAATACCTTGGTGATGAACCGGTCGATTAATCTGCATACTGAGCTAGGCCTGAAATCGGCAAAAGAAGATGGGTTTGGAATTTTGGGGATTAACAAGATGGATGTTAGGTTCACTCTTCCCATGAGTAAAGAAGTCCATAATCAGTGCCAGGACATCTGTCTTCACTATATGCAAACTAGCTTTGAAGAAACAAGCATTGAAATTGTCAACTCCAGGAGCATTTGATATGTTGGCTGATAGTATTACTTTCTCGATCTCAGATAGAGAAACTTGCGTATTTAATATCTCATATGCCACATTAGACAAAGGCCGTTGGACTGTAATGGACAGAGGAACGAGCAGTTTTTCATAGAAGGATGAGGCCACTTCAAAAATTTTGTCGCCAAAAACAAAATTGCCTTGCACATCCTTAATAGACGGGATGGAATTCCGAATACAACGAGTCTCTGCGAAATTATAGAAATATGCAGTGTTTGTGTCACCGAGTGAGGCTCGTTGGTCTTTGGATTTTTGCTTAAGGGCAGATTCCTCCTCATCCCAATATTTAGCTAACCTCATCTTGCATTCCTTCTCCCGCACATAGAGGGCTTCATTCATTGGATCCTCCTGGATAGCACATTAAACCTTGTTGGGCTCGTCTCTATGTGAGGAGGATCTATTATTTCTTCTATGTCACAATGTTTTTGCCTAGCATTTAAGAGCATTTTTAGCTTTTTCAATTTCTAGATAAGGATAAACATGGGGGTGTCATATATGTTTTGCTTCCATACCTCAGCAACGACTAAGTACATCTCCATGTATGTGAACTAGTAAATAAAAAATTGGAATTTAACCCCTTTAGTCCGAGT
Source organism: Costus lasius (assembly GCA_027563935.2). Lineage (NCBI taxonomy): Eukaryota > Viridiplantae > Streptophyta > Magnoliopsida > Zingiberales > Costaceae > Costus > Costus lasius. Next base: position 103,166,583 of record CM050448.1, read on the forward strand.
CTCTGCCCCAAGAAAATCATTGCTGGTGAGTGATTGGTTGTGCAAAAATGACCTTAGCATTGGAGAAGGTATCTATCCATTGTTTATTGGCTATGACTCTATCTAGCTTGCACCAAATCCAATCATCTCCCTTCGAATTCGACCATGTATAGTAAGCACCTCTCCACTTAATATCACACATCTCTAGGTTGGACAACATCTCGTGATTGTAGAGCATTTTTGGAATCCAAGTTCAAGTCCTCGAATTGTTTCATCTTGGTGAAACACCATATTAAGTCACCCATTACGAGCGAAGGCCCCACATTAGCATGAAGCAAAAGGAAATCTCATATCATAACCTGCGAGTATAATCCATACACAGTGAATAGAGAGAAAAGAGACTCTCCTATGGTGAGCAGATTGAGCCTAAAACAACCTAGTCGGATGGTAGGTAATCCACTAGATCCTATCACCCGGACCATTTATATAGCTGCAGTAGACATCCCAGCCAGACAACAAATTGTGGATAATTGATATGCTATTTGATTCCTTCACATGAGTCTCAAGAATGCACACTAATTTGAAAGAGAAAGAGTTCATCAGATCAAGAAGTGCGTGTTGCTTTCTAAGGGAGTTGAAACCACGAATTGGGTCAAGATTTGTAGTCATTGGGCACACGATGGGTACAGACTAGTGCTCTTAGGCTGTGTTTCCTTGTGTTTTCCATTCTTTCCTCCCCTCCCAGTTTTCCATCTAAGGAAACACAGTAAAAGAGTCCTATGGTAGAATTTCAATTGTAGTATCAGGGCATCCATCTTCTAGGGGAGTAATGGACTTGCCCTTCCCTCTCCCTGGCTTCCTCTGCTTAGGCTTGACTATAAGAATTTGTTGCTCATTGTTGGAGGGCACCTGCTTTGGGTCTTGAATGACTGGCAGGTCTTGGACTTTCAGGGCGCTACGTTGCAAAGTAGGTAGCATGCTGGTGGTAGCCTTTAAACCTTCATCACTTTCTGGTGGTGGCAGAATAGGGTGCAAGCCCTGCCTATTGTCGCAAAGAGGAGGATTTTGTTGGTAGAATCAGGATGGGATGGGGATCCAATATCCAGAATGTGTTCGCAGCTACTCTGGTCTACAACATCTTGGTTAGTTACAGATCCTTTAGAGCCCTCCTTCTTAGAGTGTGGGGCCATGGGAGCTTTGGGAGCCCATGCCTGTTTGGAGGGAGCAACGACTTTGCAATTCTTGTCCATGTGGCTGAAGAGCTTGCAATAGGTACAAGGAGGAGACCACTTATATTCGAACTTCATCTGGACACCAGCCTCCCCGTTAATTGACACCAGTATCTGTTCCAGAAGGGGGGACACCCGCAGCTATTTCAATACATATTATGGTGAAACCAAGCCGAGATCTTGATGTTGTTGCTTGGTCTATGTATAGAGGAGAGTCTAGAGCACTGAAAATTTGTGGTGACCACCAGTGTAGAGGCAAATTGTGTATCTTGACCCAAAGTGGTAGGGTGGAGAAGTCCACGTTTTTAAGAGATTCACTGGGAGACCAAGCGGATAAGGATTCTACAAAACACAAACCATGGGCCGCGCTCCAGAATAGATTGTTTATCTTCGCAGGAGCAAATATAAATCGAGAGCACTCTTGATGCTCCACATTTGGAGAACTTTCTGCTTTAGGACAAGATATGCAGCCGTGTACCAACAAAATATCCTACTAGCGAGTGATTCCAATATGAGAGATTGTCTTCCAGCTCCTTTTCAGGGGCAGAGATCGAGATCGATCCACCTACTGCATCCACCGAAGTGTACCTCAAGCATTCTGTTTGGCAACCTTTCTTGCTGTCGAAGATAAATGGAAAAGATTTTAGTAAAAGGAATGAGAACAAAAGGAAGGGATCCGGGGTAAAAGGAATAAACATAAAACATGTATTTTTCTTTGCTATTACGCTAGCCCCATATATTATGGCTTAAATTAAGAACATTTGTGAACCTGTTTATTCATTCATATTGTTTATCATGGCACAAGTTGAAGAACCTCTTGTTACAACTTAGAACTGCCATTATTTTCTATTTTTTTAATAATAATGCATCCGATAGCTAGAAGATTAGTAAGTATATAATGATCGAGAGATATCCAATGGCTTGGACAACTTCATGGTTTGTGATCATTATGGGGTGGAAGCAACTTAACTGCTCAAGCACCTATGTCCAAGCCATAATAACCGGTAGAAACCCTAGATTCAATATTATTGTGGTGCAAACGTAGAACTAATGAAGTTCAGATAGGAAGCTAAATTTATGGAAAGTGTGAATTCTGAAGACTGTTGGTGGAAATTTGGCTTGTTTGACATTTAGGTTATCAATCGTATTTGGCTGTTCTGTAAGAGTCAACTCTTAAGAACACATGAATGGTTGACTGGCTAAGCATTATGGAATTATACTGTTATCATGCTCATTCGACATTCTTATTTATTTTTAATGAAATTAGACAAACGTAAAAAAATGTTACTCCTTTGGATTGTGGTCTATATTGTATATACTATTTTCCATACTGCATCTGCTACTTAAGGACTCTAATCTATATTCCAGAATAACACAGACAGCTAAGAGTATTTGGTGGAAACGCCTCTAGTTACTGCTGCACCAGCATAGCTTTACGGATTTGAGGCCTCATATTAGTAAAATATTCTGATCTTAACATAATTTGGATGTGTTCTGTCAGTGGGTTGATGTGGACCTACTCATCAAGGAGCTGCAGAAGATTGATGGAGTCACTAGTGTTTCCAGAGGTCGTTTCTTCAAAAGTTCAGGCTTAGCTCCAACATTTCAGGTTAGTTGCACAACTTAACTCTGCTATACTCCAAATGGTTTTATTTACATAATAGTCAGTTGGTCACTTCCAAGTAAAATTTTCATTTTTCCAGGTGTATATGTCTTCTATGTTCGAAAACAAGTACAAGTTGCTTGCTCGATACGAGAACAAGGTCCAAGAGGTATCATTTATGTAGTGTGCATATAATTGAATAGTGAGCGTGCTTTTGTTCCTTGTGCACCAACGATGAATACTTTTTTTCTTTTTTCACTAGGCAACTTTGCCATCATCGCAGCTGTTACCGATTTCTTTTCTCGTATATATCTGATTTTGTTCGTGCTATCTGATCTGTTCTTTTTTTTTTTATCTGTTCTTATTTGTTACACCTTGGAACATGTGTCCCTGGTGCAGATTATGGTGGAATCATCACTGGACAAAGAACAAATGAAGGCTGCAGTAGTGACATGTACGAGTAAGGTCTCAGCTGAAGGGAGCTTGTGATGACATTTTGATTTTGATTTTTTTTTTTTTCCTTTTTGTAAATTTTCGTTAACAAATACTGTAACTTCATTCTTTAGATTTTCCTCGGTTTGATTTAGGAGGCAAATTTGAGCAATGTCTTCAGTATAATATTCAGATGCGAGAATGCAAGCGATATATCTATTGGCGGATACATCATCAAATGTACAGAATTCGAGTTCTCTATTCCAAGAAGTCATGCTAGCATTTAGGAAGCTAGCTAATCTAGAATAGTTTTTCCAAATATTTGAGCAGAATTTACAGCATTTATATATTTCGTGGTTATCATGAAACAATTTCCTAAATATCAAATTTTTTTTAAGAGGAATAATCAGAGACAGATGCCAACATGGAAGCCTTGTAACTCACAATGCAGAACTCTATTTTTAAGATTTTCATTCTAAACAGTGCTCCCTTAATTCTTCATATTAAAAAAAGGATTTTGTACACATTTTAATTTAGCCATCTGTGTAATTATGCTTTCTAACATACTCATGTATCCAGGCTACAAATTCTTACACATGTTTCAAACATGATCTTAAAATGCAAAAAGTACTCAAATATTATATAATTAAATATGGAAGATATTTCTAAATTTTTCAAACTATAAGAAAAATTTTTAAGTAATAAATCTAAACACCAAACCTGACCCGCGGAGAACCTGAGAAATGACCATTCTCAATTTTTCTATATTTTTTATTAGAAGACCAAATATGTAGAGATATATTAAAGCACAACTAAATGTTTAAGGTTTTTTTTTTTTTAAAAAAAAAGTAAAAAACAATTGTTTGCTCAAATTTGAGTCATTTTGTTGTCAAAGTATTTTTGAGCAAATCAAACTTAAATAAAACAGGTCAAAATTTAAAATATAGGTAATTTAATTCTAAGAATTCTATGGAAGATAAGAAATAGGGTGTATGCTTAATATTTCTTCTTAATGTCTTTTCTCTCCCTTGACAATTAATAAAAAAAAGTGACAGAAAATTTTCTTAAATGGTTGGTAGGAATTTTACTTAATTAAAAATTTATACTAAAACAAACTAATAGATAACGAAGTGTCAAAAAAATAATAAAAATACATAAAATAGAAAAATTTTGTTCCTAGAAATATTTATTCTATATAAATCACACTATTCTCCTTTAGGCATCAAAGAGCCCTACCCTACACAAGAATTGGTGAACTAAGTGAGGATCAAGGTGGGAGACAGAACATAAATAGCCTAGTTATAATTTGAGACAATGCATACAACCAAGCTTGGTTGCTTGAGAATTCTTTAGCTCTAACATATGACATACTAAAAGTATGCTAACTTTGGTTTGATTTGAACAATAATCAGCCTAAGTCCAACACATGTTCATGTAGATCCACATAGACTAAAAGATTATGTATCAAAAAAATCTAAGAAAATAAAAAATTATAAAAATAAAATAATTTTAATAATTGTTTTAGACTACACATATATTGGCTGCCTATATACCTCATATTTGTATGAGGATCAATTTTGTATAGTTCTATCTTTTTTTTAAAAAAAAAATGTATTATTTTGAACTAGACTCATTAGTATTACCTATTTATCTCATATAATATTTAGAAAAGTATTATATCTATCTAATTCTATTTTTCCGAAAAAAATTTAAAATGCAATATTGCCTTTTTCTTCTAGAACATATGGTTCCTTTTTTTTTTTTACTCTCCTCACTTGTTGGCACTTGCTTTATTGCTTGCTTCTAGATGTCAATTCACACGTTACTTTTCTAAATCTAATGGAGTTATTGATCTTCTTTGTTGTGTAGGCAATCCTTAACATTTAGCTGATATTTTAAATATATGCATATTTTGGGATGTCCTTAATTCATTTGACTTTGTTTAACATCCGATACTTCATCTCATGCACTAAAATAAGATTTTAATGCTAGACGGTAAGCACATCACATGCTATACTGAAGAAATCTAGTATGATTTTCCTTATAATCTCCAATATAACATTATATTTAAAAAAATATTGAATTTACTAAACATTATATCATTTCCATTATAAAAAATATTAATTCATTAAAATTAGAATATCTATCAATTATGATATTTCTATATATTTTCCTAGTAAATTTAACTTTAGGGTTGATGGAATTTAAGAAAGTTTAGTTTCATATCTTATTGCATAAATATTAAACATTTCTTATACTAATGAAGAAATCTTAACTTTTTTATGAACCTATCTAAATTCATATTATATAGTATTAGCTAACTAAAGTAAAAAATGATATAATAAACGAAAGGCAACACACTACTTAGTTAACAAGATAGAGGCCTAGCAACTAAGTTTACTGTTTGAGAAAAGCTCTAGCTATGTGATTAGTTCCAACTCTATTCTAGTGGTGGGAGTAGAAAAGAATGTCATTATGAAGTTCAGAGGAAGAACTGTATTTAAGGACTTTCAGGCTAAAGGCACCTATAGCAACAATAGCTTTTCCATCCCATAATTGTATAGTTGTGTAAATTTCCAAGTCTGGTTTTCCCATAGCAATTATGAAGGATTTTCAGAATTTTTGGATCATCTAATTCTTCAACACAAGTAGAATAGTGTCAACATCGACCTACTTAACTTTTAAGAGAAAATCATGCAAAAATTCTTCAACATAAGGGTTATAGCTAAAGTTGTTTTATGTTTCAAGGGGTAATGTAGATAATATGAGAATATAACTCACTAGTGCTCTAGTTAATGAGTGATATACAACAACAATGAAGGCTTACAACAACATTTAACATACTCAAGATGTTAAAGCTATAATTTCTAGCACCTTAGTAAAGTTGAACCAAAAAATATGAGCACTAGATATAATCCTAAGGGATTGCATGAATTCTATTGAGGATAGCCAACTCTTTGTGATAGCACAATGAAGAATTGCAAAATGCAACTAATCAGTATTCTAAGGGCAAAGTGGTAATAGAAGGCCGCATAATCTATTGATTGTCTTAGAACTCTTAAGAGAATTCAACCACAACTCGTAATTGGGTTCAAACGAAAAGGAAGCCTCTAAAGGGGAAGAAATCATAGAAAGACCTTATGAGCAACTTTTGCATTGGTAAGTGTGTGAGTTTTTCACTAATGTTTTGAAGTAAAATCATATTACATAGACTACATGGAACACAAGCATGATGCGGAAAATGATTAAGAATAGACTAAATGGAAGAGATTTCTAGTTCTACTAATGTTATAGAGTCTATGAACTTGGGTCAAGTTTAAATTATATAGGATACCCAAATCAGAGATTTAATAGGTAACGATTGTGAAGCATAACAAATAATTAAAGCTCCTTAAAGTCATTCAATTAATGAGTTAAATGTCTAAAATTATGTAACACCAAAGTTAAAATATGCTAGATTTCTTGAGACATCGGATAAGAACAATTGGATCCCTTCAAGTTGTCTAAAGTAGCGTATGACCTTGAGACTCACTATATTAAAAGAAAAAGGCCTCTTATTTACTTACTTGAGATTCATTATCTAAAACCTCTTCTGAAATGAAGGTAAATTTTAGATTCATGAACTAAACTAAATGAAGGTAAAATTTTAGAATTTTGATCTACATAAATTATATAAACTTAGTTTATCAAAAGTAATAAAAATAAAACGTTCAAAAATAGCATGGGAAAAGCCGATATTTGAAACCATTGCTGGCGCCAACCTCACATCAGATACTTTTAGATTAACAACTAAGTATCAAGAAACAAACTTGTTGAAGTGAAACTACATCCAAAATATAATGTCATATTGTCTGTTATAATTAAATATTTACTATTTTTGTTAGATAACGGATTTGTTGTTTACGTTTATAGCATATTACAATTTGTTTATATAGTGATAGCCAAATATTATAGTCTAATGTCTATTTAGGTAGATTATTTCTTAACATCATTTTTCTAAACTTTATTAAATACTACAATCAGAATTCTACAATATTACCATAAACCACTTTAACAGTTTTTTTTTACAGAGCTGCCTTTGCAACTTTTAGCTAATTTTATACATGTTGAATGACTGTAGTAAACAAAGGGAGCAAAAGCTTCCGTTTGCCGATTACAATAATATCGAGGCAAAAGCACATAAATTATCCTCTTTCATTCCACAATTATAATTCAATTAACATTTATAGCGGAATTTAGTGCCGACATGAATCCTTCAGACGAATTAAAATTACAGCGATCGTTAATTTAGAGTGTCTAAATTAATTCTTGTTCCAAAAGAGTCGATTGCGCCGCTCTTGTTAGAATTGGCAGCTCTAAGTACTGTCACCTGTAAGAAATCACAAAAAGTTAACAAATACATCAGATCTGGTGTAAGTATATAGCTAGGAATCCACGACTGATGACTGTTCAAGGCTTCGGTAGGTTAAAAAAAACAATTAAATTGAACTAGATCATCGACTTGCTGAAACTGAAGCAACTGCTCTGCCAAAATGTTATAGGAAAGTAGTACGCATATGTCAAATAACTAAATTAAACTAGATTGATACCTTTGGCCGATCCATGGTGCTTCCAAAATAGCCAACCCCGAAAGATGGGGAGGAATAAGCAGCTACAAGCTCGATTGCTTTCAACAAAGATGAGTTCTCAGCAACCTGTGGAGGAGAAAATCATAAGCATTGAAATAATGTGCAACATAAATAACATTGTGGAATGAGACGAACACCTTTTCAATATCAGCCTGCACTAGTAACACACCAGAACCTGTGTCATAGTACTTTGGACAGCTGTTCTGGGAAAGAGAACGGAGGATTTTTACACAAGCAGAAGCAGGACCTGACTGTGATCTAAAGATAAGATAGATGGATATTAATTACAATACGAGCTTTCAAATGGGAACAAACAAGTGCTAATTTACATCTTATAGCTATCAATATCCATGTATCAACACGAAGATATACAATATCCATTGGCTTCTACGCAAGCCGAGGCTGGCGTTTAGCAAACCAGGAATTACATGAACAGCATATGGGAATGTATGGGCCAAGCTTTGGGGCAGAGATAAGGGAGATCATCCCTACCATTATTCCCAGGATAATGAAAATTTATAAAATGACAGTCTTATTCCATGGGAAAAGCAAATCAAGTCACAGATCAATTAGCAGAATCACAAGTTAAATTTGAAAATGCTGTTCGTAATAACATTCAAGTCTGGTAGGATGCTTTATAATACTAATAATGTAACGACCTCTATGACACAACTTACTTGAATCCTTCAAAAGTTTGGTTGTGGGGAAGGGCGGGTGAACAGTCGAAAGAATCCAAATATATGTTTGAAATACTATCTCGAGTCTATAATTTATAGTAGATTCAGTCATGTGCAGAGCATAATTTTTTTAAAAAAATAAATGGTGACCACAGAAAACCATTAACCTATTCAAACAATAGAGCCACAAAGTTCAAACATTAATTAATCAGGTCGAAGGGAAAAACAGACGGCTATATATAGAAAATATTCTGGCCAAAACAAAACATCATGCCATGAAACACAAGCCACAGGACTAGTAATAATCGTATGGGCGGTACATACTGGTCCATAGTCAATACCAGTTATTTATATATATAATTTATTAGTACCAACCAGAACAATACCATCGGTACCATATGTCAATACCACTAGTATGGTACTGGTCTGGCGAGTTATGAAAAACCTAGTACCTTGAACAACTTAGGAAAAATCTACTCCCAATCAATGTTTAAAACATTAGACCGATGTATTGGCCAATTTATACTAGTTTGACCATACATGGGTACCAATTGCATATAGAGAGAAAGAATTATCAGGATCATTCGTTGATATGGAGTACTGAGTACTAGTCCAAAGATCAATACATTAGTACATACTGATATTTAAGAAACTAAACCTTGATCCTAATAGGGTCAAAAGGTATTAAAGTATAGAACATACAATGACGATGAAACACAACATTCGCGTGCTGCAAATCCTTTGACCAAACATTCTCCAACACCAGTTGCACAGCAACCAACCACAAACGGAGCACCAAAGGGGTCTTTCACTCCAGCCCAGCATCCTGAACCATACATTGCTGCCAATCCAACCCGCCCATCTACCTAAAAGCCAACAGAAAAAAATTTCAATATTTACAGGCCTAATTGATGGCAATAAAATTATATCAGGCAAAAGAATCAATTCAAACAATCTAAATCCAACCATAGGCATGAAGTACATTTGTTTTGTAACACAAAATAAATGTAGTTGAAGCCATTTGAGAGAAATAATATTTTTCTTATATGAAAAAAGAGTGCTATAAGTGGTTTATATAGATCAGTACAAAGGATGAACCATATTACAACCAATGTGAGATTGATAAATACTAAATAGCTAATGTGGGGTATAAATAAAGTAACAAAGTTCTAAAAGAACATTTCATACATCCACAAAGAAGAGTAATACATTAGTATATAATGGAGATCGATCCAAAAGAAAGAACATGCTAATCAGCCATTTACTCTTAACTTAACACTTAATAAGCTAAAGCAAGAATATGAAGGAGATTTAGTGAAAACATCTTCAAGTTGGCTATCTGAGCTAGAATAGGAAGTATTGATCAGCTTTGATATGCTAGTATCTCATACAAAGTGGAAATCAATTTTAATGCGTTTACTTCTCATATGAAAATAGGATTTCTACCAATATAGACATTGGCATAGAACAAAAGATCCTATAGTCTTTTAGGGAAGTTAGAGAGCCATATTATTTCACATGTAGCATGTGTTATAGATCTATATTCTGATTCACAAATTGTTCGACATTTCAAGTGATTAAGTTCCACCAATAAGTGTGAAACCCTAAAAATAAACTGTGTTAGATATGTCCTAGCATAGTCAACATCAAAGTGGATTCAATTCTTATATGTTCGGTCATTTTATAAAACAACCCTTTTGCAAGAACATCTTTTAAATAATGCATAATATTTAGAACTTGCCAATGAGTTTGCATTGGTTCTTGCATGGAATAGCAAAACCACTTACCTTCTTGTAAAAAAAAATTCAAATAGGGAAATGTATGATCTAGTAACATAACATAAATAAGATTCCAAATCAAACAACTATATCTAAGAGGATTGGCCTCTGAAATCTCAACTTTGAGATTGTAATCTAGAACACATGGGGTATAAGTAGGTTTGCAACTAATAAGACCAATCTCTTCCAAAAGATCCATGCTGTACTTCCTTTGAGAAAAAGAGATATCCTAAGTTTGATAAGCAACTTCAATCTCCGATAAATAACGAGCTTTGTTGAGCTCTTTAGTGACAAAGTAATTATAGGCATATTTCTTTGTATCTGAGATCCCTAAGTGTCATCAATAAGTATCATCATACAAACAACAGTAACAATAATAATAATAAACTAAACGTTCCCTGATGAATCAAAACGTAATAGTTGGATTTATTGCACTAAAAGCCAGCTAAAATGAAAACTTGTCAAACCATGCTCTTAAGCTCCATGAAAACAGTAGATAGTGCTGCAAAGTAAACAAAACCATCTCCCTTGAACATTATAACCTAAAGATTGCTCTATTTGGACTTGCCCAAATAAATTGTCACAAAGAGAAGCATCAAGCTGATGAAGCTTCAATCTAAATATAATATATAGTAAAGAAGTATCATTACAAAGTTAAGATAAACACTAGGAGAGACTATATTAAAGTAATCAAAACCATAAGCCTATATGTAAAGTTTCATCACATATCCAATATTTTAGTGCTCATTGGGATGGTTTTTAATTGTGTACAGTGTACACCATCTATAAGGAACTGAGTGCACGACAAAAGGAGAAACAAGTGACTAAGCACCCTACAAGTGCAAGGCATTCATTTTTTTTCGGTCAATTATGTAGTTTTATGCTAGAACTAACATAGCCTCATGAAAAGATTTGAGAATAATAATGGCAATAATAAGGTTAAAAGAAGCATGAAAGGATAATAGAGATAAACAATAATGAGAAACATGGATAGATACCTTTTTAAAGTTACATTAATAATAATGAGATACAATTTAATGACAATAAAATAGAGCTAATAATCAAAAGATTAATAGAGAACTATGGAATATATAACACATCCATTAGAGAACCCTGTTAGTGAACACAAACTATAAACAGTGACAAAATAATCATGTTCAAGATATAGAAGAACATAATATATCAAGTTTGAGACATTATAATAGACTATAGTTACCAATAATATATGAGGAAACACTTGAACCTATGATCTACAAAGTCTTAAAATAGGCCATACATGTCAAGCCAAAGGTCAATGAAGCAGAGGCAAAAAATGTTGCAATGGTGTCTGCACATTTGAGTGGATTAAACGAGATGCTCATATACTAAAAACAAGATAGTCACAATATAAGCAATAGAGTATGGTATAGGCTTTTGAGCATGACTAGAGGTTGAAATCAACTGAGCATGAGAAAGATATCAAATTTCAGACATTTCTCAAGTGATGGTTGGAGATACCATAGTGAATACATGGGGGTAGATAGTTGTGACTAACTATAGCTACAACTCATTCCCACTAATGTGCACCTGCCCCTCCCACTAAACGAAGCAGCTGAGGGCAATTCTCTCAGTAAGAATCTAAGGAAGGGTAATAGTATTAGCAATAGGAGGAGATACACAAGGCACTGAAGACTGAAAATAGAGGCATCCACAAGTAACAATGTATGAATAGTAGAATAGTCTCATCAAGACTAGAAAAACTTAGCTATCAAAAATCTTCATGAAGCTTGAGGAGATCTAAACTAGCATAATACTATTAAATAGTCATGCATCTTGCTCAAGACTAAAGCATCTTCACAAATCTTGTAAATGCAACCCCTCATTCTAACTTGGAGATTTGGTGGCAGCATCCCAGACTTCTTTAGTTGTCCCGTGAAAAAAAACTGCAGAAGCAATGTCAGTTTCCATGTCGTTGAAGAGACATGTAAAGACGACTAGTTAGAGCATGCCATTAGTGGTACAAATGCATCCTTAAGAGTCTAGAAGAAGAGAGTTTTGGTGGAGTTTCTTTCTATGAGAGCTAACCTATCAGTTTCACTCAAAGGAGGTAATTGGTATTGTTGAGTTTAACAGTGGTACTAAAGTGTAAATGGCCAAAGAGAGGGGCTGACACTAGAGAAATCAATTAAATCCCCAAGAACGAGTGAAGACCTAAGTTAGAGAAAGAGAAATTACATATCCTTTGGAGAAGGGGAGGTGATCGTTGAAAGCAAAAGGATGATGGAGAGACAATGATGACGACGCAAAAGAGAAAAACGGGAGAGCAATTGGTAGAGCTACAGGAAGATGGGAACGGCTGAATGAAAGTCATGGAATGTGTCAATCTTACATACTGTTTCCTTGGAAGGATAACTAGAAGGGAGAGACAGATATTAATAAAATCCTTTGTTTTGTTGGATAGACAGGATGGACCAATGGAAGGATGGATACCTAAAAAACCAATCCCCCAAAAACGGAAGGAAAAGCTGACAGACACGAGAGCGCCCTCGTCCCTCGTCCCTCATCCCACTTGCCCCATCGTCGTCGCCCTCTCATCCCTCGTCCAACAACAGCGGTCGCACCATCACCCATCCCGCTCGCCCTCGTCCAGTAGCAGAGGCGAAAGTGGGTGGTCGCCCTCGTCCCTCGTTCCGCTTGCTTCGTCGTCGTCGTTGTCTCAGCTACTCGCCTGTCGTCCTCAGTCGTCCGTCGCCCTTGTCCCTTCTCCCATCCTCGTCTCCCTCAGCCGCTTGCCCGTCGCCCTCATCCCTCGTCCCTCATCCTGCTCGCCCCATCGTCGTCGCCCTCAGCCACTCGCCTGTCGCCCTCAGCCGTCCGTCGCCCTCAGCCCGCCGTCGGCAATAACCGTCCAGCCACTTGCCCTCATCTGTCCAGTCATCCGTCGCCCTCATCCCTCGTCCCTCGTCCTGCTCGCCCCATCGTCGTCGCCCTCAGCCGCTCGCTTGTTTCCCTCTAGTCGTCCGTCGCCCTCAGCCCGCCGCCGGCGATAGCCGTCCAGCCGCTTGCACTCAGCCGTCCAGTCGTCCGTCGCCCTCATCCCTCGTCCTGCTCGCCCCATTGTCGTCGCCCTCAGCCGCTCTCCTGTCGCCCTCTAGTCGTCCGTCGCCCTCAGCCCGCCGCCGGTGATAGCCGTCCAACCGCTTGCCCTTAGCCTGTCGCCACTCGCCAGCACCAGTAGTCCAACCGCTTGCCCTCATCCCTTCGCCGCTGGAAAAAATATTTGGTGACCAAATTTCCTCTCTTGCATTTTTCCACTACCTGCTAATTTCTAGTCCTCTCACTTTTCTGGCCCTTCACGGAAACAGACTGTTAAGAAGCCTCAGGTAGTGAGCCCAATTAAGATTAATTGTCTATTACTTCTTTTCATCCCTCAAAAGGTTCCATGCCTCATTATTGTGTCATCTTTAACATTCTAATGTCACTATGTCTTGGTCCCTGTCTGGTCCCCAGATCTCTAGAAAGCCCATCACAGATTGTGTCAACCTAAAGGAAGAAGCCCCAGGCAGTTGCTTCCAACGTATCCAAAATCCTTGAGGCTGATTTACCAGTGGTATCAATCCTAGAAAAAGTCACAGATAGCAATCAAAATCCATCATCAGTTCCCAATTTGCAGGTATTGTACATCACCTACGTCATTTACATACTAAACCCGATGTAATGTAATTCATTAAGGACCAACAAGAAGAAAAACCCATCTAGATTTGCAGTATCAGTTCAAATTGACAGCCAATAAAAACGTACTTGAAGTAATACACACCTCAGTTAAAGTAGCATGTAAAATGGGGACAATGTTCATCCTACAAGCATTGGTCCATGCAAAGAAAACCACTGATTCTATTATTATTTGTCACAAGACTCACAACTTAGCTTGCTAAATCCACAAGCATCTACCAAATGAAACTGAATACTTTCCATGTTACGTCAATAAGCTCATCACATCCAATCTACCAATTCAACCATCACTAACTTTAAATGTGGAACTAGTCATATCTCACATCAACAGTTGAAATCATCATTCTACAATATTGTCACTTTTGATCTAATTATAACTGATGTTCTTCATACACAATAGATTAAATAAATCGTTAAAGACTATTTTTAATAATGAAACATAATTAGAAATGTCCATTAGAGCCCGAGAACATAAAAAAAATGACAAACAAAGTCATCACCTTCATTGCAATGCCACCACTTGATGCCCCAGATGCTATATTCCCATTGGTGTCAATACAAATGGCCCCTACTGTGTCCATAATAAGATCCTCTTTATCATCAGTCTTCACGCATAGATGTTCGTCCATGCTAGCTCCTACCCCTCCTACCCCAACTCTTGAAGGTTGTTCTCCAGCCACTGATCACAAGGCAAAATATTTTTTTTGTTACTTATAACAAAGATCTATGAGCTAAATATGCAAAGAATACAACAATCACAAGAAATTTGATTTCAATAATAATTCTCATAAAATAGCATTTAAGTTCTAGATAGAATAAAATTCACTTGCAAATTATCCATTTCTGAGTAGCACATTTAGAAACTGCACCAGCTGCACCCGTACTTTCTTGGATCAGATTATCTCTGGAAAGCATGAGAGAGGAAGAGAAGTTCTGCTGGCTAAATCCTTATTCGGGCATTATACAAGATGCAGCCATAGATTTCATGGAATCTGATGAGGAAACACATATCTAACTTCACAAGCACTAGAAAGTCTGAATCTTTGGTTAATTTCTATACCATCCTATTTTGTCTTCAAAAGCCTAGGTGGACAGACAATGGGGAGAAATGATTCTTCTATCGTTCTATGTTCCTCACAGTGTTTCGTCTTTGAGGAAGCTACTATGAATATCCTCACTGGAGAACCTTGTTCCATTCAAAAGATGTGCTTCTTCTCTTCCTACGGATCCAAATTTCTAACGACCATGCAGTGACAACATTTAACCAATTTAGATCCAACTCATCAGACTACCCTTAGAATATCAGAGGACAGCCTGTTGAACATTATTGACTGCATTGTTAGACCACTGATGGTGGATGACAGAGCCTCCAGTTTAGAACAAGGTAGCTTAATTCAAACTCATGTTGAAATGGATTTATCTGTCCCCATGAAGCAAGGTTTGTGGATTGGTGAACCATAACTAGTATTTTGTCACGATAAACTAGTAATTTTTTTAGTGAATATCATATGAAAATCTCTCTAGTGTGTAAACAAACAGATAAAAACTTGATCATTTGTTCAAGCAAGCTACACTTACGATCAGTTTTGTCGATTCCTTCTACCTTCCATTATTCGCTTTTTGCCTTCGCCAATTCTATAGTGCCTTCCTGCCTTCATCGATTCTACGGTGCCTTCTGCCTTTGTTGATTTTACCAACTCAACACCGCCTTATTCCTTCATCAATTTTGTTGGTTCTATAGAACCTTCCACCTTTCGCCTCCATCCCACCTTCATACCTTCTTTGCTTCCACCAATTCATGTCCAGGGCATTCGGTGGCTTTGTTGATTCCGGCAAGAGCTTCATCAATTATGCTCCTTCCTTCTAGCACTATGCCGGGAGCTTCATCAATTTTGTTCCTTCCTTCCAGCATAGTGCTGAAAGCTTCAATCGCTCTTGACTTTTCTCTTCTCCACTCATGTATTTTTTTTATACTTAGTTAATCCATGTTTAGCAAGTTAGTATGCAAGCACATTAGCCTTCTATGTACATGGTTCCAAATGACATTTTCTCAATTATAGAAGACTTTTGATTCTAAAAATAAAATTGTCTAACCCTCAGGGAGGGTCTTCCTTGTTTACAATCATATTTGCTAATTGGATAGGTAATATTATTTATTATTAATCATTTTTATTATAATATTACTCTTAATATATAAATATATTTTTATATAAAAATATTTTTATTCTTTTGCTAGGATCTTACAATCCTTTGTTTTGATCCTATATAACCTCCATCATTCTTAGGTAGAATCTCGATCCTAACAACCTTGTATATAGCCTCTAACTTAGATGATTTATACCATTGGCCTAGATTTGTAATATAGTGACAATTGCTAAGGCAACTTTCATATTATCATTGGAAAATTCGAGAGGTTGCTAGGTGTTGGACGCAACACTACCAGGTTATCAAAAACAATCATTTTAGTAAAAACACTCTAAATGTGTGCTAGCTCATAATTTAAATTATTTGGTTAAGCTCGATGGTTTACACAATTTATATCAAGGTTTGTAACGCCAATCCAGCAACTCGGTCCGGTGAGCGGTCGGACCGGTATGGTACTGATACCATACCATACAAACCGGACGGTCCGAGCGGCAGCGAGCAAAAAGCTTCTGGCGCTGTTGGAACTACCGCCCACTATCTCCCTCCACCATTCTGCCCAGAGCCGTGCTCCAACGGTTGTTCCAGGACCGTTGAGTCGCCAGACCGGTCCGGTACAGAACGGCTTTAAAAACACTATATATCATTGTTTACTTTTATATCCCTCGTTATTGGCATGTAGTATGATTTCAATTCATTGTGATTATCCTATCAGTTGAGTATGCATCATCTTATTCTACTTAGTAATTTTTGCAAATTCCTATTTTTTATATTGCAGGTATAGTTGTAGGTTACGAGAGGGATAGAGTAGTTAGCTAGTTGACCTCTCTATCGCATTCTGACATCCCTTGGATGGTGTCTAATAAAATATTCTTATATAATATTATTGTGACTTGTAATTACTAAAATATTCTTATATGATATTATTGTGACTTGTAATTATTTTATCTGACCATGTTACATATTTGCTTTTGGACTTTATAGACTCCAGTCATATAAATAAATCTTTTAGTAAATATTGTTAAAGATAATGTGTTGGATGGTTAAGGAAGTTTTCTGATTATCACACTAATTGGACATGTGAATTGATTTATTTAATCATTGGATTTTATACAAAGATGATGTTTGATTTAGGTATCATTATATTGTTGAATGAATATATATGCAAGGGTGATTTGTGATTATATTTATGACATCAATTGCCACTTCCCTATGGATGCTTCAATTGGGTTTAGGTGACAGCTTATCGGAGCGTGAAAACTTTTCTTAGTATCAAAGCAAAGTTCTAAGGAGATGCTAAGCCGTAAGGATTAAGGTTTAAGCACTTAGGGTTTTCAAGATGGTTATGTTTGTGAGGTCTCATCAAGTCATCACTTCCAATGGATGCGCAGTTAGTTAGATTTTGGTTGACGCCTGGTTGTGATAGTGTTTATATCTAATAGATGGAAGTCAAGCAAAATTTCAAGAATTAAGGAGGCAAAGAAGATTCAATGGTTAATGTTGGATAGTACACTTTTGACAAATGTTATGTTATTCTTTATCTTAAAGTTTCTTTTTTCATTATTAAAGTGTTGTCCTTGGTTGGTTTTAATGAAAAGTGATTTATTTATGAAGAGATGGATCAAATTTAAATTACGTTAAGAAAAAGGTAACTTCTGTAGCTATGGCTTATATTCTTTTCATTAATTTTTATTTAAAGAAATAATTTTTTATTCATTTACTTTATTATACAGATATAAGGCAATTTTACAAATCACATATGAGAGATCAGATGTATAACTTCATAGGTCATTACTTGTTGTAGGCTATTATCTAAATCCTTAGTTCCATTATTGAACTCAAAAGAGGGCTATAGCTATGACTTGTATTCTTTTCATTAATTTTTATTTAAAGAAATAATTTTTTTATTTATTTACTTTATTATACAAATATGAGGCGACTTAGCAAATCACATTTGAGAGATTAGATGTACAACTTCATAGGTCATTATATGTTGCAGGCTATTATCTAAACCCTTAGTTTCATTACATGTTGAAGTCAAAAGAGGGCTATATAGTTGCTTGGTAAGAATGATTCCCGAAATGCAATTTTAATAAGAGCCAAATGGTGGAATTCATATGGAGATACTGTCCTAAGTTAAAAAGAGTTGCTATACATATATGAAGTTTAGCTTGTTGGTCTTCAGGAAAAATTAGAATATATTTGAACAAACATAATGAATATTATTTACCAAATCTAACTTCCTCTTACATTTGAATTTTTTAGATGCATTCAAAAAGAAGAAATCATTTGCAACAAAAGAAGATTAAAGATTTAGTTTTTCTAAAGCATAATTTGAAACTATATGAGCAATAAATTAAGAGGACAATTATATATACGAGGAATGGATAATTGATAGGCATATAGATGATTCAAGTAAATCAAGTTGCTCAAAGGTTGGTGTTCTTAATATGGATAAAGAAAGTGAAAACGAAAGGCACAAGAGAATGAGGAGGTGCCTCGTAATGTGTATAGTTTAGGAGATATTAATTAGCTTGATGAAGAATTAAGCCTTTGATTATCTTATATTAGGAGAAGGTGAAATAAAAGAAAAAGGAATGATAATTTTGAAGATGAATCTATTGAAAATTACTTGAGTACTTAATAATAGGACTCGTATTTAAATCATTTGATATTTCATATTTAGACTTCTTGTGACTGTGAGACTTGCAATAGTTCGTTTGGAAGGTGACTTTTGAGTTTTGAGTCTTATGACCTTATAGATTTTATAATATTTATATTTGATACTTAGTTATCCATTTGGGTTAATTGTAAAATAGTTTGTTTTCATTTATATAATTTTCTTTTCTAAAATTTATTGTGTGAATGGTTGTAAAATATCTAATTTTTTTGGAAAAATATTTAGTCGCTTGCTGGTTGATAGTTGATAGATATTGTTATTTATTATTATTTATTTTTTTTATAATTTTCGTATTACTCTAAATATATGAATATATTTATATAATAATAATTTTTGCCTTGGTAGGGTCTCCTGATCCTACAGAACCCCTAACAATCCTATATAGGATATTGATTCTAATAAACTTGCTATTTACAATAACAAACATTTAGCCCCTACTATTATGTTTTCCCATAAAAATCTCCTCTTTTCCTCTAATCATCTATAACAAAGTTAAGGTAGGACAAAACTTATAAACTTGACATTGATGGTGTTTTTATATAGTTTGCCCATTTTGATGGGTGGACTAATCACGTGGAGAAAAACATTTGATGGTGTTTCCCATACAGGTAATTGAAAATTTTGAATGAGCAGAACTGATCAGTCCATGAAATTACATCTTGGTGGGTTCAAATTTTTGGACAGCTTGTGCTACAGGTTCCTGAATTTCTTTAGAGTTTTGAGTAATATCACTATCGATATTTGATGATTGGTGATTTATAAAAGACATCAGATGGAAGTAATCTTTGGACAGCTTGCGCTACTAGTCCCTGAATTATCTTCAAGAGTTATGAGAAGAATTACTATCGATATTTGATGATTGGTGATTTATACAAGACATCAGAAGGAAGCAGCAGTTAAGGCCAACTACAACAATATGCAATAGTAACAGTTTTAAAAATACTTGTAGACAAACAAGAACCCACATTTCAGTTTTTATATTGATAAACAGTACCTGTTGCGGCCATAGTCAATGACGCACTCCCACATGGTAAAGTAGACTCTTCTACACAACATACAGTGTTTTTCTTAGCATTAGCAAGCATTGACTTGTACTTCAACCACTGTGACTTCGCCTTTTCTGTTACCAACCACTGTTCTAGAAACAAAAAGCTATTAGCAGATTAATCACAAGACTTACAACAAAGAAAAGGCATTACCACATTTTGCAAAATGCAAGTAAAATGGTATATTAGTAAAAGACACATTACCACCTCAATCAAATAATAAGTCGACCATTGAATTAAACAAGACTGGAAAAGATGAAATATCCATTAACAGAATAACACAATCAAGACAACAGAAAAAACAGTTGATTGACATTACAAGATCTGCTTCTGAAATGCTGGTTGGCATGGATATTCCTTTTGACTTTCCCCATTCAAGTGCACCTTTACCAACCAAGAACCTGTAGGAGTTTCACAAAAGAATAATAGCATTCAAATCTAGTAGAGCATCAAATGAAAACTTTCATTATCGAGAACAGGTTTCAAAAGAATACTACTTTATGATATCATAACATGTGAAGTTCAACAGCATCTAACAGTAATGTAATTGAATTTAAGATAAAGTTGTGACAAAATTTCATAATACATTTGAATTCTAGTCTGCTGCTCATCTGACAGTTCAAAATCAAGTCCCGTCTGACAAAAAAAATGTAAAATTGGAACTCAAATCAGGTAAAACTTCAGAGATCAACATGGAAAAAAAAACGGATGCAAGTGAGAAAAGCTATTCATGCAACAATGCAACAAGATCCCTTTTACATTCATCTAGTAAGTTACGCAAATAAAATTCGCATCAGACAAAATTAACCGTATCCATCATAACTACACAGATCATTTAATGGTGCTTGTAGTTTATCCACACTGTCCATGTTCTAGTCAAAGCATAACTAAAAACACTTGTATTCAAATTTTGAAATAACATATATAAAATGCATATTGTATGAAAATAGGAATTATGATATTGTTAATCAAATGTGCTAAAAAGGTTGGTCAAGCTAAATAAGTCAGGTACTTTCTCAGTTCTAACCAGTTTCAATTGCAAGCCATTTATTTGATTTTAAATTCTGGATTAGGACAGATCATGGTCATGTTTTCGATTATGAAGAATAGGTCAATCTTAAAAGTCGAGCTTAAACAGTTAAGTGAATGAGTTGAACACTATATAACATGATACACAGTAAATTTTAGGAAACATGACACGTCAAATATAAAATTGTTTAATTTCTAATGAGTGGCAGCTTAATGACATAGCAAACGTGATACGGGTTGCTATATTGTTAGCAAAAAGTAATGCTGATAAATGATGTTACTTTTGTCCAAAAAAAGTAAATTGGAAAGCTAATAAGCTCTTGTTGATTAGAGAATCATGAAAAAAACAGTAAACCATGTACACTAAAAATCCTAAGAAAATAATATCAACAAATGTGCTTTTAATTTTTTTAAATGATATCATATTACATTGGAGGTATTCGACCAAGCAAGGATGATCCAGTTGTCTGTTCTTTAGCCAAGTGTCTAGCAATTTGAATGGCATTTCGTACACCTGATCTATGAGAATATAGGTTCAGTGCCTGATGGTGCAACATATTAAACACCACAAGAAACAGAAAATTGATGTTCCAAAAAATATAACCTAATACCAACTACCCATATTTAACAGTCAAGTATAATCTAGTGTCCGTTGTAAACACCTCTTACAGCACCAACAGCGCCAAAAGCTCCAGAAGCACCTTCCATGATGCTTGCATCACATTCTACATGACCATGTTCTGTCAAGTTTGAACCTCTGCCTGCATTAGTGGTTGGATCATCCTATGGAATGAAAAAAATCACAACCATGTTAATACCTCAACACCTCCAATAAATACAAAAGAAGAAGCAATTTTTAGATGTTACTGTTAGTTTGCATCTCATCTATCGCAAGGAAAATTTGTCTAGAACAGTTCAGGAAAAATGCTTACTAAATTTCACTGCAGAAGAATAAAACAGAATATTGCCAGCACCAGGATTATTAGCAAAAGTTCAAATAATCTCATCTCACCAATTTATCCCTTGAATCCACTTACCTTAATTTTCTTTTTTTTTTTCTATTTTATGTTGAACATTCTGCAATACTATAGCATTGGAGTACATAAGGTTTCAAAGACCAATTCATATCACCCAATAAAGATGGTACATAATGATATGACAATGGAACAAGGTTGGGACCAACTCTGTACCAATGCACATTATAGGGTTGGTACTAGGTAGAAGATGAAGAAACGAAAAAAATTACATTCAATTAGGGTTCAAAACAACATAAGTTAACAGTAAAGGGTTTTGGATATGAACCAAAACCCGTTAGCCCATTAAGGATAAACCACTAACATAAACAATTCTTAACACTCCCCCTTAAGTTAGAGCAAATATGTCAATCAAGCCCAACTTAGTACACAAATCATTAAATAGGGTGTGGGGTCAAAATTAGTTAAATTTCATTTCAATTGGTATTAAAATGTAGTGCAACCGTTTTAAATTCACTTTATAAATTATAAGATTTTTTGTTTTAATAAGTTCTAGCTTACAATAAATGCAAGTATTCATTGTTAATTACTCCTAAATAGCTTATGATACCTTTAATTAAGAGATCTATATATATAACAGAGTGAGTAAAGACAAATGGTGGTTGAAAGACTAATGTAATTCATAACTCTGTGTTATGACATGACTTACAACTTGATACAAGAGTACTCATTTTAAAAGTTGTTCAATTGATTGACTTGTAAATGTTTGAATTGGCATCCTGCCTTAGGGCTTGTGGATATCAGAACTTTATGAATATTCTGCCTTTTAAAAGCTATGTGAATAATCATCTATTTTGGTTTTCTTGAGTTAGATAATCATTTGACATAGGCCATGGAGAAAAATCTGAGTTGTGTTGTAACAATATTGAGGAACTACAGCCCGATACTAAGTATCTAGTATTACGCCCAAATACTTAGTATCGGTGTATGCACCTCCCAAACAACGTTATTAACAGCACACCCCAGATATTTAACATGACTATGTTCGAATTGAGTGAACGGGTCGTTAGGCCAAACATTCGAATTTGAGTGAATTGGCCCAACATTCAAAATTGATGAATGGGTTGAGTAAATGAGTCGTTGGGCCAAGTGTTTAAAATTGGTAAATGGTCTTTAGGCCAATCATTCAAAGTTGGTAAATGAGCCGTTGAGTCAAACATTCAAAATTAAAGAACGGGCCGAGCAGTTGAGCCAAACATTCAAAATTTGGTGAACAAGCTATTGGGTCAGGCGTTCAAAATTAGTGAATAGACTGTTGGACCAATCATTCGAAATTTGTTGAATAGGCCGTTGGGCCAAATGTTTGAAATTTGAGTGAACGGGCCATTGGGCCAAACGTTCAAAATTGGTGAATGGGCCGTTAGACCAATCATTCGAAATTAGTGTATGGGTCATTGGGCCAAACATTAGAAATTTAGTGAATGGGCAGTTGGACCAAATGTTCAAAATTTGAGTGAACGGTCGTTGAGCCAAATGTTCAAAATTTGATGAACACACTATTGGGTTGAGCGTTCAAAATTAAGGATTTGGGTTTTGAGTGAATGGGCTTGTAGAAGGCCAAACGTTCGAATTTAATGAACAAGCCTATAGAAGGCTAAACATTCGAATCAACTCTGATATTGTGGCAGGAGCCACATCTAATGTTTGTTTATAATAAAATTTGGCTTTAATTCAAGTTGAGGTAAATTAGGTTGGGTTAGAGATAGCAGTCTGGCTCAGTAGTCTCGTTCAAGGGCAAGCCGACATGAGGACCCAGCGTAACTAATTCCCTCTTGTATAAGGCCAAACGATCGAATTTAATGAACGAGCTTGTAGAAGGCTAAACGTTAGAATCAACTCTGATATTGTGGCTGGAGCCACATCTAATGTTTGTTTATAATAAAATTTGGCTTTAATTCAAGTTGAGCTAAATCAGGTTGGGTTAGAGATAGCAGCCTGGCTCAGTAGTCTCGCTCAAGAGCTAGCCAACGTGAGGACCTAGTGTAACTAATTCCCTCTTGTAGGTTTATTCATAATGCTGGGCTATGTTGGACGACGCAGAGAAGTGGTTGAGGTGGCTACCAAGACTTATTGGTATTTGGATTAAAGGTAACGTAAGTGGGTTTTGAGCAATTTTGACCGGTCATCAGCCCATCACTTAACCCATTTAAAGATTAAGTGTCAGTTGGATTTGCATTATGTATGAATTTTCCCAATGCTTCAAAACCCTCAGTTGAAGACTTGAGGTGATGCGTGCTAGCGACCCAAGTCTCCTTTTCCCTCGGTAGCAGCTCCTCTTCTCGTTGGATTAGGTCCCAAAAGCAATTCTTAGGCAAATGTCCGTCTCCCACCTAGGCTTCCTCGTCCAACCTTCGACGAGGCTTCCGGCAACCAACCCAAGGTCTCTGCTTGCGTCCAGATGTGCTGAACTCAATAAAGAGCTCAAAGGGCAGTTATAGCTTGGCAACGAGCTTGACGGCAAGACGGTAGAGTTGGCAGAAGATTTTTGCAAAGGACAAGCTCTGATGACGGATTTTCCCTTTGGTGACCAAGCTGGAAGCGTCGCCATGTTCCGACGGCAAACTTGGCGGCGACAATTTCCAGTTGAGCTTAGCAGCAATTTTTGGTCATAGCGACAGTGGGAAGCTTATGCAGGAGCATGGACCTCACTCAAATTTCCCATCATACATGAGCCTCCAAATCCAAAGTGATCCAATTTTTACTTCTACCTGCATACTGAACAGTAGGGCATTTTGAATAATTTAATGTCTTATGCATATTTAAATTTCAGTATTGCAATTAGCATCATTTTGCATTGCATGGAGTTAGGTAGCCTAGATTTTATTTTCTTAAAATGAATTTAATTTCCTAGTGTTTTGTAGTAGGGTGCAAAATAGAATAGGAAACATTGCATGTGAAATTTATACAAGCCACCTCTCAGCCCGAGGCAAAATGACCAAAATACCCCTCAAAAGTCAAAATCAAGAAGTCATAGTCAACTCCATCAACAAGTCAAGAAGGACACAGCATCAAAAGATCAAGTCAAAGTTCAGCCCATCATCTCAAAGCCAAGTAGAATGAAGAAAAACAACACTTGGCACCAAGACAATAAGGCTATGTTTTTTTTGGAGAAGTAGAAAATTGGGAAGAAAGAGATATAGAGGAGGAAAAAAAAAAGAGAGAAGAAAAAAAATTCACATGTAACACACGTGATCTCATGGAAGAAGAAAGGAGGATGCAGGGGCGGCTGATCAGGGAAGAAGAAATGCTCCAACGGTGGCGGAGGCAGTGAAGCAGCGAAGTTGCGAAGTCGAATGGCGAGGCTGCGAGCTGCGAGTTGAACGGTGAGGTTGCAAGCGGCGAGCAACAAGGCACCGAGCAGGCAGCAGAAACGGGCGAGCAACAATGGAGATAGCGTGCGGCAGGGAGCAAGCAAGTGGCAGCGGAAATGGCGGGCGGCAGGGAAACCAGGGGAGCAGGGCGAGAGGGCAAGCACCGGAGATGGCAGGCGGCATGGGCGAACGGGCTGGCAGCAGTGAGTGCACGTTTGGAGAGAAATGAGTTTTCTTTCTGAATTGGACAGAAACAAAAAGGGTGGAAAAAGTCCTCATTTTTCTCCCCATTTTTCTTCCTCCCAAATCAGTCTCTCCAATAAAACGGGGGAAAATATCTCTTTCTTCCCTTTCTCCCCTTTTTTCTCCCCAAAAAAACATAGCCTTAGGAGATCCAACTACCTCACCACTCGGCCACCTCATCTATTCACTACGTCACTAGCCACCTCATCAGCTCTATCATCAGTCCGAGCACAAGCAAACTGCCACCACAAATTCAAATACAATTTTATTCAAGGCTTAGGCGAAATCATCAAGAACAAGCACCCAAAGAGGAAGGGCATTGGTACTTAAACCCACCAATGCATGTCATGCATGCATCAAAGCCTCCAATGAGAAGCAAGGCATCCTTTCATCAGCCAATGCATGCCAAGAAGACTTCTATCACTACATTCAAGTACCGCCTAAGTGAACCAATGAGAGCAAGGAAGCTTCATGACATTTCAAACATCAATCTCAACCATCCATTCGAAATTATCCAAATCTCCACCATGCCTTGAGTGAACGTTGGAGGGTTTTATGGTCAAACTCTTTATGTAAACGTCGAGGGAAAGGGAGGAGTGGGTTATAAGTTGCTTGTATTTCATTTTATGCATAATTTTTTAATCATGGAAATTTTAAGAAAACCTCTTGCTTGAGTATTGTGTAAACCAAAATTCCCTACCTCCTCTTGTGTTTTTCTTAGTCTATCCACAGCCTCCTCTCCACTTCTCTTTGCTTCTGAGTTCTGAGGTTGCCTGGCTCCCTTGGTGGATGTTTGGATCAGCTAAAGGACCCCTTGGAGGCGTTCGAAGAAAGAAGCTTTGGTGAAGCAATCGGCTATACCAAGAAGAGTTGATCAAGACCCCCTAAGAATCTCTTTGTTAGTTTATTGGGTGCTTGGGGCTTGTATTCTCCCAAGCCACTGTTATAATTGATTGTAGATCATTTAAATACCTATTCCCTAGCCTCATTGCCAAGATTCGGGAGTGTGGACAAAGAAAGGGGTTAGGCCCCTTCCCAAAAGGGGCCACTAGGTGACATCTCTCTATCATACCTTCTTGCTTTTGTTTCATAGTTGAGTTTCAAATTTCGTAGGACTTTTGCTTGCATTCTCCACTAATTGTTGTGCCTTGAGACTGAGCTTCACACCTTAGGATGATCTTAGGAAAGACCCCAAAACTTGGACCTACATTAGAAGCTTCTCAGTAGACTTCTGCTCTGATGATGGGCTTAGAGATGGCTTAGGGCTTGTTGTTGGGTACTGAATTGTCTTTGGACTAGATCGGTGGCTCATTGGCAGGTATTAAGATTTTAAACTCACTTTGAATTTATCTAGTTCGAATTTTTGATCTTTTTGAACTTACTCCTTTTCCTTCGAAAACACAAATCAATTTGACTTGGTTCCATCTGAATCCACCTGTATATATAAAATGACTCTATTTCTATTGTTTTGGTTTCCCCGCTGTTCCAAATCTCTTATCTTCATAGCATCCTGCAACTTCTTTGCCGCATCCAGGGAAAAGGTATACCTCTGATCCACTTGACATTATTTATTTTCTTGTAGCATCCCGCACTCTGCAGTCCTTTGTGAACTGGAAACGGAAACGTTGAAACTTTGAATTGCTTGCTGCTGCTTACTTTGTGATTTTCTCTTATAATCCATTTAGTCTTTTGAACCCTTAGATTTTTTTTTTGAGTGACCTCTTTTATCCAGAACTGACCTTCAAACCCATATTCTCAATCAAATTTGATGAAGAAATGCCTTACGTGTTTTATTCTGAATAGGAGGATTTAATAAGGATTTGTTTTTTAACCCGAGATCACCATCCTTCTCCTTGAAGAGAGCTAAAGCAGCTTATTATTATTATTATTATTATTATTATTATTATTATTATTTTACATTAATTAAGGATTTAATTGATCTCCATCAACTTCCGGCAGAGATGAGAATTAAATCCACACTCCATGTAATAAGCTTTATAGGGATCATGCTTAGGCTAGTAGGATTCTTTTACCTGCTTCTCCTTCTTAGGGTATGCCTGCTGCTTACCTTGATCCTTATTTCATTGGATTGATAATATTAACTTTGGCAATTCCATATTGAGTAAAATTTTCTTTGCAAAGTGTGTTTTCACAAGCTCCTCTTTGTTTCTCTCTTTTTTTTTCTTTTCACTCGCTTAGCATCTTGGTAGTAAATGCCAACTTTGAGGATATTTCTTAGTAGTTCTCTCAGCCTTGATTTTTTTTTTACCGAGACCTTTCTACCAGGAATTGCTCTTTAACCCTCAATTGAAATTGGATTAGAAGCTTTGATTTTTGGCAGTAATTCTTGTGTATTAAATTGTATGAATTCTCTACAGAGGCTATCTCTCTTCTTTTTTTTTTTCGACCCCAGGATTTACTTTCAAGTAGGACCAATAGAATAACTGACTTTCTTCATATTTGATTGAATATTTTTACTAGAGTTTCACTCTCTAGGATTTTTACTAGAGTTTACTCTCTATGAGATAATTTTCAAAGGAGTTCTCTATGATTTTATCCGGAGTTCATTTCTCCGTGTAATGACTTTCGTAAGAGTTTACTCTGTCATTTAGTCTGGAGTTCACATCTCCGAGGAGTTTACTTTCCGTGATTTAGTCCAGAGCTCACTTCTCTGTAAGGTAATTTTTATAGGAGTTTCCTCTCCATAAAAAGTAGATGAATAACCAAATAAAAATCAATTATATTACCTGATGTTATATTCTTCCTCTCTCTTGCATGATTTTTGCTTTGAATGTCTCATCTCGTCCTCCTATGAACTTCCGAAAAAAACTTCCTTTTTTTTCTCAATTCCCTTCTTATATAACCACATTTCTATACTATCTTTGATCGAAACATACTGCCACATCTCCCTTGTTGCTTGGGTCATGGCTCACTATATATTTTTTTTATATCCCATGCCTCTCTGCGCATTTGCACATTGTTCTGAAAATAGCAGATAGAGGCAAAATTGGATGTGCTCCCTCAGTTACAACTTCATTGTCAAAATAGGATATTTTGACCTTCAATTTTGTTTGCACACCCTTTTTTTACGCCTCTATGTTGCACCACATAAGTATTTTTTTTTTCTGGCTTGGCTCAAATAAATAAAAAATAATTAATTAATTTTTTTATTTTATTATTATTATTATTTTGCCTTCAACAAATGCCCCCAACGGATTTGTTAGAAGCGATATAAGCAAACAAATCCGTTGTAGCACACTTCTTCTATGCATCTCATTATCCTCTATGTTTTGTAGTTCAAATATTCCTCTTGCCCATCCATAGCGAAGCGCATAATTTTGGTATACTAAGGTAGTAGTTCTTACTGATGTAGATAATTATTCCAAGTTTTGTTTTACTTTTCTTCCTTTCTTTTTTTTTTTTTTTTTTTGTAGAAGATGTCTTTTACTTGGATTAGCCCCCTCGACATGCCCTCTAATCATCCCTCTGATATGATTTCAAAGTATATAGAAAAATATGATTCTACTTGATTTTTTCAACGAAAGTGGAATATATGGCGTGATAGAACGTTGAGGGGAGAGACATTTTATGACAATATACATCACTTATATTTTCCAGTTCTACCCAAAGATCATGTTCTCAAGCTGGTATTTGATTTCAAGCTATGGGCTCCATTAGAACACAATGTCAATGGGACAAATGATCACAAGGAGCACGTTCATAAGCATAGTCCAAATCATTTTTCTGTCTAGAATCAACCAGTAAGATTAAAACACCTCCTCAAGAACCTGTACACTTTTTAGGTTTATAGGTAATTTTTGGACGTACTCATAAGTGGAGTTCACGATTTAGGATTCGAGAAAATGTCATGCATCATCTAGGGTATACCGAATGGGCAAGATATATTTTGTGCACCGAAAGAAAAATTCTTGGAAAGGCTAGTATAATCCACGTCATAATCTTGTCCATATTTAATTGAGTATGACATTAGTCTGCTAAAAGGAATCTTGGAACATTGGGATCCCACTACTAACACGTGCTATATTTATGATAAAGAAAAATTTTCAAGTCTTTAGGATATGAGAAATGTTTGTGGACTTCCAATAGTAGGAGCTCATTATGATGAGCATGTACCATATGAAAATACGCTTTTTGGTAAAGTGATACATGGAAAATTTCATTATTCTTCTACTCTTAAAATAATTGTCTTTATCATTGGCTTGTGTGAACCGGTTCCAAAAGGGTCGCATGGAAAAGGGAATCCAGTCATTAATGCAGAACCCGAATTGACAAAATGTAATATCCAGTCAATGATAGAGACAACTCCAAAGGCGTCTTTTCATCTAGTACATGCTCATCATAACAAATTTTCAACATTATGACCAATTGTCTCGTCCGGTCCAAAGTTTGGAGTTGTCTCCATCATTGATTGGATATTACATTTTGTCAATTCAAGTTCTACATTAATTATTAGATTTCCTTCTCCATGCGACCCTTTTGGAATCGGTCAAGCTAATGATAGAGACAAATTTATTTTAAGAGCAGAAGAACAATAAAATTTATCATGTATCCATTTACCAAAAAGCGTCTTTTCATCTTGTACATGCTCATCATAATGAGGTCCTACTATTGGAAGTCCACAGACATTTCTCATATCCCAAAAACTTAAAAAAATTTTCTTCATCACAAATATAGCATGTGTTGGTCGTAGGATCTCAATGTTCCAAGATTCCCTTTAGCAAACCAATGTCATACTCATAATTAAATATTGACAAGATTATGGCGTGTGGATTATACCAACCTTCCCAAGAATTTTTCTATCGATGCACAAAATATATTGCGCCCATTTGGTATACCTGGATGATGCATGACACTTCCTCGAATCCTAAATTGTGAACTCCACTTAGGATTGCATCCAAAAATCATCTCTAAACCTAAAAATTGTATAGGTTCTTGAGCAGGTGTTTTAATCTTCCTGATTGGTTCTAAATACAGAAAATGATTTGGACTATACTTACGAACATGCCTCTTGTGATCCTTTGTGACATTATGTTCTAATGGAGTCCATAGTTTGAAAGCAAATACTAGCTTGGGAACATGATCTTGGGGTAAAACTGGAAGAAAAAAGTGGCGATGTATATTATCATGAAATGTGTCTCTTCCCTCTAACATTCTATTGCGCCATATATGCCACTTTTGTTGAAAAAATTGAATAGGACCATATTTTTCTATATACTCTGAAATCATATCATAAGTGGAATGATTAAAGGGCATGTCAAGAGGCGAATCCAAGTAAAAGGCATCTCTAACAAAAAAAAAGGAAAGGAAAGAAAGTAAAATAAAACTTAGAATAATTATCTCCATCAGTAAGAACAACTACCTCAGTATACCAAAATTATGTGTTTCGCTATGGATGGCAGGACGGGCAAGAGGAATATTTGAACTGCAAAATAGAGAATAATAAGATGCATAGAAGAAGTGCACTATAACATATTTGTATGCATATATCACTTCTAACAAATCTAAAGGGCATTTGTTGAAGGCAAAAAAATAATAATAATGAAATAAAAAAATTAATTACTTAATTGATTATTTAATTAATTTTTATTCATTTGGGCCGAGCTAGCATAAAAAATACTCATGTGGTGCAACATGGAGGCGTAAAAAAAGGGTGCAAACAAAATTGAAGGTCAAAAATCATCATATGGAGAAGTAAACTCCGAACTAATTCACGGAGAGTAAACTCCTACAAAAATCATTGCATGAAGATGTGAACTTTGGACTAAATCACGGAAGGTAAACTCCTACGAAAATCATTGCACAAAGAAGTGAACTCCGGATAAAATCACATATAGTAAACTCCTATGAAAATCATCATGTAGAGAGTAAATTCCGATAAAAATCCTAGAGAGTGAAACTCTAATAAAAAAAACCAATCATATCCGGAGAAAGTTAGTTATCCTCCTAGGGGAGATGTGGCAGCATGTTTTAGTCAAAGATAGCATAGAAAAGAGGTTATATAAGCAGGGAATTGAAAAAAAGGAAGCTTTTTTTGAAAGTTCAAGTGAGGAAGAGAAGAGACATTCAAAGCAAAAATCCTGCAAGGGAGAGGAAGAATACATCATCAGGGTAATGTAATTTTTATTAGTACTCTCTATTGTTCTTGCCAACTTTAGGATAATGCAAGGGAGAGGAAGAATACATCATCAAGGTGTAACTCCGCACCATGCACAATACAAGGTTGGCACCAATTGTGTACAAATGCACAATAGAAGGTTGGCACCAACTATACACTAAGTGCACAGTACAAGGTAACCTTGTACAACTTATACCATATATATGCATATTATTCATACACATATATACATAAAGTTCAACTTCAAACTAATACTAATAAGTATTTTAAATACCAGTCCCCTCCTGATGTACTAGTTCATGAACAAACCAGTACGCATGGGTGTAACCTAGTATCGACATGTGGTGCTGGAGATAATAGTTGCTACCAAGGTTCAAGGAACCGGTCGGTTTTGCTAGTTCGTACCAGTCAAGTGAACGTGCAAAATGAGCGGAGCAAGCGGGAGAAGGAGAAGATGAGAGGGAGAGGAAGAGGGAAAAGAAGGGAAAGAAGAACCGTGGCGGCGGCCGCGATAGCCGATGCGAGCGGGCGGCGGCAAATGCAAGTGCCGATGCAAGCGGGCGGCGACAGTCGTGTCTAGGTCTTCCTCTTCCTATTCTTCCTTCTTTTTCCTCTTCTTCCTTTCTTCTTCCTCCTCTTCTTCCTTTCTTCTTTCTTCCTCCTACTGCTCCGCCCGCTGCTCCTTCCAATTCCACCAATATGTATTAGTCCGGCCGGTGACCAGTTAGACCAAAACTTGAAACCTTGGTTGCTACTGATACAAGGAATATATATATATATACTACCAATCTTGTACTTATGTACCCATCAGCCTGACCCTTCTAAAGACTACTTAATAGATTTAACAAGAAATTCAAGCATAGGTGCATAGGTATGCATCCAACAATCGTAGTTGGAATTACATCTTTTTGGATCAATGTCAAGAAATTATGATATGCATGTGATATGTCATTCTTCGCAAGTACTAGAAAATCCATTCAAGAAGAGAAAATGTCCATGATTTTAGTTTTTTGTTGTGCTTTGTCTTACCATGACTAAAATTTTCAGGGTGTCCGTCTTTTTATATTGGTCCATACGTCATGATTAACATTTTCAGAAGTTTATGATTCCACATTCTGCACATGTAATTGTCAACAAATAATGTTTGTACCATGAACCAAAATATAGTGACAGCCCAAAATTTTCAAGCCAGAGAAGGAGAACAACACTATTATGTAAAAAATAAATTGTACACATTTATTCTAAAAACAGACAAAACAAGTAGTTTGTCTGCTAAAGAGATAATGAGACATAAGAAATGATGCTTCAAAAGTTACAGAGACCACAAATTGAATCTCAAACTAAACAAACTATTTACTAAGACATTGAAAAGAAGTTAACTACGAACCTCCAAAACTTGAATAGCAGCTGAAACAGCATCTATACATCCACCATTGCCCTACAAACATCAGAAAACATAAGATAAAGCCAACAATTTGTGGAAAGCACAATTCCTGCATAACAACATAAGTATCACATGCTTAAAAAATTTTCACATTTTCAAGGCTGATAATGATATGGGTATCACTAATTCAAAGACCTATAAAACGATAACAAAGTTACTAGTTTAAGCATGCTTGTCTGGTCCATTGCCCGAGCATATGTTCTTAAGTCTTAACTAGTTAATTATTTCGTTGCATTGTGTATAATGGCTGTAATAGTAGAGGGATCACATCCACAAGTTTTGCCAACAATACATGACATATTAATGAGAAAATAAGGAACACTTTTCTTCAAAAGAAAGGCAAATGAATGCATGCCAAATATACCAATACTAACTAGAACCATATATCAGTATATTCTGGTAAATATAGGTCCTAGTATTAGATCAGTATACCAATATGGACCAAAATTAAAAACATTATTCGGATGCAAGGACTTAAAAACTAGTCTATACTGCTCTATAAGGTGGTAAATTACAATTAAAGCTTGGTGATGGACACTATGTCAATAACCTAGAGGCTCCCACTCCAACATTTATGCTTTCATCTCCTTCTTTCAATAACTTCTTCAGCTTTAGCCCATATATACCTTGGTGAACTAAATAGCAACTTTTCTCATCTCGATGTCTATATATCTTAGCATACCAAGTAGAAAATTTTCTCATCTACATGCCTCTATGCCATTAATACACTTATTTGTGCATGTCGACTCATATGGTCGAGCAGATGCATGGACCCACAGCTATTTGAGTACCTCTCTCATGAACAAGCAATCCTCTAATTGCCACATATAACCCGTGATACTAGTACAATCTTGGATTAGTATGTTTGGGCCGGTATAAGCGATACATACCGATTTTTATTTTCTAATGCAAACTATATGTGCATTGACAAGGAACACTATTTGTGTGATTTTCTCCTCTCATAGAACAAATGAGTAGCTTTCTTATGTGCATTGATATGTGTTATCTTCTCATGCACATAGACAAACAAAACTACTACATGACACCTTTTATTTGAAAATTACAAGAAAAAATTATACTTGAAATGGCATCAGCTTTCCTACCTTGAGTTTACAAAAAGTGTTGGAGCTTTAATATATTAGATAGAATTTTTACCATCTTGATATTAGTTAACCACTAAGAACCACTTCTTTCCATCTATATTGTCAAGAAATTGTTCTAGATGTTAGGATCTCGCAATCCTATAACTTAGATTAGCTCAAACGATCTAAACTGTGGATATAAACTTAATAAGAACAGCTGCTGTAGAAATTCAAATCCTAGTCATAGAATTTGTTGGATTTACAATGTATTCTGATCTTATAAAATAGGTGATTAAGTATCAAATCTCCTTACCTTCAATTTGTTTATTTGCTAATTGCTGAGTTAAGCTCCTAAGTTGTATAAATAATTAGGGGGATACAAGATTTTTTACTCACTCCTGTTATGCTCCTGGTCATGGTCGACCTAATGCCCCTACTATCAACCTCGAAAGTTCATCTCTTCATGTCATCATCAACCTCACCCTATTGAAAGTATGTTGCTACTTACTCTCTCTTGTCTCTTTGATGCTAAGCATGTTGTCAAACTTCATTGTTTTTGAAGATAAAGCTAGTAGTACTCTTCTTTGATGTTATAATTATTGTGCTTCTACCTAATTCCTCCCTGATTAGTATTTAATTTATTTAACTATTTAGAAAATAGTAAACACGAAACTATAGACAATATATATTAGTGGGTTCAATATAATTTAATTCATACTTTATTATCATACTAATATGGTTGTGTCAATTTGCTCTTATTATATAACTATTCATTTGTTCAAATGTATTTTAATTATTTGTTAGGATTTTATGATCTTACACTTTGATCTTATGATCAGATCCAATGAAGCTTTCATCATTTCTTAATCCGAACAACCTTGTTTTCCATCCAACACAAACAAAAGTGGATTCATAATTTAAAAAGTGTTTGAACATGAAACTAATAGCTAATGCAATTTTTCCATTGTCCTCATCCGTCAATCCAACCTATGAAAGCAATATGGTTTGACAATGACATCATAATGATGTCATAATTAGTTGACTTCTGAAATATATATATGAAAATTTTATATTTTTAATTGGAAAGGTGATACGATTTCTACGAGATCACCACCACTGTAACATTGGATCAGCCAAAAGTGTAATCAATCGGGGATGGTTCAATCACTTCTCAAAGATCATCCTTGATCTGTTTTAATGACAACCCCAAAAAAAACACTTTCTCAAGTTCCGCTCACTAGAAGGAAAATGATTTTTTTTATTTTTCTGCAATATAATTAATAAGTAAAGAAAAGCCTTCTAGTTGTTTCATAGTAGTTGAAACATTAGGGAACGGCAATGCTCTCCCCCAAATAAGAACAAAAACGGCAAAAAAAATCGTAGCAGCAATAACTTCGAACCCAAAAAGAAAGAAACCCTAGGAGACGAGGAAATCACCGCGCGAAGTAAAGAGGCGGCGGCAAGGCAGGCGCGCTTCATGGCTTTTCTGTAGGTCTTCTCGTTAGTAGGAGAGTGGAAGCCAGCGCCCACATGGACCGCAACGAAGAAACGATTGCAGTCGCCGTCGACTGCCATCTCTCGCTATTTGCACAGCCAAGAAGGTGAAGAGAGATTTCAGTGCGCAGGCGAGATCTGGGGAGGCGAGGCGCTCAAGAGTCGAATCGTTTCCTCCGGGTAGGGTACTACCACTTCCAATTTCCAGAGAGGCAAAGACAATCGAAAGCGCCTACTGAACCCGTATATAAAGCAAAACATTTGTGCGGAAGGCTGTCCAAAAAAATAATGAAACGTGGTCGTACTTGATTTCAGTCGGAAGAATATGAGTTTGAATCGATTATTTATTTATTTTTTTATTTAAAATTTAAATTTTTCTATTTTTTTTAATTTTAAAATTTTCCTTTTTTATATTTATATTTATTTCTTTACTTTAAATTATTATTTTTTTATCTTTTTTACTTTTCTTTTATTTTTTGTTTTTATTTTTATTTTCATATTTTTTTATAATTTTATTTTTATTTCTTATTTTTTTTAAAAATTTTTTTTCTTATTCTATTATATTTACACTTTTATTTTTATCTTTATCTTATTTTTTTATTTATATTTCTTCCTTTTTCTTATTATTTTTTATTTTTATTTTTATTTATTTTTTTTATTTTTTCTTCCTATTATATATTTTTATTCGTTCTTTTTTTTTATTTTTAATGTTTTATTTTTTTATTTCTTACTTCTTCTTTTTTCATTTTTAATCTCATCTTTGACTTTTTATTTTTCATTTTTGATATTTTATTTCTAATTTTTGGTTTCTATATTCTGATTTTTTTTATTTTTAATTTTTAAACTTTGATTATCGATTGCTGATTTTTGTTTTTGATATTTCATTTCTGATTTATGATTTTTTTTTATTTTTGATTTCTTATTTTTTTTTATTTTTTTCATTCTGATTTTTAAATTCTTATTTATTTTAATTTTAATTAGAAAATTTCTAATTTTTAAAATTTTTTTA
Organism: Costus lasius; assembly: GCA_027563935.2. Taxonomy (NCBI): domain Eukaryota; kingdom Viridiplantae; phylum Streptophyta; class Magnoliopsida; order Zingiberales; family Costaceae; genus Costus; species Costus lasius. The sequence goes on from CM050448.1 coordinate 103,203,270, forward strand.
TTTTTTATTTTTTTATTTTTTATTTTTTTTTATTTTTTTATTTTTATTTTTTATATTTTATATTTTATTTTTTATATTTTATATTTTATATTTTATATTTTATATTTTTTTATTTTTTTATTTTTTTATTTTTTTACTTTTTTAATTTTTTAACTTTTTTAATTTTTATTTTTTATGTTTTATTGTTATTTTTTATTTTCTATTTTCTATTTTTTATGTTTATTTTTCCCATTTTCCTTTTTTCTTTTTTTCTTTTTTAATTTATTTTATTTTTTGATTTCTTTATTTTTAATTTTTTTAATTTTTTTTATTTATTTATTTATTATTATTATTATTTATTTTTTATTTTTCCCATTTTTCATTTTTTTATTTTTATTTTTTGCATTTTTCATTATTTTATTGTCTTTTTTTTTAATTTTTTATTCTTTATTTTTTATTTTTCATTTTTTTTTTCATTTTTTCATTTTTTCATTTTTTCATTTTGTTTTCCTTTTTTATTTTTTCTTTTTCTTTTTTTCTTGTTTCCTTTTTCTAATTTTTATTCTTACTTTTTTTATTTTTTTATTTTTTCACACCGAGTCACTATTTTTTTCTTTCACCTTAGCCAAGTAAAGTTGATTAATAATCTCATTTCTTCATACAATTGAGAATTTCATTGAAAACTTACTTAAAATGTGTTACTAAAATATAAAAATATTTATTCTAAGTAGGTTCTCTATTTTTTTGTATCTTTATAATATTTAAATGCATTAATAATAGTTTCTGCTCTAGTATTTTTTTTTATTAAAATCATAAATATCATTATATATTAATTCAATAATTTTAGGCTATTTCACACTAGCATAAAAGTTTAGAAATATGATATAACATACTCATTATTAATAAATAAATAAGATTTACATAACATATTTACTATTCCAAACATTATAAAATTCAAAAATTTAATGAAACATAAGAACTAGAAAAATCAAATATATTTGAAAAAACAAGTAATAACTTTGTATCAATTCATTATGTTGCATAAATAAACTAATTATGTAATTAATAAACTTTGCTTCACTAAGAAAATTAGACCAATTTACTAATTCTCACTTAATTATGATTAGCCCAAAGCTGTTTGCTTTAGTAAAGGCATAACAAATTGGTTGATGGTTAGGATCTTACCAACAGATCTAAGAGAGTGTTCATAATAACTATAGTCATGGCTAGCTCAAAGCAAACGGCTTTGGTAAAAGCTCAAAAAATCCGTTGACAGTTGGGATCTTACTCACATATCCATTGGAGACTTTGAGTTTTTACTAATCTTGTATTAAATTTTCAGGAAATAGAAGTCCTTGGAAAAATACCCAAACCAAACAAGCCCACTCCACTAGTATTCCCTAAATCACTATAAACTCTACCTCCTGCTCCACAAAAATTCCGAACTTATACATCTTTACTTGAATTTCAACAAAAAATCTTAGATTACTTATGGTCTGCCAAAGCTAACCCAAGCCTATTACTTCCAAGCTTCCGACACCTCGAATCCCTCCTTCAGTACACAAATGAATACATCCAATTCCAAGCTATGGAAACTTATCAATATTGGGAAAAGGCTGAACCCCAGTATATCCCACAAGGATATAGCTATATATTAAAGAACTTGAAGCCAAGAATAAGATATTATGGAAACGACTCAAAAAAGGAAAAAAACGAATTGACAGTTATCTGAAACTATTATGAGACTAACAGACAGCAGGAAGCATTAATATATGAAGAGTTTCCAGAAAAAGTAGATGAAGTAAAACTTCTGATTCTATAGAAAGTCCAAGAAACAAAATATAAAGACTTTATTGAGAAATAGGAACATCTAAAATCTTTGACATTACTTATCTTCTTCTTCCTAAATCTAGATTCATTGTATTTTTCATCCTTTCCATGATAAATTCCTTTCTACCAAACATAGCCTAAAGGTTTCAACTTAGACATAAATCCTATGAGTCCCAGAATATAGTATTTTTGCACCTCACTATGACTCACAGTGCAAATGTGCCCAAAGAAATCAAGTTAGTCAGATTTTCGTTGATTTAATGACATGGCATGATCAAGCTGTTCATGGCAGATATATTAACCTCCAAGACTATATGAATGATAGGTTAGTTGCTAGAGTTCTACTATATACAGAACACCATGTAGAGCTTTTAACCTTAGACTGAGCTATAACTATTGTTAAGAAAAATGCTAAAGAAGGTTAAACCACCAGGCTTTATTAACCTCTGCATTAAATTAATTAACCCTGGTTATGAAACTGAAATTCTTGATTTAGCTAGACATGAGATACTGATCACATTACTACACAGGGTAAGACCAAACAAGACTCCCTTGGCTCTATCAGACTAGGAGAAGAAAGAACTACAAGACTCCCTTGGCTCTATCAGATAAGGAGAAGAAAGAACTATTGGAAGACGATACAGTTCGAAGCCTGAAAAACTAGCGCATTATGAACATGCCAATCAAATCCAAATAGACAAACCTCATACTAGAAAATAAATATCATAAAGTCTATGCTTCACAATGGGATTGAGAAAAATCTTAATATCTCATTTTCGAACATGGTGAGTTATGACCCTGGACAAACTCATCACTTGAGGCATATCAGGAAAGCTGGAGACGCATTTGTAGGGGTGAGCATTCGGTGAAAACCGAAATCGAATTTACCGAAATTAATTAACCGAAATTTTTTTTACCGAATTTTCAAAAACCGAAACCTAACCGAATTTTGTAAAAACTGAAATTTTACCGAACCGAATTTACCGAAAAAATTCGGTAAATTCGGTAAATTACCGAAAAGTTTAATTATTAAAGATTTAGTTAATTATATGATTAGTAATTAGGTTATTAAGTATTAGATAATAGATTTTATACTTTTAGTAACTAATTATAATATAATATAGTATATTTTATTTTTTAATGTATATTGTATATTTTATATATTTTAATATATATATCGGTAAATTCGGTTTTTTACCGAACTGAAAAAAAAAAACCGAACCGAAAACCGAAAACCGAAATTTAATAAAACTTAAAACCGAAACCGAAACCAAATTTATTTTTACCGAACCGAATTTACCGAAATATTCGGTAATCGGTAAAAACCGATTTTACCGCACCGAATGCTCACCCCTACGCATTTGGCTATTATTTCCAAATTTGTTCTTATGAAGATGATTGGGATGATGACCATAGTAACGAAGCAGCATTTGGCCATCCAGACCCAATTTGAGAGAAGGCTGCCCACATGAAGCCCAACACTTGGATGTAGCCCAACAAATAGAAGCCCAAATGGAAGCCCAATATTTAAAAGAAGTAGCCCAACAAACAGAAGCCCAAGAAGAAAATTTGGGAGACACAGGAAGAAGCCCTCACAATCCAAATGATAGAATAGCCTGCAACACTACCAGACTCCACTAAATCTCCACTAGCCAAAGCTAGATTCCCACTAGCTAAAGTTTTACCACTATCTTGATGACACCTTTTCACCTATAAAGATGACTCACTTATTACTCTCCACCATGAAGAAAGCCTGACCAATTGTCCTTTTTCTTCCATGCACCCAACTCCAACATGATCCCCACTACTGCCACCACTTATCACTTCCACTACTACTTCTCTTAACCAGGAAGCAATCCTTCCTCCCGCATCTATAAATACCCCCAAGTGCAATAAAGAAGATATAGATCTATCAAAGACTCAGCGACTTGAGCATCAAAGACCAGAAGTTAAAGTGCGATCTTTCCTACTACTGTATGTGAGTAAGAGTGTGATACTACTAAGTGTGCAACTACTACATATGTATAAAGGTGTGAGTGTACTTAGATCTTTATAAGTATTTCTTTTTAATAAAGTTTGTATTATTATAATCTTCTATGTTCTTTCTTGATCATCGTTGGCTAGACTCTTCCCTATTGGGAAACCCCAGACAATTTTAAAATAAAAACACAGTGGAAACAAAGCCCGAAACGAGTTTCCTAATTTAACAAGGACCAGTCTTATGAGAGAACCACCGGATATGATAGAGCATGTACCTTTTTCAAATAATTTAGGAGCGATCGATGGTGGCATTGAGATGTGCAAGTGTCTGTCCTCTACGCTCGTGCACACACGGGCTCCTTAAGATTCCTCTTTCTCCACATTTGGTGCTAGTCTCGAGAGAAAAGATCCACGCCTCTAGGATTTATCACGTTACTTGCGCCACCTTATAGAAGATGCACCAAGGTGTATCTTTGCGCCACCAACAAAATGCGGTGCATAATGCCTTGCATTTTGATAGTAATTTTTGGTATTATTTTATCTCAAAACAAGGCCAAATTTGATATTTTTATGTCCCATATAGACTTATTTACTTGTTTGCTTAAGACGCTTCACTTTTCTTGTTTTTTTGCTATTTCAAATAACCCATGTTTAAATAGCTTTAACTTTTGAAAATCAGAATTGCTCATACTTGACCTTACTCCTTGTGGGACCAACATTTTATATATTACTGTGATAACATCGTGCACTTGCGGTGCGTGTCAGTGCGCAAGGGAGAAGTACTATAGCCTTCCCTTCACAAGCGTCAATCCACAAGTAGATGCACCAATGAAAGAGAAGGAAGCCACCACTAAGAGGTCTTGCGCCACCAATGAGGAAGCTTGTCACCACAACGAAGAAGGGGATGACAACTTCACAAGGGGTGCCCAAGAGAGAGCTTGGCGGCTAGGGTTTGAGTGGGGAGAGGAATTATCTTAGGCGGCTAGGGTTCAGAGAGATAAGCATGATGTTATGCACCCCCAAGCCCCTCCTTATATAGAGTTAAGTCATGAGTCCTACTACTTAAGTCGCGAATAAATATATTATATTTATTCCTATTAATTGAATATAAATATTCAATCATGCACTTAAGCTGTGGACCCCTCCTGATTATGCTAAAATCAATTGACAAAGCCTTCGAATAAATCTAGCACTTTTTATGACACTTGACATGTTGACTGAACCTAGTCACCCAAGGTCAAATGTGGTCACTGATGAGTGTTATTTTTATATGATTTAAAGTCTCATTTATACCATCATTTTAGGCTTAAGTTTTATTTTATGTCAGAATTTGATATCTTTTCCCGTTAAGTATGGAATCTTTACTATTTTTCGTTTGTTTGTGAAATGCAGGTCATTTTACTATATTTTCATGAAGATTTTGAAGATTTGAAGTTATGAGAAGATTCGTCACAGTTCAGCAAGGTCACATGTCAAATTTCAGCATTTTTGGAGTTTTTTATAGTGATCACGACCTACCCGTTCTCACCATCACGGCCGTGATCATCTTGGCATTCCAGTCCATCTTTTCCGAAGTAAGCACGGCCTGGCCATGACAGCCATCACGGCCGTGATCAACCTCCCAGATTTTCAACGTGCTCATCACGGCCGGCCCGTGATGGTCATCACGATCGTGAAGACCCACTTTCCAGACTAACGAACTCGTCACAGCCTACCCGTTCCGCCCATCGCACCTGTGATAGCTTTCGCCAAATTTGACCTTTCGACGGTTTTTCGCCTGATTTGGATGATTCTAAAGTTGGAATTTGCTAAAATTTTAGGGATAACTTCCTAACTGCCTAAGGAAGAGATTGAGTCTTAAAAAGACATTTTTTGGGCAGTTATAGGGTTCGAATCCTTGGAGAACTTGACTAGGGCGAAAGACGGGCGAAAAACCAGCATTTGAGGGCTTGTTTGACCAGATTTCTTTGGGGTTTTCGAGAAAAGACCAAAGATTTGTCGTCTCCTACCTTTAATCTATAATTTCCCTAACTTTTGGTTGTATTTTTTGGGTTTTTACGAGTTAAACGATGTATTTCTTAGCGTAAAACCCTAGTTCGGGACTTGGGTCTAGCCCGTTGAATAAATTATCACATATGAACATCTTTATGAATCTCAATAATATCTTTTAGTAAATTTATTTATTCAAATGTGGTGTGCTTATTGCGTATTTGTGTTTTGGCCAAATATTGATATGTTTTAAGTGTTGCAAGAAGAGCCGAAAGGTGAATCGTAACACTCGACTGCCCATTTGAACTTGTGACTTGAATTACGAGAGTCGTTCAACGTCACTCGAGGACTAATGATTGTCATAGAACCCATTGGGTCTTTCCTAAGTTAATAAGCCACGAGAGTAGGAGATTAGCTTAGGTAGACACCAGTTTACGCTTCGAGAGAAGGTAACCTGTATAATAGGACTAATCGCCTTAAATGATTTACTATCGGATTACGCTTCGAGAGAAGGTAATCCGTTTCTAAATTCGACTCATTAATTGTTTTACATTTAAGCATTCGACGTGGTGAAACCTAAAGTCCCGAGCATTCTTCAAAACTGTAAATCTCATTTAGTCGTTGACTCTTAGATTCGATATTTTAGACTTAGATTAGTTCATTTTCTTAATTCTATTTTTGATTATCTAGCTTTCACCCTGCTCCCTTAGGACGATATTTTACTACTGCGATAGAAACCGTACACTTGCGGGGCCTATCAAGTTTTTGGCGCCATTGCCGGGGAGCAAGGTGTAGTCAATATCGACTAAATAGTTGATTTGATAGACTAGATCACTTTTTGTTTAGTGTTTGCCTTTTGTTTTTATTTTAGTACATTTGTAAATACTTCTTATCTTCTTCCTTTCTTCAAGCTTGTATTATCTGGTTTACTAATCCTGTGTATGCCAAGAACAATTAGAATAGGAAACTTAGTACCATAAGATCTAGAAATCGAGAGGACCTTTCGAGCTCAAAGGAAAGTCCAGGATCAACAACTTGAGGAGCCTCAATGAACCACATCTATAATGGACCAGACCCGTTCACTGAAAGATTTTGCTGCACCAAACGTGCAGGGCCTGCATTCTAGCATTGCTCGACCGGCAGTCGAAGCAAATAACTTTGAGATAAAGCCGACCCTTGTGTATATGGTTCAGCAGAACCAATTCAGTGGTTCACCGTAGGATGACCCCAATTTATATTTGTCAATTTTTCTTGAATACTGTGATACCCTCAAAATTAATGGGGTAACTTCTAATGTTATTCACTTACATCTTTTCCCTTTTTCCCTTAGGGACCACGCGCGAGCTTGGCTACAGTCTCTTCCTCAGGGCTCCATCACAACATGGGATCAGCTTTCCCATGCATTCCTCGCTAAATACTTCCTGCTGAGCAAGACGGCTCAATTGAGGAACCAAATAACGAATTTCAGCTAGAGGGAAGGTGAGTCGCTTTACGAGGCCTGGGACCGTTTCAAGGAGTTGCTACGAATGTGCCCGCATCATGGACTGGAAAAATGGGTACTAGTGCATACCTTCTATAATGGTCTCCTGTATAATACTCGCTTGCCTATAGACACAGCCGTCGGCGGTGTGCTAATGAATAAGAACGTCGACGATGCCATGAATTTGATCGAGGACATGGCTTTGAATCATTACCAGTGGACAAGTGAGAGAAACGTCCCGATAAGAGGAGGAGGTAAGCATGACTTAGATATGTTGAGTTCGTTGGCGGCCAAAGTTGACTCCTTGTCGCATCAACTAACTTCAATGCATTTCAATACATTGTTTGTTAATTCGATTACATGTGAAGTTTGTGGTAACTTGGGACACGGTGCTACTAACTGCCAAATTATGGCCCCTTCTTCTTCTGATTTGTCTTTAGACTAGGTTAATGCTATATAACAAGATCAGAGGAACCAGAATGACCTATTTTCATGCACATATAACCCCGGATGGAGGAATCATCCAAACTTCTCCTACCGGAACACTTAAAACCAAGCCAACCCATCGAACTTCAACAATCAAGCTCCCCAGGGAAATTCTATCAATCAGTTCTCTCATCCTCAATTCAGGCAACCACCCGGATTTCAACAAAGGCAGTTTAATCAGCGTCAGAAATCCAGTTTAGAGTTACTGTTGGAGAATTTTATCAATACCCAGTCAATGCGAAATGAGGGTGTTGATGAGTATATTCGGCAGTTAAATTCCAAGGTGGACTTCCTGATTTCTTACTCGAAGACACTTGAGCACCAGATTGCTCAATAAGCCAGTTCATCCTCTAGGCCATTAGGGAAGCTTCCCTCTCAACCTAAGGCAAATCTGAGGGAGCACTGCAATGCGATTATGATTTGCAATGATGCCCAGTTGGAAGATTCCTAGATGACAGTTGGAGATTATATTGTTGGAGAGTTTTCTGAAGATGTAAGCACAGATACCCAATATTCAGAGGAAATACCAATGGAGTCAGAGGTCAAGCAAGAGCTAGTATCTTCTCCTCCACCACCTCACAAGTCACATGTCCCCTGTCCTCAGAGATTGGCTATAGCATTGACGGGATAGTATAGCTCCTTCATTCAGAACCCGCAGCCCAGAAAGCTTAACGATATATATAGTTTTACTGTCTCTTGTAAGATTAGCAATTTTTCATTAGAGAGAGCTCTCTGTGACTTGGGGGCTAGTGTTAGTGTCATGCCTCTCTCCTTTTTTAAAAATCTAGATTTGGGAGGCTTATGTTAGTGTATGCCCTGCAGACCAATGTATGGACATGGTCCGGCATTATTTGAATGTACTTTGATAAAATTGATATAATCAATTAAGGCGTGGTCGTTATTATGCAGATTGCTTTACCTGCGTTGATGTATCGAATTGCATAATTAATGTCCCATGAGTTTGGTTGGATCCATTCTCATAGTAATCCCTAGTCAAGGTGCCTTAGCCGATAAGGGACAACTTTGGTGCATGTGAGATTGGTGTATGGGTTGGTTAGGTGCGGGGCACAATAACGCAGACATACAGGTGCATTAGATGCACTGGAGTGACCCACTATGAAGATTGACTTGTCTAGTCAATAGGTCAATCTCACATGCGAGAGGTTTGCATTGATCCTTAGACTTGAGATATTCATGTCTAGATTTGATGATGGATGTGTTTTGATGCAGTCTTATGTCTCTCTGTAAATGGGAGACCAAAATGATTGTCATTGGGCATATCATAAATCACATAGAGATATGAATGACCAATAGTAGGATTTGCCCCTTCCTTAATTGGAAGCATGATATCCACTTTGGGGCACCCCACCTCATTGGTGCATGACAGGAATGTATGGCCATATTGTTTGAGTCATGACTAATAGATTGGATTAATAAACCTGAGACTAATCCAATGGCAGGATATCAATTTAGGCAAAAGGGATACATAATGCAATAGGAATCCTCGTTGCTCGTTTAGGAGTTGTTGCCAGATGACTTAAGTCCACTGACATGGGTAGTAGTGATGTGTTGCTAGATACCTCTCACTACTTATGATGATTCTATCATTATTGCCATCGTCATTTGGATCCTACGGGGTCACACGCAATAAACTCTTGACGTTGCATTAATCAGAAGCCTTATAATTAAGTTATTGGATAGCTTGGATCTATTTGGAAGATTTCGTCAGCGCCAATGGGCCTGATGAGTTGGAAGAGAGTTATTGGAGCCAAACTTCATTTTTGGCAGGTTGACCCAAAATGAAGTTGGATTAGGGTTGCATTGGATTGGATCCAATGGCTTAATCAGCCCATGTAATGAAGTTTGGGCTAGCTCATTACCCAATGAGACCCAATAACAAGTTGTTATGAAGAGTGAATTGGCTAAAAGGGTATAATGGGGAGAAATCATCCCCATAGGCGCATGAAGGGCATAATGGGGTGTAATGGGCGCCTAGTGCTTCATTAGGAAGCTTTTGGCGCCTCCCCCTTCATCCTTTCATGGTATGCTTGCTTTCTTGGCAAGTCTTGGGGTTGATATGGCTTATTGGACTTCTATGGAAAGACTTGAGCGCATATGGTAGAGGGCTATGGGTTTATGGAAATTCCTTGGAGTTTTTCCTTGCTTCAAACCCTAACTGCTCACTCCCCCTTAACCCTAGCCGAATTCCTCATGAAGAGTTGTGCCCCACTCCCTCTTGCTTGACTGCCTCTTGCTTCTATATATTGGAGGCATGCGTGAGGCTCTTGTGAGTAGACAATTCGGGCAAATAAACAACAAGGAGGGAGAGTGCAAGGCTTTGGCGCAAGTCTTCTTCTTCCACATTGAAGTCGCAAGCAACTTCCTCTTCTTCTCTCTTTGGCGCAAGAAGGAGGATTGCTTGGTGCCTTCATCTTCTTCCATAAGGCCGCATGCCCTCATCCTTACCTCTTCTTGGCGCAAGAAGGATAAGAGCTAGGTGGCATCATTTTCTTCCTCATCTTCTCTTGGCGCATCTACCTTAGAGGTGGCGCAAGACTTAAAGAGGGTGAACAAGGCTTGATTCTCTTCTCGAGGCTATCACCAAGTGTGGAGGGGAGCAACGTTGAGAAGGTCGAAGCATGGATACTTGTAGAGGACGAGCACTTGAGCATCTTCAACATGGCATCATCAACCAAACGAGCAAGAGAGGTATCATCTCTAACACATCCTTGTGTTCTCTCTCTCGCATGGATCCTTGGGAAAGGAATGTGTTTCGGGTGTAATGCTTCTTCCGCTGCGTCCTGGGACTGCAAAAATTTTTATATTACACCAGGTATTCCCCAACAGCTTAAAACCAACATCTATGGCCTTTCAGCTCGCTAATGGCTCTATTCACCATCCAGAGGGAGTAGTGGAGGATGTGCCAATTAAAATTGAAAAATTCTTTATTCCAGTGGACTTCATGGTCCTGGATATGACGGAGAATGCCCGACTACCGCTTATATTGGGCCGACCCTTCCTTGCTACCGCCGGGGCCTATCAGTCACCTGATGGTCAACTAATCTCAAAGCATTATCCAACTCTATATAATCATCTCCCATCTTAATGCATGCATCCACGATGCATAAGACTCTCAAATAGATCTGAATCATCCAGAGATTCGATTTGAGACTACCTGATCAGTATGGAATCTCGAGTGTCTATATGTGCAACTCTATAGGTTCCTCTGATGTTGGCAGTGATGACCTTATTATCATAAGTAGTAAGTGACACCTAACAATATATCGCTACTATTTAAGTCATCAGAATGGATATCATAATCGACAACCCCTAAACCGCAATAAAGTACTTGTGCATTTTTGTCCCATTACCAAACTGATATCCAGATTGGATAAACGTATCACACTTATTTAACCTAATCTATTGGTCATGACTAAATCAGGCTCAACCAGGGTGTGGCCACGCACTTTCAATCATGCATCCATATGGGGGGCCCAAGGACGGTAAGTTTCCACTTAAAGAAGGGGCAAATCCTCTACTGGTAAGATGTATCTCTTATATGGCTTATGATATGCCCAATGACAACTATTATGACCTCCCTACTTCGGCGAGGCGTTAGGTTATATCAAAACACACCCTTTACCATATAGATACACAAATCTCCCTCAAGTCAAAGGACCAATGCATCTCTGTCACTGTGAATTTTAACTTGAGACATTAAGTTAAAACTTCATGGCGGGTCAATCCAGTATATCTACCTCGATATACCCATATGACTGCATTTAGCACCTTGTGCTTAACCAGTGTATAAACTAGTCTCACCTGCACCATAGCTATCTCCTATCTACTATGATACTCAACTAAGGATATAACATTTGAGATACAATATATCTCCAGGGACATCATCATTGATTCATCAATATGTAATAAATCCTCATTGACACATTCTACACGAACAACATCTTTATTATGATAATTTATTCTTCTATTACAATCTCTAGCTAAGTGGTCTTGGCTTCCACAAGTAAAACAACTAAGTATATTTTTATAATCTCGAATTTTGTTAAATTTTCTTATATGTCGAGATTGATCAAGATAATGTTTCCTTGCACTAGTCTTTTTTAAGAAATTTTTTTCTTTTTAAATCTTGTATATTTCTTAGGTTTCTGTACTACTTTATCATATTTTTGAGGAGTATAAATATTTTTTCAAAAATTATATTCTCCTTTTTAATTGCCCAACTATTTGAAGTTCAGTGCATTTGTTTACTAATTGGTCAATAATGAACTTTATTCTAGTGGATATATTATCTAATTGAGGTACATACCCTATGTGTAATTGCTCTTGAAATTTTTTATGGATTATTGTTCCTAGTGGATCTAGTAATTTCATAAAAAGTCTATCTGTGATTGATTTATCATAAAAACATCCTGCTAATGCACTATAATATATATAATCTTGTAAAAAGGGTTTTTGATGCCTTGCATTTTAGTAGCAATTTTCATTATTATTCTATGATTAATCTAGGCCTATTTTGATATTTTTACACTCTTTTAAGACTTATTCATTTCATTATTATTCTATGATTAATCTAGGCCTATTTTGATATTTTTACACTCTTTTAAGACTTATTCATTTAGAAGCTTCGGAATATTCACTTTTTCTCGTTCTTGTGAAATTTCAGGTAAAATCACCCAATTTTGAAGTTTTTTTTTTTTTGAAGATTCTAAGGCCATGGAGTGATTCCCCACGAGAAGATGAAACTGCCCATCAAATTTGGGCTCAATCGGAGTTAGTTTGAAAAATACGGCTAGGTGAACCCCGTAGGGTTCACCGGTGCTTTCACTTGATGTCCGAAAGTTCACAGAAGACTTTACCGCCTAGTGAACCCCACGGGGTTCACCCGTGATTCCTTCTGAGGGAAACCTGCACAGAAATTTATAGGAGACTTCACTGGCAGGTGAACCCGGCGGGGTTCACCGGTGCTTCTTTCGCGATGAAACTGTACAGCAAGCTTCACCACTTAGTGAATCCCACAGGGTCCACCCGTGATTCTTTCCAGCCAGCTTGACATCCACTTGAATTTTTGATGATTTTGAGCCCGATTGATGTCCAAATTTGGCAAGAGAGGACTTTTTGGAGAGCTGATTCGAAGGAGAACACAAGGAATATAAAAGCCCTAATTTTTATGACCTAAATAGAGAGAAATTGGCAAAAAGGCGGCTAGGGCGAAGGAGGACGACGGATAACGTATTCGTGAGGTGTTGTCGCGAGATTGGATCATTGGAGCTTGTCGATTCTTCTAGTTTGGCATCAGTTCATCATCTCCTTCCCCTCAGAAATGTTTTCTTGTAGTTTTCCTATCTTTATAGAGAGATTTCTGAGTGATTCCATGAATATCATAGCGTAAAACTCTTTTCAGGGCTCGGTTGAAGCCCGCTGACGATTGTTAATTGCAACTTCTTATTCTAAACTGTTATTTAGATTTTTTTTTTGTATTGACATATTTTACTTTGCTATGAGTATTTCATGATTTTACCTTGGCCACGTATTTTCATGTATTAGCCGGCACGATTTATATCGAGAGAAGGATTGTGACGGTGGATCTTCTTAGTAAAACTTATGAATCTATGACACGAGAGTACTTGGTATTCACTCGAGGATTTCATAACCCATAGGGTTTGTTTAGAATGATCCACCGTGAGAGTAGGAGACCGTTCTAGACAAACACCAAGGTGTACCACCAAGAGGGGGCACCTTGTACCTTAGGGATAGGTTCCTTATGCAAAAACCTTGAATCCTTATAACCGATCCTTTTAATCGCAATTAAGATTGTCAGCGTGGTGGATACCAAGGCCCTGATCTCTCTCATATATATTCTCTCTAGTCATTGCTTTAGTTTCTCATTTACGATTAAAGCTTACAAAACTCATTTCTGTCCACCTAGATATCGAGACTTATATTTTCTAATACTTAACCTTGTTCCCTATGGGATTCGACATCTTTTATATTACTTCGACATTACCGTGCACTTGCGGGACGTGTCAAGTTTTTGGCGCCATTGCCAGGGAACAACGGTTAATATTAGTACATTTCTGAGAATTGGTAGACTAGGCTTTAGTTAGTTTACTTTAATTTCACTGTTACTCATCTTTGCTTTCTACTTATTGTTCGCCTTAGAACTTTACAATTGTGCTTGATACCTTTTATGCAAAGAAGTTCCAGGGCAGACAAACTCTTTGAAATAGACCCAGAGATAGAAAGAACATTCAGAAACATAAGAAGGCTTAAACAAGTTCAGCAAAAGAAAGACAAAAGCCAGATAGAGCAAATACCATTAGATATGAACAATGATCAAGCACCCCAACCTGCAGGGAATAACAACAACAGAATACTGCGAGATTATGCTGCCCCCTATGTACATGGATTACAATCAGGAATTGTTAGGCCTAATGTAGAGGCCAATAATTTTGAGATTAAACATGCTTTACTTTCTATGGTTCAACAACATCAGTTTGGTGGTTCTCCTCTTGAGGACCCCAACATGCATCTTGCTATATTTTTAGAGTACTGCGATACATTGAAAATTAATGGTGTTTCTACTGACACTATCAGGTTGAGATTGTTTCCTTTCTCTTTGAGAGATAGAGTAAAAGCATGGCTACACACTATACCATCGACTTCGATAAGAACATGGGGAGAGTTGTCTCAAGCCTTCATTTCCAAGTACTTTCCTCCTTCTAAGACGATTCAACTGAGGAATCAAATCACGAGTTTCATGGAGAAGGATGGAGAATCGTTGTATGAGGCGTGAGATAGATTCAAGGAGCTGCAGAGAATGTGCCCGCACCACGGCATAGAGACTTGGTTGTTAATCCATACATTTTACAATGCACTGAATTGTAACACAAGGCTCACTGTTGATACTGTAGCTGGAGGAGCCTTAATGAATCAAAGAGTTGAAGATGCCATGAACCTCTTGGAAGATATGGCGATGAACCACCACCAATGGTCATCAAAAAGAGGTATGCCTTCTAGAGCATCAGGTAAGTACGAAGTTGATGTCTTGACTTCATTAACCGCTAAGGTAGATTCTTTAACCAAGAGGTTGGATTCTTTTCCAATTAACCCCGTGGATGCTAATTCTATATCTTGTGAGTTATGTGGGGTTGTAGGCCATGCAGGTGCAGATTGCCAGCTGGGGATTGGTCAGTTGGTCATGAATCATTCTGAACACATGAATACAGTTGGAAATATTAACCCGATGAATAACCCATATTCCAACACATATAACCAAAGATGGCGCAACCACCCGAACTTTTCATACCAGACTACCCAACCAGTGCAACAACAACCGGCACAACCACCACAACCACCATAGGCAAATTACAGGCAATTTTCAGTGTTCCAAGCCAGGACTTACACTCCACCACCAAAGTCAAATCTGGAGTCTCTACTTGAGACTTTTGTGGCGGCACAAATCAAACAAAATGAAGTAGTGAATGAGACCATGAAACAAATGACATCAAAGTTAGATGCCTTAGCCGCCCACAATAAGATGTTGGAGACTCAGCTAGCCCAGCAAGCTAGCTCATCTACTAGACCTTCAGGAAAGCTCCCATCCCAACTAGAGGTCAATCCGAGGGAGTATTGCAATGTAATCTCAACCAGAAGTGGCAAGCAACTAGAAGATCCAAAAATTCCAACTGATGACAGAGGAGAAGATGCAACACCTAACACCAGAGATCAAAACCAAGGGACAACTCCTGTGACACTTGAATAGAGTGAGGAGGAGCGGCCTTATGTTGAGCCACCTGCATACAAACATTCAATTCCTTTTCCACAGAGATTAGTCAAGGCCAAGCTAGACAAGCAATTTGGTAAGTTTCATGAAGTTCTGAAAAAGCTTTATATTAACATGCCTTTTATCGATGTATTGTCAAAGATTCCTACATATGCCAAATTTCTGAAAGACATCTTTTCCAATAAAAGAAAGCTAGAGGAGGAAGGAACTGTTGCACTTACTGAGGAGTGCAGTGCGATTATCCAGAACAAACCCCCCCCCCCCAAAAGCTCAAAGACCCAGATAATTTTTTCATACCCTACCAGATTGGGGAAATGACATTCCAACGGGCCCTTTGTGACTTAGGGGCGAGTGTTAGTTTGATGCCCCTGTCCTTGTGCAAGAAGCTGAATTTAAGAGACTTGAAGTCAACCACCATTTCACTACAGTTGGCTGATAGATTGATTCACCAAGCTATTGGGATTGTGGAGGATGTCCCTGTCAAAGTAGGCAACTATTTTATTCTGATAGATTTTGTTGTGCTGGAGATTGATGAGGATAACAGATTACCTATCATTCTTGGGAGACCATTCCTTGCCACAACTGGTGCGGTGGTCGATGTCAAAAATGGAAAAATGGACTTAAACATCGGTGAGAATGTTATACAATTTAATTTATCAGACTCTCTAAAGAAACCTTCTCTTGCAGGTACATGTTGTCATGTTGATATCATAGAGAGAGAGATGTGAAGCACATTGAACCGTACAAGAGAGACATCGACCCGCTAGAAATATGTTTGCTTGATGCTGAGGACCGAGACATTGATGACCACACTACTGAATATTCACTATTGTTGGACTCGCACCCAGTTTTGAAGTCCAAGTCATCGAAGTTGGAAACTCTTTATAAAATGATCTTAGGAGAGATAGAAGAAAAGAAGATTGAGTACGAGAGCCTTCCTAGCAACCCTCACCATGAGTTCCTTGGTAACAACTCTATATATCAATGATAGTCAACGCCAATTTGAACAAAGAATACACTAAGCAATGGCACGACCAGCGCATTATCAAAGAGGAATTTCTTGAAGGTGATAGAGTTCTGCTCTTTAATTCTAGGCTAAAATTATTTCATGGAAAGTCAAGAACAAGGTGGTCAGGACCCTTCACTGTGCAACAAGTATATCCTCATGGGGCTATCAAGATCTGGGCATAGCATATAGGAAGTTTTATTGTAAATGGCTAGAGATTAAAACACTACTATCAGGATGACCGAATTGACAAAAGGGTTGTTCTCACCCTTTTTAACTCATCTGGTGTGGGTTGATAAACACTGTTTATGGTCGAGCTATAGACCTAAAACTAGCGCTCCTTGGAAGGCAGCCCAAGTTTTTGCTTGTTTATTTATATGATGTGTTGATTTCTTTTTGTTACGTTTTTGTTGAAAACTCTTACAGGTGAATTTTGATGTGTTTTGTTATGTTTTCATCGAGGTTTTTGCTGATTGAGATTTATTCTATATTGTAGGAACACTTTCTAGAGAATTGGAAATCAAAGCCAAGCATTTTTTGCAGCATAGTGTGAATCACGGCTAGGCCGTGATTATGGTGTTCGCCCGTGATAGCATGCCATTTCTGTTCTCCCGGCCCTCCACCTTCTCCTCTCACGTATCCGGACTTCGCATAAAGGACTATGCGACATTTAGAGTGGGAGAGCTGTCTCTTCTCCAGTTTCCTATCTCTTGTTGCCATTTTTCAATTATGTTCACCATGCTTTAGTAGAATAATTTAGATCCTATTTCTGAACATGATATCCAAATCTTGATCCAATGATAGCTGAGCTTAATTCTTGAGGTCGAATTCATGCTTGGTTTGGAATAATCATGACCCGTTGAATGCATGATCTAATTAGAAATACTCTATGATCTTATCCATATGCTCTATGATTTTGAAATCTCCTGATTTGGAATACTCTAGATTGTTCGTTAGTGGGTCAAATATTTTTAAGAATTTTCAAAGAATATATGCTGGTAATATGCATGTAAATTCGTATTGAGATACGCGTCTACTTATTCATTCCTTGAGTCATTTCTCTTGTTGGGAGAAAACTGCATTTGTGATGTGATGAAAAGCCTTATCAACTCCATATATTCTTTCATGAAAAAAAAAAACTCTTAGATTCCTCTACTTGGCACTATGAAAAATTGGCAGTGGTACCTAAGAACATGAGTTGAAATCTAAGAGAGACTTCTCTACTTGGCGCTGTGAAAAATTGGCAGTGGTACCTAAGGACATGAGTTGAAGTCTAATATCATAATTAGCTATTGGAGTTTTGCATCCTAAATAACACATTTGAGTTGATCCCAACAAGTAGATTTGGATGAATTAGATTATCATGAGTGATGTGCATGCTTAATTGAATTTTCTGTTTACTGCTGGCTGAGTTCCTTGACTTCTGAAAATTATGGGATCAAATTGCTAAACATTCTATGACACCTGATCACTTGATTTCTTCTGATTAGATGTTGGATAACTAGTAGATGTTTTTCTGATTTGGATGTATGCTTTTAACCAGAATGATTATTTTCATAGCTTTCAGGTAATTCACTCTATTTTATTGCTTGAGGACAAGCAAAGATTTAAGTTTGGAGTGTTTTGATACCTTGCATTTTAGTAGCAATTTTCATTATTATTCCATAATTAATCTAGACCTATTTTGATGTTTTTACACTCTTTTAAGGCTTATTCACTTAGAAGCTTCGGAATCTTCACTTTTTCTCGTTCTTGTGAAATTTTAGGTAAAATCACCCAATTTTGAAGTTTTTTGAAGATTCTAAGCCATGGAGTGATTCCTCACGAGAAGACGAAACTACCCGTCAAATTTGGGCTCAATCGGAGTTAGTTTGAAAAATACGGCCAAGTGAACCCTGTGGGGTTCACCGGTGCTTTCACATGATGTCCGAAAGTTCACAGAAGACTTCACCGCCTGGTGAACCCCACGGGGTTCACCCGTGATTCCTTCTGAGGAAACCTGCACATAAATTTATAGGAGACTTCACTGGCAGGTGAACTCGACGGGGTTCACCGGTGCTTCTTTCGCGACGAAACTGTACAGCAAGCTTCACCACCTGGTGAACACCACGGGGTTCACCCGTGATTCTTTCCAGCCAGCCCGACATCCACTCGAATTTTTAATGATTTTGAGCCCGATTGATGTCCAAATTTGGCAAGGAGGACTTTTTGGAAAGCTGATTCGAAGGAGAACACAAGGAATATAAAAGCCCTAATTTTTATGACCTAAATATAGAGAAATCAGCAAAAAGGTAGCTAGGGCGAAGGAGGACGGCAGATAACGTGTTCATGAGGTGTTTTCGCGGGATTGGATCATTGGAGCTTGTCGATTCTTCCAGTTTGGCTTTTGCTCATCATCTCCTTCCCCTCAGAAACATTTTTTTTTATAGTTTTACTATCTTTATAGAGAGATTTCTGAGTGATTCCATGAATATCATAGCGTAAAACTCTTTTCAGGGCTAGATTGAAGCCCGCTGACGATTGTTAATTGCAACTTCTTATTCTAAACTGTTATTTGGATTTTTTGTATTGACATATTTTACTTTGCTATGCGTATTTCATGATTTTACCTTGGCCACGTATTTTCATGTATTAGCCGGCACGATTCATATCGAGAGAAGGATTGTGACGGTGGATCTTCTTAGTAAAACTTGTGAATCCATGACACGAGAGTGTTTGGTATTCACTCGAGGATTTCATAACCTTCCACAGAATCCATAGGGTTTGTTTAGAATGATCTACCGCGAGAGTAGGAGACCGTTCTAGACAAACACCATGGTGTACCACCGAGAGGGGGCACCTTGTACCTTAGGGATAGGTTCCTTATGCAAAAGCCTTGAATCCTTATAACTGATCTTTTTAATCGCAATTAAGATCGTCAGCACGGTGGATACCAAAGCCCTGATCTCTCTCATATATATTCTCTCTAGTCGTTGCTTTAGTTTCTCGTTTACGATTGAAGCTTACAAAACCCATTTCTGTCCGCCTAGATATCGAGACTTAGATTTTCTGGTACTTAACCTTGTTCCTTATGACATTTGACATCTTTTATATTACTTCGACATTACCGTGCACTTGCGGGACGTGTCAGCTTTATAAAAATCTATTTCCTGATTTGTAATTGTTCAAGATGATTAATTGCTTTATGTTGTTGTTTATTAAATCCTATATTTGGTTGATATCCCATGAAAAGTAGTTGTATTTTATTAGTAAAATTATTTGGGTTAGCTCCTAATTCTAGGTCTTTAGTAAAATCTTATGAGTATACCATCTTATATGCTTCCCAAACTGCTCTAACTATTTTGCCTAGGAATTTTTCTAAATATGAGTACATCTCCTCTGGAGTTTTTATAATTTCTAATTCATCATATTTATGTGCCACCATTTGGCTCCATACTTCTATTATGATAGGCCATTTTTGAGGGTCATGTGCTGTTAAATTAAGTATTCTACCATCATCTATTAATAATTTTTTATCAACTACTTTTAAAGGGAGTCTTTTACCTCTAGGCTGGAAATTATTGCGTTCATCCTAATATCCTCTAAATGGTTATAGGCTAGGTTTTCCGGCTCTAACATATTGTGTTCTAGAAAAAAGTGAAGGGTGAGTAGTATTATGATAGGTGTCCCGCAAGTGCACGGGTCTATCGAAGTAGTAAAATATCGATCCCACAGGGACTAATGGACAAGTACCGACTGATCTCAAATTCACTAGCTAGACAGAATGGAAATTAATGAGGTTTAAGTGCTAAACTAATTAAGTGAGTAAGAACATAGATGGTAGGAATTATACGAGAGAACTTGGATGAAAGATAAATCAGGATATGGGTTCACCTCTTTGACTTCTTATGAGTGAATAATCAAACTCCACGACTAACTTCCTATCTAGTTTAAGGGAATCCGTACCAAATGTATAGGTTGCTCCCACCGATAGCCCTATCCACTCTCATGGATAGGTTACCGGTCTAATCCATATGGTTCTGACGCACAGACGACTTTTTGGCCTACCTGACACATCTAAGACCCTAATACTTTCGCAGGGCGAGTACAGGTTTATCATAAGGGGTCCCCCTAGATTTTCTGATTTACAAATCTCCCTAGGAGAGTATAGACTCAAGCGCTCCCTTTCGGGCAACGCAGGCAAAGGGTACAACGAGATTCCGATGCGCGGACGACCTTTCGGCCTACTCGTCGCATCTAGGATCCTGATACTCGCACCAGGGTAGTACATTTCGTCAATGGGTTCCCCCAGCCCCTGATTTACAAACCTCACTTAGGAAAATATCGGTTTAAGTGCTCAATTTTGGGTAACGCAGGCAAAGGGTATAAAACGGATTAGATAAACCCTCAACCGAATGGTTCCAATGTGCGGATGACCTCTCGGCCTCCCCGACACATCTAGGATCCAAACAATCACTCTGGAAGAGTATAGTTCGTCAATGGGTTTCCCCTAGATCCCCTGATTTACAAACCTCACCTAGAAGAATGTAGGCTCAAGCGTTCCCTCTCAGGTAACACAGGCAAAGTGCACAAATAAGGTTAAGCAAGGATTGAAAGCGCTTGGAGTAAGATTATTACAATCATAAAGTTTGTCAAAGGGCTTCCCCAAATCCTGATATGAGGCTTTAAGCTATCATATTCATCATGAAGGTACAAGTAATGGTCTTTAATAAAACACACATTTGCAGATTTGTGCAGGAATTATAAAAGAAGGGCAAGATCATAAGGTATTTCGCATGGATCATACAATGAACATAGCAAAATTGAATGTAGCTAAAGATCTGCCTTACAAATTTATCCTTGAGAGGCTTACGCAAGTGCATATATTCAATATTTTCAGATGTACAGCCCTCTTTCCTGTGATGTCTTCCTTCTCCCAAGTTCAGCCGCTCCTTCCTCTCGTCTCCCCCTTTTTCTTTTTTTCTTTCTCTTCTCTCAAAGGCTCTTATCTCCTTCTCCTAGTGGGCTGTTGTCCCTTCCCCAGGCTCTGCCAAAATCTGCCTTAGCTGCCGTTGTTTTCCAGTTGAGAAAAGTCTTTGCCATTCTTCCCCAAAATCCTGCAAATGCTGCTACTCTGCTCCTTCACGTAATCATCATATCTTGGTAGATTTTTCCCTCCAAAGGTTGCTCTAGGGCCTCTTGTCAATGGGGGAGAAAGGACTTGATTGCCCTCTAGATTCCCCTTAGGTTAGGTTGAAGAAACCCTGATTAAAATTGCGGTTTCGAACTAGGCAGGTCCGCGATCACGGGCGTGATTCTGGTCATGACCTGCTCAAGATTGATTAGTTGCTGCTTCAGGCACAGAGATGAGTCACGGGCAATATTCTGATCATGACCCGGTCATGATTCCCAACGGGGTCTTCAATAAATCTGAAAATCTCCAATTAAACTCTTCTTGAATTTGGAGGAGTTCCTCTAATCTCAAAAGTCCCAGAATCCACCTGATTTGTAGTCATTTTGACCTGAAAATGTGAAAATATAAATCGAGGTGTAGATTCCATAGATGTATCGAAATTAAGGCAATTATGGGACGTAAACTATGAAATGGAGACGATTCCATTAGTAAAATCACATGTAAAATACTATATAAATATGTGTCAACAAATTCCCCTAGACTTGAATCTTTGCTTGTCCTCAAGCAAAAAGAAATGATAAGGGATAATGAGGATGCTAATTTCTTGACGGAAGTTAAACCCTGTAATAATCTAGAAATGCTAAAACAGAATCTATTTACATGATGCAGAAATCACTGTAGACTGCAAAGACGTCAAAATGAAAAGCAAAGTATCAAGGTCAGATCTATGGACAACAGTTGTACGATAAGTTGGATATCAATAGCAATAATCCCTCTACCACATGAATTATTAATCCACTTCAGCACCCAAAAGGCAAACTCTTCAAAGTAGTAGTAAAGGTCATGCTCATAACTTCGATACCACCGCTCTCTCTTTCTTTTTCTGCAGTGTCAAGCCGTAGCTTCGGTACCACTGCCTTCCTCCTTTTTTTATCTGCAGTGCCAATTCACAACTTTGGTACCACTGCCCTTTTTCTTTCCCTTTCTTTTTCTTTGAGTGGCAGCGCCAAGTCATGACCTCGGTACCACTGTTCTTTTTTTTTCTTCTTTTGTTTGCTCTTTATGTTGGGTAGTGCCAAGTCATAACTTCGGTACCACTGCCTTTTGTTTTCTCTCTTCTTTCTCTATATGTCATACACGGTGCCAAGTTAGAGGAATGCGAACCAAAACTAATAGTGAGAGTTACCAAGAAGGGTAAGTGTGTCGAGTGGTTTGGTTTATATTCATCCACGCAAATAGTACTCATGTTTGAACACAGATGTTTCCTAGATGCAGAGCTTATCAAAACTCGATCTCCAAGTGTCCAGTGTATAAGGAATCAAGTAACTAGATGTGTTGTTTAGCATAAAATATGCTTTCAAAGTAGAGGGGGAGTACGAATCAATCATAGATGAAATAAATCAATCATGAATGAGATATTTATAATCAATCATCATAAAAGCACATCATGAAAGCGTCCAGGCAAAGTTTTAAAAACATCATAACAACGTTCAGGCTTATCCTCCAAGTGTAAAGATATCATGAAAGCATACAAGCAAAGTGTAAAGTTTACCATGAAAGCGTTTACCATGTTCAACATACATCCATTAAAGTGAGTAAAGTTTGAAACACAACATTCATCAGTACAACAAGGCAACAACATAGTTCATCGCAATGACCCTACGGTATCAAAATGTGTCATGAAAGTTTCAAAATGAGTAAATCACCCCCGAAGCAAAAGTTTGCATCATCCTCGATGCATATAGTATAGCTAAGTAGCAAAAGAGTGGGGGTAGACTTATAGAGGGGTAGCTCTACTTGCTGCACTCAGCGGGGTCCAAGGAGTCCGATACATGAATGGTATCATCTTCTTTGTCTTCTTCATGCGGCGGTGGTTTTGATAAGTTGCAGTGTAGGAACAGCTCAATGGATTTGACCATTTCAGTCAGACGGGCTAGTTGCTTTCCCTGACTCAGCTGTTCCTGGCGAATGAGGTGGAGCATGGTAGAAGGCCGGGCTGCAGTCCGAGGCTGGCCACTAATGGAGGATCCTGGAGCAACGTCAAGCGGAACAGTGTGGTCCTCCGGGGCCACAGACTTTGGGTGAAGGTGCCAGTTGGCACTATCTTTGATGTCGGTGCGTGTAGAGTTCGGTAGGGCCATAATGATCGATGTATCGGCGAACATCAGATGGTAAATGTCACCGTGTCAAACGATCATCTTCATAGATAGGAGGTGCTCGATATCTAGGCGCTTGCTGCCTACTGCCTTGGGCTATCCATAAGGGTTATGGCCTAAAGATAAAACAATCATAGTAATCATACCTCCAATGCATATGTTGTCCTTCGATACGTGGGCGACGCGCAGAAATTGGCGGGCGAGATGGTATCTGGCATTGATCTGAAAATGGTGTAGAAGTCCCCATAAACACAACAGCTCTGGCTGGCGCACAATCCCATTGCCATCTCGCGCGAAGGTCGTATACTCAAGCATACGATGAGCGTATTTGATGCATGAATTCGAAATAGTCGAAGCTCTGGCATTGCGCGGTGAATAAGATGTCATGGAGGAGATGCAGTGCCAGAACACATCTTCATTGAAGTTTAGCTGGCCAAGTCTTCAAGCATACACCGGGAAGTCAAAGATGTCATTTAGGTTGGCGATAGTCTGCCGATATTCTGTGTTGGCAAGGCTGAATGTAATCAGCCCAAGATCCGTGTCAAGAGCGGATACCTTTACGTCTACGGAGCTGAGGAACTCAAGTGTAAACGGTATGTATGTGGGGTAAACATACTGCAGAAATCGGCCCCAATCGAACTGGCGGAACATACACAAAAGGTCGTCAAAGATCCCAAGGGCTGAAAGTGAAGACGGGTCTATGTAGCGGGTGTTAAGGATGTGCCGGTTGGAGAGAACTGGGTACCGTGTTGCTTGATGGCTATCCCGCATTTGAATCTCCGCTGGCCCTGGTTGTGGCTCTTGTGCGGGTCGCGGGCTGGAGGTGACCGCTCGGTGTTTGCCAACTGACTTCTTGCGAGGCGGCATAGTGGATTATCAAGAAGAAATGAAGACACTGAAAGGTTGGAGTGAGTGGCATTGCTGAAATGCCGAGAAGCAAATCAGGTGGAAAACACAAAGCTCGGCGAAGAAATAGGTGAAAAACCTGGAGGTGGGAGTTCGCCGGAAGGTTGGTAGTCACCGAAAGGTCGGTGGTCGTCAGTGAAGCAAGCGGCGGCGACCGGTGGGCAGAGTGGGTGGGGTCATTGCGAAAATGTACGAAAAAGGGGGAACCCTAGCTGGGAAAATCGGGCAGAACCCTCAAGTTGTGATGCTTAGTGGGTCGGGTGGCCAGGCAGACCCGTTAAGGAGTTTAAGGATCTCGCCCATGATTCCTGTCAGGACCTGGTCATGAAGCTCTCGTCAATATTCCTGCTGGGGATATCACGATCAAGATTTTCATCGCTACCTAGTCATGATCCTGTCGTAGATTTTTTGTGCTAAATTTTACGACTATGATTTCAGTCACGGGTTGGCTGTAATGCTCTCGTCAAATTTCTATTCAATCTGTCTTTTAGAAATTCCGCCCATGATTTTTGTCATGACCTGCCCGTGATTTCACTTGTCATAGATTTTGCACAGATTTTATGGCTGTGACTATAGTCACGGGTCTGGCCATAATTTTCTCGACGAATAAGTCTTTGTTTTATTTTTAAGAAATCCCGGTCAAGATTTTCAGCATACCCCGGTCATGATCAGCACGTAAGAATCCTTTGTTATTGATTATGGCCGTGTTTGCAGTCACCTTCCAGCCGCATGTCTCTCGGAGAAATTTAGATGTTGGATGAGTGATAATAACGGTCCAGATTTTCATCATGACCCGCTCGTGATTTTTTTAAAAAAAAATGAAAGAAAACACCTGCCTCCCTTGGATCAGTCTGGGATATACCTGTATCATTCAAAACAAGCAGAAGCATCAATAGCCATAGCAAAATAAACAGGAACATATGAAAACCAAGGAGACAACAATGTAAGTATTGGAAGGGCACAACAAGGCCAATATAAAACTCCCAAAAACAACTACAAACTGAATGACAATGCTTGGAATAAATAAGTAAACAAAAGATGAGCTTGGACAGTCTCCCAAGAAGCATTTTTTTGAAAATCATCAGCTCTATCGTGGCTTGCGTCATCCCGTTAAATGATCGTGGTTCTTCTATTTGTGCCAGCTGGTTATTAGAAACTCCATTGTCAGATATCAAAACATCGGAACTGAGTGAAACAGAATTTGCAATCGGGAGGAATATCAAACTTGGAATAGAGAAAGTCAATATTCAAAACTGATTGATAACTCCTAGTGTCATTCTGAGATAGAACAGAAATATCAGATCATCAAGAGGTGCAGATTAATCAATAAGAAACAGTCATCAAGACATTTAATATAACTAAACTACACAAACCATGAAAGCGAATAAGGAAAAATGCTAGAATTAAAACCAACTAGAGTAAGATGCTTGGGTTGCCTCCCAAGAAGCGCTAATTTAAGGTCTTTTAGCTTGACCATAGTCGGCGTCATCCTGGTAATGGAGGATTAGGAGGAATAGGACGGCTTCCTCTAGTATCGGTTCATGTGGGATATAGTGCTAAAGTCACTGCCCGTTCACCTTGAATGTGCCAGTTGAATCACAGAAGATATCCACAGCGCCGTGAGGATAGACTTTGCATATTACAAATGGTTCCATCCATTTAGTTCTCAATTTACTAGGGAAAAGCCTGATTCTGGAATTGAACAAGAGCACCGTGTCTCCTTCGTGAAATTCCCTTCTATACACCGGTCGTGCTATCTTTTAGTTAGTTCCTTATAAACCCTAGCATTCTCATAAGCTTCTTGTCGAAACTCGTCAAGTTCATTGAGATGAAGTTTTCTGGTGTTGCCAGCTTGCTTCCAATCAAAATTCAGTTGTCGTATTCCCCAAAAGGCTTTGTGCTCAAGCTCTACTTGCAAATGACATGATTTACCATATATCAACTGGAATGGAGATAGACCGATTGGGGTTTTGAATGCTGTTCGGTATGCCCAGAGAGCTTAGTCGAGTTTGAGTGACCAGTCCATGCCAGTGTGCAACACGGTTTTCTCCAAAATGTGCTTTATTTCTCGGTTTGATATCTCCACTTGTGTTGTGTCCGCAAGTGCACGGATACTTCGAAGTAATAAAAGATATCGAACCACAGAGACCTACGTGTTAAGTACCAAATAGTTGTTTTCTCACTAGCTAAGCAAATCGAATATGATGCAAGTAAACGATAGGAAAGTGCATGAAATATCTAAGAGAGAAACTAGGACTAGGGTTTCATCCACCTTATTTTCCATGACTAGATATAAATATGTGTTCGTCAGTCTAATCTTATTATGATAAAGACATAATTTACTTCATAAAGAAATCATCTCGCTCTCGCGCAGACAATTTACAACGAACTAATCCTCATTCTCATGCAGGAATTATTCACTATTAAATAAAAGTAAAACATTAACAAAGAACTCAAGGATCACTTTCATGTATCCGAATTCTAAGTCAATCATCTCAAGTGGAAACTCAAGGATCACTCTCATGCATTCGAATCTCAACACAGGTTCTACTTAAGGTTCTCCAACTATCCGATACTTGATCTCTCACAGTATTATCACGTTTATCACAATAACTCAATCCTAGATTCAGATTATTAACATGGCATTATACTTCTAAAATCGAGAAATAAGAACAAACCTAATTTCTTACGATGAGTTCCTAACATTCAATTTTAGGGTTCCAAGTTTTCACAAATCACCTCTCGGTCCATATCGCAAAAACTCTAAAACATGCAGACAATATGAATCTATGGAGAATAAAAGGCAATCGTCACAAAAGTAGAATTATCATAGTAAAATTATCATGACGAAGGTAAAAGTTATCTAGTCATATAAAATTAAGGGGATTACACCCCCATGTCCCAAAAGATGTCTAAGCTAGCATAGAAGAAGAATTACAATAA
Source organism: Costus lasius (assembly GCA_027563935.2). Taxonomy (NCBI): domain Eukaryota; kingdom Viridiplantae; phylum Streptophyta; class Magnoliopsida; order Zingiberales; family Costaceae; genus Costus; species Costus lasius. Next base: position 103,230,942 of record CM050448.1, read on the forward strand.
ACCATAGTTCAGATTGATCAAAAATCGAAAAGAAGGGGAAAATCAACTAACAGCATGGTTGTAATGAAAATTACAGCCGTAATTTTGCGTGTGAACAGTGCATGCGCCCGCAATTCCTTTGATTTTTCCTCCGATCGACCTCCTTTCACTCTGAAACTTCTGGGTATCCTCTCCTCCTCCAGGCGAAGCTTCCTTGTGAAAATCGCGGCCTGAGATGGCCTCTACGCCTCTCGGTGCGAGGCCGTGCCCAAAGGACGCCTTCTCTAATTTCTCCCTTGACAGTGGATAAAAATTGGGGCTTTCACTCCTCTCGTCTTCTCCTCGTTGAAACGAGTTTATAGCTTCTTTCGGATCTCAAATTGGTGGTCTATATCTCGAGAAATCATCTTCGGAAGAATTGGGCAAAATCGTGGAAATCTGGGTCGCAATTACGGTACCATAATTTTCATTACGGCAGTGCCGTAATTTCTTTCTGTATATTTTTGGGTGAAAATTACGGTAGTGTAATATTTATTACGGCACTATCGTAATTTGCGTATGTGCATTCTGGAATGTAATTTCCAAACTTGCTCCGACGATAGGGGTGTAATTTCCAAACTTGCTCCGATTTGCATGAAAATTGATAGGTAACTTCGTCTCGATGTCTGGAATCCATTGGTGCACTCAGATCTTTCAAAATCCATCAAAATATGGCCCTTTTTACTTGAAAATGATGAAAAATAAGAAATAGTGTAGATTCCGCAGTATTTGACAAATAAGGCTTAAAAACAAGCAAAAGAGCACAAATATGACACAAAAATACCTATCAAATGGTACAAAATTTACTATATATTTTGGTGTCATCAACTTGGCCATTGGTCTAAGGGTGGTAAGCAGTGGCCACCTTGTGTGTTACTCCATACTTTTTAAGAAGTGATTCGAATTTCTGTTCGATGAAGTGAGATCCGACATTGCTTATCACAATGCAGGGTACTCCAAACCGCAGAAATGTCAGCTTCCTGAAAAATCTGATAACCACCTTCAAATCATTCGTTAGTGCAGCCAAGGCTTCGATCCATTTGGAGACATAATCTACTCCAACTAAAATAAAATTGTAACCGCATGAAGATGGAAATGGGCCCATGAAGTCAATGCCTCAGACATCAAAGATTTCTATCTCAAGAATGGTATTAAGAGGCATTTCATTCCATCGCGATATTCCACCCATCCTCTGGCAGCGATCACAAGATTGGACATAATTCCTCGTGTCTTTGAATAGAGTCAGCCAAAAGAATCTCCATTGGAGGATTTTGTATGCTGTCTTCTCAACGCTGCAATGTCCTCCATAGGTAGAAGAATGACATTGGAATAGGACATTCAAAATCTCTTCTTTTGGTAAGCATCTTTGGAAGATACAATCTGCGCAACGCTTGAATAAAAGTGGTTCGTCCCAGTAATAGTATTTCGCATCCGAAAGAAACTTCTTTCGTTGTTGGTGTGTAAGATCCGGAGGTATAATATTGGCTGCCAGGTAATTTACCAAATCAACATACCATGGTATCTTTTTCGTGGTAATGGCCAGCAAATTTTCATCTAGGAACGCATCATCAATCTCCCTTTCCAAGTTGCTCTCCAAAGTGGATGTTAGGCGAGATAGATAGTCTGCCACTAAATTATCAGCTCCCTTGTTATCTTTGATTTGAATATCAAATTCTTGCAACAATAATATCCATTTGATTAGCCATGGTTTTGCGTCCTTCTTTGTCATGAGGTACCGAATCGCCGCATGATCTGTATACACAATAACACGCGAATCGATTAAATAGGATCGAAACTTATCAAATGCGAACACTATGGCTAAAAGTTCTTTTTCTGTCGTGGTGTAATTGCTTTGTGCTCCATTAAGCATTCGGCTAGTGTCATAAATGGTGTGTGTCCGATTGTCCTTCCTCTGCCCCAAAACGGCTCCCACTGCATAGTCACTAGCATCGCACATAACTTCAAAAGGTAGCGACCAATCTAGAGGTTGCATTATTGGAGCGGAAATCAATGCTTTCTTCAGTTGCTGAAATGTGTTCATGCAGTCCTAGTCAAAAATAAATGGAACATCCTTAGCAAATAGAGATGTTAAAGGCCTAGAAATTTTTGAGAAATTCTCAATGAAGCGTCTGTAAAAGCCTGCGTGTCCTAGGAAACTCTTTATTGCTCTAATAGAGTTTGGAGGCAGCATCCTTTCCATCACATCAATTTTTGCTTTGTCGACTTCGATACCACGCTCCGATATCAAGTAACCTAGAATGATTCCTTCTTTTACCATAAAATGGCATTTCTCCCAATTAAGCACCACGTTTGTTTCTTCACAACGCTGCAAAATGCGGGTTAGGTTAGATAAACAAGAATCAAAGTTAGACCTGTATACCAAAAAGTCATCCATAATGTCTTCAATAAAATATGAGAATATTGCCATCATGCACCGCTGAAATGTAGCCGGTGTATTACATAGATTGAATGGCATATGCTGATAGGCGAAAGTACCAAAGGGACATGTGAATGTGGTTTTCTCCTGGTCTTCTGGATGTATCGGTATTTGGAAAAAACCTGAGTAACCATCCAAAAAGCAAAAATAAGAATTAGTGACTAATCTCTCAAGCATTTGATCAATAAATGGGAGAGGAAATGGTCTTTATGGGTGGCTTTGTTTAGTTTCTGGTAGTCGATACACATGCGCCACCCGGTAACGGTTCTTATCAGGATCAACTCGTTATCTTCGTTCTTCACTACCGTTACTCCTCCTTTATTTGGTACCACATGTACTAGACTTACCCATTGGCTATCCGAGATAGGGTAAATAACTCTTGCGTCCAATAGTTTCAGAATTTCCTTTTTCACTACCTCTTTCAGGTTTGAATTTAGTCGTCTCTGGTATTCAATAGATGGTTTGCTGCCATCTTCAAGGTATATTGTATGCATGCAAAAAGAAGGGTTAATACCTTTTATATCTTCCAAAGTGTAGCCAATTACCTTCTTATGCTTCTGAAGTTTATCAAGGAGAAGGCTCGTCTGCTTTGAATCGAGGTGGGCAGCTATAATAACAGGGTAAGTAGAATTCTCACCCAAAAATTCATACCTGAGGTTGCTTGGTAAGGATTTGAGCTTTAATTCCATCTGCTCACTAACCTCAGATTTCGGCGTTGGCAACTCTTCCAATATTTTCTTGCTTAGGTCAATTTCAGCGCTCAAATCAAGAATCTAGGCATAAGCTTGAACTTCCTCTTCCTGCTCCTCGTCATCTTCATCCATCAGGCAAACCTCGAGGGGGTCGATGTCTGTCTGAGGGATATGAGTAGGGGTGAGCATAATTCGGGATTTACCGAATTTACCGATCGATAAATTGGTAAATCAGTACGGTAAATTTGGTATCGGTTTTCGGTACGGTAGATAAATTTTTATTATTCAGTTTTTGGTATCGATAACGGTAAAAAACTGATCGGTTCGGTAATTTACCGATACATATATATTATTTTAGTTTAATAATTATGGTTAGTGTGATGACAGGATTTGTTTGGACCAGGCCGGTGATATACAAATTGGGCCGCCACCCAACCCACGCAGATGAGGCTCAAAACACATCCACTTCAATGAATAAGATGAAGCCGCGCGACCTTGTCCGCAGCTGGATCGCATCCAAAGAACATGCGGCTTCAAAGCAAAGCTCGCCTCCCCCAGCGAAGCGGAAGATCGGGGGATTCGGCGAGATCTTCGGTAGGACGCGGCTCTAATGGGTTCAGTGCACCCTGTGAAGCGAGAAGGCATGGGACGCGATCCAAGCGGAGTGAACGACATCTTCAGCTGCGAGCAAGAGATCTGAGAGAGGACTTAGAGACGAGAGTTTGAGGAGGTCTGCGAGCAAGAGATTAGAGGAGAGCTTGTGAGTAGGGATTAGCGACGACGAGCGTCGTCTTCCTAGAGAGGCTAGCGATTATAGTCGGCTATGAGAGGTAGCCGCCGACGAGAGGGAGAGAGAGGAGAGGGAAGGTTTTTTGTACTCTATTATTAAGGAGAATAAAGAGGAATTTTTCCTTTCTGGAATCCGGTGAACTTTCCCTGTTCTTCTTCTCCGGCGACAACTCCCCTTCTCCTTCTGTTCACCATCGTCGACGACGGTCCAGGCGGTGACACTTCTAGCCGCAGCAACAAGGGCTAAGGGGAGGAGGAACTTCCCCTGCTGCACGCCGAACTCCCTCCACCTCCTTCTCCGACGACATCAACAAACGTCGGCACCTGCTTAGAGATGACGACGTGTGAAGAATTGAATGCGCTGAGGCGTTCAATTCGAGGCGGAGGCAGCAAATGAATCGATTTTGACTCAGTCACAATCAATTTCGTTCGAAAGAAATAGAAACGGCGCGACGTGATTTTGGTTTAGGGCGCACAATCCAAGGTAGCCGTCTGACGTGTTTATAAATAATTAAGATAAAAATTAATAGAATAGTAAAATTGCTAATTCGGTAAGTTAACGAATTTACTGATTTACCGATCGGTAAATTCCTTGTTCGGTTCGGGATCGGTTTTTAACATTTTGGTATTCGACAATTCGATTTTCGGTAATTCGGTATTTGGTAATTCGGTTTTTACCGAATACTCACCCCTAGATATGAGGCAAGTCGTCCTTATCGTCAAGAATTCCGATATTATAGCAGGAATCTGCAAAAAGAGGTTTCTTTAGACTTTCGGTTATATCAAATTCAACTGTATCCTCACCTATGTTCAGTGCCAACTTCCCATTTTTAACATCAATTACTATTGTCCGCAAGTGCATGGATACTCGAACTAATAATTAAGATATCGAACCATAGGGACCTCGTTTGTTAAGTACCGAATAATTGATTTCTCACTAGCTAAGCAATCGAATATGATGTAATCGAACGATCAAAAAGAACACGAATAATCGGAGGGAAAGACTGGGACTAGGGTTTCATCCACCTTAATTTCTATGACTAGAAGGAAATAAGTGCATCGTCAGTCCCACTTTTATCATGATAAAGATATAATTTGCTTTGTAAAGAAATCATCTCGCTTTCGCGCAAACAATTTACAAAGAATCAATCCTCACTTTCGCACAAGATTAATTCAATGCTAAAGATTAGAAAATCATTGACAAAGAAATCAAAAATCACTTTCATGCATCCAATCTCTATGTCAATCATCTCAGGTGAAAACTAAATATTTTCATGATTTAGTTTCACAGGTTCTACTTAAGGTTCTCCAACGATCCGATATTTAATTTCTTACAATATCTTCATATTTATTTCAATAACTCATTCCTAGATCAGATCATCAACATGGCAATAAACTTCTAAAACCTAGAAATAAGAACAAACCTAATTTCTTACGATGAGTTCCTAAATCTCAGTTTTAGGGTTCCAAGTTCTCGCAAATCACTTTTCAGTCTATATCGCAAAAACTCTAATACATACCGATAATATGAAACTAGAAGGAATTATAGGCAATCATCACATAAGCAGAATTATTATACCAAAATTTCCCTGACGAAATAAAGTTTATCTTGTCATTATGAAATTAAGGGGATTACACCCCCTTATCCCAAAAGGTGTTTAAGCTAGCATGGTCGAAGAATTACAATAATCCATAGTTTATAATGATCAAAAATTGAAAGAAAAGGAGAAATTTTACTAATTAGCTCTTCAAACTCGATGAATAGTGGCGGCGCCCACAAATTCTTTGATTTCTCCTTCGATCAATCTCCTTTCACTCTGAAACTTCTAGGGTATGTTCTCCTCCTCCAGGCGAAGCTTCCTTTCAAATTTCGTGGCTAGAGGTCGTCTATACGCTAAGAATCGACAACCATAGGGCGATGGCGATTCCCTTAAATTCTCCATGTAGAGTTGATAAAAATTGGTCCTTTCGCTTTAGCTCATTCTCCTCTTTATCATGATTGTTCCCTTTTTTACGGATCTTCAATTGGTGTCCTAAAGCTCGAGAAATCATCTTTTTAAGTTTCCAGTGGAAGAATTGAGCAACTGGACCGTAAATTATGGTACCGTGAATATAATTACGGCAGTGCCGTAATGTCTTCTGAAGTCTCGGTATGAAATTGTCTTGAAATTATTGTACCATAAAAAGTCTCACAGTAGTACTATATTCTCTTCAAAAGTCACTGTATGAATTTGAAGCTAAATCACGGCACTATAAAATTTATTACGGTAGTGCCGTTATTTTCCAAAAAGTTTTTGCGGGAAGTGGCCGTGAAAATCATCACGGTAGTGCCATATTTGCAGATTACGGCCGTAAAATTCATTACGACACTGCCGTAATTTTGCTAGAAAACTCGGTTTGACTTGAGATTGTGTAAACTCCTTGTGATGATTAGAATCCATATATGTATTGAAATTGCTTAAAAACCTATCAGAATGATGCCTTTTTACCTGAAATTAATCAAAAACCAAGAAAGGTGTAGATTCTGAAGTATTGGATAAATAAGGCATAGAAATAAGCAAAAGAGCACAATTATGACTCCAAAAGACTAGTTAATAAATATGAAAATTACTATAAAATTTAAAGTCATCAAAATACATAAGGCTCAAACTTTACTTGTCCTCAAGCAAATAAAGAAATCAATATTGATTATGGAAAATAAACTTTCAGATGATGAATAAATTTCTAAGATACAATTACTTATGAAAAATTCACATGTCATAACAATTTAAAATTTCAAATAAATATGTCGTCCTCCGAATTCAATCTTTAAGATCTATGACTCAATCAAATAAAATTTCGCAATGTGTATAAATAGAACTTCAATCTCATGAGTTCACCTATTTTTAGTTTTGAGTCCATGATGTATTTGTTTACAGGAATAGGAATCTCAAAATCTTTTTTCACTCAAATTTTCTCTCTTCTTTTTATGTATCTTTGACATTTTCTAAAATGAATACCACCTTTCTTCTGGTGATAAATTTAGAGTATATTGGTCACCTAACCAACATAATAGAACTCATATCTCTTTAAGTGAAAAAAAATCTTCTTGAGATAGCTGAGTTAATGTCAAAGAATCTCTCTCATGGCATGCACCCACATAGATACATACTTTTTAATTGAACTTCAACTCTTTTCTTCAGTACCATTGCAAATACAATGCCAAGAAGAAGAGTTATTCTTTTCAGACTTCAACCCATGTCTTTAGGTCCCACTGCCAATTTTATGCAGTGCCAAATAGGGGAGTCACTTTTCTTTTTGGATTTTGGATTCTTTCTTCCCAATAAATGACAAGATGGACTTTAATGATCTACTAGGTTTAATCAATTGATATCAATCCAAAAATCATACAACATATGCTCATTTTATTTAAAGGAGTTATTTCTCTTTCAAATTTCATTCATTAAACAATATATTTACCCAAAACTTCATGTATTAATCAATGGAAAATTCCAACAGATAAATTATATCAAAGAAATAAATTCAGCATATTAGAACCAACCACACAGACATTTATCATATCATTACCAAATCAGAACTAAAATCATCATCACATTAACCTTGTCATACATCATACCAATCACAAAGTGTCAATCCCAAATATCAAAACATCACATACAACCAAATCGAATTATCATCATATCATCTTATACAACCAAATAGAATGAATTTTAGTAGTGATATCTGAAAAACTGAAGATCCGTAGCCGGTGGACACAAAGGAAGCAATGACATAGTCATCCTTCCCTACAAGAATTTGTAAATCATCAAAAATCTATAAAAGTGCAGTAAAGTAAAGAAAAGGAGAAGATACTCACAAAGCTCTACTCAATCAGAGTCAGTCTTCTCCTCATATCCATCAGCTGGGGCTGAAAATTCGGCTGGAGCTTTCCCCTTTCTCTTAGAAACAACTCTCGAGCTGGGCATGTTCCAGTAACCGTTGAATCAAGCTCTCAAATCTGGACTTCTGAGCTGAAATCGAACCTTCAGACACTTCAAGGAATGATCTCCTACCCCTTTCGAAACTCTTTGAAGTTGGAATCAGCTAAATCGAAGCTTCGATGAAGGAAAATGAAGAGGGGCGAAATTCGGCGGATGAACGGCAGCTGAGCTCGATTGAACTTGAAAATCTCAAAATCTTAGACAAGAATCGGTTGGAAATCAATTAGGAAGGGTTGCCTAAGGATTTTTTAGCGAGAAATAGAAGCAAACAAGAGGTCGGCGCGATCTCAAGCGGAGAAACCCTAAAACACGGCATCGAAACCCTAAATATGACAGCAAAATCACATGTGATCGGCACAATTACGGTACCGTAAATCATTTACGGTAGTGCCGTAAAGTCGAACGAACTCTCGGGTGGAAAAAGGTGTCAAATTACGGTACCATGAAATAATTATGGCGGTGTCGTAAAATAGGTAAAACCTTCTGGATGAAAACGGACCAAAATTACGGGCGATAAAGTACATTACGGTAGTACCGTAAAAACTGTTACGGCAGTACCATAATTTATCAAAAAATTCAGAGATCACCGTTTATCACAAAAAATCAATCTGGAATTACCTACAAAGAGAAAAAGAAAAAGTTAATACACAAATAAACAAAAACAAAAACAAAAAACAAAAATAAAAGAAAAGAAAGAGTGCTTGGGTTGCCTCCCAAGAAGCGCTAATTTAAAGGTCATTAGCTTGACCGTTCTGCACTCAGATTTGATCGTGGTGGTGCCTTCAGTCGCCATCCTGATTTCTCCATGTCTTCTTCACCACTTCTAGGTACATAAGGCTCATTCAAGAAACAATGTCCAACTTTACCCAAGAACCTTTTTCGTTTCTTAAGCAGTTTCAATCTTTCTCTTCTTCTTTGTCTCTTCTTCTTTCACTTTTCTATATTTGAATCAGCATTCTCCTGAAATCCTCTACTCACACACTCAGAAAAAGTGTCAGTCTCAATATTAGAGAGCTCATCAAATAAATTATGCATATCACTAACAACATCATCTATTACATCACTACTACAACATGATCCTGAATGTGATGCTTTTTCAATGAATCTGTTAAATCAAACTCAATTATATTTTCACAAATATCAAACGTGAGTTTTCCTTTCCTAACATCAATGACTGCTCTAGCTGTGGCCAAAAACAATCTTCCAAGAATAATTGGGTTTTTAGAACTTTCCTCCATTTCTAACACCACAAAATCTGCTGGTATGAAATACTTATCTATTTGAACTGGAACATTTTCTAAAATACCAACTGGATACTTTACCGATGAATCAGCGAGCTGTAAAGATATTGAAGTTGGTTTAAGCTCTCCCATGTCTAATTTCTTGTAAATAGATAAAGACATTAGGCTTACACTAGCACCCATATCACATAAGGCTCGGTCAAAAGCCATACTCCCAATTGAACAAGGTATAAAGAAACTACCTGGATCTTTTAATTTCGGTGGTAACTTGTTTTGAATAATTGCACTGCATTCCTCAGTTAATGCCACAATACCATAGTCCTCTATTTTTCTTTTATTGGACAATATTTCTTTCAAAAATTTAACATATGTGGGCATTTGAGACAAAGCTTCAGTAAATGGAATATTAATATAAAGCTTTTTTAAAACATCAAGAAATTTCCCAAATTGCCTATCTAACTTGGCTTGCACAATCCTCTGGGGAAAAGGTATAGGTGGCCTATATGGTGGTGGTGAACTAGGTCTACGAATATCAACTTTACAAGGCAAATCACCATTTTGTGAAGGCTCATCCTCCTTAGAAGGTGACGAGCTAGAATGGGACTGCACATATGCAGGTTGTGATTCCAAAACAGGTTCACTGCTAGGTTCAATATTAGGCTTTACCTCATCATGATCTAGTGATCCCCTTGGGTTCTCTTACTGTTTTCCACTCCTAGTTGTGATAGTATTACAATATTCCCTAGGGTTAGGTTCAGGTTTAGCAGGCAATTTCCCTGGGGGTCTGTAAGCTATGCTAGCTTGTTGTGCTATTTGTGTCTCTGAGATCTTATTGTGTGTTGTCAAGGACCCGACTTGGGAGGTAAGCTGGCTAATCTTATCATTAAGTTCTTCTCTTTGCTGATTCATTCGGTCCATAATTTTTTCAAATTTCTGGTCTTGACTAGACATCAATTTTTCAAACATGGACTCAAAACTATTGTTCTGGGGCTGATTTTGATTTTGTTGCTTTATTTGATAACTTCTATTTTCAGCTTGTGCCCCTTGGTAATTGTTGCTCTTCCAAGATAGGTTAGGATGATTCCTCCATCCAGGGTTGTAGGTTTTAGAATAAGGGTCATTATTTCTATCCTGATTATAACCTCCTATAGCATTAACTTGTTTAGAACCCTAATCAGTAATAATTTTACACTCTTCAGTATGATGCCCAGAATTTCCACAAACTTCACAAATAACAAATGAAACTGCAGCAGATTGCAATTGAAGAGAGTCAAGTCTATTATATAAAGAATCTAACTTTTCAGCCACAGAGCGTCAACCTTCACTATCATTCTTACCATGAGGAGGACGATACAACACTCCTCTCTTAGTAGTCCACTGGTTGTGATTCAAGGCCATCTCTTCAATCAGTGTGTAGGCATCTTCAACTGTTTTCTTCATCAGGGCTCCTCTTGCAGTAGCATCAACAGTTAGACGTGTATTATAGAGTAAACCATTATAAAAAGTTTGAATTAAAACCCAATCTTCTAATCCATGGTGAGGGCACTTCTGTTGTAACTCATTGAAACGCTTCCATGCCTGACTAAGTGATTCGCTATCCCTCTGTGCAAAGCTTGTGATCTGATTTCTCAATTGGATTGTTTTACTTGGTGGGAAGTACTTCATCAAGAAGGCATTTGAAACTTGACCCCATGTAGTGAATGTTCTAGTTGGTTGAGATTGCAGCCAGGCACATGCTCGATCCCTGAGAGAGAAAGAAAATAATCTTAGTTTCAGTGCATCATTAGACACACCATTAATCTTAATGGTGTCACAAAATTCAAGAAAAAGAGAGAGATGTTGATTAGGATCTTCAAGTGGTGATCCTCCAAACTGATTCTACTGTATCATTGATAGAAAGGCCGATTTAATCTCAAAATTGTTAGCATCTATTGCTGGCCTAGCAATGCTAGAGTAAATTCCTTGCGGATTCGGCGCTGCATAGTTTCGAAGTGATCTTCTTTCAACCATGATTACTTCTTCTTCTTTTTCCTCTGCGAATCTAAGTTTCCTGCGCAATCTAAGAATTTTATTAATTTCAGGATCAAAGGGAAATAATGGTCCTGATCTAAGAGTCCTGCGCATAAACAAGTAGAGGATCAAATAAACTCAGAATTTGTAGAAAATAAGAGAAAATTAGAATATTTCACAGAAAATTCAGAAAATAATAAAAACAAAGCTTAGTCTAGAAATACTATCTATTATATCAATATTAACAAAAACCAAGGTCCCCGGCAACAGCGCCAAAAACTTGTTGTGTCCACAAGTGCACGGATACTCGAAACAATAATTAAGATATCGAACCACAGGGACCTCATTTGTTATGTACCAAATAATTGATTTCTCACTAGCTAAGCAATCGAATATGATGTAATCGAACGATCGAAAAGAACATGAATAATCAGAGAGAAAGACTGGGACTAGGGTTTCATCCACCTTAATTTCTATGACTAGAAGGAAATAAGTGCATCGTCAGTCCACTTTTATCATGATAAAGATATAATTTGCTTTATAAAGAAATCATCTCGCTTTCGCGCAAACAATTTACAAAGAATCAATCCTCACTTTCACACAAGATTAATTCAATGCTAAAGATAAGTAAATCATTGACAAAGAAATCAAAGATCACTTTCATGCATCTAATCTCTATGTCAATCATCTCAGGTGAAAACTAATTATTTTCATACTTTAGTTTCACAGGTTCTACTTGAGGTTCTCCAACGATTCGATATTTAATTTCTTACAATATCTTCATGTTTATTTCAATAACTCATTCCTAGATCAGATCATCAACATGGCAATAAACTTCTAAAACCTAGAAATAAGAACAAATCTAATTTCTTACGATGAGTTCCTAAATCTCAGTTTTAGGGTTCCAAGTTCTCACAAATCACTTTTCAGTCTATATCGCAAAAACTCTAATACATGCCGATAATTTGAAACTAGAAGGAATTATAGGCAATCATCACATAAGCAGAATTATCATAACAAAAGTTCCCTAACAAAATAAAGTTTATCTAGTCATTATGAAATTAAGGGGATTACACCCTCTTGTCCCAAAAGGTGTTTAAGCTAGCATGGTCGAAGAATTACAATAATCCATAGTTTATAATGATCAAAATTTGATAGAAAAGGAGAAATTTTACTAAATAGGGTTGTAATGAAAATTACAGCCTGTAATTAGCTCTTCAAACTCGATGAACAGTGGCAGCGCCCACAAATTCTTTGATTTCTCCTTCGATCAATCTCTTTTCACTCTAAAACTTCTGGGGTATGTTCTCCTCCTCCAGGCGAAGCTTCCTTTCAAATTTCGTGGCCAGAGGTCGTCTGTACACTGAGAATCGACAAACCCTAGGGCAACGGCGATTCCATCAAATTCTCTGTGTAGAGTTGATAAAAATTGCTCCTTTCACTTTTAGCTCGTTCTCCTCTTTATTCTGATTGTTCCCCTTTTTACGGATCTTCAATTGGTGTCCTAAAGCATGAGAAATCATCTTTTTAATTTTCTAGCGAAAGAATCGGGCAACTGGACCATAAATTACGGTACCATGAATATAATTACGGTAGTGCCGTAATGTCTTCTGAAGTCTCAGTATGAAATTGTCTTAAAATAATGGTACCATAAAAAGTCTCACGGTAGTACCGTATTCTCTTCAAAAGTCACTGTATGAATTTGGAGCTAAATCACGGCACCGTAAAATGTATTACGGTAGTGCCATAATTTTTCAAAAATTTTCTGCGAGAAGTGGCCATGAAAATCATCATGGTAGTGCCATATTTGCATATTACGGCCGTAAAATTCATTACGGCACTGCCATAACTTTGCTAGAAAACTCGGTTTGACTTGAGATTTGATGTGTAAACTCCTTGTGATGATTAGAATCCATATATGTATTGAAATTGCTTAAAAACCTATTAGAATGATGTCTTTTTACCTAAAATTAATCAAAAACCAAGAAAGGTGTAGATTCTGAAGTATTGGATAAATAAGGTATAGAAATAAACAAAAGAGCACAATTATGACTCCAAAAGACTAGTTAATAAGTATGAAAATTACTATGAAATTTAGAGTCATCATTACAGCTCCGGCAGTTGCCAAAAATGGTCTGCCGAGTATTATAGGAAGTTTAGAGTCTTCCTCCATCTCGAGTACAATGAAATCAACTGGAATAAAAAAATTACCGACCTTGATTGGCATGTCCTCTAGAACTCCTACAGGATGTCATATGGAATGGTTGGCAATCTTTGGGGAAATGGGATAAGTGGTTTGTAAGGTGGTGGTGGAACATAGACTGGTTCGCTCTCTTTCATCTATGGTTCACTCTCAACAACGGGTTCCTCAGATTCTAGAGTTTTGGCTTCACCCTCGCAATGATCATCCTTAGGCATTTCTAGCTCATCAAGCTGTTTACCACTACGCATGGTAATGGCATTACAATATTCTATAGGGTTTGTTTCAGGTTATCCGGGTAATCTTCCTAGTGGTCTTGTGGATGTACTGGCTTGCTGGGCCATTTGATTTTCTAGTATCTTTTGGTGTGTGGTCAAGCCCTTGTTTGCCTCCAGAATGTCTTCGATTGCTTTTGTTTGAGACAACACAAAGTTGTCAAAGCGTGACTCTAAGGTTTGCTCCTGCGGTATCGTGTTGGTATTCGGTTGTGGTGGCTGATTGAATTGCTTAGGCTGATATCCGGCATTGGGTGGATGAAATCCGGGTGGTTGCCTATAGTTTGATGGTTGGGCTGCATTGTTGTTTCTATAGGCAAAGTTGGGATGATTCTTCCACCCAGGGTTGTAAGTGTTTGAAAGGGGGTTATTTTGAACCCTCGGGTTAAAATTACCTACAACATTCACAAAAGCAGGTGGGGGTCCTGGGACACTAAAATCCCTAATTGACAGGTATCGGAAAGATGGCCTTCCACCCCACAGATTTCGCATAAAGCAGAGTTAGAAACATTAGTACGCAAGTTCATGGTGTCAAGCTTATGAGATAATGAGTCTACTTTTGCAGCAAGAGAACTAAGAGTGTCGAGCTCATACTTACCGGCATGCCATGATGGAGTACCTCTTGCTCGACCATTGGTAGTGGTTGAGCACCATCTCTTCGATCAAATTATAGGCATCATCGACTCCTTTGTTCATCAAGGCTCCACCGGCGGCAGCATCAACAGTAAGATGAATGTTAAAAAGCAAACTGTTATAGAAAGTGTGTACCAGTACCTATTTCTCATGGCCGTGGTAAGGGCACATTCGTTGTAATTCCTTGAAGCGAACCCACGCCTCGTATAATGACTCGTTGTCTTTTTGAAAAAAAATTGGTAATCTAGTTTCTCAGCTGCGCGATTTTGCTTGGAGGAAAATATTTTGAAAGGAAGGCATGTGAGAGCTGCTCCCACATGGTAATCGATCCAGTCGGTAAAGAATGTAACCAAGAACGTGCCCTGTCCCTAAGTGAGAAAGGAAAAAGTCAAAGCCTCAGAGTGTCAGTGGTCACGCCATTCATTTTAAGAGTGTCACAATATTCAAGAAAAACAGATAAATGCATATTCGGGTTCTCAGCTGGAGATCCACCAAATTGGTTTTGAGGCAACATCGATAGAAATGACAGTTTTATCTCAAAATTGTTTGCCTCTATCGGTGGGCGAGCAATGCTGGAGTGAAATCCTTGGACATTTGGTGCTACAAAGACCCGAAGCGATTTGTTAGTGTCTATGATCGATGTACTTGAATCAAGCATTCCTTGAACATTTGGTGCTACAAAGTCCCGAAGCGACTCATTAAATCAAGAAAGGTGTAAACTGAAGTAAATAAAAGCAAGTATCCTAAGATAAAATGAAACTAAAAATGTCTAATCTAGTAACTTCTCAATCTATCAATATTGCCTAAATTAGTCCCTGGCAACGGCGCCAAAAATTTGATAGGTATCCCGCAAGTGCACGGGTCTATCGAAGTAGTAAAATATCAATCCCACAAGGACTAATGGGCAAGTAACGACTGATCTCAAATTCACTAGCTAGACAGAATCAAAATTGATGAGGTTTAAGTGCTAAACTAATTAAGTGAGTAATAACGTAGACGGTAGGAATTATACGAGAGAACTTGGATGAAAGATAAATCAGGATATGGGTTCACCTCTTTGACCTCTTATGAGTGAATAATCAAACTCCACGACTAACTTCCTATCTAGTTTAAGGGAATCTGTACCAAATGTATAGGTTGCTCCCACTGTTGGGAAACCCCGGGGATGTTTTATAATTTTTCAGAGATGGACATTACAGATTACATTGCACAGCGGAAGAATATCTCCGAAACAGGCCGGTCCCAAAAACCCAGTGAAGATCGTCTTGTGAGGGAGTCGAGACGATGTGATAGTAAGTACCTTTAGCAAGCTTGAGGATCGATGTCGAGGTAGGCGCCCAAGTGTTCGCCATCTGCAGTCTCGCACACACGGATGCCCCAAGCTCTCTTCTTCCATGCCCGGTGCTAGCCTCGGGAAGAAGATCCACGCCTAGGAAAGCCTCTTGATCACTTGTGCCAACCACCAAGAAGAAGTGGCGCCAAGGGAAGAAGAAGAGGAAGGAGCCGCAAGCCTTCTTGTTCCTTTGCACCAAGGTAAGGAAAGGAGGAAGGAGGAAGAAGCTTGTTGCGCCCTTTGATGGAAGAAGGAGAGCTCCAAGCTCTCAAGTTGTCGCCACTCTATGCCTCCACGCCTCCAAGAGATTAATCCATCAAGAGGGCGTGGCAAGGGGTTTCTTTTATAGAACTTAGAGGCGGTTTGGGGAGATGGCAAGTGTAGGTAATTAGGGCATGATTCTAGGGATTTATTCAATCAATTAAGTTGACTAAATCCCTTCATGGCTTCATCCATATGCGCCCATGCCTTGCCTAAGCAAGCATAGAGCCATATGCGCCCAAAGCCTTGGTCAGGGCATATACACCAACAATCTCCCACTTGCACTAAGACCTAGAGGTTGAGGAATCTCAACCCCATATCTCTAGCATGACCATCATGCTTTTGCTGCGCTAAAGCCTTGGTCAATGGGTCTGCCAGATTGTTCTCTGTGTCAACTCTGCTAATATTGACATTACCTCTGTCAATGATCTCTCTAATCAGGTGAAATCTCCTGAGTATGTGTTTGGATCTTTGACGAGACCGTGGTTCCTTGGCTTTGTGCAATTGCCCCATTGTTGTCACAGTAGAGCTTAATGGGATCCACTACACTAGGAACCACCTGAAGTTTAGAAATGAACTTCTTTATCCAAACAGCTTCTTTGGCTGCCTCAGAAAAGGCCACATACTCAGCCTCGGTTGTAGAATCAGCTATGGTGGATTGCTTGAAGCTCTTCCAGCATACAGCGCCTCCATTCATTTTGAACACATAGCCGGCCTACGATCTAAAGTCGTCAGGGTCAGACTGGAATGACGCATCAGTGTAGCCCTGCATACTGAGGTCTTCCTGTCCCCCATAGACCAAGTACAGATCCTTAGTTTTCTCAGATACTTAAGGGTGTTCTTTACAGCCACCCAGTGCTGCAAACCTGGATTGGATTGGTATCGGCTGCTTATGCTCATAGCATAAGCCACATCTGGTCTAGTACACAACATTGCATACATAATCGATCCCACTGCCGAAGCATAGGGCACTCGACTCATGTCATCCCTCTTAGCCTGTGTGGTGGGACACTGGCCCTTTGAGAGAGTAATGTCATGTCTCACTGGAAGGTATCCTTTCTTGGATTGCTCCAAGTTCAACCTCTCCAGGACCATATCAATATAGGTACTCTGACTAAGGGCCAGGAGCCTCTTGGATCTATCCCAGTAGATCCTCATGCCTAGGATATAGGCGGCCTCCCCTAAGTCCTTCATCTCGAAATACTTCCCTAACCATGTCTTCACAGCTTGAAGGCTAGGGATGTCATTTCCGATGAGCAGTATGTCATCGACATACAAGACCAGAAAAGTCACCAAGCTCCCACTGAATTTTCTATATACACAGGCGTCATCTTCGCTTTTGATAAAGCCGTAATCTCTCATAGCTTCATCAAACCAAAGATTCCAACTTCGAGATGCTTGCTTTAATCCATAAATGGATTTCTTTAGCTTGCAGACCTTACTGGCATCTGCAGGATGGATGAAGCCATCAGGTTGTGTCATAAACACATCCTCAGTTAGCTTTCAGTTAAGGAACGTTGTATTCACATCCATCTGCCATATCTCATAATCATGATATGCAGTTATAGCAAGCAGAATCTGAATGGATTTGATCATGGCAACCGGCGAGAAGGTTTCATCATAGTCCACCCCGTGGACTTGTTTGAATCCTTTAGCCACTAGTCTACCTTTATAGGTAACTATGTTGCCTTCCATGTCTGTTTTCCTCTTGAAGACCCATTTACACCCTGTGGGTTTTACCCTATCAGGTAGCTCAACCAAATCCCAGACTTGATTAGCTGACATGGAATCCATCTCGGATCGCATGGCCTCAAGTCATCTCTCGGAGTCCGGTCCACTGACCGCCTCATCGTAGGTGCATGGCTCATCTTCGATGATGAAGATTTTGTCGTGTTGGGTCGGTAGCGACCCATACCTCTCAGGTGCACGACGAATCCTCCCAGACCTACGTGGGACTTGTGTCTGAGCCTCAGGCTGCCTAGTAGCCGGTGCAGGTGGCTCAGGTTCCATCTCTATGTCTTGTGGTTGCACTTGGACCTCGTCCAAGTCAAACTTCCTCCCACTTACTTCTTTCATGAGAAATTCTTTCTCTAGAAAGATAGCACCCCGAGCAACAAAAACTTTGTTCTCGGTGGGAACATAGAAGTAGTAACCCTTAGTTTCCTTAGGGTACCCCACAAACACACATTTATCAGATCTAGGTTCTAGCTTGCTAGAATCCTGATATTTGACATAAGCCTCACATACCCAGATCTTGATAAAGGAGAGATTAGGGCGTCTCCCACTCCATACCTCGTATGGTATCTTGGAGACACTCTTAGATGGAACATTATTCAGTATCAAAGAAGCTGTCTCAAGTGCATGACCCCAGAATGAGGGTGGTAGAGTTGCATGACTCATCATAGATCGAACCGTGTCCAGCAGGGTTCGATTTCTCGTTTCAGACACACTATTCCATTGAGGTGTTCCAGGAGGAGTGAGTTGGGATAAGATCCCACACTCTCTCAGATAGTCAAAGAACTCACTGCTCAGGTACCCTCCACCACGATCTGATCGAAGGGCCTTAATGGATCTACCAAGCTGGTTCTCTATTTCATGTCTGAACTCCTTAAATTTCTTAAAAGATTCAAACTTATGTCTCATCAAGTAGACATAACCATATCTACTGAAGTCATCAGTAAATGTGATGAAGTAGTCGTACCCTCCTCTGGCTTGTTTATTGAATGGCCCACACACATCACTATGTATGAGACTCAATAAACCTCCTGCCCTCTCACCAATCTTGGTGAATGGTGCCTTTGTAATCTTCCCTAATAAATAAGGTTCACAAGTATCAAATTCCTCGAAGGAACTTGAATCTAACAACTCATTTGCATGGAGTTGTTGGATGCAATTCTTGTTTATATAGGCTAATCGACAATGCCATAGGAAAGTACAACTGAACCACTCAGTTTGGTCCTTTTATTATTTATGTTACAAATAGAGTTATCCATGTCCAAGACATACAGACCATTGCACAAAGTACCCTTCCCATATGACATATTTGCAAATGAAAAAGAACAAGAGTTCTTATTTATTTCAAACTTAAATCCCTTTTTTGCCATGCAAGGAATGGATACAATGTTCTTAGTAAGAGAAGGTACATAATAACAATTATCTAACTCTAATTGAAGTCCATAAGGCAAGGAGAGAGTCAAAACTCCTACAGCAACAGCAGCAACCTGTGCCCCGTTTCCAACTCGTAGGTCAATCTCTCCAGGCGGCACCGATCTACTTCTCTTGAGCCCCTGCATATTTGTACAAATATGAGCTCTACATGCGGTATCCAATACCCATGACATAGAAGTAGAAAGGTTGACTTCTGTAACATAAATACCTGAGCATGAAGAGGAAGCCTTGCTTCTCTTCTTCTCATTCTGAAGTCGCACCATGTCCTCTATCATGTGAGGTGGTCCTCCACATGGGTAGCACTTGTTATTCCTGATTCTTTTCATTTTTAATTTCAGTTCCTTGGTCAAACCTTTTGGCTCACCACACTGAATATCTACTTTAGGAGGGTTGAGCTCAACTAATTCATCAAAGAGCTACCTTAGATTAGAAATAATCTCAGAGGCACTCTTAGATTCATATTGCCCTTTTAATTCAGGTGACATGTTGGTTAGCATCAAATTAGCAACCTCCAAAGTATCATCCTGATGCTTATCATAAGCATCCTTCTCAGCCGCTGAGGCCGAGCATGGAAGTGGCTCAGGAATTGGCTGCTCAAGGACATAGAGCTTCCTCTCGAGCTTGAGCACATTTTTCAAGTTCATATACCAATCCAGTAAGTTGGATCCAACCAACTTATCCCTTTCCAGGGTAGATCGCAGTGACCATCTGCTATTGTTCACAGCCATTGTTCTACAACAACCAAGAAATAGTAGATTAGTACTACTTCGAATAATTTAAACTCGACTTATTTTAAATGATTATGACTCCCACTATTTTAATCGGATTGACAACCCACAAAGTCAACCGAAAAATTTAAGATTTCATAGTGAGATGGGATCCTTATTCCACATGAGGCTTGCGTCCCACGAGGGTGAGATGAGATGCACAAAGTAACCCATGCTTCCTAAGGTGGGCACGTCGGCCGATTGCTCCAAGCAACTCCCCTTATTGAGACAGTCTAGGCATTTCATGTCCAGCGAGGGCTAGATACAGCATGAAACCCTAACCTCTCAACGATGCCTCTAGAGTTTCATCATGTTTCCAGCACATATGAAAATCTAGTCAAGTCCATTCCTAATCGTTATGCCCAGGGCCAACGAGTTTCCTTGCGAAGGCACACCCAGGTTAAAACTGGACTGGGGAAACCATTGCCACCATGCACTTTCTAAAGATAAGTGGGTGTGTCCCACGAGGGTGGGAAATAGTTCACAACTCTACTGATCGATAGCTTAGTGAGGGTTACGCATTAGAAGGCTACTAGACTTGATATTTTAATTGAGGGTTTTTGTTTAAGGTCTCATCAATTTTATCTTATGTCTAACAATACCGGCATGCAATCTTATAGTGATAACATAACGATAAAACATCACAGGCATGCTTTAGCAGATACTGAAAGTAATAAAAGAATGATGTGATCATAGCCTATTCAAGAAATTAAACCAACCCATGCCAAAAGGAGGTTCAACTCTTGACCTAGGACTCAAGCCCCTAGAATAAGACCTAGCCTAGCCGACCTCTAGCATGGTCTTCAAGGTTGGCTCCAAGGTCCTTCTCACCATGGTTTAGCTCACAAACCCTAGAGGTAGTTCTAGGGAAACCCTAGAAGCACACTCCATGGTTCGGCCAATGCCATGGGTCTTCATCCAAGCAAGGTGCACCACCTTGCAAGCCACAATATGTGTAGCACTCAAGCCCCAGGGCTCGGCCAAAACATCTTGCGCCCCATGCAAGGATGCGCCACCAATTGATGAACGTCACCATGCAAGGTGCGCAAGCTTCATGCATGCGCCATGCTCTAAGTAGATGCGCCCCTAATCTTCTTCTTAGTTAAAAGCAAAAAGAAAAGCGGCACGCAGGCCTCATAAGGATACATCACAAGCATGCAAAGGGGCTTGACTCATGACCACAACATTATGCACAACTAAGGTATTTACTCATGCAATTCTACATGCTCATGAAAAACATAAAATCTGAAATTTTACTTTTTCATAAAACAAGTTTCTTTTCCTCATCTTCTTATCACAAATCTTTTGGTTATTTGTGATTAATTTTCATGATGATTTTATAGACCCTTTCGGCTGGCAATTTTGTCAGATCAAGAGACCCGACCAGTCCAAAGACACAATGCCCATCCTACTTGACAAAACTACATGCGCCTTTGATCTTAAATCAATCAAGAAAAATAACCTAAAATTCCAAAAGAAATTGACGTAGAGGATAGGAACAAGAAACCAACAATTTTTCTTCTTAAGAAAAACATGCGCCATACTTATATGCAATTTGCGAAAATTGAAATTGGCATGTGAGCATGAAAATGCATGAAAGAATATCGTTCGAGGCTCGCAAGTCGCTCTGATACCACTGTTGGGAAACCTTGGGGATATTTTATAATTTTTCAGAGATGGACATTACAGATTACATTGCACAACGGAAGAATATCCCCGAAACAGGCCGGTCCCAAAAACTCAGTGAAGATCGTCTTGCGAGGGGGTTGAGACAATGTGATAGTAAGTACCTTTAGCAAGCTTGGGGATCGATGTCGAGGTAGGCACCCAAGTGTTCGCCCTCTACAGTCTCGCACACACGGATGCCCCGAGCTCTCTTCTTCCACGCCCGGTGCTAGCCTCGGGAAGAAGATCCACGCCTTAGGAAAGCCTCTTGATCACTTGTGCCAACCACCAAGAATAAGTGGCGCCAAGGGAAGAAGAAGAGGAAGGAGCCGCAAGCCTTCTTGTTCCTTTGCGCCAAGATAAGGAAAGGAGGAAGGAGGAAGAAGCTTGTTGCGCCCTTTGATGGAAGAAGGAGAGCTCCAAGCTCTCAAGTTGTCGTCCCTCTATGCCTCCATGCCTCCTAGAGATTAATCCATCAAGAGGGGGCGACAAGGGGTTTCTTTTATAGAACTTAAAGGCGGTTTGGGGAGATGGCAAGTGTAGGTAATTAGGGCATGATTCTAGGGATTTATTCAATCAATTAAGTTGACTAAATCCCATCATCCATATGCGCCCAAGCCTTGCCTAAGCAAGCATAGAGCCATATGCGCCCAAAGGTTACCTAAAGAGGCATAACACCCATCCATGCGCCAAGACTAGGTCAAGCCATCATGAATGTCTTCTTAATTTGGCTTGGGCGCAAATCCTATTCCAGATAGGATTCTCATTAAGTAAATAATTAGCCCCATGCGTCAAGGACATACCAAAGATGTCCTCCAAGCCAAAAACACCCCAACCCTTGCCACAGATGCAAGGTTGCCATCTAAGGATGAAGGGGGAGGCGCCCTTTACTTCCATAATGAAGCAAAGGCGTCAACTTATCCCCATTAAGCCCCTAGGCGCCAATGGGATAAGTTTCATCCCTATTATACCCTTTTAGCCTCTAATCTCTTCATGACAACTTATTAGTGAGCCTAACTTAGCAATGGGCCTAGCCCAAAGTCCATTATGCATGTTGACCAAGCCATTGGATCCAATCCAAATTAACCCAAAGTCAAATGAGGCTAACCATGGTTAATTTGGTCAATATGCCAAAATGAAAGTTGGCCCCGATAAGTTTTTTCCATCTCATCAGGCCCATTGGCGCAGATGAAATCTCCCAAATAGATCCGAGTTATCCAATAACTCGATCTAAAGGCTACCCGATCAATACGAGAACTCGAGTATCAAGGTATGCGACCCTGTAGGTTCCTCTGACATTGGCAATGTTGACCTAAGGTCACCACAAGCAGTGAGTGGCACCTAGTAGTGCATCGTCGCTACCTAAGTCATCGGAATGGATATCGACATCGACATCCCCATCATCGCAACTAGGTACAAATACATTATAGTCCCTTTGCAGAACTGATATCCGATTAGACAAGTGTGTCATCACTTGTTTTCACCCAATCACATGGTTATGACTAAATTAGTTTCTCACCTAGGTATGGCCATACACTTTCAGTCATAGAACCATAGAAGAGCTCCATGGATATCAAGCTTCCCTCAGGAAGGGGCAAATCCTCTGTTTGTCAATTGGCCTTCTCATATGGGTCGTGACATACTCAATGACAACCGTTATAACCTCCCAACTACGGCGAGGTGTTAGGTTGCATCAAAGCATGTCCCTAACCATATAGAAGAGTCAATAACCTCAAGTCTAAGGATCTATGCATCGCCTATCACATGTGAGGATAACTCATGACACCAAGTTATTATCTCACAGCGGGTCGGTCTAGTATATCCACTACTAATATACCCATATGTCTGCGTTAGCACCTCATGCCTAACCAGCCCATATTCCAGTCTCACAAGTACCAGAGCTATCCCATATCCACTCAGGTACATCGACTGGGGACAATCATTTGATCACAGATCCAATCTGTCTCCAGGGACATTATCATGTAAGTACATAATCACAGATGTAGACAAACAATGATAACGACAATGCCAGAATGATATATAAATATCTAAGTGAAGTAGTACAAAGATGGACCAATACTAGGTCTCATGGCATATACACCAACACCCACCAATAGCCCTATCCACTCTCATGGATAGGTTACCGGTCTAATCCATATGGTTCTGACGCATAGACGACCTTTTGGCCTACCTGACACGTCTAAGACCCTAATACTTTCGCAGGGCGAGTACAGGTTTATCAAAAGGGGTCCTCCCAAATTTCCTGATTTATAAACCTCCCTAGGGGAGTATAGGCTCAAGCGCTCCCTTTCGGGCAACGCAGGCAAAGGGTACAATGAGATTCCGATGCGCAGACGACCTTTCGGTCAACCCATTGCATCTAGGATCCTCATACTCGCACCAGGGGAGTACAGTTCGTCAATGGGTTTCCCCCAGCTCCTGATTTACAAACCTCGCTTAGTAAAATATAGGCTCAAGTGCTCCTTTCGGGTAAAGCAGATAAAGGGTACAAAACGGATTAGATAAAACCTCAATCAAATGGTTCCAACGTGCGGTTTAGGATCCAAACAATCACTCTAGGCGAGTATAGTTCGTCATTGGGTTTCCCCTGGATCCCCTGATTTACAAACCTTACACAGAAGAATGTAGGCTCAAGCGTTCCCTCTCGGGTAACACAGGCAAAGCGCATAAATAAGGTTAAGCAAGGATTGAAAGCGCTTGGAGTAAGATTAATACAATCAAAAAGTTTGTCAAAGGGCTTCCCCAAATCCTGATATGAGGCTTTAAGCTATCATATTCATCATGAAGGTACAAGTAATGGTCTTTAATAACACACACATTTGCAGATTTGTGCAGGAATTATAAAAGAAAGGCAAGATCATAAGGTATTTCGCATGGATTATACAATGAACATAGCAAAATTGAATGTAGTTGAAGATCTGCCTTACAAATTTATCCTTGAGGGGCTTACACAAGTGCAAATCTTCAATATTTTCAGATGCATAGCCCTCTTTCTTGCGATGGCTTCCTTCTCCCAAGTTTAGCTGCTCTTTCCTCTCGTCTGCCCCCCTTTTCTTTTTTTCTTTCTCTTCTCTTAAAGGCTCTTATCTCCTTCTCCTAGTGGGCTATTGTCCCTTCCCCAGGCTCTGCCAAAATTTGCCTTAGCCGCCATTGTTTTCCAGTAAAGAAAAGTCTTTGCCGTTCTTCCCCAAAATCCTGCAAATGCTGCTACTCTGCTCCTTCACGTAATCATCATATCTTGGCAAATTTTTCCCTCCAAAGGCTGCTCTAGGGCCTCTGGTCAATGGGGGAGAATGGACCTGGTTGCCCTCTAGCTTCCCCTTAGGTTAGGTTGAAGAAACCCTGATTAAAATCACGGTTTCGAAACAGGCGGGTCCGCAATCACGGGCTTGATTCTAGTCGTGACCTGCTCAAGATTGATCAATTGCAACTTCAGGTGCAAAGATGAGTCACGGGCATGATTCTGACCATGACCTGATCGTGATTCTCAACGGGGGCTTCAATAAATCTAAAAATCTTCAGTTAATCTCTTCTTAAATTTAGAGGAGTTTCTCTAATCTCACAAGTCCCAGAATCCATCTGATTTGTAGTCGTTTTGACCTGAAAATATGAAAAATACAAATCGAGGTGTAGATTCCATAGATGTATCAAAATTAAGGCAATTATGAGACATAAACCATGAAATGAAGACGATTTCATTAATAAAATCACATGTAAAATACTATATAATTTTGTGTCAACATACTACTACCTTCACATGATTCCATTAATTCTATTCCCATTTCTGTCTGTCCTTTATCTTGTAGTTTTTTGAAGCATTAGTCCTTTCATAGGATCGTATTTGAATTCTTAGTTTTCTGATATTTGGTTTGGCTCTATCATTTTTGTTTTAACCTTATAATTAATCTGTTAAGTCTATATCAATAGCTCCTATTCGTAGCTTATTCATCTTCGGGGTCACTTGTGTCTTCACCTATTGCTTTCTTCTTGCAGTTACTAAACCTAATACAATATCCTCCATCAACACTATTTCTAAAATACCTTCATGTTTTTGGAATATTATGCATATTATTGTTTTTTCCTAAGTTTCATTATGTTTGCTCTAGATCATCACTACTAATACTCATTGGTTGAATCATTCTTATGCTTTTAGAAGATATTCGTTTTATTATGTGTTCAACATTAAGCTTGTAATGTTTTGTGCTACTATTTGTAATTTTTTTTCAAGAAACCTAAGTTATGCCGGTCTAGATCTTCATATCTTTTAGTCTGCATATTGATTTTTATTTTTGATAAGTCTTTTATAAACATTAACATGTCAAGGCTACAATAAAAAATAGTCCTATATTTTTGTTTATGCCTGCTTCCATGTTGCTACAATGACATTCTAGCATTAGATTTCCATCTATTATTTAATATAAGGATGAGGGTTTTACCCTCAATTTCTTTAGTAGTTAATCCTTTTATTCTAATAATAAGTAATCCTAAATGTATTAATTTTTTTTTATTTAACGATCTATTTGGCCCCACTGTTGATAGCTTTATAACTGTGCTAAACTGTGTTGTACTATATTGTACTGCACTGTTAAAATTTATAAGATATTTAGTTAAAAACTTTTTAACTGATATCAAAATTTAAAATAATAAATAAATATATTTTTTAAATTATTTAAAATAATAATATATTTTATTTTCCTTTAGTGTTAAAATTGTAAATTATTTAAAATAATAATATCTAAAATTTTAAATAAAATTATATAAATTACTTTTTTAAAGAAAAAGAAACTACAAAAGTATCAAATTATAGCTTTATCAATTTTTAATTTTTTACTATTTTTTTACTTCTGTTTTTTATCACCAAATAATTTTTTAATTATTTTTTATCTAGAAACTACTTAAAATTAGGTTGGAAGAGCTTGGATTGATTGTTGATTAATTAAATCTAAATTTGTTGCATCTAATACTTCTTCATCCCTATTTATTTTTATTAAACAAGTGGAGAAACTAAGGTCCTGTCCTTTTGGGTTTAGTAAATTAATCTTCAGATTAATTTTCTGGCCATGGGAGGAGTAGGGAATAGGTTTTTACCAAACCTACTTGACCCTACTTTTCCATTACTGTCTCTACGAGTTTTTTTTTTTAAATTACCGAAACTATACCTTACTTGTTCTATTTTTTAATTAAAAAATAAAAATTAGGAAAAGATATTTATGTAAATACAATAAACTAACTACATCTGATAAAAAAAAAAAAATTATAGTTGCAGGATAATAATATCAAGGTAGGTTTTAGGATCCTTCTACTTGACCTCAATCTTATATAGGGATCTTATTTTAAAGTGAGGTCGGATTGGCTTGGGCTGGGCCTAAGTCTACGTAATTTCATCAACCATATTTATATATATGTTAGAAGGTAAAAACTTTGGGCCTTGTCCCTTTATTTAGGCCGAAACTAGCTAAATTGGATTAAGGTCACACCGGTTCATCAGGCCCGGCCTGTTACATCCATCTGCTAATACGAGCTGCTCGTTTTGGTTTCTGGTTTCACTGCTCTCCTCAAGATCTCGACGCTCGCTCGATTGGTTTTTCATCTTTATTCGTCTTCTTCCTCCTCGGCTCCTCAGGAGATGATGATTGTTTCCATTCCTCGAGGCTGGTCCTTCGGTCAAACATACTATAGCAAGGCTTCCATCTTCCAGAGAAGGTTCTCATTAGGTCTGGCTTCTCTGCGGTTTGTTTGATTTTTAGGGTTTCATGGCTCCAATCTTTCGCCTATATCTCCTAATCAGTTGCTCATTCATTTATGATTCTTCCTTTCCGATTATGATTTCAGTACAAAGTTATGGTTCTTGCCTTGCTCGTTGTGGTGAAATCGCTCATGTTGTTGGGTCTGTGGGAAAATTGCTAAATATCACCTTAATTTTTCTCTTTTATGGTTGTTTGGATGGTCAAATCTTGGAATGTTTTCTTGTCTTCTTTGTCGAATTCCCCCGCAAAAATTTTAAACGAATGTCCTTTCAAGTAGGGTTAATCTGTGCGCGACTGACATATTATTGTTGAATTTTGTTATCCATTGTCTGAGTCGAACTCAAATTTTCCAGATTTTTATTTAGGGTTTCTTTTTTCTAAAAAAAAATATACTGAATTGTTGATTATATTGGTTTCAAACCCCATGTAAATGGACGTTTTATTCGCATAGTTGAGATATTGGCATAAAATGTTTCTGTTTTAGACAATAATCCTGAAAAATGAGTAGTTTGATTGTCGAAAATGGGGCAAATTCACTCGAAAGCATTCGTTACTAAAATTCCTATGGTTTCTTGACTGACACTGCTTCTCTGCTCACTAAATCATTCTGTTCTTTGTAGTTGATGATTATTACCCATTTTTTCATTACGTCGTGCTGGTTTTGTAGGAAATCATTTTTGAAATCCGGCTTAATGCAAATATGGATAAGTATGCTGATGAAAAGGGTAAAAAGGAAGTGAGTCAATGCCACAAAAATGTTGCTGAAGTGCTATCTTGGAATGAGTCTGCTGACGGAGAGGATGGATATGTGGTAGAAGAGGCATTTGAAGAAGTAGAGGTGGATGAGCAAGATGCCGATGAGGTAGAAGAGGTGTACGTTGAACAAGTGCTAGAAGAAGAGCAAGAGTTTGATGATGAAAATAATGCGGAACACAGTGAAGATGATCTACAAGGATTTAAACCTCGATCATCTTCCAATGTTGTTAATAAAGAAAGTGAGAGGGGTTATAAACCTTCCAGTTCGGAAAAAAGAAGATCAAATGATGAACCCCAAGGCTCTGTTCAAAAGAGGCAGAAGCACGCTGAAGAGTCAAGACTTGCGATAAATTCTTATTCCACCAGCAGCGGAAAGGAAAATGCTGGAAGTTCTGGGAAAAATAAACGAAGTAGATGGGACAAAGAGCCAGAAAATTCTAGTGCTGAACATGGAGACTATCTGGATACTAAAACCAAAAAGAGGAAGACCAGATGGGCTAACGGTGAGGCCCAATCAAAATTGTTAGGTCCTTTGAGGCTTCCAGATTTTGTCAAAAATCTTGTTGGTGATATTTCTGTTGATCCAGCAATTGAGATGTTAAACTCCCAGCTCGTTGAAATAAGCCATAAGTTGAGTGCTCTTGGACCTGAGGACTCTAGCTTACGCACCAGTCTCATTGACAATCGACAAAAAATCATTTCTGAGCTGATTAAGAGAAATCCCACATTCAAAACCCCTCCTGATATCAAGCCATCAAAGTTGTACAAGAAGCTTTATATACCAACGAAAGAATATCCTGGCTACAATTTTATTGGCCTCATAATTGGTCCTTGTGGAAACACACGAAAGAGAATGGAGAAGGCAACAGGGGCTAAGATTTTTCTACGTGGTAAAGGTTCTACAAGAGAAGGGAAAATCTACAAAAGCACAGATACCAGGAATGACTTGTCTCAGGATGAGGATTTGCATGTCTTTATTGAGGCATCTACTCAGAAATCACTAGATGCTGCAGTGGAAATGGTGGAAAAGCTGCTGGTTCCTGTGGAAGATGAAAAGAATCAACATAAAAGAGATCAGTTGAGGGAGCTTGCAGCACTGAAGGGAACATGCATACATGACGTAGGTAAGGCCCAGAAAACAAAACTTCCATGCCACATATGTGGAGATGAAAAGCATACTACTGCTGCTTGTCCTTTGACAGCTTCAAATCCTAAAACCAACAAAAGTCTAAACTTCCTAGCAGATGTGGGATGCATTGGAGCATCCTCCCTTTTTCATCCACCAATTCCTAGCTCCGGATCTACTGTGATGACCGATCAACAGGCGCATGCTCTGGCATCACCCAACAAGAAGCCTTTGGAACAGAATGCGGAAGGTAATTTATACGTGTGCAATCTTCCCCAGTCTATAAATGATGATAAGCTAAAGGAACTTTTTTCACGGTTTGGATGCATCTCCAAAGCAAGAGTGATTAAGGATAAGCTTACAGCATTAAGCAAAGGGTATGGTTTTGTCGAGTTCAGTGACTCTGTCTGTGCTGCTGCTGCTGTGAGATGCATGAATGGGTATAAAATTGAGGGAAAGACGCTTGCAGTCAAGTTTGCTCGCCAACATTCGTCTTCAGCTTCCACTTCTCAGGTAGAACCTCGTGTTATGACCTGGCCAGGTCCGTCTGGCTCTATGCTTCCCGAAACTAGTGCTTCTGTCACTGCACGTGCTCCGGTGTCTTTTGGCAGCCCACGTCCGATGCCCGCTGTGATTCGTAATACTGTCACATATTCCAGGGAACTTGAGCAGTTTCCTGGTTATCTAAAGAGCAATTCTCCTGCTATCACATGTTCAAAGGAACTAGAGGACTTTCCTGGTTATCTGAAGAGTGCCCCTTTTGCTATCACATCCTCTGAGAAACTCGAGCAGTTTCCTGGTTATCTGAAAGGTGCCCCTCATGCTATCATATCTTCTAAGGAACTTGAGCAGTTTCCTGGTTATCTGAAGAGTGCTCCTCATGCCATCACATCTTCTAAGGAACTCGAGCATTTTCCAGGTTATCCGAGTGCGCGGAATGCTATCACATCTGCTGAGAAACTTGAACAGTTTCCTGGTTATCTGAAAGGTGCCCCTAATGCTATCATATCTCCTAAGGAACTTGAGCAGTTTCCTGGTTATCTGAAGAGTGCCCCTCATGCTATCAGATCTTCCAAGGAACTCGAGCAGTTTCCTAGTTATTTGAGTGCCCGGTATGCTATCACATATACCGAAGAACTTGAGCAGTTTCCTGGTTATCTGAGGAGTTTCGAGCACGATTAGTCCTATAATTTGGCATATCATAACAGTGCACCTTTAAAGAATGTTAACAGCACCTCCACCTTGCACCGGTCAACAATTAAACAGTTGGAGGAGACAACGTTGCGACTCTGCCGCTAAGTCATGTTTGAACTTACATCACGATGCATACCATGTGCCATAAAAATAGGTAAAAGGGCCAGTGCTTTTGAAGTTTTTGCATGTATATCACTATTGCAAAAAGGTAGTTGGTGGCTTAAAGAGAGGCGTTGCCCTCATTGTGCGCTTCAAATCCTATATTGGTCTGGCTGAATTCTTGAACCATACCTTGATTTTTTTTTTCTGGTTGCCACTCCCATGAATGTTTAACGTTTTTTGCTTGCATGCATGATAGAGTGCATTTTCTTTTATTTTGAATAGAACAAATGACCTGATAATTCAAGTTTAGGTATTTTATTTTTTAAGACTATTTGTTCTTCGTAAAAGCAGAAATTTGGGTTTATAAGAGGGCATCAATGGGAAAAAAGATGGTGCGGTGGCCTCATCCACCATTACCTTGACATTTCACAAATCTCTTTTAAGTACTTTAACATGAGTTGACGGTGGATGGGCCCCGTATACAACTTTTATTCGCATCAATGGGTAGTATCTTTCCTGGCATATGACTTGATAGAGTTAATTCTGAGTGCAATAGGTCAAGAAAAATCTAAACAAGCATACAAAGAGGTTTATTCACATGATATGTATAGCCCATTTAATAATTTGATAAGTTAACGGTGATCGTTCTTAGGTAACATTTTAAGTACTTGGGTAGTAAATAACTCAGCTAAAATTTCAATTAATGGAGTCCTATAACAAAGTTGCATGATAATTGAATTGTGGCAGTGGTAACATGGATGGCAGCATAATGGTTCCCGTTGACAATTGTTGGCTAGCGGTTGTTGCCAAATATTATGGCTGTCCAATCGGTTCAAATTGAGTATAACCAAACTAATTCAATCGAATTCTTAAAAATTTTGAAATCTAAACCGATCCGCTATTTTTAAAATTTGAACTGAAATTGAAATGAAATTTTCAAGTTAATGTGTATTAAATCAAAAACATTTTTAGTATATATTTTCAATTATTTTATATTATTAGTTTATTATTTTTAATAAAAATAATATATAATATATTTTAATATAAAACTAAAATATAAATATTAAAATTTTGGTTTTTTAGTTTAATATGAAAATTTTAGATTGAATTAAAAATTGAACCGATAATTATTGAAACTGAACCAATTTGAGTGAAAATTGAACCAAGAAATAGACGGAAAAAACTTGTAAGCGGGTCTTCGCTTAAATGAGTTAAGCAGGCCTAGGGATGACAAAATTACCCATCGGGATTAAATAGTCGACCCGTTTATACTGGGTTCGGGTACCCATTTATCTAAACGGGACGGATTCGGATTTTAATCAGATTCGAGTTTAGTGATGCGGGTACCCAGTAGCCGATACTAGATTTCAATAATAAATAAATAAATAAATAAATATAGTTTTATTAAAATATAAATAGTAATAAAATAATTATTATATAAATATTTATTATTAGTAAAAATATAAAAATATTAATAAATTATTATTATATAAATATATTTATTGCTATTTTAATTTTTAAATTATATTTTATAAAATATAAAACAATAAATAATAAATACCCGACCCGATTAAATATCTGACCGGGGTTCGAATTACACAATAAGATATTTAACCCGGGTTCAAGTTGCACAATAAGATATTCAACTCGGATTCGAATCACCCCTAAGCAGGCCCCCTATGATTACTTTTGAGAATCACAAAGCACATTCAAGAACAACAAATTGCGTTCTCTTCTCCTTCCTCTCTCCTGTCAGGAGTTGAACTTAGACCATGCCTTCTCTTCTCTTCTCTCTTCCTTTCCTTTCTCTCGTGTCAGCCAACAAGTTGTCTCCTCTTCTCTCCAATCTTGATTTGGCCTTCCATTCCCCACTAGATCCAATAGAGCGGATGGACCACGTCAACTTATCACTGGCACAGCGGGGGCCAGGAGGGTGGCACTTACTCCCTCGCAGCCTCCCGTCGCTGCACCCTCGCTTGCTCCTTCACCTCTCACCTAGAGCGGATGGGGCACGCCAACCTACCACCGGGCCGGCGAGGGTCGGGAGGACGACATTGGAATCTTACTCCCTTGCGGCCTCCAGTCGTTGCACCCTCGCTCGCTCCTCCACCTTCGACTCGCACCATCGCAAGCGCATCCTCGCCATCCTTGATCCTCCTTCCTCCTCTTCTCTTGCCGCCACTGAGCAGGCTGTCATCATCAACGCCTACCCTGCCAAGGAGGTGGATAGCATGCCCTGTGAGGATCCCCATTAGAATAGCTGTAGCGAGCGAGCGACTCCGGTGAACAAGGAGCACACCTTGTGACTCCGGTGAGCAAGGAGCAGCAGAGAGACAATGATCGTTACAATGAGCAGAGGAGAAAAAAAAATCATAAATGGAAAAAGGATATAAAAATTTTAATGCTAGAGATACATAAAATAATCCTAATGGCCTCTGCTTAAGTGAGTTCAGCGGTGCCCTAGTTTAGAAAATGCGCCTGAAATGGACAGAATTTAGTTATGCAAGTATTGTGCTGTCGGATTAGTAGTACTCTAGAGTTTAGATTGATGTTGGAAAAGCAACATAATATGGTATAGTAATTAAAATTATTATTGACTAAATATAATATCACAAATAATTATATATATATATATATATATATATATAATTATATATATATTATATTAAAAGTAAATAATTTTTTGAATTATAAATATAATAATATATAATATATAAAAATTCTAAATTTTTATTTTAAAATTATTAATATATATATATATATATATTAATTATAATATTAATATATATTATATTTATTAATAATTATGAACTTATACATATAATATTAGACTTGGCAAAAATTGATTCGACATTAAGTTAGACAGATTCGGATAAGCCATAATTGTGTTTGTGTCAACAATAAGTTAATGCATTTATGATCTAAGTAATTTTGAGTTGAGTTGGGTTAAAGTGGTTTGGTTTACATAAATTATCTATGGCCCAACCAAGCCAAATAGCCCACTTTCATAAACCCTAACCCCATTGGGTCCGCGGTAAGCCCTCCTATCGAGTCTTCTTCCCTACCCCCACTCTCTTCTTCCCCCCTCTCTCATCAGGTATATTGCAATTCTCTCTCTCTCTCTCCACTAATTGGCTTGGCATTTGTGGTTGATGTCATGTTTGTAGCCTAGATTTCGCCTGCTCATTCTATAATATTGTCACCACCCACATTGTCATCATGGAAGGTGAAGTTACACCTGAGTACCTTGTTTGACAACCTTGTTACCACCAAGATGGACGTCTTCACCTTTGGCATTGCGCTTCTTGAGCTCATCTTCGGGCAGGAGGCTATTGCGAAGGCATACAGAGAGGCTCTAGTCGGAGGCAGAGTGTCGCAGGGGTGATGGGTAGGGGCAGGGTTTGAACCCTCATTCCTTTAGATTTTTGACATTGTTGTTCTATATAATTAGTTTGCATGATTAACTGATTGTTTAGTTTAGAGTCAAATCGTTCCTAAACCAAAACATTGCCTGATCACTAAACAATTCATTTCAGATAACTATTAGTTTGATTCGATCAGTTAACTATGGTTTAGTAGTTTACTGGTTTTTTTTAACACCCTTATGGAGTGGGCGATGGTTTGGGTTGAGGTGCACTCAGTTGTGGCTAGCTAGCCATGAAAACTAGCCATAACCAAGTGCACTCAACCCAACTCATCTGCTTCATATAGGCCTCCTATACCCTTTTTCTAGAGACTTGTTCAGGCAAAACTAGACAAACAATTTGAGAGATTTTTGGATGTCTTGAAAATGTTATATATAAATATTTCTTTCATTGATGTTTCATCTCAAATATCTACTTATTATGCAAAATTTTTAAAAGATATTTTACCAAATAAAAAAAATTACAGGACTATGACACTATGACATTGACTGAGGAGTGTAGTGCTATCATTCAAATTAAATTATAAACAAAATTAAAAGATCTATGTAGTTTCTCTATACCTTGTTTAATTGAGGATATATATTTTGATAGAGCCTTATGTGATCTTGGTGCTAGTGTAAGTTTAACATTTTTATCTATTTGCATGAAACTTGACATGGGTGAGCCCAAGCCCATCTCTATATCCTTATAGCTTACTGATCGATCAGTCAAGTATCTCATTGACATCCTTGAAGATGTCCCTATTCAGGTAGGTAAATTCTTATCCTAGCTGATTTTGTGGTATTAGAGGTGGAAGAGGACTCTAAAATACCCATCGGCAGATTGTTTTTAGCCACTACAGGTGAAATAATTGATGTGAAGAATGGTAAGCTCGTTTTGAACATTGGGGATAGTGCTGTTGAATTCGATTGATTTAAAATTATGAAAATGTCATCATATAGAATCTTGCTGTAGTATAGATATTAGAGATTATATTATAGATGATCTACATATTTTGTTAGATGAACATAATGACTTTGATAATTGTATAGATGATTTAGATGTTACTCTTGTAATAGAACATGAACCATATATTGAGTTTGAGCAGGAACCACATGTAGAAGAAACACCTAAGATTGAACTTAAAACTCTGTCTACTAATCTGAAGTATGAATTTCTTAGACCTAATTCTACTTTACCTATAGTTATTGATGTGCAGCTAAATAAAAGAAAATTTGACATACTGCTTGATGAGGTAATATGTTCCATCAATGATTTAAAAGGGATTAACCCCTCCTTTTGCATGCATAGGATTCTTATGAAAGAAAGGAACAAACCATTTATGGATTTATAGTGCCAGTTCAACCCCTTGAAAAAAAAAATAGACTAATGATTTTACTTTATGATAAATATAGAAAAAATCACAATTTTTTTATATGAAATTGAACATATTAACTTTGATTCTTGCATACTCAAGATGGTTATTGCAGTAGTGTTTCACATGTAATTTTGGATATCTACTTTAGTGGCCAAACTTTCACATGTAAGCTATCCATTATGGCACTAATCCATCAGCTTTATCATGATATTTGAGCTTTGCTCAAGTTAGTGATATAAAAATTAGCGCTTCTTAGGAGACAACCCAAACATTATTTTTGTATATTTTATTTTCATCAAAATCATGATTTATACTCTTATTTTGAAGGAGGATAAAAAAAAGAGGCGATTTTCAAAAATTCCTACAATCACGACCCCGTGATCACAATCATGGGCCTATAACATTTCTTTCCCCTTTCCCTGGTCGGCCTGATCTCACCACCGGCGCCCTCCTTAGACCTCCAACGACATCTCTAATAGCCCCTTTGTGAGTATCGTTTTATATCCTCAACAATTTTTACATTGTTTGCTTAATTTAGAAATAAATATTTGTGTTGAATCTAAGTTGTGGGTAATTCAATTTATTATTACACGTGATTATTTTATAAAAGGGTTGCTCGGGATTCAAGTTGTGGGTAACTCTATTTTATCTTCTGACATAACTATAAATTGTCTGTTTTGATTTGGATACAATAAGTAATTAAGTATACTTGAACCATGATATCATGCTTGTGATGAAATGAGTGTAATATGAATATTTGTCATTTTTGATGACGTGAGTTTATCCCTTCTTTGATGATGTTTTTATGAAGTGATATGTGTATATGATTTGATGGCTTAGAAATTTATGAAATTACTTGCTGAATAGAAATTTTTTAGTAAATTTAGTGCTAGAATGAATAAAATCTATATATAAAGTGTTATGCATTCTGTAATATAAGTTAAATGGTAGTTACTTAAAGTTTATTTTTTTTTACACTTTTCCTTGATGGAGAAATTTTTATGAAAAAGATTGGGTGGTATTTATAAAAAGAGATTTGCTCCAATTCCTTCGGTGAACAAAAGTCATGAGTTCTATTATACTAAAAGCATGTATACTTTAAATCTGTTTTGATTAAGTAATAGGAGGCATTCATCAAAAGTGTTTACCCATAAGCAAAAAAATCGATAATGATTTTCTCAGTGAAAATTATCGAGTAGCGCGGAAAGAATTATGGCCGTGATAGAAATCACGGGCAGGCAATGATTTTGTTAGCAACTTCATCAATTTATGCCAAGGGAATTACGACCGTAATGAAAATCACAAGCATGTAGTAATTTCTTTTGAGGTCTTCTTGGGAATTATGACCGTAATCATAATTACAGGCAGACTGTAATTTTCAAAAGTACTCCGATTTGCATGAAAATTGTTGGGTGGCTTCATCTTGGCATCTAGAATCCATTCGTGCACTCGGATCTTTTAAAATCCATCAAAAATTAGTTATTTTCTTCTGAAATATGACAAAAACAAATAGGGGGTGAAGATTCCGAACAATAACGAAAATTTTAATTCAAAATGAATAGAAACATAATAGAAACAAGAGAGATTTTGTATAAAAAGCATAGTAAAAATACTATATAAATGCATGACATCAATGCTATATAGCATAGATAAAACTAGGAGCTCATGGCCAAAGTGGTCCAATGATCTACACTTAGAGAGTGGTCCCACTGCCAGCTCCCCAAATAGTGAAGATGACTATCCGTTGATAGCCCACTAGTGTATCATCCTACACCTAGTCAAACCGTAGTACCCGAGGTAACTCATTGGCATGACGTAACCCAAAGGCCCATAATCCAATGGCCCACACCATGACTACGATTGTGGCCTAATTTGGTCATCTCTATGATGTGTCCGTAAGTGCACGGATACGTCGAAGTAATAAAAATATCAATCCCACATAGACCAATGACCAAGTACTAACTCTACTTAAGAGTATTAGCTAGACAATTCAGAAAATGATTTTAATTTCATTTGCAAGATTATAAAAATATGAAAAGATTGTAATTGATTTGATGAAAAATTCAGGATTTCAGCTTCACCACACTATGCTTCATAATTTTTATAATTAAAAATATCTTAAGAAAAATTTACTATGTTGAAGGGGATTTATTCGCATGTTCAGATTGCCCCCTCTCAGTAGTACAATCCGGTGTCTATCCAAATTAATCCTCTACTCTTGTGGTTATTAATTCGAAATAGACCCAATGGGTTCTTGATAAATCTATAAAATCCCTCATGCTGATTCAAACTACTCTCGTGTTCGAATCTACTTATCCAAAAATTATAGATCCGATGTCGTAATTCACCTCTTAGTACTTCTTGCGATGTCTCTAATCATGCAGATTATGGCCAGTAATCAACATGTAAGTAAACGCAACAATAATTGAATCTAACACAAGTAAATTACTTCATAAGAAGGAAATCAACAATAAGTCATGAGAAAATAGTGGTTTACAACCGTAATCCTGAATAATAAATTTATGCTGATATGTTCATCATGTTCACATTATAAGAATCCATGAAATCATTACAATTGACAAATAAAACACGAAATCAACAAGGAGGAAGGAAATCAAGGCTTCCTGATGAAGATCGATGTTGGTTGATCGAAAAATCAAAGCTTTTTCGGTGAAGAATCACCTTCCGCCGTCGGTTGCCCTAGAACTCGCCTCTTTATCCAATCCCCATTGAAAATTCATCAAAAAGTCCTAATAATTGCTCCAAAACTCCCGTATATAGTTCTCCATCATCTCCTTAGGTTTTCCTTAAAATTCAGCGTGAAATCAAACCAAATTGGGCAAGAAACCGAGTCAAATTCGGAACATGCAGACGAAATTACGTCTGTGATAAATTTCACAGGTGGGCCATCATTTCTTCTGTGTATCCTGGAATAAAAATCTGGAAGAATTACAGCTGTGAAAATAATCACGGGCAGGCTGTAATTCTTTATGTGGAAAATCTTCAAGAAATCACGGCCGTGAAAATAATCATGGGCAGGTCGTGATTCTTTCTGTGAATTCTAAAATTTTGTACCGAAGAAATTACGGCCGTAAAAAATATCACAGGCAGGCTGTAATTCTTTCTATGCCATCCCAGAAATTACGGCTGTAAAAATAATCATGGGTAGGCCGTAATTTCTAAACAAACTCTAATTTGTATGAAATTTGATGGGCAGCTTTGTCTTGACTTGTAGAATTCATTTATGCACTTGGATTCTTCAAAATCTATCAAAATATGGTCATTTTCCTCTGAAATGTAACAAAAATAAAAAGTGGTGAAGATTCCGAACAAACAAAGGAATTTAAGTCAAAATAAGTGAAAACATGAAAAAAAATAAGAGAGATTATGTATAAAAAGTATAGTAAAAATACTATATAAATACAAGACGTCATTATGAAATGTAAATTTCCAGAACATAATCACTCATAAAAGATTTCCAACTCATGCTTCATCAAATTCTAGAAAAATAGATTATTCTTAGAATTTAATCCTCAAGATTCACATTCTTAATCAAATAAAATTTGCAACTTATATAATAAATTGAATCTCATTCTCATGAATTCGCCTTGTATTCAGTTCAATACTACAATGCTTTTGTTTACAGGAATAAGACCTCCAAAATCTTTTTCTTCATTTTCTCATTCCCTTTTTTTTACTTTTGACATTCTCTAAATTGAATATCACCTTTTTTTTTGGTAACGAATTTAGAATACATTGACCACATAACCAATGTATTAGAACTCATATCTTATTAGCTAGAAGAGTTGCGACTCATGACCGAAGATAGAGAAGTTAATGTCAAATGACTTTTCTTTGGCATATACTCACATAGATACATATTTTTTATTTTATCTTCAACTCATGTCTTCGGTACCACTGCCAATTTTTTGTAGTGCCTAATAGAGGAGTCATTCCTTTTTTTTTATTTATGGATTTTGGATTCTTTCTTCCCAACAAATAACATAATAGACCAAACATATATACAAGGCTATTCAATCAACATCAATTCAACAAATTATACTCATATACTTACCTTATTTGAAAGAAAAAATGTTTCACCATCAAAATATATTCCTTAAACAACCTATTTACCACAAAATTATGAACAATTGATTGGAAAATCAAGATGAGGATATATATTGAAGAAATAAACTCAACACAAGAAGTATAATTCCATTCATAAACATTGCTATATGAACAATTTATTTTTCTCAAAAAATTGAATCCAACACACATATCATTCAACAATATAGCAAACCCATACATCATATAAAACAAAAATTCAACCACATAATAGCCAAATTCAACATAAAGTGTCTTAATACAATGCCAATGTAAATGAATATAGCATCCAAATAACATCAATATCAATGTGCCTACATATGACGCCAAATAACATCATATCATCATCACATCACAATATCACAGAATAATATCAGAAAGTTATATAGTCCATTGAAATGAGCAGCACAAAGAAATAAGAAATAAATACGTCTTCCCCTACAAAAAGAATATATCATCCTCGATGCAATAAGCAAAGAATGAGATAGTAGGAGAAGAGATACTCATATAGTGCTACTCGTCAGCATCAGTGGCAGTCTCCTCGCCATCCTCCTCGTCAGGGGTAGCCTCTCCCATGGACTGGTATGGATCCTTCTCTTCATCAGAGCAAAAGTGGTCCCAGAGAAAACCCTTTATATCCTTGACATCACTCTGCACATACTAGATAGAATCATAAATTGTCTTAAGTAGGCGTCCCTGACGGAACACCTCTGCAGACAATGCCTGAAAACCTGCATCCTGGACAAGACCAACCTCTCTGAGGCAGGACTGTACCCCGTGAAGAAGAACCTGCTCTGAATGGAGGGGAATCCATCCCATATGGACTAGCTCCTCCAAAAGAAGGTGGTGGTGGTATAGAGTCAAGAGGAGTAGGAGCATCATCAATAGCTACATTAGGAGGAATCTTCCAATTCAATTGACTATGGAGCGTAGTCCGTTCCGTGTTTGGTAATGGCAAAGTTGGGGAATTCGGCCCAAGGATTCAACAGAATATGTTGCCCTCGCAGACAATCATCTGCATGGCGATGCATAACTCTATATCAATCCTGGGGCTACCCCATGCGGTCTCAACCCCAAATGGTTCCATGCCTAAGGAAAGTGCTATAGGAGTAATGAAACCTCCTAAAACAATAGAACCCTTCTTGGCACATGCTACCTTATCAAATTGTTTAACTAAAAAAAATATGCTATGTCTAATTGATAACCATGCGGCATGTGTTAGGGAATACCGGGTGTAATTTAAAATTATTGCAGTCCCAGGACGCAGCGGAAGAACCATTACACCCAAAACATATTCCGGTCCCAAGGATCCATGCGAGAGAGAAGACACAAGGATGTGTTAGAGATGTACCTCTTTTGCTTGTCTAGTTGCCGAAGCCATATTGAAGGCGCCCAAGTGTTCACCCTCTACAAGTATCCACGCGTCGACTCCTTGATCGTTGCTCCCTTCCATGCTTGGTGCTAGCCTCGGGAAGAGAATCAAGCCTTAGGGTTCCTTCACCTTTTTCTTGCGCCACCTCCAAGATGAAAACGCCAAGAAGATATGAGGAAGAAGAAGATGCCGCCAAGTTACTTCCTTCTTCTTCTTTGCTTGCGCCACCTTCAAGCAAGGTGTGCTTATGGCCAAGGAAGGGAGAGAGCTTGTGGCAAGGAGATGCCACCAAGCACTAAGAGTCCTTGCGCCAAGAAGAGAGGGAGAGGAAGAACTTGCGGCTCCAAGGAAGAAGATTGCGCTAAGCCTATGTTGCTTTCGCCCCTTGCACTCCAAGTCTCTCCAAGAGATATGTCACTCCTTCAAGATGTTGTTCACACGAATTTACCTTTTTGATGGGGCGGCAAGGGTCCTATTAATAGGACAAGGGGCGGCTAGGGGAATGGCTAGGATCATGCCAAGTGGGCGGCTAGGATAAAGGAGACTTGAGGTAAGGAAAGTCTCCAAGACTTTACCATAAACCTCATTCAACCTATCTTAATTTGCCCAATGGCCATATCCGCCCAAGACATGCCTTAGAGGCATGCATTCCATCCAAGGAGGAAGGGCAAGGTGCAACAAGCAAGAGGTATTCGGCTAGGGTAAGGGTTTGAGTGCATGTAGGGTTTATGAGGTAAGGAAAGTCTCCAAGACTTTACCATAAATCTCACCCTACTTGTCATATGCGCCTAAGCTCTTTCCAAAAGAGTTTTCAAGCCATATCAGCCCCAACCCTTACCATAGAGGCAAGGTTTCCTTCCAAGGAACAAAGGGGGAGGCGCCTAATGCTTCCTTATGAAGCAACATGCGCCCTCTTCACCCCATTATGCCCTTGGCGCCAATGGGGTGAAATTCTTCCCCATTATACCCTTATTTGCTTATACCTCTTCTTGACAATTAGTTATTGGGCCTCATTGGATAATGAGCTAGCCCAAACTTCATGGCATGGGTTGATTAAGCCTTTGGATCCAACCCAATGTAACCTTAATTCAAATGTAACTAATCTAGGTCAATTTCGGGTCAACCTGCCAAAAATGAAGTTTGGCTCTAATAACTTTCTTCCAACTCATCAGGCCCATTGGCGCTGATGAAATCTTCCAAATTGATCCAAGTTATCCAATAACTTGATCATAAAGCTTCTGATTAAAGCAACGTCAAGAGTCTATTGCGTGTGATCCCGTAGGATCCATATGATGATGGCAATGATGTAAACATCATAAGTAGTGAGGGGTATCTAGCAACACATCACTACTACCCATGTCATAGGACTTAAGTGATTATGGCAACAACTCCTAACAAGCAACGAGGATTCCCATTGCATTATAGATCCCTTTGCCTAAACTGATATCCTGCCATTGGATTAGTCTCAAGTTTATCAATCCAATGCTTTGGTCACGACTCAACAAGTGTGGCCACACTTTCCTGTCATGCACCAATTAAGGTGGGGCGCCCCGAGTGGATATCATGCTTCCAATAATGAAGGGGCAAATCCTACTATTGGTCATCCATGTCTCTACATGACTTATGACATGCCCAATGACAGTCGTTTTGGTCCCCAAATTACGGAGAGACGTAAGACTGTATCAAAGCATACCCATCATCAAATCTAGACATGAATACCTCAAGTCTAAGGATCAATGCAAACCTCTTGCATGTGAGATTGACTTGTTGACTAGACAAGTCAATCCTCACGGTGGATCACTCCAGTGCATCCAATGCACCTGTATGTCTGCGTTACTGTGCCCCACACTTAACCAGCCCATACACCTGTCTCACATGTACCAAAGCTGTCCCATATCTGCTAAGGTACCTTGTCTAGGGATTTCTTATGAGAATGGATCCAATCCAAACTCTTGGGACATTATACATGCAACTCAATACATCAACGTAGGTAGAGAAGTCTGCATAATAACGACCATGCCTATACAAAGAGTAATAGTTCTATCAAAGTACATTCAAACAATGCCTATCCATGTCCATACATTGGTCTTCAGGGCATATACATCAACAATCTCCCACTTGCACTAAGACCAAGGGCAACTGATGTTTAGTCAGTTCCAATGTCTCTAGTATGACTCATTTAGCTTCCGCTGCGCCAGAGGCTATGTCAGTGGGTTTTTCCAGATTGCTATCTATGTTTATTTTAACAAATTTGATCATCATCTTTGTCCATGATCTCTAAGATCAGATGATATACTGCAGTACATACTTGAGCACTAAGTTCCTTCACTTATGCTATGGCCCTAGTAAGAACCATACTGAACCATCAAGCACCAGGAACTAAATCAAGTTCAAATGAATGGAGCTGCCTCCTTGGCTGCCACAAGAAGCTGCAATGTACTCAGCCTTATTTGTAGAATTTTGCCACTATGGTTTGCATAATGCTCTTTCAGCACACAACACCACAGCAAGGCAAAGCGCAAATCCTGGCTGTGGTCATAAGATTGGAACGAAGTATCAGTGTACCCTTGTACACACAATTCTTCCTGTCTATCATAGACTAGACTTCAATCCTTTATACTTCCCAAGTATATATAAGGATTGCTTTCACAGCTATCCAGTGTCAAACACTAGGATCTGATTGAAACTTACTGGCTATGCTCTAGGCATTTGCCACAAATGGTCTT
Organism: Costus lasius; assembly: GCA_027563935.2. Classification (NCBI taxonomy): domain Eukaryota; kingdom Viridiplantae; phylum Streptophyta; class Magnoliopsida; order Zingiberales; family Costaceae; genus Costus; species Costus lasius. Next base: position 103,274,341 of record CM050448.1, read on the forward strand.
CTGTATATCACTCATAACATGATCCATCCTATACACCATGTATCAGGATTTTAGACCCATGTTATTACTCTCCAGCTGTGTCATAGGGCACAACTTCCTCATGAGAGTCAGACCATATCTCTCTAGAAGGTATCAATATAAACCTCTCCAGAAACTCTTGGATGAACATAGATTGACTAAAGGGCAATGACTTTCTTGGATCTCTATCTATAGGTCCTCATGCCTAAGATGTAGGCATCATTCCCTAGATCATTCTTCTCGAAGTACATCTCAAGCTTTTTCTTCACCATGTGAAGAGCTGAGATGTCATTCCATGTGAGAAGAATATCATCAATCTTCTAGAACAAGAATTAAGGTGCTCCCACTGATCTTCTTTGTAAACACAGGCTCTTTTAAACATGCTTGCATAACACCATGCATATCTTTATGGCCTTGATATGAAAACATTGGCTATTTCCACATGGATATCATCTTCTAGACATCCAACAAGAAAAGTAGTTTTTCATAACATGCTATAATAGAAAATGCAACAAGCATATACCTAATGGACTCAAACATAGCTTCTGGTGAAAAATTTCATCATTATCCACCTAGTGGATTTGCCTGAAATTTCTGTTCACTAGCTTGCCTTTCAAGGTAACAATGTTACCTTCCATGTCTATCTTCCTAGAAGATTTATTTACAGCCTATGGGAATTACCCCTTTGGCAGCTCATCCAAGTCCTAGACTTGATTAGCAGACATGGAGTCCATTATGGTTCTCATGGCCCTTAGCCATTTCTTGGAATCTGGTCCATCGACCGCTTCCATTTCCTCATAAGTCTTATGTTCATCCTTAGATGAAGAATTCGTCATGCCCAACACTTCGAATCCATCCAGACTTATGTGGTTCCTGTGTTACTTGAACCTTTGGTTGACTTTCAACCTGTATGTGAGATTCCACTCTCCATTTGTGTCTAAATGTATTGTGGTTGATTTTGGATCTTGTCCCAATCAAATCTACTCCCACTAGCTTCTTTCAAAGAAGTATCTCCTCAAGGAAGACAGCAGTTTGAGCAACAAATATTTTGTTCTCTTTGGGATAGAATTAGCACTCTACAGTGCACCACAAACACATACTTTTGAATCACTGCACATTACATTCCCAATTCCATTGAAGAAATGAGATATTTGCAGTTCGCAACTCAAAAGCTAATTCATACACTTTCTTATGGAGTGGCAGTGCATCTGTTTGCATGGCATCATAGTAGTATATTTGCATGACTATTCAAAGATGGAACCACATCCAATGTGTTCCTTTTTCTTTCTTTGAAATTCACCACACAGTGGTGTACTAAGTAAGCTATGAGATAACTCCACACTTCTTAGGGCAGTCTGTTGGTGTATATGCCCTAGGACCTAGTTTTGGTCAACTTATGTACTACTTGACTTTGATATTTATATATCATTCTGGCATTGTCGTTATCATTGTTTGTCTACACCTGCGATTGTGTACTTACATGATAATGTCCCTGGAGACAGATTGGATCTGTGCTCAAATAATTGTCCACAGTCGATGTCCCTGAGTGGATATGGGATAGCTCTGGTACTTGTGAGACTGGTATGTGGGCTGGTTAGGCACGTGGTGCTAATGCAGACACATGGGTATATCATTGGAGGATATACTGGATAGACCCGCTATGAGGCTATGACTTGGTGTCATGAGTTATCCTCATAAGTGACAGGAGATGCATTGATCCCTTGACTTGAGGTCATTGATCATTCTATATGGCTAGGGACTTGCTTTGATACAACCCAACACCTTGCCGTAGTTGGAAGGTCATAACGGTTGTCATTGAGCATGTCACGACCCATATGAGAAGGTCAATGGACAGACAAAGGATTTGCCCCTTCCTTAGGGAAGTATGATATCCATGGAGCTCCTCTATGGTTCTATGACTGAGAGTGTATGGCCATACCCAGGTAAGAACCTGTTTTAGTCATAGCCATGTGATTGGATGAAAACAAGTGGTGACACACTTGTCCAATCGGATATCAGTTCGGCAAAGAGACTGTAATGCATCTGTACCTAGTTGCGATGATGGGGATATCGATGTCGATATCCATTCCAAAGACCTGGGTAGCAGCGATGCACTGCTAGGTGCCACTCACTGCTTGTGATGACCTTTGGTCAGCACTGCCAGCGTCAGAGGAACCTACAGGGTCGCACACCTTGATACTTGAGTTCTCGTATTGATCGGGAAGCCTTATGATCGAGTTATTGGATAACTCGGATCTAATTGGGAGATTTCATCAGCGCCAATGGGCCTGATGAGATGGAAGAATATTATTGGAGCCAAACTTCATTTTTGGCAGGTTGACCCGTATTTGACCATGATTGGTCATATTTGGATTAGGGTTGCATTGGATTGGATCCAAGTGCTTGATCAACCCATGTAATGGAGTTTGGGCTAGCTCATTATCCAATGAGGCCCAATAATAAGTTGTCATGAAGAGAATAAGGGCTAAAAGGGTATAATGGGGACAAATCTTCTCCCCTAGGCGCCTATGGGCATAATGGGGAGAAGTGGCGCAATTTGCTTCATAAGGAAGCAATTGGCGCCTCCCCCTTAATCCCTTATGGTATGAATGCCTCTATGGCATTACTTGGGGTGCAAGGCTAGGCCTTGGCGCACAAAAAAAGACATGGGCACAAAAGGAATGGTTGAATGAGAATTATGGAAATGTCTTGGAGACTTTCCTTGTCTCAAACCTTCTCATCCTAGCCGCCCACTTGTCTTGATCCTAGCCTTTCATAAACTGCCTCTTGCCCTATAAAAGAGCACCTAGCCGAGCCCTCTAAAGAGTGATCAATCCTTGAAGGCGTGAACACAAGTAGAGGGGCGAGTGCTAGGAGCAAGGGCGCATCTTCCTTCTTCCATAGCCGAGAGTTTCTCCTTCCTTTCCTCTTGGCGGCTTGGGTAGTTTCCTTCCTCTCTTGGCGCATCCTTTCCTCTTGGTGGCGCAAGTGAAGTGGAACATCTCCCTAAGGCTTTGATCTTCTTCCCGAGGCTAGCACCAGGCGTGGAAGAAGAGAACTCAAGAGATCCATGTGTGTGAGACTGCAAAGGGCGCACACTTGGGCGCCTATATCGGCATCACTCCAAATCGCTCTTAAGGTATTTCTTAACTCATCGTGTTGACTCTCTTGCTTGCGATCTTCACTGGGTTTTTGGGACCGGCCTGTTTCGGGGACATTCTTCCGCTGTGCAATGTATGTATGTCTATGACTCTGAAAATTGTAAAATGTCCCCGGGGTTTCCCAACATAGTCATCAAATTCTCCACTAATCACCTTGATCCAATCAAAGTGCTTTGATAGATCCTCCAATTTGACTTAATACTTCATTTGTTAACTTCTTGGATTTCTCCAAAGTTCTTAGGTTGGATAAGGCATATCCACACCTGATGAAGCATATAACACCTCTTCGTGCTTGTTTATATGGGTCCACACACATTGCTGTGTAATAGATCCAACAAGCCAATAGTCCTTCCACCCTTTATGGTGAAGGCAGCATCAGTCACATTGTTCCTTTGAACTAGGCTCACATGTATCATAATCCTGAAAGGATAATGATCCCAATAGTCCATGGACCTTTGGATGTGACCATTGTTCTATGGTTCAAGAGACAATACTATAAGAGGGTGTTTATCGAATCATTGGATCTGATCTTGTGTTACATATAGAACCACAAACTATTATCAACTGTATCACTTCAATAGAACATCTCAGAAAAATATCATTTATTATTTCAAACTGAAATCCTTTCCAAAAGGAATGATGTTCTAATACATAAGCTGATACATAATAGCAAAGTTCTAGATAAAGTCTTCAAGGCAATGAGATAATATCAACAGCAGCATCCAATGCTCCGTCCTTGACCTGAGAGTCCATCCCACCAAGCCTAATCATCCTACTTCTTCTGAGCTCCTGCACATGTAAAACATATGTGAGTCTCACATGTGGTACCCAGTACCCATGAATAAGAAGTAGACATAAAGACCTCAGTAACACAATACCTGAAGCGGATGGATCACATCCCTTCTTCTTTGCCATGTTCTTCTTGGCCATTAATCCTCTTCGAAATACCCATGCATTCCCAGTCTTCCGAAGTATTAGCTTCAAAGAAACAGAACCATGGTCATTCTCAGATTTAGGCATACACTCTGAAGATCCAACAGAACTCTCCTGATCTTTGTCTATAGAGCATGGTGTGAAGAGACCTTTGAGATGTATGATAAGATCATAAATTCCCATCTCATCACACTCAACTTTGACCTCTGGGGTCATGCACTCTAAGACAAGAGCAGTGTACTGTTCGTTATCTTCACAATGTTCAAGATAGACATTCCACTCCCACTCATTAGTGAAATACACACTGGGCTGGGATGGAGGTCTTTCAAGAAGATGCACCTTATTCTTTTGTTCCAGTATCTTGGACAAAATCTTGAACCAACTTGTCCAGTTTGTCCCATCCAACTTATTTTTATAAAGTTTCAATCTTAGATCAGGAGATGCCATCTACAATAAGCAAATAAGTAAAATAAGTACTATGATAAAGCATTTAACAAGGACTTTAAATTTAAATGCTATGCTCCCACTACTTCCAAAACAAGTTGAGAACTCTCAAACTCAACATGGAAATAAGTGAGTAGGATCCTAATTTCACATGAGGTCTCCGCGACTCACGAGGGTGAGTTGGGATGCACAGAGAGTCTCGTGTTTCCTCAGGTAGGCATGCCAGCCAATTGTGCCGTGCACAACTCCTCTTAGTTAAGACAGACTAGGTGCCCTGTGTCCAGCGAGGGCTGGATACAACACAGAACCCTATCCTCTTAACAGCTGCCTCTAGTGATTCATCATGTCAGTGACATATGAAAACTAGTCAAGTCTGGTCCTAACCGTTATGCCCAGGGCCAACGAATTTCCTTGCGAAGGCACGCCCAGGTTAAAACTGGACTGGGGAAATCATTGTCACCACACACCTTCTAAAGATAAGTGGGTGTGTCCCACGAGGGTGGGAGACAGTTCACAACACCACCGATCGATAGTTTGATGAGGGCTACGTGTTAGAAGGCTATTGACTTGATATTTCAATGAGAGTTTTTCATGTTTATTTTATTCTTTTCTAGCATGCAGTTTTCCTATGGTTATGGCAGCAAAGGAAAAACAAAATAATAAACCATCGCAGGCATGCTAGTTTGGTCGATATGGTCATAGCCCTTTTCATACATATAACTTGTCACGAGCCATGTGACATATTATCATGCATCCAAGGGTTGCGAGTCCCTTTAGCAGATCAACCCATGCCAGAAGCCGAAAGCAAGCATCCCTTCCTCCAACCGCAAATCCATCACCACGCTTCCAAAGCTGGCGCCACTCTGATATCGGTTGAAGAAGACATCTTGTTGTCTTTGATGAACCTTAACCTATCTTATGTTAACAATTCTACATCTATTCCAAGGAAAGATGAAAATTTTACATCAAGAAGGGGGAGAACCACACGCAGGTGGTAGAAGGATTTTACAAGCATTCATCACAGGTGGAAACATGCTTCCATATCACAACACAGGAGGCCACTCGCTATGACCATATCAACCCATGGAAGAGACAAGTGGCACATATATAAAATTTGAAAAACCGGAATATCAAATTTTATCCCCTTATGCGCCAACTCCATCCAAAGCACTCTCTCAATCAAATTTATGCTAAATTGGGATCAAGTTTCATGATGATTTCATGGACCCTATCGGCTGGCAATTTTGTCAGATCAAGAGACCCGGCCTGTCCGAAGACACAATGCCCGTCCTACTTGACAAAATTACGTACGCCTTTGGTCTTAAATCCATCATAAACACAATACAAATTTTGGCCATAAAAAAATGATAAAAGAAGTTTGGATGAATGACGCTTTCTATGTGAAACGCGCATGGATAGAAGAAAAATTTTCCAAAAATTTTTCACACAAGCAAATGTACACCTTGTGTTTCTCGCAAGTAGCTCTAATACCACTGTTAGAGAATACCGGGTGTAATTTAAAATTATTGCAGTCCCAGGACGCAGTGGAAGAACCATTACACCCGAAACATATTCCGGTCCCAAGGATCCATGCGAGAGAGAAGACACAAGGATGTGTTAGAGATGTACCTCTTTTGCTTGTCTAGTTGCCGAAGCCATATTGAAGGCGCCCAAGTGTTCACCCTCTACAAGTATCCACGCGTCGACTCCTTGATCGTTGCTCCCTTCCACGCTTGGTGCTAGCCTCGGGAAGAGAATCAAGCCTTAGGGTTCCTTCACCTTTTTCTTGCGCCACCTCCAAGATGAAAACGCCAAGAAGATATGAGGAAGAAGAAGATGCCGCCAAGTTACTTCCTTCTTCTTCTTTGCTTGCGCCACCTTCAAGCAAGGTGTGCTTATGGCCAAGGAAGGGAGAGAGCTTGTGGCAAGGAGATGCCACCAAGCACTAAGAGTCCTTGCGCCAAGAAGAGAGGGAAAGGAAGAACTTGCGGCTCCAAGGAAGAAGATTGCGCCAAGCCTATGTTGCTCTCGCCCCTTGCACTCCAAGTCTCTCCAAGAGATATGTCACTCCTTCAAGATGTTGTTCACACGAATTTACCTTTTTGATGGGGCGGCAAGGTCCTATTAATAGGACAAGGGGCGGCTAGGGGAATGGCTAGGATCATGCCAAGTGGGCGGCTAGGATAAAGGAGACTTGAGGTAAGGAAAGTCTCAAAGACTTTACCATAAACCTCATTCAACCTATCCTAACTTGCCCAATGGCCATATCCGCCCAAGACATGCCTTAGAGGCATGCATTCCATCCAAGGAGGAAGGGCTAGGCGCAACAAGCAAGAGGTATTCGGCTAGGGTAAGGGTTTGGGTGCATGTAGGGTTTATGAGGTAAGGAAAGTCTCCAAGACTTTACCATAAATCTCACCCTACTTGTCATATGCGCCTAAGCTCTTTCCAAAAGAGTTTTCAAGCCATATCAGCCCCAACCCTTACCATAGAGGCAAGGTTTCCTTCTAAGGAACAAAGGGGGAGGCGCCTAATGCTTCCTTATGAAGCAACATGCGCCCTCTTCACCCCATTATGCTCTTGGCGCCAATGGGGTGAAATTCATCCCCATTATACCCTTATTTGCTTATACCTCTTCTTGACAATTAGTTATTGGGCCTCATTGGATAATGAGCTAGCCCAAACTTCATGGCATGGGTTGATTAAGCCTTTGGATCCAACCCAATGTAACCCTAATTCAAATGTAACTAATCTAGGTCAATTTCGGGTCAACCTGCCAAAAATGAAGTTTGGCTCCAATAACTTTCTTCCAACTCATCAGGCCCATTGGCGCTGATGAAATCTTCCAAATTGATCCAAGTTATCCAATAACTTGATCATAAGGCTTCTGATTAAAGCAACGTCAAGAGTCTATTGCGTGTGACCCCGTAGGATCCATATGACGATGGCAATGATGTAAATATCATAAGTAGTGAGGGGTATCTAGCAACACATCACTACTACCCATGTCATAGGACTTAAGTCATTATGGCAACAACTCCTAACAAGCAACGAGGATTCCCATTGCATTATAGATCCCTTTGCCTAAACTAATATCCTGCCATTGGATTAGTCTCAAGTTTATCAATCCAATGCTTTGGTCACGACTCAACAAGTGTGGCCACACTTTCCTGTCATGCACCAATTAAGGTGGGGCGCCCCGAGTGGATATCATGCTTCCAATAAGGAAGGGGCAAATCCTACTATTGGCCATCCATGTCTCTACGTGACTTATGACATGCCCAATGACAGTCGTTTTGGTCCCCAAATTACGGAGAGACGTAAGACTGTATCAAAGCATACCCATCATCAAATCTAGACATGAATACCTCAAGTCTAAGGATCAATGCAAACCTCTTGCATGTGAGATTGACTTGTTGACTAGACAAGTCAATCCTCACGGTGGATCACTCCAGTGCATCCAATGCACCTGTATGTCTGCGTTACTGTGCCCCGCACTTAACCAGCCCATACACCAGTCTCACATGTACCAAAGCTGTCCCATATCTGCTAAGGTACCTTGTCTAGGGATTTCTTATGAGAATGGATCCAATCCAAACTCTTGGGACATTATACATGCAACTCAATACATCAACGCAGGTAGAGAAGTCTGCATAATAACGACCATGCCTATACAAAGAGTAATAGTTCTATCAAAGTACATTCAAACAATGCCTATTCATGTCCATACATTGGTCTTCAGGGCATATACACCAACAGCATGCACCATAAAAAATAGAGCTCGGACTAGTGAATCATACCATCACTCTCACCTTGTCCGAAGACGGTGTGTGAGAGAACTCTATGGATGTAGTGTAGATAGGGGTTGGAACGATTGGACGCCCATGCTGTTTTTGATGAGAAATTTGAATCCGATGTGATTTGATACCAGAAAGCATTTTCAATGTATTCTTGTGGTGGGTGTGTCACTTCTCCACTGGGCAAATGCAATGTAGCTCTAACATCTTGGAGCGTGAGGCTCCGCTTAATGTTTGCAAGCCGGAAGGTCAGGTGACCTTTTGCTTCTTGGTAGTAATAATCATGGAGCTCAACCTCTAAGCTACTAAAAAAATTCTAAAACCAGGGGAAGCAATATCTGCTCAAACATCCATACAACATCTTCATACAATCCAAGAATTTCCAATGTCCGTTTATCCATATATCTTGTGTTGATGATGCGTCTAGTATTCAGGCTATTGTATCTTGCCTCCTGTATGTCATCTTGAAAGATGATTCCATAAGGGTTTGCGGGCGGTGGTGCTAAAGATTCAGCTGATGCCTTAGCCTTTCCCTTGTTAACAACTTGTTTCCTCCTTAGGACCATTTCAGTTAGAGAAGATGAAGTCAAATGTAGTAGATGCTTGAGCGTATTACCATAACTCAAAATAGGTCAGAAAACAGAATTGCAAAATAGAACCGCAGCTTGAATGTGATGCTTGAATCTTGACCTTCTAGGTGAAATCGATATGCAAGAAGTTCACAGGATTGATCTTCTACCTCAGGCGGAGTAGCTTTGGAAAGAAGAAATAAGCTCTGATGAAGCAATGGTGGTGAGAATCAAAGCTCGGCGGCAATCGTCTCTTTGAACCAAATCTGGCTTTGAATCGTCAAAATCCCATTCAGAGACGCCGGAAACTCCTTTAGAGAAGGTCACCGGAGATCTTGGAAGGTCAGAGAAAGCAATGGGAGGCTAGAATCGAAGGGACAGCGCAAAAGCAAAAAGATCAAGAGTGAAACCCTAGAAAATATAGACATGGAATATATATAGGCGAATAAAAATACGACCGTGAAAATAATTACGGCACACTCGTGAAATGTTCTGTATGTAGAAGTCATAAAAATACGAGTGTGAAAATAATTACGGTACACCAGTGAAACATTATGTGCCAAAAGTTAATAAAAATACGAGTGTGAAAATTTTCACACCCCTCCCATGAAAGTTTCTGTATAAAAAATACTTCAAATTACGGGCGTGATATAAATCACGACTCGCCTATAGATTTTTTTTTTTTTTGAATCTCAAAGTTTTGGGTGTGAAAATTATCACACCTCTACTGTGAAACATTCTATTCCTTGTGAGAAAAATAGTACTCCCAAATTATGAGTGTGATAGAAATCACACCCAGCCTGTGAAAGTTTCTGTTTCTTTACTACTAAATAGTGACGCAAAAATATGGCCGTGAAAATAAATATGGCCTGACTGTAATTTTTGCGTAAGCTTCAAAAATCATTGTTTCATCGCAAAAAATTCCTTAAACACCCCTACAAAGTAGAAAAAAACAAAGATTAATACTATAAAAGTATTAAAATAGACAAAAACAAAGAAAAAAAAATCAAATAAGAAAAACTAGAGTAAGAGTGCTTGGGTTGCCTCCCAAGAAGCGCTAAGTTTAAAGTCGCTAGCTCGACCAAAGATCATCATAATTATGCTAGCGGTGGAGGGTCTGAGAGCTTTTGGTTGACACCTTCCTCAAAAGGTTCAGACACATAATAATGTTTCAGGCGTTGACCATTAATTGTGAAGTTTTTTGCTCTTTCACCCCAAATCTCAATAGCGCCATAAGGATAAACTTTAACAACCTTAAAAGGACACGACCACCTTGTTCTAAGTTTTCCAGAAAAGAGCCTCAATCTAGAGTTAAAAAGTAAAATGAGGTCACCTTCTCGAAAATCTTCTAATGATTTGGCGGTCATGCCACTTCTTGATTCTCTCTTTGTAAATTCTTGCATTCTCATATGCATTCATTCTTATCTCTTCAGGTTCATCAATCTGTAACTTCCTTTTCTCCCCAGCGGTTTTCAAATCATTATTTAAAGTCTTTATCACCTAATAAGCTTTATGTTCCAAATCAACTGGGAGATGACATGATTTTCCATATACAATCTGATAAGGTGACATACCAATTGGAGTCTTAAATGCAGTCTGCTATGCCCATAGCGTATCATCCAGCTTCATAATCCAATCTTTCCTTGACCGAGAAACAGTTTTTTTAAGAATCCTTTTTAATTCCCTATTAGAAACTTCTGCTTAGCCACTTGTTTGCGGGTGATAAGGAGTTGACGCTTTATGTTTCACCCCATATTTACTCAACAATGTAGCGAATTTTTGCTCAATAAAGTGGGACCCACGATCACTAATTACAACTCATGGAACCCCAAACCTCAAAAATATTATCCCTTTGAATAGCTTAATGACCACGCGGGAATCATTGGTCGGGGCCGCTACAGCTTCAACCCACTTTGACACGTAATCAATTGCCACAAGGATGTACTTATTACCACATGAGGTTAGGAAGGGACCCATGTAGTCAATTCCCCACACATCAAAAATCTCTAACTCTAAAATATTGTTCAGTGGCATTTCATCCCGTCTGGATATATTTCCTATCCGCTGGCATTCTTCATAGGAAAAAACAAAATTTCAAGTATCTTTAAAAAGAGTCAGCCAGAAGAAACCTGATTAAAGCACTTTAAAAGCGGTCTTGGAAGAACTGGCATGTCCTCCATATATAGAACCATGACAATGGAAAAGTACATCCTTAACATCTTCCTCTAGCAGACATCTTCTGTATAGCCCATCCGCACATCTTTTAAATAGAAAAGGATCATTCCAAAAATAATGTCTTACTTATGACAAAAATCTTTTTCTACCCTGATAATTCAAGTCAATGGGTAAGATATCAGACACCAAATAATTTACAAAATTAGCATACCACGGAGCATCAATCCTTGCGATAGCAAAGAGATGCTCATCAGGAAAGGCGTCGTCGATCTCATGCTCGGCTACTTTCTCCACTTCGTCTTCCTGAACTAGGTGTGATAGATGATCAGCAACAAAGTTTTCATGCCCTTCTTATCCTTGATCTCTAAGTCAAACTCTTGCAGCAGAAGGATTCATCTGATCAACCTTGGTTTTGAGTCCTTCTTATTCATAAGATATCTGATGGCAGCATGATCCGTGTAAACAATTACCTTCGAGTTAATTAGATAAGACCTAAATTTATTAAACACAAAAACAATAGCTAGAAACTCCTTTTCTATTGTTGCATAATTAATCTGCGCATCGTCCAATGTACGGCTCGCATAATATATAGTGTGCAACTTCTTCTCCTTGCGTTGGCCAAGAACAACACCTATAGCATGATCACTGGCATCACACATCAGTTCAAAAGGAAGTGACTAGTCAGGCAGCTGAATTATTGGTACTGTGGTAAGAGCCTTCTTGAGTTTCAAAAAAGCAGTCATACAATCTTGGTCAAAAACAAAAGGAATATCTTTACCAAGTAACAATGTAAGAGGTCTGGCAATTTTTGAAAATTTTTTAACAAAGCATCTATAAAAACCAGTATGACTAAGAAAGCTCTTAATTCCTTTTATAGAAGATGGGGGTGACAATTTCTCAATCACCTCCACCTTTGCCCTATCTACCTCAATACCACGATTATAAATCAAGTATTCTAAAATAATACATTCGTTAACCATAAAGTGACACTTTTCCTAGTTTAAAACCTAATTAAATTCCTCACAATGTTGTAACACACGTGATAAATTAGACGGGCAGATATCAAAATTAGAACCATATACGAAAAAAATCATCTATAAACACATCCATAATATCCTCAATGAGATAAAAAAAATAGCCATCATGCAACGTTGAAAAGTAGCATGCACATTGCAGAGTCCAAACAGCATGCAGCGATAAGCAAAAGTGCCATACAGGCACGTGAACGTCGTCTTCTCCTGATCTTAGGAATGAATAGGAATCTGAAAGAAATCAGAATATTTGTCAAGATAACAAAAATAAAAATTACACGCTAGGCGTTCTAACATCTGGTCAGTAAAAGGAAGGGCAAAGTGATCTTTGTGGGTGATGACATTTAACTTCCGATAATCAATGCACATCCGCCACCCTGTTACCATTCGCATCGGAATAAGAGTATTATTTTCATTTTTAAGCATGATAATTCCTCCCTTCTTCGGCACCACATGCACCGGGCTCACCCACTGGCTATCAGAAATGGCGTAGATAACTCCAGCACTGAGGAGCTTCAGAATCTCTTTCTTCACTACCTCCTTCATATTGGGGTTGAGCCTCCTCTGGTTTCAATCGACGGCTTGCTCCCCTCTTTCAAAAATATCATGTGCATGCAAATAGCAGAGTTAATACCCTTAATATCATCGAGGGTGTAGCCAATCACATTCTTATGCTGCCGAAGTTCATATAAAAGCCTAGCAGTCTGAGATACATCAAGATTAGCATTAATAATCACAAGAAAAATAGAGTTCTCTCCAAGAAATTCATACCTAAGGTTGCTCGGGAGAGATTTAAATTCATACCTTTTTCCTTTATCGTGTTTACCTTTTGTCGTGCTCAAGTATTCCTCTTTCAACTTGTTGGGCTCAAGCAATGATGCAGAATTTAACAATTCAGAATAATAATTTACCTCATCCTCTTCATCACTACAATCACCTGTGGTTAGGCACACTTCAAGCGGGTCCTTCTCTACCCTGGAATCAATGGTTAATAGTAAAGTATCATCTAGGACTTCAATACTGCAATAGGATCGGCAAAAGAAGGTTTCTTTAAATTTTTGGTTAGGTCAAAATCTACAGAATCCTCACCTAAAGTATCATTCAGGACTTCAACACTGCAATAGGATCCTGCAAAAGAAGGTTTCTTTAACTTTTTGGTCAGGTCAAAATCTATAGAATCCTCACCTACCTTAAAAGTAAATTTCCCATTCTTAACATCAATCATGGCACCAACTGTCGCCAAAAAGGGGTGACCTAAAATTATGGAAGTCTAGAATCCTCCTCCATCTCGAGGACAACAAAATCAGCAGGAATAAAAAACTTACCGACTTTGATAGGCACATCCTCAAGAATACCTACTGGATGCTTTACAGAGCGGTTGGTTAACTATAGCGAAACAAATATGGGCTTCAGATCCCCAATGTCTAGCTTCTTTCAAACAGAGTATGACATCAAGCTAACACTGCCCCTAAATCACACAAAGCACGGTCAATAAGCGTATCATCAATCAAACAGGGAATAGAAAAACTCTCTAGGTCTTTAAGCTTTGGTGGCACTTTCTTCTGAATAATTGCACGGCACTCCTCAGTGAGTGCGACTGTTCCATGCTCTTCCAACTTCTCTTGTTGGACAATATTTTTTTTCAAAATTTTGGCATATGAAGGCAACTGCGACAATGCATCAGTAAAAGGAATATTAATATAAAATATTTTGAGTACCTCTAAAAATTTTCCAAATTGTTTGTCAAGTTTAGCCTTCGCTAATCTTTGAGGAAAGGGAACTAGCGGTTTGTAGGGAGGTGGTGGTAGATAAACTGTTCTAGCTCCCTATCCTGTGAAGATGATTTGCCTTCATTTCCCTATTCCTTAATGGGTTCAGAATTCTGCACCTCCTGGTTTGGTATTGTATCAGTTGCCCGTGGCTCCTCCAACTGTTTCCCACTACGTGTTGTGATTGCATTGCAGTGCTCTCTTGGGTTTACCTCTAGTTTCTCAGGTAGTCTACCTATCAGCCTACTTGAAGAACTAGCCTACTGAGCTATCCGAGTCTCTAACATCTTCTAATAGGTTTCTATATATTCCATCTTAGAAGATAAATTCTTGATAGACTCACCGACATGTATAAATTCTTGCTTGAAATCATCATTCTGTTTGGTCTGAGTGGCAATAAATGTCTAAAGTAGAATCTCTATGTTTGACTTCTAGGGAGCTAGAGGTTGATTATATTGTCTCTGTTGGTAGCCAGGGGGCTGTCGATTGTTACCTTCAGGTGCTTGATTTTGATTGCTCCTTCAAGAGAGATTGGGATGGTTCCTCCACCTAGGGTTATAAGTGCTCGAGTATTGGTCATTCTGAGGTCTTCCATTATAGTTCCCAATCACGTTAGCTTGCTCAGAGTTGCACACGCTCTATGTAGAAACTCCCAACTAACATTCTTGCATGTAATGACCTGCATTACCACATATCTCACACGAAACAGCATTAACAGTGGCAGGATTATGGGTTAGGGAGTCAACCTTGGTGGCGAGCAAAGTGATAGCATCTAGATCATACCTACCTGGTGCCTTGGCAGACGTCCTCTCTCACTTGTCCACTAACAGTGGTTCAAAGCCATTTCCTCAAATAAATTCATTGCATCCTCTACACTTTATTCATTATTGCGCCACCGGCGGTAGCGTGGACTATCATACGAGTACTGTAGTTCAATGCATTACAGAATGTATGAATAATTACCCACTTGTTGAGGTCGTGGTGTGGGCACATCCTCTGAAATTCTTTAAATCAATCCCACTCCTCAAATAGAGATTCTCTTTCTTTTTGGACAAAGCTCATAATCTGGTTCCTAAGTTGTGCAGTCTTACTTAGTGGAAAGTATTTTGTTAGGAACTTATTGGAAAGCTCCTCCCAAGTTGTTATGAAACCTGGCTGATGAGAGTGAAGCCATGCACGAGCCCTGCAAAGCATCATTAAAAAACACCCATTCATTTTTTAATGTATCACAGTATTCAAGAAATATAGAAATATGCATATTAGGATCTCACGCTCAGCCAGCCTCCAAATTAGTTTTTGCTGAACCATAGAAAGTAGAGATGACTTCATTTCAAAATTGTTCACCTCAATGTTAGGGGCGGAGCAATACTGGAGTAAACCCCCTTGCATGTTTGGGGCAGCATAATCCCTTAAAGATCTCTGATCGCCCATCTTAGGTTTTGTGAAGTTTCCTTTGCTAGTTGCTTTCTACGGAGGCGGAATGTTCTTTTGATCTCTAGATCTTCCTCAATAGCTTCCTAAAACACCTGGGCATAAACAATCAGCAGTTAGAACTAAGATGGAAGACAGACAATGTATTCAAAAACAAAATAAGTAGAATTAAATAAACAAAGAAAAGAAAACAAAAGTCTAGTATATTAATCTTTAGATGAAGTCAATATTGGCGAAATTGGTCCCCGGCAACGGTGCCAAAAACTTGATATGTCCGCAAGTGCATGGATACGTCAAAGTAATAAAAATATCGATCCCATAGTGACCAATGACCAATTACTAACTCTACTTAAGATTATTAGCTAGACAATTCAGAAAAGGGTTTTAAATTTCATTTGCAAGATTATAAAAAACACACGAAAAGATTGTAATCGATTTGATGTAAAATTCAAGATTCCGGCTTCACCACACTATGCTTCATAACTTTCATAATTAAAAATATTTTAAGAAGGATTTATTGTGTTGAAGGGGATTTATCTACATGTACTGATTGCCCCCTCTCAGCAGTACCAATCCAGTGTCTATCCGAATTAATCCCCTACTCTTGTGGTTATTAATTCGAAATAGACCCCAATGGGTTTTTGATAAGAATCTATAAAATCACTCAAGCTAATTCGAACTACTCTCATGTTCGAATCTACTTGTCCCAAAAAACTGTAGATCCGACATCGCAATTCACCTCTCAGTACTTCCTTACGACGTCTCTATATTGGTGTTTATGCCCTTGGACCTGTTGTTGGAATATCTTGTACTATCTTGACATTGATATTTTATATATCATTTTGGCATTGTCGTTATTATGTTATGTTTACATTTGTGATCATATGTAGTTGCCATGATAATGTCCCTTGATGTCTCGTATTTTATATAGTATTTTTACTATACTTTTTTATGCATAATCTCTCATGTTTTATCATATTTTCACTTATTTTGACTTAAATCCTTTTGTTTGTTTGGAATCTTCACCTTTCTTCATTTTTGTCATATTTCAGATAAAAATGACTAATCAGAGCTACCCATCAAATTTTATGCCAATCGGAGCTTATTTCAAAATACGGCAGGGCCGTATTTATTATCACCACCGTATTTTTAGAAGAACACAAAAAGAAATACGGCACTGCCTATGATATTTATCACAACCGTAGTTTGATGAAGAAAATCCACAGAAAAAAATACGGTAGTACCATTACAGAAATTACGGCCATATTTTGATGAAGGAAATCCACATAAAGAAATACGACAGAGTTGTATTTATTTTTATGGCCGTATTTTTGTCAGGTGTTAATTTCAGAAGATATAGGAAAAAATACGGCAGGGCCGTATTTATTTTCACGGCCGTATTTTTTTTCCGCCCAACTCATGTTTGACTACGTTTTTCACCCGATTCGATTCCTTTTTCACACCAAAAATTGGGGAAAAACCTATTCTTTCTAAGGGTAGAGAACTATATAAGGAGTCTTTGGACCGATTATTAGGATTTGGGGGCAGATTTTCAAGGTGAAATCGACGAAGAGGCGAGAACTAGGGCGATCGGCGAATCTTCACTAGAAAAGCTTCGGTTTTCCTGCATTGTTGGCGTCGATCTTTATCAGGGAGCCTTAATCCTTGTCCTTCTTTGTCGAATTCGTATTTTATTTGCCAATTTTGTAGTCAAACATGGAAATTTATACCGTGAACATGGATACCATGCTAGCATAAACCTTTTATTCAGGATTGAGGGTGTAACCCTCTATGTTTTCATGACTTGATTGTTTACTATCTTCTTACAAAGAAATTTGTTTGTGTTAGATCCAACTATTATTGCATTAATTACATGTTAATTACTGGCCATGATTTGCATATCTTAGACATCGTAAGAAGTACTGAAAGGTGAATTGTGACGTTGAATCTATAATTGCTGGACAAGTTAATTCGATCATGAGAGTAGTTCGAATAGACTTGAGGGATTTTATAGATTTATCAAGAACCCATTGGGTCTATTTCGAGTTAATAACTACGAGAGTAGGGGATTAATTCGGATAGACACCAGATTATACTGCTGAGAGGGGGCAATCTGTACATGCGGATAAATCCCATTCAACACAATAAATCTTTCTTAAGAGATTTTTAATTATAACAAGTCATGAAACATAGTGTTTTACTCTTTGTGTTTTACTCTTTCTGCAACTTAATTAAGATTAAACCCAACTCTTTTACCGATTTTTCTAGCTAATGATCTTAAGTAGAGTCAGTACTTGGTCATTGGTCCTCATGGGATCGATATTTTTATTACTTCAACGTTGTCATGCACTTGCAAATGACATCAAGTTTTTGCCGCTATTGCCAGGAACCAATTTTTATCAATATTGACTTAATCTAAAGATTGATAGACTATACTTTTATTTTTTTTCAATTTAACTCCATTTATTCATAATTTTTCTGTGAATTCATTGCCAGTTTTCCATCTTCAGTTTAATTTGTTGATTGTTTATGCTCAGGTGTTCCAAAAAGCTATTTGAGGAAGATCTTGAACTAGAATGAACCTTTCGCCTGCGTAGAAAGCAATTAGAAAAGGAAATCTAAAAATCCAAGATGGGTGACTGATCAAAAATTCATAGTAAATTTTATATTAATTGTATAGCATTTTTGAGTCATATTTATGCTCTTTTGCTTGTTTTTAAGCCTTATTTGTCAAATATTGCAGAATCTACACCTTTTTTTATTTTTGATCATTTTCAAGTAAAAAGGGCCTAATTTTGATGGATTTTGAAAGATCTGAGCACACAAATGGATTCCAGATGTCGAGACGAAGTCACCTGCCAAATTTCATGCAGATCGGAGATAGTTTGAAAATTACACCACTGCCATTATTATTTTTACAAACCGTAATCTCTGCCCAGAAATACACATAAGAAATTATGGTAGTGCCATAATTATTTTGATAGGCCGTAATCTCTGCCCAGAAATACACAGAAGAAATTATGCAGTGCTGTAATTATTTTTACAGGCTGTAATTTCCTACCCAAAATTCACAAGAACAAAATTATGGCACTTCCATAATAAAATTACGAGCCGTAATTCTAAAAAGCATTGTTGCCCGAGTCTTCCACCACTGCCTCTCAAGCCTGATTTTTGCGACGCAAAATTAGAAAGATCCAGGGCACTAATTCAAAATATGAAAGAACCAGACTCTTCTATAAATCAAGGAGGAGATTTGAGGATAGGAATAATCCAATTTCATCACCAATCGAGGGAGAAATTGAGAAGGGCATCCCTAGGGCTTGGCCTCTTGCCGAGAGGTGTAGAGACCACCTTAGGTGGTGAAATTTTCAGGAGAGCTTCACCCAAGGGAGGAGAGGATACACGAAAAATTTATGATCAAAAGGAATTCAAATGAGGGAGAAATTAGCATCGCAATTTTTAGCCGAGAAGGAAAAATCGCGAATCACCATTCACGGGTACTATTCACGGTACCGTAGCAATACTGTAGCAAATCAAAAAAATTCCAAAATCACGGGCTATGAAATTTTTCACACCCCTGTGATTACTGTAAACCCTTGTTCTCTCTTTTTCTGATTTCTAAATATTTATTGTGTTCCTATGACTTTGGTAGAGTAACTTTCTTTAGGACTTAGGGAGTAGTTTCTTTTCAATTCTGTAATGACTGGATAATTTTTAGTCTATTAATTATTCTTCGAATGATAATTTTGCCTTTGCGATTTATTTACTTTGGAATTATTATTTGCATGTTTTAGGGTTTGTAATATGGACCGAGAGGTGATTTACAAACCTAGAACCCTTAGATTAGATCTAGAAACCTAGACTATGAGAATAGCTAAGTCCTAGAACCCTAATTTATGATGCTTATTTACTTGTGAGTTTTCATTTCATTGTTTCAGATATAATAATATGGACCGAGAGGTGATTTTGATTGTTAGAACCCTTTAGGCAAAACCTGTAAAATTAAGATATGAGAGTATTTTATTTTACTTGAGAAGTAGACTTTGAGAGTTAAATATGGACCGAAGAGCAAGTCACGAGAGTGAAGTCTATTATGTGTAAATTGGACGTCTGAGAGGAGACTGATAAGTGATTTTTATACCATGTTTTTGCTTATGTTTTAGATCATATTTTGGGCTTATTTGCATGATATTGTGCTACTTTTAGTGTTTTTATTTTACTTTGCACAGAATCTTCACTTTTCTTTATTTTTGTGAAAATGTAGGTAAAATGGCCTAAAAAAGATGGATTTTGGGAGATTTGAAGGCATAATGAGATTCCCGAGGAGATCACGAGCCCACACGTCAAATTTGGAGCAAAAACGGTGAAAAATGAGACATTTACGGCCTTGGCCGTAATTGTGGATTCGGTCGTAAACACGACGACGAGCGGGAGATGAAAATCGGCTAAGTCTAAAAGTCCACCGAAACTTTCACGGGTGAAGCCGTAATTCCATCACAGGCCGTAAAAGTTTCTGTGGCCAAAAGCATTATACACCGAAATAATTACGGCCGAAGCCGTAAACTCATCACCGACCGTAAAAGTTTCCGCCCCTTCGTGTTTCTCACTCGATTCGACTCCAAACTGAACCAAAATTAAACCAAACTCTCCAGAAACCTTCCTAGACCGATTCTATACTGATTAGACTATAAAAGGAAAGGTTTTGGAAGAGTTTCGGGGGCTTCTAGGCACGAAAACGAGAGGAGGCAATAGCGAGATTTAGTTTTAGGGCAGAAAACGAATAGGAAAGCCATGCAAGAGAGGAATTAGAGGGTTCATCTTCGTCTCCAGATTGAAGGGAAGCCTTTCTAGTATCTTGTCTAGCGATTTCTTGTATTTTTATTAAGTTTCCATGTGATTTTATCAATAAACATGCTGTTTATTATGAACATGAACGTGTAAACCCTAATTTCGGGATTTTGGGGAGTAGCCCATTGATTTATTTATGGATCAAATTTGTTATCTTAAATCTTTGTCATGATTTTTATAGAATTGATTTGATTAGAATTGTGCTTATTCTGTAAATTATCCTGATCAAGTATTTTTACGTCTTAGATGTTGTGAGAAGGACTGGGAGGTGAATCGCAACGTTGGATTTATTCTTTTCAAACCTACGAATCCAATCACGGGAGTAGTTTGGATTTGTTTGAAGGATTCCATGGTTTTTCACAGAACTTAATGGGTCTATTTATATTAATTGTCACGGGAGTAGAGAATTAATATAAATAGATACCGGATTATGCTTCGGGAGGAGGTAATATGTACCTTAGGAAAAATCCCTTTCAAAACTATAATAATCTGTTAAAGATTTATTTTTGCTAAATTCATAATCATCAACGTGGTGAAACCCTGAATCCTGATTTATTCAGAATTAATTTTTACCCGAACGCTCGCTTTTGCATCTTTTTGTAGTTTGAAGTGTCCAAACAAAACAAAAATTTCATTTTGAATCGTCTAGATATAGATCAAACGTGTAATCGGTACTTGATCGCCTAATCCTCATGGGATCGATAACTTTTTATTACTTCGATAAATCCGTGCACTTGCGGATACCTATCAAGTTTTTGGCGTCGTTGCCGGGGATCAGGCCAGTCAATATTGATTTAATCGTGAGATTTATAGACTAGATATTTTTTTTATTTTTGTTTTTATTTTTGTTTTTATTTTTGTTTTTATTTTTATTTTCATTTTTCTTATTTTATTTGTTTTGCGTTTTTTTATATAGGTAGTTTGTTTTATTTTTCCCTTTTTGGATTAACACGTTGTATGAATAGGAGAACTAAAAAATCACTTGACTGCATATTTTTATATTTCCTGTTCTACATTAATTATTTTTGAATTTTATTGCATTAATTGAAAACTATGATGTTTAACCAATGTCAATGGTCAAATTAGAGTTATGTGCCGCGAGTTGCATTTCAATCACCTGCAGCAAGGGTAAATTCTTTTTCTCAACACACTGAATATATGAGAATGAAATCTTATGTTACTTGTGATATTTGTGGAAATTATTATCATTATCCTTCTGAGTGTCAATTTGGAATTCCTGCCAGACTTGCCAGTTCTAATTTTTCATGGTACCAAGATGATGAGTATAATTCTGGATGGAAAAATCAGCAAACTTCTTTTTATGAGGATTTCTCAAATAATATTTTAGAACCACACTTTGAGGAATCTGAAGAATCTATGCTAGAATCCATGCTTGAAAGAATTATGACAAATCAAAGTAAGAAACTTGATGATCTTAGTGGGATGATTGCTCAGCTTACTTCTCAAGTAGAATCTATATGTGTTAATACTAAAATGCTAGAAACCCAGATAGCACAGCAAAATTGTATACTTGAGTTTGATTTGGAAAGTGAGGATAACCATAGTATGATATATGGCACTGATAAAAATGACATAGAGGATGAAATCCAAGATAAATATGAGAATTTTGTAGAGATGGATCAATCATTAGTCATGACTCCTGATTGTGATTTACCTTCTGCAAATTTTGAGGATTCTGCAAATTTTGATGATTGTGATTTCCCTCCTGCAATTTTTGATGATTTGGATGATTATGATTTACCTTCCTCAGCACTTTACCAGCCATCTAGTCCCTTCTCACATAATGAAGTATCTTGCAACACAAATACTTGGGACATGTTTGAAGAGATACATGAATTTTTTGAGTCTTGTGAGAAGAAGGATGATGAATTTAAGAATCCTCAAGAAAGAATTAGCATACTAGATGATGGAGATGAATTTAAGGATAATGTTGGTGAAGTGATTGAAATATTTTTTGAATCAAATTCAAGCACAGGTACTGGAGAGATGATAACACATGAGATTCTTGAGCATATTGACATTGATTACATTGGCATTGAGGCAACTGAAAAACCAAAAATAAAATTTGAAAGCTTCTTGATCAATCCAGGGTATGAATTCTTTGATTTTAATTCTAATCTTCTTCCAGTTGCTAATGTAATCTAAAGGAAGAATGTATGATTTTACTCTTGGATAAATATAGAAAAATTATTGAGTATTCTTTGCATGACTCTAACTATTGTTTTTGTATGCATGTACTGAACACTGCAACATGGATCCACCTATTTAATTGGATATATTTGGTGGACACACTCTTGAGACAGAGGAAAAACAGAAGATTATATGCTCTCTACTATGACACAGATTCACCAACTCCACCATGACATGAAGCTGTGGTCAAGCTAATGACCTTAAATAAGCGCTTTTTGGGAGGCAACCCAAATTTCTGATTTTTATTACTCTTAGTTTCAGTTTTTGATTTTCTTTATATTTTAATAAATTTTTGCAGCATGATTTGATGAATTTTTATTGATGAAAAATTTTTAATAAGTTGTTTTTGCTTGTAGGAATTTTTGGAAAATTTTTACTTGAAGGAAAAGTGTTCAACGAGATGTTCATGGGTGCAGCCGTGAAACAATTATAAACCGTGATGACGACATTTTCTTTGTGAGTATGGTTAATATGAATTTGATAGTGAAACATGATGGTATTTAATGTTTGAAACTTATTTACATTGTAAAACATGATTATCTTGAATGTGATATGGTTTCTAAATCTTTTTTGTTCATGTTTCCATATTTTGATATAATTGCATAGGGAATCACTATATATTTTAAAGGGAACTCTTGAAAAAATTTTCTGAAATTCATCATGACTTGATTTAATCTTTATATAAGTGCAACAATTTAAGTCTAGGGTGTCCTTCATGAAGTGTTTATCCTTCAAGGCATTATGAGTATGTATCTTGAATGTTTATGATTGTTAAGGATGATCAAATTTGTTTTACCCTTGATTTTAGACTTAGGAAACATTTTGAGTGATTGATTTGATGACTTAAGGAATTTTTGAAATTTCATGTAGACTTAAATTGTTGAGTAAATTCAATTCTGGTATTGATAAAATACATATGTGAATTGTTATATGTTCAAACGACACATGCATATTATTTTGGTACTTGAAAGTTTAATTTATCTATTTCTACTTGATGGAATTTTTATGAATAGAAAATTGGTGATAAAATCTTTAATTGAGATTTGCTCCAACTCCTCTAGTTGAGTAATCTGAAGTCATGAGTTATATTATACCACGAGTTGTTATACGTTAAATCTGTTACGATCAGGTATCGATAACGATTTAAGTACCATGCCACTGACTGGTTTTCTTCAAAAAAAAAAAAAAGGGAGACTCCTCTACTAGGCACTGTTAAATCTGACAGTGGTACCTAAGACATGAGTAGGGCTGGGCATTCGGTAAATTACCGATTACCGATTACCGAATTACCGATTACCGACTTTACTGAATTTTTTTTTTCTTTACCGTTACCGTTACCGAATGATAAATTACCGATCCGTAAATCACCGAATTTATCGATTTACCGATCGGTAAAATCAAGTAAATTACCGATTTTACAATTATAAGTAATCAATTAGGGGTGTAGAAACCTTCAAAGTTAACCACAGGAGATTAATTTTTTATCAGTTATATATAGGAATCTGCGAGTGCTAGATCAGATCGAGAACGATGTAGAGGACAAGGATAAATAGTGGTGGATTGGGTTTCTAGTTTCCTGGAGACGACGACCTGCTGGGAGTCTCTCGTTCGAATGGGTGACTACCCAGAACTGGATCGGTATATGACCGACTATATCATGTTTCATATCACAAGTTCACAACACATGCAATTCCAAATACCAAAATTTACCACAAAATATATCACAAGTTCACAACAATAAAATATTTAAACAGACAACACATTACAACATTCCAGTTCAATACACTACAGTCCAACAATACAATAATGCAACATTCCAGTCCAGAGTGCTGGTGGCGACGAATGCAACATATGGTTTGCCAATACTAAATTTCCAGAGTGCTAGTGGTGACGAATGCTTCAGCTCCTCCAGCTCTCGTCAGAGGAACCTCCCTTAGGGAAATGGGATCCAACATCAATGTAACCGCCGCCTCCATAGCTGCGTTCACGACTGTACCCGCCGCTGCCTCCACCGCGGCTGTACCCGCCTCCACCTCCGCCTCCTTCATGGCGACCGTGACGACGGAGCGGGGAGCCCTTGGCTTGGCTTGGCTTAGGTCTTCGCCTCTTTAGAGCAGGGAGCCATGGAAATCGATGCGACGACGGATGGCCGGAAGGGACGACGCCTCGACCAGATGAGCACGATTGCACAAGTCGGCAAAGTCACGAAGCGGAAGGGCAGCTACGATTTGCGAGAGTCGATTATTGAGACTAGTTAATGCAGGCACATTAGGGATTTAGGGTAAAAGTAAAAGTAAAACTCAAAAGTCAAAATCGGAAGAGACTCACGTCTCACGAGTCACGCCTCGGCTCAAAACAATTTATAAATAAAATAAAATATCTATATATTCGGTAAATCGGTAAATTTACCAAACTGAAAATTTTTTACCACACCGATTACCGATTACCGAATATCCTTAATTTCATTACCGTTACCGTTACCGTTACCAAATTTACCGAACCGATTTTACCTCTACCTTCAGTAAATTCGGTAAAAATCGGTATTTACCGATTTATGCTCAGCCCTAGACATGAGTTGAAGTCTAATAAAAAAAAGAAAAAAAAGGGAGAAAAAGATAAAGCTGTAGGTCATGTGGACAACTCCGTTGACTTTCATGATTGAGACTATGAGTTAAATTATACTACTTTGTAGTATACTTTAAACATGTTATGATGCTAATAGTAAATAGCATATAATAGTTTAACGACCAAATTGCTTTAAAAATCTCTTATCTTTAACATCACTAAAATTCTTGAAGTAGAAATTTTATCTGTTAAGTGAAATGGATTTATTAAGATGAAAGTATTTGATGCTTAGTGTGTGTTGAATGGATGTTATGACATGAATTGTGAATTTTATCTTTCTTGGATTGTAACCTCTTGGGAATTTATTTCTATTATGATTTTTCTTGAATTACTTGAGTTTGAAATATTGATTGCTTAATTTGTAAACTGAGGATATTAATAGGAGCAAAAACAATTGAAAAATCCTTATCTTTACATTCTTTATACATATCAAGGTATTGCTTGAGGACAAGCAAAATTCTAAGTCTAGGGTTATTTGATAAGTGATTTTTACACCATGTTTTTGCCTATGTTTTAGATCATATTTTGGGCTTATTTGCATGATATTGTGCTACTTTTAGTGTTTTTATCTTACTTTGCATAGAATCTTCACTTTTCTTGGTTTTTGTGAAAATATAGGTAAAATGGCCTAAAAATGATGGATTTTGGGAGATTTGAAGACATAATGAGATTCCCGAGGAGATCACGAGCCCACACGTCAAATTTGGAGCAAAAACGGTGAAAAACGAGACATTTACGGCCTTGGCCGTAATTGTGGATTCGGCCGTAAACATGACGACGAGCGGGAGATGAAAATCGGCTAAGTCTAAAAGTCCACCGAAACTTTCACGGGTGAAGCCGTAATTCCATCACGGGCCGTAAAAGTTTCTGTGGCCAAAAGCATTATACACCAAAATAATTACGGCCGAAGCCGTAAACTCATCACCGACCGTAAAAGTTTTTGCCCCTTCGTGTTTCTCACTCGATTCGACTCCAAACTGAACCAAAATTGAACCATACTCTCCAGAAACCTTCCTAGACTGGTTCTATACTAATTAGACTATAAAAGGAAAGGTTTTGGAATAGTTTCGGGGGCTTCTAGGCACGAAAACGAGAGGAGGCAACGGCGAGATTCAGTTTTAGGGCAGAAAACGAACAGGAAAGCCGTGCAAGAGAGGAATTAGAGGGTTGATCTTCGTCTCCAGATTGAAGGGAAGTCTTTCTAGTATCTTGTCTAGCGATTTCTTGTATTTTTATTGAGTTTCCATGCGATTTTCATCAATAAAGATGCTGTTTGTTATGAACATGAAAGTGTAAACCCTAATTTCGGGATTTTGGGGAGTAGCCCATTGATTTATTTATGGATCAAATTTGTTATCTTAAATCTTTGTCATGATTTTTATAGAATTGATTTGATTAGAATTGTGCTTATTCCGTAAATTACCCTGATCAAGTATTTTTACGTCTTAGACGTTGCGAGAAGGACTGGGAGGTGAATCGCAACGTTGGATTTATTCTTTTCAAACCTACGAATCCAATCACGGGAGTAGTTTGGATTTGTTTGAAGGATTCCATGGTTTTTCACAGAACTTAATGAGTCTATTTATGTTAATTATCATGGGAGTAGAGAATTAATATAAATAGATACCGGATTACGCTTCGGGAGGAGGTAATATGTACCTTAGGAAAAATCCCTTTCAAAACTATAATAATCTGTTAAAGATTTATTTTTGCTAAATTCATAATCGTCAACATGGTGAAACCCTGAATCCTGATTTATTCAGAATTGATTTTTACCCGAACGCTCGCTTTTGCATCTTTTTGTAGTTTGAAGTGTCCAAACATAACAAAAATTTCATTTTGAATCGTCTAGACATAGATCAAACGTGTAATCGGTACTTGATCGCTTGATCCTCGTGGGATCGATAACTTTTTATTACTTCGATAAATCCGTGCACTTGTGGATACCTATCAGAGATAATTTCTTTTTTTAAAGTAAACTATTCTTTACCATGATTTGAATAACTAATAAAATCTTTATTATGTCTAGTCATGAGAATTAAAAGTGATGAAACGTTAGTCCCAGTTTTCTCTCTCCGATCTTCTACTATAGTATTTGCTATTTTTGTTTTATTTGTCCCATCACATATCGATCACTTAGCTAGTGAGAACACAACTATTAGGTATTTAACACATAGGTCCCTGTGGGTTCGATATCTTTTATTACTTTGAGTATCCGTGCACTTGTGGACACAATAGTGACGTGAGATCTTTGAAAGATTATGCCAACCTGAACTTGCAAGAGGTTCACTCTAGTATTGCTCGCCCCAACATTTAGGTGAACAATTTTGAAATCAAGCTATCTTTGCTTTCCATGGTTCAGGAGAACCAATTTGGAGGCTTGCCATCTGAGGATCCTAATATGCACTTTTCAATATTTCTTGAATATTGTGATATGTTAAAAATGAATGGTGTTTCTAATGATGCATTGAGACTTAGATTATTCCTTTTTTTCTCTCAGGGATAGGGCTCGTGCATGACTTCACTCTCATCTGCCAGGTTCTATAACAACTTGGGAGGAGCTCTCTAATGCACTAGCCCTGCCAAGGCGTGGATTATAATACATGTATGACAGTTGATGCTACCGCTGGAGGCACTATCATGAATAAGAGCGTGGATGATGCAATTAACTTGTTCAAGGAGATGGCCTTGAATTATTGTCAATGGGTAAGTGAGAGAGGGCCATCTGCCAAGGCGTCAGGTAGGTATGACTTAGATGCTATTTCTTCACTTGCTGTCAAGGTTGACTCTTTGACTAATAAAATAAATTCTTTGAGTCTTAACTCTGTCTCTGTTAATGCTATTTCGGGTGAGATTTATGGTAATACAAGACATTACACACAGGATTGTCAGTTGAGAGTCTCTACACAGGGTGAGTGCGATTCTGAACAAGCAAATGCAATTGAGAATTTTAATGGAAGACCTCAGAATGACCCATACTCAAGCACATATAACCCTGGTTGGAGGAACCATCCGAATCTCTCTGGGAGGAGCAATTAAAATCAGGCACCTCAGGGTAATAATTGACAGCGCTCTGACTTTCAGCAAAGACAGTATAATCAGCCTCAGCCTCAAGCTCCCTAGAAGTTGAACCTAGAAATTATGATGGAAACCTTTATTGCCACACAGACAAAGCATAATGATGATTTCAGACAAGAGTTTAGACATGTTAATGAATCGATCAAGAACCCGAGTTCTGAGATGGAATCTATGAAGACCCATCAAAAGATGTTGGAAACTCAAATAGCTCAGCAGGCTAGTTCTTCAAGGAGGCCTATAGGTTGACTACCAGGGAAGCCAGAGATAAACCCACGTGAGCACTACAATGCCATCACCACACGTGGTGGAAAACAATTGGAGAGCCACGAGCACCAGATACAATGCAAGACCTAGAGGTGCAGAATTCTAAGTCCACAGAGGAAGAAGGAAACAATGGCGAAACATCTTTGCAGAATAGGGAGCTAGAGCTAGTTTATGTACCACCACCTCCCTACAAATCGCCAGTACCTTTTCCTAAGAGATTGACAAAGGCTAAACTTGACAAATAGTTTGGAAAATTTTTAGAGGTACTTAAAAAACTTCATATTAATATACCTTTCACTGATGCTTTGTCACAGATGCCTTTGTATGCCAAGTTATTGAAAGAGATTTTGTCCAACAAAAGAAAGTTGGAGGAGCATGGAACGGTCACGCTCACTGAAGAGTGCAGCGCAATAATTCAAAATAAATTGCCACCGAAGCTTAAGGATCTAGGGAGTTTTTCTATTCCTTGTTTTATTGGTGATATGTCTATTGACCATGCTTTGTATAATTTAGGGGCTAATGTCAGCTTGATGCCACACTCTGTTTGTAAGAAGCCGGACATTTGAGATCTTAAACCCACTTCTGTTTCTCTATAGCTAGCCGACCGCTCTGTACGGCATCCAGTAGGTATTTTAGAGGATGTGCTTATTGAGGTTGGTAAGTTTTTATACCTGCTGATTTTGTTGTCGTCAAGATGGAGGAGGATTCTAGACTTCCTATTATTTTAGGTTGCCCCTTTTTGGCGATAGCTGGAGCCATGATTGATGTTAAGAATGAGAAGCTCACTTTTAAGATAGGTGAGGATTCTGTAGATTTTGATTTGACTAAGAATCTAAAGAAGCCTTCTTTTGCAGGATCTTGTTGCAGTGTTGAAGTCTTGGAAGACACTTTATCAATGACCATTAATTCCAGGATGAGGAAGGATCCGCTTGAAGTGTGTCTTATCAAAGGTGATGACAGTGATGAAGAAGAGGAAGTAAGTTCATATTCTGCATTATTAAATTCTGCATCACCTCTTGAGCCAAAAAAAGTTGAAAGAAGAACATTTGAGTATGCAAGAAGGTAAACCTGATGAAGAAAAGAGGTGTGATTTTAAAACTCTCCCAAGTAACCTCAGGTATGAATTTCTTAGAGAGAACTCTACTTTTCCTATAATTATTAATGCAAATCTTGATTCCTCTCAGACTACTAGACTTTTGAATGTACTTCGGCAACATAAGAGAGTGATTGGCTATACCCTTGATGACATAAAAGGAATTAATTCTTCTGTTTGTATGCACAGGATATTTTTAAAAGAAGGGAGTAAGCCATCAATTGAATATCAGAGGAGGCTCAACCCGAACATGAAGGAGGTAGTGAAGAAAGAGATTCTTAAACTCCTAGATGCTAGAGTCATCTATCCTATCTCTGACAGCTAGTGGGTGAGCCCAGTGCATGTTGTGCCAAAGAAAGGAGGGATTACTGTGATAAAGAATGAAAGCAACACTCTTATTCCAACAAGAACGGTAACAGGGTGGCGCATGTGCATTGACTATCAGAAGTTGAATGTCGTCACCTGAAAAGATCATTTTCCCTTCCTTTTATTGATCAGATGTTAGAACATTTAGCATGTAATTCTTATTTCTATTATCTTGATGGATATTCTGGTTTCTTTCAGATTCCCATTCATCCTGAAGACTAGGAGAAGACGACGATCACGTGCCCATATGGCACTTTTGCTTATCGCTACATGCCATTTGGACTTTGCAATGCACCTGCTACTTTTCAGTGTTGCATGATGACTATTTTTTCTAACCTTATTGAGCACATTATAGATGTGTTTGATTTTTCCCGTATATGGTTCTGATTTTGATATTTGCCTGTCTAATTTATCACGAGTATTACAATGTTGTGAAGAGTTTAATTTGGTTTTGAATTGGGAAAAGTGTCATTTTATGGTGAATGAAGGTATTGTTTTAGGGCACTTAATTTCTAATCGTGGTATTGAGGTAGATAAGGCAAAGATGAAGGTGATTGAGAAATTACCACCACCATCTTCTGTTAAAGGAATTAGAAGTTTTCTTGGCCATGCTGGTTTTTACAGGCATTTTGTTAAAGATTTTTCGAAGATTGCAAGACCTCTACTTTATTACTCGGTAAAGATGTTCCTTTTATTTTTGATGAAGATTGTATGATTGCTTTTCAGAAACTAAAAAAGGCTCTTATCACAGCACCAGTAATTCAACAGCCTGACTGGTCACTTCCTTTTGAGCTTATGTGTGATGCCAGTGATCATGCCATAGATGCTGTTCTTAGACAACACAAGGAGAAGAGGTTGCATGCTATATATTATGTGAGCCGGACTTTGGACGACGCACAGATAAATTATGCAACAACAGAGAAGAAGTTTCTAGCTATTGTTTTTGCATTCAATAAATTTAGATCTTATCTTATTGATTCTAAAGTAGTTGTTTACACAGATCACACAACAATCAGGTATCTTATGAGTAAGAAGGATTCGAAGCCAAGGTTGATCAGATGGATCCTTCTGCTGCAAGAGTTCGACTTGGAGATTAAGGATAAGAAGGGCGTGGAAAACTATGTTGCTGATCATTTGTTGTGCCTCGTTAAGGAAGATGGAGTGTAGAAAGTTACCGAGCATGAGATTGATGACACCTTTCCTGACGAGCATCTCTTTGCTATTGCAAGGATTGATGCTCTGTGGTATGATGATTTTGTAAATTATTTAGTGTCTGATATCTTACCTACTGACTTGACTTATCAAGGTAGAAAGAGATTTTTGTCAGAAGTAAGACATTATTTCTAGGAAGATCCTTTTCTATTCAAGAGATGTGCAGATGAGCTATACAGGAGATGTTTGCCAAAAGAAGAAGTTAGGGATGTACTCTTTCATTGCCATGGTTCTGCTTATGGAGGGCATACTAGTTCGTCTAAGACAACTTTTAAAGTTCTTCAGTCAAGATTCTTTTGGTCGACCCTTTTTAAGGATGCTAGGAATTTTGTTCTTTCCTTTGAAGAATGCCAGCAGATAGGAAACATATCTAAACGTGATGAGATGCCATTAAGTGGTGTTTCAGAGATTTAGATATTTGATGTGTGGGGAATTGATTACATGGGTCCCTTTCCAACCTCATGTGGAAACAAGTATATTCTTGTAGTAGTTGATTATGTGTCAAAATCGGTGGAATCTGTAGTGACACCCACCAATGATTCTTGAGTAGTAATCAAACTGCTTAGAAGGATAATATTTCCAAGGTTTGGAGTTCCAAAAGTTGTTATAAGTGATGGTGGATCCCATTTTATAGAATAGAAATTTTCTACATTGTTGAGTAAATATGGGGTGAAACATAAGATATCTACTCCCTATAACCCATAGACAAGTGGCTAAGTGGAAGTTTCAAATAGAGAGTTGAAAAGCTTGTCTATGGGCATATAGGACTCCATTCAAAACTCCGATTGGTATGTCACCTTATCAGCTTGTCTATGGTAAATCATGTCATCTCCCGGTTGAGTTAGAACATAAAGCTTATTAGGCAATAAAGACTTTGAATTATGATTTGAAAATTGCTAGAGAGAAAAGGAGATTGCAGATTGATGAACTCGAGGAAATAAGGATTAATGTCTATGAAAACGCACGGATTTATAAGGAAAGAACCAAGAAGTGGCATGACCGTCATATCATTAGAAAGGATTTTGAAGAAGGTGATCTTATTTTACTCTTTAACTCTAGATTAAGGCTATTTCCTGGAAAACTGAGAATGAGGTGGTTAGGCCCTTTCAAGGTTGTAAAAGTTTATCCTCATGGCGCTATTGAGATTTGGAGCGAAGGCAGGAAATTTCACTATTAATGGCCATCGTTCGAAATATTACTATATGTCAGAACCTATTGAAGAAGGTGAAATCCAAAAGCTCTCAGATCCTCCACCACCAGCATGATGATGATGATCTTTGGTCGAGCTAGCGACGTTAAACCTAGCGCTTCTTGGGAGGCAACCCAAGCACTCTTACTCTTAATTTTCTTATTTGATTTGATATGTTTTTTTACTTATTCTTGAATTTTTCTAGTACTAAATCTTGTTTTTCTATGTTGTAGGAGAGTTCCGAGTTGATTTCATGTTGATACGATGACTTTGGAAGTTTACAAAAAAAATATGGCACTGCCGTATTTTAATGCTCTAGGTAGACATAATGTTTTACGGTAGGAGTGTATTTTCTGTCACGCCCGTATTTTGAAGTGTCAAAGGAACAGAATGTTTTATGGGTGGGGTGTATTTATATTCACACCCCATATTTTCTATTTTTTTATGAAGCAAAAAAAAAATTTACAGTAGTACCATAATTATTTTCACAGCTTGTATTTTTTGTTGATTTTTGGCACATAATGTTTCACGGGGGTGCCGTATTTATTTTTACGGCCGTATTTTTGTTAGCTTTCTTTACAGAATGTAATACGACACTACCATATTTCTTTTCACAAGCCATATTTTTATTTGCCTATATATATATACCGGCCGTATTTTCTAGGGTTTTTCCATGTTTTCTTCTCGCATTCATGCTGCTTCTTCAAATCAATCTTCTTCCGACCTTCCAAATCATCCGGCGACCTTCTCCGATCACTTTCTGGTTGTCTCCGAGCCGCATTCCGGCTGGTTGAAGTCTCTATTTGGTCCAGAAAGTTAGTTTCCGTCCATTTCCGCCAAGCTTCATTTTTAGCTATCCAAGCTTCGTTAAAGCTGCCATTTCTCTTCCAAAGGCATTGATTCAACAAGAGGATCTTTCCTCTGAAGATTTCAAAGTCTGATTTCATCTCAAAAGATCATATTTAGGCATTGCCTTCAAAAGCTATTCTGTTTCCGGTTCCCTACTTCAATTTTGGGTAACCACTCTGTTTTCACTTATTTCATCTCTATTACCTGAAATGGCACCAAAGGCCAAGCGAGTTATAAGCAAAGGGAAGGGTAAAGCACCAGCTTCTGAAATAACACCACCACCTCTGAATCCTTATGGCATCATTTTCAGGAATGCTACACAAGAAGCTAGATATAACCACCTTTTTACAAGGCAGATTGCGAACACCAAATATGCAAATAAGAGAACTTTGGAAATCCTTGGACTAGATGAGGATGTAAACTAGATGTTTGAGCAAATTCTATGCTCAAGGTTTTTTCAAAGTCAGCCACCGACGTTCATCCCCTTGGTTTTAGAGTTTCTTAGCAGTTTGGAAGTTGAGCTCATTGATTGCCACCATCAAGAAGGGAAGGGGTGCCTCACTTTTAGACTTGCAAATATTGAGAGGAGCCTCACGCTCAAGGATATTAGGGCTATTTTCCACTTGCTAGGAGGAGGATGTGTTCAACCGTCATGGGCATATATTGAAAATGGTTTCTAGGAACAAATTACTTTAGAATATACCTTCTCTACAAAGTCAGCATGGGCAACGAGTATCTCTAACCCATGTCTCCGATACGTACATAGGGTTCTCTCACATACCGTATTTGGGCGAGGTGAGAGTGATGGCATGGTCCGGAAAACCGAACTCTTTTTCTTATGGAGTATGCTTCATGGATATCCTATAGATGTGGCATTTTATCTTGTTAAGCAGTTTGATAAGGTTGCTGAGCCAAGAAGGGCGCCATAGTGCTAGGAGGATTTGTCACCACTTTAGCATGTGCTTTGGATGTGGACCCATTTGGAGTAGAGACTGCAAAGGGGAATTCTAGGATTGACTTGGAGTCATGTGTAGCGATGAGGATGATTGTCCGGGAAGGGGATGTCTTTTCCCTTGTTCTTGGACAAAATTTTCCAGCCTTGCCCTTGCCAAATAAAGAACGAACTATGGTTCATAATCAATTGAATTGGAAAATTCCTCCTGATGTAGCTATTAAAGATGTTCCTACACCACTTGATTCAGCACCACCGCCACCTACTTGGGGTGGTAGTAGCGATCCCTTTGGCATGAGTATGGACTCTCCGCCACATAGGGCTGGTTCTTCTTCCCGTGGTGCAGCACAGCCTCAGAGTTTTTGGTCTTCTGCCCAAAATCAAGGATTCCAAGCATTGTCTATAGAAGTATACCGACAGGGATGCCTCCTGGAAAAGGCACTTGATGTTATCCAGGATGTGCGCGATGATGTGCATAATGTAAAGGAATTTTTGCAGGAACAATTCTATTCTAAAGAGGTAGGGGATCCTGATGTGCCTTTAGGAGAGGCTGACCCTATTGAGGAGGAGAATGAGGAGACCAATACTGATGCAAACGATTAGTGTTTTGTGAGTATCTCTTTTTCCTACCTACATTTTATTTGTTCTTATACATCATTGATGATGCATAACTTTTTGTAGGAAAGGGTAACACAGTCATACCTTTTGTATTTGGTGCTCCTCGATTTCATATTTTCTTTTTATGTGTTTTGGATCTTGTTCGATTTGGTTGTATCCGGATATTATGATATTTTGGTGCTAGGTGAATGCTTCATTTATTTGTGATGATATTTGGCACCATGTGTTGGTGCAATGCAATGAGGATTGCATAAGTTTTTACTATGGTTTGTGTTGTGATGACTTGCTTTCTATTTGGCGCTAGGTGTAGGCGTATGATTTTAGTTGAATTGGATGTATTCTTATTTTAGCGTCATATGTAGACGCTACACTCATGTGTTTTGGCATTGTATTTAGATATTGTGATTTGGCTATTATGTGATTGGATGCTTTCTATTTCTATTATTGTGGATGTCTAATGATGTTGATGAATGGTTTGTTTTAGATTGATGAATGATGTACGTTGGATTCAAAATTTTCAAAATTATGGATATGCATATGGCAATGTTTATGGAAGGAAATATGCCTCTTGTGTTGAATTTATTTCTTCAATGTATATCCTCTCATTTTAACTTTTCATCAATTGATGCATGAGATTTTGATAGATATGTTGTTTCATGAATGCAATTTGATAGTAAAGCAATTATTATTTCAAATAAAATGCGCATATGAGTATGATTTGCTAAATTAATATTGATTGATTAGCCTAAGTTGATGTTTTACCTATTATGCTATTTGTTGGGAAGAAAGAATCCAAAATCCAGAAATGAAATAAAAAAAAAAAGAGAATGACTCCTCTACTTGGCACTGCAAAAAATTGGTAGTGATACCGAAGATAAGAGTTGAAGTCCAAATAAAAGTATGTATGTATGTGGGTACATACCAAGAAAAGTTATTTGACATTAACTCCTCTATCTTAGGCCATGAATCCCAATTCTGCTTGCCAATAAGATATGAGTTCAAATACATTGGCTAAGTGGCCAATGTACTCTAAATTCGTGACAAAAAAAAGGTGGTATTCGATTTAGAGAATGTCAAAAACGAAATAAATATAAAAAAAGAGAAAAATATAAAAATATAAAAATATAAATAATGGGAGAAAAAGATTTTGGATATCTTATTCCTGTAAACAAAAGTATTTTAGATTTAAACTGAGACGAAGGTGAATTCATGAAATTGAGATTCTAATTATTATACAAGTTGTGAAGTTTTATTTGATTAAGAATGTGGATCTTAAGGATTAACTTCTGAGAATGGTATATTTATCTGAATTTTATGTAGCATTAGTTGGAAAATTTTATGAGTGATTATGTTTTAGAAGTTTATTTTTCATAAGAAAGTTATATTTTCTATACTCACCTTTGTTCTTTGGTCTATTTATTTGCTTGAGGACAAGCAAAAGTTTAAGTCTAGGAACATTTGATGTCTCATATTTATATAATATTTTTACTATACTTTTTATGCATAATCTCTCCTATTTTATCATATTTTCAGTTATTTCGACTTAAATCCTTTTGTTTGTTCGGAATCTTCACCTTTCTTCACTTTTGTCATATTTTAAGTAAAAACAACCAAAATTTGATGAATCCAAGTGCGCAGATGAATTCTACAAGTCAAGATGAAGCTGCCCATCAAATTTCATGCAAATCAGAGCTTATTAGCAAAATATGGCAAGGCCGAATTATTATCACAGCTGTATTTTCAGAAGAACACAGAAAGAAATACGGCACTGCCTATGATATTTATCACAGCCGTATTTTGATGAAGAAAATCTATAGAAAGAAATACGGCAGTACTATGACAGAAATTACGGTTGTATTTTGATGAAGGAAATTGATAGCGATCCGCAATTGCACGGATTTATCGAAGTAATAAAAAGATTATCGTTCCCAACGAGGATCAGGTGGTCAAGTACCGATTACACGGTTGATCTATATCTAGACGAATCAAATTTGTGGTTTTTGTTTTTGAAAGCTTCTAATTACAATAAAAAGAAACAGAGATAGCATTTTGGTAAAAATCAATTTGGATAAATTCAGGATTCAGGGTTTCACCACGCTGACAAATATGAATTTAATAAAAATAATTCTTTGAACAGAAAATTATAGTTTTGAAAGGGATTTTTCCTAAGGGACAAATTACCTCCTCTCGAAGCGTAATCCAGTATCTAACTACGCTAACTCCCTACTCTCGTGATAGTTAACGTAACTAGACCCAATACGTTCTGTGAAAAACCATGGAGTTCCTCAAATGAATCCGAACTACTCTCGTGATCGGATTTGTTTGTTTGAAAAGAATAGTTCCGACGTTGCGATTCACCTCTCGGTCCTTCTCGTAACGTTTAAGACATAAAATTACTTGATCAGGGTAATTCACAGAATAAACACAATTCTAATCAAATCAAATCTATAGGATTCTTAATAAAAATTCATGTAAAAGATGTAATTCATAAATCAATCAGCGGGCTACTTCCCAAATCCCGAAATAAGGTTTACACGTTCATGTTCATAACAAATAGCATGTTCATCGATGAAAATTGCATGAAAACCCTAGAAGATTACAGGAAATCGCTAGACAAGTAATTAGAAAAGCTTCCCCTCGATGTGAAGACGAAGATGAAGCATCCAATTCTTCCTTTGTGCGGCTTTCCTGATCGAATTCTGCCCTAGAATTGATTTTCGCTGTCGCCACCGCCGCCGTTCATTTTCATGCCTAGAAGCCCCGAAACCCTACCAAAACCCTTCCTTTTATAGTCTAATCAATATAGAACCCATCTAGGAAGGTTTCTGGAGAGTTTGGTTCAATTCTGGTTCAATTTGGAATCGAACCAAGTGAGAAACACGAAAGGCGGATATTTTTACGGCCCGTGATGAAATTACGGTCACGGCCGTAACTGTCTCTGTGTGTACAGCACTTAAGTCACAGAAATATTCACGGCCCGTGATGGATTCACGGCCTCGCCCGTGAAAGTTTCTGTGAATTCCCATACTTAGCTGTTTTTCGCCCTCTACTCGAACACAAAATTACGGCCACAGCCATAAATATCGAATCTTTCACTATTTTCGCTCCAAATTTGACGTGTAAGTTCGTGATTTCCTCGGGAATAGTATTGTGACTTCAAAACTCTCAAAATCCATCATTTTTACGCCGTTTTACCTATATTTTCAATAAAACCAAGAAAAGTGAAGATTCTGTGCAAAGTGAAGTAAAAACACTAAAAATTGCATAAAATCATTCAATTAAGCCCAAAATATCATGTAAAATATAGGCAAAAACATGATATAAATCCAACGCATCAAAAACCCTAGACTTAAAATTTTGCTTGTCCTCAAGCAATACCTTGATATGTATAAAGAATGTAAAGATAAGGATTACTCAACTGTTTTTGCCCCTAATAATGTCCTTAGTCCACAAATTAAGTAATCAATTTTCTAAACTCATGTAATTTAAGAAAAATCACAAAAGAAATAAATTATCAAGAGTTTACAATCCAAGAACGATAAAATTCACAATTCATGTCATAGTATTCATTCTTCACACACTAAATATCACATACTTTCAACTTAATAACTCTATTTTACTCAATAGACAAAAATTTGTTTCAAGAATCTCGGTGATGTTAAAGATAAGAGATTTTTAAAGCAATTTGGTCTTTAAACTGTTATATGTTATTTACTATTAGCATCATAACATTGTTTAAAGTATACCACAAAGCGGTATAATTTAACTCATTGTCTCAATTTTGAAGTCAGCGGAGTTTCCACTTAACCTACAACTTTCTCTTTTTCTCCATTTTTTATTTTTCCTTCTCTTTTTTTTTTCTTTTAAACAAATCAATTATGGAGAAAGTCGGCCAGTGGCATGGTATTTAAGTCGTTATCGATCTTTCTACAAGAGGGTTAAATATTTGTTTTAAAAATTCTCCCTCTGTTACTTGATCACAACAGACTTAAAGTATACCAAGTCGTGGTATAATATAACTCATGACTTAAGATTTCTCAACTAGAGGAGTTGGAGCAAATCTCAGTTAAATAAATATCACCAAATTCTATTCAAAAAAATTTCCATCAAGCAAAAATAGATAAATTAAACTTCAAGTAACAAGATACTATGCACGTGTCATATGAACATATAACAATTCTCATATGCATTTTATCAATACCAGAATTGAATTTACTCAACAATTTAAGTCTATATGAAATTTCAAAAATTCCCTAAATCATCAAATCAATCAATCAAAATGCTTCCTAACTCTAAAATTAAGGGTAAACAAATTTGATTATTCCTTAACAATCATAAACATTCAAAATTCATATCTATAAAGCTTTGAAGAAAAACAAAATACATGAAGACACCCTAGACTTAAATTGTTGCATATACATGAACATTAAAATCAATGAATGACAGATTTCAGAAAATTTTTGCAAAAATTCTCTTTAAA
Organism: Costus lasius; assembly: GCA_027563935.2. Classification (NCBI taxonomy): domain Eukaryota; kingdom Viridiplantae; phylum Streptophyta; class Magnoliopsida; order Zingiberales; family Costaceae; genus Costus; species Costus lasius. The sequence continues at coordinate 103,313,454 of CM050448.1, forward strand.
ATGTGAACGAAAACCTGTTCAGTTATATCAAAAGATGAAAACATGACTTAGAAAAATCTAGAAACTATGTCACATCAAAGATCAATAAGTTTCAAACATCAAATACCATCATGTTTCGCAATCAAAATCATATTTAAATATACTCACAAAGAAGATATCGCAAGAATCACAGTCCATGGTGATTCACGGCTACACCCGTGAACATCTTGTTGATCAACTTTCTTTCAATTAAGAATTCTCAAAAAAAATTCCTGCATATAAAACAACTTATTAAAAGCTTTTCTATCAATAAAAATTCATCAATACATGCTGTAGAAATTTATTAAAATTTAAAGAAAATGAAAAACTAAAACTAAGAGTGGTAAAAATTAGAAATTTGGGTTGCCTCCCAAAAAGCGCTTGTTTAAGGTCATTAGCTTGACCAATGCTTCATGTCATGGTGGAGTTGGTGAAATAGTGCCGTAATAGAGAGCATATAATCTTCTACTTTTTCTTTGTCTCAAGAGTGTGTCCACCAAAGTATATTTCCAGTGAAACAGGTGGATCCATGTTGTAGTAGCCAGTACATGCATACAAAAACAAAAGTTAAAATCATGAAAAGAATACTCAATATTTTTTCTGTATTTATCCAAGAGTAAAATCATGCATTCTTCCTTTAGATTTACATTAGCAACTGGAAGAAGATTATAATTAAAATCAAAGAATTCATACTCTGGATTGATCAAGAAGCTTTCAAATTTTATTTTTGGTTTTTCAGTTACCTTAATGCCAATGTGATCATGTATCTCATGTGTTATCAACTTTTTGGTACCTATGGTTGCATTTGATTCTAATGATATTTTAATCATCTCATCATCATTATCCTCAATATCATCTCCTTCATCATCTGTTATGCAAATTTCTAATGGATTTTTCTAGAGAATAGGAACTGATGGTTCATATGATAGTGGTGGTGTAATATGCAAAGGATCCTCTTCCTCATCTTTTTCCTCAATTTCTTTCTCTTCAGTGGTGGCAGTGTAATATGAAAATGAAGGGAGGTATTCCATCCTAACACTATCAAATTCATCCCCATCAATTTGGTTATTTCTTATTTGTGGCTCCTCAAATTCTTCATCCTTCTTTTCACAAGACTCCAAAAATTTGAATTTCTCTTCAAACATGTCCCAAGTATTTGTATTGCAAGACACTTCATTATGTGAGAGGGGACTAGATGGCTGGTAAAGTGTTGAGGAAGGTATATCACAATCATCAAAATTTTCAAAATCATCAAAATTTGAAAAAGGTAAATCATAATTAGGAGTCATGACTGATGATTGATCCAACTCTACAAAATTCTCAGATTTATCCTGGATTCCATCCTCTATGTCATTTTTATCAGTGCCATAAAACATACTATGAATTTTCTCATTTTGTTTTTCCATAGCAACTAGTGTCTTTTCAAGCAATGCTTCTGGGTTGGATTCTTCAAGTTGACTACAGTCTGATTGTGGAATAAATGTTGGGTCATTCTGATAAAACAAATTTTCATGGTTCTCCCAACTTGGGTTATAGGTACTAGGGCATAAATTTAAGCATGGAGGAATTCCTACTTGACATTCAGTGAAATGATGCCATGACATCCACAAATATCACAAATAACATAATTCAACTTAGAATATTGCATGCTTAAATAATCAATGTGTTGAGTGAAAGAATCTACCTTTGCTGCAAGTGATTGAAATGCATCTGTACCATATTCTCTTGTCTCCATCGGTGGCACATACCTTTGATTTGACCATTGACATTGATTAAACATTATTTTTCAGTTTAAGCAATAAAATTCAAAAATACAAAATGTAAAACAGAAGATGCAAAGTAAAGTGTAAAATATCTAGTCAAATGATTTTTGAGTTCTCTTGATCACACAACGTGTTAATCCAAAAATAAAATAAACTAACTAAAAAAATATGCGAAAAATAAACAAAATAAGAAAAACAAAAACAAAAATAAAAATAAATTAAAAAAATAAATTAAAATTTAAATAAAAAATGTCTAGTCTATAAATCTCACGATTAAATCGATATTGGCTGGCCTGATCCCCGGCAACGACGCCAAAAACGTGAAAGCGATCCGCAAATGCATGGATTTATCGAAGTAATAAAAAGATTATCGTTCCCAACGAGGATCAGGTGGTCAAGTACCGATTACACGGTCGATCTATATCTAGACGAATCAAATTTGTGGTTTTTGTTTTTGAAAACTTCTAAGTACGATAAAAAGAAACAGAGATAGTGTTTTGGTAAAAATCAATTTGGATAAATTCAGGATTCAGGGTTTCAGCACGTTGACAAATATGAATTTCATAAAAATAATTCTTTGAACAAAAAATTATAGTTTTGAAAGGGATTTTTCCTAAGATACAGATTACCTCCTCTTGAAGCGTAATCCGGTATCTAATTACGCTAACTCCCTACTCTCGTGACAGTTAACATAACTAGACCCAATAAGTTCTGTGAAAAACCATGGAATCCTTCAAATGAATCCGAACTACTCTCGTGATCGGATTCGTAGGTTTGAAAAGAATAGTTCCGACGTTGTGATTCACCTCTCGGTCCTTCTCGCAACGTCTAAGACGTAAAATTACTTGATCAGCGTAATTCATGGATTAAACACAATTCTAATCAAATCAAATCTATAAGATTCTTAATAAAGATTCATGTAAAAGATGTAATTCATAAATCAATCAGCGGGCTACTTCCCAAATCCCGAAATAAGGTTTACACGTTCATGTTCATAACAAACAGCATGTTCATCGATGAAAATTGCATGAAAACCCTAGAAGATTACAGGAAATCGCTAAACAAGTAATTAGAAAAGCTTCCCCTCGATGTGAAGACGAAGATGAAGTATCCAATTCTTCCTTTGCGAGGCTTTCCTGATCGAATTCAGCCCTGGAATTGATTTTCACTGTCACCACCGCCGCCGTTAGTTTTTGTGCCTAGAAGCCCCGAAACCCTACCAAAACCATTCCTTTTATAGTTTAATCAATATAGAACCCATCTAGGAAGGTTTCTAGAGAGTTTGGTTCAATTCTGGTTCAATTTGGAATCGAACCGAGTGAGAAACACGAAAGGTGGATATTTTTACGGCCCGTGATGAAATTACGGTCACGGCCGTAAATGTCTCTGTGTGTACAACACATAAGTCACAGAAATATTCACGGCCCGTGATGGATTCACAGCCTCGCTTGTGAAAGTTTCTGTGAACTCCCATACTTAGCCCTTTTTTGCCCTCTGCTCGAACACAAAATTACGGCCAGCTTCATAATTACGGCCACAGCCGTAAATATCAAATCTTTCACTATTTTCACTCCAAATTTGATGTGTAAGCTCGTGATTTCCTCGGGAATAGTATTGTCACTTCAAAACTCTTGAAATCCATCATTTTTACGTCGTTTTATCTACATTTTTCAATAAAACCAAGAAAAGTGAAGATTCTGTGCAAAGTGAAGTAAAAACACTAAAAATTGCATAAAATCATTCAATTAAGCTCAAAATATCATGTAAAATATAGGCAAAAATATGATGTAAATCCAACGCATCAAAAATCCACAGAAAGAAATATGGTAGGGCCATATTTATTTTCATGGCCGTATTTTTGTCGGGTGTTAATTCCAGAGGACATAGAAAAAAATATGGCAGGGCCGTATTTATTTTCTCAGCCATATTTTTTTCCGCCCAACTCGTGTTTGACTCAGTTTTTCACCCGATTCGATTCCTTTTCACACCAAAAATTGGGGAAAACCTATTCTAAGGGTGGAGAACTATATAAGGAGGCTTTGGACCGATTATTAGGATTTTTGGGTGGATTTTCAAGGCGAAATCGACAAAGAGGGGAAAACTAGGGCGAACAGCGAATCTTCACTGGAAAAGCTTCGATTTCCTATATTGTTGGCATCGATCTTCATCAGGGAGCCTTAATCCTTGTCCTTCTTTGTCGAATTCATATTTTATTTTCCAATTTTGTAATTAAACAAGGAAATTTATACTGTGAACATGGATACCATGCTAGTGTAAACCTTTTATTCGGGATTGAGGGTGTAACCCTCTACGTTTTCATGACTGGATTGTTTACTATCTTGTTATAAAGTAATTTGCTTGTGTTAGATCCAACTATTGTTGCATTAATTACATGTTAATCACTAGCCATGATTTGCATGTCTTAGATGTCGTAAGAAGTACTAAAAGGTGAATTGCGATGTCGGATCTACAATTTTGGACAAGTTAATTCAATCATGAGAGTAGTTAGAATAGATTTGAGGGATTTTATAGATTTATCAAGAACCCATTGGGTCTATTTTGAGTTAATAACTATGAGAGTAGGGGATTAATTCGGATAGACACCAGATTGTACTGCTGAGAGGGGGTAATCTATACATGTGGATAAATCCCCTTCAACACAGTAAATCTTTCTTAAGATATTTTTAATTATAACAAGTCATGAAACATAGTGTGGTGAACCCGAAGTCCTGATTTTCCATAACTTGATTACATTGTGTTTTACTCTTTCTGCAACTTAATTAAGATTAAATCCAACTCTTTTATCGATTTGTCTAGCTAACGATCTTAAGTAGAGTCAGTGCTTGGTCATTGGTCCTTGTAGGATCGATATTTTTATTACTTTGACGTTGTCGTGCACTTGCGGATGACATCATCCCTAGAGACAGAGTGTATCTGTGCTCACACTTATGTTCCCAGTCAAGTACCTGAGTGAATAGTACCTGAGTGAATAAGGGATAGCTCTGGTATATGTGAGACTGGTATATGGGCTGTTTAGGCACGAGGTGCTAACGCAGGCATATGGGTATATCAGTGGTAGATATATTGGACTGACCCGCTGTGAGGCTCTAATTTGGAATCATGAGTTAACCTCACAAGTGACAGGAGATGCATTGATCCCTTGACTTGAGGTCATTGACTCTTATATATGGTTAGAGACATGCTTTGATACAGCCTAACACCTCACCATAGTTGGGAGGTTATAACGGTTGGCATTGGGTATGTCACGACCCATATGAGAAGATCAATGGATAGACATAGGATTTGCCCCTTCCTGCGGGAAGCTTAATATCCACGGGGACCCCTATGGTTGCTTGACTGAAAGTGTATGGCCATACCCAGGTGAAAGCCTGATTTAGTTATGACTATAAGATTGGGTGAAAACAAAGTGGTGACATACTTTTTCCAATCGGATATCAGTCTGGCAAAGAGACTATAATGCATCGGTATCTTGTTGCGATGATGGGGATGTTGATGTTGATATCCATTCCAAAGACTTGGGTAACAGCGATGCACAGCTAGGTGCCACTTACTGCTTGTGATGACCTGAGTCCATCACTGCCAACGTCAGAGGAACATACAAAGTCGCACATCTTAATACTCAAGTTATCGTATTGATCGAGTAGCCTTATGATCAAGTTATTGGATAACTCGGATCTATTTGGGAGAATTAATCAGCACCATTGTGCCTGATGAGATGGAAGGGACTTATTGGAGCTAAACTTTATTTTTGGCAAGTTGACCCTGGGTTAACCACGATTAGCCATATTTAACTAAGGTTGCATCGGATTGAGTCGAATGGCTTAATTAGCTTGCTTAATGGGCCATGAGGATAAGTTGCTTGGGTCCAATAGTTATCATGGGAATTAAATTTTGGATTTAATTCTATATTTAACTATGAATTTAAATCTAAATATAAAGAGTCACGCCATTAAGGGCCATAATGAAACTTTAATTCAGAATTTAATTCTATATTTAATTCTGAATTTAATTTAGAGATTAATTCTGAATTTAATTCAGAATGTGAAGAGTCACCATGATTTCTATAAAAAGGAGAGGGTTGAGAGGAGAGGCGACTACTTCATTCAAAAGCTCTCTCCTTGGTGACATCTCTCTCCTTCCTTCTCCTCTTAGCATTCTCCTTGTGGGTGGTGCGAGTTCTTGAGGAGAACTCCCAAAGGCGTGGATCTTCTTCCCGAGGCTACCACCGGGCATGGAAGAAGAGAACTTGAGCATCTATTGTGTGCGAGACTGTAGAGGGTGCACGCTTGGGCGCCTACATCGCATCTCCTTTCTTTGCTCTAAGGTATCATCTATCACTCATCATGTCGACTCACTCGCATGACTCGATCTTCAGGGTTTTTGGGAGCGGCCAGTTTCAGGGATTGCTTCCACTGTGTATGTTTATAAAATTTTAAAATCTCCAGGGTTTCCCAACAGTGGTATCAGAGCGACTTGCGAGACTCGAATGGTGTTTTATGCTTTTATTGTATGCTCACATGTCATCTGAATTTTGTTTCAAAATTTGCATATGGCACATGCTTTTCTATTTAGAAAAAGTGTAAGTTCATCTATGCCAAATCTTCTCTTTCAGTTTTGGATTGATTCTAACTTTTCCTTGCGAGTCAAGGATAGACCTTGCTCATAAGACCCATGAAAATTGTTCGGGGTGATTTCCCTAAATTATCATGTGGTTATAGGTGCTTTAAGGTGGTGCATACATGTTGTCCACTTGTGGACAACAAGTTGGCGCATCTTTGAAAGGGCCTTAGAGAGGTTGAAAATCATGAAAAATTGATTGATGATTAATTGTGGTTGATGGACATATTTTCTGAGAAACTAAAATTGAAGTTTTATGTTTTCATGAGCATATAGAAAAGCATGAGATAGATATCTTGATTGTGCATAATGTTGTGGTCATAGTCAAGTCCCTTGTATGCCTGTGATGTATTGTTTGTGAGGCCTACATGGCGCTTTTTCTTTTTATTTTGTAAACACACAAAGAAGGTTAGGGGCGCATCCCTCATAGAGCTTGCATCTTGGCGCATCAACCATGATGGTGCATCTTGCTTGGTGGCGCAAGTAAAGGCTTGGCCGAACCGTAGGGTTTGTGAGCAATCCCTCTTGGCACAAGCATGATGGTGCATCATGCATGGAGGAGCCACCAAGGTCTTGGCCGAACCTTCTAGGGGCGCATCGTGCATGAGCTTCTAGGGTTTGTGTGTTATGCCTTGGTGTGAAGGACCTTGGAGCCGCACTTGAAGATAAAGCTTAGTGGCAGCTAGGTTAGGTCTTGTTGGGGCTTGTCACCTAGGTCAAGCATTGAACATCCTTTGGCATGTGATGGTTCAATGTGTTGATTAAGCTATGACCACATCGCTTGTTTACTGCTTTTCACATCTGCTAAAGCATGCCTGGATGTGTTTATCATTTTGTTATCACTATTGGATTGCATGCCTGTAATGTTAAACAAAAGATAAGACTAAGAGGATGAGACCTCAAAACCCTCAAAAATATTATCAAGTCTAAAATAGCCTTCTAACACGTAGCCCTCATCAAGCTATCGGTCAGTGGTGTTGTGCTCTGTTTCTCACCCTTGTGGGACACACCCACTTATTTTTAGAAGGCGTGTTGTGGCAATGGTTTCCCTAGTCCAATTTTAACCTAGACGTGCCTTCGCAAGGAAACTCATTGGCCCTAGGCATAACGGTCAGGATAGACTTGATAAGTTTTTCATATGTGGTGGCCACATGATGGAACTCTAGAGGCAGTATTAAGAGGTTAGGGTTTCATGCTGTATTCAACCCTCACTGGATATGAAATGCCTAGACTGTTTCAATAAGGGGAATTAAGGGGAATTACCAAGTGCAATCGGCCGGCGTGCCCATCTTAAGCAGCAAGACTCCCTTTGTGCATCTTATCCCATCCTCGTGGGACGCAAAGCCTCAGGTGAAATAGGGATCTCATCTCACTAGGAAATCTCAGATTTCCCGATTGACTTTGTGGGTTGTCAATTCGATTAAAATAGTGAGAGCTATGATCATTTAATATAAGTTCAGATTAAATGATTCGAAGTAGTACTAATCTGCTTTCTTGGTTGTTGTAGATCAATCACTATGAGCAATAGCTGATTGACACTATGATCCCTTCTTGATAAGGATAAGTTGGTTGGATCCAACTTTATGGACTGTCATCGGAACTTGAGGATAACCCTCAAGCTCGAGAAGAAGTTGTATTTCCTTGAGTAAGCTCTTCCCGCGCCTCCTCCACCTACAGCCCGTGTGGCTGAAAGGGATGCTTTTAGAAAGCATCAAGATGACTCTTTGGAAGTTGCATGTCTCATGCTAGCCACCATGGCACCTGAACTTCAGGTACAATATGAGGAGCAGAATGCATTTCAGATGATAACATATTTGAAACAGATGTTCGAGGCTCAGGCTAGGACTGAGAGATATGACATTGACAAAGTAGTCTTTCGATGCAAGTTATCTGAAGGTGCTCTAGTGGGACCCCATGAGCTCAAGATCATTGGGTATGTGGATCATCTCAAGAGACTAGGACACACGATTGATAACGAGCTGGTCATAGATCTTATTCTACAGTTCCTGGCCTCTAGCTTTAGTCTGTTCATCATAAATTTTAACATGAACCGGATTAAGTGCATGAGGGAGGAACTATTGAATATGCTCCAGACAACCGAGCGAGAGATGGTCAAGACTAAACCCAAATCTGTTCTTTTGGTCCCTACGACCAAGAAGATGAAGAAGAAGGGTAAGACACATGGTAAAGGCAGTGCCAAGGGTCTGACCAAAGCACTAAAAAAGAAGGTGAGGATGACAAAGGAACAGAGGTGCTTTCACTGAGTCGAGCAGAGCCATTAGAGAAGGGACTGCAAGCAGCTTTAGAACGAGGAGAGGAGAAGCAAGGCTTCATCTTCTAGCTCAGGTATTTATATTACCAAAATTAACCTTTCTACTTCTATGGCATGGGTAATGGATACTGCATGTGGAGCTCATATTTGTACAAATATATAGGGGCTTGAGAAAAGTAAATCGGTGTGGCCTAGAGAGATTGACCTATGAGTTGGAAACAGGGCACAGGTTGCTGCTGTTACTGTAGGACTTTTGACGCTCTCCTTGCCCTCTAGACTTCAGTTAGAGTTAGAGAATTGCTATTATGTACATTCTTTTACCAAAAATATTGTATCCATTCCTTGTTTAGCAAGGAAGGGATTTAAGTTTGAAATAGAAGAGAACTCTTGTTCTTTTTCATTTGCAAATGTGTTTTATGGGAAGGGTACTTTATGAAATGGATTATATGTCTTGGACATGGATAACTCTATATGTAACATAAATCATAAAAGGATCAAACTGAGTGGTTCAGTTGGTACATACCTTTGGAATTGTCGATTAGCCCATATAAACAATAATCGCATTCAACAACTCCTTGCAAATGGATCATTAGATTCAACCTCCTTGGAGGAGTTTGATACTTCCGAGCCTTGTTTATTAGGAAAGATAACAAAAGTGCCCTTTACCAAGATAAGTGAGAGGGCAGGAGGTTTATTGGATCTTATACATAGTGATGTGTGTGGGCCATTCAATAAACAAGCCAGAGGAGGGTACAACTACTTCATCACCTTTACTGATGACTTTAGTAGATATGGTTATGTCTATATGATGAGACATAAGTCCGAATCCTTTGAGAAATTTAAGGAGTTCAAACATGAAGTAGAGAACTAGCTTGGTAGATCTATTAAGACTCTTCAATCAGATCGAGATGGAGAGTACTTGAGTAGTGAGTTCTTTGACTATCTTAGAGAGTGTGAGATTCTATCCCAACTCACTCCTCTTGGAACACCTCAATGGAATGGTGTGTCTGGGAGGAGAAATCAAACTTTGTTGGACATGGTTCGATTTATGATGAGTCATGCAACTCTACCACCCTCGTTCTGGGGCCATACACTTGAAACAGCTTCTCTCATACTGAATAACGTTCCATCTAAGAGTGTCTCCAAGATTCCATGTGAGGTATGGAGTGGGAGATGCCTGAATCTCTCTTTTATCAGAGTCCAGTGATGTGAGACTTATGTCAAACGTCAGGATTCTAGCAAGCTAGAACCCAGATATGATAAATGTGTGTTTGTGGAGTATCCTAAGGAAACTAAAGGATATTACTTCTATGTTCCCACCAAAAACAAAGTTTTTGTTGCTCGGGGTGTCATCTTTCTAGAGGAGAAATTTCTCATGAAAGAAGTCAGTGGAAGGAAGTTTGACTTGGACGAGAACTTAGTGCAACCACTACACACTGAGATGGATCCTGAGCCACCTGCATCGGTTGTTGGGCAATTAGAGGCTCAGATACAGGTCCCACGTAGGTCTGGGAGGATTCATCATGCACCTGAGAGATATGGGTCGGTGCCGACCCAACACGATGGATCTTCATCATTGAGGATGAACCCTAGGACCTATGATGAGGCAGTCACTGGACCAGACTCCGAGAGATGGCTTGAGGCCATGAGATCTAAGATGGATTCCGTGTCAACTACCAAGTATAAGATTTGGTTGAGCTACCAAATGGGGTAAAACCCATAGGGTATAAATGGGTCTTCAAGAGGAAAACTAATATGGATGGCAACATAGTTACCTATAAGGGTAGACTTGTGGCTAAAGGATTCAGATAAGTCCACGAGGTGGACAATGATGAAACCTTCTCGCTAGTTGCCATGATCAAATCCATTCGAATCCTGCTTGCTATAGCTGCATATCACGATTATGAGATATGGTAGATGGATGTAAAGACAGTGTTCCTTAACGGGAAGCTAACAGAGGATGTGTATATGACACAGCCTGATGGCTTCATCCATCCTGTAGAGGCCAATAAGGTCTACAGGCTAAAAAGATTCATTTATGGATTAAAGCAAGCATCTCAAAGTTGGAATCTTCGATTTGATGAGGCAGTAAAAGATTACGGCTTTATCAAAAGCGAAGATGACGCCTGTGTGTACAAAAAATTCAATGGGAATTTGGTGACATTTCTAGTCTTGTATGTCGATGACATACTACTCATCGGAAACGACATCCCTAGTCTTCAAGATATAAAGACATGGTTGGGGAAGTGTTTTGAGATGAAAGACTTAGGTGAAGATCTACCGGGATAGATTCAAAAAGCTCCTTGCCCTTAGTCAGAGTATCTACATTAATAAGGTCCTAGAGAGATTCAACTTGGAGCAATCTAAGAAGGGGTACCTTCCAGTGAGACATGGCCTTATTCCCTCCAAGAGCTAGTGTCCCACCACATAGGCTGAGAGGTACGACATGAGTCGAGTATCCTATGCTTCGGTAGTAGGTTCGATCATATATGCGATGTTATGTACTAAACCAAATGTGGCTTATGCTGTTAGCATAACCAACCGATACAAATCCAATCCAGGTCTGCAGCACTGGGTTGCTGTAAAGAATATTCTGAAGTATCTTAGAAGAACTAAGGATTTGTTCTTGGTCTATGGGGGATAGGAAGAGCTCAGTGTTCAGGATTACACTAACGCATCATTCTAGTCAAACCCTAATGACTTCAGATCGCAGGCAGGCTATGTGTTTAAAATGAATGGAGGTGTTGTATGCTGGAAAAGCTTCAAGTAATCCACCATTGCCGATTCTACAACCGAGGCTAAGTATGTCGCCGCTTCTGAGGCAGCCAAAGAAGCCATTTGGATAAGGAAGTTCATTTCTGAACTTCAGGTGGTTCCAACTGTTGTGGATCTGGTCGAGCTCTATTGTGACAATAATGGAGTGATTGCATAGACAAAGTAACCCTGGTCTCATCAAAAATCTAAACACATACTTAAGATATTTCACCTAATCAGAGAGATCATTGACAAAGGTGATGTCAAGATAAGCAAAGTTGACACAGATAACAATCTGGCAGACCCACTAACCAAGGATTTGGCGCAGCATAAGCATGATGGTCATACAAGGGACATGGGGTTGAGATTTCTCAACAACTAAGTCTAAGTGCAAGTGGGAGATTGTTGGTGTTTATGCCCTTGGACCCGTTGTTGGTCTATCTTGTACTATTTGATATTGATATTTTATATATTATTCTGGCATTGTCATTATTATGCTATGTTTACATCTGCAACTATGTACTTGCATGATAATATCTCTGGGGATAGATTGTATCTTTACTCAAACTTATGTCCCCAATCAAGTACCTGAGTGGATAAGGGATAGCTCTGGTACATGTGAGACTAGTATATGGGCTGGTTAGGCACGAGGGGCTAACTCAGGCATATGAGTATATCAGTGGTGGATATACTGGACTGACCCGCTGTAAGGCTATAATTTGGTGTCACGAGTTAACCTCACAAGTGATAGGAGATGCATTGATCCCTTGACTTGAGGTCATTGACTCTTCTATATAGTTAGAGACATGCTTTGATATAGCCTAATACCTCGCCATAGTTGGGAGGTTATAAAGGTTGTCATTGGGTATGTCACGACCCATATGAGAAAATCAATGGATAGACATAGGATATGCCCCTTCCTGAGGGAAGCTTGATATCCACGGGGCCCTTCTATTGTTGCATAACTGAAAGTGTATAGCCATACCCAGGTGAAAGCCTGATTTAGTCATAACTATGAGATTGGGTGAAAACAAAGTGGTCACACACTTTGTCCAATCGGATGTCAATCTGGCAAAGACACTATAATGCATCAGTATCTTGTTGCGATGATGGGGACATCGATGTTGATATCCATTCCAAAGACTTGGGTAACAACGATGCACTGCTAGGTGCCACTCACTGCTTGTGATGACCTGAGTTCATCACTACCAACGTCAGAGGAACCTATAAGGTCGCACATCTTGATACTCAATTTCTCATATTGATCGAGTAGCCTTATGATCGAGTTATTGGATAACTCAGATCTATTTGGGAGAATTAATTAGCACCATTGTGCCTGATGAGATGGAAGGGACTTATTGGAGCTACACTTTATTTTTGGCAAGTTGACCCTAGGTTAACCACGGTTAGCTGTATTTTAACTAGGGTAGCATCGGATTGAGTCCAATGGCTTAATTAGCTTGCTTAATGAAGTCTAGCATGGCCCAATGAACCATGATGATAAGTGGCCTGGGCCCAATAGTTATCACGAGAATTAAATTCTGCATTTAATTATGTATTTAACTCTGAATTTAATTCTGAATATGAAGAATTACGCCATTAAGGGCCATAATGAGACTTTAATTCTATATTTAATTCTTAATTTAATTCAGAGATTAATTCTGAATTTAATTCTGAAAGTGAAGAGTCACCATGATTTCTATAAAAAGGAGAGGGTTGAGAGTGTTGGGAAACCCCGGGGATATTTTACAAATTCTTCAGAAACAAATACAATGCACAGCAGAATAATATCCCCGAAACAGGCCGGTCCCAAAAACCCAATGAAGATCGCATGCAAGAGAGTCGACACGATGAGATAGAAAATACCTTAAAGCAAGAGGAGGCCGATGTCGAGGTAGGCGCCCAAGCGTGCGCCCTATGCAATCTCACACACATGGATGCCTCCAGTCCTCTTCTTCCACGCCCGGTGCTAGCCTCGGGAAAAAGATCCAAGCCTTAGGGAGACCTCCACTTCACTTGCGCCACCTTCTAGAGAAGTTGCGATTCATTCATGCAAGAGGGGCGACTAGGGGTTATATTTATAGCAAGGAGAGGAGATTAGGGATGGCTATGATCAATCCAAGTGGGCGGCTTGGAGAAGAAGTAGGAAATAGAATTATTTTAATAATTAATCAAGTCCTAATCCAATTAGGAGTCTAATTAATTATTTAAATAATCAAGTCCTAATCTAATTAGGACTCTAATTAATTATTTAAATAATCAGCCCTATTAAATAGGACTCTAATTAATTATTTATTTAATTAATTAATTAGCCCACAAATGATTAAATCAACTTAGATTAACCATATTTGTCATAGGCGCCAACCCTAGTCTAACCAGGGTTAAACATGCGCCTACACATTCTTCTCCTTAAGCCCATTTAACTTATTAATAAGCCCAACTATAGAATGGGCCTAGCCCAAGGTCCATTATGCATGTCAATCAACCCATTGGATCTAATCCAATTTAACTCAAGGTCAAACTAGGTTAACCATGGTTACTTTGGTCAATATGCCAAAAATGGAAGTTGACCGTAATAAGTTTCTTCCATCTCATCAGGCCCATCGGCGCTGATGAAATCTCCCAAATAGATCCGAGTCATCCAATAACTCGATCATAAGGCTTCTCGATCAATACGAGAACTCGAGTATCAAGGTGTGCGACCCTGTAGGTTCCTCTGACGTTGGCAGTGATGACCTAAGGTCACCACAAGCAGTGAGTGGCACCTAGTAGTGCATCGCTGCTACCCAAGTCATCAGAATGGATATCGACATCGACATCCCCATCATCGCAATCAGGTACAAATGCATTACAGTCTCTTTGCCGAACTGATATCCGATTGGACAAGTGTGTAACCACTTGTTTTTATCCAATCTCATGGTTATGACTAAATTAGGTCTCACCTAGGTATGGCCATACACTTTCAGTCATAGAACCATAGAAGAGCTCCATGGATATCATGTTTCCCTTAGGAATGGGGAAATCCTATGTCTGTCTATTGACCTTCTCCTATGGGTCGTGACATGCTCAATGACAACCGTTATTACCCCCCAACTACGGTGAGATGTTAAGTTGTATCAAAGCATGTCCCTAACCATATAGAATGACCAATGACCTCAAGTCAAGGGATCAATGCATCTCCTATCACTTGTGAGGATAACTCGTGACACCAAGTCATTGTCTCACAGCGGGTCGGTCTAGTATATCCACCACTGATATACTCATATGTCTGCGTTAGCACCTCGTGCCTAACCAGCCCATATACCAGTCTCACAAGTACCAGAGTTGTCCCATATCCACTCTGGTACATCGACTGGGGAAGATCATTTGAGCACAGATTTGATCTATCTCCAGGGACATTATCATGTAAGTACATAATCGCAGATGTAGATAAACATTGATAATGACAATGCCAGAATGATATATATAAATATCAAAGTTAATAGTACAATAATGGACCAAAACTAGGTCCTAGGGCATATACACCAACAATCTCCCACTTGAACTAAGACCTAGAGGTTGAGGAATCTCAACCCCATATCTCTAGCGTGACAGTCATGCTTCTGCTGCGCCAAAGCCTTGGTCAATGAGTCTGCCAGATTGTTCTCTGTGTCAACTCTGCTAATCTTGACATCACCTCTGTCTATGATCTCTCTCATCAGGTGAAATCTTCTGAGTATATGTTTGGATCTTTGATGAGACCATGGTTCTTTGGCTTATGCAATTGCTCTATTATTATCACAGTAGATTTCAATGGGATCCACTGCACTGGGAACCACCTGAAGTTCAGAAATGAACTTCCTTATCCAAACAGCTTCTTTGGCTGCCTCAGAAGCGGCCACATACTCAGCTTCGGTTATAGAATCAGCAATTGTGGATTGCTTGAAGCTCTTCCAGCAAACAACACCTCCATTTATCTTAAACACATAGCCAGCCTGCGATCTAAAGTCATTAGTGTAGCCCTGCATACTGAGTTCTTCCTATCCCCCATAGACTAGAAACAAATATTTAGTTCTTCTCAGATACTTCAGGATGTTCTTTACAGCAACCCAGTGCCGCACTCCAGGATCAGATTGGTATCGGCTGGTTATGCTCACAGCATAAGCCACATCTGGTCTAGTGCACAACATTGCATACATGATCGATCCCACTGCCGAAGCATAAGGCACTCGACTCATGTCATCCCTCTCAGCCTGTGTGGTGGGACACTGGCTCTTTGAGAGAGTAAGGCCATGTCTCACTGGTAGGTACCCTTTCTTGGATTGCTCCAAGTTGGACCTTTCTAGGACCTTATCAATGTAAGTAGTTTGACTAAGGGCTAGGAGCTTCTTGGATCTATCCCTATAGATCCTCACGCCTAGAATATAGGCGGCCTCCCCTAAGTCCTTCATCTCAAAACACTTCCCTAACCATGTCTTCACAGCTTGAAGACTAGGGATGTCGTTCCCGATGAGTAGTATGTCATCGACATACAAGACCAGAAAAGTCACCAAGCTCCCACTGAATTTTCTGTATACATAGGCGTCATCTTCGCTTTTGATAAAGCCATAATCTATCACAGCTTCATCAAATCGAAGATTCCAACTTCGAGATGTTTGCTTTAATCTATAGATGGATCTCTTTAGCCTGCAGACCTTATTGGCCTCTACAGGATGGATGAAGCCATCAGGTTGTGTCATATACACGTCCTCAGTTAGCTTCTCGTTAAGGAACGCTGTCTTTACATCCATCTGCCATATCTCATAGTCATGATATGCAGCTATAGCAAACAGAATCCTAATGGATTTGAACATAGCAACTAGCGAAAAGGTTTCATCATAGTCCACCCCGTGAACTTGTTTGAATCCCTTAGCCACTAGTTTACCTTTATAGGTAACTACATTGTCATCCATGTCTGTCTTCCTTTTGAAGACCCATTTACACCCTACGGGTTTTACCCCATCAGGTAACTCAATCAAATCCCAAACTTGGTTAGCTGACATGGAATCCATTTTGGATCTCATGGCGTCAAGCCATCTCTCGGAGTCCGGTCCAGCAACTGGTGTAGGTGGCTCAGGTTCCATCTCTGTGTCTTGTGGTTGCACTTGGACCTCGTCCAAGTCAAACTTCCTCCCACTAACTTCTTTCATGAGAAATTCTTTCTCTAGAAAGACAGCACCCCGAGCAACAAAAACTTTGTTCTCGGTGGGAACATAGAAGTAGTAACCCTTAGTTTCCTTAGGGTACCCCACAAACACACATTTACCAGACCTAGGTTCTAGCTTGCTAGAATCCTGACGTTTGACATAAGCCTCACATCCCCAGATCCTGATAAAAGTGAGATTAGGGCATCTCCCACTCCATACCTCATATGGTATTTTGGAGACACTTTTAGATGGAACATTATTCAGTATTAGAGAAGTTGTATTAAGCGCATGTCCCCAGAATGAGGGAGGTAGAGTTGCATGACTCATCATACATCGAACCATGTCCAACAAAGTTCGATTTCTCCTTTCAGACACACCATTCCATTGGGGTGTTCCAGGAGGAGTGAGTTGGGACAAAATCCCACACTCTGTTAGATAGTCAAGGAACTCACCGCTCAGGTACTCTCCACCACGATCTGATCGAAGAGCCTTAATGGATCTACCAAGTTGGTTCTCTACTTCATTCTTGAACTCTTTGAATTTCTCAAAGGATTCAGATTTATGTCTCATCAGGTAGACATAACCATATCTACTAAAATCATCAGTAAATGTAATGAAGTAGCTGTGTCCTCCTCTGGCTTGCTTATTAAATGGCCCACACACATCGCTATGTATGAGATCCAACAAACCTCCTGCCCTCTCACTAATTTTGGTGAAGGGTGCATTTGTCATTTTCCCTAACAAACAAGGCTCACATGTGTCAAATTCCTCCAAGGAACTTGAATCTAACAACCCATTTTCATGGAGTTGTTGAATGCGATTTTTGTTTATATGGGCTAATCGACAATGCCACAGGAAAGCACCAACTGAATCACTCAGTTTGGTCCTTTTATTATTTATGTTACAAATAGAGTTATCCATGTCTAACACATATGGACCATTGCACAAAGTACCCTTCCCATAGAACATATTTGCAAATGAAAAAGAACAAGAGTTCTTATTTATTTCAAACTTAAATCCCTTCTTTGCCAAGTAAGGAATGGATACAATATTATTAGTAAGCGAAGGTACATAATAGAAATTATCTAACTCTAACTGAAGTCCAGATGGCAGGGAGAGAGTCAAAACTCCTAAAGCAACAGAAGCAACCTGTGCCCCATTTCTAACTCGTAGGTCAATCTCTCCAGCCCGTACCGATCTACTTTTCTTGAGCCCCTACAGCCTTTCTTCTCCTCATTCTGAAGTTACTTGCAGTCCCTCCTCCAGTGACCCAGCTCGCCATAGTGGAAGCACCTCTGGTCCTTTGACTTCTTCGCCTTTTTCTTCAATGCCTTGGTAGGACCCTTGGCATCGCCCTTGGCATGTGCCTTACCCTTTTTCTTCATCTTCTTGGCCGTAGGGACCAAAAGAACATAATTAGGTTTGGTCTTTACCATCTCACGCTCGGCTGTCTGGAGCATATTCATCAGTTCCTCCCGTGTGCACTCAATCCGGTTCATGTTGAAATTTATGATAAACGGACTGAAGCTAGGGGGCAGGGAATGCAGAATAAGATCCACAACCAACTCGTTATCTATGGCGTGTCCCAACCTCCTGAGATGATCCACGTTCCCAATCAACTTGAGAACATGGGGTCTCACTAGTGCACCCTCAGATAACTTACACCGAAAGACTGCTTTGGCGGTGTCAAATCTCTCAGTTCTAGCCTGAGCCTCGAACATCTGTTTCAAATGAGTGATCATTTGAAAAGCGTTCTGCTCCTCATATTGCACCTGAAGTTCAGGTGCCATAGTGGCCAACATGAGACATGATACCTCCATAGAGTCATCCTGATGCTTTCTAAAAGCATCCCTATCTGCCGCTCAGGCATTAGGTGGAGGAGGCGCCGGAAGAGCCTGCTCTAGGACATACAGCTTCTTCTCGAGCTTGAGGACTATCCTCAAGTTCTGATGCCAGTCCATAAAGTTGGTTCCAACTAACTTATCCCTATCAAGAAGTGATTGTAGTGTCAATTCGCTATTGTTTGTTGCCATTGATCTACAACAATCAAAAAACAACAGACTTAGTACTACTTCGAATCATTTAAACTGGACTTGTTTCAAATGATTATGGCTCCCACTATTTTGATCGAATTGACAACCCACAAAGTCAATCGAGAAGTTTAAGACTTCCTAGTGAGATGGGATACTTATTCTACATGAGGCTTCACGTCCCACGAGGGTGGGATGAGATGCACAAAGTAACCCATGCTTCCTAAGGTGGGCATGCCGGCCGATTGCTCCGAGCAATTCCCCATATTGAGACAGTCCAGGCATTTCATGTCCAGCGAGGGCTGGATACAACATGAAACCCTAACCTCTCAACGATGCCTCTAGACTTTCATCATGTGCCGAGCATATATGAACTTCTAGTCAAGTCCATTCCTAACCGTGATGCCCAGGGTCAACGGGTTTCCTTGCGAAGGCGCACCCGGCTAAAACGGACTGGGAAACCATTGCCACCACACACCTCCTAAAGATAAGTGGGTGTGTCCCACGAGGGTGGGAACAGTTCACAACACTACTGATCGATAGTTTGATGAGGGCTACGCATTAGAAGGCTACTAGACTTGATATTTATATATGAAGGTTTTTGAGGTCTCATCAGTTTTATCTTATGTCTAACATTACAGGCATACAATCCTATAGTGATAACATAATGATAAAACAACACAGGCATGCTTTTAGCAGTTATATATGAAAATAGTAAAAGAATGATGTGATCATAGCCTATTCAAGGCATTGAACCAACCCATGCCTAATGGAGGTTCAACTCTTGACCTAGGACTCAAGCCCCTAAAGACAAGACCTAACCTAGCCGACCACTAATTTGATCTACAAGGTTGGCTCCAAGGTCCTTCTCACCATGGTTTAGCTCTCAAACCCTAGAGGTGTCCCTCATGGGTTTGGCCAATGCCATGGGTCTTTCTCCATAGATGATGCGCCACCATGCAAGGAGCCAAGATGGCTAGCTCTCAAACCCTAGGGTTCGGCCATGCCATCTTGCGCCACTCCTCCATGCGCCATCAAGCATGCATGCGCCAGGGTTCCATGTGGTTGCACCCTAATCTTCTTCTTCTTGTTACAAAAATAAAAGAAAAGAAAAGCGGCACGCAGGCCTCACAAAGATACATCACAGGCATGCAAAGGGGCTTGACTCATGATCACAACATTATGCACAAGCAAGGTATTTACACATACAGTTCTACATGCTCATGAAAAATATAAAATCTGAAATTTTAATTTTTCATAAAACTAGTTTCTTTTCCTCATCTTCTTTTCACAAATCTCTTGGTTATTTGCAATTAATTTTCATGATGATTTCAAAGATCCTCTCAGCTGGTAATTTTGTTAGATCAAGAGACCCGGCCAGTCCGAAGACCCAATGCCGGTCCTACTTGACGAAACCACGTGCGCCTTTGATCCTTTAAATCATACAAGAAAAATAACCCAAAAATCCAAAAGATGTTGAAAAGATGATAGAAACAAGAAACCCTAATTTTTCCTACTTTAGAAAAATCGTTTGCCATGTGATCATGCAATTTGCGAAAATTGAGATATGGCATGTGAGCATGGAAAAGCATGAAAATATATCGTTCGAGTCTCGCAAGTCGCTCTGATACCACTGTCGGGAAACCCCGGGGATATTTTACAAATTCTTCAGAAACAAATACAATGCACAGCGGAATAATATCCCCGAAACAGGCCGGTCCCAAAAACCCAATGAAGATCGCATGCGAGAGAGTCGACACAATGAGATAGAAAATACATTAAAGCAAGATGAGGCCGATGTCGAGGTGGGCGCCCAAGCGTGCGCCCTCTGCAGTCTCACACACACGGATGCCTCGAGTCCTCTTCTTCCACGCCCGGTGCTAGCCTCGGGAAGAAGATTCAAGCCTTAGGGAGACCTCCACTTCACTTGCGCCACCTTCTAGAGAAGTTGCGCCAAGGAGGAGGAGGGAAGAAAACAAGCCGCCAAGCTCCAATGCTCCAAACGCCAAGAGGAAAGGAGGAAGGTTGCTTGCGGCTAGGGTATGGAAGATGTTCGCCCAAGTTCTCCTTGCTCTCGCCCCTTCTATTGTTCACGCCTTCAAGTAATTCATTCATGCAAAAGGGGCGACTAGGGGTTATATTTATAGCAAGGAGAGGCGATTAGGGATGGCTATGATCAAGCCAAGTGGGCGGCTTGGAGAAGAAGTAGGAAATAGAATTATTTTAATAATTAATCAAGTCCTAATCCAATTAGGAGTCTAATTAATTATTTAAATAATCAAGTCCTAATCCAATTAGGACTCTAATTAATTATTTAAATAATCAGCCCTATTAAATAGGACTCTAATTAATTATTTATTTAATTAATTAATTAGCTCACAAATGATTAAATCAACTTAGATTAACCATATGTGTCATAGGCGCCAACCCCAGTGCATCGCTGATTAAATCAACTTAGATTAACAATAAGTCATGAGAACATAGTGGGTTACAACCGTAATCCTGAATAATAAATTTACGCTGATATGTTCATCATGTTCACGTTATAAGAATCCATGAAATCATAAGGCTTCCTGATAAAGATCGATGTTTGTTGATCAGAAAATCGAAGCTTTTTCGGTGAAGAATCGCCTTCCCGCCGTCGGTTGCCCTAGAACTCACCTCTTTGTCCAATTCCCATTGAAAATTCACCAAAAAGTCCTAATAATTGCTCCAAAGCTCTCTTATATAGTTCTCCATCATCTCCTTAGGTTTTCCCCAAAATTCGGTGTGAAATCGGGCCAAATCGAGTAAGAAACCGAGTCAAATTCAAAACTGGCGGACGAAATTATGGCTGTGATAAATTTCATAGGTGGGCCGTAATTTTTTTTTTAAGAAGGATTGGCTGAACTTGAAAATTGACTCATTCAATGAGTAAATGATTTTCTTTAACTGATTTCTCCCTTGATCGAACTCTTTTCGATCTACAATTTCTGGTGTATCTTCTACTCCCTTGGGCGTAGATCTCCTGAAAATTTTGCCACCAAAGGTGGCCTCTACGCCTCTCGGTGAGAGGCCGAGCCCTAGCAATGCCCTTGTCAATTTCTCCCTCGATTCTTGATGATAATGGATTATTCCTATCTTCAAATCCTCTCCTTTACTTATAGAACAACTCTGCAATTTTAGATTTTCTGATTAGGGCTCTGAGTTGTCTAATTTCGCTTCAAAAATTCCGGGAATAGAGGCAGTGAAAGACTCGTACAAATTTATAATTACGGCCGTAATTATTTTCATGGCATTGCCATGGAGTTCTCTGTAGAAATTTTCCTTGAAATTACGGCCATAATTTTTATCAGGGCAGGGCCTTAATTCTTTCTGTAAACTCCAAATTTATTCCTGCAAAATTACGGCCATAATAATAATTATAGCCCTGCTGTAATTTTGCCTCGAACTCTGTTTTGTCTAAAAATTGACGGGCAGCTTCGTTTCGACGTCAGGAACTCATTTGTACATTCAGATGCTTCAAAATCCATCTAAATATTGCCTGTTTTACCTGAAATTAATCAAAAATGAGAAGAAGTATAGATTTTGAAATAATTGAACAATTAAACATAAAAACAAGCAAAAGAGCATAAATATGACTCAAAAAGACTAAACAATTAGTATAAAATTTACTATGAATTTTTGAGTCATTAGTGCTCAAGATTACTCAACCGAAATGTGAGACATCCGGGATCCTGGTCGAGGATGGTGTCAGCCCGTACGTCGATAGAACTGAAGAATTTGAGCGTGATCCCTATGTAAGTTAGGTGCTGACACGTCTCGCAAGTGCACGGTTATATCCAAGTAATACAAAAGGTTGTCGAACCCACGGGAGCAAGGTTAAGTACTAGAAAGTCTAAGTTTCAATAGCTAAGCAATTCAAATGGGGTTTTTGCAATCAAAAAGCGAAAACAAGAAATCAAATGCAACGACGAGGAGGTTATTTATATGAGAGAGATCGGGACTTCGGTATCCACCACACTGACAAATCTAACTCCGATATAATGACCTATTACAAGAGTTCAAAATTTTACATAAGGAATCTTTCCTAAGATACAGGATGCCCCCTCTCGGTGGTACACCTTGGTGCTTATCCGGAACAACCTCCTACTCTCGTGGTGGATTATTCCAGTTCAACCCAATGAGTTCTGTGAACAATTATATTACCCTCGAGTGAAAACCAAGCACTCTTGTGTCATGGAATCACAAGTTTTAACTAGGAGTTCCACCGCCACAATCCCTCTCTCGGTGGTGATCGCGCCGACTAATACATGATATTACGTGGCCAAAGCAACATCATGAATTAAGTGCAACAAGGTAAAATATACTCATATGAACATGCAAATAACAGAATTGAATTAAGATGGCATGAAAGAAATCGTCAGCGGGCTTCAACCAAGTCCCGAAAAGGGTTTTACGCTACAATCGACATCAAAACTCACAAGAATCTCTCTAAAATATTAGGAAAATTGCTACAAAACATTTTTGAGAGGAATGAGAGGATGAACCGAACAAGATCCCCAAGAATTATAAAGATCTGATGCTCCAATCTCTCGAAATCGCCCTGAAATAGCCTTGTCATCAGTTCCGTTCGCCCTAGCCACCTCGCAAGCCGATTTCTCGATAATTTGGAAATAATAGAAAGGGCTTTTATATTCTTTGGATTCGCCTCTTTGTTAGCTTTCCAAAACGTGTCTCCTTGCCTTTTTTGGACTTCTCTATGGTTTGGAATCGAAGGAAAACCGAGCGCGGGTTGGACTGCAGAATTACGATCACGAGTGAACCCATCGAAGCTTACTGAGCAGTTCTTTCAGGTAAGAATCACCGCTAAACCCCGCCAGGTTCACCAACTGATGAAGTGTACTATACATTGATGCGTTGCATTTACATCATGTTTTTGCCTATATTTTGTATGATATTTTGGGCTTATTTTATAATTTTATACTAATTTTTAGTATTTTTACTTCACTTGGTATAGAATCTTCACTTTTCTTGATTTCTATGAAAATGCAGGTAAAATGGCATGAAAATGATGGATTTTGTGAGTTATGAAGTCATAGAACGGTTCCCGAGAAAATTACGAGGTCGCACATCAAATTTGGGGCGAAAACAGTGTCAGACGCAACATTCACGGCCTTGGCCGTGAGTTTTTCGGCCGGCCGTGAGTTTCGCATTCGAAGAGCGAAAAACATGGCTAAGTACAAAACTTCACGAAAACTTTCACGGGTGAGGCCGTGAATCTTTCTGTGTACACAAGAGTTTAT
Source organism: Costus lasius (assembly GCA_027563935.2). NCBI lineage: Eukaryota > Viridiplantae > Streptophyta > Magnoliopsida > Zingiberales > Costaceae > Costus > Costus lasius. The sequence continues at coordinate 103,337,379 of CM050448.1, forward strand.
TCACATAAACATTTACAGCCTCAGCCGTAAACTAATTACAAGCCGTGAGTTTTTCCGCTCCTTCATGTTTCTCACTCGATTCGACTACAAATCGATCCAGAATTAATCCAAACTTTGCAAAAAACCTTCCTAGATGGGTTCTACACTGATTAGACTATAAAAAGAAGGATTTTGGAGGGTTTTCGGGGTCTTCTACAGATGAAAATGAATAGAGGCAACGCCGGCGGTGAAAATCACTTCCAGGGCAGAATTCAAACAGGAAAGCTGCGCAAAGGAAGAATTAGAGCTTCATCTTTGCCTCCAGATTGAGGGGTTGATTAATTTATGAATTACATCTTTTGTATGAATCTTTGTTAAAGGTATTATTGAGTTGATTTGATTAGAATTGTACGTATCCCACTTTAATACTCTGGACAAGTTTTATTGCATTTGAGACGTTGCGAGAAGGACCGAGAGATGAATTCGATCATGAGAGTAGTTCGGATTCAGATGAAGGATTTTATGATTTTTCACATAACTTAAAGGATCGAATTGCATTAATTGTCATGAGGGTAGAGAATTAACGTAATTATGTACCGGATTACGCTTCGGGAGGAGGTAATCTATACCTCAGGAAAAATCCCTTTCAATGTTTTAATTTTCTGTTCAAAGGTTTATTTTTATTAAATTCATAATCGTCAGCGTGGTGAAACCCCAAATCTTGATTTTATCCGCATTGATTTTTACCCAAAACGCTATATTTCTTTCTTTTTTTTTATTTGTACTTAGAAGTTTCCAAAACAAAAACACTATTTGAATCGTCTAGCTATAGATCGACCGTGTAATCGGTACTTGACTTCTAGATCCTCATTGGGAATGATATCTTATCTTATTATTTTGATAAATCCATGCACTTGCAGACGCATCAAGTTTTTTGCGCCGTTACCGGGGATTAGGCCAGCCAATATCGATTTAATCATGAGATTTATAGACTAGATATTTTATTTTATTTTATTTTTATTTTTGTTTTTTTTGTTCTTATTTTTATTTATTTTTTTTTTGCATTCTTTTTCTTTATAGTTAGTTTAAGCTATTTTTCTCTTTTTGGATTAACACGATGTATGAACAGGAGAACTCATGCCAAAAATCACTAAAATAGATATTTTAATCTTTGTTTTGCATTTTCTATTTTACACTTTGTATTTTTGAATTTTATTGCATAAATTGAAAATATGATGTTTAACCAATGTCAATGGTCAAATCAAATGTATGTGCCACCGATAATGACAAGATAATATGGCACAGATGCATTACAATCACTTTCAGCAAAGGTAAATTCCTTTATTCAACAAACTAATTATTTAAGCATGCAATATTCTTTGTTGAAATCTATTACTTGTGACATTTGTAGATATCATGGGCATCATTATACTGAATGTCAATTAGGGATTCCTGCATCCTTTGACTCATGCCCTAGTGCCTACAATCCAAGTTGGGAGAACCATCAAATCTTACTTTATTAGAATGACCCAGCTTTTATTCCACAGTCAAACTTTAGTCAACCTCAAGAATCCAACTTATAAGCCATTCTTGAAAACCCTATAGCTGATATGACCAAACAAAGTGAGGAATTTTATAGTATGATTTATGGCAATGATAAAAATGACATAGAGGAAGGAATCCAGGATAAATCTGAGAATTTTGTAAAGTTGGAACAATCATTAGTCATGACTCCTGATTATGATCTCCCTTCTTCAAATTTTGAAGATTTTGAAAATTCTAAATACCCCATTAACCCTTCCTCAGCACTTTACCAGCCATCCAATCCCCTCTCACATAACATAGTGCCTTGCAACATAAATACTTGGGACATATTTGAAGAAAAATTTGAACTTTTGGAGTCTTATGAGAAAAAGGATGATGAATTTAAGGATCCTCAAATAAGAAGTAGCGAGATAGATGGGGGATGAATTTGATAGTGTTAGGATGGAATACCCCATTGAAGAGAAAGAAATTGAGGAGAAAAAATGTGAAAGAGGATCCTGTGCATATTCTACCACTACCATCATATAAATCATCAATCCCTTTTCTCTAGAAAAATTCATTAGAAATTTGCATGATAAATGATGAAGGAGATGATTTTAAGGATAATGATGATGAGGTAGTTGAACTATTACTTGATTCAAATCCAATCACAGGTAGCCAAAAGATGATAACACATGAGATTCTTGATCACATTAACATTAATGTAAGTGAAAATTCCAATGTGAAATTTGAAAACTTCTTGAGCAATCTAAGGCATGAATTTTTTGATCTTAATTTTAATTTTCTTCCAATTGTTGATATAAATTTAAAAGATAAATGCATGATATTACTCTTGGATAAATGCAGAAAAATTATTAAGTATTCTTTTCATGACTTTAATTTTTATTTTTGTATGCATGTAATGGCTGCTGCAACATTGATCTACCTATTTCACTGGATATATACTTTGGTAGGCACACTCTTGAGACGAAGGAAAAAACAGAAGATTATATGCTCTCTACTATGCCACTGATTCACCAACTATGCCATAACATGAAGCTATAGTTAAGCTAATGACCTTAAACAAGCGCTTTTTGGGAGGCAACCCAAATTTCTAACTTTCGTGATTCTTAATTTTAGTTTTTAGTTTCCCTTAGAATTTCTAAGAATTTTTACAGTGTGTTTTGATGGAATTTTTATTGATGAAAAATCTTTTAATAAGTTGTTTTATTTATAGGAATTTTTGGAGAATTTTTATATGAAAAGAAGATGATCAACGAAACCATCACGGGTGCAACCGTGAATCAATCACTAACCGTGATTCTTGCGATATCTCCATTGTGAGTATATTATAATGTGATTTTGATGATGAAACATGACGGTATTTAATGTTTGAAACTTATTTAATGTGTAAAATGTTGATATCTATAATGTAACATAGTTTCTGGATTTTTCTGGGTCATGTTTTCATGCTTTGATATAATTGTATATGTTTCGCCCACATTACAAAGGGAACTCTTACAAAAATTTTTCTGAAATCTGTCATTCATTAATTTGATATTTTTATACATTCAACAATTTAAGTCTAGGGTGTCCCTATATATTTTACTTTTTCTTCAAGGCTTTATAGATATGTATTTTGAATGTTTATGATTGTTAAGGATAATTAAATTTGTTTAATCCTTAATTTTAAACTTAGGAAAAATTTTGAGTGATTGAATTGATGACTTAGGAAAATTTTGAAATTTCATGAAGACTTGAATTGTTGAGTAAATTCAATTCTGGTATTGATAAAATACATATATGAATTGTTTTATGTTCATACGACACGTGCATAGTATCTTTATACTTGAAGTTAAATTTATCTAATTTTGCTTGATGAAAATTTTAATGAATAGAAAATTGGTGATATTTCCTTAAACTGAGATTTGCTCCAACTCCTCTGGTTGAGTAATCTTGGGTCATGAGTTATAATACCACGAGTTGGTATACTTTAAGTCTATTGCGATCAAGTAAGAGAGGGAAATTTTAAAAAACAAATATTTGTCCCTCTTGCCGAAGGATCGATAACGATTTAAAAATTATGCCACTGACCGGCTTTCTCCATGAATAAAGTAAAAAAAAGAAAAAAAAATAGGAGAAAAAGAGAAAGCTGTAGGTTAAGTGGATAACTAGCCATGGAGTGATTTCTAGTGATGAGACAAAGCTACACAAAAAATTTATGATCAATCAGAGCTTTCTTTGAAAAATACGGTCAGGTGAACCCCACGGCGCTTTTGCTAATGACCGAAACTCACAGACTACTTCACAGCTTGGTGAACCCCACGGGGTTCACCCGTGATTCTTAATGAGCAACCTGACACCTGCTCGAAGTTTTAGTGATTTTAAGCCCAATTGATGTCCAAATTTGGCAAGTGAGGACTTTTTGGAAAGCTAATTTGAAGGAGAACACAAGTAATATAAATCACTAATTTTTATTGCCAATTTGGAGAGCAATCGGTGGATGAACATGGCTAGGGCGAGTGGACCAGCGACAAGGGCTTTCCGGAGGGGATTTTGGGGCGATTTCGTGACGGATCTTCACCAAACTTGGGGGAAACATTTGCATCATCTTCTCCTACCTCTCCTTAGTCTTTGTTTCTAGTTTTCTTTGTCGATTTGAGAGATTTGTGCGGATTTGTATGGCTTTTCTAGCTTAAACCTTTATTTAGGCCTCGGATGAAGCCTTTTGACTTGATCTATTGTATGAACTAAACTTATTTGATGTTTTGAGTCTTATCTGAGCATATTTTATTTAGTTGTGCTTATTTCATAATATTACCTTGATCAAGTAATGTTGTGCGTTAGCCGACACGATTCATAGCGAGAGGAGGATTGTGGCCGTGGAACCCCTAGGTAAAACTTGTGAATCCATGACACGAGAATGCTTGGTTTTCGCTCAAGGGCAACATAATTTTCCATAGAACTCATTGGGTTTAACTGGAATGATCAACCGCGAGAGTAGGAGACCGTTCCGGATAAGCACCAGGGTGTACCACCGAGAGGGGGCATCCTGTAACTTAGGAAAGATTCCTTATGTAAAATTATAAACTCATGCATCAACTAAATTCTAGTTCAGATAGATCAGTCAATGAGGTGAATTCTGTAGTCCTGATATCTCTCAGTTAGACACCCTTCATATTTTTATCGTTGCTTTTCCTTTTTTATTTATAGTTGAGTTAGTTTACTTTATTTTTAAAACAAAAAAAAAATAGATTGCTTGGCTTCTAAATATCAGAATAGTTGGTACTTGACCTAGCTCCCTATGGGATCGATAATCTTTTATATTACTTCGATAACACTGTGCGCTTCGGTGTGTGTCAAGTTTTTAGTGCCGTTGCCGGGGAACTTCGGTCAATATTAACAAATTTTTGAAATTTAGTAGACTAAGATTTTTTTTTCTTTTTCATCCTTTTTATTTTTTATTTTAGCTATTTCCTTTCTTAAGCTTTATCATTGCATCTGATCAATATTTTTTGCAAAGGAGCTTAAGAATAGGTGATCTGTATGACCTAGATCTTGAAGCCTTTATCTTTGAATCTGGAGAATGCTCGAGTACCTTTGGCTGCTGAAAATATGAACAACAAGACTTTGAGAGATTATGCTGCCCCATCTATACAACACTTACAATCGAGCATTGCTCGCCCGAATGTGGAATCCAATAATTTTGATATCAAGCCTGAACTGCTGTTAATGGTTCAACAACACCAATTTGGAGGCTCTCCACTAGAAGACCCTTACATGCATTTGGCCATATTTTTGGAATGTTGTGATACTTTTAAGATTAATGGGAAGAACTTTTAAGATTAGGGATCAGGCTAGAATGTGGTTGCACACTATACCATCTGCTTCAATCAGAACATGGGAAGAACTTTCACAAGCTTTCTTGTCTAAATACTTCCCTCCTAGTAAGACAATTCAGTTGAGGATTCAAATTACAAGCTTCATGTAGAAAGATGGGGAATCACTCTATGAAGCATGGGACAGATTTAAAGAACTTCAAAGAATATGCCCACATCATGGACTTCAAAAATGGGTAATTGTTCACACTTTTTATAATGGTCTAAATTATAACACGAGGCGTATTGTTGATGCAGCTGCTGGCGGGGCTTTGATGAGCAAGACTGTGGATGACGCTATGAACCTGCTTGAGGATATGACCCTCAATCATAGTCAATGGTCAAGTGAGAGAGTTAACTCATATAGAGCTACAACTCCAAGTAAGTATGGTTTGCATGAATTGAGCTTGTTAGCTGCGAAGGTAGATACTTTATCATGAAAGTTAGATTCCTTTATTGTCAATTCGGCTGATGCCACTAATGCTTATTGTGAATTTTGTGGAATTTCAGGACACAGATTTGTTGAATGCCAATTAGGAATCTCACAACCTAAATCTTTTGGAGAGCAAGCCAATACCTTTTGGAATCTCAAACCCAGACCACAGTTGGACCCATATTATAATACATACAATCCAAGTTGGTGGGATTATGAAAATTTTTACTATGAGAACAATCCCAACACAATTCCCCAACTTAGCTATAGGCAACCTCTTGCATTTCAACCGAGGTAGTTTGTTGCACCTCAAAAGTCTAAACTAGAGTCTCATCTAGAGACTTTGGCTGCACAAACCAAGAAAATTGAGAGTGTTAGTGAAGGCATTAGGCAACTAACATCTAAATTAGATGCTCTCGAGGCCCATAATAAGATGTTGGAAACCCAATTCGCTAATCAAGCTAGCACCTCTATAAGAGCCTCTAGTGAACTTCCATCTCAACTTGAGATAAACACGAGTGGATGTTGTAATACAAATATAACTTGCAATGGGAAACAACTTGAGGAGCTTAGGATGCATGCACATGACACTGAGATTAGATCTCCTAATATACTTCAACCTGAAAAATCAATTGAGGAGATGGAACATGAGAAATCACTTGAAGATATAACTTTTTTTGTAGGGTCTGGTCATAATATTGATGTTGTTGAGGAAGTAGTTAACCAAGATGTGATTGACAAATTGCTTATGGATTCTATAGATATCTATTTTGCAGTTGAAGAGAAGGTGAAGGACAATGAAAAAGCTCAACCTTTTGTTATACTCCTTGATTCAACTGAACCAGTCAACTTGAGGAAGGTACAATTTGAAAATTTGCATAAGGAAGCAACCAAGGTAACTAATGAAGAAAAAATAGACTTGAAATCATTTTCTGATGCTTTAAGGTATGAATTCCTTGTTGCTTACATATACATTCTGATCTATTAATAACACTACGGTCGAGCTAATGACCTTAAACAAGCGCTTCTTGGGAGGCAACCCAAGTCTTTTTTGCTTTCCTTTACTTTTGCATTGTGTGTTTTATATAATTAGTCTTTTGATTTTGAAGTTATGTAGTTTGTTTTATTTTGTATTAGAATGCTGATGATTTTTCTTTCTTATCACTGTAGGAATACCCAAAAATCAAAGTTTTGGAGCTTTTTGATTTATTATGCTGTGATAGGATTTTTAAAGGAAGAGTAAAGGTGCCAAGGTGAACTTCAAGAAGAGATGATGAGATTTGGGGAGATGGTGATGATGGTGAAGACGACCCCCAGAAGGAAGGTACTGAAATGAACTCTGATGATGAGAACTTTAAGCCTAAGAGGAAGAAGTGAGTATTGCTTTCTCTTATTTCCCCCCACTCTCTCACGACACATTGATTATATAGAGGACTATGCATATTTTTATGTGGGGAGGGAATGATTCTGATGCTTGTTCCTTCTAAAGCTCAGTCTTCTAACTATTCATTTCGAATTATATTCTGACTGACTCTGACTTTTGCTATATCTGTGATACATGACTGTGATATTTTGACTATGTTGTGATGATAACTATGCTTTTATTTGATTCTAATTCTGTGATGATGATGTTGTGGTGATACTATGACACTATGATGTGAGGATTATTGACGCAGCGGATGTATAGGATGGTTTCCTTAAAGCAATACTCTATTGTGGGGAGACTATGATGCAGAAATCCGAGAGAGGGTCTTGAGACAAGGGAAAGGAAACGCGCGCGATCGGTGAAAACCCGTGGAGAAAACCTGATGGAATAGTGCAAGATGTAACTTGAGCAACACTCGGAGCGGAAGAGAAACCACGGATCGAATTACTATTGGAAAATACTCACCTCGATCGCATAGCCAATTTTTTTTCAGGAGCATGCACACACGCGTGCATTCTTCACAATGCTACGGCAACTGGCTACTTTGCTCGCCCAAGACACAAACACAGCAGGATGAAAATGCAAAGGACCCGGCGCCCTGGGGGGTTCGCCGGGTGTTTTGATTGAAAGCAAAAAAATAGCGTACAACGATTACACGGGTCGAGGGAACTCTAGGCGAGCTCCTTAGAGTTTTGCTGGACCTAAGGCCTTCACATGGGGGAACGCGCAAAGTACAACAAGAACTGAAGAAAATACACAGCCCCTAACCCTCTTTTATAGAACAAGAGGGGAGGAGGGTCACAAGAGAAACATGTGGGGGCGGTTAGAGAAGCCAACCACCCCGTAACAAACTAAAGAGGGTCAACATTCCCTCTTAACAACCTAAAAGTAGACAGCTACCAACTATTCTCTGATAGAATCCCTGATGTGGCGCGAAGTGTCGGGCGGAAGAGTCGTTGACGTGGCCGTTGTCCAGGCCCAAGTGGCGCTACACCATCTCCGAACACGCTGCCACAAAGCAGCAGAACTTGCTGATGGTGGGCTGGTTCTAGACGTTGTTGGCAGTTTCTTGGGCCGAGTTGAGAACTCGATTGTTGTAACGGTCGGCGGAATGGTCACGGTCGGCTGCCGGGTCTCGGATCGGCCTTTGAGTGATGTGCAGCGGATGAAGGGACGTCGTTGAGGCCGGAGAAGCCACATTGATGGAGCGGATGGGGCAAGTTGTGGCTGTAGAAGGGCTCATCACACCCACAAAATGGTCCGAGGGATGCGAGGACCGCTGCGAGCGTCGAACGGGGTGGAGAACAACCTCTTTTGGCTTTCTGGGGCTAAGCACGGCCTGGCTGTGTCGATGGTCACGGCCGTGCTCCGCATCTGCATTCGGGACAGAGACTTGCATGGCTGGGGCGTGCTTGTCGGCGGCGAGTTGGCCTGAGACATGCACGGCTGGGGCGTGCTCGCCGGCACGGGTGTGCTGACGGTGGCTTGTTGGCCCGAGACATGCACGGCTAGGGCGTGCTCGGCGGCACGGGCGTGCTTGACGGCGCCTGGTTGGCCCGAGACATGCACGGCTGGGGCGTGCTCGGCGGCATGGCCATGTTGGGCTGTAGGGATGGTGGCCGAGAGGTGCACAGTCGGCGGCACGGCCGTGGCGATGGCCATGTCGGTGTTCGTGTCTGCAGTCAACCGTGTCACGACCGTGTCTGGGCGCACGGCCTGGCCGTGTCGGGGGCTGCAGGGCTTCGTTTGTGCCAGAATTTGCGGGGCTTCTTCCTCCAGCCTTAGGGAGTCTTCCCAAGTGTCTCCATGAGGGAATGGGCCGTCCTCATTGGCGTCTATGACTCCGTCAATTACTCAACTGATGACTTCATGATACATGTTGATGATTCTGGGACGTGGGGAAGTGCTGAAACTCTAATGTTATAGATATGCTACTCAGCTAATGATTTGGTAATCTCTGTTGCAATACTTTTTTTAGGTTGTTATTTACTGTTGCTAGCTCTCGCCCCTCTTCTTGTGTTCATGCCTCCAAGGATTAATCATCATAAGAGGGGCGGCTAGGGTCACATATATATAGGGCAAGAGGCGGTTAAGGGAAGGGCCATGATCATGACAAGTGTAGGGCTAGGATGAGGAGGTTCGAGACAAGGAAAGTCTCCAAGACTTTACCATAAACTCCATTCAACCTATCCATAATTGTCCAAGTACCATATCAGCCCAAGACATGCCTTAGAGGCATTCATACCATCAAGGGAGAAGGGCTAGGCATCAATTGCTTCCTTAATGAAGCAATTTTGCCACCCAAACCCCATTATACCCCTTAGGCGCCAATGAGGTTGGGCTTCTCCCCATTATACCCTTTTAGCCTCTTATCTCTTCATGAGAACTTGTTATTGGGCCTCATTGGATAATGAGCTAGCCCAAACTCCATTACATGGGTTGATTAAGCACTTGGATCCAATCCAATGCAACCCTAATCCAAATGTGACCAACCATGGTCAAATACGGGTCAACCTGCCAAAAATGAAGTTTGGCTCCAATAACATTCTTCCATCTCATCAGGCCCATTGGCGCTGATGAAATCTCCCAATTAGATCCGAGTTATCCAATAACTCGATCATAAGGCTTCCCGATCAATACGAGAACTCAAGTATCAAGGTGTGCGACCCTATAGGTTCCTCTGACACTGGCAGTGCTGACCAAAGGTCATCACAAGCTGTGAGTGGCACCTAGCAGTGCATCGCTGCTACCCAGGTCATTGGAATGGATATCGACATTGACATCCCCATCATCGCAACTAGGTACAGATGCATTACAGTCTCTTTGCCGAACTGATATCCGATTGGACAAGTGTGTCACCACTTGTTTTCACCCAATCACATGGCTATGACTATAACAGGTTCTCACCTGGGTATGGCCATACACTCTCAGTCATAGAACTATAGAGGAGCTCCATGGATATCATACTTCCCTAAGGAAGGGGCAAATCCTTTGTCTGTCCATTGACCTTCTCATATGGGTCGTGACATGCTCAATGACAACCGTTATGACCTTCCAACTACGGCGAGGTGTTAGGTTGTATCAAAGCAAGTCCCTAACCATATAGAATGATCAATGACCTCAAGTCAAGGGATCAATGCATCTCCTGTCACTTGTGAGGATAACTCATGACACCAAGTCATAGCCTCAAAGTGGGTCTATCCAGTATATCCTCCAATGATATACCCATGTGTCTGCGTCCTAACCAGCCCACATACCAGTCTCACAAGTACCATAGCTGTCCCATATCCACTAAAGTACATTGACTGGGGACTATAGTTCGAGCACAGATCCAATCTGTCTCCAGGGACATTATCATGTTAGTACATATGCGCAGATGTAAACAAACATAGATAACGACAATGCCAGAATGATATATAATTATCAAAGTCAAGTAGTACATAAGTGGACCAAAACTAGGTCCTAGGGCATATACACCAACAATCTCCCACTTGCACTAAGACCTAGAAGTTGAGGGATCTCAACCCCATATCTCTAGCGTGTCCATCATGCTTCTGCTGCACCAAAGCCTTGGTCAATGGGTCTGCCAGATTGTTCTCTGTGTCAACTCTGCTAATCTTGACATCACCTCTGTCAATGATCTCTCTGATCAGGTGAAATCTTCTGAGTATGCGTTTGGATCTTTGATGAGACCGTGGTTCCTTTGCTTGTGCAATTGCTCCATTGTTGTCACAGTAGAGTTCAATGGGATCCATTGCACTAGGGACCACCTGAAGATCACATAAGAACTTCCTTATCCAAACGGCTTCCTTGGCTGCCTCAGAAGCGGCCACATACTCAGCCTCGGTTGTAGAATCTGCTATGGTGGATTGCTTGAAGCTCTTCCAGCATACAGCGCCTCCATTTATCTTGAACACATAGCCGGCCTGTGATCTAAAGTCGTCAGGGTCAGACTGGAACGATGCATCAGTATAGCCCTGCATACTGAGCTCTTCCTGTCCCCCATAGACCAAGAACAAATCCTTAGTTCTTCTCAGATACTTTAGGATGTTCTTTACAGCCACCCAGTGCTGCAGACCTGGATTGGATTGGTATCGGCTGGTTATGCTTACAGCATATGCCATATCTGGTCTAGTACACAACATTGCATACATGATCGATCCTACTGCCGAAGCATAAGGAATTCGACTCATGTCATCCCTCTCAGCCTGTGTTGTAGGACACTGGCTCTTTGAGAGAGTAAGGCCATGTCTTACTGGAAGGTATCCTTTCTTGGATTGCTCCAAGTTGAACCTTTCCAGGACCTTTTCAATGTAGGTACTCTGACTAAGGGCCAGGAGCCTCTTGGATCTATCCCGGTAGATCCTTATGCCTAGAATATAAGTGGCCTCCCCTAAGTCTTTCATCTCGAAACACTTCCCCAACCATGTCTTCATAGCTTGAAGACTAGGGATGTCGTTTCCGATGAGCAGTATGTCATCAACATACAAGACTAGAAAAATCACCAAGCTCCCACTGAATTTTCTGTATACACAGGCGTCATGTTCGCTTTTGATAAAGCCATAATCTCTCACGGCTTCATCAAATCGAAGATTCCAACTTCGAGATGCTTGCTTTAATCCATAAATGGATCTCTTTAGCCTGCAGACCTTATTAGGCTCTGCAGGATGGATGAAGCCATCAGGTTGTGACATATACACATCCTCAGTCAGCTTCCCGTTAAGGAACGCTGTCTTCACATCCATCTGCCATATCTCATAGTCATGATATGCAGCTATAGCAAGCAGAATCCGAATGGATTTGATCATGGCAACTGGCGAGAAGGTTTCATCATAGTCCACCCCGTGGACTTGTTTAAATCCTTTAGCCACTAGTCTACCCTTATAGGTAACTATATTGCCATCCATGTCTGTCTTCCTTTTGAAGACCCATTTACACCCTATGTGTTTTACCCCATCAGGCAGCTCAACCAAATCCCAGACTTGGTTAGCCGACATGGAATCCATCTCGGATCGCATGGCGTCAAGCCATCTCTCGGAGTGCGGTCCACTAACCGCCTCATCATAGGTTCTGGGTTCATCCTCAATGATGAAGATCCCATCGTGTTGGGTCGGCAGCGACCCGTACCTTTCAGGTGCACGACGAATTCTCCCAGACCTACGCGGGACCTGTGTCTGAGCCTCAGGTTGGCTAGCAACCGGTGCAGGTGGCTCAGATTCCATCTCTTTGTCTTGTGCTTGCACTTGGACCTCATCCAAGTCAAACTTCCTCCCACTAACTTCTTTCATGAGAAATTCTTTCTCTAGAAAGACAGCACCCCGAGCAACAAAAACTTTGTTCTCAGTTGGGACATAGAAGTAGTATCCTTTAGTTTCCTTAGGATACCCCACAAACACACATTTATCAGATCTAGGTTCTAGCTTGCTAGAATCCTGACGTTTGACATAAGCCTCACATCCCCAGATCTTGATAAAAGTGAGATTAGGGCGTCTCCCACTCCACATCTCGTATGGTATTTTGGAGACACTCTTAGATGGAACATTATTCAGTATCAAAGAAGCTGTTTCTAGTGCATGCCCCCAAAATGATGGAGGTAGAGTTGCATGACTCATCATAGATCGAACCATATCCAATAAAGTTCGATTTCTCCTTTCAGACACACCATTCCATTGAAGTGTTCCAGGAGGAGTGAGTTGGGATATGATCCCACACTCTCTCAGATAGTCAAAGAACTCACCGCTCAGGTACTCTCCACCTCGATCTGATCGAAGAGCTTTAATGGATCTTCCAAGCTGGTTCTCTACTTCATTCTTGAACTCCTTGAATTTCTCAAAGGACTCAAATTTATGTCTCATTAAGTAGACATAGCCATACCTACTGAAGTCATCAGTGAAGGTAATGAAGTAGTTATACCTTCCTCTGGCTTGTTTATTGAAAGGCCCACACACATCAGTATGTATGAGATCTAATAAACCTCCTGCCCTCTCACCAATCTTGGTGAAGGGCGCCTTTGTCATTTTCCCTAATAAACATGGTTCACAAGTATCAAATTCCTCCAAGGAACTTGAATCTAACAATCCATTTGCATGGAGTTGTTGGATGCGATTCTTGTTTATATGGGCTAATCGACAGTGCCATAGGAAAGCACCAACTGAACCACTCAGTTTGGTCCTTTTATTACTTATGTTACAAATAGAACTTTCCATATCCAAGATATATAGACCATTGCACAAAGTACCCTTCCCATAGAACATATTTGCAAATGAAAAAGAATAAGAGTTCTTATTTATTTCAAATTTAAATCCTTTCTTTGCTAAGCAAGGAATGGATACAATGTTCTTAGTAAGTGAAGGTACACAAAAGCAATTATCTAGTTCTAATTGAAGTCCAGAAGGCAAGGAGAGAGTCAAAATGCCTACAGCAACAGCAGCAACCTGTGCCCCATTTCCAACGCATAGGTCAATCTCTCCAGGCCGCACCGATCTACTTTTCTTAAGCCCCTACATATTTGTACAAATATGAGCCCCACATGCGGTATCCAATACCCATGACATAGAAGTAGAAAGATTGACTTCTGTAACATAGATACCTGAGCTAGAAGTTAAGGCCAAGCCTTTCTTCTCCTCATTCTGAAGCTGCTTGCAGTCCCTTCTCTAGTGACCCTGCTTGCCACAGTGAAAACACCTCTGGTCCTTTGACTTCTTCGCCTTTTTCTTCAGTGCCTTGGTAGGACCTCTGGCACTGCTCTTAGCACGTGCCTTACCCTTCTTCTTTATCTTCTTGGTCGCAGGGACCAAAAGAACAGAATTGGGTTTGGTCTTACCCATCTCTCGCTCGGCTGTTTGGAACATATTCATCAATTCCTCCCGTGTGCACTCAATCCGGTTCATGTTGAAATTAATAATAAACGGACTGAAGCTAGGGAGCAGGGAATGCAGAATAAGATCCACAACCAGCTCGTTGTCTATGGCATGTCCCAGTCTCCTGAGATGATCCACATTCCCAATGAGTTTGAGAACATGGGGTCTCACTGGTGCACCCTCAGACAACTTACACCGAAAGACTACTTTGGCGGTGTCAAATCTCTCAGTTCTAGCCTGAGCCTCGAACATCTGTTTCAGATGAGTGATCATCTGAAAAGCGTTCTGCTCCTCATATTGCACCTGCAGTTCAGGTGCCATGCTGGCTATCATAAGACATGCAACCTCCAAAGAGTCATCCTGATGCTTTCTACAAGCATCTCTATCTGCCGTTCGGGCATTAGGCGGAGGAGCCGCAGGAAGAGCCTGTTCAAGGACATACAGCTTCTTCTCGAGCTTGAGGACTATCCTCAAGTTCCGATGCCAGTCCATAAAGTTAGTTCCAACTAACTTATCCTTATCAAGGAGTGATCGCAGTGATAATCCGCTAGTGTTCGTAGCCATTGTTCTACAACACCCAAGAAAAACAGATTAGTACTACTTCGAATCATTTAAACTGGACTTGTTTTAAATGATTTCTGCTCCCACTATTTTAAACTCGAATTGACAACCCACAAAGTCAATCGGGAAGTTTAAGACTTCCTAGTGAGATGGGATCCTTATTTCACATGAGGCTTCGCGTCCCACGAGGGTGGGATGAGATGCACAAAGTAACCCATGTTTCCTAAGGTGGGCGCGTCGGCCGGTTGCTCCAAGCAACTCCCCTTGTTGAGACAGTCTGGGCATTTCATGTACAGCGAGGGCTGGATGAAACCCTTACCTCTCAACGATGCCTCTAGACTTTCACCATGTGCCCAGCACATGTGAACTTCTAGTCAAGTCCATTCCTAACCGTTATGCCTAGGGCCAACGAGTTTCCTTGCAAAGGCACGCCCAGATTAAAACTGGACTGGGGAAACCATTGTCACCACACACTTCCTAAAGATAAGTGGGTGTGTCCCACGAGGGTGGGAACCAGTTCACAACTTCACTGATCGATAGCTTAGTGAAGGCTACGCGTTAGAAGGCTACTAGACTTGATATTTTATTATGAGGGTTTTTAAGGTCTCAATAGTTTTACCTTATGTCTAACAATACAGGCATGCAATCCTATAGTGATAACATAACGATAAAACATTACAGGCATGCTTTTAGCAGATAAGGAAAGCAGTAAAAGATGATGTGATCAAAGCCCTTTCAAGACATTTAACCAACCCATGCCAAAAGGAGGTTCAACTCTTGACATAGGACTCAAGCCCCTAAGATAGACCTATCCTAGCCGCCCTCTATCTTGGTCTTCAAGGTTGGCTCCAAGGTCCTTCTCACATGGTTTAGCTCTCAAACCTTAAGGGTGGACCCCAAGGGTTCGGCCAATGCCATGGTCTTCCTCCAATGAGGATGCGCCACAATGCAAGAAGCCAAGTTAGCTAGCTCTCAAACCCAAGGGTTCGGCCATGCCTAACTTGCGCCACTAAGCAGGCTTGCGCCGCTTTCTTTGATGCTTGTTGCGCCACCATCCAAGGTATGCATGCGCCAAGTTCCAAGTACATGCGCCACCCTAATCTTCTTCTTAGTTAAAAGCAAAAAGAAAAGCGGCACGCCTCACGAGGATACATCACAGGCATGCAAAGGGGGGCTTGACTAATGATCACAACATCATGCACAATCAAGGTATTTGCTCATGCAATTCTACATGCTCATGAAAAACATAAAATCTAAAATTTTACTTTTTCATAAAACTAGTCTCTTTTTCTCATCTTCTTCTCACAAATCTTTTGGTTAATTGCGATTTATTTTTCATGATGATTTCAGAGATCCTTTCGGCTAGCAATTTTGTCAGATCAAGAGACTTGGCCAGTCCGAAGACACAATGCCCGTCCTACTTGACAAAATTATGTGCGCCTTTAATCTTTAAATCAGACAAGAAAAATAGTCCAAAAATCCAAAAGATATTGAGAGGATGATAGAAACAAGAAACCCTAATTTTTCCTACTTAGAAAAATCGTTTGCCCGAAAATAGAGATATGGCATGTGAGCATGAAAGAAAAGCATAAAACATCGTTCGAGTCTTGCAAGCCGCTTTGATACCACTGTTGGGAAACCCCGGGGACATTTTACAATTTTAGAGTCATAGACATACATACATACATTGCACAGCGGAAGAATGTCCCCAAAACAGGCCGGTCCCAAAAACCCAGTGAAGATCGCAAGCAAGAGAGTCGACACGATGAGTTAGGAAATACCTTAAGAGCGGTTTGGAGTGATGCCAATGTAGGCGCCCAAGTGTGCGCCCTCTGCAGTCTCACACACACGGATCTCTTGAGTCCTCTTCTTCCACGCCCAGTGCTAGCCTCGGGAAGAAGATCCAAGCCTTAGGGAGATGCTCCACTTCACTTGCGCCACCAAGAGGAAAGGATGCGCCAAGAGAAGAAGGAAACAAGTCAAGCCGCCAAGCACCAAAGCTCCTTGCGCCAAGAGGAAAGGAGGGAGAAGCTCGCGGCTATGGAAGAAGGAAGATGTGCCCTTGTTGCTAGCTCTCGCCCCTCTTCTTGTGTTCATGCCTCCAAGGATTAATCATCATAAGAGGGGCGGCTAGGGTCACATATATATAGGGCAAGAGGCGGTTAAGGGAAGGGCCATGATCATGACAAGTGTAGGGCTAGGATGAGGAGGTTCGAGACAAGGAAAGTCTCCAAGACTTTACCATAAACTCCATTCAACCTATCCATAATTGTCCAAGTACCATATCAGCCCAAGACATGCCTTAGAGGCATTCATACCATCAAGGGAGAAGGGCTAGGCGCCAATTGCTTCCTTAATGAAGCAATTTTGCCACCCAAACCCCATTATACCCCTTAGGCGCCAATGAGGTTGGGCTTCTCCCCATTATACCCTTTTAGCCTCTTATCTCTTCATGAGAACTTGTTATTGGGCCTCATTGGATAATGAGCTAGCCCAAACTCCATTACATGGGTTGATTAAGCACTTGGATCCAATCCAATGCAACCCTAATCCAAATGTGACCAACCATGGTCAAATACGGGTCAACCTGCCAAAAATGAAGTTTGGCTCCAATAACATTCTTCCATCTCATCAGGCCCATTGGCGCTGATGAAAAAAACAAATTAGATCCGAGTTATCCAATAACTCGATCATAAGGCTTCCCGATCAATACGAGAACTCAAGTATCAAGGTGTGCGACCCTGTAGGTTCCTCTGACGCTGGCAGTGCTGACCAAAGGTCATCACAAGCAGTGAGTGGCACCTAGCAGTGCATCGCTGCTACCCAGGTCATTGGAATGGATATCGACATCGACATCCCCATCATCGCAATTAGGTACAGATGCATTACAGTCTCTTTGCCGAACTGATATCCGATTGGACAAGTGTGTCACCACTTGTTTTCACCCAATCACATGGCTATGACTATAACAGGTTCTCACCTGGGTATGGCCATACACTCTCAGTCATAGAACCATAGAGGAGCTCCATGGATATCATACTTCCCTAAGGAAGGGGCAAATCCTTTGTCTGTCCATTGACCTTCTCATATGGGTCGTGACATGCTCAATGACAACCGTTATGACCTTCCAACTACGGCGAGGTGTTAGGTTGTATCAAAGCAAGTCCCTAACCATATAGAATGATCAATGACCTCAAGTCAAGGGATCAATGCATCTCCTGTCACTTGTGAGGATAATTCATGACACCAAGTCATAGCCTCACAGCGGGTCTATCCAGTATATCCTCCAATGATATACCCATGTGTCTGCGTCCTAACCAGCCCACATACCAGTCTCACAAGTACCATAGCTGTCCCATATCCACTAAAGTACATTGACTGGGGACTATAGTTCGAGCATAGATCCAATCTGTCTCCAGGGACATTATCATGTTAGTACATATGCGCAGATGTAAACAAACATAGATAATGACAATGCCAGAATGATATATAAATATCAAAGTCAAGTAGTACATAAGTGGACAAAAACTAGGTCCTAGGGCATATACACCAACACTTTCTGTGATGAATTGTTGATTCCATGATACACCACGATATCTATGATAATGTTGTGATCCTACGATAGCCATGTGTAAACTTTAAGATTGAATCCATGCATGGTAGGAAGTGGTTATGATATGTTGAAAGCACCATCCAATTAGAATATATTCTATGATCATATCCATTTGTTCTATGATTCTGAAATCTTTTGATTGGAATGATTGAAACTGTTGATTAGTGGGTTACACATTTCTGTGGATGTTCAAGGATGACAAGCTAGTAGTTTACATATGATTTCATATTGAGGTACATATTTACTTATTCATTCTATGAATCCATTCTACCTGTTGGGAAATGATCACAAGTGTGATATGTAGAGTATGATATAAAAAAAAGAAAAGAAAAAAAGAAAAAACACAAAAATAAAAAAAAAGGACTCCTCAACTTGGTACTACGAAAAATTGGTAGTGGTACCTAAGACATGAGTTGAAGTCTAATATGACCTTTTGTTTTAAAGACTTCTCTACTTGGCGCTGCGAAAAATTGGCAGTGGTACCTAATACATGAGTTGAAGTCAAAATCACCATCTATTTTGAAAGCTGATGTCAATACTTGAATACAAAGAGAGGTGAACATGCTTGTTTTTCAATAATACATTTGTGTCTGACCCAAGAAGTTGATTTTGAATGAATTGGATTTGCATAAGTAGTATCTATCCTAAATTGAGTTATTTGTATGCCCCTAGCTGAATGCCTTGACTTCTAGAGAATGTGGGATCTATCTGCTAAACTTTTTGATTATTATCTCATCATTTGATTTCTCATATCTGGATCATGGATTATTTATAGATATTCTCCGACTTGGATGCATGTTTTCAGCTAGTATAACTTTTTTCACACTTGTCATGCGTTTCATCTTATTTTATTGCTTGAGGACAAGCAAAAATTTAAATCTGGGAGTATTATAAAGGATTACCATCAGTTTTGGTAGCTTGTCTTGTGAGAGATGATAAAGTTTGTCTTGCAATAACACATTTGTGTCTAGCTCCAACATTTGATTTTGGATGAATTGAATTGGTGAATGTGGTATGTATGTTGGACTGGATTCTTTGTATGCTCATAGTTGAATGCATTATCATTTAAAGATTGTGGGACCTACTTGATTCAATTATTATTAATAGACTCATCACCTGATTTCTCAAACTGGATCATGGTTAGCTCATAGAAATATCTGACTTGGTTGTATGCTTTCAACTTGAATAACTTCTTTCATACCCGTTATGTGTTTCATATTATTTTATTGTTTGAGGACAAGCAAAGATTTAAGTCTGGGAATGTTTGATGCCTTGAATTTTTATAGTATTTTCTGATATCATTTTATCTGAAAACAAGGCATATTCTGATGATTTTATTTAATATTCAGGCTTATTTACTTGTTTTATTCGGAATCTTCACTTTTCCTTGTCTTTATACAATTTCAGGTAAAATCACTCATTTCTAGAGGTTATTTGAAGATTCTAAAGCCATGGAGTGATTTCTAGTGATGAGACAAAGTTACACAAAAAATTTGGGATCAATAAGAGCATCTTTTGAAACTCACAGACTGCTTCACAGCTTGGTGAACCCCACAGGGTTCACCCGTGATTCTTACTGGGCAGCTCGACACCTGCTCGAATTTTTGGTGATTTTGAGCCCAATTGATGTCCAAATTTGGCAAGTGAAGACTTTTTGGAAATCTAATTCGAAGAAGAACACAAAGAATATAAAAGCCCTAATTTTTATTGCCAATTTGGAGAATCGGCAGACGAACATGGCTAGGGCGAGTGGACCGGTGACAAGGGCTTTCCGAAGGGGATTTTGGGGCGATGTCACGATGAATCTTCACCAAACTTGGAGGAAACGTTTGTATCATCTTCTCCTACCTCTCCTTAGTCTTTGTTTCTAGTTTTCTTTGTCGATTTGAGAGATTTGTGCGGATTTGTATGGCTTTTCTAGCTTAAACCTTTATTTGGGGCTCGGATGAAGCCTTTTGACTTGATCTATTGTATGAACTAAATTTTCTTGATGTTTTGAGTCTTATCTGAGCATATTTTATTTAGTTGTACTTATTTCATAATATTACCTTAATCAAGTAATGTTGTGTGTTAGCCTACACGATTCATGCCGAGAGGAGGATCGTGGCGGTGGAACCCCTAGGTAAAACTTGTGAATCCATGACACGAGAGTGCTTGGTTTTCGCTCGAGGGCAACATAATTTTTCATAGAACTCATTGGGTTTATCTGGATTGATTCACCGCAAGAGTAGGAGACCGTTCCAGATAAGCACCAGGGTGTACCACCAAGAGGGGGTATCCTGTAACTTAGGAAAGATTCCTTTTGTAAAATAATAAACTCATGCATCCACTAAATTCTAGTTCAGATAGATCAGTCAATGTGGTGAATTCCATAATCCTAATATCTCTCAATTAGACACCCTTTATATTTTTATCGTTGTTTTTCCTATTTTATTTATAGTTGAGTTAGTTTACTTTATTCCCAAAACACAAAAAAATTAGATTGTTTAGCTTCTAAATATCAGAATAGTTGGTACTTGACCTAGCTCCCTGTGGGATCGACAATCTTTTATATTACTTCGATAATACCGTGCGCTTGCAGTGCGTATCAAAAACTCAGTGTTCAGGGCTACACTGATGCGTCATTCCAGTCTGACCCTGACGACGTTAGATCACAGGCCGGCTATGTGTTCAAGAGGAATGGAGGTGTTGTATGCTAGAAGAGCTTCAAGCAATCCACCATAGCTGACTCTACAACCGAGGCTGAGTATGTGGCCGCTTCTGAGGCAGCCAAAGAAGCCATTTGGATTAGGAAGTTCATTTCTAAACTTCAGGTGGTTCCAAGTTTAGTGGATCCCATTGAGCTCTATTGTGACAACAATGAAGCAATTGCACAAGCTAAGGAACCACGGTCTCATCAAAGGTCCAACCACATACTCAGGAGATTTCACCTGATCAGAGAGATCATTGACTAAGGTGATGTCAAGATTAGCAGAGTTGACACAGAGAACAATCTAGCAGACCCACTGACCAAGGCTTTGGCACAGCAGAAGCATGATGGTCATGCTAGAGATATGGGGTTGAGATTCCTCCACCTCTAGGTCTTAGTGCAAGTGGGAGATTATTGGTGTGTATGCCCTGAGACCTAGTTTTGGTCCATCTTTGTACTACTTGACTCTGATATTTATATATCATTCTGGCATTGTCATTATCATTGTTTGTTTACATCTGCGATTGTGTACTTACATGATAATATCCCTGGAGACAGATTGGATCTGTGCTCAAATCATTGTCCCCAATCAATGTACCTTAGTGGATATGGGACAGCTATGGTACTTGAGAGACTGGTATATGGGCTGGTTAGGCACAAGGTGCTAACACAGACATATGGGTATATCAGTGGTAGATATACTGGACTGACCCGCTGTGAGGCTATGACTTGGTGTCATGAGTTATCCTCACAAGTAACAGGAGATGCATTAATCCCTTGACTTGAGGTCATTGGCCGTTCTGTATGGTTACGGACATGCTTTGATACAACCTAACACCTCGCCGTAGTTGGGAGGTAATAACGGTTGTTAATGAGCATGTCACGACCCTTATAAGAAGGTCAATGAACAGATAGAGGATTTGCCCCTTCCTGAGGGAAGCTTGATATCCATGGAGCTCCTCTATGGTTCTATGACTGAAAATGTACGGCCATACCCAAGTGAGAACCTGATTTAGTCATAACCATGTGATTGGGTGAAAACAAGTGATAACACACTTGTCCAATTGGATATCAGTTTGGTAAAGAGATTGTAATGTATCTGTACCTAGTTGCGATGATGGGGATGTCGATGTCGATATCCATTACAATGACTTGGGTAGCAGCGATGCACTGCTAGGTGCCACTCACTGCTTGTGATGACCTTTGGTCAGCACTGCCAACGTCAGAGTAACCTATAGGGTCGCGCACCTTGATACTCGAGTTCTCATATTGATCGGGAAGCCTTATGATCGAGTTATTGGATAACTCGGATCTATTTGGGAGATTTCATCAGCGCCAATGTGTTGGGAAACCCCGGGGATATTTTACAATTTTCAGAGATAGAAATTACATAAATACATTACACAGCGGAAGCAATATCCCCAAAACGAGCCAGTCCCAAAAACCCAGTGAAGATCGTCAAGCGAGAGAGTCGACACGATGAGATAGAAAATACCTTAAAGCAATATGAGGCTAATGTCGAGGTAGGCGCCCAAGCGTGCGCCCTCTGCAGTCTCACACACACGGATGCCTCAAGCTCTCTTCTTCCACACCCGGTGCTAGCCTTGGGAAGAAGATCCAAGCCTTTGTCACCTTCTTCAAGCCTTCCGCCACCTCCAAGGATGAAGTGCCAAAAAGAAGATGAGGAGAAGGAGAAGCCGCCAAGGTGAAGTTCCTCTTGTGCCATGAGGAGAGGAAGAAGACCACTTGCGGCTTGATGGAAGAAGGAAGAGGTGCACCTATGTCTCCCTTGCTCTCGCCTCCAAGGAATTGAACACAAGAGAGGGGCGGCTAAGGTCCAATAAATAGGGCAAGAGGCGGTTTGGGCAAGGGCTAGGATTATGACAAGTGTGTGGCTAGGATGAGGGGTTTGAGGCAAGGAAAGTCTCCAAGACTTTACCATAAACCTCATTCAACCTATCCATAATTGCCCAAGTGTCATATCAGCCCAAGACATGCCTTAAAGGCATTCATACCATCAAAGGAGAAGGGCTAGGCACAAATTCTTTCTTAATGAAGCAATTTTTGCACCCAAACCCCATTATGCCCCTTAGGCACCAATGGGGTTGGGTTTCTTCCCATTATACCCTTTTAGCCTATTTCCTCTTCATGACAACTTGTTATCGGGCCTCATTGGGTAATGAGCTAGCCCAAACTTCATTACATAGGTTGATTAAGCACTTGGATCCAATCCAATACAACCCTAATCCAAATTTGACCAACCTGCCAAAAATGAAGTTTGGCTCCAATAACATTCTTCCATCTCATCAGGCCCATTGGCGCTGATGAAATCTCCCAAATAGATCCGAGTTATTTAATAACTCGATCATAAGGCTTCCCGATCAATACGAGAACTCGAGTATCAAGGTGTGCGACCCTATAGGTTCCTCTAACGTTGGCAGTGCTGACCTAAGGTCATCACAAGCAGTGAGTGGCACCTAGCAGTGCATCGCTGCTACCCAAGTCATTGGAATGGATATCGACATCGACATCCCCATCATCACAACTAGGTATAGATGCATTACAGTCTCTTTGCTGAACTGATATCCGATTGGACAAGTGTGTCACCACTTGTTTTCACCCAATCACATGGTCATGACTAAATCAGGTTCTCACCTGGGTATGACCATACACTTTTAGTCATAGAACCATAGAGGAGCTCCATGGATATCATACTTCCCTTTGAAAGGGGCAAATCCTTTGTCTGTCCATTGACCTTCTCCTATGGGTCGTGACATGCTCAATGACAACCATTATTACCTCCCAACTACGGCGAGGTGTTAGGTTGTATCAAAGCATGTCCCTAACCATATAAAATGGCCAATGACCTCAAGTCAAGGGATCAATGCATCTCCTGACACTTGTGAGGATAACTCGTGATACCAAGTCATTGCCTCACAATGGGTCAGTCTAATATATCCACCACTGATATACCCATATGTCTGCGTTTGCACCTCGTGCCTAACCAGCCCATATACCAGTCTTACAAGTACTAGAGCTATCTCATATCCACTCAGGTACATTGACTGGGGACAATCATTTGAGCATAGATCCAATCTGTCTCCAGGGACATTATCATGTAAGTACGTAATCGCAAATGTAAACGAACACAGATAATGACAATGCTAGAATGATATATAAATATCAAAGTCAAGTAATACAATAAGGGACCAATACTAGGTCCTAGGGCATATACACCAGCACAATGGGCCTGATGAGATGGATGAGAGTTATTAGAGCCAAACTTCATTTTTGGCAGGTTGACCTGTATTTGACCATGGTTGGTCAAATTTGGATTAGGGTTGCATTGGATTGGATCCAATTGCTTAATCAACTCATGTAATGAAGTTTGGGCTAGCTCATTATCTAATGAGGCCCAATAACAAGTTATCATGATAAGAGAATTGGGCTAAAAGGGTATAATGGGGAGAAAAGCAAACCCTATTGGCGCCAAGGGCATAATGGGGCAAACTTGGCGCAATTTGCTTCTCTTGGAAGGAATTGGCGCCTCCCCTTGATGCCTTGGATGGTATACTTGCCTCTTAGGCAAGTCTTGGGGCTAATATGGCTTGGAGGACATCTTTGGTATGTCCTTGGCGCATATGGATAATTAGGAGAGGTTTATGGTAAAGTCTTGGAGACTTTCCTTACCTCAAATCCTAATTACTCCCTCCCCTTTACCCTTGTCGCCCCCTTCTCTAGGAATTGCGCCCACACCCCAATATTGCTGCCCCCTCTTGCTTCTTTATATATACATGAGTATATGCGAGAGCTATAGAGTAAATTTTGGAGTGAGAAAAAGAAGGGGAACAAGTTGGAGTAGATCTTGAAGAAGGTGAACAAAGGCTTGAAGAAGGTGAACAAAGGCTTGGATCTTCTTCTCGAGGCTAGCACCGGGCGTGGAAGAAGAGAGCTCGAGGCATCCATGTGTGCGAGACTACAGAGTGCGAACAATTGGGCGCCTTCCTCGACATCGGCCTCTCATTGCTTAAAGGTACTTACTATCACATCGTGTCAACCCCCTCGCATGACGATCTTCACTAGGCTTTTGGGACTGGCCTGTTTCAGGGATATTCTTCCGCTGCGTTTGTAATGTATTCTCTGTGAAAAATTGTAAAATACCCCCGGGGTTTCCCAACAAAATCATGCCTTTTTACCTGAAAATGATCAAAAACCAGAAAATGTGTAGATTCCGCAATATTTGATAAATAAGGCATAAAAATGAGCAAAAGAGCATAATATGACACAAAAATACCCATCAAATGGCACAAAATTTACTATAAATTTTGGTGTCATCAAATACATAAGGCTCAAACTTTACTTGTCCTCAAGCAAAATCAAAATTTGATCAAAGGAAAAAAAACTTTCTTATGAAGAATAAATTTCTAAAATACAATCACCAATGAAAAATTTCACCAATTGTTTCATAAAATTTTAAATAGACATACCATCCTTTGAATTCAATTCTCAAGGTCTACAACTTAATCAAATAAAACTTCGCAACTTGTACAATAAATAGAATTTCAATCTCAAGATTTCATCCAGTTTCAGTTTAAAACTATCATACTTTTGTTTACAGGAATAGGATTTCCAAGATCTGTTTCCACTCAAAGTTTTTTTAGTTCTTCCCCTTTATGCATCGTTCACATTCTCTAATTCGATTATTTATGCATTGCATTTATATAGTATTTTTGCCTATGTTTTAGATCATATTTTGGACTTATTTGCATGATTTTGTGCTACTTTTAGTGTTTTTATCTTACTTTGCACAGAATCTTCACTTTTCTTGATTTTCTTGAATATAGGTAAAACAGCATTAAAATGAAGGATTTTGAGAGTTTTGAAGCCAAAGCACGATTCCCGAGGATTAAAATGAAGGATTTTGAGAGTTTTGAAGCCAAAGCATGATTCCCGAGGAGATCGCGAGTTGATGTGTTAAATTTGGAGCAAAAACGGTGAAGAACGAGACAATTACGGCCTTGGCCATAATTGCGGATTCGGCCGTGAAAGCGACGATGAGCGGGAGGTGAAAATCGGCTAAGTTTCAGAATGAACAGAAACTTTCACGGGTGAAGCCGTGATTCCATCACGGGCCGTGAAACTTTCTGTGACCGAAAGGTATTGAGCACAGAAACATTCACGGCTTCAGCCGTAAATGCGTCACCGGCCGTAAAAACTTCTGCTCGACGAGTTTTTCGCTCGATTCTCGCTCGTTTTGAACCGGATTTGAGCCAAACTTTGCAGAACCATTCCTTGATGGGTTCTAAACCGATCCAACTATAAAATATGGGATTTTTCATCGGTTTAGGGGGCTTTTGACGGACGCAGACCAGCGGCGGCGGTGAATAGGTCGACAACTTGATTTCCGATGAGATTCCGGTGAGATTTTCACCAAAAGCGACGATTGATCGACCAATTCTCATCTACATATCAAGGAGAAGGTGATTCTATAGTTTCTTTAGTGACTTCTTGCGTTTTTACATGAATTCTTTCTCGTTCATCACAAACATCATGTATTTCTTCATTATCATGAGTGAGTAGATACTTTTGTCGGGATGATTGGGTGTAGCTCATTGACTTTTATGAGTTAATTATATTTTTACTATTTTCATAGATCTATCTTCATGATTTAGATGAAATTGCATTTAATTCGTGATTTACCCTAGCCAAGTAAGTTTACGTTTTAGGCGTTGCGAGAAGGACCGGGAGGTGAATCGCAACGCCCGACCTATTTCAATTAGACCTACAAATTCAATCACGAGAGTGTTTGAATTCGTCTGAAGGGTTTAATCAACCCTTCACAGAACTTAAGGGGTTTAATTAGATTAACTGTCATGAGAGTAGGGAGTTAATTTAGTTAAATACCGTACTACGCTCCGGGAGGAGGTAGTATGTACCATAGGAAGAGTTCCTTGCATGATAGATAATTTCTGTGAAATAGTTATTCTTTTAACTACTCATAACTGTCTTTGTGGCAAACCCATGAAATCCCGATTCTTTAGAAATCAAGACCTCTTTAAAATTGCCTACGAGTTTGTTAGTCTGTAGAAGTTTAGAAAAAACCCATTGATTTAGTTCGCCTAAATTCAAACATATCAGGAAGTCCGTACTTAGCTACGTAGTCCTCGTGGGATCGATAACTTTTATTACTTCGATAAAATCCGTGCACTTGCGGAGGCTATCAATTATGGAGAAAGTATATAGGAACATTTGGTCCAATACCAACAAAAATATAGGAAATTGATCAATTCACCAAAATTATGAGCATGGAATCTTGCATAAGGTTAATTACAAATTCCACCATAACAGTGCTAGACAAAAGTGTAGAATATGTCAAATTGGATTAGCCCAAATATCATGCAAATGAATTTTACGAAAATAGTACATAGAATCATCCAACATAGGAGTCATTGAAACCATATTCGAGTCTCCTTGCCAATGAAATTGGTTTGAGGCCATTTGGCAAAGTACACAAAAAGATATAAGGGTTAGGTAACAAAGGGTCAAGCTGCCCTGTTTCCAGAAATATCAGGGCAATGATCTCAAAAATTCAGTCGGTTTAAGGTTATAATGCATATAAAAGATATTCAATATATAGTCCATTGGAAAGATCTATGAATCTACTTTCGTCCAAAATAAGAATTACTCAAAACGGAGTTGTAAATCGGAAGTTCTGAGCAAAACAACACAAGTAGGTCAGTCTGGTATGACAGACAACATATACTAGATGTTGCTGCATAATTGATGCCCTAGCTCCAATTAACTATATACAATATTGGATGCGTTGGAAAGGTTTTCAAGTCTTCTTTCACACAAATCAATTCTCAGTGATAAACCACTTGTGTGTACAATGATATAGATGAAGAACCCTAACAAGGTCATATTTGCATACTCACATCACCTTAACCATTCTTTTAACATTCTCCACATTAGTTTACCACAAACTTCAAAATTCATTTAAAATTCAACAAATCAGACTATAAACTAGATCTTTAGGATTTGAACATCATTTTATTATCAAAATATCAAATTATCATATTTAGTACACCATGCATGTAGGGACATAGGGTAGAAACTTGCCTTTTGCAAACATTTGCTTTCTCCAATTTCATCTTCCCCAAATTCACCACCCTAATTTGCTCTCCCAACCTAAACGTGAATGGCAGGTGAAAAAAAAAACCTATTTTCCCTTTTGTTTCCCTCATTTTTACCTCATTAGTCATCCCCAAGAATGAGGTGTCTTCACCATGTTTCCTCTTCACCTCATGCAAGCTTGAGGTGGCTTGAAAGCCAAGTATGAGGTGGTTTTCACTTTATTCCTTTCACATAAGTAATTATATCCTTTCTCTCTTATTTGTTTTGACTTTACAAAATAATGAGAAATCACTTATTCAAATTTCCAATTAAGTGCTCAATATGCATCCTAAATGATTGACTTTACACTTTAGTCTTTTTCTTTATGCATTATTCCTCTTGAGCTAATATGGGTATTATAATGATGTTAGAAGATAAATCATGGATATCACACCATAGCCCGTCCCTTTTCACAAGAACTTCGCGTGTCAACCCGACACCTTGGCCAAACTCCTTCCAGGTAAGTTGCGTGTAGCCACATGTCCACAATCTTTCGATAATTAGCTTACTATAGCCTGTCCATTTTGTCAACCCGTGTGGCTTGGCCGAACTCCTTCCAATTACGTTGCGTGTAGCCACAAGCAAAATATTATAAACCAGAGAGAGGTCTCCTGTTTAGTTTTTTTGAGAAAACGGACACACTATGACAAGCTTATAATCAAAATATTGTCATATCCTAGTGCGGTCAGGCAATATTTAGATCATAAATTTACCATAGTTCGTCCATTTCCTCAAAAAACTAAACTGTGAGATTGTCTCCTAGGAGGGGACGCAGAAGGCATCCCATTCCAGATATGTTGCACGTAGCCCTTGAACACAATTTATAAGCTTGCCATAGCACGTCTCTTTTCGCCCACGAATCTGCTTGTAAGCCCAACCATATGCATGATGTGTAGACTTTTCCATGCAATTCATGCCCTCAAAGGTGTGAGCTAATTTGGTATCGGAACCTTCAATTCACTTAACTAAATGTCAATAAAGGCGGAGCTTCGCCGGAGATTGAGTTGTGGCTCTTCTCTCGAAACTCCACTCAGCCGAGTACGAATGAGAAGCACACGGGGTCGGGATTTTATAGTGATGCATCAAATCAAAATATTTATTTGTAGTCATGTCCATCCCACCCTGTGAGCGTACAGGAGACATGGAATTAAATATTTTAGCCACATGTTATAGGTTGATATCAGTGATATTATCAGTGATATTATCAGTGATATCAACCATAGTATCGCTGATATTAACTATATAATTGCCAAACCTGTGAATTTTGATAGGCATGTTAGCCGCGTGGTATAGGTGGTCGTCTGGTCAATTCCATCCCACCACGTGAGCGTACAGGAGACATGGAATTGAATATTTTGGCCACGTGTTATAGGTTGATATCAGCAATATTATCGTTGATATCAACTATAGTATCGCTGATATCAACTATATAGTTGTCATAGCCCGTTCCGCCAATGCATGAGTGGCTTGTCCGTGATTTCTGATAAGAAGTTTGGCGCCGGAACCTTCACTTCAGTTTGAATAGGTGGTCGTCTGGTAAATTCCATCCCAACCCGTGGGCGTACAGGTTACAGAGACAGATAAGAATAATTCGGTTGCGTGTTATAGGTTGATATCAGCCAATATGATGGTTGATATCGACCATATTATGGTTGATTTTAACCTTAATATGGCTGATATCAACCATGTCATAGCTGATAATTCACATATTATAGTTATATTTATCAAAATTCTCAAACTTCTAATGTTATTTCACCAAATAACATTGATACATCGGAGCTTGACAAATTACACGATATTTGAGCGCGTAGCACTCCTTTGGATTCAAAGTCTACACATTATATGAACCCGAAAGAGGTCTCACAACAAAGTTTTTTGAGAAAATGGACGACCTATGGCAACTAGTACATCAAAATATTGTTATATCCCAGTGCTGTCTGGCAATATTTAGATCATAAACTTACCATAGTTTGTCTATCTCCTAAAAAAACTAAGCTATAAGGCATACCCACTGAACTCGGTATTTGCACCACATGCCACATCTAATGGCCATGGACTTAGAGAAACTGGACACGGTGTAATTTGGAGAGAGCGCTTACCACAGCCTGTCTATTTTCTCAACTCGTGCCCATAGAAAGGTTCAATATCCAAGTATAACCCACTTAAAGGCTGAGCTAATTTTATAAGCTTGTCATAGCCCGTCCCTTTTCGCAAGAACTTGGCAACCATATCACTTCACCGGAGATTGAATTGTGTCTCTCATCTTGGAATTGCACCGAGTGTTGTACGAAACAACATGAGAAGCATACAGGGTCAGATTTTATAGGGATGCATCGGACGCAAAGTATGTTGTGTGATGACACCAAAATTTATAGTAAATTTTGTGTCATTTGATAGGTATTTTTGTGTCATATTCATGCTCTTTTGCTCATTTTTATGCCTTATTTATCAAATATTGTGGAATCTACACCTTTTCTGGTTTTTGATCATTTTCAGGTAAAAATGCATGATTTTAGGCGTTTTCAAGCAAATTCAGATGCATAGATGAATTCCCACCATCAAGAGAAGATCACATGTCAAATTTCATGCAAATTGGAGCTTCAGACCAAAATACGGTAGGGCCATAATCCAAATTACTGTACCGTGGTTTCACTGCACCTACAGAACAAACCACGGCACTACCGTAATTTCCAAGCATTGTCGTATTTTGGGATGATTTTGTACATAAAGTTTCGCATAAATTACGGCCCTACCATAATGAAAATCATGGGCTATAATTTGGGTTCAAATTTGTACATAAAGTTTGGTGGATTTTACGGTGCTGCGGTAATGAAAATTATGGGCCGTATTTTGAGTCGATTTTTCACTCGAGAGATTTGAAGAAAATACGGTACTACCATAATGAATATTATGGTACCATAATTCTGGGTAATTTCAGTACCAAAAATTTCTGCTGAAATTACGGCACTGCCGTAATGGTGTGGTGTTCACTGCTGTAATTGCAACCCAGACCCGCGATTTTCACGGACTGTTTGAAACCCGATTCTTGCGCGGATGATTACGGACAATCCAGGCCATCAATTGGAGATCCGTAAAAAGGAAAATACTTGTCAGATCGAGGAGAGGAGATACACATGAAAAGCCTTAATTTTCATCCACGATCGAGAGAGAAATGGAGATTTTTGCCGTCGCCCTATGTTTCACCGCCGCGAAGTGTACAACGCATCTCCGGCTGTGATACTTGAGGGGAAGCTTCGCCTGGAGAGGAGAACATACCCAGAAGTTTCAAAGTGAAAGGAGATCGATCAGAGGATAAATCAACAAAGAAATCGTCGCCTGCACTGTTCATCGAGCAAATTACGGCTGTAATTTTCATTACAGCCGTGATGTGTTTAGTAATTTCTTATTTCTCTTTGATTTTTGATCAATCTGAACCATGGATTATTGTAATTCTTCGACCATGCTAGCTTAAACACTTTTTGGGACACGGGGGAGTAATCCCTTAAATTTCTTAATGACTAGATTATTTTTACTTTCGTCAAGATGATTTTACTATTATAATTCTACTTATGTGATGATTGCTTTTAATTCTCCATAGATTCATATTAATCAGCATGATTTAGAGTTTTTGTGATATGGACTGAAAAGTGATTTGTGAAAAACTTGGAACCCTAAAATTGAATGTTAGGAACTCATTGTAAGAAATTATGTTTGTTCTTATTTCTTGATTTTAGAAGTATACTGCCATGTTGACATGTCTGAATCTAGGATTGAATTATTGAAATAAACATAATCATACTGTGAGAAATCAAGTATCAGATCGTTGGAGAACCTTAAGTAGAACCTGTGAAAATTATAGTATGAAAGTATGTAGTTTTCACTTGAGATAATTTACTTAGGATTTGGATGCACAAAAGTGATCTTTGAGTTTTTTTGTCAATGATTTACTTATATTTAACATTGAATAAATCCTGCATGAGAGTGAGGATTGGTTCTTTGTAAATTATTTGTGCGAAAGCGAGATGATTTCTTATGAAGTAAATTATATCTTTATCATAATAAAATTAGACTGACAAGCATCTATTCATATCTAGTCATGAAAATTAAGGTGGATGAAACCCTAGTCCCAGTTTCCCTCTCTGATATTTTTGTGTAGCTTTCGATAGTTTGCTTGATATTTTCGACTGCCTAGGTAGTGAGAAATTGATTATTCGGTACTTGACAAACGAGGTCTCTGTAGTTCGATATCTTAATTATTACTTCGAGTATCCGTGCACTTACGAACACAACAAGTTTTTGGCGCCGTTGCCGAGGACCTTGGTTTTTGTCAATATTGAAGATATTGAAAGTATTGCTAGATTATGTTTTATTTTCTGTTTTCTGTTCTTTTCTGATTATTTTGAGTTATTTGATCTATCTACTTTAGATTGCACAAGAAACTTAAATCTGATGGCAGACAAAAGATCACTTAGGGACTATGCAGCCCCTAATCCACAAGAGATATACTTTAGCATTGCCAAACTAGCTGTCGAAGCTAATAATTTTAAAATCAAGCCAGCTTTCCTATCCATGATATAGCAGAATCAATTTGGGGGATCACCACCTGAAGACCCTTATCAACATCTATATCTTTTTCTTGAATATTGCGACACCATTAAAATTAATGGTGTTTCTGATGATGCATTAAAACTAAGATTATTTCCTTTTTCTCTCAGGGACCGAGCACGTTCTTGGCTACAATCTCTACCTACTGGTACCTTCACTACATGGGATCAATTGTCAAATGCTTTCTTGATGAAGTACTTTCCACCCAGCAAGACCATCCAGTTGAGAAATCAGATTACAAGCTTTGCACAGAGGGATGGCGAGTCTTTTGGCGAGGCATGAGAGTGTTTCAACGATTTACAATGGAAGTGTCCTCACCATGGCCTTGAAAATTGGGTTTTAATTCATACTTTTTATAATGGCTTACTTTTTAATACCCGTCTGACTGTTGACGCTGCTGCAGGAGGAGCCCTCATGAGCAAAACAATTGAAGATGCTTTCACTTTGTTTGAGGAGATGGCCTTGAACCATAACCAATGGGCTGCTGAAGAAGAAATACTACATAGTCATCAACATGGTAAGAATGAGAATGAGGATGAGGGATGGCGAACCATGACTGAAAAGGTAAACTCTTTTGGTGTAGAATCCATGCTTGAAAAATTTATGACTTGTCAAAATCAATTAATGACAAATCAAAATAAGGAGATTAAAGATCTTAAAGGGATAGTTTGTCAGCTTACTTCTCAAGTAGGATTTTTAGTAGCTCATAATAAAACTCTAGAAAATCAATCACCTGCTAAACTTGAATTAGACCTTAGGGAACACTGTAATGCTATCATTACCAGGAGTGGAAGGCAATTAGATGAACCTAAAAGGAGAGTTGAAGATAATGAAAGAGAGCCTAGTAATGAACATGACAATGAACTAGACTTAGAAAAATCTTCTGAGCATGAGCAGTCCCGAACTAGTTTGCCACGTCACAAGGGTGATGAACCATGTCAGATTGATGTTTCTAAACCTAGTTCTCCTACACCTTATAGGCCACCTATACCCTTTCCCCAAAGATTAGTGCAAGAAAAATTAGACAAGCAGTTTGGGAAATTTCTTGATGTTCTAAAGAAGCTTTATATTAATATTCCATTCACTGAAGCTTTATCTCAAAGGCCCACATATGCTAAATTCTTGAAAAAAATTTTGTCTAATAAAAGAAAGATAGAGGACTATGGTATTGTGGCTTTAACTAAAGAGTGTAGTTCTATTATCCAAAACAAGTTGCCACCGAAATTAAAGGATCCAGGTAGTTCCTCTATTCCTTGTTTTATTGGAAGTATGGCTTTTGACCGAGCCTTATGTGATATAGGTGCTAGTGTAAGCCTAATGCCATTATCTATTTGCAGGAAATTGGACATGGGAGAGCTTAAACCAACTTCAATATCTTTGCAGCTCGCCGACCGTTAAGTTAAGTATCCTGTAGGATTCTTGAAGATGTGCCTATCCATGTAGGTAAATATTTCATCCCAACAGATTTTGTAGTCCTTGAGATGGAGGAAGATGCAAAAATCCTCATTATACTTGGTATATCGTTCTTAGCCATAGCAGGAGCAATTATTGATGTAAAGAACGATAAACTTACACTTAACATTGGAGATGAAATAATCGAATATGACTTGAATGAAACTATGAAAAACTCATCAAATTCTGTATCTTGTTGTAGTATACATGATGTAGAAGATACTGTCTATGATCTTAATGATTTATTTGTTAAAACCTCTTAATATGATCCTGATTTTGATTCTGTTCTTGATTTTAATGAAGACAGCAATTCTGAAATTAATGAATTATTAGACTGCAGTGCTTGTGATAGTGAAAAGAGTGAAGAAAGGAAGGCTCCAAAAGTAGAACTTAAGGCTTTACCTGATAACCTTCATTATGAATTTCTTGGTCCTGATTCTACTTACCCTGTCATTGTTGATGCACAACTTGGAAAAAGGGAGATAGATTTACTTCTCCAAGAATTAAGGATTCATATGAAAGTAATTGGGTACACAATTGATAACTTAAAGGGAATTAATCATTCTTTTTGTATGCACAGGATCTTGATGGAAGAGGAACACAAATCACATGCAGATTTTCAAAAGAGACTTAATCCCTCTATGAAAGAAGTTGTGAAGAAGGAAGTCCTGAAACTACTCGTGCAGGTATTATCTATCTTATCTCTGATAGTAAATGGGTAAGTCATGTACATTGTGTTCCTAAGAAAGGAGGGGTAACTGTAATGAAAAATAAAGACAATGAACTGATTCCTATTAAAACTGTAACTAGTTGGCGCATGTGCATAGATTATAGAAAATTGAATGCTGCTATTAGGAAAGACCATTTTCCCTTACCTTTTATTGACCAGATGGTTGAAAGGCTTGCAAACCATTCTCACTTTTGTTTCTTAGATGGATACTCTGGATTTTTTCAAATTCCTATACATCTTGATGACCAAGATAAGATTACTTTCACTTGCCCGTATGGTACTTTTGCATATAGGAGAATGCCTTTTGGTTTATGTAATGCACCTGCTACTTTTCAGAGGTGTATGATGGCTATTTTTTCTGACTTCATTGAGGATTTTATGGATGTATTTATGGATGATTTCTCTGTATATGGTTCTTCTTTTGATGATTGTTTGGCTAATTTATCTCAAGTTTTGCAGCGGTATGAAGAAACTAACCTTGTGCTTAACTAGAAAAAATGTCATTTCATGGTTAGGCAAGGGATAGTTTTGGGGCACTTGATTTCAGAGAGAGGGATTGAAGTTGAGAAAGCCAAAAGTTGAGGTGATAGAAAAATTAGAGCCACCTACTACAGTAAAGGAGGTCCGAAGCTTTCTAGGACATGCAGGATTCTACCAGCAATTCATCAAAGATTTCTCTAAACTTGCTAGACCTCTTACAAATTTACTTTGTAAAGATGTTAAATTTTCTTTTAATGAAGATTGCTTATCTGATTTTCAGGAATTAAAGAAAGCTTTGGTTTCAGCGCCTATCATTCAGCCTCCAGATTGGGATTTGCCTTTTGAGCTCATGTGTAATGCCAGTGATTGTGCAATAGGAGCAGTTTTAGGACAGAGAAAAGAGAAGAAGCCTTATGTTATTCATTATGCTAGTAGGACTTTGGATGAGACACAGAGGAATTACACCACCACTGAGAAGGAACTTTTAGCCATAGTGTTTGCCTTTGATAAATTTAGATCATACTTGATTAACTCTACAGTGGTGGTGTACACTGATCATGCAGCAATAAAGTACTTAATGCAGAAGAAGGATAGTAAACCATGCTTGCTCAGATGGATTTTACTCTTGCAAGATTTTGATTTAGAAATTAAAGATAAAAAGGGATAAGAAAATTTTGTTGCAAATCATCTTTCAAGGATAGTGGTAGATACTAAAAAGAATGATATAATAAATGATTCCTTTCCTAAAGAACAACTCTTGGCCATTGAACAAATCAAAGCCCCATGGTATGCTGACATAGTAAATTACCTAGTAGCTGATGTTCTTCCTCTTGATTTAAGTTATCAAAGAAAGAAGAGATTCTTAGCTGAGGTAAGACATTATTTTTGGGATGAGCCTTATGTTTTTAGAAGATGTGCTGATGGCATTTTTAGAAGATGTATACCTGAAGAGGAAATCACAGATATATTGTTTTAATGTCATGGATCCTCTTATGGTGGGCATGCTAGTACTGAGAAAACTACTTTCAAAGTGTTGCAATTAGGATTTTATTGGCCTTCAATTTTTAAAGATGCTAGAAACTTTATTTTATCTTGTGATAGATGTCAAAAGACAGGTTACATCAACAGAAGACATGAGATGCCATTGTCCAATATTCTTGAAGTAGAGATATTTGATGTTTGGGGGATTGACTTCATAGGACCTTTTCCATCTTCTGGAGATAACAAATACATACTTGTGGCGGTTGATTATATTTCAAAGTGGGTTGAAGCTCTTGCTTCTCCTACTAATGATTCTAGGGTTGTGATGAAACTGTTCAAAAAGATTATCTTTCCACAATTTGGGACACCACGAGTAGTGATTAGTAATGGAGGCTCACATTTCATAGAACATAAGTTCTCAGCCTTGCTTAGAAAGTATGGGGTAAATCACAGAATTGCAACACCTTATCACCCCCAAACAAGTGGACAAGTTGAGACATCAAACAGAGAAATAAAGGGAATTTTGGAAAAGACAGTGTCACGCACGAGGAAAGATTGGGCATCCAAACTTGATTATGCACTGTGGGCTTACCGGACTGCTTTTAAAACACCAATAGGTATGTCTCCTTTTCAATTGGTTTATGGTAAATTTTGTCATCTACCTGTAGAACTAGAGCATAAGACATTCTAGGCAATCAAAGCACTAAACTTTGACCTAAAGAATGCGGGTGAAAAACGGAGGTTGCAATTGAACGAGCTAGATGAAATTAGACTCTCTGCTTATGAAAATGCAAGAATTTATAAGGAGAGGACTAAAAGATGGCATGATCGACATATTTTCATAAGGGAATTCCAACCAGGTGACTTTGTTCTTTTATTCAATTCTAGATTGAGACTTTTTCCTGGTAAACTTAGATCTCGATGGTTTAGACCTTTTTAGGTAAAGAGAACTTACCCCTACGGAGCTGTAGACATATGGAGTGATGAAATAGGAGAGTTTAAGGTTAACGGTCAGAGATTAAAGCATTATTATCAAGAAGAATTGATTGAAGAAAGGGAAAATTTTCATCTTGATGAACCACGATTAAATACGAATGCAGAACGGTCAAGCTAATGACCGTTAAATTAGCGCTTCTTGGGAGGTAACCCAAGCACTTTTACTTTATTTTATTTACTTAGTTTTTATTTTTGCTTTAGAACTAACTTTTCGTCTGTTTTTGTAGGTGAAATCGATTTTGGTGCAAATTACGGCACCACCGTAATGCAAATTACGGTGTCGTATTTTTAGTCCATTTTCGACCAAAAAGTTGTAATGTTTTTATGGCACTACCGTAATCATTTTTACGGTGCCGTAATTTTATTCAAAAAAAAAGGAGAAAGGGGGGTTCAGAGCCGAGGACACAGTGGAGATTGGATCCGATGCTGATGAGTAGAGTTTTGTGAGTATTCCTTTTCTTTACTTCTTTGCATTCCATTTTCCTTATCTTGTTGATGTTTCACATGTTTATAGGGAAGGATGACTCCTGCAAACTTCTTGTGTCTGTCGATGCTATCTTACCTTGTTTTTACTTGACTGTTTCATCATTCGATTTGGTTGTATAATATTCTGATATTGATAACAGATTCGATTGGGTTGTATAATGATTGATATTATGTTGATATTAAGCATCTTGTGGGTGCATACTAATGATTGATGACATGTGTAATTTTGATTCTGAATGAGTATATGCAATTCCTGTTGTTGCGATTATCTTGTGATGTATTCTGATTCTGAAGAAATTTTTGTTGATAATATGATTTTCTTGATGATGAGCGAGTTTATGCATGTGATTAGGACTGGACCTATTATGTTGAATTTATTTCTCTAATATATATCTGCCTGATGGAGTTTTTCTTTGATTGATGAATAAAATTTTGGGTAGACATGTTATTTGATGAATTTGGTTTGAAAAGTGAAGCTACTTCTTTAAATAAAATTAGTATATGAGTATGATTTTTGAATTTATATTGATTGATTAATTTAGTTGATGTTCATACTATTTGCTATTTGTTGGGAAGAAAGATTCCATGATCCAAATAAAGAGAGTGATGACTCCCTTACTTGGTACTGCGCAAAATTAGCAATGGTGCCAAAGACATGGATTGAAGTCAAAATGAGAGAAAAAGAAAAAACAAATTCAAGAGAATGACTCCTCATCTTGGCACTGTGTTGATTTGCGGTGGTACCTAAGTTAAGAGTTGAAGTCCAAAAAGAAAATGCATGTATCTATGTGGGTACTTACCTTGGAGAGAAATTGTTTCACATTAACTCCGCTATCTTTGGTAAAATTCTTCCTACTAAAAAGATATGAGTTCTATTATATTGGTTATGTGATCAATGTACTTTAACTTCATCACCAGAAAAAAGGTGACATATGCATTTTATCAATACCAGAATTGAATTTACTCAACAATTTAAGTCTACATGAAATTTCAAAAATTCCCTAAGTTATCAAATCAATCACTCAATATGTTTTCTAAGACCAAAATCAAGGGTAAAACAAATTTGATCATCCTTAACAATCTTAAACATTCAAAATTCATATCTATAAAGCTTTGAAGAAAAAGCAATATATGAGGGACACCCTAGACTTAAGTTGTTGCATGTACATAAGCATTTAAAATCAATGAATGATAGATTTCAGAAAAACTTTTGCAAGAGTTTCCTTTGTATTTATTGGCGAGACCTTGTACAGTAATATCAAAAGATGGAAACATGACTCAGAAAAATCCGGAAAAATCACCAATTCAAGGGTATTCAATTTATACATGGTAATCAACTCTCAAATATCAAATACCGTCTAGTTTCACTAATCAGAATACATTTTACCATTCTCAGTTACTGTTTTAACTCAAATATCATCAAAGTAGCTTTCACGTGCTTAAACCAACCAGACATCAAAAATCATCACAGGACATACCAGACATATAATAATATCATATATATATATATATGAAACTATCACAACCAAGTTATGTTCAGCATCCTAAGATATAATACCATCTAATATATACAATGCCAAGTCAAATAACAAGTATCCAAATGAATGCCACTAAATCCTGATACAATGAACACACAAAGAAATCATAAAATCAGCTGTGTGTGGTCACATCCGCAGCTAGTTTACTAGATCCTGTGCACATATGAGATAATTATGAGATTACATGTATAAAATCAAACCATAGCCGCATAGCGCGTAAAAATGAAATATGATACTCACAAAATCAATCAATCAGTATCTGTGTGCTCGGAGTCCTCCTCGTCTCTGGTATGTCTAGTTGATGATGATGGAAGACGACGCCGTAATAACTCCTCTATCGCGCGTAAGGAGTCGAGTGCCCTCGACTGTCCCTGCTCAAGTCGTGATATGTCATCTCGCATCCTCCTCTACTTAGCTCGCATCTGCTCCAATGAAGGATCTGATCGTGCGGAAGTGGATGGTCTGGCAGATGTAGATGGCCGATTAGCGGCTGATGGGTCGACTGAAGGAATGTGCTCAGTAGATTTCGGCGGAGATGGAGGTGAAGCTGCCTCTCCAGGACCTCCCCCACGTGTGGGATCCACGATCCAGTTCTGCTGAACAAGAACCGTAGTGCGATTCATGTTCGGCAGCCTCATGGTAACATCAGTGTGCCTGAACATAAGATGGTATGAGCTACCACGCCTCGTAATCATCTTAATGGCAATGCACACATCCATATCTAATCTAGGATTACCCTTTGCCTCGTTCAGCCCCGAAGGATCAATACCGAGGGCAAGGGCAATCGTGGTAACCATACCTCCCATGACAAGGACTCCTCTCCGAGCTCTAGCAGCTTTCTGGAACTGCTTCATCAGGAAAAATGAAGTGCTAACTCTGAAACCTCTCAACATGGCCCATAGGAAGTATAGCTCTGTAGACCTGACCATGCCATCACTCTCTGCCCGCCCAAAGATGGTATGCGCCAAAACTCGGTGTATGTATCTGAAGACTGGGCTGGACAAATGCGAGGCTCTGGCAGTCCTGGGATCAAACCTCCCCTCAGTAGATATCTCCCACCAAAATGCTCCCTCAGAAAACTCACGGGGGCGGTGTCTAGTCGCATCCGCGGGGAATCCAAAAATGTGACCCAGCTGGTCCAAGGTAAGTACATGGTCCTGGTTCCCTAACCGGAATGACATCCTCCTTGGGTCTCCGTCATCATGGTTCCTCAGTGTAATCTGAACAGTACTGAAGAACTCCAACGTCGGCTGTACGTAAGTGGCATGCCTCTGATGATAGAAATCCTGCCACCTTATGTTCGCGAACATCCACTGGACGTCGTCGAACAATCCTAGTGACTGCAGTACCTGGTCGTCACAATACCGGGTGCTGATCACTCCTCGTGTGGACAGAGCTCGGTACCTCCTCTCGACCTCTCTACTCATGTAACAAATCCGATGTGGATAAGGAGCAAGGACAGGAGGCGGTGATCGCACACGTCTCCTCTCTGGAATAATAGGCTCCGGTGAAGTAGGGGACGGCTCAGATGATGATGGCTCAGGGAATGAGGCTGGTGAATGTCTTGAGGATGGCTCTGGCGATGGTAAATGGATCTCTGGTGATAAAACTGGTGCTACTGGTGTAGATACTGGCTGTGCTATCGGTGGTATCTCTGAAACTGGCAGTGGAACTATCTCAGGGATCGCGGAGGACTGAGGTGCGGCAGAAGGTGAAGAACGTAGCTCTGGTATATCTACTGATATCTCTAGCAAATCAGCAAATATCTCAGGAGATCCATCCTCCTGATCTGGTAATACTAGTGTGCTAGCCTCTGAAACTGGCAGTGGAACTATCTCAGGGATCGCGGAGGACTGAGGTGCGGCAGAAGGTGAAGAACGTAGCTCTGGTATATCTACTGATATCTCTAGCAAATCAGCAAATACCTCAGGAGATCCATCCTCCTGATCTGGTAATACTAGTGTGCTAGCCTCTGGGACAGGCAGGTCTCCATAGGCTGAGGAGGGCGATGCAATCTCTGGTGTGTGGACTGTATCATGCGGAGTGTCCACCTCCATGCCCTGAGTATCACTAGGAGCAACAGACTCTGGTATATCGGCGGAAGGTGCTAGTGTAGTGGAACCCTCTACGTGTATCGGTGCAGCGTCAATCTGCTTCTCCGCCACTGGCGATAACGACCTGGTAGCTCTACCTCCTCGTGTAGTCATGCCTCGCACGGTACGCTTCCTAGCGTACCGCCTAGCAATCCTCTGGTCGCGGCTCTCTGGCCTATCAGCAGGCCTCTCCGATATAATCTCTAGCTCTGGGGAGCTGGCAGGCTCTGGCACTACTGCCTGTGATGTGCTGGGTACAGAAGAGGTGCTAGGAGCCTCCGGTATCTGTGCCTGGGTCTCAGGCTCCGAATCTAGATAGATGATGCGCTCGAATCTCTCCGGGCAAACTCCTGGAATCATCCTATAGAAGAAACGTGGTTCTGGTCCAGGATATCTACTCTTCATCACTGCCCTGTAGGGCCTAGACCTCACATATCTCCTCGGTGCCATGTCAACAATCCAAACAACACAAAATATGCAAATCTAATCCAAAAATCGTGATGCTACAGTAACCAGAAAATCGCCCGTGAAAGGTCGGAGGAAAATCAATCCAAAATATCTGATCCAAAGTCCTCAAACAGATGCTAGATGTATGCAAATCTAATACTGAGATTGAAAATCAGGTTTTGGAAGAGATTGCTCACAAATTCGTGCAGAAATCGGCCTCGAATCAGTCGAAAAACGGGCTCTAGCGGGTTGACGGACAAACGTCTGTTCTTCACGAAATCCAGCCGATCTCCGGTGAGCGACTGTCAGAAATTACTCACTGGAAGGAGAGGAGGGCAGGTGGGAAGATTTCGTCGCCGCTCGTGGAAGGAATCGTCGAAAATCGGCAGATTACGAGCGTAAACATAAACCCTAAGCCGCCGATGAGGTTTAAACCGTGAGAACTTATGGTCCGTAATGCCGTCACGGCTCCTCCCGTAAATACGTTTTGGTGTACAGTGTCCCGTAAAGCTCGACTATGATCACAATCACGGCTCCGCGATAATTACAGCCTAACCCGTGAATGTCACGTTTTGACTTGGCTCGTCGTCATAAAAATCCCGAAGAATTCCTGAAAAATTCCTGCACATAGATCATTGATTTCAGAAGAATTTTCATATATAATGGTTCATCAAACAATGCCAATAAAGCTCAAAAATAAAATCAAAAACCAAGAACTACCTCTAGGGTTTAGAATGAAAGTATTTTTTTTATCTATGAAAATAACTGAAAGATAAAGACATGCTAAAACAAATAAATAAATAGCCTCTGGGTTGCCTCCCAGGAAGCGCTTGTTTAAGGTCATTAGCTTGACCAAAGGAATGTTCATGACTTTTCTGGCGGATAGGAAGCACAATGAATGATCGGCAATTGTAGCTCCTCACGCTCTTCCAATTCATTGTACAGATCTAATCCTAAGACTCTAGGTATTGTCCATGTCTCAGCCTCTTCTAGCTCGTCCCTTTTTTGTCTTTCCCAACTCTCTGAGAGACATCTATCAATTTCAAGGCCACTTCCTCCATCCAATTTGTTCTCCTTCACTTCTGGAAATTGATTGGAACCTGCAAAATTAATCCTCTTAGTTTCTAATGAAAAATCGAAGACCAACTTACTATCATTCAAATTCAAAGTAAGCTTCTCATGCAACATATCAATCATGGCTCCTGTACTTGCCAAAAATGGTCTTCCTAAAATAATAGGGAACTTAACATTCTTCTTCATGTTGACAACCATAAAATCAATAACGATGGAAAATTTATCAATTTTAACTATTACATTCTCTAATATCCCGATTGGTTGTTGATCAAAGCCTTTAGCAAATTGAACATATGAGTCGGTGGGTTTAAGTCTTCCACTATCTATTTCCTTAACCAAATGTGATGGTAATAAGCTAATACTAGCTCCTATGTCACACAATGCATTTTTGACATAAAGTTAACCAATCTTACATGGAATTGAAATATCTCCAGGATCACTTACCTTAGTTATTTTGATGTTCTGACTTACCTGATCCTTTTTCACCTCAGTCTTACCAATCTCGTGTTTCTTTTGTTCTGTTCTAAACAACCTCTGGGGAAAAGGGATTGGAGGGACATATGCAGGTGGGCCCGCATATTTCTCCTCTTTCCTCATCTCCTTACAGTACTCTGCTTCTGAGACAATGTTTACAGACTGGTCGATAGACTCCTCAATAGGTTCTTCAGGTATCTTGTTATACTCGGCATCCATTACTATGACTGCGTTGATGTGCTCCCTGGGATTCATTTCAGGCTGCCCGGTAATCTCCCTACTGGCCTGCTGTGCAATCTGGTTTTCCAACATCTTGTTATGAGTGGTCAGAGCTTGCACACAAGATGTCAGCTGCTTGAGTTGATCAGCAAGGTCGTCAGTTTTCTTCTGTTGGTTCATGACGACTTCCAGCATGGAATCAAAATTCAATTTAGAGGGTTGCCCGTATTGCCTTTGTTGGAAACCCAGTGGTGGTCTGTTATTCTGCTGAGAATACTGAGGAGGAACTTGCCCTTGATTACTTTTGTATGACAGGTTGGGGTAGTTCCTCCACCCTGGGTTGTAGGTTGCAGAATAAGGATCATTTGCTGGTCTCTGATTGTAATTCCCCACAGCATTTGCTTGCTCTTAAATTGATTCCTCTTGTGGAGAAGTTATGATTTGACATTCAGACGCACTATGCCCTGTTACACCACATACCTCACAAGAGACCGCATTAATTGAACTTGATGAAAAAGACAAAGAATCAATT
Source organism: Costus lasius (assembly GCA_027563935.2). Lineage (NCBI taxonomy): Eukaryota > Viridiplantae > Streptophyta > Magnoliopsida > Zingiberales > Costaceae > Costus > Costus lasius. The sequence goes on from CM050448.1 coordinate 103,381,622, forward strand.
TTCTGAACTAGAGAATCTACCTTAGCTACCAGTGCTGTCAAGGAATCAGCGTGATACTTACCAAATCCTGTGGATGCAGTGTTCCGCTCACCTGACCATTGGTTATGGTTCATGGCCATATCTTCCAGAAGAGCAGTTGCTTCTTCCACGTTCTTGCTCATAATTGTTCCTCCGGCTGCAACGTCCACCATCATCTTGGTGTTATAATCCAAACCGTTATAAAAGATTTGGACTAAAACCCAGTCTTGAAGTCCATGGTGTGGGCACACGCGCTGGAGCTCCTTGAAGCGTTCCCAAGCCTCATAAAGCGATTCTCCCTCTTGCTGTTGAAAGCATGTGATTTTGTTACGCAACTGAACGGTTTTGCTCGGTGGGAAATATTTGTTCAAGAATGCTCTGGATAGCTGTTCCCAAGTGGTGAATGATCCTGCCGGCATCGAGTACAACCAAGCTCTGGCACTGTCCCTGAGAGAAAACAGAAATAGTCTTAGTCTTATGGCATTAGATGAAACTCCGTTAATTTTGACTGTATCGCAGTATTCAAGAAAAACAGCTAAATGAAGATTCGGATCCTGATTTGGGGAACCCCCAAATTGGTTTTGCTGGACCATCGTCATAAGTGCTGGCTTTAACTCAAAATTGTTCGCCTCTACGTTGGGTCGAACGATGCTTGAACTGAACCCTTGCATGTTTGGTGCTGCGAAGTCCCTTAGAGATTGATTGTGGTTGTTTTCCGCCATCTCTGCTTTTTTCATAATTCTTTCTAGTCTCGAATTGTAATCTCCTTCGAAGGTAGAATGTACGTTCAATTTCTGGGTCTTCTGGAAACAAAGCACCTGCACGAAAATTTCTGGGCATACACGTATAAGTCTTCAGCAAAAAAAAAGAAAATAGCAAAAACTAATGTAAAGCAAAGAAAAATAAAAATGTCTAATATCCAAACTTATCAAATAGTCAATATTAACTATCCGTAGCTCCCCGGCAACGGCGCCAAAAACTTGATAGCCTCCGCAAGTGCACGGATTTTATCGAAGTAATAAAAGTTATCGATCCCACAAGGACTACGTAGCTAAGTACTGACTTCCTGGTATGTTTGAATTTAGGCGAACTAAATCAATGGGTTTTTTCTAAACTTCTACGGACTAACAAACTCGGAGGCAGTTTTAAAGAGGTTTTGATTTCTAAAGAATCGGGATTTCATGGGTTTGCCACAAAGACAGTTATGAGTAGTTAAAAGAATAACTATTTCACAGAAATTATCTATCATGCAAGGAACTCTTCCTATGGTACATACTACCTCCTCCCGGAGCGTAGTACGGTATTTAACTAAATTAACTCCCTACTCTCGTGACAGTTAATCTAATTAAACCCCTTAAGCTCTGTGAAGAGTTGATTAAACCCTTCAGACAAATTCAAACTACTCCCGTGATTGAATTCGTAGGTATAATTGAAATAGGTCGGGCGTTGCGATTCACCTCCCGGTCCTTCTCGCAATGCCTAAAACGTAAACTTACTTGGCCAGGGTAAATCACGAATTAAATGCAATTTCAACTAAATCATGAAGATAGATCTATGAAAATAGTAAAAATATAATTAACTCATAAAAGTCAATGGGCTACACCCAATCATCCCGACAAAAGTATCTACTCACTCATGATAATGAAGAAATACATGATGTTTGTGATGAACGAGAAAGAATTCATGTAAAAATGTAAGAAGTCACTAAAGAAACTATAGAATCGCCTTCTCCTTGATCTGTAGATGAGAATTGGTCGATCGATCGTCGCTTTTGGTGAAAATCTCGCCGGAATCTCGTCGGAAATCAAGTTGTCGCCCTATTCGCCGCCGCCGCCGCTGGTCTTCATCTGTCAAAAGCCCCCTAAACCGATGAAAAATCTCATCTTTTATAGTTGGATCGGTTTAGAACCCATCAAGGAACGGTTCTGCATAGTTTGGCTCAAATCTGGTTCAAAACGAGCGAGAATCGAGCGGAAAACTCGTCGAGCGGAAGTTTTTACGGCCGGTGACGCATTTACGGCTGAAGCCGTGAATGTTTTTGTGCTCAATACCTTTCGATCACAGAAAGTTTCACAGCCCGTGATGGAATCACGGCTTCGCCCGTGAAAGTTTCTGTTCATTCCGAAACTTAGCCGATTTTCACCTCCCGCTCATCGTCGCTTTCACGGCCGAATCCGCAATTATGGCCAAGGCCGTAATTATCTCGTTCTTCACCGTTTTTGCTCCAAATTTGACGCGTCGACTCGCGATCTCCTCGGGAATCGTGCTTTGGCTTCAAAACTCTCAAAATCCTTCATTTTAATGTTGTTTTACCTATATTTTCAAGAAAATCAAGAAAAGTGAAGATTCTGTGCAAAGTAAGATAAAAACACTAAAAGTAGCATAAAATCATGCAAATAAGTCCAAAATATGATCTAAAACATAGGCAAAAACACTATATAAATGCAATGCATCAATAATCATGTTGTAAGAGCAAGTGTTTGGAATACTACAATATCATGATAACTTTGCTTAAGTTATGACACATTTGTCTTTGGCCCTTACAACTTTAGTAGAAAAATGGTCCCATTTATGGGAATTAAGTGATAGATGTGGAACTAAGTGCTATATGGAGCAAAGTGCCAAATTAGAAATAATGGAAGCCACCTCTTGAGTCCATGGGAGCCACCTTCTAGAGTCCCTCCATTCACATTTGATTGGACCATGGTGAGCCTTTGCCGGCTTTTGTTTTGTGGGCTTTCCCAGACGTGGGTTAGTCTTGCTTCCAGACGTGAAGGACTTTGTTTTGCTTTGTTCCCACTACTCTGTCTATGATACTTTGATATTCATGAGTTAATAATGCTATCACTAGTTCCTTTGTGACATTTTGGTACTCATGGGATGAGTACATCTTTTGTGTCCATAATGATTTTGATACTCATAAGTTAGAAATACTAACTTATCATGATTTAGTTGGGTTCTTCATATCATCCGTATGCTCTATGTTTAGGTTGTCATTATGGTATGAGTTTTAAATATCCATTTGATAAATTCCGTATTGATGCTTCTCTTTTGCATATAATATGACTTGTTTAAAAAGTAATGAAAAATGTATTTTGTTGCATGGGCAAAGTAGATCTTATTGAGTTTTATAGCTCACTCTTTTGGCTTTATATAATACAGGTTAGCTTTGGTTGCTTTTTCCTTGGGGGCAATGAAGGAGGAGTTGAGAGGAAATTTTGCTAATACACTCTTGCTTAGTTGATGTAGTAATGTGATGCATATGCTCATGTATATATATATTTTTTATATAGAAGATGTTTGAGCAATTTTGAATATAATATCACATTGTACGTATGACCTAGTTGTATAAATGAAGTTTGATGTTGACTCTATCTTTGTGGTTGGTTGATGATTAATGATTTGATTACATGAATTGTCATTCACCTAGGACTATGTTAACAAAGTTGTTCTTAAATTTTGTTTGATGTGATTTTGGATCTTGGGAATTTCGTGTTAAACAGAAAAGATATTAATTTTATTCCTAGGGGTGTGACATATGGCAAGCTCATAAATTAGTTGTTGTATTTTGTGAATCTCCGATGTCTTATCCATATTTTGTGAAATATCAAACTAGAAAGGGTTGTTTGTCAATCATATAGTTGATATCAGCAATACTATGGTTGATATCAACCATTCGCACCTTACACTCTGGTGAAGGTCCGAGACTAGATAGACAAATCAAACTCTGATCTATTATAGTTGATATCAACGATACTATGGTTGATATCAACTATAAAATAGAAAAATTACATACAAGCATACAAATGTGAATGCACTAAGATCTCGTCTGTTAACTATACATACCACGTGAGTAACATTACAGAAATGAATACATTAATGAATACACGATATTGAACGCATAAAATCAATCGTCGCCTATCTGCCCACTAAACAAGGCAAGACTAATGATAGCCTGAAGATATGGAATATCATCTTGACTAAAATCCATTGGCTTATTACAAATTAGATAATCCATATATTTTATTACAAAAACACCACAATCAACACCAGAATACTATGCAGGATAGTTTGGAGCCCATGTTGTTTCATATTTTGATAAATCCCATGCTCGAGATAATGTAGGAATACCTCTAGTTTAGAACCGTATATGTGAATTCAATAAATCAACCTGCATTAACAAATAATTAGACAATCAAAAATAAGGGTCTAACGGAATACACTCATACCATGAAATAACTTACCACACGCTTATAGGCAGATTTGTCTATTCTCCTTGGAGTCAGTAAAGAATTATAAATGGTTATTGTTTTCTTATCCCTTTGTATATACATGAGCCACCAATGATCGCTGTTGCACCCTGGGACCATAATTCTGTACATTTGCTTCAGAGCATCCTTAGTTATATGTTCCACGAACATATAGGCGGCTCCAAATGCCTCGCGTTCATTCATAGAAAAAAAACAAGGAGAAAATGTAAGTAATATCTATATACTCTTCTTTCCTTTGGTTATTTTTACTTCTATCTGCGAGAAGGACGACATAAGAATCAATAGCCTGCATGCAAAAGACAAAAATACATTAATGAGTATACTATAGTGTATAATGTATTAAGAATTTATACCTGGGTAAAACTTACATCTTCTCCTAGTTGTTCCCCAAACAATACTTAATAAATCTGTGATTTCAATATTCTGTAGGGCTCGCCCTTATGGAATTCTGCTAATGGGAGCTCCATATATCTCTTTATTTGGTTGTATTTGTCATCACTTATTTTATCATATCCACAATAATCAATTCTGCCCATAAACTACAAAAAACAAATCATTGTTAATGAAATAGATGGCATACTAAGAATAATGGTTAAGTTTATCGAATAATACCTTATCTACATATGGTTTTTCCGGGGCTTTTTCATCAATTACAATAGCCTCTGTGGGCTGTACAAGTTTCTTTCTTTTCGGGACTTGGGAATAAGGTGAGGCCAGTGCCCTCGACTTGAATCGTCACCTCTTTCCTTTCCCCTTGGACTCAACTTTTGGGGGTTTTGCTCCTTCAGCAGTAGCATCATCATCAGCATCATCTTCTCCTTCTTCTGGATTGTCGGCTGAAGCTTTCTCATGTTCTTCTTTTAGCCTATCATATAAAGCTATAAGATCCTGTAACTTTTTTTCATATTCATCCCTTAGTCCCTGAATTTTATTTTCATACTCTTCACATTAGGCTTCTGTGGCTGCAATGAGCCCTTGCTTCTCATCATTCAGGCCCTTTTTTATAGACTCAAATTCAGAAGATGCGGCTTCGAAGGCTAGTTGCGCATCCTTGTTCTCTTCAACAAGCCTATTTATTTTGCTGACGAAATGATCCAGAGCAGCTTTAAAGCATCTGCGGAGAACCTCATCTCTCTCCGCAATAACCATGGCTAAATCATGTTTTAGCCTATCATTTTCTATACATGTACGTAAAATATCCAGACTATCTACGGCGGTGTATCTACATTTCATTCAACTAGCTGTGTGTCTATATTTGCTTCAACTAGCTGTGTAGCTACAATTGGTCCATCTAGGAGTTTATCTACATTTGGTATATCTTCTTCACAGTATAACAACAACTTGCCTGATGATTCTTGCACATCAGTTTCTGCACCAATCTCAAAAATAATCTGCAAACACGATATTGAACCTTAATTAGACTTCTCAATAAGGGTCTCAGTGAGAAGGACACAAGCTAGGTTACATACCATTTGCTAATTCACATCTTTCAATAAATTAAAAAAATGTGTTTCTTCTTCTAAATTTCACATTGGCCCACCGAAATAGGTGAGGATGAGCACCTTCAACCTTCATATTAGTAAATAATTAGCAGTGCTCATAGAACCACGCCTACAAAAAAAATAAGTTATTAGCTAGATAGATATTATGACATTCATTACACATAGTAGGATCAAAGAGATAATTACATTAAGCAAGATGCCACAACCTGAAAATTGCATAGATTTTTTCTTCTTCAGGCTTCTTGACAAATCTTATATAAGATATCTATGTACAACCTCAGCCCAGTTGTATGTGTGGAGCTTTGTCAAGTCTTCCACATAATTAACAAATAAAGAATTCAGGGTGTACGTAACACCACAAAATAAGAATATGCAAAATATATACAAAATACTATGTTTCAGCATCTTCTCTTCATCCAAAATTTCACCATTCTCCCCTCTCAAGCCTTTGAGCTTCAATTCAAGTGCTTTCCTTGTTATTAATAAGCCCTTGAATTCCTCGTTGTAGAATGTTGTACCGGGCATATCAGCATCAAATTTAATAAGCTCTCCAGAATTGGATAGCCCTAGGATGTCTACCACATCCTTAACGGAGAATTCTAGAAATATTCTATTAATGAGGAATCCTTTCCTTTGCTCATCCTAATTATTTCTCAAATACTCGATTCCTAACATATCCAGAGCTATGCTCGGGCCTTGTAAGAAATGACTAAAGGGGGGTCCGGGCCAACATCTAAATCAAATTATTGCCCTCTGATATTTCTTTCATGTATTTTTGGAGTCTTGACATGGAGCACTTATTAAAATTTGGCCACTTGCTTTCCTTTGCCTTCTTCTTCCCTTTTCTCGGGATATGCGGGTACCAATATAAATTTATCATTATTGGCTGAACTAGAGTCTGAACAAGAGGCTGAACTAGAGCACCTCATTTTTCGCATCCTTCAATGATGATAGGTCTGTCAAAACATAGGAGAATATGACAACAAACTATGATATGGCAAGAAGTGAATCATATTATGATTGATATCAACCATACTATAGGGTTTTTACAGTTGATATCAACCATATTATGGTTGAAATATGGTTGATATCAACCATATCATAGTTACCCGACGACCTCTGTCAGTCGACATAGGCTTTCTACAGTTGATATCAACATAATATGGTTGATATCAACCATATCAAAGTTACCCGGCGACCTTAGTCTTTTTACAGTTGATATCAACCATATTATGTTGATATCAACAAACAATAATAAAGCATATCATAGTTACCCGACGACCTTTCATAGTCGATATAGGGTTTTTTTCCAGTTGATATCAACCATATCATAGTATATCGACGACCTTTTATAGTCTATATAGGGTTTTTGCAGTTGATATCAATAATATTATGTTGATATTAACCATATCATAGTTACCCGACGACCTCTGTCAATCGACATAAGCTTTTTACAATTGATATCAACATAATAATAATAAAGCATATCAAAGTTACCCGACGACCATTGTCTTTTTATAGTTGATATAAACCATATTATGTTGATATCAACAAATAATAATAAAGCATATCATAGTTACCCGGCGACCATTCACAGTCGATATAGGGTTTTTTCCAGTTGATATCAACCATATTATGGTTGATATCATCTATATCATAGTTCCCCGATGACCTCTGACAGTCAATATAAGGTTTTTACAGTTGATATCAACCATATTATGTTGATATCAACAAACAATAATAAAGCATATCATAGTTACCCGAGGACCTTTTACAGTCGATATAGGGTTTTTTTACAGTTGATATCAACCATATTATGTTGATATCAACCATATTATGTTGATATCAACCATATTATGTTGATATCAACATATAGACTGTCAGAGAAGAAGAACTGATGAATAAAATATACCTTAATACCTTATGATGTAGAAATAATTGGATCAAAGAATCGTCGGAGGTAGGAGACAAGGACGAAATGAGGCGAGCTTCGGATACGCCATTGAGCTATACATGACGGTACTTAGAATCAGGAGAGAAGAAGAAATGATGAATAAATTTTATCTTATAATCGGAAGACGAAAGCCTTGCAGGTCGGACGAGAGTTGGGAGGTTCGCGGAGGGCACGCCAGAGAGAATGGGGCACGAACAGGGAGACTTTGCCGTACGGAGATAAAGAATAGCCGGAGCTAGGGACGAAGATGAAAGGAGATGGTTCCGTGGGCTTGGGATTTTTTTAGATAGCGAAAGGGCGCGGGAGCTTTTTGGTTCTTTTTCACAGCTTCGAAAGTAGTGGTAAAACCCTAACTAGTTAACCAAGTTTAAGCGGAGAGAAATAACAGGGGGTGGACGGCGACAGTAATAGCTTTGTGCACAGTGTCGAAACGGCAGACGAGCCTCGGGATACACATGCTGGCCAGCTGTCTTTAGAGATTCGTGGGCGGCAAATTAAGGCACCTAGGCGAGAATTTCTCGCCTGGGTACCCAGGCTAGGCCATTTCCTCCTAGTTAGATGTCATATGTCTTGGCACCAATATCTCTTTCCTATTAGGCCTAAGCCCCAATTAGCTCATCTAAATTATTTGGAGTAAATGCTTAGCCCCATTCTTATTATAGATTGATTAATATAAATTGTCTATTTGATCCTGCCTTGATCTAATATCTATAATATCCTAAATGGAGTTGAATTAATATATAATTTGATCCAAAATAATCCAATCATACTAGATCCTAAGCATTTGTGTTTGTTTCTAATGTTGAACAAGACAAATCATCATAGTAGTGAGAGATATCTAGCAATATATCGCTGCTACTCAAGTTATAGAAAAATATTGTTAGCCGATAACTCCTAGCCAATAGCAAGTTTTCTATATATATGCAATATAATTCTTTTGTCTAATGAAATTCTAGATTGGACAAGTGTACCACACTTACTATTCCAATTATGTGAAAATGCCATAAGCAAGAGAACACCATCTCCTAGGTATGACCACACACTCTTAGTTATACACTCATCGGAGGGGCCCCTATATTATCATACTTTCTTTAGAAGGAAGGGGCAAATCTTTTCTTGATCACTCGTACTTCACAAATAGCTCATAACATACCCAATGATAGTTATTATAACTCCATAGTTATATAGGACCGATAGGCTGTATCAAAGTACATCACCTCCTATATGCAAGTCTCAATGATCTCAAGTCTAGGGGTCAATGCGCCCCCTTATCACTATGAATTTTGACTTGTAACACTCAAGCCATAGTTTTGTGGTGAGTTGGTCCATTATATCCATCACTTGATATACCCATGTGTCTGTATTAATGCTTAGCATTAAACTAGCCCACATACCAGTCTTACATGTACCAAAGTTATCCCTATGAGACTAAGTAAAATCAATCTCTTGTGACATTATTATGTTATTCTACACATCAACGCAAGTGCAACAATTAACATAATGATGACAATGCTTTTATTATAAATGTACATGATATGTATTATTGGTCTCTAGTGCATATACACTAACACATGTATGTCTACATGTAGATGTATTTGGTTACAATTTATCATGATTCATAACACTAGCATAGATATTCCTTTATAGATCATACCATTATACATATCATACTAGTTTATCTTGAGGGGATCATTATATCCACGAGGTGGGTTGGGGTCTATACTAGTGCAGGCCATTGACTCATGACATACATTGGTAGGTGTGTTCACCACTTGCATGGTGAGATTTTGGGTGATGACCCATAAACCATAACTACTAGGTACCAGTTTTGTATAGTTTATCATATTTATCCTGGATATCAATTCATGTAGTTTATCATTTCATGCTTAGCAATAGATATACATTACACCAACATGTTTCAGTTTTTCGTTATAGTTATAGTCATAGTTACAATTACAAATGCAGTTCCAGTTTCTAGTTATAATGTACTTTTCATGCGTGTAGATTTATCCATGCTTTATCTAGCTTTTATGCATGTAGTATATATTTATTCTTTATGATTCACACATTTTCTCTTTTGTTATCATATTATTGTCATATTATTGGCCTCCTCCTTTGGTTATAAGGGACTATCATCTCCCTTCTGGAAAAGGCTTATTGAATAACGTTATTGATCCGTGGGGATTTGTTATTACAGTTGCATAGTAGGAAGATACAAAGCAGTTGGCAAGTCCCTGCAAGCATTGCTACATTTTATAAGGAATAGAGGTGGCTAAAGAATCCATGATATAGATTCATTATTTAGATAGATTGATATGGAGGACATCATATTTATTTTAAGAGATTTTATAGATGTTTTAAATGACATCATTTTAAGTTATTGGTCAAGGATATTGTGCACCCTGACATGGTTTATTATCTTTTAGAAAGATGTATGCCACCTTTAAAGAAATGTTATAGCATATTTTTATCCATTTCACATTATTGTAATTAATTTGATGTTTGTTATAAACTGTGTATAGTAGGGTGTGAAATATAACACAATAGAAATAACAAATTCATTCCCCCATACAGTCATACTATGGATCCTCATGAATAGAGAAGTCCATCAACAATTCATAATTGTACCTTTGTTGTGTAACAAGATCGAATCTTTGAGCAAGAGCTCTTTAAAGTCTTACCTCCATAAATATTCACATGCAATTGGATAGAATCTCTCTACTCTTCTCATGTGGAGGAAAATGATGCAAAAGTATTATGCATTCATTACACCATGTGACTCAATATTTAATAAAGGCACAACACATGAGAAACTAGGGTTTTTATGTATCAGGCTTTTGTACCATTAGACAATATCATGTCACAAGAAATTACCAATATGGTCTATTTTACATCCCTATTGGGATGATTTGACCGAGTTAAAAAATTTAAATTAAATATTTTAATTAAATTATGAAAAAAATTATTGTGTCCAAGCTTCAAAAGTAGAAATTATTATTGTTTGTGATCACTGTTATTATCATACTAATAATAACTATTATCCTTAGTTAATGCTCCATTTGAACTTTGTGTGCAATTGAATAAATTCTTATAATATGAGTAATAATAATATAATTTCATTATATTCTTATTAACAATAAGTGATGATTAGCAACATACTATTACCATTTAATGTCATAATTTAATATAATTTTATTTGTAATACTGCTTTTTTGTAGTTTAAAATATCATACTTGTATAATTCAATCATCATATTTTTGTTATGGGTAATTCAATCATCATATTATTTTTTTTTATCTCATAACAGACTACATTGATATTTTATAGTATTTCATTTTTAGTTTCATTTGATAACTAGGTTTAACATATCGATGGTCTTGTTATTTAAAACAGAAAAAACCTCTCTCTATATATAATTTTCTTCAAATATCATATACAAACAATTTTATCAATCAACTTTAACTATTCCTACTCCATGTGAGCTTATCCAACCCATGTGAACTAGAGTAGCACTTTTTTATGCCCATACAAACTCATCAATTCAGTCAAAATTGGATCTGAATAACCAATCTAAACAAAAAATATAATAATAATAATAATAATAATAATAATAATAATAATAAATTTTCTAAAATAAAAAAACTTTACTTATGCTAGGCTAGCCTAGGTTGATTCAGTCAATTAGACTAATTTGGATCCTTATAATTTTGCTATTTTAAATATTAATTCTTTTATAATAACAATAATTTACATTAATATATAGATTTATGTTACTTTAGTCAACTAATGACCCACCCATAATTTGATTTGGCTATATTGCTTAATTCATGGCCCAAAGTGTGTTTGGTGAGATGTAGCTGTGGATGCCTTAAGCTGTCAATGTTAGATCCACTAGTTTGAAGATGGTAAGACTGAACTTTCTAGTTCCCTTTAAGAGGATAGCCTCTTTGTCATCTTTCCAACATCAACTACTAGTTAAAAGAAAACATTGTATAAGAGAATCCTTTAGATAGGGCTTATGAAAGTCCAACCCCAACTAATTCATGAAGAAAAATGATTTGGCAGGAAAATCTATCTATTTTGTTTTGATTAAATGACCGAAAATCGCCTTGGCCCGATTCGACTACTATAAGAATGGGAGAGTTTGTGAAGCCCCTTCATTTGTAAATTATTTTAATTCCACCAAAAGGAAAATTATTTGCATTTGTAAATCAACTAACAAGTGCACCATTGGCAAAGTAGATAAGTACTCTCAGCATCTGTTTTTAAGTTAAAAAGTGCTTACAAGGAGGATCAAATTACACAACATGTAGCATATTAAACATCAACTTTTTATTCATAACATAGACAGCAATGGAAGGACTTAGCCCTCTCTTTCAGCATTCTCTCTTAGTCTTGCACGTGAAACTTTCATTCTTCTCACATGTTTGGTCTCATGTTGAGGCGATTGGCCACCTTCTGCCCAAGTGATGTATCACACTGCAACCCAAGGTTTACCACCCATTACATGATTGATAGAAAGATTTGATATGTAAGATTTAACATCTATCTTCTTTTTCTTTTCAAAGGGGTGAATGCCTACCTTTGACAGATAGTTTATCCAGACGCTGCGGAGCTCGTAGCTGACCTTGGGGTGGGCTAAACCCTCAGCCCATCGCTGGACGAAACGCTCTTGCCTGAGAAGAGCAGAGGATGTCCAGTTTTAGGACTCAAATCACAAACAACAAGGTGTTGGACCAACTGTTTGAATTGCAGAAGAAGAAACGACAATGGCGATGTACCTGTCAGGTGCCCATGTGCGGTAACGCTCTCCGGGTTGCTTGAAATCGTTTTGCTTTGGAATTATGGACTGTGTTTTTTCAACAATTAACATTTAGATATGCAAATTAAAAAGTTATTTGACGGAGTAATCCCCTTGAATCAACGCAAAATCTCACCTTCTCGCGTCTGCCACTGAGGATGCGATTCGGGATGGGGAACCTCTCAGCATGCCGCAGCGGAGCATGCCTCGACGGATAGTAATCCACCTTGAGGAGGAGGAGGAAGAAAAAAAATGGATAGAACAATCAATTGAATGATCTCGAGGACACAAGATAAATGTAGAAGAAAAGATAAACAAAATTACCTCTTCGTCTCTGTGCATAAAGTTCATCAGGCCGTCGTAGTGGTTGTTGTGGTGAGCGCACTTGGGAGCGTTGACAGGCAGCATGAGGTAGTTGGGGCCCAGGCGGTAGCGCTGGGTGTCGCCGTAGGCGAACACGCGGCACTGAAGCATCTTGTCGTCGGAGTAGTAGATGCCCGGCACGACCAGGCCGGGGCCGAAGGCCAGCTGCTCGTTCTCGTTGAAGAAGTTGTCAATGTTGCGGTTCAGCACCAGCCGCCCCACCGGCTGCAACGGGAGGATGTCCTCCGGCCACGTCTTGGTGTCGTCCAGCGGGTCGAAATCGTACTTGTCCTCCGTGTCCGGATCCATCACCTGCACGTAGAGCTTCCACTCCGGGTAGTTTCCGGCGGCGATGGAGTCGTACAGATCCTGCGTGGCGTGGCTGTGGTTCTTGCCGCCTACCACGATGGCCTCTTCCTCCAGCAGGCACTTCATGCCGCAGGTCGGCTTCCAGTGGAACTTGACGTAGTTCGTCTTCCCTTCCTTGCTCACGAAGGTGTACGTGTTCACCCCGAAACCTTCCATGTGCCGGTAGTCCGACGGCACGCCCACGTCGTCGAACAGGAAGAAGAAGGTGTGCAGGCTCTCCGGGTGGTGCGACAAGAAGTCGAACACCCGCCAGTACTCCTGGATGTGGGATTTCGGGTTCGGCTTGAAGGCATGGATCACGTCAGGGAACTTGATTCCGTCGCGGATGAAGAACACCGGGAAGTTGTTGCCCAGCAGATCCCAGTTGCCCTGCAGTCGCCATAAAAAAACCAAAAAAAAAAAATGTAGCGCATCAACAACTGAATACCAGCGCCACTGAGGCATTTCCACGAACAAATCGCCCACCTCACGGGTGTAGAACTTGACGGCGAAGCCGCGGGGGTCGCGGATGGTCTCCGGGCTGCCGCGCTCGTGGATGACGGTGGAGAAGCGGACGATGACGGGGGTTTGGACGCCGGGGGCGCGGAGGAAGTCGGCGCAGGTGAGGTGGGTCACGTCATGGGTGCACTCGAAGAAGCCCTTGGCACTGGCACCGCGCGCGTGGACGACGCGCTCCGGGATCCGCTCCCGCGCGAAGTGTGCCACCTTCTCGATCGCGTGGTAGTCCTCGAGCAGAATCGGTCCTGCCAGATTTAGTTTCAATTACAACAAATTCAAGGACCTTTGTGCAATAAAATAAATAATAAAAAATACCTCTAGGTCCAACAGTAAGGGCAACATCGTCATTCCACACGGGTGCGCCAGCGTTGGTAGTGGTGAAGTTGGTGTCGAAAGAGCTCGAGGGACGAAACTGTAAAAAACAAATATAGGAGGAGTCAATCATAATTCGAACAATTATATAGTATATATATATGTTTTTTTGTAAAATCTGCCGCACGGATCTAATGTCTCCACAAGCACAGGAAATACTGGATCGGGCACTGCAGCGCGTTGGTCCAAGCATGAGGATCCACAATCCGCGTCATCTAAGCCCACAACTGTGATCATGGGGCCCCTGTTTGGACCAACCAGCTGCAGCTTCCCAACGTATTCCTGTCTTAACGAACACAGCCGAGCAACACCACAAACAGTTAAGTCCTCTCTCGTACGGTTGGATCTGCTGACAACTACGTATAATTTTTTATTTTTACTACAGACCCTATTATAAAAAATTTAAACGTTACGAGAATTATGAAGCTGAAGGAGAAGAAATTTGTAAACTTCTCTACATGAAGAGAGAGAGAGAGAGAGAAAGAGGAGTTAGAAGAGATGCAACAAGTAGCTTAAGCATACCTTGCAAGGATCCATAGGGGCTTTTGAGTTTTGAGGGGAAAGCAAAGGGGGAGGCTGTGTTTGCTTCACTCTGGCTTCTCCACTGAGCTCTTAAATAACGGAGGAGTTGGTTCCCCTCACCACCCGGTTGATCATTGCAGCGTGGCCTACACACAGCTGGAATCGGATGAGGACGAGATATTCAAGCGGTGCATACTAGTGTGGACCCAACCTTAGCATCTTTGGTGCCATGTGATTGCCCCGTACGTCCACATCTGGGCCCCTTGCAATTTTGTTTTATGGACCTTTACTCCCATCTCTGGCTACAATTATGCACATTTACCCTTTATGTTTTTTATAAAAAAATCATAAAATTAACTCAAATGGATTATAATTTGTTAATTTTGATAATTAATTCTATACTTTTTTTAATTTATATCAATATTGTAGTGAATTAAAAGGAAATTTTAAAGGCATATGGAACATAATTTTTTAATGCCTTTTCTAAAATTTCAAAGTGTCATTTTAATGTATTTTTTACCTAAAAAATAAATGAAGCTGTGGATTTAGGACTAAAGAGTATATGTAAGAAAAATTGTGTTCATATATATTTTATGTTACTGAAAGCAAATATATATGTTTTAGTTAGATTTTTATAGTATATATACTAGGTATCTTTTATATATATACTCTGTAAATTTTAAACGGTGCCGTTGCAAATATATAAGTGGCAAACAAATACGATGAGGATAAATTGGTGAATACGATGAAAGGGGAAGGGTAGAATGGTTAGGCTTTTTTCATGAAGGCGAAGGCTGCTGTCACAGGGTTGACCAGTAATAAGGTGTAGCCTGCATGGAAAAGTCAAATATTGCATCACTCGAGGAAAATGGCACTAATTTATTCATTTGTGTGTCACCAATAATTCATTTTTCTAATGTTTAGTATTAACATTGGAAAAATGAAAGAGAAATCATTTTTTTTCTATTCTATGGGGGTAGAATATATTAAGAAGGGAATCGATTTTATATTATTTGTTGTTTTATAAAGATAAGGGATATGGTTTCAGAAAAATTATATTTTTTTATTTATATATAATTATTTTTTAAAAAAAATCTAAACCCACTATTGCATAAATACTAATCTGAGTATCTAAAACTGTTATAAATAAATTAAGTCATGTATTTAATACATCAAGTCACGTCTTCACCGATTACTTTTGCCCATATTTAAGGAAAAAAATATTTATATTTCATGCAATTATGGTATTCTTCGATAATAAAAAATAAATAAATAATAATTATCACGTGCCACGGACGTGAATGGTAAAAAAAATTGCCGTGCGTATTAAGTACAGTAACAGCAGTTTTAAATACGGATTCCAGGTGCACATGCAGTGGGGACAAAGGATGGCAGGCGAGGGCGACGCGACACAGGCACGTGGTTGGAAAATCCGCAAATATGGGACAAATAAAATCTTCAAACTTTTCCAGACCCGTCACCCTAGCCGCCCTCCAGATAAAAACTCCAATGAATTTTACTGCCACTCTTCCAGATCAATGATCCAAGAAGAAAACAATTCGAGCCGGAGCTGGATCCGGAAGAAAGTTGTTCAGACATTATCATCAAGATCATGACTCTTGCGTTGCTTCGCAGTTACTGCCTTTCCGGCCCCAGCATCAGTCAACCATCTGCTACAGGAAAAAGCAAGCAGCTCCACCGGTGGATCCACGGCGTAGCTGCTGCTGCTGCTACAACTGCAGCTGGGCCCAGGCTGAGCTGCTCCCTTATCTCGAGCTTGTGGCCTCCTCCAGTGCTAAGAAATATCCCCAGCTTCAATTATTCGCCGAGTCGATTCCCTGATTGGGGCCTTTTTGTCGGTTTCTCCAATTAACCTGCCAACTTGAACAAGATAAGGACCGGCGTCCGGCTTTGGTCAGCTGACGAGAGTTTCAAGTTAAATTAAGATCTCCAACCTATGGCGGAACGGCGTGTGGTTGGCAGAGTTCTAGATTGAGCTGCTTCTTTTCCTTGCGAAGACAAGCGATTCAATCCATTCTTGGCCAGCGCAGTAAACGGACTGGAAAGTCTGTGTACGTAGGAGAGAGTCAATTGCAGGTCTCATTCAGCTCAGTGAATCGTGATGTCTTTGATGGAACGACGAGAGGAGGAGAGCGATGGATCCATTGAATGTAATTAAGAAGAAGAACACAATCAAAAGTTGAGTCCTGCAAGTAATTGTAACCGCAGGATATATATGTATATATATATATAATTCATAATTTTTATAAAAAATAGAAGAAATTGATGAGTAAAATCTCAATCATTAACACTTTTTTTTATTCTATCTTAGATACTTTATCTTTATTTAGGTAGTATTGTGTTGATACTTCTCTGATTGTAGGGCTAAAGATGTTTTATTAGAGCCTGATATTGTTTTGTTATTGAGCCAAATCTTTTGTTTTTTTTTTTTTCCTTAACATATTGAGGTTAAAAGGGTGAGTTTGTGTTTGCTTATTAAAAATTGCTAATTTTGAGTATTTGTGTGGACTAGGAAAAGCAATAGGTGAGGACATAAGTGTTATCCAATATGACAAGATCTCAAAACTTATCTTCGACCCCCACAAAGTTTGAAAAAACATGCTCTAAACCTAATCCACTAGAGGAATCAGGCACCCATAGGAATACCTGACCAGCTGAGTGATAACAAGCAACAATGGCACAAGTAGAACCAACAAAAGCTACGTCGTGAAACCAGTATGAGCAATGCGATGACATGTAACATATCTAGCATATTGAGGTTAAAAGGGTGAGCCAAATCTATGTTTGCTTAGTAAAAGTTGCTAATTTTGAGTATTTGTGTGGACAAGGAATGGCGGTATTTGTCAGGTCATAAGTTTTACCAAACATGATAAGATCCTAGAACCTAAATTTGATCTATCAGGTCATAAGTGGGAAGAAAAGCAGTGAGGTTGAAGAGAAAAATGTTTTCTCCCTCTTTTGGAGAGAATGCAAAAAGGGAAAAAAGTGGTCCCCTTTTCTTGCCCTTCAAATCTGCTCCTCCAATACAACAGATGAAAAACTAGGTTTCTTTCTCTTCTCTCCAGTTTTCACCCCAATAAAATAGGCCCTAAATCTAATTTCATTAGAGAATCAGACACCCATAGGAATACCCCAAGTAGCATGAGCGATGACAAGCAACAATAGCATGAGTAACAAGCGGAATCAACAAAAGCTACATGGTGAA
Organism: Costus lasius; assembly: GCA_027563935.2. Lineage (NCBI taxonomy): Eukaryota > Viridiplantae > Streptophyta > Magnoliopsida > Zingiberales > Costaceae > Costus > Costus lasius. The sequence goes on from CM050448.1 coordinate 103,399,518, forward strand.
ACAATATGAATAATGCGACGACATATGAGTGGCACCAGCATGAGCATCGTAGCAACAACACGAGTCAATAATCGCAAAAGAGCATGAGATTGCTTGAAGTTGAAATTGGAGTAACAAAAATAGTAGCAACACTTTTTGGGTAAGGCTTATAATAATAATTTAGTAATTTATTTACTTTGAGGCAGGTTTGGGTTCAGGTTAGGGGTGTGCACAGTTCGGTTAACCGAACCGTGCAGTAAATTTTCGTCCCAAACCGAACCGAACGGTTCAGGGAATTTGAAAACCGTTGACCCGGTTAACCGTATTATTTATTTAAAAAAAATATTTAAAATTATATAATAATTTAAGATAAAAAAAATATAAATATTCTCGGTTAACCGTTAGTTTACGGCGGTTAACCGTTGGTTTTCTGCGGTTAAGTGTTGGTTTTTGACGGTTAACCGTTGGTATCGATGGTTAACCGGTTTGATTTTTTATAAAATATTTATTTATATATATAAATAAATATTATATATATAAATATTATATGTACGGTTCGGTTCGGTTAACCGCGGTTCGGCAAAGTCCCGAACCGTTCCCGAACCGTGAACCGTTATATCTGGGAAAAAACCGACCGATCAAAGAACCGTCGGTTCGGTTAACCGCCAGATCGGTTCGGTTCGACCGGTTTTTTTTGCACACCCCTAGTTCAGGTTCAATGTAGAGTTTGAAAATTCTATACCCAATTTTGACATGACTTATAAAAGTTGGGTTTTATTGGAACCTAACTTGCCACTTATCACATTAGGTCATTAATTTTGCTTGGTCTATATTTTTTAAAAAAACATTTATCTTTGTTGCAAATATGTCACAACCCCCACAAAGAGAATAGTCTAAGGGTAGAACTATCTATAGAGTCAAAATCAAGTACTACTCAATTGAAAATCTCTCTTACATGTAGATAAAATATGATAAAAACCAACGAGGTCTAAATAGACAATTCTTTAATCAAAACTATCTATAGAGTTAAAATCAAGTACTACTCAATTGAAAATCTCTTTTACATGTAGATAAAATATCGATAAAAACCAATGAGGTCTAAATAGACAATTCTTTAATCAAAACTCTACTATTGATTTTTCACATGTATCTACACAAATCGACTTAGCTTCAATAGGAGGTTATTCTGAATTCCTTTAGAACTTTCTTGTTATTTATAGGTTATGTCACAAACTAGTAAAAATTAATCCCACCAATGTTATATTCAGTAGAAAAGAAGAGGAGATCATATGAGAGAAGATGGAAAGTAGAAAGAAAAATTACTTGATGATGATAAGTTTTACAAAGGGGAGAAGATGAACCAATATATAGGGTTCTAAAAGAAGAAATATCCCTTTTTTAAGAAACAAAGGTCACCTTAAGGATATCAAAAAGGTTAGAACAAAAGACATGTGTATAGTTTAAAGAAGATAATCTTTCACAATACCATATTTTTCAAACACACACCACTAATCTCAATGCTTTAGATGTTGCAAGAGTGCCTATGCCTATGATCATGATCATGTTTGTTATGAATTTGTAACACTAAATGATTAGGCAGTTAATGATATACTAGTGTGTGATGAGTTTATTAGTACTAACTAGCGACCACTTTATAGATATAAACTTTCTTAAGAAGTTGTCCTCAAATTGTCTCGAGAAAGGCATATGAGGCATATAATCAAACCCTTGAGACAAAGCTCTTGTGAAATGCTTAGGAAAGTCTTAAGAAGAAAAAGAAGCTATTTTTAAAATGGTCTCATGAGAAATTTTGAGAAGTTAAGATCTCGAGAGACAAGTGGTATATTACGTCGTGTTCGGCCAAGATTTGCTCATTTGCAAATTAAGATTATGTGAGATTCTTAGCAACTAGAAGATTCCACTCGATTGGGTTTGACTAGTAAAAAATACTCACAAAAGCATATTCTCAATGGCATAAATTGACTAATCCAAGGGGGAGCAAAATTATTAGGCTTTTCTAGTAGATATACCATAACCTTATAAAGACAAGGTGCTAAGGGGTAGAAACTATCTAAAGAGACAAAATCAAGTGTTGCACAAGATTGATAAACTTGCATGACTCAAATAGGAAATTTTTCAATCAAAATTGTATACTCAATTTGCATATATATCTACACATATTGACTTGAGCTTATGCGGCAGAGATGTCCCGAATCCCTTTGGGATATTCTTCTTATTTATAGGTAGAGTAAAGATAGAAGCAATAAAGAGGATTAAACTTGTTTTTTATGTTTACTTATAAATGTCTATAACTAATTCATATCAATACACATTTAAGAAGCTCTTCGCCTAATTGGTGGGAGAGAGGGGTGAATGAGAGCCGTCACATGAAAGCAGTGTTAGTGACAGTGGAATCTTGGAGGGGTTTGAAAAGATGAGGCTTCCGAGTGTGACTCAACTATGCCCCCATGTGGTGGTGGAAGATATGATTATGACAAGAAACAAAAAGATGATGTGAAATGTTCATCTAACCAAATATAGCTTTGCCTTGATCCACCATAATACATAATTTAGTTGTCCAAAATAGCTTTGCCTTGTTCATCTAACCAAATATAGCTTTGCCTTAATTTGTCTATTTAATGACAAATTAATTTTGTTTTTTAAAAACATTTTTTTCCTATTAATTAAATTAAATATTTCCTATTAAAGATATATTTTTTTTGCCCAAGGCACATGAATCTCAACTTACTAGGAACATTTTTTTTATCTACCTTTCATGTCACAAATTCCGATTTCTTCTTGAGCCTAATCTTGTGGGTCTTTCTACATATTAATTCCTAGCTTCAATACTTTATTCTATCCAACTAAAAGTTTGGCTTCACGACATCAAGTATAAAGCTGATGACTTAGTTTATTATTATCTTTGTCTAATCCAGCTACAAACTTTGGTATCATAAATGACCACGTGAATATACGTCATAGTTTGGATAAAAAATTATATCCTAGGCATGGTCGTAGGTCCATGCATCAACTGAGAACATATGTTAACTATTTGGACACAAATCACTGAGCATTGATGGGTGAAAAAGAAAGTAAAATTTGTGATAAAATTTTATAGATTTTAACTAAATTATATAGATTTGCATCAAAATTGGTAGCACTTACCTAAATTTTATAAGTTTTGACTGAATTTCATAAATTTCGATCAAATTTTAGAGATTTTAACTAGCAAAATTCATATATTTCGATTAAATTTTATAGATTTTTATCAGCATCCTACACAATTGATTAAATTTTATGAAATTTGATTAATATTTTATTAAATTTAGTAAATATTTTATAACATTGGTCCAAATCAATAAAATTTTAATTAAATTCTATGAAATACAGCTAAAATCTATGAAATTTTTTGTTTTCTCATGTTATTTGTGATTCGTGCCCATTAATTACTTTTAAGACATGTGTTTATGTCTAATATTAACGCTACCTAAAAAATTAGTGCATCTATTTTGCATGATGATTTAGGGCTAAAATAGTATTATTTTTTTTATTATTTGGGAAAAGAAATGAGGATGATGAATTGTCATTATCATGTAATAATGGCGCAAGGTTGTGCCAATAACAAGTTAGGTTTTCCTGACCTGCACAATCCGTGAGGCCACACAAATTGATTCCGGAAGATCAAATGTCTGCTCAAGCGTTCCAATTGGTTGGCCATTAATGCAGAAAATATCTTTTGCCCATACTAGCCGCCACTTGGCTTCTCGAAGCTATGATTTCTTACTCCTGTTTAGAGGTGGCCAACGGGCCAGGCACGACACGATCCGTTGACCAAGTCAACAGGCCACGGGCGGCCCGTGGCCCGGCTCAGGTCGTGCTGGGCCGAAGGTTCGCGGCCCGTGGGCCGGGTCAGGCACGGCCCATAGGCGTGCCGGGCCAGGCACGGCACGGACCCGTGCTCGGCACGACCCGCGTGCCGGGCCAAGCACGGCACGGACCCGTGCTCGGCACGGCACGCGGGCCGACACGGGAACGGCACGAATCGTTTGGGCGGCAACGTTCGAAAATTTGAATTTAGCATGCGTTTTTACCCAAATAGCCCTACAACGGTTTGAAAAAAATTAAAAGTTAGGGATACAATTGTCTTTATGTTATAAAATTACCATTTTAGCCCCTTTTAATAATTAAAAATATGGGATAAATATGTAAATTTATACCCAATTCATCCCTATAAATTGACCCCCCAACCCTCTCATTTCTTCACACAAGTTTCCAATTAACTTTGGATTAATTTCTCATTCTCTCTTAATACTCTCTTAATCTCTTTTCTAAGTCTTGAGTTTCAATTAGCCATCAAGATTTCAAAGCTCCCTCGGTCTAGTCACGTGGAGAAGATCAAGTAAGTAGTAAATTAATTTACTTTTAGTCTTTTATAATGTAATTGTACTTAAATTTAAATTATTCTAATATAAATTTTTTTCATAATTATGTTTAAGTTAAGGTTGTTGAAGGCTGAAACCTCAACTTCTTAGTTCTTACTAAGCGATCTTCAAACACGTGATAAGGTAATTTTTTAATGTATAATTTATTATTAGTAAGTATTTAATCTTATTTTATAAATTTTTTGGCTAACTTTTAATATTATATGTAGAATTAATGGCGGGATTTAACAATACATGGGATTTTTTGCCATGGGAGCTTGAGGCAATAGAGCAGGAGCTAATGGGGACAACTAACCCCGTTATGCCACCCGATCAAGATCAAGATGCTAACCCTCCGCCTTACGACCCAAATCAACAACAGCAAGATCATGTTGAATTTGAGCCTACTAACACTATGCAGGTAGAGGAGGGATGCAGTGCAAACCCTCACGAGTCTACTGTGTCGGGTTCAAGAAAACGCACGAGCGACGTTTGGAAGAGCTTCGATGTGGTGATGATTAACGGCGAAGAAAGAGCCAGCTGCAAGAAGTGCAAAAAAGTCATGACTTGCAAATCATCGGGTGGAACTGGTCATTTGACTCGCCACATCAAAAGTCATCAAACTCAAATCGATCGTGCATAGGCTACTCTAAATCTTTCCTCTAGTTCTTTTGAAGTTTTTAATTATTCTACTGAAGTTCTTAGAAAAGAATTAGCTAAATTTATTGTTTGGGATGAACAACCATTTTCTTTAGCAGAAAATTATAAATTTAAAAAATTTATACATAAATCACTACAACCTAAATATAAAAAAGTAAGTAGACAAACCATGCGTAGGGATGCTATAAAAATTTTTTCTGAATATAAAACTAATCTTTTACAAGCTTTAATTACATTAACTTCTTGTATTTCTTTAACATCTGATATTTGGACCAGTAATCATTCTGATCAGTCATACATGTGTATTACGGCACATTGGATAGATAGTGAATTTTTTATAAAAAAAGAATTATTGCATTTAAAATTTTTGAATATCCTCATACTGCAAATGCTATAGTTAGACAATTTCATAGCATTTTACATTCATATAATATAATTAATAAATTTTTTTCAATTAATTTTGATAATGCAAGTAATAATGATAGTGCAATTGATAAATTAAAAAGATTGTTAAATCCAATATTTAATGGTGCTTTTTTTCATATACGATGTGCATGCCATATTCTAAACTTATGTGTTCAAGATGGAATAAGAGAAGTAGATAAACATGTAACTAAATTAAGAAATGCTGTTAGATTTGTTACTTCTTCTACTTCTAGAAATTAAGATTTTAGACAAATATGTAAATCTTATGGTTTGTCATATAAAAAATTTAAACTTGATATTAAAACACGTTGGAATTCTACTTATGATATGCTAACAATATGTTTTCCATTTAAGGATCCTCTTACATTATTTTATAATGAAAGAATGTCTGATGGAAATATTGAAGAAAATGATTGGGATAAAGCAAAGTTATTACATAATATTTTAGAAATTTTTTATAATGCTAGCACTCATTTATCTGGTGTTTATTATCCTACATCATGTTTAATTTTAGAACATTTAGTTTTAATTAGTGAAATTTTTTCTCAATATAGACATGATGAAAATGTTTTTCAAGTAATTTTTAAAATGGAAATAAAATTTAAAAAATATTAGAAAAATATATCTCTTTTATATTGTTTAGCTTCAATTATGGATCCTAGATTAAAATTAGAAGGTGTTCATATTTTATTAGATGAATATTATAAAAATATGGAACTTGAAGGAGTAGATGAGAAAAAAAAATAAAGTTTCTACCTTATTAGATGAAATGTATAATGCTTATAATTTAAAATTTGGAAATACAATGAATCCAACATCCTCTCAAACTAATGTATCTACTAGTAATAAAAATATTACAGAAAGAATACGCACAATTTTAAATAGAAAAGGAACATCAGCAAGTCGATCTAGTAATTTTAATGAATTAACATTTTTTTTAGAAAATAATCATACATCTTTACTCACAGAAGAACAAATAGATAATTTTGATATTTTATCATGGTGGAGATCACAAGGAAAATCATATCTTGTGGTTTCTGCCATGGCACGTGATCTACTAACTCCTCCGGTGTCTACTGTAGCATCGGAGTCTTGTTTTAGTGCAGGTGGCAAGGTGCTGGACGAGAAGCAAAGCCGAATGAACGAAGCAAGCGTGGAAATGTGTATTTGTCTTAAAGATTGGCTAGATGCTGAAGATCGTCTTCAAGATAAAGGTGGTCATTCAACTTCATCGGATGATGATGAACAAAGTCTTGGAAGTGCAAGCGGAAGCAACAATGGATAAACGTTGTAATAAATAATTATAAAAAAAGTTGTAAAAAAGTTGTAGAAAGAGTTGTAAAAAGAGTTGTAAAAAGAGTTGTAAAAAGAGTTGTAAAAAGAAGAGAACTACGTAGACCTGATTCCTCCTTTGAGTGGGGTACGTAGGCAGCCTGTAATGGATCCGGTCTAAAATATATAAAATTTTAATATTTTTTCAAAAATTTGTGCAATATACATTCTCAATTTCTCAATTTTTTTTATTTTTTTTAATTTGGCCCATGGGCCACAATCGGCCCGTGGGCCAACTTTGGCCCATGGCCCATAATCGGGACGGGCCAAACACGGCCCGCGTTTCTCATTTGGCCCGTTGGGCCGTATTTGGCCCGCGGGCCGTGCCTGGCCCGCGTGCCGGATCCGTGCTCACTCTCCGGCGGAACCGTGCCTGTGCCGACACGCCTAATCGGGTCACGGGCCGTGCCGAGCCGAAGAAATTTTCCACCGTGTCGTGCCGGGCACGGCACGATTGGAAACGGGCCGTGCCAAGCACGGCCCGCCAGGAACCAGGCCCGGGCTCGGGCACGGCCCATGCCACCTCTACTCCTGTTGTCAAAACTGGCGCACAAAATTCCTGCAAGGTCAATAGTAAAACAACTACAATATAATTAATTTTAAAAATATTACAAATCTTACTCTTAAGAGTTGGATTATATTTCACTTGAGCTGCCACCAGTTATACTTAAAATTTCTTCTTATAAATGCAATCTAAAAAATATTTATAAAGCAGGTCAACATAGCACTCATATATCGAGTAGACTCATATAAGGTCATTAACAAGAGTTAATTAGTCAACACAAGACTTTGCTAATCAATATTAATTAAACATAATGCTCAAACGATGAATTGTACTCAAACTGCCTTGTTCATCTCTACATTTAAGTTTTTGTATTGTTTTGTAAAGAAGAAATGAAATTAGAAACTTAAATAAATGAATATGTATATATATATAGTAATCAAAATCTTTAAATTCTAAGTAAAACGATCCATATGATTATTTCTGTATGAATATATGTATATATATATATATATATATATACACACGATAGATAAAAAAAATAATGCAAAATTTAATCATATGGTAACATAAGCATGTAAATAAATTTCAATTTTTAAGGAGATAAGGGAATTATTGTAAACAAATATTCAATTGTTAACGCATAGAAGTAGAAAAAGAAGAATTGCAGGGAGATGAATGAAACACTGACGTAATCAATTGGGCTTCAACTGTACAGCGCCATCTAACAGTGGCCGCGGTGGTATAAGCTACACCGACGGACGAAACGGAAGAGGCCGCAACAAGGAGAGAGACGAAAATCCAAATAAATTTAATATATATATATATATAATCAAAATAATTAAAAGATTAATAATGTTTAATCAAATTAACTGAAATTCGTGAGAGTACTCTACTAAAGTAATTGTTAGATACCAGAAGTCAAAATAAGTGCAAAATTTAGATATAATTGGTGTAATTTTTCTACAAAACTAATCAAGTGACACTTGCATTGTGCAATATCCCAAGAAATAAACAGCACACAGATAGCTAATTTTGTCTATTAAATACAAATAAATAAATAAACAAAGAGATACTAAAAGTGATCAAACTTCTAAAGGACTGTTATGATGGACAGGGATAACTGAATCCATAACAGATAATTCGAAAGTCCAAAGGCCTAATTGACGTCTCATAACCATGTGCTAGGTTTTTTTTTTCTCTCTCTCTCTTTGAACAGGTATTATAAATAATAATGCACAACTAGATGCATCAAACTTGGTTAAAGCAAAATCTGAAGAGAGTTTTCAACGATTAACAATTTATTACTGACAATGCACGAAAGAACACGAGAGCATGCTCAACTTACGATGCATCTTTTCCACTTGACATAGAGCAAAATTATATCTCTAGCGAAATGCGAAATGGAAGTTTGATAGGCTTAGACACAGATTATGTTATATGATTTCTCGATATTACTGGACTTCGATTGTCAATCTAAAATTAAAGTTGTTTCGTATCTTATTTTCCTTGCCTTACAAGCAGCAAATAATAAAAATTGCAAAGCGAATAGAGGTTATGCATTCGACATGTCTAAACTAAAAGATTGTTTGACTAATATGAATGATCTAAAAGTTTGAGCTTTATATAAATGCAGTTCAATTTGGGACCTAAATGTGGAAAAACCACAAAAAAAATCATCAAGGACAGTAAGCAACTTGAATCAAAAGATTAACAACAAATAAATATCCCGCTATCACACACATTTGGCAACACCAAAATATGGAAACACAAACGAGTAATGCCAACGAGCTTCAAACTAATGAAGTTCATTTGTTTGCACACAAAAAATCCACCAAAATCCAACTTGCCAGCGGAGTAGATGTTGACTAAAACTTTATTGCAAATACAAGTGTATGCGAATATGATAACGATATTCCAATTTCTGCCAGATAATGCAAGAGCGATGACAGTTTTTGGAATTCTGCATAAACAAATGATCAACATGTGCTACAAAATTAGATACCCTCCATGAAATGTAAAAAGACTAAATGAAGTTTAATACGTTTTATCCACACACAAGTATAATTGGAACAAATAAAAGAATGTCTGAAAATTTACTCTACTTCAGTTCGAAGTTACAGAAAAAACTTTTGATTCTTATTCACAGAAAAAACTTTTCTCAGCGAGCACGATAATGCAACTACGTCCAAAATAATATAAAGACAACAAACTCACAAGGACCTTGACTTTTTCCATATACACATCATAAAAAGCATAACAAAAGAAAAAAAATATTAACTAATATGAGTCTATGAGCATATACTATAGATGAACATAACAAAGTATAACAAAATAAATGAGTTGAAATTGTCAAACTGGACATAGTAGAGCACTTCTAATAGATGAACATAAGAAAGTAGATATATATATCTATAGAAAATAAATAAGCAAATGAAAGTAATTCGAGTTGATATGTGATTAACATTGTTTTATCAATGAATTTTAAAACATAATGTGTATGTGTGTATGTTGTAGAATGATTCAGTATCATACTGAAGTATCTTCTAAATAATTTAACATCCAACACTTTATTAGATTTCTAGCTTGTTGGAATAACAACACTATTTCTTGTTGAATTGGGCATTTTCAATATCACTTAGTTGATTCTCCTACATTTATTTGAGTTTTGTTCGTATAGATAAGAAAGCCACTATACCATCCCGTGTAGCATAAGAGAAAATATGCCGTGCAGATCAAGGTTGTTAAAAATGCAAATTGACTCATCAGAGTTAACAACTTTACACATTTTAACTTGCAGATTGGATCGGCTTTTAGCCAAATCTCGATTTAACTTGGGAGTCAACTTGGTGGAATTAGTTGTCTCAAATGAGTTTAGCCAAGTTAACTAAGTTACCAAGTGTCTTTAGTCACTTACACCATGTTTACTGGGGGAGAAAAACAAAAGAAAGGATGGAAAAATTGATTTTCCATAGTTTACCCAGACAGACAGATAAGTTTGAAAGGACATTCGATTTTCCTTGATTCGGTATCCGCCTGATTTGGGCAGAAAACACATGGAGAAAAAAATTTCACACTGCATTGTTAACGGCACCCTCGCACGCACACGAAAAAACATCCAAACTTTACACCCTTGTTGCTGTCAATCCATCGCCGCCCGAGGTTCCAACATCGCTGCTACTGGAGGTCGCTGCTACTGGAGACCGCTGTTTCCTTCCGCCGCCAAGCCTCGTCAGTCGTTAGTCGCCCTCCTATGCTGCTGTGCCTCTTCCGCTGCCAAGCCTCCCCTGCTACCCGCCTTCCCTTCTTCACCCTCCTTCTGATCCCAGGGTACTGAAGATCCAGCCAGCAACGTCGCTGAAGAGCAAGGCGAACATAGCGATGCAGCTGAACTCAGAGTTGTGCAGATGGAGCTCGTCAAGGGCGGCGGATAGCACCGAGAACAAGGAGATGTTGAGGCATGATGCAATGAAACAAGATGAGTGCCCCCTCTTGGAGGTCCCTAAGTATGTAGTCGAGTAAGCCATAGATCAATCAGATGCAGATGCCGAAGGATCAAAGAACTGGGCTTCGTGTATTCTTGCAAAGAAAGGATGGTAGAGCGAGCAGCCTCTGCAGGAGGGCTTGATTGGTTGAGGAAATCTCCCGATTGAACAGTAGAAGTTTCTTCCATTGGAAAGCAATGCCTAAACTTTTATAAATTAAAAATAATTTTCGTTTTCATCTCAAATTCTTGTATAGAATATAATTTTATAAATTAAAAAAATTATATATTTATATGATATTTTAAATGTTATTTAGTTGAGAATTTTGAATACAAATAATAGTTGTGTTTAATAATAATTATTAATTTATAATTATTTAATTGTATTTTAATAATAATAACACCATGTATACAAGAAGGGAAAAGGAAAAGAAATGATAGAAAACTCAGAAATCCCTTGTTTACCGACACATATGGAAAAGTTAGAGAGAAAAAATGAGGGAAAAACGGAGACGTTTTCCCTCGTTTAGCTGTCAGCCCGATTCGGGCGAAAAAGCTGCTAAATCCACAAGACGCATTGAGGCAAACGTGCGTTCGTTATTTACACCCAAACGCTGCTGCCGTCGCCAATCCGTCACTGCTCCCGCGATTCCAACAGAGGTCGACGCCTTCTTCACTCATCCGCCGCCGATCTAAGGTATTTTTTTCTCCCCTTTCGCATACCGATTCCCTCTGCTGATCAACCTTGCTGCTCCTCCCCTTCTTCACTCATCAGCTGCCTACCCGCTTCCGCCGCCTCACTTCTTCCACATCCGACTCCAAGCCTCTTTCGCCGCCTTCACTCACCTGCCACCGCCCCTTTCTTGCTCGTGCATCTCATCTACCCTAATCACCTTCCTTCTCATTTGCCACTGCTCCTTCTTGATGTGCAGCAGCCTGCAGCCTTCACTCATTCGCAAAATAGATTTTGCTTTCCTTATTGCATGTTATCTTAATCTAGTAGATGAGAAGGTGAACTGCGTTAGAACAAGGACCACAAGGTATTAAACCTTCAGGTAGGATACGTATTAAACCTTCAGCTAGGATACGTATTAAATTTCTCACATATGTTGAATGTAGTTAACATAAAGATCACAAGTGTTAACATACAGAGATACCTGAGTTGAAGACAAGAATTGTTCAACACTTTCAGCTTTGTTATAAAGTATAGTTCATATTTCCTTTATTAAGTTGAATGTAGTTATAATTGCATGTATAATGTTGTGATAGCATTTCTCCTTTATTAAGTTAGTATAATTGCATGTATTGATCTTGATTGTGGTATAATATTGTGGTATTGATGTAATTGAAGTGGTTGATGTGGTTGATGTGGTTTTGATATTGTTGTGGTATGTTGATGTGGTTTTGATACTTTTTGTGTTTACTGATAATTAGTTAATTTATAATTATTTAAGTATATTTTAATAATAATAAGAGTATAAGAATATAAAGATGGAGTGTATATATCAATCCATCCATTTTCTTTTCCCTTCAAGTATATACAAGAAAGGAAAATTAATTTTTCCTTTCCACCCGTTTTCCTTTCCATCTAATTTTTCCTTTCCACCCATTTTCCTTTCCATCTAATTTTTCCTTTCCACCTGTTTTCCTTTCCATCCATTTTTTCCTTTCCACTCGTTTTCTATCCTCTCTAGTATACAAAGCCTAAGAGTATAAGAATATAAAGATGGAGTGTATATATCAATCCATCTTATTTCCTTTCCTTCCAAGTAAACACAAAAAAGGAAAATTTTCTGAGTTTTCCTTTCCACCAGGTTTCTTTTCCCTCTAATTTTCCTTTCCACCTGTTTTCTATCCTCGCTAGTATACACAACCTTAGTCTTCCTTATGCTAGTCAAACATCTTTTGCTGTGTCATGTTCGCATCAAGTGATGCTTCATCTTCATTCATTGTCATTAGTGATACTTCTTGCTTCATTGTCCCAAATTCCGAAGCTTCATCACCACTTGTTCGTGAAGCTTCATCTCTGTTTGTTTCGGAGTGAGAAGCATCACATATGCTCTTCTTTAAGTGCGAAGCATCATTGTCGTTTGTCCCTAAGCATGAAGCTTCATCACAGCTAGGGATGGCAATCTATCTCAATTCAAATGGGTACCCTACTCGACCCAATCTATTTATGCCAACTTCAGATACCAGATTAGCTAAACAAGATGGGTTTAGGTTTAATGAGTTGGGTTTTAATCGGCTTTGAGTTTAGAGATGCATGTACCTAGTACCTGATTTCAATAATAAATATAAATATATATTTTTATTATTAAAATATAAATAATAATAAAATAACTATTATATAAATATTTATTACAATTAAAAATATAATAATAATAATAAATAGTTATTATATAAATATATTTATTATTATTTAATTTTTAAATTAAATTTCATAAAATATAATATTATTTAATCAGGTACCCATTTATATAATAGGGTACCCAACCAATTGCTATATAGCCACTATAGCATCGCTATAGTATTTTTTTCATAGAGATTTTTAAGCAATCTACTATGAAACGCTATAGCACCGGTATAACAGACAGCACTTCCATTTTCATATTTTGAAGTTTGAGAAATTAAAATTATGACTTGAATTGAGTTAGTAATATGTTATCTTTCTTTATATGATTTATTTTATTTTTATGCAGCTTAATTTATTAGGTATACAATATATATTTTAATTGTTATAGCTAATTTTTTTTATATATAATATATATTTCAAATGTTGTGTGACTTCCGTTATTTGCCCGCAACGCCATCCGCTATATCATATTACGGATTTTTAGCTTTCCACTATTTTTCGCAATTCGTTATTGATAACACTGTACCCAACCCGAGTTAGAGTTACATAATAAGGTACCCGACCGGGGTTCAGGTCAGGTTCGGATTTACGATAAAAATGAGGGTACCCAACCCATTGCCACCCCTAGTCACAACTCAAGAGAAGCTTTGTTGTTGCTCGAGGAAGCTTCGCCTTCAACATTTGGCTTGGTGAAGCAATTGAAGCTTCATCGAATCGTTGCCACTTCACAGTTGCTAGCTGTTACTCCGGAGAAGGCTTGAAGGTACAAAGGCAACGATGCAATGTTGTTTTGTTGCCTCACTTAGTCATCTAACTATTCAGTGTACATTGTACAATAATGTATAATGTGTGCTCAGTACATTTATTTTATTTTAATATTTTAAAAATTAAAATTTAATTTATATTACTTTTACTTATGTATATATATTATTAATTATTACAGTTGTAGGCTACAATTTGATCCTATAGAATCTCAACCTTTCTTAAGCAGGATCTTAATCCTAACAACCTTGCATAAATGAGCCTCTCCTATCATACTGAAGTATCTTCTAAATATTTTAATATATAACACTTCATTAGATTTCTAGCTTGTCGGAATCATGGTAGTCCAACTAGTGAGTCAACATGTCTGATCCTATGATTCTATATTCTTAAATAGCCCTTGCGAGTTAACTCAGGTATAGGATCGGATTTTTAGTAAACTTGACTAAACTCTCGAGTTTACCCATGCGAGATTATCTGAGCTCACCAAGTTTACGAGTTTACAAGTTTATTATATTCATAGAGTCAATAACATATATGTAATACCCCAACCCCACTTGCCGTTTATACATCATAGACTCTCGTCATGTTCTTTTCCCTCTCACACTCCACTCCATATTAATATTGTCATTGATCAAATTACTATTCTCAACCACTAAAACAATTATGTTTCTCAATCTTTATTTATTAATAGGTTGCATCCTTACTAATAAATTATTCTATTTCTTGTGAATTAATATATTGTTCGTATCTCATGTACTTAAATAATTACTATTTGTTAATACTTCGTTTACATTAGGATTTTCAATCTTAATTCATATTAGTGTACCGTTCTAGTGTCAAACTAATATATAGTAGGTGTACTAATATAATTACATCTCGAACCAATAAATATAAGGAGTATCTCCCTATGTGGATTAGTACATAAAACCATGGTTTATGTATTTTTTTAATAATAGCAAAAAATAAACTAATTAATGTAAGTATACCATCTCTTGAATTTAGATATGATATGAGCTATTATTTTTTACTTGAATGTGATAATTGCATAAAATATTTTTTTCAGAAAATAATAGGATCTTACGATCACACATTTTGATCTACCGATTCAAGTTCATGGATTCTTTACCATTCCTAGATGGGAAAGCGACTTTGACAACCTTGGTTGGAATAACAACACTATTTCTTGTTGAATTGAGCATTTTTATCACATATTTGATTCTACTACATTTATGGGAGCTTTGTTCATATAGTAATTTTAGAAAGACACTATACCATCTTGTGTAGCATAAAGAAAATAGGCAGCGCAGATTAGTAATTCTAATTAAGAAATCTTCCTTTAGGTGCTTGTCTTAGTTTTTGTCAAATAATACAAACAAGATCAAGTAGTAATCATATGGTTGTAAACATGGTAAAAAAACAATATGTAGTGCCTAGTATGGTAGCATATACAAGTCCAACCTTACAACAGTATATATATAAGGGTTGGTGCCATGTGGATACATATATATATTTTAAACTGGTACTATAAGCTATATCGGTAGTACATGGTATGAATTAATATTAAAACCTTGGTTTTAAGATCATAGACATAAAATACAAATTATCAATCATGTACACAATATGATGCAAGACAAACTGACAAGTCAAATAATTTGCTAATATTTAGGAGATTGGCAACATGATTTGCCCATCTAGAAACTCAGAGCTAATGAAAGATTTCATAGATCAAAACCACTTGTACCAAATATAACCAACTATTATTCTCAGCAATTTCCTATAACAAAATAAACCATTCAACTAATCAACAAGCAGACCCCTTGAATAATAAATTTATTCTCATTATACTAGAAAAGTATATAAACATCAGTTATCAAGTTACTGAGACAAGAATCTATCTTGTAGAGCAAAAAAACAATCCCACAATATTTTAAACACTTCAAGCATAACCAGAACACTAGACTACCACTAGCTAGAAAAGCAGAACAAAATTCCTGGAAACACAAGCTAGCACAGAAGCATTTAATATATTCCACGAAAAACAAGTATTATTGACAAATTTCATACTTCTCAAACTGCTAGATATTCAACTAAGTAATCCATAGCATGATTTTTTACAGCACGGGATCTTAAAGTTAATGCTAAATTCTTCAGATCAAACCAGAGATTTACATGTAACCACACAACTGTAACTTCATACCAGCTCTCGACACCCCCACATATTTCACACAACTAAAAGTTGCTAATCTTATTCACGGGCGTCAAGCAGGAAGCTTAAACAGTCCGAACAGAGTATACTGCAGCTATGATGGAAAGAAAAGGAATCATACGGGGGGCAGCTCGTCGGCGGCGGGGTCGTCCAGGACGACCGGCTTGGTAAGCATCAGGGGCCGATCCTTAGCCTCCTCCTCCACCTCGTCTTCCTCGTCGTTGGTACTGACGTTGATGCAGGAACAGCGCTCGAGGGAGGCGAAGAACGCAGAGGAGAGGCTCGCGCCTACCCAGTTGACCACGCGATCGAGTATGTAGCAGGACGGCAAGCTTGTGGTCTCCATCACCATCGGGAGATCGAAAGCGAGATCTAGAGAAGAATTAGAACGATTTGTTTCGCCTGATTCCTCTTGGTTTACGCCGCCGAAGGAGAAGAGGAACCCTAGAAGGCGAAGTGATCGCAGCGGGACGGAGAAAACAACGTCCGGAAAATGATGGAGGGGGAGAATTGCGGAAAAAAGTTTTATGAGGTGGCACCTCATACAACTTCTATGCGTGATCGTTTCGTTTACCCTTAAAAATATTTTTTTATTATTTTTTAATGATATACTCTTTAAGCTATCCAATAATATTAATATTGAAATATTTTGATATCCAATAGTATTTTTATCTTATATATTATATTGATTAGGGTATTTTATATGTATATATAATTTAAAATACCTCAATATTAATATTATTGGATAGCTTAGTACATCATTTCTAAAAATTAAAAAATAAAAAAAAAATATTTTTAAAAATAAAACGAAACGACCCTGTATAAAAGTTCTATGAGTACTACCTCATAAAACTTTTTTCCGAGAATTGTAGGAGGTGTGCGTTTATAATTTTCAGAATACAGGGGCTAATCTGAAAGAAAACTAAATAATCCAATGACCTATTTGAGAGAACCGGTAAGATGCGAAAAAAAATTTTATTTAAATAATTTTAAATAAAAAATGGTATATTATATTTAAAAATTATTATATAACTCAATATGCAAAGATATTTATTGATATCAAGAACATTTTAAATGCCATATATGTTTTTTAAAAAATATTAACATTGTAATATTATCAAACTAATAACATTATAATTAAAAAAGTATATCTTTCTTAACTTTATATATAAGAAGATATAAACTTTTGAAAAAATAAAAGTGTATCTTATTGAAAACTTTTTTAAATCCTTACCTAATGGTCAGATTTATCCGGTCCACATTTAGAAACAATGAATGTAAGTTGATTCAATGAAAACTCGGGCCGAATAAATTAATTCAATGAATCTGGTTATTTCAATTCTCTTATTCATATCTAATCTTTTTTTCCTTTGACAATCATTTTTCACTTTATTTTAACAATAAAAGACAACTTATTTCTTGTGTATCTAAATTTTTGGACAAAATATTTGTTAATATTTTATGCCATCTCATGATTATACTAAACAATTAATTTTTTTGTGCACTTTATTTTTCTTATTACATATGAAACCTAGAAACTATGAACATTATAATTTAATTGAATATTTTTTTTGATTAAATAGTCTTTTTCTTAAAAAAAAATTGTTTCCTTATTTTAATGAGGCTCATCCTCAACAAGGTGTTATGTAGGAACACCTTGTTAAAGTTCCTACTAGTGATATTCTATTATCAAATTTATTGATCTAAATAGATGTCTTTTGATGGTTCTTCACTTTTTCATGTGTTTATTACTATTAAAGATCCGCCAAAATCAGATTAGGAGCGTTTTAAAAGAAAAGTTAAGTCAAACCTCCCTTATCCTTGAAGAATCCAATGCACCAATTATATTGAGGAATTAGGACATTTCAATGGTATCCTTGGCCACATAGATCACATCATGAGAACAAAACCTTCGACATGCCATGAGAAATTCATCACCTCACCTCCTTTTGTCAAAATCCAGTGTTCCAAAGATAATCATCTTCTAGAGAGGGTGAGTCACAGTCATGTACTCTTTTGAAGAGGCTTTTGGTTTATGGAAGTAATAAGTCAAAATAAAGTGGTCATTTAAGAAAGTAAAACTAAGGATATTTGTTGTTAATAACAAGCTTTTGAAGTCAAATCATGCCTTTATTACTTATGTAAAAAAAAATTCCTCTATCGCTTCGTGTCCTTGTTATGAGCCCTTTGGAAATATTCTATTGATCAATGCTTAAGCATGAGTTTATTTTCCAAAACAACAACATTCTCAAACTTCAACACTCATTGCTTTAGATTTTTCCCACTAACTGAACTCTATCACAATTGCTTAAAGAATGCTAGATAGTCAACTACAATAGAGATGCAATATTACGACCCCATTTAAGACTAAAAAGTTTAGGTTTCTATTACTTGAGTCTCTTTGGTATCATAGACGAGTAGCTAGACTCTTCTATATTATTGTTGGGGGACCAAATTGATGGACATCTTTAGAACCCCTAACCTTATAATGATTTACATACAAGACAATATTTTGTCAAAAAGTTTGTACTGCCTATCAAGCTTTATATGTTAAGTTGATTTTTATATGGAACTTCATATCTAAGAAGATGATTAAGGAATGATATTGCCATCAACAACTTGTTAGGAAGGATAAGATAATTTCTCAATTATAAACAGAGTTATTAGTGCAAGAGGCAATTATGCATAGAGGAGAAGGCTTATATAGATCAAACAAAAGTAGAGGTAGATCGTTATGCAAGGTTTTGGCAATATCTTAGACATAGATGGAGGAAATCAAAAGCTACTACTAAGGTATGTGGCAATGTATTAGGTCATGCTACTAGAGAAGACCTAGTGTAGGCACTAAATGAATCCTACAAAGCCAAACTCATAAGCTAAGAACATTACTCAACATGCTAGGGTTTTTTTCCCTAAGAACTACTAATGATTTGGCCTATTAGAAGGAGATAAGGACTTTAAGGATAGTCCTAAGGTTGAGCAAGTTCTTTATGCTTATGAGAGAGATATCATCTATTAATTTGGATACCGAATATACCAAGGCTATGGCTGTTTTGATATAACCATTCTTAAAGGATCTTACAAATCAAGAAAACACTATGAAGAAAGATGTGAACAGCAACTAGATCTTTCAAGATGGTCTATTGTTTGAGCTTAAGCTAAGGGATCCAAAACAGATGATAGTCCTAAATAACTAAGAGCATCTCTTCTTCAAATAATAGTCTTTTTATTGCTCACAGTGTACATTCTTCTATCTTTTTTCCATTTAGGAAGTTGTTTATGTTTATTGAGTGATATATCATCTTTGTAGCTAACTTATTTATTCAAAAAGGGGCTTTTTGCTCTGAGTAGAGACAATTCACTTTTTCACGTCAGCAATTTCGTTGCATGTTGATGATCTACCAGCTGATATTTCTGTAGTTACTGTGCAAGTTAAGGGAATTGCATATATAGCCAACAGTCCGGTCTTTAGAGTAAATCTAACAAGAGAATGCGAGATGGATTGTCGCAACATAGATTAATCCGATAGGCGGTTTCTGACCTGCAGATGTTGCAGTGTGATCAACAAGTCTCTGTCCATATCTGCTATAAGTTTGTACTCATTTCACAAAATTCATTACCATTTCAGATGGATTGATTGCTAACAGTATGGTAACAGTAATACTAGCTCAGTAAGTCAAGGAACCTTGACAAACTCAAGTTACACAATTAGAACAAAACTAACTCAGTTCAGGAACAAAAAGTATCAAAGTGCTCCTGTCACCAGGTCCACCGTTCACGGACTATTCGTAAATCAATACCTACCGTTGACAAAGTTACGGGTCTACCCCAAGTAATACTAGCTCAGTAAGTCAAGGAACCTTGACAAACTCAAGTTACACAATTAGTACAAAACTAACTCAGTTCAAGAACAAAAAGTATCAAAGTGCTCCTGCCACCAGGTCCGCCGTTCACGGACTATTCGTAAATCAATACCTACCGTTGACAAAGTTATGGGTCTACCCCAAGTAATTACAATATAACCGCAGCACCGGTTGTTAGGTTTAAGTGTTAACTATTAAATGGTCCAAAGAATACAATAACGCATCCAACAAAAACAGCTATTAGGAGGACGAGAATTGCAGAGAGAAAGTTGAGATTGCTTCTTTTTGATTGCGCAAGTTGGACTTCTCTTTTGGTTGAATTCTTGTCGGCAATGGATTCAACAACAGGAGATGCTAACTGTCCGTGGACAACATCCCAGAACGACCTAGCAGTGGCAGAGTTTGGCACAGTTTCAGGATCTTCTATTGAAGTGCTTTCTACTGGCACTTCCATTGACATCATCTCTTTGCAGTGATCTTTCAGATCCTGAAACATGATGGAATGTGAGATAATTATAATTATAAGTACAAATGTGGCAACAGAGTTAAGAGGATAAACAACAAATTTAGAGTAAAAATTTGGCACCTTCAGGTTTGAGTTCAGTTTCAATGCTGAACCCCTAAAGGAATGAACATAGGAGACCAGCTATCATTTTCCTTAGCAGAGCCGTCTATTTGGCCCAGATAGTAGCAGAAAAGATTGAGTATTAACAAATTTAAATTGATTAGAATTAGTTAACTATTAACTCCGTCTAACTACGAAATCCCTAAATCAAGCCAAATTGATGGTCTTCCAAATTTAGGGACAATATAAGACCAAGAAATAACTTTAGGTGCAAATAAAATTTCCCAAAATATATATGACAATGCGTAAGAAATTTAAATAAACTTCCAAAGAACTACAACAATAGTGCAAGTAGAAAAGATACAAAAATAGATATGTATTAGAAATACCTCAAAAGTCTCTGATGCCTGTAGGTAGTCACATATGAATATGTCATCCAACCATGGGACAAGGATTCTTCTAGGAAAAGTAAGGGTGCAAGGTTTTCTGTTTGATGTACGCAGAATATTAGTTAGGTCTCACAAAGAACATTGGAAGATATGTGCGAGAATGATAGAGGGCAAAGGTGTGTACACAGGTATGCCTATATATATCTATACATAAACGCTTCAGCAAGATTATATCTATTAGTTAAATCTTACATGATAACAAAAAGGGCAACATTGCGAATAATGTAGATACAAAGTGTGTGTATATAGATATATATGTATGCATGTATGTATGCAGATTTTCTTTTACAGATCTACCTTTGGTACTTTCAGCATAATAATATACCAAACACCCTTACAGGAAATATGCAAACACAAACAGAATTTAAGAGAAATCCACAAAATTATACTAGCAAATGGATATAAATGAGACTGAAAAGAGAGAACACAGATGTCTATAAATCTGTAACTGACAGGCTGTCATTTTATACACACTACACTAAGATAATGTCAGTAAGTTTTGAAAAAGAAGCATTTCAGTAAGATGGCAGAACCATTATTTTTCTGTGTTGTGCTAAATCATCGCAATGAGACAAAATGAATGTGAAAAATAATCAAGTTAGGGAGCAAATGAAGAGATAACCGTAGTACATCATGGTACGATTGGTAGAAGTCTGAGAAATCAGATAGCAGTCTAAGCCATCAGATAATAGTGCTAATTAGGTGAACAAAATCAATTGCAAAGAAAAATAAAACAAACGCCAACATATTCGTATCTTTGAAGGAGTAAAGCCATATTTCTAACAATGAATCAAACAAAAATCCATTTGTCAAAATACACTGGGACTGTGCTTCCCAGAAGAAGAGAATATAGTAACAAATTGAAGGGGAGGAAAAAAAGTGAAAAAATAATAATAATTCTTTTTTACAAATAGAAATAAAAATTGAGGGAAATATTTTCAGCCTAAATATTTATATAAATATTTATTTTTAATTCTATTTCTAAAAAGAAAATAATGTTTGACCTCTTTTCTTTCTTTACCTTCCTATTTTCCCTTCTAGTAAACAAAGCTTAGATACAAGGATGAAGGAATGTCTGCAGCAAATGCAGTCCAATTCAATGACAAGATCCCAATGTGGGCTACTCTTGCATGGTTGAAATAGTATTATGGTATGACTAGAATATCATGTGATGGTGTTGCATCAGATCCGTATGACTTAATGTAGAACAGCACTAGACTTGATATTAGAAAACTCTACTTTCTTCAGCTATAGCTCTGTTTTTTAGGTAAAGAAGAAAACTTAACCTCAGTTCATTTAGTGCAACTCGATGGAGAGACTTCTCGACCACTTCATATCCACTTGCTTCAGAACCTCCAGCGGAGGACAAAGCGACTTCTTCCTCTGTCTCATCAGTGATGATGTCCAATCTGCTGCTTAGGCTGGAAACAATATCACTCTAAAATAATGAAGTTACATAAGTTTCTCAATCATTAAAAACGTGAAGAGCAGATAAGTTTCTTGCAGAAGGATAAGAGATGTGATTGAACTCTTCAATACAGAAAATCTGCTAACCAATCAACATTCGACATATAAAAGGAAGAGAGCAGGAAACTCTGATTCCACCCCTCTATATCGTCTTTTGTGACCTCAGACATCCACAACCAAGCCAAAACCTATTAATTTTTCTGCGACCACTGAAGTACTAAAGTTCAAGATGCATGAAACTATTTTGAAGGAACTATCAAGAATAAAGTAATGATAAACAACCATCATCATGGTATCCAACAAAATGAGGTGCAAGCGAAATATCCTCCAAACAAATAGTAGCAATTTAATCAGGCAGTTCGAGCAATTTAAAATAAATAGGTTCCAATCCAAGTTTCAACTCCAGAACTACCTAATTTAGGTATTTTAATGAATACGCACACATCTTTGCGTTGAACATGGGGATATGGCATGTCCAAGTAAAACTAATAAATCGGGACTCATGTCCATCGTGAGATAACCAGAGCAACTATGGTTCCGTTTGGCCTAGCTTCTGCTTCTAGTTTTTGCTGGTTGAAGAAGTGCTAGCTGAAGAAGTTTGAGAGTGTTTGGATGCACAGCTTATGGCTAGGTTATTCTATTTATAATAAATAAATTTTTATTAAAAAAATTACTAAGATAAAAATTATATGATTAAATTTATTGTTAACTATAATTAAAATATTTATTAAAAATATTATAAGTTATACTATTAAAAAATTATTATTACAATTGACAATAAGCAGGTGGGGGGCCAGAGAAGCAGCTTCACCTTTGCTTCTCAGAGAAGCAGCTATTTGTGGTTTGGAACAGAGAAGCTGCAGGGCCAAACACCTCAGCTTCTTGATTTCTACTGGCCGCAACCCCATAAGCAGCTCTAAAAGCTAGGCCAAACGGGGTCTATATCTTTTTGAAAAATATCTCAAACTTGATATTAGTTTTACAAATGCATACAAATACAATACCTTTAGGTCAAAAATAGCTTGAACAATAGGTTCTTTTGGACCCAAGTATGTGAGAGCACAGATAGCACCGCTGTAGATAATAAGGCCATCTACCTCCTCCGAGCTGCATTCTTTACATGAATTCCACAATATTAGGGAAAGTTCTCTTGATGTAATGCCTTTGGTTATTAATAAGATTGAAAAAAAGGAGAGATGCTTTCACATTCCAAGAAAGGTAACGCACCTTCACCAGATATACTTTTGTTGAACGGCATTAGGAATTCAACGTCATGTACACTCTCTGAAGATACTTGCAGGTCCTCGGTCACCTAAAATAAAAAATTTAAAAAAAGGAAGAAAATTGTAGATTAGAAAGCCATCCTGCTCAATGAATATTTCAACACTCGGAAGATGATCTTAAATCATTTTTATTGATGTACACTAATTTTGCATTAAAGACTGCCAGGAAACAAGTCTAGATTCTAGAGCTTCATATGGAAAAGATTTATCAGTCCTGCAGTCAATTATCCAAAGCATACTAATAGATAACTAGACATGTTGTGAACCTACATGCATGGTTATGACCAATCCAGCCAAACAGCTAGCTTTGATTGATCTGTGTAGAAGACTTTAGGCAAAAAGAATTTCAAAAGTCATAAAATACCATTCCCATATAGAAAATTTTTTGATTGCAAATACTACGGACAAAAACTAAAAATAGGATAATTATATACGGATGAACCCGTACATATAGGACATATTGTCTATGATACCTAGTTTACCATGTTTGCCGGATGAGATTCATATACTGACTCAAGATTGGACCAGTTTGTTCTGTGCTTACTGCCCGCTACAGTCCGAAATTAAAGTCCTTTGTTTAATATTGATAAGCTGTACCACAGCCTAACTATTTTTTACATTTCAAGGATGCATTGGGCCTTGAAGAAAAACTCTGTACGTTGATGACCTCAATAAACTAAAGGATATTGACTTCTAGATGATGAGCCTTTTGTTTTCTCATTGCATTTCTTGTACCTAAATTCAAAAATGTTTATCTCATATAGCCGCTGCACACTTCCACAAATATTAAGATTTTGAGGAATACAAATAAGATAACACTTCCGGCTATCACTTGAATAGACATCAATAAAGATATGAATTATGAAGTACAGTTTTAGTCCTCGCTACAATATCTCTTCAGTGACAAAAAGAACAGTGTTGTAAACACATTTTTGAGCAAATAAAGATTAATATGAACAAAATAATGTGTAGAAAAATAAAAGCATGAAAATCATTTTTGTACTTCCACAAAATCAGTGCAGTAAAAAGAATCAATAATACTAAAAACATTGATCCAATCTTACAAAGAAGAAAGTAGATATGCACAATATTATGATCATACAAAAATAATTACCAAATTTCCATTTATCAAAGCTTTGGCACATTGCAAATCTTTAGCAAGATATTTAATTGCTTTGCAAACAACGTTCTTCAAATTTAAGCCTGAAGTGCCAGCTTGAAAAATAGGTAATCTGCAAAAGCATATTTCATCGTAATTTAACTAACATAAAGCAGTTAAAATCAGAAAAAAGTATTATACTACAACTGATTTTTAAACACACAATAGTTGCCCAAAATTGAATAACCAGAAAAGTCAACAAACTTAAAAGAAAAAAACTGGAAAGAAAGAGAGTGATCAATGAAATACTTTGGTAGCAATAACACTTTCTTGATAAGGATATGCATATCTCACTTTGTCGACCATTGGATCCTCAGGAATAGTCCATAGAATTAGTAGCTCAATACCCGTATTCTTCCTAATTGTTTATGAGATGTAGAGAAGTAGAATAGCAGAAATTGAGAGAGAAATAGAAGTTAAGGTGTTGAAATTAAAGTTTGGGTTAGGCATCATTTCTTTTAGAAGGAAAGATCTAGAAATATAGATAACACAAATTGAAGATCTAATATCCATAGCCTTTAAGCATTGAAAGGTTCATGCACAAGGGGGACCCGCCCTATGTTTACCCTGCACCAGAGGTTTATAAAATTATATCAAATAACTGAATTAAAAATTTTCAACAATAGCAAAAGTTAAAATGTTTCCAATGAAATAACCTATCAACAATATTCCATCAAATGCTAGACTAATGGTTTAAAATCCTCACAATGACATATGAATTGGATGGCCCATCCTTTGAGCAAATCCACAACTAGTGTCCATGAACAAAATAAAAAAGTAGAGAGAGAATATTAGAGTTTCTGATACCAAGTTGATATGATTTAGAAATCTTAAATGGTCTACATTATATTAATTCTCTTTATTCAATTACAAAATAGATGTAAACTCTATGTACAAAATAGATATAACCTCTATACATAAAGGTATTGAGTACATAAAATAATAATATTTTAATTATTACTTACTATATATAAAATACTATTTCTAATATTACTAATTCTAATCCTAACTATTACCAATTCTAACACATGTTCAGAGTTCGGTTCTCATAGTCTAAGTTGTCACTATAAAAATGTGCATTACTCTCTAATGTGGGGAGGAAAAATAGGATCTCCTACTATCACAAGTTGAAAGAAATATTGGATTCTTCATATTGTTAATAGATCAAATTGCCCTTGCAACATCAAGAACCAAGTTACGGATAGTAAAAAGAACCAAGTTACAAATAGTAAAAATTTAGCACTACCTCTGCAGAGTAAGGTTGGCACCATGTCAATAGAGAAGAAAATATGCTTACTAACAAATTAGCTAATTTTGCAATAATTTACATGAATAAAATAATGTGGAACAATTGTTTCTCCCACATTGTTTTGGGTGATTTATATAAGCTCTGTAAGAATTTATCTATTCTAATTGATAATATATGATTTTTTTCTTAAAAATTCCATCAAAAATCTCCATTAACAACTCAAGATACAAACATAATCTTTCTTGAAAAAGAGGGCATTTCATATGCATATTGTAGTAAAGTACTACCTCATTTCAAAATTATAAGTACATCTAAAAGCTTGAAGGAAAACCATCAGTTTGCTCATCTTGAAGTCACATGGCCGCAAACTACCTGATGACAAAGAGCAAATTCGGCAAGCCCACCTGTGAAAAGATGTAAAGTTAATTTTTTATGTAGATGGGGAACAAGTGAAGAAATGACAAAGAGCAAATTCAGCAAGCCTACCAATGAAAAGACGTAAAGTTAATTCTTTATGTAGATGGGAAAAAATTGAAGAGATGTAGAGTTAATCCTTTAAATATTCATATCATAAGTATGATATGAACAATTCATGTATTATCTATCATAAGTCAAAATGGTTGTCTACCTAAGAAAAAAAAGGGTTCCTAAACTAATATCACATGATCTTATTCTAAGATATTACAATGTATTTTTTTATTTTATATATGAATGAGCTTATAAACTATATTTATATTAATTAATAGATCACTTTGAATAAACAAAAAAAAGTAAAAAAAAAAAACTAAGTCTGTTGTGATTTTCGAATAGATTTCATATAATGCATAATTATGTAAGTTTAGTTTAATCTAATATTGACTAGATATATATTCAATTTTTAGCTACTTATCAGTTGAAACTTGAAGAAGACATTTAAACATTGATTTTTTTTTGTTTATATGCAAAAATTATTAATGTTTTGATATTAAATTTAAGTTTATAGTTTTGTGGTTTTTAGTTTGAATAATGGACGATTAAATACTAGATAAATTTATCCCAATGAATTATTAAATAAAGAAATATTGACTAAACAATTAACTATAATGATTTAAGAAAGAAAATTTTAAAAATTGGTATTGTTTAAAGTCAAAAGTGAGTTACAACACACCTATATTTGAGTTGTTAGTGCTTTAACTTTATGAGTTTCTATTACACTAGTGTGTATAAAATATTAGAGCAGTTAAGATATTGAAGATTTGTATATTGAACAATTCGCTCGTATCTAAAACAGTGTATTATCGTTCAAGAAAATCTAGGGCAATTCTAAACCTAAGCCTATCTTTCATCCATTCTGCTAGGATCTCATGCACGAAATTCCTAACCTCAAACAATCAAGCTTGATTAACCGCAACCAGAGTTTTCCTTAGCCGACAGAAGCAATGAGATAACAAGCAACAGAGTTTCTAACAAAACATGCATAACCCTACTCCCTACTCTCTCCTTTCCCCAACAGAGAATCTTCCACAGCCAACTGAACCTGATTCGGTTTGGCTCGGCGAGTGTAAACTCGCCAAACCGGTAGCTGACCCGGTTCAGCCTGGTCCGGTTCCGTAACAGTACCCTCCCCATGAAAAACAACCTTGTCCTCAAGGCTATTGTAGAATGATGGAAACTGCTCCTGGATGACCGTCGCCTCCTCCCATGTCGCCTCCTCTTCCGGTGCATTGGCCCATCATATAATCCACTGGTCAACGGTATCATCGCCTTGACCTACCGTCCATGTGGCCACCCTAGCTGCAGGGATGCAGGATGTGGCAGCTCTTCCTTCAGTTCCTTTGGCAAGTTTGCTTCAGACTCCCCAGACCCTACAGCACGTTTCAGTTGGGAAACATGGAAAACAGGATGGACGCATGAGCTCGGCAGTAGCTCTAAACGATATGCGACCTGCCCCACCTTCTTTTCAATGCGAAATGGCCCAAAAAAATGTGCCGCCAATTTTTTATTAACTCGTCTAGCCACCGATTGTTCGTGGTGTGGCTGAAGCTTTATATACACCAGCTCCCCAACGGAGAGGGAAAGATCTCAGCGGTGTGTGTTCGCCGACTTGGACATCCTCTGCTGTGTCCTCCGTAGGTTGTACTTGAGTTGTTTGAGGATCTCATCCCTATCCAAGAGATCGCGCTCCACCGCTTCCATGGCAGACTCGCTCAACACATAGCGCTGTAGTGTGGGAGAGTGGCGCCCATAGACTACCTCAAATAGGGTTTTGCCTGCCGCTGACTGAAAGCTTGTGTTGTATCAATATTCAGCCCAGTGTAACCAGTTTGCTCATTCCCGAGGTTGTTCTGACGCATAACAACGCAGGTATGTCTCAAGACACCGATTGAGTACTTCTGTTTGACCATCTGTCTCTAGGTGGTAAGATGAACTCATATTGAGCACTGTCCCTTTCAAGTTACAAACCAAAAAAGACTGATAAATAGTGGATCCCTGTCACTCACGATCGATCGAGGAATCCCATGCAACCTTACTATTTCCCTTGCAAACAATTCAGCCACCGATTGTGCGGAGTAAGGGTGTTTTAGCATGAGGAAATGCCCGTATTTAGAAATTCGGTCAGCCACCACCAAGATAGCGTCAACTCCTCTTGATTTAGGCAGCCCCGTGATGAAGTCCATAGCGACGTCTTCCCACGATAAACTAGGTATCGGAAACGGTTGAAGCAGACCCGCAAGGGATGTAGCTTGATACTTTTGCTTTTGACAAATCTGGCACGTCGCTACCCACTGATAAATGTCCTTCTTCATTCCAACCCAATATACATTATCCGCAAGTCTCATGTAAGTGTGGTAGGCCCCAGAGTGTCCTCCGGTAGGGGTCTGATGCCCCTCTTGAAGTAACCTTTTCACCCATTGAGACTTGGACGGTATCATCACCTGCCCCTTGTGGAGAAGGCACCCCTGCACCAACTCATATGGCGATGGAGATGAAGGGTGGCGAGACAAGTCCTCAATGATTCTGAACAAAATGGGATCTTGTTGTATGTCGTCTTGGATCTCCTTGATGTCAAGCCACGTTGGTTTAGAAATGGCCCTCAATTGAGCATGTTCTATCAACCTAGAAAGAGCATCCGCTGCTCCATTCATCATCCCCGGCTTATAAACCACTTCCATATCATATCCCAGCAATTTGGCTAACCAATTCTGTTGATCAGATGTTGTGATCCGTTGTTCCAGAAGGTATCTGGGGGCCTTCTGGTCGGTGAGAACCTGAAATTTCCGGCCTAAGAGATATGGCCGCCAATGCTGTACCGCCAAGAACAAAGCCATAAGCTCCTTTTCATACATGGATATAGCTAGGTTTGAATCCGACAACCCTTTACTGAAATATGTCAGAGGCCTGCCCTTTTGCATAAGGACCGCTCCAATTCCCCTTCCAGGTGCGTCGCACTCAATAGTAAAACACTCCTTAAAGTCCGGCAAGCCAAGCACAGGTGTCGTCGTCATTATGTCCTTCAGTGTGTCTAAGGCCTTTTGGGCTTCTATTCCCCACTGAAAGTCATCCTTCTTGAGAAGGTCAGTGAGAGGCCGGGCTATCTTCCCATAGTCTCGAACAAACCTCCTGTAATATCCTGTGAGGCCTAAAAATCCTCGTACCTCCTAAACCGACTTGGGAGTGGGCCACTATCGCACTGTGATCACCTTTCTAGGATCCATGGCCACACCCTCCGGGCAAATGATATGACCTAGATACTCCACTCGACACTGTCCAAAGCTATATTTTCGTTTGTTCACCACAAATTTGTTCTCCTTTAACACTTCTAACGCTCGTCGCAAATGCCCGAGGTGGCTTTCCCACGTAGGACTGTAAACCAAGATATCGTCAAAGAAAACCAAGATGAGCTTGCATAAGCACGGACTAAAACGTCTCGTTCATCACTGCCTGGAACGTTGCAGGGGTATTCTTTAGGCCGAAGGGCATAACCCGGAACTCATAGTGGCCCGAGTGAGTTCTGAACGCTGTCTTATACACATCTTCCGGCCTCACACGTATTTGATGATACCCGGCCTGTAAATCGATCTTAGAGAAGTATGCCGCCCCATGAAGTTCGTCGAGCAACTCTTCAATAACCGGAATGGGGTACTTATCTGGTATATTGATATTATTCAAAGCACGATAATCCATACAGAATCTCCAACTCACATCCTTCTTTCGGACAAGTATGACTAGACTCAAAAACGGGCTAGTACTGGGTAAGATGATTCCGGCCACTAGCATCTCTTGCACCATCCGTTCCATTTCATCCTTTGGTGGTAAGCATACCGATATGGCCTTACCCTGACCGGCCCTTCTCTTAGCTGAGTCACAATGGCATGGTTCATCTCTCGCTGAGGTGGGAACGAGTCTTTTTTAGCAAAGACCTCGTCATAGTTCTGAAAGAGATCCTGAAGTTGTTGGCACTATTGGACTGACAAGTCGCTCTGCGAGGCTGCTTCTACCGGCATCATGTACACGGCCCAAATCATCCCTCGAAAATCAACCTGGCCGTCGGTTTCCTTCCTTAGGCTCTTCACCGTGGTTAAGAAGCGGGTGAGAGAAGGGTCTCCTTCAATAGTGATCTCTCTCCCTTCGCGAACTAGCTTCATGTATTTGAGGCCCCAATCCACCCGAATTTCACCCAAGGTCTTCAGCCACACCATACCTAGGATAAGATCAACTCCCCTGAGACAAAAAAAGATATCCTTCAAAGTGTGGTGGTGTACTCTCCCAGTGACACAGTTAAGCCCGGACATTTCCCTTGCACTTATATTTTACCGCCGTCTCCTAGACTCACTACATAAGAGGGAGTGGGGGTGACCGGCCACCCTTGCTTGTGAACAATGCGCTCCGAGATGAAGTTGTGGCTAACTCCACTATCCACCAAAATAATGGAAGGAATACCATTAATTTTTCCGTGCAGCATCATGGTCCACGGCCCTGACATTCCCCCAACCAAATATAGGGAGAGCTCCATTCTCTTGCAGGTGGTTTCCCATGGAGCAGACTCCTCTTCGGCGGGTTCTTCACTGCTGCCAGGCATCCCTAACTCATCTGACCCTTCGTTGTCCTCTTCCTCATTGAGGAGCAGCATGCGAAAACTTTTGTTCCCACATTGATCGCCCCCTGAGTTGGCGTTGCTTGTGAAGGACTGTTGTGAGCCTCCTTCTTTACTCCCTACTCGATTTCCAAACATGCCTTTGGCTCCATCCGGTATGGCCGTCGGCCGGTTCACACTCGAACTCGAAGCCAAATCTAGTGACGCTTGAACGGCCGATGGGGAAGCACTATGTTTGAAGGAATAAGTAACGGTGCCGCCTGCAACTCTCACGCTGAACCCTCCTGACATTGCTCACCCTTTGATCTCGCTCCCCGTTACCTCCCATTCTATAATCCGGGCAAGTGTCATAGCCCTCAAAATGTCCGTAGGGAAGAAAGCACGTACCCTCTCTCTTATCGCGGCCCACAGGCCTTTCAAAAAGAACCTCACATATTGTTGCTCGGGTAAGTCAGGTATTTGGGAAATGATCTCTTCATGTGCCGTTATATTCAATCACCGATAAGGATCCTTGTTCAAGGGCTGCCAAGCGTTCATAAGCCATGGTAGCCGCAAACTCGCTATACCGTTGTAACATTTCTTCCTTAAATGCCGCCCATGAGATGTTCGGCACCCTCCACTTCAGCCACCTACACCAATGGTTAGCCTGGCCTTCCATGCTGATGAAGGCCAAGGGAATCTTGTGGTCTTCTGTGGTGCCTTGAATCTCGAAGTATTGCTTCGCTCGGGCTATCCACTCCACTAGATCCACGCCCGAGAACCCAGGTAGCTCTATACACCGATGCCCCTAGCGTCTATCATCCCCTCCAGTGGCTTCCCTCTCAGGATCCCGCAAGCGAAAACCTCCACCTCACCTGTCCTCCCCATGATGCCTGTGCTGGAAGCCCCAATCCCGACTCTTGTGGTGACCAACGCTCGTCGCAGAAGGGTGGGGGCGGTATGGCTCATTGCGCAAATCCGGTAGAACAGTCTCCTCTTCCCCTCTGTCATTGCCCCGCATGGATCCGCCTGCTAGGGACCGAGGCGCTATGGGCTCCCCGCATTTGTCCTTCGTGAGTTCGGCCAGAAGGGAACGCATCTCGTCCAGGGCATCTAGAGCTCCCAAGCGGTGATCTATTTCTAACTGCCGCCTACTTATCTCTATCAGCTCTTCACGGTGGAGGCGACATTCCTCGACGGCAGCCAAGGTCTCGATCCGCCTATCTTCCCCCGCTGCCTGGAGCTCCGCTTGGACAGCAGTCAGCGCATTGCGAAACTCCCCCAACGACGCCTCCAAGGTTTCTAGGCAAGCCTTTCTGCGGGTGGTAGTAATCGAGTCGGCAGATCTGCTAATGACGATGGAGACAGACGGCATCCGCTGGTGGCATCAGACACTGCAACAGGTACGGTAGCCACGGGTAGGATCCGATTCGAAGAAGAAGATTCAAATTGACACATTCGATTCGAATGAGATCCGCCAAAATTCGAAGCTTCCGCGCGATGGTTCCGCCAAAGGTTTCGACGAATGCTAGCGACTGTCCCCGAGAGATCCGACAGGTCGGACCAAATGTTAGGATCTCAAGCAAAGTTGTCAGGATCGAGATCCTAGCTAAGAACGAAGAAGGCTTTGTAGGATCAAAACGTGAGATCGGATCGTAAGATCGTAAGATCCTACCAAATCACATAATATATATTTTTTAAGCTATATTCATCTAATCAGACTTAAGAGTATCGTAAATATTCTAATAAATATAAAAAATTTAATATATATCTATTTAGTATCATGTATTAAGGTATATATATATATATATATATATAATATTTTATACTATTATTTAGATATATTAATGGTATAGTGTAAAACTATGAAATTAAATATTTGTTAGGTGATAACGATGGAAACAAGTAGAAGATGGATGCAACAGAAGTGTACAATGAAACTAATAACAACAGCATAAAAGCATGAAAAATAATAAAGATAAAGATAAATATGGTAATGACAATAATAAGGATTACAAAGTCAATTATAATAAATAGTTAAAATAGACAAATATAGTTGTATATGATAAAAAGCTTTAAGTTGATGAGTGTTTGTCAAAAAAAAAAGTAAATGATCACAATTAAAGACAAGTAATTGCATCACATATCCATTTAAAACTTTTGTCATAATAGATTATTGATTTTTGGTATAATAGTAATCAAATCTAAACTTATTTTACCTATTAACTTAGGATCGAGTAGAATCGGTGGGATCATAAGATCCTACCCGATTCTAAGACTCGAATCGTGGGATCGTAAGATCCTACCACATTTTAGATCCTACAATCGTTCCAGAACGGTTTGACTAATTTGGGTCGTAGAATCGGAAAATTCTAAGACCTGGAACGCATTTTTGACAACATTGATCTCAGGCACGAAATTCCTAACCTCAAACAAACAAGCTTGATTAACAGCAACCAGAGTCTTCCTCAGCCGAAAGAAGCAGCAAGATAGAAAGCAACAGAGAGTTTCTAACAAAACATGCATAACCCTGCTCTCTCCTTTCCCCCTCCTAATACAACTCCTACACTGGGTTACTGAACCGACTCCAGTCTCCAGCTAAACCTGATTCGGTTTGGCTCGGCGAGTGTCAACTCGCCAGACCGATAGCTGACCCGGTTCAGCCTGGTCCGATTCCGTAACACATTCTATTGGGCTAATATTCTGCCACTTGAGTTTGACAATAGCAAGAAAATGACAATGTTACCAACTATAAACCGGTCTATACGGTCT
The DNA here is from genome assembly GCA_027563935.2 of Costus lasius. NCBI lineage: Eukaryota > Viridiplantae > Streptophyta > Magnoliopsida > Zingiberales > Costaceae > Costus > Costus lasius. The sequence goes on from CM050448.1 coordinate 103,433,506, forward strand.
ATACCGAGAGGTAAGACCAATTTCTATTAGTACCAGTACATGATTAGTACTAGTACATACTAGTTTGACCATCCGACCATAGACCGGTACACTAGTTTGTATTGGTATTTTTAACCTTGTTAACAAACGACACTAGTGATATCCATCAGATGGTTTGTGGGCTCCAAAACTTTGAAATATTTGCACAATAAAGTATCAAGAAGAAGACTTAGCTCAGCTTACAAGTTCTTGGTTTTCTTCAAAAATAATACATAGTTGTATATACAAGATATAATGCTTCATTAGAGATAGTGGCAGGCATTCAAAACACAAGTGTTCAAGTATTATTGACTTATAGCTTATAAGCAACAAAAGTTGAGTATATACAAGTTGATTTTATATGGTTAAACTAAACTTATACAAATTATGCATTTTAAAATAAAGTATTTCATAAACACATACAACTTATTTTATCAATTTCTTCTTCAAGTATTTATTAACTATAAGAAACTAAAATTAAATATACTATAGTTCAATTTAATAAGATTAAACTAGGCTTACTTAATTATGCATTTTGTACTTAAATATAATAATAATATCACAATTAATTTTTAACATTATTTTTCTTTATTCAGAATAAACTATTAATTAATATGAATTCGTGATATATTCTACTAAGTTCATATATATAAGTCCTTTTGAAAAGAAAAGGTGAGAATATATATATATATATATATATATGATTAAGTGTTAGGATCGTACTATCTGATTCTGTTCCTAGAAAAAAAAAGTTTCATAGCCTTGTATACTATTTAAATACCTTGGTGATAATAATTGTCATACATATAGACTAAGTTAATTTTTCACCCCCAAAGCAATATAAAATATACATAATTTTGTTCATTAATAAAGAACATCATATGTTTGATAAAGTTTCCTTGCTTCTATCGTTCTTATTCCCAAATAGCCATTCAGCATAAACAAGAATGGTAATCTAAACCAGTCGTGTTCTCATGTAAAGATACACACATTAAGTAGTCAACTGTACATGCAAGTGAAGGCTGCTAGCATCGAGATCCTACTTAGGAATAATAGAGGCTTTGTAAGATCAAATCGTAAGATCCTACCAAAACATTAAAAATATATATTTTTTAAAAAAAAATATATTCATCTAATTAGACTTAAGAGTAAGATAAATTTTCTAATAAGTAATAAATAATAAAAAATTAATATATATATCTATCTAGTATCATGTGCTAAGGTTAAAATATATATATCCAATATTTTATACTATTATTTAGATGTATTAGTTATACAGTATAAAATTATGAAATTGAATATTTGTGTGGTAATAATAATGGAGATAAATTAATAGAAGATTGATATAACAAAGGTATATAATGAAACTAGAAACAACAAAGACATGTAGTGAAATGAAGACAACAAGACAAAAGTATGAAAAATAATGAAGATAAAGATATACATGGTAATAACAATAAAAATGATGAAAATGATAGTGAAAACGCTAAATAAAGTTGACAAAGGTTCCAAAGTTGATTATGATAAATATCTAAGTAGACAAATATAGTTGTAAATGACAATGAGCTTAAGCTGATGAATATTTATAAAAAAAAAGCAAATGATAACAATTAAAAATGAGAAATTGTATCATATGCTTTTGATGTAATATATTATTGATTTTTGGTACAATAGGAATCAAATCTGAATTCATTCTACCTATTAACTTAGGATCGAGTAGGATCATAAGATCTTACCCGATTCTAAGCCTCAGATCATGAGATCCTACCATATTTTAAATCCTACACTCATTCTCAAATGGTTTGCCTAATTTGGGTCGTAAGATATCCTACGACTTAGGAATATATTTTTGACAACTAGTCCATTATTATAAAGTGTAAGAGAAACAGGATTAGAGTATACCCATATGCAAACAGATTTAAAATCTAACTCAATCTATGGAAACAATGACCATTCTAAATGGAAGAAATAGAAATTAATAGTGTAGTATAACAATAAAAACATGGTAAAATTTGCTACAATGATTAATTCATTAGTAGTTCAAACTTCGAACTTTCACAGCACATATAACAAAAAAAGGAGAAATGATGAACACCTTCTGGGACTGTAAGATACATGAATAAGCAATCTCTCGCCAACCTCACTATTATGAGAAGGTGCAGCTTGCGCCACTCCCTTAAGAACCTGAAAAGAATTATGATCCACTGCACTTGAGTTTGTGATGTCAAGCTATTTCAACCGCTACAATGTTATGTATGTCAAAGAGCAAAAAAGCTCACACAGGAAGTTAGTAACTTGACTACCAATAACAAATGGTAGTTGCAATTGAGATTTATAAATGTGGTTGAATATCAAAAATCAAAGGTATCCACTCTAGACTAATGCTTTTAATCTCTGCCCAAGACATTACCGATATACAAATTAGTACACCCAATACGTCCGAGATCAAATTAGATATTGTAAAGACTTCAGTTAAAAACCTTGCTTTAGACAAAACGTATAACCCTTCTTTCTTTGTACCAGAAATTTTGCACCTTATATTTCTAAGGACGGAATTGCAAGAAAACTGTGGATCCAACGAATTGATAAAAAGAGATTACACCTGAGACAGCAGAGCAGGAGATGTGGCCTTAAATGTAGCCTCGGAGGCCCATAAATAGATCCCAATAACGCTCATACCTCCCAGCAGCATTCTTGACACCTATTAATATTTAATAAGGATGATATCCAAGTGTAAGAGAACATAGACCATATCTTCATTCATAAAAGTCCCATCCTTACGTGCCGAGCGTGTTCGGCAACCCAATCAGTGTCGATGACGATAGAAGCCGGCGCCTCTGCAGATGGCTTCCCACCCTTCGATCCCTTCTTACCATCTTTGCCGCCGCCACCGCCAGTGGCCTCAGATTTAAGGGAGCATGCACGGCCTCCCTCGTCAGTAGGTGGCGTGGGGATGAAATCGTATACCAGACCTCGTTCGGAATTGGGATTCAGCTTTCCAATGACAAGCCCAACCTGTCGAAAAATTGTTCAACATCTAGTAAGAACAGGCAACCAACCTGCCGGATAGAACTTCAGATCGGGAGAAGAACACCTGGGCGGAGATGCCGGACTTGAAGAGGCGATCCTCCGCCGAATTCGATCGGGCTTCGTCACTGACAACCGATTTCACCATCGTGCGAAGCAAAGCCAGGGCGATCTCGAGACGAAGCAGCGTTTTAGTCCGCTCGGCGCTTGCTACCCTTTTTGTGGGCTTTGGGCTGCTTTGTCAGCCTTGTGTTTATTGCAGATTGCCACTAGTTTGATTTTAATATATAAAATCATAAACTTTATTTTTAACTTCTTTGACCTAAGAGAAGGCAAGAAGGGAGATAAAAAGAGAAAAAGAGGAAACTAAGTTACGATTAAGATTAGAATTAAGATTTTATTATTTTAGTTTAGAAGGTAAAATATCTAACACTAGACCCAGACTCGACTTCGTCCCCCAATCATCCGAGCGGAGGGTGCATCGAGGGGGGGATTTCTATATCATCTTTAGCTTCCTCTTAGAGAATTAATATTCTTTTGTGGTCTATTCATGAAAATATCATAACGCTCTCCTATGAGTTAATGCTTATTTATAATGAGGAAAATGGGTCTCTAGATATTAATATTGATCTTCAAAAGGTTTATGACTATGTATCTTGGGATTTTGTGGCTAATATTTTCTGTACTCACAAGTTTTCACCTTGGTTTATTTTTAGAATCATTTCAGTTGTATTTTCTTGAAAGGAATCTCTAGCGGAAAGATGGGAAAAAGCACAACCTTCCTATATCCTATCCCCTACATTTAGAATAAATATTAACGGGTAAGATACCTGGCTTCTCCACAGCATATAGGAATTGAGACAAGGCAAACTGATGGCACCTTATATTTTCATTATGATTATACTGCATTTGACGGCTTTTATTCATAGAATATACCCGAGGGGATCTACAATTACACCACAAATGCAAGACGATACTAATTGCTAACCTACAATTTGTTGATGATGTGCAAAAGGTACACAATGATCAACTCAGGCAATCGAGCATATGCTCACAAAAATTGCTAAAGAAACCAGGTTGCATATAAACAAGGATAAATCACATGGTTTCTTTTCATGTTGAGATGGGGAGACCCAAATAGCATCCTCTCTTAGTTGGGCATCCCTCTTTCCTTCCAATACTTGGTGTCACGCCCCGGTCGGATCGCCTTGGAAACAGCCCTTAAACGCTATCTCAGGACTATCCGGCGGAACACCAGAACGTAACGCTCACTAGGGTTTCTGGCCCCAAATCGAAAACCCTAACTCCCCGATTAAATTTTATCCCCAAATTACAGTTCACTCCGAGAAGTCCGAGAAACCCTAATTCAGGAAAGATCAAACCCTAAATACCTCAACTCAATTTTGACCCGAGAGTCAAAGTCACGCCGCCGCGTTAAATCGTCTTAGCTTATGTCAGCCACTCGTTTGCTGACATCACCGTTCGAATTTCTCCTCCGCCGCGCAAAACCGCCTCTGCTGACGTCGTGCTGGCGTCGGCCGTCCCGATTTCGAACGAAATCGAAATCGTTTTGTGAAATCAGCGTTGACCGGCTGATTTCGTTGACTCCTTCCTCGTTTCGAACGTCGCCGCGTTCGAAAGCCGCTGCTCGTCTTCTCCACACGAACGAGCGCTGCACGCGTCGCGTTTCGCCGGGAACAGGATGTACGCCGCCCGCACTTCGTTCTCCGACTGTCGCCATCCGGCAACCACGCGCCGCCAAAGACCTGCTGGAGGTGTCGCCGCGAGCCGCCCACAGAGGATACGAAGGGAAGAAGAAGATAGGAAGAAAAACCCCGTTTTATTTCCCAGAAGTTACAGACTTCACCGACCCCCGTCGGCGCCCTCTTCCCTCCCTCGCCGTCGACTCACCAGCCGCGGCTACAGTTCTCTCAACCTTCTCGTCGCTCAAAGCTCGCTCCCAGCTCTTTTTTGTTTTTTTTTTGCTAATGGTGGAGATCCCCTTTTTAATGATCGAAGCCGCCGCCTCTATTTCGAGCGTCGGAGCCCGATTCGTCCGCCTGAGGATGAGCTCCCGCGTGCAGCCGGGGAAGTCGGGGACGACGCAGTCGCGTCCGCCTCTTCCGTTGTTTCCGCGTCCGCCGAACGCGAATTCTCCGAACGCGTTCCGCACACGTTGTTTGCTAAGTCGAGCACTGTGCTCGATTTCCTGTGTGGGCTTGGGCTTGCACGTGGTCCATTGGTTATTGGGCCAAACCGGCCTGACCCAGGCCTGACAATTCTCCCCCGCCCAATTTGGACATCGCCCTCGATGTCTCTAACGGGCGGATCCTGCAGAACCATCGCCCCGATCCGACACTGCTGCGCTCCCGTGGCAGTGTGTGGAACTACCTGCAGTGATTCAATTCGCGGTTGTTCAGTTTCTTCAGCCTCCTCGACTGGATTCTGCGCCGCTATTGCCATGAGCTTTTGCTTGCTAGGGCAATCCTTTACCCAATGAGGACCGCCGCACCAAAAGCAACCCTGTGGCTTTTGCTCCCGTCGTCCCGGTGAACCCTTGTTCTGCCGGTAGAATGGTCTACCCCTCTCTGGAACTCTGGCTCCCGGCGGTGTCCGTGGGGAGCCGCGTTGAGAGCCACGCTTTGGTGGTGTCCTGGATTTCTTTGGTGGTGCTGGTTTGAAATTTCTGTTATCCACCAGAGATTCGGCCACCGCCGCAGCCGCCCTCCAGTCAACCGGCTCGCGACGTCGGACCTCCGTTTCTGCCCATGGCTGAAGGCCCCGGAGGAAGAAATACCTCCTATCGTCCTCTGCCATGCTCGGAAGCTCCAGCATCAAAGTGGAGAAAGCCCTGACGTACTCCTGGATCGAGCCTGTATGCCTCAGTCGATCCAGTTTACCACGCGCCTGGTCCACCGAGTTTCCTGGAAGAAACTGCCGCCGCAGTATCCCAAGTCCAGCTAGTAGTCCCTGATGTAGAGCCGACTTTGGTTCGCCACCAAAGTTTCGCGTCGCCTGTGAGATAGACGATGCACACCTGCACCCGATCTCCTGCAGAAATATGGTTAGCTGAAAACAGTTGTTCCATATCCCAGATAAAGTTTTCGACCTCTCTGGACGATCGAGCCCCCCCCCCCCCCCGAACGTCGCTGGGTCTGGCACGCGCATCCTCAGTTTGGGAGCCTCCTGCTCCACCGGTGCCGATGCTGATTGCGATACTTGCGCTAGGGCTAGGCGCAGTACCCTTACTTCAGCGTGCATGTCTTCCTTCATGCGAGCCATATCCCCTGGCAGATGGATCAGACCCTCCACGGTCTGTTGCATGACCTCGATTTGCAACCTCTGCTGCTCGATCTGCAACCTCTGCTGCTCGATCTGCAACCTCTGCTGCTCGATCAGCAATTCCTGATCCTCCACAGTCTTCTGAAGGTTTTCCACCTGTGGAATCATCCCATTGCCTCCACCACTGGCCAAACCGAGCACCTGCTCGATCTGAGCAATGCGATCACCCTGGTTCACCATCTCCTCAGGATCAGCCGTCTCCTTGGCTTTTCCTTTATCCTGCCTGGGTCGGGCGTCCTCTGACGCTCCTCTAGCAGTATGGGTGATTTTCTGGAATTTCAGACCTTTCCTCACCTTCGAGGGTGAAGCTGAAGGTGCCGTGTTTGCTGGAACACGTTTGCCTGCTCTGATACCTGTTGTCACGTCCCGGTCGGATCGGCCTGGAAACAGCCCTTAAACGCTGTCTCAGGACTATCCGGCAGAACACCAGAACGTAACGCTCACTAGGGTTTCTGGCCCCAAATCGAAAACCCTAACTCCCCGATTAAATTTTATCCCCAAATTACAGTTCACTCCGAGAAGTCCGAGAAACCCTAATTCAGGAAAGATCAAACCCTAAATACCTCAACTCAATTTTGACCCGAGAGTCAAAGTCACGCCGCCGCGTTAAATCGTCTCAGCTTATGTCAACCATTCGTTTGCTGACGTCACCGTTCGAATTTCTCCTCCGCCGCGCAAAACCGCCTCTGCTGACGTCGTGCTGGCGTCGGCCGTCCCGATTTCGAACGAAATCGAAATCGTTTCGCGAAATCAGCGTTGACCGGCTGATTTCGTTGACTCCTTCCTCGTTTCGAACGCCGCCGCGTTCGAAAGCCGTTGCTCGTCTTCTCCACGCGAACGAGCGCTGCACACGTCGCGTTTCGCCGGGAACAGGATGTACGCCGCCCGCACTTCGTTCTCCGACTGTCGCCGTCCGGCAACCACGCGCCGCCAGAGACCTGCTGGAGGTGTCGCCACGAGCCGCCCACAGAGGATACGAAGGGAAGAAGAAGATAGGAAGAAAAACCCCGTTTTATTTCCCAGAAGTTACAGACTTCACCGACCCCCGTCGGCGCCCTCTTCCCTCCCTCGCCGTCGACTCACCAGCCGCGGCTACAGTTCTCTCAACCTTCTCGTCGCTCAAAGCTCGCTCCCAGCTCTTTTTTGTTTTTTTCGCTAATGGTGGAGATCCCCTTTTTAATGATCAAAGCCGCCGCCTCTATTTCGAGCGTCGGAGCCCGATTCGTCCGCCTGAGGATGAGCTCCCGCGTGCAGCCGGGGAAGTCGGGGACGACGCAGTCGCGTCCGCCTCTTCCGTTGTTTCCGCGTATTCTCCGAACGCGTTCCGCACGCGTTGTTTGCTAAGTCGAGCACTGTGCTCGATTTCCTATGTGGGCTTGGGCTTGCACGTGGTCCATTGGTTATTGGGCCGAACTGACCTGAACCAGGCCTAACACAAAGCCCACTGGGTCAAGATCCGACCCAAAACCAAGCCCAAGCCCATGTAAAAGGGAGAGATACGACGCTAGTGTTTGGGGGGAAACTCATGGTCAACATTGAATGTTGACCTCCCAAAAAGTAGAAGCGGCACGCGGCTTTCATCCGCGTCATCATCCACGCGGAACACGAGACGCAGAGCGGCGTCTTCTTCGTCCGCGGTTTCTCCGTCAGACGCGGACGTCGGCGACAAGATCGGATACGAGGAGCTTGGCGGCGGGGCGAGGGTGTCTTCCTCTTCGGATGCTGCGGACGCGGACATTGGCAAGCGAAACGGAGCGGCGTGCGAGAAGAACGAGAGAAGCGAACAACGGCAAGGAAGCGCTAAATCGAGAGAGGCGGTGCATCCTCTTTAAAGTCGCGACAGGGACCAGCGAGCTGGACGGGGGGGGGGGGGGGGGGGGGGGGGGGGGGGGGGGGAGCGACCACCAGCGAGCAGATCAAAGGATCAGCAATCTTCCGCCATCAATAACTTAGCTGAGGGAAGCTTCAACGAGAGAGAGGTTGTGAGGAATTTTAGAGACTGTAACCGACGATTGGTGGATCGTCGGCGAGGGAGGGAAGAGGGAGACCGGTCGGCGACGGGGGTCGTTGGTTCTGTAGCTTCAATCATTGAATAAAGAGCTTTCCTCCATCTTCCCCTGATTCTGGTATCGGCGGCGATTTCCGTAGTCACAATCGGCGACGAATTCCAGTGGGTGAGGCATCAGACGACGACCATCTCTCTTTGACGAGCGACGCAGTGGCGTCGGCGGTGGGTGTCGAAGACGAAGGCGGTGTCGAAATAGAGAAGAGGCGATGCGCGGCGGAACGAAGAAAGACGCGTTCCGATTTTGACTGAGTCAAAAATCGGAACAGAGGAACCGAACGGCGAAAATCGATTTCGCGGCGTTGAGGCGGCTGACGTGTAGTGACGTCAGCGAATTCGGTGAATTAAGAGTAGCGGCAATTTTGACTAGCGAGTCAAAATTGGGATTGGAGTCGAAAGAGAGGTATCATATAATTTAGGGTTTGATTTCATATTTTCTCTGAATTAGGGTTAGAGTTTCTGAGCGACCTTATAATTTGAGGATAAATATTATTCGGAGAATTGGAGTTTTCAATTTGGGGTGAGATTTTACCCGGAAACCCTAGGGAGTTCACGCCTTGGTGTTTCGCCGGACAACCCTAAGACACCAGTTTAGAGTTGATTTGATCGAGACATGACACTTGGGGATTTGATTTCATATTTTCTCTGAATTAGGGTTAGAGTTTCTGAGCGACCTTATAATTTGAGGATAAATATTATTCGGAGAATTGGGGTTTTCAATTTGGGGTGAGATTTTACCCGGAAACCCTAGGGAGTTCACGCCTTGGTGTTTCGCCGGACAACCCTAAGACACCAGTTTAGAGTTGATTTGATCGAGACATGACACTTGGGGATTATTGTCACTAACCAGAAGCCTTCTTGTGTGGATTGTATGCCCCTTATTAAAAAAGTTGTCCTAATACCATTCGGGCTAGAGGCAAAAACACTTGTCCCATATGAGTAGGGTCGAGCTAGTCGGATCTAGCTGCTATGGATTTATCATGTATTAGTGTGGTGCATTCTGTCTCCGGCTGGGATCATTTCCAAGATCAACTCCATGCTCTCAAACTTCTATTGGGTTGTGGGACTGAACAAGGGGAAACCTAACGTAGCTTAGAGCAATGTGACCAAACTGCTACATTTCGGAGGCTTGAGCCTTAGAGACATAAATATGCTAAATTATACTTTCATCATACGCCACCTTTGGAATGTAGCTTATGGAAAGACTTCCATGTGGGTAAAATGGATGCACAATAACTACTTAAATCGAACCATAAATCCCTCCAAAAGGCATGCATGGTGTTCGTGAGATTTGCAAACTGATGATACACTATCGCATTGTGAATGGTGACTCTCAAAGGTCAATATTTATAGGTTCTTCACCTCTATTTAGCTGCATGACTATATTGACAAGGATCAAAATAGATGAAGACTTTTAGGGTCTAGTAAATTCTTTGTTAGGTCAGCATATGAGAGTCAGTCTTGCACTAACCCCCGTTCCCTAGAGAAACTTGGTTTGCTTTGTGGGTTGTATCCCTCGCATCTCTTTCATTGCTTGGTTATTATGCTTCCAAAGAATATAGGAAGTCGACTAGATAAATGCGGTGTCATTTTGAACCCTTTTTGTCCTTTGTAACAGTCACATTTAAACAATGACTCTTTTTTTTTTTTCTAGTGTATTGTTGGATATTTGGATAGCCATTAAATCTATGTATGTGATATTTGCAGGGTGAAAACCAATAAGTCTACATCAATAAATATGCATACTCAAATAAAATAAGAAAAAGTTAAAAGAAGGAACTCTGAGGCAACTGTGTTTGTCCTAAGGCAAAGATTTCATCCTACGCGAGGTGTTGCCTGGTCTTCTGCCCTAAGATACAATAGGGCTTAAGTCCTTTCCAACACGGCCTCCATCTCTCTCTATTTGATATGGAGGAAAAGAGGACCCCTATGTAAGGATGAAGGCACTCATTCTCTACACCGCTTTCAATTAAATTAAATCAATTAACTAAACACTCATTCTCAACACTGTGTTTGGCATTTCTTTTGTTAAAATATTTATATTTGTGTTTTGTACTAGTATGTGTTTTATATTTTTGATTACATATGATAATACCGTATTTGCTTATTTGTGTGAGGTAAAATGTGTATATTATTTGTATAATACCTTATATGTGTGTTTTATATATGCTAAAGTGAATTATTAATATTTTAAAGTATTTATTCTAATTTTATACTTTTTGTTACATATTTATCTTTTTAATATTTTTATTTTAATAATAATTATATTTAATGGTAATTAGTTAATTTATAAGTATTTAATTATATTTTAATAATAAAAATATAAGAACATAAATATAAAATGTATATATCAATCCATCTTATTTTCTTTCCTTCCAAATAAATAAAAAAAATAATTTTTTAATTTTTTCTTCTTACCAATTTTCCTTTCCTTCTCATTTTTCCTTTTCATTAGTTTCCATCATTTCTTGTAAACAAAGCCTTAAGTTAAGACTCGTGTTCTCTTTGTGGAATTGAATGGGATTTGTATGGAGGCAACTGCTCCTCTTCTTTCTGTATCCCTCTTCCCTTTTGTGAGACAATGAGGATGAATAGAATCAACACTAGAGCTGCTGCAACAAGTTCATCGGAGGAGAAGGAGCACTACCGCGACTCTTTTTCTTCCTCAATGCCGGTAAGGAGATTTCTTCGCCAACAACATCTACCTAATGTCTCACCTAGGTATTTCTTCTTCCTTGTCTTTTCCTGCACTTATTGTTGTGTTTTGTATTAATTTTGGTGATCGACGACAACAGATCTGCTAACGGATCGTGCCGGCTTGCGATAGACATCTCAACCCAGCATCGAAGGCTCCCTGCAAGATGATCTTAGACCATGATTCTCCACCAGCACTCGTACACAAGCTTTTGGTGTCGAATGAGCATTCGACGTGCGCTGGAAAGTTTGCCAGAGCAACCACGATTTTTGGTTCGACGATTATGCATGGCAATGTTTGGGAAGTGCAGCGGGCAGACGATAAGTTTAGGGATTGAATCGAGCTCAGCGGTTCAAATTTTAGAATTCACCTAGCTTATTTTGGGGCTGAATCAAGCACTAATTTGGTCTAGGTCAATAGTTTGACCAATTCAATTTCAGCATCGACCCAGTCATAGTATTTAGATCAATTCTGGTTGATTTCTGTTGAATCTTGGTTAGTGTAGTCATTAGAAAGATAGTGGAATTTCCTATATATTGGTATTTATTATGTCAAGTAAAGCTTCATAGATTTTATGTAATTTGAGGTTAAAGTGTCGGTCTAAGTGAATTTTGTTTCAGTTCAATGTAATCTAACCAGTTCAGAGCAATCCTAGCTGGTTCAGGGTGTTTTGATCTAGTTCAGAAAAACTACATACCGGTTCCCTAGGTTTGGGGGTATGTTCTATCAAATTATGAGTTTAGTTTGTATGTTAGACGCTAATTTAATTGTGTTTGTATGCAAACTAACCATGGAGGTAAATAGGTTCACTTGTTTGGATTTACCTCGTGATCCTTGGGTTAGATCAATATTATTAGAACTTAATAAGATAAGACCTCAAACCGGTTTCTATGATTTACTGGTAGCATGGTAGGTTTTCTTATCGATTTATAGTGATTGTGTACAAGTTACATGGATTCATATCATATGTAATTTGTACATCTATTATATCACTTACTATTCTTATTGCATATGTTCTCAGCATGATAGTTTTACTAGTTTGTCTTCAATGCTTTATTCAGTTTTGTAAGTTTTCAAATTAGATCCTTGTTCTCTATGGTTGGGTTTTACTAGTTTTTAAACCAGTTGATTAATCCATTGCATACAATTATATTCTAGATAGATGTTATGTACTAACCTTTATGTAGTTTTATTCAATTTTTCTTATTTTTACCAATTAAACAGCATACATTATTACTATGTCATACATATGTCATGATTGAGCATACATAGCTACTCACTCTATCAACAGTTTATCCCGAATGGGATAGTATATCCATATAGTGGATTCGGGGTCTAACTTAATGTATGCTTTCGACCCATGGCACATGATTGTGCTTGTGTTCACCACTTGTGAGTGAATTTAGGTGATGACCCACAAACCTAATACCAATTTAGTATGCTTATGATCATGCATGACATCTTCATCAATTTCCTGGTAGCATTATTTATGCATTAATCTACTTATGCTATGTATATGTTAATCTAGTTAAAGTTTTTAGTATCATAGTTTACAATATTTAGTTATAGTCTACAATATCTAGTTACAATTTGCAGTATCTAGTTGTAGTTTACAATATCTAATTACAGTTTATAGTATCTAGTTATAGTTTATAGCATCTAGTTACACTTTACAACATCTCGTTATAGTTTATTGCATCTAACTAACATTTATAGTTACAAATGATTCAATTGAAGTTTTAGTTCATTTAGCTATTCATACATGGCATCTATCATAAATCAGTCTTTTGTGCTTAGCATTAATTTGTCTTTTATTAATCTATGCTTAGTATTTTTCTTATCGATCTATTGATCCAGCTTGTTATTCCAATTATAGTTTCATTATCTAGCTATAGTTTTGTTATACATGTTATTCATATATATTTATTATTAGTTATATTACTATTGTATTGTTGGCCTCCTCTCCTCTAATCTAAAGGGACTACCCTTCTATTCAAAGAGGCTTATTTAGCATTATTGTTAACCTGCGAGGGATTTGTTGATATTTTACATATACCGGTCTAGTCTGGATTAGGATGAGCAACTCAAGGTAAAGATGATCACCTATGTTGGATGTCTAATAAATGATGAATCATGTATTTCAAAGAATTGTTGTATTAGTAGAGAAATATAGTGATATAAATTTTATCTTGTATACTTTGATGGAAATTATTGTAAAGTAAATAGATTGTTATAATAGATAAATTTATTTTATTAAGTCATAGGTTTGGTATAATGTGTTTTGTTGTACTTTGATTGTTTTATTAGGGTGTAACAACATCTCTTAAGAAAGAGACACCTCTTAAAAGAAATTAAATCAAATTAAATGAAATTAAAGTTTACAAAATGTAACTATTTTAAAATAAAAATTTTAACAATCTCTCACAAAATTTAAAAATTTTAAAGTAAACTAAATAAATAAAATTTGTTGTTCATTGTTTATATCAAAGTTAGAGAAGAGTATTGCTCAATACACTTGGTACATAGAACTTAATTGGAAGAGATGTAGTAAACTAGGTCTTAAATTACATTCCTTTTGACCCAACTTTGAATGATGTAGATATGATATAGCTAATTTTGACATAGGATAGACATTTTATGGCTGTGTGCATTTATCTTGATTTTTCATAAGAGTTTTCTAGGAGTGTAGTTCTTAGTATGTAGCTGTATATGAAAACTCTTGTATACATGAGACCCTAAAGGTAGGGGTGTTCACGGATCGAACTGTGCACCGATTTTCTGAATCGAACTGAACCTATCGATTTAGGGCAAATTGCAAACCGATCCTGAACTAGTTGAACCAGTTAACTGATATATATATATATATATATATATATATATATGTTATGTACTAACCTTTATGTAGTTTTATTCAATTTTTCTTATTTTTACCAATTAAACAGCATACATTATTACTATGTCATACATATGTCATGATTGAGCATACATAGCTACTCACTCTATCAACAGTTTATCTCGAATGGCATAGTATATCCATATAGTGGATTCGGGGTCTAACTTAATGTATGCTTTCGACCCATGGCACATGATTGTGCTTGTGTTCGCCACTTGTGAGTGAATATTTATTATTTTAAATTATAAAACTTAACATATAATAAAATTTTTATTATTTTAAATTATAAACTAATTTAAGATAAATAAATATCAATATTTTTGATTAATCGTTGATTTTCAGTAGTTAACCATTTTAATCGATTATATAAATATACCATATTTTATTTTAAAATATAATATATACCTGTTCAGTCGGTTAACTTGCGGTTCGGCCAAGTCCCAGCCATTCGATTCGGTTAATTGGAAATCCGGTTCGGTTCGGTTCAGTTAACTGTGGTTTGACGATTTCAATGATTTTTCTGGACACCCCAACCTAAAGGAATTTATTTAGAGGCATTTCCCAATGCATATATTTGGGTATCTTTTTAAAGTTAAAAACTTTTCTTTTCCTTTTTGTAGGAGTGCTATAGGTACTTTAGGAATGGTGAAATGGAGTTTTAGTAATAACTCAAATACACAAAATGTGCTTTATAAATTATATTGTACTTTTTTAGCCAATTAGTTAGCTTATTATTACTCATTAAATCTTTTCTTTAGGGTTTGCCTACCACAGAGATATATCCATGCCTCGGTAGTTGAAAATTACTCTATCAAATAGATAATTTAGAATTATAATTAATAATATACAAGATACATGCAAGTGATTAAATTGCATTATGATAAAAGCATGTAAGTAAAACTGTATATAAGAGAGAATTTCACAGCATTACAAATTAATGCTTGATAAAATAATATAACCTGGTGAAATAATTACTGTTCATTTTTTTTATCAATGCTGCAAAAATTCAGCTCTAGTCATATAATATATAAATACTGAATTTAACAAAATCTTAGATTAACAAATTCAGTGGATTTTTATAAGTCAACGTTACTAACCTCTGTTGGATTGCCAAAGAAGATAGAGGGCACGTTTGGGATTGTGGCGCCAGCAACGGGGTGCGCGCAGCAGTAAGAATTGCTTTTCACTTGTGTTACGTGTTGACTGGACATTGACCGGCAATTTTCTATGGGTCAAACCTATTGCCTCCCCCTAATGGCCCGAAAGGTGGAGCGCGGGTCAAAGATACGGTCAAAAGGCGCGTGGGTGTTGTAAAACACGAGTGCAAGTGCGCGTTTTCTAAGCAAATGGGAGGGGCTAATTCCATCCGAACAGGTGATGATGGGCGCACGACACGTGTCTAAAAAATTCGAGCGGTTCTGCGGAAAAGTATAGTGTTTGTGGGAAGAGACTTGGCAGTGGCGACCGCTATGTACTTGCGGATCATGTCGCCAGCCACGACGCCGACAGCAGTGGCGAGAAGGACATGGCAGTCCCCGACGAGACCTTCGCCGTCAAACACGCCGTTGGCGAGGATCATTCCAATGCCGCCGGCCTTGCGAACGACCTCGCTTTTGGCAACCCGAGAGTTGACACCGCGGTCACAGAGGACGATCTTGCCTTTCACTATGTCAGGGTTTAGGGAACCCTCGTCGCCTACGCCCTCGGTGGCGCCAGCATATACCAGAGGATATAGATGGCCAGCGGCGAGTCCTAAACCACCGTAGACACTGACACCTGGGAGAACATGACCATCGCCGAGCTTGACGTCCGCAAGGAAGTCGTGGTCCATGCACCTGGCACCGATGGTGGTTACCCTGGGGGCAACGTTGGTGACCGTGAGCCCGCCGAGGCCGCCGTTGCCAGTGGAGGCCGAGACAAAGATGCCTGCCTCAGTAGCGGCGAAGGCGCCGACAACGATAGTGTCGAGATAGTAGGGCACGACAACGCCGCCTATGCTGAGGGAAATGACGTCGACGCCATCAACGACAGCGGCGTCAAAAGCAGCTAGTATGTATAAATTGAAGCAACCAGCCGCCCAGCAGACCTTGTACGCTGCGAGGCGAGCCTTGGGGACCATGCCAGCGGCGACTCCACAGGCGAAGCCAGAGGCCTGGAAAATGTGTCGCCCCACAGTGATAGAAGCGGTGTGGGTGCCATTCCCGTCGGTGTCCCTCGGCGATCTAAGCTCGAGGACTCATTCACGCGGCCGGAGGTGGTCTCGTATCCCCTAGAGAAGTACCACGCCCCGACGAGCTTGCGGTTGCAGGATGAAGGAGGGAAGCCCGGTCTAGCGACGCACTCACCACGCAACCACGCGGGAACAGGAGCAAGGTCACTGTCAGAGAAGCTACGGTGGCCGGATGCAAGAAAGGAGAGAAAATGACCGATAATAGAACTGTCCACTTTGTTTTAGACACGTGTCGTGCACCCATCATCACCCATTCGGATGGAATTAGCTGCCCCCATCTGCAGAAAATGCACCCGAGTGCAAGGCTCACTCTCTAATTTCTTTAATACTGTGTTTACTAGAGAGAAAAATAGGAAGAAAAGATAGAAAAAAAATATAATTTTCCTTGGTTTACTAGGTGGCCCGAAAGGTGGCCGAAGCCTTGATTTTGAGCATTGACCCACATCGTCAAATGATATGCCACCGCAAATGCACAGTTTCAATATCGAAGTAATAAAAATGATCATTCCCATGAGGACTAAGTGTCAATTACTGTTAAATTGTCGGGTCATTAGCTAAATAGTCTAATCAATGCTTTAAGACGATAAAGAGAGGAAATGAACTGCAATGGGTGTGTTTGGCACAGCTTCTAGGCTGCTTTTGCTGGCTGCAAAAGCTATTTTTGAGAAGCTGACCTGTTTGGCTATCAACTTCTGCACTAATTTAACACACCACTTAGCTTTTCCAGCTAGCTATTTTTCAATCAGCACTTTCTCAATCAGCAAAAGCTAAAAGCTCCAGCTATACCAAACACACCCTATGGCTGCGTTTGGCCCAGCTTCTCTTACTTACTTCTGCTAGGTGAAAAAGTGCAAGTTGAAAAGATGCTGGCTGAAAAATTTTAAGGGTGTTTGGATGTACAACTTATGGTTATTTTATTTTTATTTTTTATTTATAGTTATGTATATTTATATTTTTTTAATTTTTATTATTTATTTATTATTTATATTTATATTTATATTTATTATTTATATTATTTTTAATTTTTATTATTTATATTTATTTTTAATTGTTATTATTTATTATTATTTTTTAATTTTATTATTATATTTATTTTTATTATTATTTATATTATTTTAAATTTTATTATTTATTTTATTTTTAAAATTTATTATTATTATTATTATTATTATTATATATAATACCCTAAAATTAATGTAGCTACGAAGTTGGCTTCCTTTTGGAAAAGCTAGAAGATTTCAGCTTCTCAGCTTTTAGCTTATGCAGCCAACAGAAGCTGCATTCCAAATGGTGCTAGCTTCTCTAAAATTGCTTATGTAGCCAGCAGAAGCCGCCCTATAAGCTAGGCCAAACAGACCCTTTCGGGTGAGAAGTCGGGCTAGAGAAGCGCCTTCGTACATGCTTCTTACCCGGGAAGCTAACCACCAAACACTTCAGCTTTCCTAAATCTGCTAGTCGTAAAGTCATAAGCAGCCCCAAATCTTGGTCAAAGGGGCAGAGCTTCTCCTTGCCAACGGCTGCTTTATGTCATTGCACGAGTAAAAGAAAATAGCCGAGGAAAAAAAGTGACAAATGCCCTAATTCATACAAAGTTGACAAAAGCCAAATAATTTATGAAAGATTTCAATCTCAAATTTTGAAACAATGGCAGAGTAACAGATAATACATCTTAATTCACACAAGAATCGCTTTGATAGCAAATGTTATATAAAAACTAAAATTATCCCTATATAATTTCTTGCATGAATTTAGAACATATTCAAACCCATACGTGATTGTGCCATTTGTTTTGTCTATCTGAAATTTATCCTCTATATGGGCGGAGACCTTACACTGTAATCTCTCTATATGACGGCTCTTAATGGGAAGAAACCAAAATGATAGAGATATAAGTAGGGACCTACCCCATATATATAATAATAGAAAAGCCTAGACTACTCCCAGTATAACAGGTTTCACGTGTAGAATCCACAATCCGTTAAGGATTATCCAATATGATTCTTCTCAAAATCTGCAAGCTGCGCAGGCGTCTTTCACATTCAATAATGAGATATTGTAAGCCCATTTAAGTTAATAAATAATTTATAATATTAATTAATGTTAGACTAATATTTCTATCGTGGAAACCAAAAGTTCTTGGTTAAAACCAAGATTAAATAAATCATTGGGCATGTGCTTTTAAATACTTTAAACGATTTAATAAATAGATTTTTATACATTGATCTTCTACTAGATTTCAATGTGATTGCTGGTTATTTTTCTTGATGAATATGTTATATAACACAACTTATAAATAAATATAATTTATTAATTTGTTTACTGCAATAATATTTATTATTTTATTTAATTATTTTGAGAGTAGATTTGCATGCATAGAATGTAGTTTATTTTTGTTTAAAATATTGGATAATATTTCAAACATATTGATAAATGAGCATAATTTGTAATTTAAATATTTAAAATAATATTTATAGATATTATGTAAAATATGAACATAATATAAAATATAAATATCATAATATACATGTCATTCATAATGGTCATAATATACATAAATAATGTATTTGACATAAAAAATTATAAATTACATAAAGTGTATAATTTTCATAATGTAATGGACATTTTTCCATAATATATAATTTAATTATTTTAACAATGCTTAAAATAATCTTTAAACAAATTGCACAAAATATATAAATATTATGCTTTTGATACATTTTTTATGTACATATTTAAAAATAATGTACAAAATGGAGATAAGAAACATAATATGCAGAATACATAATAAAAATAATATGCATAATTGTCATAATAGTTATTATGAAGATCTTGTACATAATGTATTTAATAAATATATTGACATGAGCGATATTGAACATGAACATTTTTGTACAATTAAAATATTGTACATAATGAAGTTAAAATACACAATAAAAATAAGATACATTAGTATAATGGTGTATATAATGCACATATTAATCATCATAATGTGCACAATAAACATAATGTATCACAAAATTATGTATATCATGAAAGTGATATCATGACAATATTATCATATTAGATATCATGAGAATAATATGAAAAGATATACATAATATACATAATGAATTAAATTTACATAATGATCATATTGATAATAACAAAAATATTGATATCCATAAATTATAAATTAATAATATTTATAACAATTTTCATAAAAAAATTATTTATAAAAAATTCTTATTCCCTTAAAATTAAAATGACTTTGAAAAATAATTTAAAGCCATAAAAATTAAGAAAATTAGCTTCACTATATGATAAGAGCAATTAAAAACCTAATTAATTTTTAGGTCTAATTGCTGCTTATTAAAATTCTTTTTCTCTTTATAAATTCAAGAATAAGAAACTTAAACTAAGAGTAAAGGATTCAAAAATAAGGAATAAATTATTAAAATTCCAAAGCACTAATAGACTTATTAAAAAAAAGGAGTAGTCATATTAAAATTAGACAAAAGTTTATAAAATGACTTCACTTATAAAAAGTTGCAGCTATTTCTTTTATAAAGACTAAACACAATTAAGCTTTTGGTTTGACCAAAGCTTGCCCAAGATTATAATCTTGGAAGTATAAAAAAGAATGAAAATTGTTTGAAAATAGGCTTCTTAGTGTTGGAAACCAAACCTCTGTGATAGGAGATTCTAAAACATTATAGTGTATAAAAATATTTATGTGATGGAGTTGATACTCTACATTACCATTCATGATAATATATTTTATGCTTCTTATTGTAGAGATAAGGAAAACTTTCCAAAGTGGTTAATTATCATGAGATGAGCCTTTACACTCATTCCTTGCAGAGAACTTCCTATATAAGTGAGTCCGTGTAAGGCCGTGGTTGAGGACATAGACAACCGTTAGAAGCTCTCGTGAAGATATATGCACACGGCCAAAAATGCGCGACCCAGTGATCGGACAAACCCTGTATTTGTGTATGAATTTGTTAAAGTCTGAGTCAAAGGGAAGTAGTTCAAGATTAATTCACTATCTTTTCTTCAGATGGAAATATTTTCTAAGTAAAGGTTATGCCTTTAAGTGTATCTTATTAACCGCATGATATAAGCATGAGCAGTATTTTAATTTTATTTAACCATTTTTAATTATATTTAAATTTTTTTAAAAGTTTTTGTGAGAGATTGTTGAAAAAAAAATAAAAAACAATTTAATGTTAGCTATAAATGCTAAATGTTAGCAGCTAACGTTAATCAAAGCCTTTTAAAAAGACTTGAAAATTCTCATGCGTTTAGAGTTTTTTCCTCCCCCCTTTTCTTTCTCATCCTAGTTTTTTACTTTTTCTGATTTTTTGCTATTCATTGTTGAAAGAATGTCTTGATC
Organism: Costus lasius; assembly: GCA_027563935.2. NCBI lineage: Eukaryota > Viridiplantae > Streptophyta > Magnoliopsida > Zingiberales > Costaceae > Costus > Costus lasius. Next base: position 103,454,151 of record CM050448.1, read on the forward strand.
AACTTCTCCATGATCGTGTTTGTAGGAGAGGAATACTTAGTTGTATTCGTATGTGTTCAATTTAAAATTAACTCGCACGAGAGCCTGAATTTTTACGTAAGGACAAGCCACAATGTGCCTCTGGGTTATATCTTTCTAACTCATTTTTAAATATAATTTATATATTTATTACTTTATAATTTTTAATTTTATTTTTTATTTAAATAAAACTCAACGTCAATTATCTACCAAAATTATGAACTTAGTCAAATGAGTCAGAAGGTTAGATGAAATCATAAATTTGGGCATAAATTTGGGGCATGCATCCAACTGTTCTATCAGTTCTTGCTAGGCTTGAACCAATACATATCAATTCATACCGAATGGAACCGCAACGGAAGAAGAAGGTGGAAGCTTGTGTACATTTGCCTCTCCTCTTTGACAAGTGACAAGCCGCTCTCGTATCATTTGTTTTATTGCATATTGGGCCACTTTGATTTTATAATCAAGTAGAGTCTTAGTTTGTAAAAAAGAACATAAATTAGCTATTTATTTTCAACTTCTTGCACTACATTAATTAGTGCAAAAAATTGAAATTTACTTGGGATTATTTAGACTTTTTTTTATTTATAATGTCCGATTACTATGGATCTTAACTACTGAACTTTTAAAAAATGGAAAGAACAGGGGATAATTTGTAATTTTGTGAATAATAGAGACTAGTTTGCCAATTTTTCGCGCGGCTGTTTCGAAGATTGAGATTTGCTGTGGATGGGTGCTGAAACCAACCAGATTTTAACATACTGTAGCCCAACTTGTACGTTTGTATGCACGAATGAGGAACGCCTATTCATTAAATCGTGTTTTGACTTTTGATCAATATTGGGGAACAACTTTTATAATGTATTTTCTTAAACGAAGAACCGAAAGGAAAAAAAAAACATTAATAAATCTAGAAGGCCGATAGCGTCCATCGTGTGCAATTGGGAGTTTGATACTAAATATTGAACTTCTGAATCATAAATTTTAGACATGGATGCCGAAATATAAAAATTTATTTAAAGAAATTTGTTAGATACTAAAATAAATTAAAGTAAAATTAAAAATCATTGTAATAACTAATAATTGCTGAAAAAAATAATCCAAATGAAAAAAAATCTTCGTCCAAATAAACATCATAAATAATAATAATAAGGTAATAAAATATTTTTTTAGCGTAGAAGGGCATGGTTGTAATTTTAAGATTAGAATGCAAAAAATGTATTTTCATAATCTCTTCTGGTTAGTTGATTTCGACCCTAAAATATATACCCAGATTAGAAATGGCCTAAGCGGGGTACCCAGCCTAAGGCCGTTAATCTGGGTCGTTAATTTTGACCCTAAATATATTTTTTTTTAATTTTTTTTATAGAAATGTTGTATGTCTTGTAAGCTTTCTAATAATACTAATATTGAGGTATTTTAGATTACGTATACGTATAAAATACCTTATAGAAAAATTAATTTTTTTATATTATAAAATAATTTTGTCTTATATGCAATTTTATATAGGATATTTTATACGTATACGTGATTTAAAATATTACAATATTAGTATCATTGAAAAGCTTACGAGAAATACAATATTTCTATAAAAAAAATTAAAAAAAATATTTTTAGGATCAAAATTAATGACTAGATTAATGGACTTAAGCTGGGTACTTAGGCCATTTCTTCTTCCGCCCCCAAGCTACTCGTCAACAAGCCCTCTTCTCCCTTTCGCATCTGTAGCAGAACATTGATGATGAAAGCAAGCGACGAGTCCATGAGTGGCCGGTAGCTCACATGCGGAAAAACATATGTAGCAGAACATTGGGCTTTCACGAATACTAAAAGCACACCAATAGTACGCATCTTAAAGCACACCCATCAAGAGAGAAAATTTTTACCATTTTATAATTATCTTATATCTTATCCTAACCCTTATCTACCCCCTCCACTCTCTCGCCAAATCCACCTCACTGCTTGCTTCTACGTAGCCCCTTTTTTGGCTTTGTTTACTAGCACGAAAGAGAAAGTAGAGAGATGGAAAAGAAAGAAGGGATAGAAAACGGATTACATGACTTTTACATGTCCAAATAAGAATGGGAGAGAGGGAAGGTGGCACAACGGCGGCAAGCAGTGAGTAGGGAATGTAAGAGTTTTTGAGATTCACAACTCCATGATCTCTTGTATAGATTTAGAATAACATGAAGAATAAAAGTTTAACATTGCATCATCAATCCTTTTGTCTTTTAGGCTCTATTTACTAGCAGGGACAGGATTTGACGACGGATGAGAAAGATGGAGGAATGGACAATTAGAAGGATGGGAAATTTGATCACGTGATTTTCACGTGATCGAAATGTCCCTGCTAGCGCGCCTTACCCTTGAGGTCGCCGCCGCCCTCTGCTCGCGTCCGCAAGCTCAACGTCCGCTCAAGGTTGCCTCCACTCTCTGCCGCGAGCTCGCCTTCCCCTCGAGGTCGCTGCCGCCCTCTGCTCGCGTCTGCGAGCTCAACGTCCGCTCGAGGTCACTGCCGCCCCTCTGCCACGAGCTCGCCTTCCCCTCGAGGTCGTCGCCGCCCTCTGCTTGCGTCCGTGAGCTAAACGTCCGCTCGAGGTCGCCGTCACCCGCGAGCTCGGCGAGGCACTCGCGAGCCATCCCCCACGAGCTCGACATGGTGTTCGTGAGAGGTCGGCGTCCCGCAGCTCCAGTGCTAGCTTGCGGACGCGAGCAGAGGACGGCGGCAGCAGCTCCGCGAGGTCACCGTCTGCACAATTCGGCATCCACGAGCTCGGCGAGGCGTCCATGCGAGCCGTCCGCAAACTCCTGTCCGCGCAAGTCGGCATCCGCTCTACTGGCGAGCAGTGGTGGCGTCCGCTCCAACGGCAATGAATGACATCCGCGAACTCTTGTCCGCGTGAGGTCGGCGTTCGCTCTAGTGGCGAGCAGCGGCGGCAGCGTTCGCATGAGCAGCAGTGAGCAGCGACGGTGTCCGCATGAGCAGCGGCGAGCAGCGACGGCGTCCGCTCTAGCGTCTAGTAGCGGCAAGCAGCAGCGTCGGCGAGCTTAGGGTCTGCGCGAGGTTGTTGTCCCCGTGAGCTCTTGTCTGCATGAGGTCAGCGGCAGAGGGCGCTAGCAGAGGTCGACGGTAGAGGGCAGCGGCAAAGTACACGACCAGGGCGAGATTGGCGGCAGAGGGCGGCGATAGAGGATGCGAGCAGGGCGGCTGCTCCGCAAGGTCTCTGCCAGCTCGCTCGCACGAGCAATTTTGTTTCGTCCGCCCAATTTAGACGGATGAAAAACGATGGAATTTTTTCTCATTCATCCATCCAACTTTCCCTCCTTTTGATCCGTCCGTTCGGGTATATGACAAATTTTTCTGATATTCATCCCTTCCTTTCTAAAATCCTTCCTGGTATACATACCCTAATGTCCCACTTGTTATCCTTCTTTAGACGTCTCTCAATGGAAAAAGACAGCTTTGATTAAGGATGCAAGTGGGGACTTAGTTCATATTTATAATGGTAAAACCCTAAGCTCCCCCCATAAAAGAGTTTTAAAGTTCGGGTGCGAAATTCATAATTCAATAATAATTATCCAATAAGGATTTCTCTCAAACCCAGGGTGTAGAATCTAATATCTAATAGTGATTCCTCTTAAAACCCACAGGCTACACAAGTCGTCTTTCACATTTAATAATGAAATATTATAGGCCCATTAATCAATTAACAAATGCTCTCATAAATCAATTGATGTTAGACCAAAATTCCAACATTCTCCCACTTGGTCAATATTAATTGATTTATCATCTAAAGATTTTATAAAATAATAATCATTTGTATTATATATTAAAAATAATTTTGAAAGAGAGATGCATTTGTTAATCCTAATAACACCTCATTCAATCCGGTCTAATGCAATTAGCAATATTGAATCATGACGAAACATTGTATTAGTATGCAATACAAGTCCCTCCATGGTCACAAATATTAGTAGATTACATTAATATGGATCGCAATGTGACTGTGTAGTAAAATGATAAAATCTTAATATCATTTTTTTATTAGTCCTCCTTATGATTTCTCGAACCAAATGAGAAATCCACCTCATGATTTCTCGAAACTAGATGAGAAATCCATAAATTTTGTAGTATGATATATTATATATCAAACAGTCATGCTTAAAGTTACATTATCTTTATGACTTTAAAGTTATTTAGCAAACCGTCGTGCTTAAGGTTATATTATCCTTAAAACTTTGAAGTTATTTAGCAAATCATCATGCTTAAGGTTACATTATTCTTAAGACTTTAAACTTACTTAGCAAACCATTATGCATAAGGTTACATCATCCTTAAGACTTTAAACTTAGCAAACCGCCATGCTTAAGGTTAACCTTAAGACTTTACATTATACAATTGTAAATATTATGCACATAAAGAGTACAATATAAATTAAAAGATATCACATGAGCTCAACATCACATAACATGTATCAATTCAAAACAACATATGTGCACTCTAATTGATACAAATAAGAAATTGAGTTCAACATTATATTGCATAAAACTCCCACTAGCCAAAAACATTTAAAGATTATACAACACCCCACATTTATAGCATGGTTCTTAAATAGTAGATATTGAGCTCTTGATCAATGGATATGCAATGAAAATATTAAAATTAATATATTCAATCACTATGTCTTCTTTTTTTAATTAGATCCATGACTGTATAATACTTAACCTCATAATGTTTATTGCATGTAAACTTAATATATTAGATCTCTCCCACTTTATGAATAGTTCAGTTGCTTGTGATAAACTATGGAAGGTTTTGGTGGTTCACTTTCTCTAAGTGCAAAATCAATGACACCTATGTCAACTGCAAATAAAACATCTTCTTTCCATCTTTTAAAGTTTGAGCCAGTCAGGATCTCTATAGTAGCTTGATTGCTATTAATGGAGAAGGAAACTGATTAAAAATAACAAAAATGAGTTAACACTTTTTACAACAAAAGTGTAAACATATAACTCAAAGTTGATAAAACATGATCAATAATCACATTTTCTCCTTTGAACATAAATATAATATAAAAAATTTATCTCAATAAAGGAAAAAAAACAACCATTATGAATATTACCTCATATTATATCAACTAATTACTCTCTTTAAGCAAGTAAATTAATTAATATAACTGAGATAAAATTCATCATTATTATAAATACTGAAGTATATTATAATTAACTATAAATAAGCCACTTTAGCAGCTAAATATTTATAGTAATTATAATTTTAATGTATTATATAATAATGCTAAGAGGTCTATACAATAATGTTATCTTTATGTATACTAATTAATTACCCCTTTGGGTAGGTAAATTAATTAATATAACTAAGATAAAAATTGTAACTATATCATAAATATTTAGCATATTATAATTAATCATAAATGAGCTACTTTTGTAACCAAATATTTATAATAATTATAATACAATATATTTATGTAATAATAATGACATGATTATATATTAGATTTAAACCAATGCACATAACATTCTCTCTTATGACATGACTATAACAAAAATATCCTATATATACTAATTAATTACCCCTTTTGGGGAGATAAATTAATTAATATAATTGGGATAAAAATAATTTTCTTTTATAAACATTTGAAAATGTGTAATTATGCTATGAATGAAGCACTTTGGTAGCAAATGTTTATAATATAGCATGTGATCAATGTGAGGAGTAAAAAAATAATTCATTAATATTGTCATAAATTAACAAACCATTATGAAATATGACCAAAAAATGTATTACCATAAATTTACATATCAACTTAAATTTCAATAATTATGGTAAGATATATATTTATGACATACATATAATTCAAAATGAATCTATATTGTTGCAAAACATTTTTCAAGAATTATGGATCAAGTTTCTTTTGCAATAGCAATACAAACACAATTAATAATGCATAAGTGGTTTCAAAGTTCTTCAGACATTTATGTATAACTATAGTGATATGCAACATAATATAAATTAAGCAACTTATACATTAGTATTGCTTTCAAGAAATATAATGAACAATTTCATAACCTTCAAATTTGAATCATACATCCAAGTTATATCATATTACAGATATAAGAATAAATTAAAAAATAGCATAATCCCTTCCTTTGGGTCAATTAAAATCCGCATGAATTGCAAACACAATCATCTTAATATTATAAAATAAATTAACATATGCAATACGCTACTTTGGTAGTCATATTGCATCAATTAATCTATTTTATAATGTTAGATTTTTATTACTGAGATAAAAAATAATTATGCCACTGTTTGAAATAATTTAAAAAATTATTTTCTTGGATTTTATAGAATATATAAATAGAAGCAGGTAGTAGCTGCACAGCACAGCAAGCCAAATAGTTCTCTGCTGCTTCTACCCGTAGCAAAAAACTTGGCCCAGATGACTGGGCCCAAATAGACCCAGACAACAGAAACAACACAACAGGCATAGCAGGCCTTCTTTTGCACACTGCTTCTGTGCATAGCACAACAGAAAGCGCACAATAGTAATTGAGGACACCCCAGGCCCAGGCTCATACCTGAGCTTAGCCAGCCTAGGCGACAAACCCAGACGGTCAGCCCTGCCCAGGCCCAGAAAGATGAGTCCAAGTGTCCGTGAGCCCAGAATTGAACAAGGGATCCGAATCCGGATCCGCTTGCACACGCGAGCAATGCACGCCTACGAGATCGTCTTCGCGAGCCCCGCTCGCTCACGATGCGGATCTCACTACTCCCGCGTCTGCCCTAATTGCCTCCCACACACCGCATGTCGCCTCAAACGTCTACCCTAACACCGCACATCGCCACGCTCATCTGCCCTAATGCCTTATCAACGCCGCCATCTACCGCCTTTCAATGCACATTGTAGCCAACATCAACGATTGACGGAATGGGCGGAAGCCCTAAATTTGTGCCGCGATGATTGCTGATGCATTGCATTTTGGTAGTGATTTTCATTGTTATTTCATGTCAAATCTAGGCTTATTTCGGCATTTTTATACTCATTACAGGCTTATTTCCTTCATATCTTCGGAATCTTCACTTTTTGGCACTTTTATGGAATTTCAGGTAAAAACACCTTTTTTTCAACATATTTTGAAGATTCTGAGGCCATGAAACGATTTCTTGTGTGGAAACTAAGCTGCCCGTCAAATTTGGAGTCATTTGGAGTTTTGCCTGACAATCACGGCCAGGTAAACCCCACGGGGTTCACCATCCCAGTCGCCAGCCTGCGAAACTCACAGAGAGCATCACAGAGAGCATCACGCTCTCTGTGAGTTTCGCAGGCTGGCGACTGGGATGGTGAAACCCGTGGGGTTCACCTGGCCATGATTGTCAGGCAAAACTCCAAATGACTCCAAATTTGACGGGCAGCTTAGTTTCCACACAAGAAATCGTCTCATGGCCTCAGAATCTTCAAAATATGTTAAAAAAGGTGTTTTTACCTGAAATTCCATAAAAGTGCCAAAATATGAAGATTCCGAAGATATGAAGGAAATAAGCCCGTAATGAGTATAAAAATGCCGAAATAAGCCTAGATTTGACATGAAATAACTATGAAAATCACTACCAAAATGCAATGCATCAAAATACTCCAGACTTAAATCTTTGCTTGTCCTCAAGCAATAAAATAAGATGAGATACATGATAGGTACAAGAGCAATCTTTCATGTCAAGATGTACATCCAAGTTAGAAAAATATTTAATAACAATCCAAGATCTAATCAGGAGAAGTTAAGTAAATGGTTGTCTTAAGTGTTCAACAGTTTGATCCCACAATAACTAGATGCCAAATAACTTAGTAAGCAGTGAACATAGGATTCAATTAAGCATACATAAAACACTCATGCAATTCCAATCCTTCCTAGTCAAATCGTTGGGGTTAACTCAAATGTTTTATTCAGGATACGATATACTGGTTATTGCACTGGACTTCAACTCATAACCTTAGGTACCATTGCCAATTTTTCGCAATGCCAAGTAGAGGAGTCATTTTATTGTTTTCAACTTCACATCCTTTAGATTTCAACTCATGTCCTTCGGTACCACTGCCAATTTTGCGTAGTGCCAAGTAGAGGAATCTAAGGGTGAGTAAAAATTTTTTATAAACATGCTCCGCAGTTGATCACATATCCTTTTTTGACAAATGTAGTGTTTCCCCAACAAAAAAAAGGAATTCAAAGAATAACTAAGAGAATATGTATCTCAATACGATTCTCATGGAAGTTACAGGCTTTAGTTGATTTAACAATCAAAGTTATGTTTGACTCACTAATGAACTACTCAAAATCAATCCAAATCACAAAATCTCTAAATCATAGAACATATAGATATGATCAAATAGTATTTCTAACAAGGAGGTATACTCCAGACTTAATTCTTTGATCATTCCTAACCAGTCAAGTATTCAACTTTAAAATTTATGAAATAGCTTTCATAGGACAATTCATTCACATAACTCTCATGGAGAAGATTCACACATCAAGTATGAAAAGTAAAATCATCATAACATAGTGCAGACGCAAATATAAAAGATATGTCATACAATCACGAGGTGGGGCCTGAAGAAGTGGACCAGGCCCACGAATATAATGGCATATAAGATACAATGCCACATAATATCCAACCGTCGTGGGATAACAGTATCAATCTCCAAAAAGAAACATCAAAATATCACATCAAATCACATCGCAGCCACGTGTAGAAATAAAGCAGAGACCGGAGTAAAGAAAGCTCACCCACTCTAAATTTTTGCATAGTCCTCTATGCAATACCATGATGTGAGAGAAGTGGATGCTGATATAGATATCCCGGGCAGCTACTTCTTTTTGCGCGAGCGGGAGCCAGAAGCTCTCGAGCTCGGGCTCTTCTTCTTCCCACGTGCACTATAATCCGGCTCAACCTCCTCATCTGAAGGAAAAACGCTGTCGGAGGAGATGTCCATCTGAGCCTTGTGCTCCTCAGAGACAAAGGCGAAGCGCTCATCCATTGCGGATAGCTTTCCCTAAATAGAGCTCAGCATTTTGTGCTGGCGTTGCATACCAGCTTCATTTGATTCCCATCGAGCGGCGTAGTCCTGCTGCATGTGAAAGACGGTGGTGTCCATGTGATCGATCAACTCTCTTAGATGGAGCTGTTCCTCCTTGATTTCTTGCAATAAAGACATCATAGAATCGTGAGAGGAGGTGCCACCAAAAGAAAATGCCCCAGGTGCCGGTGGTGCAGTGTCGACTAGATCCGGCTGTGTGTTCTCAACTGGCTGGATGTGCCAGTTTCCACGGACTCTGACAGTTGTGCGCTCCGGGTTTGGCAAAGGCAGGCAGAAGGGGTTTCCCTTGAATGTCATACAATAAAAATCTCCCTTGCGTATAATAAGTTTCATAGCAACGCAAGACTCGATGTCGAGCCTGTTGTTGCCGGTAGCCTCCAATGTGCCGTAGGGAATGATGCCGAGGGAAACTGCCAGAGGTGTGATCAAGCCGCCAATCACTATCGCCCCCCTCAAAGAACGGGCGACGCGGCTGAAATGCTTTGCCAAATAATATCCCGAATCGACTCTAAAACTGGGGAGCATGCACTAGATATAAAATAACTCAGTCTGTCGAACCATACCGTCACTTTCACCGCGGCCAAAGAGAGTGTGGGCCAATACGCGGTGAACGTACTTGATCACTGGGTTGCATAGACTGGATGCGCGAGCTGTGCGAGTGGAGTAGATGTGCTCGTTGGTGATAGCGCCCCAGAAGCTCTGCTCACTATACTCAGTAGGGACTCTGCGTGCGCTAGGCTCTGGAAAACCGTAAATACCGCGGAACTGTGAAAGAGATAGGATGTGTTCGATGTTACTCAGGCGGAAGGACAGACGACCTGGATCATCCTCAAGTGTAGGATCAGCTTTGACTTCCAATGAACTCAGAAATTCCAGCGTGGTACCGATGTAGGTGGGTGAGAATAACTGCTGAAATTGCTCCCACCCTATGGATGCATACATCAAGTCAAAGTCTCCAAGCATCCCTAGCATCTGTAGGGTGGTTCGATCAAGATACCGCGTATTGAGCACGCGGCGTTGTCGCAGAATCTGATACCGTGCCTCTTGTGCAGCGTTTCGGAAGATAATCCCGAACTCATTCGGGGGAGACACGTAAGGCTGTGGTCGGCTGGCAGGTGTGCGGCCGTGACGAGACAAAGAAGAGCTTGGCGTAGCTGAAGAAGGCCGGTAGGAAGGAGGTGTAGGCGTCGGCTCATACTCCTCATCGTCCGTGGCGGACGAATCTGACAGCATCTGTTGAGGGCGTGAAGTTCTCTTGCTGCCCATGGCCTTCGTCCTTGGAGGTATAGTGGCTGGAGAAGGTTGGAAGTGGCGGCTGACTTTGGTTGAAGATGCAGAGAAAACTGGAGCAGCGCCGATCGGCAAAAACAAGGGGCGGAGGAACAGGCGGAACAAAAACCCTCGATCTGAAATCGAACGAACCAGAAATCCATCTGGATGCAATGTAAAGCTAGATCAAACCTTCGAATATCTTCTTTGAGTGCGAAGATGGAAAGAAAGTGGTGCGCTCCGATCGGTTTCGTCAAAATCGGGTGGCGGGGGCGGAAGTACACAAAATCTTGCGACGCTAAAAATCAGGGTTGAAGTTGAGATAGAACTCGATCCACTTGCAAGGAAACTCGGATCCGACCTGGAGAGATCTTCTTCGTGTTTGGAAAGGAGGAAGAATTCCGAAATCAATGGGATCTTGGCGAAAGAGGAAGGCGGCGGCGGAAGCTTTCAAGCGTGTGCCCTAGTTTCGGGCAAACAAAACTTGAAATTCCAGTGAACCCGCCCGGGTTCACTCGCCCGTGATGTTTATTGTGGTCGGGCTGAAGCAACAGAAACACGGGTGAACCCGCTGGGGTTCACCGACCCGTGAAGCTTACTGGTTGGATTCTGCGTATGTAGAATACTGGTGAACCCGCTGGGGTTCACCTGCCCGTGAAGTCCTCTGGTTACAAAGCCTGGCCCACTGCTCAGTACACATCACGGTGAACCCCATGGGGTTCACCTGGCCGTGATGTTCACTATATGCTCGAAAAAATCTGGAAAAAATCTGGAAAAATTCCATTGTGCTCCAACTTCTTCATACAACATATAGAGACATCAAATCAGTAGCAATCCCCTCTAGAAAAGCGAAAATAAAAGAAAGACAAAACAATGATCAAAACATTAACTAATCAACATGGAGAAACTATGCATAAAAACTAAAATTAAGCAAAAACTTGGGTTGCCTCCCAAGAGCGCTAGGTTTAGGTCGGTAGCTCGACCATGAGAGTTTTCAAAGTTTCAAATCCGGGGGGTCTGAGAGAGCTAAAACTTTCTCTCTCTTAACCCGCTCATCTTCAAAGTAATGCTTTGAGGCGGTGCCCATTTACTGTAAAGCTCCCAGTTCGTTCTGTCCAAATTGTGATGGCACCATATGGTTGAACTTTCTGAACTGTGAAAGGACCGGACCACCTCGTGCGAAGTTTTCCTGGAAACAGTCGAAGTTGTGAATTGAACAGCAGTACTTTGTCTCCCTCATGGAATTTCTTCCTTGTTATGCGCTTGTCGTGCCAAAACTTGGTGCGTGCTTTGTAGCTCTTGGCATTCTCATAAGCAAAAAGGCGCAATTCTTCCAAATCATCAAGTTGAAGTTTTCTCCTTTCACTGGCGTTCTTGAGATCAAAGTTGATTTGTTTGATAGCCCAATACGCCCTGTGCTCAAGTTCAACAGGTAAGTGACATGATTTTCCATAAATAAGTTAGAAAGGAGACATACCAAGGGGCGTCTTAAATGCCGTCCTATACGTCCATAAAGCATCGGGTAATTTTATTGCCCAATCCTTCCGTGATCGCGATACAGTTTTCTCCAAAATTTGTTTAATTTCTCAATTGGAGATCTCTACCTGACCACTAATTTGGGGATGGTAGGGCGTAGCAATTTTGTGTCGTACACCATACTTTTTCAATAATGCTCTGAACCTTTGCTCGATAAAGTGGGAACCGCCATCGCTGATCAGAAAGTGTGGGACTCCAAACCGGGGGAAGATAGTTCGCTTCATAAACCTCATAACGACTCGGGAATCGTTTGTAGCTTCGGCGGATGCCTCAACCTACTTCGACACGTAGTCAACGGCGACCAAGATGTACCGTTTTCTGCATGAAGAGGGGAAGGGGCCCATGAAGTCTATTTCCCATACATCAAAAATTTCTACTTCCATGATATTGTTGAGTGGCAGCTCGTCCCTTTTTGATAAGTTTCCAGTCCGTTGACAACATGGGACTTGCGGATCTAGTAAGGCATAAAGGTGCTCTTTAGGGAATGTATCGTTAATCTCTAATTCTGCATCAATTTCTTTGTCTGCGCTGCGGTCAAGTCTGGAAAGATGATCAGCCACCAGATTTTCACTCCCCTTCTTGTCTCTGATCTCCATATCAAATTCTTGTAAGAGGAGGATCCATCGAATAAGCCTTGGCTTTGCTTCCTTCTTGTTGATCAGGTATTTTATGGCTGCATGATCAGTAAACACGATTACTTTTGAATTAACAAGGTATGAGCGAAATTTATCAAAAGCGAAGACAATCGCTAGCAGCTCCTTCTCCGTAGTCGCATAATTTATCTGAGCGTTGTCAAGTGTGCGACTGGCATAATAGATAGCGTGAAGCTTCTTGTCCTTCCTTGATGACACCAAAATTTATAATAAATTTCATGCCATTTTATATTTCTTTTCGTGTCATATTTATTAACTTTTATTTGTTTTTAAGCATTATTTGCTAAATATTACGGAATCTACAGAATTTTTTGTTTTTCATGAATTTTAGATAAAAGTGCCATATTTTGATGGATTTTGAAGGATTTGAGCGCATGAATAGATTCAGGACGTCGAAACGAAGCCGCCCGCTAATTTTCATGCAAATCGGAGCGAGTTTGAAAAATACACCCCGGGTGTAATGGATATTACGGGTGTAATTTCTGCCCAAAAATATGGCAGTGCCGTAAACAATAACATGAGCCGTAATTTAGAGCAATTTCTGACCAGAAAGTTCAGTTGATTTTACGGCACTGCCGTAATTTATTTTACGGCCGTAATTTGCACCTGGTCGCGCGACTCTTACGGGCCCGAAACTTGCGAGGGCCATAACTTTTGATCTAGAGCTCTAAATCGAAATCCGAAAGATGTTCCGGACTCGTCTTTAAGAGACGAAGATGCTCGAAGTGGAAGTAGTAACCTTTATCCCGTATCGAGAGAGAAATCGCTAGAGAGGTGGCTAGGGTTTGGCCTCGCGTCGAGAGGCATAGAGGGCACCTCAGGCCGTGATTTTCACTCAGAAGCTTTGCCTAGAGGAGAGGAGGACGCACCAGAAGTTTCAAAGGAAGAGGAGTTCAATCGGAGGAGGAATCGACGAAATTGGTGGTGACAGCACTATTCATCGAGTTTTCCTGCAAATTACGGTGCTATAATTTCATTACAGCACCTGTTTTGTAACCTTTCTTCTTCCCTTGTTCAATTTTTGACTATTTGAAAACATGATTTATTGTAATTCTTCCTCCATGCAAGCTTAATCCTATATTGGGACATAGGGTTTAATCCCTTTGATTTTTAATGATTAGATAACTCTTTTCTTTCGTCATGATAATCTTTGTTGTGATAATTTTATTCTTGTGATAAATTGTGCTTAGATTCTCTATAATTGCATGCTATTAATTATGTTCTTAGAGTTTTCACAATGAGACTGAAAGGTGATTTGCTTGAGAGCTTGGAACCCTAGAATTGCATGTTAGGAACCCTTCCTTAGGTAGATCCTATTTGATCTGTTCTAGTAGAATAATTGCCATGATTATAACATGTATCTATAGATCGATGTCTATTTGTCAAACGTGGAGATCTTGCACGAAAGTGAGGATCGGAACGTTGGAGATCCATGAGTAGAACTAGTGTAGAGACTCGGATGCACGAAAGTGATCCTGAGATTCCACTAGAGATTATCAACCTAGAATTCGGATGCACGAAAGTGATCTTTGAATTCTCTGATTGATGATTTACTTATCTTTAGCTTGAGATAAATCTTGCGCGAAAGTGAGGATTTATCTCTGCGTTATTGTCTGCACGAAAGTGAGATAATCCCTTTATAAAGTAAATTAGGTCTTTATCGTAGCAAGATTTGATTGACGAACCTTTTTATTTATATCTTATCATTGAAATTAAGGTGGATGAAACCCTAGTCCCATATTTATCTCTCTGACTATCTGAGTTCGTGTGTTTTCCATTATTACTTTGCACTAGAATCGGTTCGCTTAGCTAGTAAGAATACCCCTATTTGGTACTTAACAATAAGGTCCCTGTGGATTCGATACTTTTCTTTATTACTTCGATAGTTCCGTGCACTTGCGGAAGCCTATCAAGTTTTTGGCGCCGTTGCCGGGGATTAGTCCAAGGTACACGCGTGCTAGACTTGTAGTGTTCCCTTTCGGGCTATCATACCTCTGTCCCAAAACCGCCCCAACAGCCTGGTCGCTAGCATCACACATCATCTCAAATGGTAACGACCAATCTGGGGGTTAAATTATTGGAGCAGAGATTAATGCATCCTTGAGTTTCGAGAAGGCTTCCTCGCAGTCCCTATCAAAGCAAAACATAGCATCTTTAGCAAGCAGATTAGTTAAGGGGCGAGCTATCTTAGAAAAATCTTTAATAAATCTTCTGTAGAAGTCGGCGTGTCCAAGAAAGCTCCTGATCCCCTTCACTGATGTAGGCGGCTTGAGATGTTCAATGACCTCAATCTTTGCTATGTCCACCTCTATCCCTCGTTCAGATACTAGATGCCCAAGGACAATGCCTTCCTTGACCATGAAGTGACACTTCTCCCAGTTCCAGACTAAGTTCACCTCTTTGCACCTCTGCAAAACCTTGGACAAATGAGACAAGCAATGATGGAATGAAGAACCATATATGGAAAAATCGTCCATAAATATATCCATGAATTCTTCGTTAAAATCAGAAAATATGGCCATCATTGCTCGCTGAAAGGTCGTGGGGGCGTTACAGAGGCCAAAGGGCATTCTTCGATACGCATATGTGCCGTAGGGACATGTGAAGGTTGTTTTCTCCTGGTCATCCGGGTGGATAGGGATCTGGAAGAAACCTGAAAAGCCATCCAAAAAGCAAAAATAAGAATTATGTGCCAATCTATCTAACATCTGATCTATAAATGGAAGAGGGAAATGATCCTTTCGCGTGGCCGAATTCAACTTTCTGTAGTCTATGCACATTCTATGTCCCGTGACCGTGCGTGTAGGTATCAGCTCGTCTGCCTCGGTCTTTATCACTGTGATGCCGCCCTTCTTGGGTACAATATGTACGGGACTCACCCAAGAGCTGTCTGAGATTGGATAAATAACTCCGGCGTCTAATAGCTTGAGCACTTCTTTCTTCACTACATCCTTTAGGTGCGGGTTTAGTCGGCGCTGGAACTCCACTGAAGGTTTGTAGTTGTCTTCCAATAGGATCCTGTGCATGCATACAGAAGGGTTGATCCCTTTTATGTCATCTAATGAGTACCCTATTACTTTCCTATGAAGACGAAGTTCAATGAGCAACAACTCGGTTTGCTCGATGTCCAATGCCGCACTGACAATCACAGGGTATGTGGAGTTTTCCCCCAAGAATTCATATCTCAAAGTGTTGGGCAAACTCTTGAGTTCAATTTTCTGCTGCCCTTGATTCTCCTGATTTTCTTCTGTCTTACCAACATGACTTACATCACTTTCTAACAATGCGACGTACTCGTCTGCCTCCCCATCGCTATCTTTATCATCATAGTTCGTTAAGGCGAGTTCCAGAGGATCCACTTCTCTCCTAGGCGGCTCAACATCCTGAGTTGCTTTCTCCACAATGTCAATGCTGCAACACGTACCTGCAAGAGAAGGTTTTTTCAAAGTATTAGTAAGATCAAATTGAATGGCATTGCCACAGATGTTCAAGGTCAGTTTCTCATTCTTGACATCCATGACAGCGCCTGCAGTGGCCAAGAAAGGCCTCCCCAAAATGATCGGGAGCCTATCATCCTCATCAATTTTCAAAACAATAAAGTCGGCAGAAATAAAATAATCTCCTACTTTAACAGGTACGTCCTCTAAAATACCAACTGGGTAACGCACAGATCGGTCTGCAAGCTGTATAGAAATATTAGTTGGATGCAAATCCCCTAAGTCTAGCCTTTTACAAAGTGAAAGTGGCATGAGGCTAACGCTCGCTCCTAAGTCGCACAGAGCCCTCTGAAAAGATATCTCCCCAATCTGGCAGGGTAAGGAGAAACTGCCTGGGTCCTTAAGCTTCTGAGGGAGCTTGTTCTGAATGATGGCTCTGCACTCTTCAGTAAGTGCAACGGTCCCTTGATCCTCTAGCTTCCTCTTGTTTGATAAAATGTCTTTCAGAAATTTCGCATAAGTCGACATCTACGAAAGAGCATCAACAAAAGGGATGTTAATGTAGAGTTTCTTCAAAACCTCTAAAAACTTACCAAACTTCTTGTCCAATTTAGCCTTGACAAGCCTCTGTGGAAAGGAAATCGGTGGCTTATATGCTGGCGGTCCCACATAGGGCCGCTTCTCCTCAACTGGCTCAGGTGCCACCGGTGTTGCATTCGAATGTGGTTCCATAGGTTCTGGTATTGTCTCTTCTATCCTGTCATCTGTCGACATCTTCGGATCTTCCAATTGCTTGCCGCTCCGAGTGGAGATTGCATTGCACTGCTCCCTCGGGTTTACTTCAGGCTGGGATGGTAACTTTCCTAGTGCTCTGGAAGATGAGCTAGCTTGCTGGGCTAGCTGGCTCTCTAGCATCTTATTGTGTGTCTCTAGGGAGTCCATCCTGGTCGTCATCATCTTCATCATATCTGCGAGTCCTTCAAGTTGCTTGCCCAGATTTGAATCATTGTTGGGCCTTGGCTGTTGTGGTTGTGGCGGCGGTGCATTGTAATTTCTGGCTTGGAATCCTGGTGGTCTGAAGTTGCTCTGTTGAGGTTGCCTAAAGTTTCCTTGTAAGGGCTGAGTCTGCTGTGGTGGAACTTGTCCCGGTTGAATTGGCTGAGTTGTCCGGTAAGAGAAATTTGGATGGTTGCGCCATCCTGGATTGTAGTAGTTGGAATAAGGGTTGTTGTTCTGGTTGAAATTTCCAACTGCATTCAATTGCTCAGGATGAACTGCAACTATCTGTCCATCTCCTGCCTGGCATTCTACTCCTGCATGACCTACAACTCCACAGATCTCACAAGAAATAGCATTAATATCCACAGAATTACCAGACCAAGAATCAAGCTTTCTAGTCAAATTATCTACCTTAGCCATGAAAGCAGTAAGAGAGTCTAAGTCATACTTACCTGACTTCTTGGTAGAAGTACCTCTCTCAGATGTCCATTGGTGATGGTTAATTGTCATGTCCTCGAGAAGGTTCATTGCATCCTCAACTCTCCTATTCATCAAAGCGCCTCTTGCTGCAGCGTCCACTGTAAGCCTCGTGTTGTAATCCAGACCGCTGTAGAACGTTTGGATCAAAACCCAAGTCTCAACACCATGATGTGGACACATCCTTTGTAGCTCCTTAAACCTCTCCCAAGCTTCATATAGAGACTCCCCATCCTTTTGCATGAAGCTCGTTATCTGATTTCGCAATTGGATTGTCTTTGATGGAGGGAAGTACTTGGAGAGAAAGGCTTGAGAAAGCTCTGCCCATGTTCTTATCGAAGCAGCAGGTAGTGTGTGCAGCCAAGCTCTCGCCCTGTCCCTCAGAGAGAAGGGAAATAGTCGCAACCTGATAGCATCAGCAGACACTCCATTAATTTTCAATATATCGCAATATTCCAAAAAAATAGAAAGGTGCATGTTGGGGTCCTCAAGAAGAGAACCACCAAATTGGTTTTATTGTACCATAGAAAGAAGAGCAGGTTTTATTTCGAAATTGTTGGCCTCAACAGCGGGCCTAGCAATTCCAGATTGAAAACCGTAAGTGTAAGGTGTCGAGTAATCTTTCAATGTCCTGTTGTTATAGTTGTTCCCCATTGATTGTTGTGCTCGGTCATTGTTCACATCAAGTTGAATGTGTTCCATCTGATTGTCTTCTCCTGGATGGTTCATGATTTCTTTCTTCAGAATTTGATTTTGCTTCCTTCTTGTCCGGAAGGTGTGCTCGATCTCTGGATCAATGTCAAAGAATATACCTGCCCTAGAACTTCTTCGCATAAAACGGTCAGTCAAAATTATAAAGTTCTAAGACAGCAAGTAAATAAAATGAAAAAGAAAATAACAGTGCAGTAAGAAAAATCTAACCTAAGGCCTAGTCTACCAATTCTCGGAAATATACTAATATCAAATGTTGCTCCCCGGCAGCGGCGCCAAAAACTTGACACGCTTCGCAAGTGCACGGATATGTCGAAGTAATATAAAAGATGTCGAATCCCACAGGGAGTAAGGTTGAGTACTAGAAAGTCCAAGTCCTAATAGCTAGGCGAATCGAAATGTGGTTTTGAGAACAGAAAATCGTAAACAAGCAATTACAACTACGTCGGTAGATAAAAGATATAAGAGAGAATTCAGGGCTACGGCTTCCACCTGAACAAGGGATCCGAATCCGGATCCGCTTGCACACGCGAGCAATGCACGCCTACGAGATCGTCTTCGCGAGCCCCGCTCGCTCACGATGCGGATCTCACTACTCCTGCGTTTGCCCTAATTGCCTCCCACACACCGCACGTCACCTCAAATGTCTACCCTAACACCACACGTCGCCATGCTCATCTGCCCTAATGTCTTATCAACGCCGCCATCTACCGCCTTTCAATGCACATTGTAGCCAACATCAACGATTGACGGAATGGGCGGAAGCCCTAAATTCGTGCCATGATGATTGCCAGGTGATACGCACTGCAAGCGCATGGTGTTATCGAAGTAATATAAAAGATTGTCGATCCCACAGGGAGCTAGGTCAAGTACCAACAATTTTGATATTTAGAAGCTAAGCAATCCAATTTTTTGGTGTTTTGGGAATAAAATAAACTAACTCACCATAAATAAAATAGGAAAAGCAACGAGAAAAATATGAAGGGTGTCTAATTGAGAGATATCAGGGCTACGGAATTCACCACATTTACTGATCTATCTGAACTAGAATTTAGTTGATATATGAGTTTATCATTTTACATAAGGAATCTTCCCTAAGTTATAGGATGCCACCTCTCGGTGGTACACCCTGGTGCTTATCCGGAACGGTCTCCTACTCTCGCGGTGGATCGTTCCAGATAAACCCAATGAGTTCTATGAAAAATTATGTTGCCCTCGAGCGAAAACCAAGCACTCTCGTGTCATGGATTCACAAGTTTTATCTAGGGTTCCACCGCCACGATCCTCCTCTCAGTATGAATCGCGTCGGCTAACGCACAACATTACTTGATCAAGGTAATATTAAGAAATAAGCATAACTAAATAAAATATGCTCAGATAAGACTCAAAACATCAAGAAAGTTTAGTTCATACAATAGATCAAGTCAAAGAGCTTCATCCGAGCCCCAAATAAAGGTTTAAGCTAGAAAAGCCATACAAATCCGCATAGATCTCTCCAATCGACAAAGAAAACTAGAAAACAAAGACTAAGGAGAGGTGGGAGAAGATGATGCAAACGTTTCCTCTAAGTTTGGTGAAGATCCGTTGCGAAATCGCCCCAAAATCCTCTCCGGAAAGCCCTAGTCATCGGTCTACTCGCCCTTTCGTGTTTGTCCACCGATTTCTCTCCAAATTGTCAATAAAATTAGGGCTTTTATATTCCTTGTGTTCTCCTTCGAATTAGCTTTCCAAAAAGTCCTCTCTTGCCAAATTTGGACATTGATCGGGTTCAAAATCACCAAAATTCTGAATGGGTGTTGGTCAACTTACCCTAACTCGCATTTTCCTCGATTGCTCCCCAAATATGGCATGACAAGAGGGCTTTTATATCCAAAAGATTCGCCTCTCTGTTAGCTTTCCAAAACATATTTTCCATATTTTTTTTATTTTTATTGGGCCCGGAATTGAAGAAAAACCGAGTGTGGGTTGGGCAGCCCAGTTTTGATCGCGAAGAATCATCGGTTAACCCCGTGGGTTCACCTGGTGGTGAAGCATGCTGTGTAATTCCAGGTGAGAGAGAAGCACCAGTGAACGCCGTGGGGTTCACCTACCAGTGAAGCCTTCTGTATGCTTCTGGGTGAATTGCCTTAGAGAGAATCACGTGTGAACCCCGTGGGGTTCACCAGGCTGTGAAGCAATCTGTGAGTTTCAGTCATTAACAAAAGCACCGGTGAACCCTGTGGGGTTCACTTGGCCGTATTTTTCAAAGAAAGCTCTGATTGATCCCAAATTTTTTGTGTAGTTTTGTCTCATCATTAGAAATCACTCCATGGCTTTAGAATCTTCAAATTACCTCTAGAAATGAGTGATTTTACCTGAAATTACATAAAGACAAGGAAAAGTGAAGATTCCGAACAAAGCAAGTAAATAAGCCTGAATATTACATAAAAACATCAGAATATGCCTTGTTTTGAGATAAAATGATATCAGAAAATACTATCAAAATGCAAGGCATTAAATTTTCCCAGACTTAAATCTTTGTTTGTCCTTAAGTAATAAAATAAGATGAAACACATGACAGGTGTAAAAGAAGTTATTCAAGTTAAAAGCATACAACCAAGTCAGATATTTCTATGAGCTAACCATGATCCAATTTGAGAAATCAGATGATGAGTCTATTAACAACAATTGAATCAAGCAGGTCCCACAATCTTTAAATGATAATGCATTCAGCTATGAGCATACAAAGAATCCAGCCTAGGATACATACTTCATTCACCAATTCAATTCATCCAAAATCAAATGTTGGAGCCAGACACAAATGTGCTATTGCAAGATAAACTTTATCACTTCTCATAAGACAAGCTACTAAAACTGATGGTAATCTTTTATAATATTCCTAGACTTAAATTTGTGCTTGTCCTCAAGCAATAAACTGAGATGAAACACATGACAAGTGTGAAAGAAGTTATACTAGTTGAAAACATACATCCAAGTCAGAGAATATCTATAAGCAATCCATGATCTAAATATGAGAAATCAAATGATGAGATATTGGTCAAAAAGTTCAGCAGATAGATCACACAATCTCTAGAAATCAAGGCATCCAGCTAGGGGAATACAATAACTCAATTAAGCACATATACTACTTATGCAAATCCAATTCATCCAAAATCAACTTGTTGGGTCTGACACAAATGTATTATTGAAAAACAAACATGTTCACCTCTCTTTGTATTCAAGTATTGACACCAGCTTTCGAAATAGATGGTGATATTTGACTTCAACTCATGTCTTAGGTACCACTGCCAATCTTTCGCAGTGCCAAGTAGAGGAGTCTTCAAAACAAAAGGTAATATTAGACTTCAACTCATGTCTTAAGTACCACTGCCAATTTTTCGCAGTGCCAAGTAGAGGAGTCCTTTTTTTATTTTTATTTTTTTTCTTTTTTTTATATCATGCTAACAGATCACACTTGTGATCATTTCCCAACAAGTAGCATGGAATCATAGGATGAATAAGTAAATATGTATCTCAATATGAAATCATATGTAAACTACTATCTTGCCATCCTTGAACATTCACAGAAATGTGTGACCCACTAATCAACAGTTTCAATCATTCTAATCAATAGATTTCAGAATCATAGAACAAATGGATAGGATCATAGAATATATTATAATTGGATGTTGCATTCAACATATTATAACTACTTACTACTATGTATGGATTCAATCTCAATGTTTACACATAACTATCATAGGATCACAACATTATCATAGATATCGTGGTGTATCACAGAATCAACAATTTATCACAGAAAGAGCATCAAAATATTGCAATATCATTCATGTAAAATACTTGAATCAGACTCAGTGTATAATAATAAAAGCATCACAGAATCACACTGTCATAATCCAGGCAAGAATATTCAAAAAAAATATCATCGCAACAACATATTACAATAGCATGACAAATATATAACATATCTCAATAGCATTATAAAACCAATTCACAGAAGTGTCATCAGAAATGTCAATATATAAAATATACTACTATAGAGAGTAGTATCACAATCAAATCATAAAGTATCAAGTACCACAACATCACAACATGAATAAAATATCATAAAAAATGTCATGAAACCACCATAGTATCAGTACAAAAGAGTATCAGTAGCAAAACAGAACATCATAGCAGTAAATAACAGCCTAAAAAGAAGTATTGCAACAGAGATTACCAAATCATTAGCAGAGTAGCGTATCTATATCATCAGAGTTTCAGCACATCCACACGTCCGAGAATCATTAGCAAATATGTAGGAATTATGATTAGTAGAGTACTCCTCACATTAAAGTGTCACAGTATCACCACAGCATCATCATCACAAAATCAGAATCAAATAGTGCATAGCTATCATTGCAACATAATCAAAATATTACAGTCATGTATCACAGACATAGCAGAAGTCAGGGTCAGTCAGAATATAATTCGAAATGAATAATTAGAAGACTGAGCTTTAGAAATAACAAGCATCAGAATCATTCCCTCCCCACATAAAATTTGCATAGTCCTCTATGCAATCAATGTGTCGTGAGAGGGTGGGGGGGGGATAAGAAAAAGTAATACTCACTTCTGCCTCTTAAGTTTAAAGTCCTCATCATCAGAGTTCATTTCAGTACCTTCCTTCTGGGGGTCATCTTCATTATTGTCACCATCTCCTCAAATCTCATCATCTCTTCATGAAGTTCATTGTTACGCTTTCGCAAGTGCACGAAATTATCGAAGTAATAAAAAGATTATCATTCCCAACAAGGACTACGTAGTTAAGTACTGACTTCTCGACTTGTTTGAATCTAAGCAAACCAAGTATGCTATGGTGATGAACTTCTAAGTACGAACAATTCAAAAGCAGCATTTAGAGGGTACAAGTTCTAGGAGAATTGGGAATTTTGGGTTTCACTACACTGACTATTATGAATCTTATAAAGATTACTCAATCAATATAAAATATCTGTCATGAAAGGAACTTTTCCTAATGTATATATCACCTCCCCTCAGAGTGTAATACGGTGTTTAATTAAGTTAACTCCCTACTCTCGTGACAGTTAACATAACTAAACCCATTAAGTTCTATGAAAAGCTGTTAAATCCTTCAAATGAATCCAACCTACTTTCATGATTGGATTCGAAGGTTCAACTGAAATAGATCGGACGATGCGATTCACCCCTCGGTCCTTCTCACAACATCTAAGACGCAATTATACGTGGCCAAGGTATAACATGGAATAAACGCAATCGCAGTCAAATTATGATAATAATTTCGTATAAAAAGAGTATGAATAAAGATTAATTCATAAAAATCAGTGGGCTAAGCCCTAAATCCCGAAACAATGATCTACTCGCTCATGTTCTTATGGAAATACATGTTTAAGCGATGAACAAGCATAGATCTAGTAAAAATCGCAAAGAATTCACTAAGACAACAATAAAATTGGCTTCCCCTCAATCTGGAGATGAAGAAGAGTCGATCAATCATCGCTTTTGCGTGAAATCTCGTCGAAATTTCACTCTAAAATTAACTTTCACCCTTGTCACCGCTGCCGCTCGTGTTCATCCAAAAAAGCTCTCTTTTTCCTTGAAAAATTGGATCTTTTATAGTTGGACCGGTTTGGAACTCATCAAGGAACGGTTCTGCAAGATTTGGTTCAAATCTGACAAAAATCGGTGGAGAATCGAGTGAAAAACTCGTCGAGCGAATGTTTTTACGGTCCGTAACGAGTTCACGGCCACTGCCGTGATTCTTTATGTGTGTATATCATTTATGTCACAGAAACATTCACGGCCCGTAATGGATTTACCGGTTCACCCGTGAAAGTTTCTATGCATATCTATACTTAGCCATTTTTTCGCCCATCGCTCGAACTGGAATTTACGGCCAAGCGTTCTTCACTATTTCAGCTCCAAATTCGACGTGTAAGCTCGTGATCTCTTCAGGAATCATGCTTTCGCTTTAAAATTCGTGAAATCCTTCATTTTTGGGTGATTTTACTTACATTTTTATAAAAACCAAGAAAAGTGAAGATTCCATACAAAGTAAAATAAAAATACCGAAATAAGCACAAAATCATGCAAATAAGCTCAAAATATGATCTAAAATAAAGGCAAAAACATGGTGTAAATGCAACGCATCAAAATATCCTAGACTTAGAATTTTGCTTGTCCTCAAACAATGTATCAGTATGAAATAAGGATGTAAAGATAAAGAATGCTCATCAGTTTTACCATCAATAATGTCCTTAGTCTACATTTCAGGCAGGCAACTTTTCAGAACTTAGATCATTTGAGAAAAATCATAGTAGAGACAAACTGTCAAAAAGCTCCAAAACTTTGATTTTTGGGTATTCCTATAGTGATAAGAAAGAAAAAATCATCAGCATTCTAATACAAGGCAAAACAAGCTACATAACTTCAAAATCAAAAGACTAATTAAATAAAACACACAATGTAAAAGTAAAGGAAAGCAAAAAAGACTTGGGTTGCCTCCCAAGAAGCATTTGTTTAAGGTCATTAGCTCGACCGTAGTGTTATTCATAGATCAGAATGTAGATGTAAGTACCAAGGGATTCATACCTTAAAGTGTCAGAAAATGATTTTAAGTCTATTTTACCTTCATCAGTTACCTTGGTTGCTTCCTTATGTAGATTTTCAAATTTTACCTTATTTGGGATGACCGGTTCAGTTGAATCAAGAAGTATAGCAAAAAGTTGAGCTTTTTCATTGTCCTTCACCTTCTCTTCAGCTGCAAAACAGATATCTATAGGATCCACAAGCAATTCGTCAATCATTGCATGGTTAACTACTTCCTCAACAACATCATCATTATGGCAAGACCCTATAAAATAAGGTATATCCTCAAGTGGTTTCACATATTGTATCTCCTCTTTTGATTGTTCAAGTTGAAGTATCTTAGGAGATATAATCTCAGAGTCATGTGCAGGCATCCTAGGCTCCTCAAGTTGTTTCCCATTGCAAGTTATATTTGTATTACAACATTCACTTGGGTTTATCTCAGGTTGAGATGGGAGTTTACTAGAGGCTCTTATAGAGATGCTAGCTTGATTAGCCAATTGGGTTTCCAACATCTTATCGTGGGCCTCGAGAGCATCTAGTCTAGATGTTAGTTGCCTAATGCTTTCACTAACACTCTCAATTTTCTTAGTTTGTGCAGCTAAAGTTTCTAGTTGTGACTCTAGGTTAGACTTTTGAGGTTAACCAAACTGCCTTGATTGAAATTCAGGATGTTGCCTATAGCTAGGTTGGGGAACTGGGTTGGATTGTTCTCATAGAAAAAATTTTGATTGTTCCACCCACTTGGATTGTATGTATTGGAATATGGGTCCAACTGTGGTTTAGGGTTGAGATTACAAAAGGTATTGGCTTGCTCTCCAAAAGGTTTAGGTTGTGAGATTCCTAATTGGCATTCAGCGAACATGTATCCTGAAATTCCACAAAATTCACAATAAGCATTAGTGACTTCAATTGAATTAACAATAAAAGAATCTAACTTTCGTGATAAATTATCTACCTTCGCAGCTAACAAGCTCAATTCATGCAAATCATACTTATTTGGAGTTGCAGCTCTATATGAGTTAACTCTCTCACCTGACCATTGACTGTGATTGAAGGCCATATCCTCCAGCAGGTTTATAGCATCATCCACAGTCTTGTTCATCAACGCCCTGCCAGCAGCTGCATCAACAATACACCTTGTGTTATAATTTAGACCATTATAAAAAGTGTGAACACTTACCCATTTTTGAAGTCCATGATGTGGGCATATTCTTTGAAGTTCTTTAAATTTGTCTCATGCTTTCATAGAGTGATTCCCCATCTTTCTGAGTAAAGCTTATAATTTGGTTACGAAACCACACAGTCTTGCTTTAAGGGAAGTATTTGGAAAGGAAAGCTTGGGAGAGTTGGTCCCATGTAGTGATTGATCCTCATGGTAAGGAGTGTAGCCATATCCTTGCTTGGTCCCTAAGAGAAAAAGGAAAAAGTCTTAGTTGGATTGCATCATTGGAGACATCATTTAATTTTAAAGTATCACAATATTCTAAAAATATAGCCAAATGCATATAAGGGTCTTCTAGGGGAGAGCCTCCAAATTGGTTTTGTTGAACCATTGACAGTAGTGCAGGCTTGATCTCAAAACTGTTGGCTTCCACATTCGGGCGAACAATACCCAATTGTAAATGTTGTATAGATGGAGCAGCATAATCTCTCAAAATCTTGTTGTTCATATTTCCAGCATCCAAAGGTACTTGGGTATTCTCCAAATTCAAAGATAAAGGCTTCAAGATCTAGATCATATAGATCACCTGTTCTTAAGCTCCTTTGCAAAAAAAAAAATTGATCAGACCCAATGATAAAGCTTAAGAAAGGAAATAGCTAAAATAAAAATAACAAGGAAGAAAAAAAATGCTTAGTCTACTAAATTTCAGAAATTTGTTAATATTGACCGAAGCTCCCCGGCAACGGCACCAAAAACTTGATATGCACTGCAAGCGCACAGTGTTATCGAAGTAATATAAAAGATTGTCGATCCCATAGGGAGCTAAGTCAAGTACCAACGATTCTGATATTTAGAAGCTAAGCAATCCAATTTTTTGGTGTTTTGGGAATAAAGTAAACTAACTCAACTATAAATAAAATAGGAAAAGCAACAATAAAAATATGAAAGGTGTCTAATTGAGAGATATCAGGGCTATGGAATTCACCACATTGAGTTGATACATGAGTTTATCATTTTACATAAGGAATCTTCCCTAAGTTACAGGATGCCCCCTCTCGGTGGTACACCCTGGTGCTTATCGGAACAGTCTCCTACTCTCGCGGTGGATTGTTCCAAATAAGCCCAATGAGTTCTATGAAAAATTATGTTTCCCACGAGTGAAAACCAAGCACTATCGTGTCATGGGTTCACAAGTTTTATCTAGGGGTTCCACCGCCACGATCCTCCTCTCGGTATGAATCGCGTCGGCTAACGCACAACATTACTTGATCAAGGTAATATTATGAAATAAGCATAACTAATAAAATATGCTCAGATAAGACTCAAAACATCAAGAAAGTTTAGTTCATACAATAGATCAAGTCAAATAGCTTCATCCGAGCCCCAAATAAAGGTTTAAGCTAGAAAAGCCATACAAATCCGCATAGATCTCTCCAATCGACAAAGAAAACTGGAAAACAAAGACTAAGGAGAGGTGGGAGAAGATGATGCAAACGTTTCCTCCAAGTTTGGTGAAGATCCGTTGCAAAATTGCCCCAAAATCCTCTCTGGAAAGCCCTAGTCGCCTGTCTACTCACCCTTTCATGTTCATCTGCCGATTTCTCTCCAAATTGGTAATAAAAATTAGGGCTTTTATATTCCTTTGTTCTCCTTCGAATTAGCTTTCCAAAAAGTCCTCTCTTGCCAAATTTGGACATCGATCGGGGTTCAAAATCGCCAAAATTCTGAATGGGTGTCGGTCAACTGGCCCTAACTTGCCTTTTCCTCGATTGCTCCACAAATATGGCATGAAAAAGAGGGCTTTTATATCTAAAAGATTTGTCTCTCTGTTAGCTTTCCAAAACATATTTTTTTTCATATTTTTCTGATATTTATTGGGCCCGAAATCAAAGAAAAACCAAGTATGGGTCGGGCTGCCCAATTTTGATCGCGAGTTGAAGCCTTCTTTACGTTTTTGTCCAATAAGAATCACCGGTGAACCCCGTGGGGTTCACCTGGTGGTGAAGCATGCTGTGTAATTCCAGGTGAGAGAGAAGCACTGGTGAACCCCATGGGGTTCACCTACCAGTGAATCCTTCTGTATGCTTCTAGGTGAATTGCCTCAGAGAGAATCACTGGTGAACCCCGTGGGGTTCACCTGGCTGTAGAGCAGTTTGTGAGTTTCGGTCATTAGCAAAAGCACTGGTGAACCCCGTGGGGTTTACCTGGCCGTATTTTTCAAAGAAAGCTCTGATTGATCCCAAATTTTTTGTGTAGCTTTATCTCATCACTAGAAATTACTCCATGGCTTTAGAATCTTCAAATTACCTCTATAAATGAGTGATTTTACTTGAAATTACATAAAGACAAGGAAAAGTGAAGATTCCGAACAAAGCAAGTAAATAATCTTGAATATTACATAAAAACATCAGAATATGCCTTGTTTTGAGATAAATGATATCAGAAAATACTATCAAAATGCAAGGGATCACCAGGATCGTCAGCAAATGAATTGCTAGCAGCCGTGAACCACGTGCACGGCGACATCACCATTCTCATCTCCAAATCAAAGTCGCCCGGAAGCCGCTCAATGGCTCGGCGATTCATCGACGATGACAAAAAATGATGGATTAGGAGTCGTTGCCACCTTTCGATCGCCTAAAGCACATCGAACGCCACAAGACGTATGTCACCAATGACAAATGCCACAAGACGCACATCACTAGTGACACAACACACATCATCCCCCAAGCCGCCGCCCTCGCTAGAAACAACGATTCATTGAAGGGCAGAATCGGTTCTAGAGGTGGAGTAGAGTAGAAGCCCTAGTTGTGATGATGACACTGCATGAGACAACGACGCTGCTCCTCCCGTTGGCAACGATCACAAGGCTGAAGCCATGAACGTGCATTGATCTTGAATAGGGGGATCTAGAATAGGGCAAAATCAATGCCGACTCCTCATACGTCGACTGGCGTCGATATTTTGAATGACGTTAGGAACAAATGCCGACAAAGCAACGTGCCAACATGCACAGCGAATAGAGGAAACAAAAACAAGGCAAAGAACATGGCGGAGGGAAAAAAATAAAAGAAGAAACTAGGGCAAAATGTCATACAAACAAAATAAACTATGTAGAGATTTTGATTTTACTGTACAATAACAAAAAAAAAATTGCATTCTAAATCCATACAAGTATGGCTCTGATACCAAATATTAGAGTTTTTGAGATTCACAACTCTAGGAACTCTTGTATAGATTTAGAACAATATGAAAAATAAATATTTAACACATACCTGATTACGCCATCAATTCTTTTGTCTTTTAATGTCCACACGTCAAGCTAGAAATCTTCCACTTGTTATCCTTCTTTAGACGGCTCTCAATGGGAAGAAACAATTTTGGTTAAGGATGCAAGTGGGAGCCTTAGTCCATATTTATAATGGTAAAACCCTAAGCTCCCCCTATAAAGGAGTTTTGGGTTTTGGGTGCGAAATCCATAATTCAATAAGAATTTCTCTCAAACCTAGGATGCAAAATTCAATAACTAATAGTGATTCCTCTTAAAATCCGCAGGCTACACAAGCCGTCTTTCACATTCAATAATGAGATGTTATGAGCTCATTAATTAATGAACAAATACTCTCACAAATCAATTGATGTTAGACCAAAATTCCAACAGGGAAGACGATGGCAGTGAGCGGGCGAGTGTAGAAGACAATGGCGGTGAGCGGGCGAGCGGGGAAGACGATGATAGCAGTGGGCGGCAAACTCGTGCAGCAAAGATGACAACAACGGTGGTGGCCTCATGTAGCGAGGACGATAGTGGCGGCTTCATGTAGCAAAGACAATGGCGGTGACAGACTCATGTAGCAAAGACAATAGTAGCAACGACAGTGGCCTTATGTAGGAAGACGATGGTGACATTGCAGTGAGAAGAGTACCGAGAAGAGCAATGATAAATTTCTGCCCAACTCAGGCGGATTAGAAAATATGAAAAATTTACCCTTTTTTCCTTCTATTTTTTCATCCATCCATTTTTATCCTTCTTAATAAACAAAGAAAAATTACGTTTTTCATCTTTTCCATCTTAGTAAATAAGATGTAAGTCTCCCTTCATTGTTAATGGTTCCATCGAAAATGAAAAGAGAATAGGGCTACAATATAATTATAATTTATAATTATATATATAATGAGATTTAGGTAATTGATATTGACACAAGGAGAAATTCTTGTGACGAACCAACTTCCCCTCGTCGCCACTAGTTTCTTCAAAATTAATAATATATATTAATATATATATATATATATACACACACACATTGAGAGAGAGAGAGAGAGAATCATATCCATTATATACTACTGATACCCTAGGTGTCACGCCCTAACAAATCGTTCTCCAGCGAATTTAGGACTGTGTGCCAAATCCCTAGATTTAGCCTCAAATTCACCCCCAAATCCAATTTTAACCTAATTTTGACCGAAGTCAAAATTCTCCACCATCGTGCGCGAAATCAAATCGAGTTCTGCTTTGCTGACGTCCTTACGCTAGCCGCCGACCTCATTTTCTGCGTTGACCCGATCGACTCGTCAATCGCACGAGCCACGCACGATTCGAACATGCGCTCCCTTCACGTGTGCGAACACCTCACGCAGCTTCATCTTCTCCGTTGGAATGAACGCTGCCTGCATTCGTCCAACGGCGCCACTGCTTCGCCGGAGGAAGGGGCGTGCCGGCAGGGTGGAGATCCTTCTTCGCCCTCAGCCTCACACCGCCGGAAGCCTCGCCGACTACTAGAATCTCATCGCCAAATGGATGAAGCTCGCTGCAGGAAACACCACGAAACAGGGAAAAGAGGAAAGCTTTCTTATTCCTTTAATCAAGCTACAAGACCTCTCCGGCCGATGACCCCCGTCGCCTGCCCATGTCCCACTCTTTCCTCGTCGTCGGCGCACTCGCCGTTGATGTTACATGCTCTCAATTCACCGTCGCCCCTGGCTCCAGTTTCCTCGCCCCTTGGCAGCATCAGAGCCCCCACTCTAGAAGGGCGACGACACCCTCGCCGTCGCTGGGGTGGTGCTCCCCAGCACTCACCCCTTGGTCTCGCTCCCCAGTGCTCTGTCTCCTCTCGTCTGCTCCTTGGACATATATATGGAAGCTGGCGCTCGTACACCACTCCCCGTCTCTGCTAGATCCTCTCGTCGCCTCCATAAGAATCGGATGCTCGCCCTCTGCTCGCTCGACGCCGCCCGCGCCAGTCGTGTCCGCAAGCACCGCCGAAGATGTCGTCCATATCTGTGTTGCCCGAAGGACTCGACGAAGGAGACGAAGATGCCGAGTGTGCGCGTACGCGTTCTGATTTGAGGTCAACATTGGTCGTTGACCTCACAAATCGTGGGAAGAACCGGGCTCCGATCTTTCCTTCATGGCTTGGGCTTTGGGCCACCGCCAGCCCAGCTGATTTGCCCAGGCCTACAGAAACCAGGTCTAACAATTCTCCCCCACCTAATTTGAACATCGCCCTCGATGTTCAATACGAGTTGAACACTGGGCTCCAATGTTCAAATTCGGCATATCCTGTCTCCAATCTGATGTTGAATGTTGCTGAACCATGTTGCATGGAATTGACACACTGCTTGACTTGACAAAACTTGGCTCACGTACTATCGCACCACCTCTGGTACTCCGCCTAACCTCTTGTGTCCCAGTCACAACACGCCATAGTGCTCCGCCCAACCCAATACAAACAGGGTCACGTTCATAACGCATCTCCCCAAATGCTCCGCTCAACCTGCAATCGCTGAGTTTACATACTAATGCACTGGATCATCATGCTTACAGCAACCTGCATCAACCAAACTTGTCAGAAACAACCTGCATCACCATGTTTGGATCTGTGGGTCATGGGCCCACAACAATCTTGCTTCACCATCCTGGCTGAACCTTGCATCCCCATGCTCGGTCTAACCTCACTCTAATACCAAATTGTCACACCCCAATGAATGATTCTCTGGCAAATCTAGGATTGTGTGCTAAATCCCTAGATTTAGCCCCAAATTGAACCCCAAATCCAATTTTAACCTAATGTTGACCGAAGTCAAAATTCTCCACTGTCGTGTGCGAAATCAAATCGAGTTCTACTTTGCTGACATCGCCCTCACATCAGCCACTGACCTCGTTTTCGGTGCTGACCTGATTGACTCGTCAATCACACGAGCCACGCACGATTCGAACACGTGCTCCCTTCACGTGTGCGAACACCTCATGCAGCTTCGTCTTCTCCGTTGGAACGAACACCGCCTGTGTTCGTTCAACGGCGCCATTGCTTCGCTGGAGGAAGGGGGCATGCCGGTAGGGTGGAGACCCTTCTCCGCCCTCAGCCTCGCGCCGCCGGAAGCCTCGCTGACTATCGGAATCTCGTCGCCAGATGGATGAAGCTCGTTGCCGGAAACACCACGAAACAAGGGAAAGAGGAAAGCTTTCTTATTCCTTCAATCAAGCTACAAGACCTCTCCGGTCGATGACCCCTATCGCCCGCCCCTGTCCCACTCGTCCCTCGTCATCGGCGCACTCGTTGTTGACGTTACATGCTCTCAGTTCACCGTCGCCCCCTGGCGCCAGTTTCCTCACCCCCTGGTGGCATCAGAGCCCCCGCTCTGGAAGGGCGACGACACCCTCGCCATCGCCGGGGTGGTGCTCCCCAGCACTCGCCCCTTGGTCTCGCTCCCCAGCACTGTGTCTCCTCTCGTCCGCTCCTCAGACATATATATGGAAGCTGGCACTAGTACACCGCTCCCCGTCTCCGCTTGACCTGCTCGTCGCCTCCGTAAGAATCATATGCTCGCCCTTTGCTCGCTCGATGTTGTCGCTGGGGTGGTGCTCCCCAGCACTCGCCCCCTTGGTCTCGCTCCCCAGCGCTCTATCTCCTCTCGTACGCTCCTCAGACATATATATGGAAGCTTGTGCTCGTACACCGCTCCCCGTCTCCACTAGACCTGCTCGTCGCCTCCGTAAGAATCGGGATGCTCGCCCTCTGCTCGCTCGATGCTGCCCACGCTGGTTGGGTCTGCGAGCACCGCCGAAGACGCTGTCCATATCTGTGTTGCCCAAGGACTTGGCGAAAGAGACGAAGATGCCGAGTGTGCACGTATGCGTTCCGATTTGGGGTCAACATTGGCCGTTCACCGCACAAATCGTGGGAAGAATCAGGCTTCGATCTTTCCTTCACGGCTTGGCTTTGGGCCACCGCCTAGCCTAGCTAAGGCTGCGTTTGGCAACCTACAAGTCGTGCGGGCCGCGGGTCAAAGTGGTGACATGGCATCACCGCAGCCACAACTTCTTTTTTCACCCGCCCCGCCTCACCTGCAACGTGAGAGCGTGGGGCGCGTGGGTGCGGGCGCGCCCCGCAACTCCAAACGCGCCTTAATTTGGCCAAGCCGGTAGAATTGGCTCTAACACTGGGTCCCTAACACAGGTTAGTATACATGTGCCCATATCCGAACCGAAACAATGAACGCACCCGATTATCGGTTAACTCGCCACTCGACCGCCATACCTACGCCTCGCCCTTTCTACTCCGCTCTTATTTTTCTTCCCCCGTCCCCGTCTGCACATCTTCTGCATTTCATCGCCAAAAAAGGTGGGCGGCACGGCACGGTTCCAAGAGCAGCCACCGGCGTCGAGATGTTGCCCAAGGAGTGGACTCAGCCGTGCGGCAGCTCCTGCACCAAGAAGTACGCCAATCTTGTTCAGATACCATGTTCGTACCCCCTTCCTCTTTGGAATTTCATTTTCTCCTCTTTGGTTGGTTTTCGGTGTTGTGAACGTCTTAGTACTTTAATTTGCTGTGCTCCGAAGAGCAGTGTTTTTGGCATTCCTGTGGATCATGTCGTCGAGGAAGAGATGCGACTTTCCTGCAGAGTTCTTGTTCTCCAATTGGAAAAACACGGCGGATGCCTGACTTGGTTTCAGCTTAATGCAGGGAGGATCTTCTGCAAGAAGGGATGTGATGCCGATGGGGAGACTTGGGATGAATGTAAGCATCAACATCTCTGCTGTTGTTCGCCAATTTGTCACTGATAGTTTGACCAGAGAGATATGAGTTCTATCTGTTCGATTAATTAGCTAAGAGAACCCGTTCGATCTTAGGCCTTTTCACTAAAATCAGTTTTTCCAAGGTGTTTTCTAACTCTTTTTTGTGCATTATGTATTGACGTATTCCTTATTACAAGTATCATGCTCAATCTAGAGTCGGATTGAAAAATTAATATATCTTAGAATTTTCTATCTGATGTTTTTTTTTAGATTTGTAACCCACGGAGAAGTAGCATTTATTTAAATTCATTGGTTTTTTGTTGTATTCAATAGGTTTTTTTTCTGTTTTCCTTTCATTGTAATTTGGACACTTGTCTTTTGATATTCAGGTCAGGATGAGTGTAACGATATATGCTATAAGGACCCAGTTTTGAAAGACCATGAGTGGACCGCTTACATTGACAGATCACCAGGCCAAGACAACTACTCATTGGTCTGTCATGTATTTCTGTAGTTAATGGAAGCCATATGTTTGGATGTTTTTCTCTCTGTGGCAGGGCAAACGTCTAATTTAAGCATGTTTTGTGTTATTTATGATAGCTAGTGGGTTCTTTGCTTTGACTAATTACGATTGACCTACATTTTTAACTAAGCTGATTGGTTAAAGAGTTAATACAGTGAGCTATACAAGAGGTAAACGCATCCTGCTGCACTTGTGCTACACAATTTGAACTTCCTTTGTCTTAATTAATGTTTATACCAACTAGATTGAAAGAAATATCTGGTGACAATAGATGTATGATATTTGTGAACAAAATGAAATGGTGTTTTGCTGCATGTTTGCTTACCCAAAAAAAGCCAACTGCATTAGTCTTCAACAAAGACCAGATCCCTTAAGTGACCTCATCTCTAACAATGACGTCAACTCTCACAATTATCATGATTGTAGCGCTCTGCCGCCATAGCGCCCTTTTGCTCACGTTTGTCTACCAACAGCAAACTTCCACATCATTTTGGTCATTCTTCTCACCTCGTAGCAAACTTCCACACCCTTACTCTTCCATCTCCTCTGCCAATAGTGATTGTGTTTTTCCCCACACTATAGGTTTTCAATGTATGTTTGTTATTTTTGCTTGTGATTTCATCCTTCCTCCTTACTCTCATCATTGTCACTCTCTAAACAAACCTATATAGAGATGCACATCTCACAGAGACCTTGTGCATAGTTTCTTCTTGTGTCATAGGTTCACATGACCACTCCCCCCCTCCCCCCACCCCCCACCCTTAGGACTCACAATATCTCATGGAGACCTCACATCATAGAATCACACCCACAGCTTGGTCTCAATGAGTGAAATAGCAAGCACAAAGCCTTTGGGGCTTGCACAGACTTTTTTTATTTTTTTGCCTAGCACATGCAACTTTCCCTTGTGCATAGTTTTCGATAACGCCTGCAGTGCAATATTGCAATCATTGTCTTGTTCCAGATGAAGCATTGAACAAACTCAGTAGCTGCAGTTGAAAACTTTAGAACAGTTGCATTGATTGTTGCCTGCTTTAAAACAATATACTTCAGTACCACTTGACCAAAGTTAACGTGTTGGAGTTAAGTTCTCTGAGGTCGGAGAGAATTTTGGAATAATTTATAACTATAATTATTGTAAACATCATTGCTTCCTTTTGTGACCTTTTTGAGGGATCTCTTTAATGTGGAAGACAACATTTTAGCATGTTTGCTCATCATTACAGTTAAGCGGTTGTTTCATTGCCTGCAATTTTACATGGTGGCAAGGGCTGCATTTTGATAAATGCAAATGCAAGTGCTTGCAGTTGCTGGTAAATGTTTACTTGCAGCTTCAGTTGCAGGCAACAAATGTTCCAAATATCACATGTTGCAAGAGTTTTAATGAGTGTATGTATATTTGCTACTTGTTGCTAGTATATTATCACCCTTGTCATTTAATAAGTGATATTTTTAATTATTTTTTAGTCATTTTGAGAATATATATACTTGTTTCTTATTTATTTCATAGTTTATGAAATAGTTCTGTTTAATTGTATATCTCAAATGATACTTGTGAAGCAAATGTATGATGTAATGTCAAGTTCGCAAGTGTACTTGTGGCTTTTTGTTGCACTGAATACAAATGGAATTGCAGCATGTTCATTTATGGAAAACCAAACACCTCTTAACTGACATTCATGCATATTGCCTAACCAGTGCAACTATGTTTACTACCTAACATCATTGACGGAAGAATTATATTTGAATTGAGAGATTCGAGTATCACTCGTTACCACTGCAATTTCTGCATGAATATTTTTCATGGACATTTATTTGCAATTCTGTTCTTGCATGAAATGTTTGGCTTTCATGTATCATGTGCTATTATACACAACAAAAGGTGGTGTAGCTGCTATTTTATCATATCAGCAGATGATTTCACTTAGAAACAGTATGATTACAATAAAAAGGATGTGCAAGTGAATAAGGTTCAAACAAAGCAGCAAAGCATTAATATTAACTTAGTATAAGGCAATCAACTCCTCTACTACTTGATAGTGGCGTTTGAGTGATTAAACTCACTTCTTTATCATAAATGCTGGTTTGTTGTGTTTCAAGATATTTGCATTGTGACTCTGATAAAGCTGGTATTTTTTCTATTTCTTATATTCCTTTTTGGACTATTTTTAATTTCAATGAGGACCGTGTATGTAGTATGAACCAAGGTTTTCTATCTCGGTGTATTAGTCCAATGATGGACCAGTACATATTTGGATATACTAATACTATATTGTATTGGTCGGACTAGTAAATGGCCGAGTGGTATAGATCAATTTTCAAAAGCTTGGTACGAACTTGCATGGTTTTATTTTGGTTAGGTTTTCTTAAATATGATTGACATTGTTATATGCTATCTTGTAGGCCCTATCCCATAATACATATTTGATCGTCTTGTCTTTTGATCTAGTTCTTATAGTTGTTTTATTTGATGCAGGAATGTTTTCGTGCCTGTATATCTGGGTGTGGTTTCAGGGTATGTATCAAAGGAGTTTAAATACTTTGAATGATTTTTTGAAAGTATTTCCTTAAAATTTCATAGTACTAAAACTATAGTATTAATAACAACTTTGATTGAATGATAATCTCGATATTTGTCTATATGAATATTCAACAATCCTAAATTGACTCTTTGAAGCATCAGGGATGTCATGCTTTAGGGAATACAATTCCCAGATTGTCCTAGATCCTTGGCTGATCTACTTGAACAATTAGAAAACTTATATTCATATGACATTGTTTTGAAGCTGGGTGAAGTCTTTCTGTGGCAATAGTCGGGCGATCGGAGCTGCTAGTTTTGGAAGTGTTTGAGGGTGCTCTGAATGCCTTCGGCCGAGGAGGCCCAGTCTCCTTTACTGCCGACTCATTATTTTAGCCTACCTATTAGCCACAGCTTGCAGTTCTAGCCCTTCAACGATTTTTTACGGGCCTAAATTAAGTGATTAATAAGTGGATCCAGGTTAGTATGTTATACCTGGTTTGCATAGTCATGAAGTAGTATTTATATGAGTCTAGGGTTAAGGGTTGGAGGGGTAGTCGAGTATTTTGTAATCGCATCATTGGGCGTGCTTCTGCACGATTCTCGCTGTTAATTGGTCCAATCTGCTGGATTAATTGTCGGGTGTTAGAAGGGATGAGAGAAAAGGGGAGAAAACCCTAATGACTACATTGTATTGACTTGGATTCCTTACACAATAGACACCACCTCTATATAGAGGTTTGAGTATAAAAGCCGTAATTCTAATATTACTAATATACCCTTAATTATTACCTATTTTAACACTCCCCCTCAAGCTGGAACATATTACACTCCAGCTTGCATATAATAAAAAGGACAACAACATAATAAAAAGAGAAGTAGAAGACCCTTGTATAGAAGATGACGTAAGGCGTCGTAAAGAGCGACGTAAGGCATCGCAAGTAGCAGCGGCGTAAGGCGTCGCAAGGATATAGAGAGCGGCCAAGATGAGAAGACACCCAAGGTGGAAGATCGTCAAGGGCAGGAGTAGATCGAGTGCCAGCAAGAGTAAACGAGTATTTCTTCGTCTACGAAGATTGGCGAGAGAGAGACGTCGCTTGGCCACCATGTCCACCACTTTGGTCGCCAATGTGCGAAGATGCTAAGGCTGGGAGAATTCCAGCAAGAGCATCATTCCAGCCAAGAGGAACGATGAATATTCTGCCGATTATGCTGTCGAGTAGTAGAACAGCAACGGTGATAGCATCGATGCCAAGAGCTATTGACCGGCGCGTGGAGGCCTGGAGAGTGCCTACGAGGAGCCGGAGGCATTGGAGGCGGCGACAGGCGTCGCCAGTTGGAGGTGTAGAGGGCGACGACATAAAGTGTCGCTAGCAGTAGAGGAGCATGGCAGGGAAAAATCCTATAGGCTCACTGACAGCGAACTCAAAGAATGAGCGAAGGCTGGAAAGAGAGTGGCCGGAGACCACCAGAGGTTAGATTCGAGTCTTACTGCCAAGAAGCTGGCGGAGGAAGAAAAGGGTTTGGCGGAGAAGAAGCCAAAGCAGAGAAAGCCTTGCGAAGAAGCGCGCCGCCCAAAAGGGATGCAGATCAGAATCGAGATGTGGAACAAGGTGGAGGCAAAGGCGGAAATGGAGCAGAGATCTTGCGGAAGAGAAGCGTCGGCGGAAGGTGCAAGATGAATCAGCAGTGGTGGAGATGCTTCAGAAGTAGCAACGGATGATGGATTGGCAGAGCAACTCATTAGCGGTAGGCAGCGCACTAAGAGCAACGTGCAACGAATCTTCACAGCAGTGGCGGAAGGAGCATCAGAAGCAGGAGAGAAGGCGAAGGAAGGGTTCAGCATCTAGGGGAGCAATGGCGGCGCTTCACGTGGCCATACCTAGGTCAGCGAAGCATGGCGTCTTGCTGCACCTCCTCGTCTGTACAGGCGCAAGTGAAGATAAGAAAGTGAGGAGAGGATGAGTAAAAGTGAAGGTGGCGGAATAACAGGGAGATGGGTGGCGGCGACGGGAATACATGGCTCTGATACCATGTTAGAAGGGATGAGAGAAAAGGGGAGAAAACCCTAATGAGTACATTGTATTGACTTGGATTTCTTACACAATAGGCACCACCTCTATATATAGAGGTTTGAGTACAAAAGCCCTAATTCTAATATTACTAATATACCCCTAACTATTACCTATTCTAACACCGGGGAATCGATAGTTCGACGATGGATAAAGGCGGAAGTTAATTCCATTGCTGCAGTAGATCTGCTCGTTAGTCCGCCATTGAAGAGAGTTTGGGCGTACAACAAAACTCTAGCCGGCGAAGCTGGATGCCTCTTTCAGGAGACCTTCATATTGACAAAGGCGGATGAAGGAGAGTAGACATTCAACAAACGAGGCGTGACTTCAGCGTTGGGAAGTTTGGAAGATGAAGGCGTGGCAATTGAGCGAACATCTTGGTTCGAAGAAGGCGGCGAACGGTGAACGGGTGACGTAGCGGAACTGATAGGAGGGGTTGTCCTTAGAGCTGTACTCTAGGGAGGTGGAAACGATGATGCTGAAAGCCGTGAGAGGGTCTTGAGACGAGGGAAAGAAAATCGCATCGGAGGGAAAATCGGGGAAAACCGATAAAATCCGTGCCGTTGAGACGCGATTTGAGCAATACCAATGAGCCGAGAAAACCAAGGCATGACTGAACTGAAACTACTAACCTCGTCGTAGAGCCAAATTTCCTTGCATGCACATGCAACTGATTCCCTTCACGACGCTGCAAGTGGGAGGGCGTTCACGCGCCCTAGGCGAGACGGAGAGTGGCACGCTCCCGACTGGGCGCCAAGGGAGGTGAAAGCTAGAAGAAGCCGCAGGACACTCGAGAGAATAAGTGAACAAGAAGAGGAGCCCGGCGCGATTCGGTGTCACTCCGGCCCTTTTGATTGAATGGAAATTGCACTACAGAAGAAGGAATGGGAGGACTCACAGGCGAGTCTCCCGGAGTTTGCTGGACCAATACCTTCGCGTGGGGGAAGGTTGCTACTACAACAAAGCTAAAGAAAACACAAACCCTCAGCCCTCTTGTATAGATCAAGAGGGGTAGAGAGACACATGACAAGCACATGAGGGTTGTTGGAGAAGCCAACAACCTCTAACTTCCTAAAAGAGGGTCAAGATGCCCTCTAACAAACTGAAAAGCAATAAAACTTGCTGATCGTGGGCTGGTTCTGGATGTTGTTGGCGGTCTCGTGAGCCAAGTTGAGGACCCGGTTGTGATAGCGGTCGGTTGGGAGCTCTTGCGGTGGTCCTCGGGGAAGATTCGCTATGGGAATAGGGTGGAGGGACTGAGAATCCCCACATATTGGTCTGGAGGATGTGAGGAACGCTGCGAGCGTCGAACGACGTGTTGAACGGAGCTTTTCTGCACTTCTGGGCAAATTATGGCAGGGTGAAATTTTTTTTATAGGCCGTAATTTCGGGTGAAATTTGGGCAGAGGCTTCGGAGTTTTTCTGCACTTCTGGGCAAATTACGGCAGAGGTGTAATTTTTTTCACAAGCTGTAGTTTCGGCCGGAAAACTGGCAGAAACCTCTGTTTGGGCTATAGAATCCTCTGTTTGAGTTGCAGAAACCTCTGTTTGGGCTGAATATTTGTGGGGGGTCTTCCTGAGGCTTTGTAGAAGCTTCCCAAGTGTCTCCTAGGGGTGTTGGGTCACACCCATATGCTTTCATGACTCCGTCAGTTCCCTTGGGGTAGGGAGAATTCTCCTCTGGAGAAGAAGGGGCTGACATGTCGTCGGATAGGGCATCGGAGGGGGGGGGCATGGAACGGCAGGAGGTCGGCGATGTTGAAGATAGGGCTGATGAGGGAGTCCTCCGGCAAGTCGAGGACGTAGGCGTTGGCACCAACCCTTCGCAGAATTGTGTAGGGTCCGTCACAATGTGCATGCAATTTCCAGTTGGTTCTATCCCTCATGCGCTCAGGGTAGGGTGGAGTCGCACCATCACTTGCTCACCCACTCGAAAATGGTGTGGCCTACAATGCTCGTTGGCCTAGCTGCGTACCTGGTATTGCTCAAGAAGATCCAGCGGCGAATCTCATCGTGTAAACCCGCAATGTGGGATGCAAATGCTTATGCAGACTCATGGATGGAAGGGGGAGCCGGGACCTTATGCATGTCGATGGGTTTGCGAGGCTGGTGCCCGAGCAAGACTTGGAAAGGGCTCAACCTGGTAGACCGGTTGATAACTCTATTGCTACCTTATCGGTTTGTTTGTATTCGAAGATACAACATATGAAGCCAAAAGGCTTAATATGAGATACTGTCCACATGTAGTCTTGTGGCTACCCTCAAGGTATTGTAAGAGCAGTCAAGATACAATATAGATCTACTAGGTACTTTAGTACTAAGCAAGGAGAAGAAAACAAGGTGAGAATGGATAACCATATTTCTATAGGATTAGTAAGACAAGAGAGCTATAGATTCCTGGACATTAATACGCCATACTACTCTGGTATCATCTGCTCTACCCATGGTTGTCATTAAATTTGTGATCATCATACTGTATGGACATTAGCAAGCCTCAGCGTCCCTCATGGCTCTCATAGCCTTCGGACTCTTACTTGCCAAGCCATTGGCCCTCTAGATCACTGATTTATATCACAACTAGGTGGCTTAGGCAGCCCTAGAATACCCAGATTTGTATCAAGTAGTCTACATATTACATCCTATCTGAACCATCTTGTCTACTATATCGGCTATAGAATATGGCAAACCACCTTGTTTCCTATATCCTGCTTAATACTGTTTCCCGTTCGATCGAATAATACCAAGAACCGACGAGGCTCTGATACCAAAAAAAGGTTCCCAAAGGGATATAAACAGAGGAATAAAAACCAAGCTTTATTAACAAAGCATAGGCTTACAAGAAAAAGAGGAACAAGCTTCACACCACAAGCACACCTTAGCACACCTTAGAGGAAAGCCGAATGGATGCCTTCTTACAACAACTAGCTCTCCTTATATAGCCAGGAAGGAGAGATGTCTTAACCAGCTTGCTGGCTTCCACTCACTCAAACATTATTGTAGACAGCTGGCTTCCACTCATAAACATTATTGTTCCCACTACAACTTAAAGTGACATAAAGTAATATAGCATAAAGTAGTGGAGCAATAATGCTGCCACCACTATCTGAGTGGACCTTATCCCATGTCCACTATTGAAGCACAGAATCCTTGTCCTTTAGTCGTCGTCCATTATTTCGTCAAGGATGTTGTCTTCATTCTCTGGAATCAATATGCGCCCATAATCGCGCACGCTCTTTGCTAACCTCTCATGCTGAACTTCAAGAAAATGGTCTCGAGCTCCAGGGTTTGAACAAAAATGTGATGAAAAGGGTACATAAATACCTTCATCACTTTCTGTATAGATTTTGAGAGTTTTATTTTCCTTTACCAAAAAAGGCTTATAGAACGGATGTTCGGTGAAGTTTTCTGAGAGTTCATAACTTGGCCATGTGTGAAGTTGTTCTTCTACTGGAATATCCTCTATAGCAAGAACTTCTTCAAATGTTTCTCCAAAAATCAGGTCTACATCTGTCATGAAGTTTCATTAAGATCTGATGTTTGGCATATGAAGGATAGCCCAAATACCAAGGCGGACATGACTCTATATCAAGATCCACAAAATGGATCACCTTGTTGGTCTGGAATACTTCTTTGACAGCATACTTAAGCTTCCATGGCAAGGAAGCTAGGTCATTCTGGTCACACCTATGTATAACCACATGATCAATCAGACCATAATCTAATAAGGACCGTAGGGAAAAAGAGCAACCTTGAACAGTTGTGTCTTTCCACCATGCTAGATCAATAGAGGTTTTGACGATTGTAAAACCTCGTGAGTAGGCGCAACATTGCGCCTCTGGATGAGCTTGGAGAGTCCTGAGACAGATCATTGTGAGATATGTGCCTCCTGGCCTTGCCACCTTGCCAAGGGCCATCTGTCTTAATAATGTCTCGGTCTGGACATAATGTTCATGGATCTTCTTAGTAAGAAGTCCAAAGATATGCCGCTTAGCTGCAGAAATATGGGGAGGGATTTTGGAACCTGTTTGGGCCCATTGATTCTCCAATTCCTCTTTCCAAGAATCTTTGAAAACTTTCATTTCTTCTTGAAGCGGAACTTGCTGTTGCTGAAGAGAACTGATCTCTTGTTGTAGCTTCTGAATTTCTTCTTGAATCTCCTTGATTTTCATTTCCTTTGCAATATAGGCCTATAGAGTGTGTGGCTCTAGCTTTTCTTGCTGAGGAATTTGCGGTAATATTTTGTGTGAATACCGGATTGATTATAGGTGTCCTGCCAATGTATTCATGGTTGTCAGAAATCCTGGTTTGTGATGGTCTTTCCATAGTAAATCGAGCAGATTCCTATCCTGTCCTATCAAAGCTGTAAAATGCTTTGGCACTCTAAAGATGAATTGCTCTTTTGGTTCTTCAGACATCAGAACATCTTTATAAGATTCTTCGGCAGAAACTACCAGAGAACTCTTCTTGGCTTTTCCCTTATTTGGAGTCATGTAATCTTCCTGAAACCTGATTTAATCAGGTCTTAATAAAAGCCTGGATAATATGTCTGCTATGACATTATTTTGACCTTTGATATGTTCAAAGGTAATACGGTATGCATTGTTAATACAATGATCTATAAATGAGAGCCACCTCCTTTAGGAGATTCGTTTCTCATTTTTTGTTTTAAAGAACTTGACGATTGTTTCGCAATCAGTTCTTACTAATATTTCTTTTTTATTCAAAAGAAATAATCTAAAAGCATCTAGGCCATAACATACGGATAGAAGCTCTTGGTTAATACTATTTGTGACATTTTTCTCTCGAAATTTGCCAGAAGCATATCTGCATATTGCTTCTGTTGAAACATATTTATGAGGTTTGTGAAGACGGCTCCCCATCCATATTCACACCCATATGTTTGAATAATCAGATAATCATTATCCAAAGGTAATTTTAGCAAAGGTAGTGTCTTTACCAATTGCTTAATTTTGTTTATCTGTTTATAGTCTTCTGTGTTGAATTTCTTCACACCGATAAGACTTAGTTTTGAGTAGAGAGGACCACTCAGTTTATGTAAGTCCTTTAAGAAAGGTCTTGCATAGTTTGCTAAGCCCAAGAATTGTTGCAGACTTTTTGTCTATAACTTCGAGAGTTTTTATTTAGAGGAGATATGTGGCTGAAGTTTAATACTTCCGTTGCCAATTTCAACCCCTAGACATTCAATATTTTGTTTATAGAATTGAGATTTGTTGCCTGAGACAATAATCCCATTCGTATAAAATTTTTGTAATGCAAGCTTTAGATGACTTGTATGTTCCTT
This sequence comes from Costus lasius, assembly GCA_027563935.2. Taxonomy (NCBI): domain Eukaryota; kingdom Viridiplantae; phylum Streptophyta; class Magnoliopsida; order Zingiberales; family Costaceae; genus Costus; species Costus lasius. Next base: position 103,498,567 of record CM050448.1, read on the forward strand.
TTCTGTTTTATTATGTACAAGGATGTCATCAATGTACATGCAAACAAAGTCTTGATAAGGTTTAAAGACCTCATCCATTTTTCTTTGAAATACTGCAGGTGCAGTTTTAAGCCCAAAAGGCATAACAAGCCATTCGAAGCTTCCTATGGGACAGGTAAAAGCTGTCTATGGAATTGATTCTTCTGCCATCCGAATTTGCCAAAATCCAGACTTAGCAGTCGAATTTTGAGAAGATAGTGCCTCCCTATATAGAGTTGATTAACTCTGTTTTATCTGGAATATCATAGACATCATCTTCTAAATTGTCATTTAGACGACGATAATCTATGACCATTCGTGTTTTACCCCTGACTTGTTCACTGTGTTTGTTCACAATGAATGCAGGAGATCTGTGAGGGGATGTACTCCGTCTTATTACATTGAGTTTTAAGAGCTCCTCAATGTGCATTTTGAATTCAGCAATATTTTCATTAGTTGTTAAAATTTTCTTATTTGTAATTCGAAAACCTGGGTCTTTAATTTTGAAAGTTCAAACAAGTTTATTTTTGTCTCAATGAGCATGGGATTAGAACCAAAAATTTAATCATTTTCTAATAATCAAATCATATCATCCACATCTGGATTTCCTGATTCAATTTTTTCTAGGAAGGGAGTTTGATAATTAGCATTGTCTTCTTCTTCCTTATGTTCATCATTGAGATGAAGCATATTATGGGGATACCGGAGTATCCAGTCCATTTCTTTCTGAATACGGCTTATTTCCTCAGGAGAACCTGAGTCGGGTATGCCATTTTCTTATAATGGAGGGTTTTTACAAGAATTTGGAATGTCACATGTACGCCCTCCATGCTTCGCAGACGAGGTCGTGTAGGGGATCTGAGAATGTTGTAATAAATATAATCCATCCGTGGTAAGGGTAACTCCCTTATACGAATTGATTAATATGTTGAGCCCAAGGATAAATTTTGTCTTAGACAAATTTAATGGGCGTAAACAGATACCTCCTATGTAGGTAGGAGGCGTATATTGAGCTTGACCAATAGAGAAGGACAGCTTATGTTTGGAGAGAATATATTCATACAAGAATAATTTCCCATCCATTTGTTTAGCGTAGAATTGATCTGCTAGATCAAGTTTCGTATGATACTTAGCTAGAACTAACTTCATATATAAAACTGTATTACTACAGCCTGTATCAATTAAAGCAGGAATTTCCAAGATCCAATCAAAAATTTGGATTTTGCGTTCTACTTTAATTGTATAGAGCCATGTTTGGTTAGAAACAGGCTTATGAATATATTCCACCCTATGGGGTAAGGGCAGATTTTCTTCATAATTATTGTTCTCATAAAGAGAAATATGTTCCTCTGATGAACAGGGAATTTTTCCTTTTTCAAGGGCTGTAATTCATTGAGTAAGAGAGATTAATTCATTTTGTGTAGAATTCTCAACTCAATCGTGTCATTGTGTTCTAATGGTTTCTTTGAAGTAACCGGAACAGTAATGGGTAATGGTATATTTTGTTTCTTAAGACAATATTTACATGCCTCAAGAGCACAAATAGTACATTGATAGCGGAATACCATGCTTGGAAACTTTCCACAGAAACAGCAAGCATGATCTTGATTACCTCTTCTGGCTTGCCATTAATGTTCGTGAATAGGTGGAACCAATGGAGCCATTATTGTATATTTAGATGCATAAGCCATCTATATATGTGCTAAATAGGGGCTTAAGGCATCTAGTGCAGACATATCTAGCCTAGAGGCCATTAAACCCATGGTACATGGAGCCCGTAATCTTTTAGATTTTGTTAATAAATCTGAAGTAATTTCATCCAATTCACTGTCAGAATCAGAGGCATAATCTGCATCTTCCATAGAGACAATACTGTAAATTGATTCTGTGTCCGAGATATATTCATCGATATTGAGTAGATCTTTTTGTACATAATCTACTAGTACCGATTGTTTATTATGCAGATTTTGTCTTTTAGGACAATCTCTGGCCAAATGATTGAAACCTCCACATGTGAAACAGGAGAGTTTGTTTTTATAATCCCTTTTTGGATTATATTTTCTAACATGCTTATCTTTTGCAAGATAAGGTTTTTTAGTAGAGGATCTTCATAGAAAATATTTCTTAGAAGATTTTCCTTTCTTCTGCTTTTTCTTTTTTTAATACAGGTGAGTCCTGTATATATGTCTGAGGTGTATAAAGCTGATTACAAAAGCTAACTTCACCTTTAAGTTGATGATCTATCCAAAGATAGGTACATCTTTGCACCAACTTTTCAATAATAAATTGAATACGTATGGTGATATTATTTAAAGCTGGTGGTTGCTCAGGAAGAGCATTCCAAGCTTGATGTATTTCTGTACCATAAGGGGCAGGTAATTTTAGAAATAATCTTTCTCCTATGGCTTGATCATGATAGCAACCAGCCATATAGGAGTAATATAAGAAGTCTTGAAGAAAAGGCTTGATATACTTCCAGTTACAGATCTGGAGTACTTCAAGTTTTCTTATTGCTTCTTTTTGTTGGGCACTAAATCCCATGTTAGGATTAGATCCTGTAATAATTAGCCACATTCTATTTGTGAAGTTATAAGGATTAACTCCTAATGCGACGTCTTGTTGAAAATCTTGTGTGAAATTCAACTTATATGATTCCCACATAGCCCTTGCAGTTTCTCCAAGGAAATTTTCTAAGTAGAAATACATTTCTTCTGCAGAGAATTGTCCATCAATTTCTGCAACTTTTCTGGCTACCATAGAAGACCAATTGTCTATGACGGTATTCTAAGTTTGTGGATCATGTGCTACTAGATTTAGGATTCTCTCATCATCTATGAGCTTCTTTTTATCCACAATTTCTAAAGGTAATCGTTTACCTTTGGTTCTTACTCTTTCTTTTTCACCCTCATATTGATTATAGGGATCTCGAGGAGGTTGTCATATTGTATAGGATCTTGAATGTGATGAGCTTGCTTGTGCACCAGCAATGCTAGCACTTGCTTGAGGAGCATCACTTATTATAGTATCCACAAAATTTTTTGGGATACTTTGTTGGCTTAAGGTTTCATCCCTTAAGTCTTCAATATCCGAAAAATTATGTTCTTCTGGATCTTTTTCTGAAGAAGTATTACTATAGTTAGCTTCTTCTTCATCCATAAAGTTTTGTAAACTTGTATGATGAGTAGCGTTTAAATGATCTCGATATGCTCTTAATCTTGGGGGAGATTGATCATCAAGACCATTATTCAAACGCTGTCTTTCTCTTTCTAAGACTTCAGCTTTTACTTATCTTAGCAGCTCAGGAATTAGCTGTTGGAGTTGTATTTTAGAAGGTTGATAAGAAACTCTTATGTTTCCTTCTGGATCTGTTATGAGTTTATGAGTTTATGAGACTGGAGTATTTGTCTAGTTTCAATTAACTCAGTTTCTTGGCTTATCATTTTTTCAAAAGTGAAGCTTAATTCTTTAGGTATTAAGAGAGTTTGATATGCTAATACCATTTTATTCTAGGAATTTTTCAATTCCTGATAGAAGCCTCATTATCATTGAGGGCTTGTTTCTTTTTATAATTTGAAAATCTCAAATTATACATATTATCTGAATTTTTAAACATAATGCTTTCCTCAGGGACAAGCATTTGTTCACAATCCAAATTTTTAGAGATATTCCAATCTAAACCTCTAAGATCATTGGGTGATATAGCTAGAGGCTTTATCACTTTGATTCCTTTACTAGCAAAAGCTTCTATAATCGAAGAAATATAAAGCTTGTATCCAGTAATAGAATTATTTGTTAATTTTCCCAAGAATCCAAGTCCTATCAAGAGGTTGGAATCTCCAGAAAAATCTTCGTATCCTCTAGTTTGTTTACCAATTTTTAATTCTCCTAAGTCTCTTGTACTTATGAAAAAGTCTGGAGCACAATAAAATATGCCCTTATTTTCAGTCATGTCGACTTCCATGCAAGCAATAATTGCTTTTTTTGCATCAGATTTTCATCTTTTGTTAAGAATTGTAATTAAAACTTTTGTTCCTAGCTTTTTACGAGCTAGTCCTTTTATAGAGATACCAATCATCCCAATATGGGCTAATGTTTTCCCTGATTGTCTTATCTGCTGTAAGGATTCTCTGGAGATTATATGCAGATTTCTTGGTTCTATCGTGACAGAGATATTTTCTTCACGAGTTATTCTAAGAAGCTGTGTGCCTGTGTTCTTAGGTTTGAAGGTCCTGTTCTATACAAGACTTGAGGTTGTAATAAGTTCAACCAGTTATTTTGGTATAGTTTGAATTGTTGATCAATGTCAACAACTTCTTCTAATACCTGTGCAGGAATACCATTTCGGTCAAATAACCTATTTAGGATATTTGGAATAGTATTACTGATTGATAACCTTTCATTTCGGTTATGTTCTCTTATTGTGGTAGTTCCAGCAAGAGTATTAGAAGTACCCGTAAAAGGTTTGATACTCATTTTATAGCAAACAATGTGCTTCGTGATGTTTTCACATGTTTACTTTGCATAGAGGTTGCTTGTTGTAAGAAAAAGGTTAAGATTATTAACTAATTCTTGATGTTGCTGGGTTTGAACTAATAAAAGATTTTCTATTCTTTGTATTAGTTCTTGATGTCTTAGGATAGTATCTTGAGAGACTCTAGCTACGATAAAATCTAGCTTTTTATTTAATTGCATTAGGTATGCAATTATAAAATTGTTCTGGCGAACAAATCTTTTATTTGATGCAGTTTGAGGGTCATCAGAAATCATGCCTAAGGCATTATTTAGATAGTTGCTTGATTCGACTAGGACTTGCCTATAGTTTATATCAAGATCTATCTGTCTGATTGGTTCATCATCAGAAGGATTTACCATTCCTCATAACTTTTTTGTAGCTTTTCTAAAAGAGCAGCTGTTTTAGTGGTTTGATAGCCAAAGACTTTGGATTGTCTTTCGAGACTATCAAAGATATCTTTTAGCTCTATAGTGAGCTGTTTTTGTAAGAGAAGAGATCGCTCAATTTCTCTTACCATAGTTATTATATGAGTATATTGATTTTTAATATACTCTTGGTTGTCATGAATATTTCTTAACAAAATATTTTTGGCAACCATTTCTGTATGAACTGTTTTCCAAAGTTCAGTGCATACATGATTGAATTCCCTAGAGTTTCGGTATGTGATATTTGGAAATCAATAATAGTATTCATCTGAGCGTGCTCAGTATGAAATTGATGAACATATCTGTCATTATCTTTTGGAAAATAACATTTATGTTTTGTTGCCTGGGAAGTAGCTTGTGTTTTCCAGTAATTTTGAGGTAATGTTAAATATAGATAATTAATATCCATATTTATATTTAAGGTCAGAAGACCTATGAGAGTATCCGAGCTCGTCAAAGCGAGTGTGATACTTGTCGACGGTGTCGGATCCTTGGGAGATAGCGCAATAGGAATCGAGAAGGCGCTGCCTATACGTGGGGGGAACATATTTCTCCTTAAGCCGGTAGCACATCTCCTCCCATTGAGTGATGGGGTGAAGATGCTGATCTATGAGTTGACGCTCCACATTCGTCTAATACAACCGAGCAGGGCCGGTCAATAGGAGACCGACGTAGCTGACCTTAAGGTGTTCCGACATGGCGCTTCATTCGAAATAGTTATCGATGGCTGCCACCCAATCAAGGAAGACGCGGGGGTCTAGGCTGCCATTAAAGATTGGGGGATCAATGTGCGTGAGCCGGTGGACCTTGTCGTCTTCGTGGCCACGCGGAGCAGGGCGTCGTGGGGGAGGGACATCCTTAGCCCAAGCAGATTCATCAGCAAAGGGGTCAAAACGGGGTGACTCGTTGGCATGCATCCGTAGCGGGGCCAACGGAGGGGCAACACCAAGCGAGGGTCAGCCCTTGGTGGGCTTAGACTGGAGTTCCATTACATGGTCCGTGAGGTCCTGGACTGAAGTTATGAGGTGCTGAAGGACCACTTCCATCGCTTTAAAGCATATGGACAACGACTCGACCGATTCTACCCTAGGTGGAGTACTCTCTTCGTTCGCTACGGGCACCTGGGTAGGGGAGTTTTGGTAGTTAGTCCCTGACCTAGTTGTCATGATGCAGGAAGTATGCGATGTATGCTGAAAGCAAAATCGAGAAATTCGGGATGGAATACAGTGAGAGACCGGCGAAGCTAGACAAAAGTTAGCTTCAACCTGCCTTTGACACCAAAATTGATGCAACGGATCTGATAGGAGGGGTTATCCTTAGAGCTGTACTCTAGGGAGGTGGAAACGATGATGCTGAAAGCCGTGAGAGGCTCTTGAGATGAGGGAAAGAAAATCGCGTTAGAGGAAAAATCGGGAAAAACCGATAAAATCTGTGCGCTGAGACGTGACTTGAACAATACCGATGAGCCGAGAAAACCAAAGCATGACTAAACTGAAACTACTAACCTCGTCGTAGAGCCAAATTGCCTTGCATGCACATGTAACTGATTCCCTTCACGATGCTGCGACTGGGAGGGCGTTCGCGCGCCCTAGGCGAGACGGAGAGTGGCACGCTCCCGACTGGGCGCCATGGGAGGTGAGAGCTAGAAGAAGCCGCAGGACACTCGAGAGAACAAGTGAACAAGAAGAGGAGCCCGACGTGATTCGGTGTCACTCCAGCCCTTTTGATTGAATGCAAATTGCAGTACAGAAGAAGGAACGGGAGGACTCACAGGCGAGTCTCCCGGAGTTTGTTGGATCTAGACCTTCGCGTGGGGCTTTGTTGCTACTACAACAAAGCTGAAGAAAACATAAACCCTCAGCCCTCTTTTATAGGTCAAGAGGGGTGGGGCGACACATGACAAACACATGAGGGTTGTTGGAGAAGCCAACAACCTCTAACTTCCTAAAAGAGGGTCAAGATGCCCTCTAACAAACTGAAAAGAAAACTACCAACTTCCTGCAGGGAATATGCTGATAAGGTTGGCGCATGGGCTAGAACTCCTGGGCCGTTGTCCGGGCCGAGTTTATCCGTTAAACCATTTCGGAGCAAGCCGCCACAAAGCAACAAAACTTGCTGATCGTGGGCTGGTTCTGGACGTTGTTCGCGGTCTCATGAGCCAAGTTGAGGACCCGGTTGTGATAACGGTCGGTTGGGGGCTCTTGCGGTGGTCCTCGGGGAAGAATCGCCATGGGAATAGGGTGGAGGGACTCCGTGGAGGCAGTAGATGGACTGAGAATCCCCACATATCGGTCTGGAGGATGTGAGGAATGCTGCGAGCGTCGAACGGTGTGCTGAACGGAGTTTTCTGCACTTCTGGGCAAATTATCGCAGGGGTGTAATTTTCTTTACAAGTTGTAATTTTGGGTGAAATCTCAGTAAATTACGGCAGGGGTATAATTTTTTTCACAAGCTGTAGTTTTGGCCGGAAAACTAGCAGAAACCTCTGTTTGGGCTGCAGAATCCTCTATTTGAGCTGTAGAAACCTCTGTTTGGGCTGAAAATTTATGGGGGGTCTTCCTGAGGCTTTGTAGAAGCTTCCCAAGTGTTAGGGCCCGGTTCAACCGGTCCGGCCCAAGCCCAAATCAAGGCCCAAGCCAACACCCACGAAGCCCACATCAAAGGAGAGCTTGCTTCACTGGGTCAACGTGTGATGTTGACCTCAAATCGAGGAGCTCGGCATCCTCTCCTCCACAGAGCTCGGACGCGGAGAAGGCTGCGTCCTCGAGTTACTCGGAGCCAAGCAACGGCGGCATCACCAAAGGAAGCGGAAGACTTGGGCTTCAGCGGGCGACGTTCTCGGACACGGAGGGATCGGGAGCGGCAGACGCGGTCGGTGAGGAGATCCGAAGGCGGCGGCGCGTCCCTATAAGAGAAGGAACGGACGAGAGGTTCAGGAGGTCGGCTCCATCGAGAGAGCTCTGAAGACGAGCGTCGTCCACGAGAGAAAGATTGAGAGGGAGCGTTGAGAGAGCAGAGTCTGTAAACGGAGGCGAGAAACGCCGACCGACGAGAGGGGACCGAGTGGGACAGGGGCGGGCGACGGTGGTCGCCGGCCAAGGGGTTTTGTAGCTTCAGACAGTATTAAACTAAGGTTTCCCCAATTTGGTGTCTTCCCCTGTTTCCAAGTTCTTCGGCGATTTCGGCAGCAGACGACTGCTTCCGGCGTCTCCTCCGAGTGGCGACGAAAGGCCGAGGGGTAGCCGGCGGCCTCTACCCTGCCGACGCACTCCTCTCCGGCGACGGCATCGACATCAATCGGGCGATGCAGGCGGTGTCGCGGGGAGGAAGACGAACGCGTGACGCGTTCGTTTCGAGGCGGATCTACGAAGGAGAGCGGTCAACGCTCAATTCGGCGAAATCAGAATCGATTTCGCGTATCAACGTCAGCGTGACGTCACCAAGAAGACGAGTTCGGTGCGACGGAATTAATCGGTGACTGACGTCTGCAAGGGCGATTCGGCGGCGATTTTACACATTGAAATCGGGTTTAATTCGTCGAAGATTTTGACTTTGGAGGTATTTTTGATTTAGGGTTTTCCGATTCTTTTCGGTTTTGAAATTAGAGTTAGGGCTTCTTCCGTGAGATTTGTAATTTGGGGGTACAAGTAGAGCGGGGAAGTTAGGGTTTCGGATTTGGGGAGTAAATTGGTCCGGAAACCCTAGCATGTTCACGTTCCGGTATTCCGCCAGACTACCCTGAGACAGCGGTTAAGCACCGGTTTTAGGTCGATCCGATCGGGGCGTGACAACTGATATCAGAGGCTAAAGAGATCCAGCAACATGGTGAATCAAGGAGATCGCATAGCGCGAATCGAGCAAGTGCTCGGTTTGACGGGGAACAATAAAGATGCGGTGGTTCCTCAGGTGGAGGACCTCCATCGCATGATAGAGGAGCAGAGGTTGCAGATCCTTGCCCTCCAACAGACTTTGGCTGGAGCAGTGGAGGCCCCCTAAATTGTTGAAGGCATGGCGGCCCTACAAGAACAAGTAGGGGTCTTGCAAGGACAAGTGACGACTTTGGCGACACAGGTAGCCAACACCACAGTAACTCAGCAGCAGATATTGGCGGACCTCATGGTGATGCGCATGACACTGGCGCAGGCACAAGGCGGGCCCCCTACAACAGCCATGGCGGAGTATGGGGCTTCCAACGGGAAGGTTCGCACCCCAAAACCTGTAGTGTTCAAGGGGGCCAGATCAGCAAAAATATTGAGTAATTTTCTGTGGGATATGTAACAATACTTTGATGCTAACCATGTTTCAGACCAGGAGAAGGTGAGGGTGTGCACCGCATACCTCTCAAATGATGCAAAACTTTGGTGGAGAACCAAAGTTGACTCGACATCAGAGGCAGCTGGCTGGACATGGGAGGTGTTCCGAGAGGAGCTGCGACAGCACTTCCTTCCCGGAAACTCGGTGGACCAGGCGCGAGAGGCGGTGGATCAGCTAAAGCACACAGGAGTGATCTAGGAGTATGTTAGGACGTTCTCCGCGCTGATGTTGGAGCTACCTGAGATGGCGGAGGGAGACAAGAGGTACTTCTTCCTCCGGAATCTCCAACCATGGGCGGCGACGGAGGTCTGACGACATGCGCCGCATGACTTGAAGACGGCTGCAGCGATAGCCGAGTCTCTCGTGGACCAGAGAACTTCAAGGACGACCTTTCAGAGAGCACCAAGGTCGCCCCCAAAGTGACCATCTCCACCCAGAGCAAGAGCGCCAGAGAGAGAGAGACTCTCTCCCCGGCGGAACGGAGGTCAGCCGGCACGGCAGGAGCAGACCCGACCTGCAGAGAGAGAGCAGGGTCAACTAAGACCGATTGCTTGCTTCTTGTGCAAAGGACCATACCGGATACGCGATTGTCCGGACCGACAGCGGATTAACGCAATTGCAGCGATCGTGCATCGGGAGCTAGCCGAGAAACCGGCGGTGGTTGACGAGGAACCAACAGAGGCACGCGTGGGAGGTTTATACATTGCCTCAGTGGTTGCAGGAAAATCTTCATCGACTTCCTCAGATGCAGATGCAAAGCCAAAGAATACAATCGGCAAGGGTGATGTCGAGCAGAAGACGAGATCCGAAGATACGAAACCTCCGTAGGAGAAAAAGATGTGGAAGCAAGCGGTGGAGAAAAAAGCTTCACCAAAGTCTTTAGAGGAGGTAGAAGCAGAGGATGGGTGCAGCGAACTTATCGGATCGCCGAGATCTGCGGAGCGAGAAGAAGCCATACGGCGGCTCCTCCAAAGCTTGAGGCGAGATCGAGGAAGGTGTATCGAGATCCCGAGTGAACAGGAGCGGTCGTGCCGGACATCGAGGGTGATGTCCAAATTGGGTGGGGGAGAATTGTTAGGGCCCGGTTCAATCGGTCCGGCCTAAGCCCAAATCAAGGCCCAAGCCAACACCCATGAAGCCCACATTAAAGGAGAGCCTACTTCACTGGGTCAACGTGCGATGTTGACCTCAAATCGAGGAGCTCGGCATCCTCTCCTCCGCAGATCTTGGACGCGGAGAAGGCTGCGTCCTCGAGTTACTCAGAGCCAAGCAACGGCGGCATCACCAAAGGAAGCGGAAGACTCGGGCTTCAGCGGGCGACGTTCTCGGACACGGAGGGATCGGGAGCGGCAGACGCGGTCGGTGAGGAGATCCGAAGGCAGCGGCGCGTCCCAATAAGAGAAGGAACGGACGAGAGGTTCAGGAGGTCGGCTCCATCGAGAGAGTCCTGAAGACGAGCGTCGTCCACGAGAGAAAGATTGAGAGGGAGCGTTGAGAGAGCAGAGTGCTGTAAACGGAGGCGAGAAACGCCGACCGGCGAGAGGGGACCGAGTGGGACAGGGGCGGGCGACGGTGGTCGCCGGCCAAGGGGTTTTGTAGCTTCAGACAGTAATAAACTAAGCTTTCCCCGATTTGGTGTCTTCCCCTGTTTCCAAGTTCTTCAGCGATTTCGGCAGCAGACGACTGCTTCCGGTGTCTCCTCCGAGTGGCGACGAAAGGCCGAGGGGTAGCCGGCGGCCTCCACCCTGCCGACGCACTCCTCTCCGGCGACGGCATCGACATCAATCGGGCGACGCAGGCGGCGTCGCGGGGAGGTGCTCAATTCGGCGAAATCAGAATCGATTTCGCGTACCGACGTCAGCGTGACGCCACCAAGAAGACGAGTTCGGCACGACGGAATTAATCGGTGACTGACGTTAGCGTGATGTCAGCAAGGGCGATTCGGCGGCGATTTTACACAGTGAAATCGGGTTTAATTCGTCAAAGATTTTGACTTTGGAGGTATTTTTGATTTAGGGTTTTCCGATTCTTTTCGGTTTCGAAATTAGGGTTAGGGTTTCTTCCGTAAGATTTGTAATTTGGGGGTAAAAGTGAAGCGGGGAAGTTAGGGTTTCGGATTTGGGGAGTAAATTGGTCCGGAAACCCTAGCGTGTTCACGTTCCGGTATTCCGCTAGACTACCCTGAGACAGCGGTTAAGCGCCGGTTTTAGGTCGATCCGACCGGGGTGTGACACCAAGTGTCTCCTAGGGTGTTAGATCACACCCATATGCTTCCATGACTCCGTCAACGGGCGGTGAACGTAAGCTTTGAGTGGGCATCGAGCAGCGACTAATGGACGCAAGCAAGTGGACGAGAGCAGCGAGCAAATAGACAAGAGCAGGAGCGGCGGAAGACACTATGATGAGTTCTGGCACCGAACGCAAGGCATGTGGTGGGTGAAGTTGTGACGATTGACGCGTGCAGCGGGCGATGCTTACGGTGAGCAACTCGTGTGGCGGGTGAGGTTGCGGGCCACGACGCATCTACAGCCACGTGGGAACGAAAGAACTGACGCATGTGAGGAACCCTAGCCCTAGGGAAAAGAAAGAAAAAATAGAGGAAGGAGTTAAATATATATTGTTTGAAAGAGGAAGATGACGGGAAGTGAGACACGTCTGGAGGATCTTGAGAAGACTATGGTAAACGTGCAGAGTTCTATTGCAGTAGTGCAAACAGAATTCCAATATGTAGGGGAGGAAAGAAGAATGGAAGTCTTGGCCGCAGCAGAAGAACGACGTCAGTATTGAGAGGAAAGGACTAAAATTACTTGGTGCCAGGCTGAGATGGATCGTCACTTTGGAGTTGTGGATGAGATAGGAACGAGATGTGGAACTTATTAGCAAAGCTAGTGAGAGAGAGGGGGGCCGAACAGAGGGAGCCAGCCACTAACCACCGCCAAGGTAAGGAACTGTACCCACCACCACCATCATGTGGGCATTGATCCCCACCTGAGTCAAGTATAAGGCCCAACAAGATAGAAATCAACGATGAAGACAGACGGGGAGGAGGTGTGCACAAAGGAGGAGACTTAGTCAGGGAAATGACTACAGGGGAAGACAGATGATAGATTCACAAGCGCATGGAACTACCAGAATTTAATAGAACAGATCCAGTAGGATGGATTGCATGGGCATAGCAATATATTGATATTCATGGGACAACCGATGAATATAAGGTGCCAATGATTTTCGTGAGCATGGAAGGCCGGGTGGATCACTGATTTTAATGGATGAAAAGAAGAATTCTCAATCTTATTTAGGAAATAATGAAGGAAGAAATGATACATTGCTATAGTGATTTCTCAGTCACTTTGGCGTACGAGCAGTTAGTGGCCCTGGAGTAAAGGGACTGGACACTATGAGGAGATAGCCTCACAGATACTAGATCTTCCAAAATAATAATATGTTAGATATTTGTTGAAAAGCTTAAATTATAATATTAGAGAGAGAGTGCGAGTCTTTTTACCCACTAATATAATGCGAGTCATAACACTTGCTCAATTATAATAGGAGGGACTGATTTGAAAGGACAAACATGTGTTGAAGGAGTAGCGACCAAAAATCATTCAAAATTTAGAAATTACTCTTGGGGAGAAGCCTTCCTACGTACCTAGCATTACCTAATTTATCTCCGGGAACTGGTCCAAGCCATGGTACTCAATAGAGGAGAAGTTCTAGAGGGAAAAAACTGTGACACATCTCGTAACAGCTCCAAAGATGTGGGAATTTATCGAGCATCATCAAACACTTATGATCCCACGAGGAGTCTAGAGTTGAGGGTTGGAAGGGAAGTCGAATATTTTGTAATCATATCATTGGGCGATTCTTGTATATGACTGCTAAGATTTTTATCATGCCTATTGCTTGGATGTCATTAGGGTTTCATTTGAAGACTACCACTGAGCGTTGTTCTTTAATAGGTGGTTTATCTTTAGTCTTAGTTTCTTGGTTTTCCCTCTCTAGGCCTTTTAAAGTTTGAGGTGGAAGCCTCGATGGTGGGCACAACAAACTGTGCTTTGGCCCTTTGTTTAGCTCCCCCCTCCCCTGCTTTATGCCAACCAAGTTGGGAATGGTCCGTTTGACCTAACAGAATCGTGTAGCTCCTTGTTCTCTTCTACGGTAGTGTGTCGTGGTCTTGAATTCTCACCTAAGGTCCAAGGTGACACTCTGGCAATTTCTGTTCCAAAGGGGGTGATTGAGGAGAATGTGCTCTTCTAGAGGCACCACCCTCTTGTTGGGTACTTTATCGGTCCTCGTCTAGGTTATCTAGCACTTTATTAGAAGGCTTTCCAGCCATGGAACATCCATTCTCTCTCGTCAAGTCTCTTGCTGTTTAGATTTAACAATGAGGACAACCTGGTGATTGAGTCTAGCACGTGGTTCTTCTCTGGGCATATACTTATCTTGAAGCCTTGGGTTCCAACTGAGAGGCACTGAGAGGCTTGAATGTTTAGATTTTTTTTCAGACCCTATTTCGGTATGTATCACCAACCTGCCTCTTCATTAGCGGCCTGTGGATAACCTCAGTCAAATATCCCGTGCTCTTGGTAAACCTATTTACATGGATCAAGCAACAACCTCTAAAAGTAGAGTTGGTTTCATATCTGCTCTAAATGATAACCCCGCACTTCAAATATGAGTCACTTTCTTTGAGATCTACACATGTAAGATATTTTGGGCACAATGAGAAGCATTCAAAGTTGTGAAGGCCCCTGCAAGGTCTTGGATTCCAAAAGCTCAAGCTCCAGCTAGTAGTGCTCCTACTACTCTAAATGCTAAAAGAAGAGCAAAGAGAGGCAAAGCTGTGGCGACTGAGGTTGGGAACGACCAAGATCTGATGGGATCTATTGTTTATTCCAAGGACCCTAAGAGTCTTGGTCCTTCCTCTTGGTGTTGACAATGAGCTTCGACTTCCATCCCATCCTCTCTAGAACGTTAAATGTAATTCAATCTAAAGAACAAGCCCTGCTTTCTCTTATCAATCAACACTCTTAAATTGGTTTGAATCTTGGAGACATGGGTCAAGGAATTTAAGAGCGACTATGTTACATAATATTTTCATGATTGGGAATTCTATTACAACTATAGTATTATTCCGGGTGGTAGATTTTGGTAGCTTTGGGGCCCGAGGCCTATAGAGCTAATATTTTGGCCCTTTAGGACCAATCTATTTGTGGCTCTATATCTAATGTTCATGACCAATATTTGCTTTTCCTCTTTTCTATCTATTGTCTTTTTTCCGACGCCCCTCGGAAGTGTATTTCGGACTTTGTTGTGCATCACATCACTTCGGGTCCTATGTTGATCATGGGTAACTTTAATATGGTATTCTCACCGGGTGAAAGGAGGTGTCACATCAAATGTCTTGGAAGTACAACATAACCTTGATACGTCTACCTCCTTAGAGAAATATAATATTAAATTGCAGCGTGCTTTTTACACGGTCTCATTTCCAACAAGGATCAAAATATATTTACTGCAAGTTAAGAGTTAGGCTACAAAATCTTGGATCAATACTTATCCAATAGCTATAGTTTGGTTCCTGCCTCCTAATATCCCGGACCACTCCTTAGACTGTTTTCTTTGGCCATAGAAAGGTAATATGGGTTCTAGATTTAGAGTCCATTTGGAGCTGCATTGCTTCTTGCTATGCTAGGAAATATAAAACAGCACTATTTTTGTGTTTTGTTTGTGAACTTTGTAGTAGAATAGTATTACTGTTAGTACTATTGGCAAGACGCAGGGGATCTCCAGATGTGACCTTACCTTGACGCACGTGCAATAATTTTGCTGGGCAAGTGGCTAGGGTCGATTCCCACTTAGCTCAGCTTTTTTTTATTTTTTTTCCTTTGCGGCTATCTCTCTCACTCTCTTCCCTCCCTCTTTTTATTAAAAATATTATATTTTTATAATTTTTATAATTATATATAACAATTAATTATATTATTACATAAACATTTATAATATATAATATTATATATGTATTAAAATTTAATATATTAATATAATAATTTTAAATTAATTACTTTTAAAAATTAACCATTGAATTTTATATGAAAATTAATTATTTGATTTTATAAAAATCTACAATTCTAAAAAATAATTGTTTTAAATTTTAATAATAAAATTTATTTAATAATAATATATATTTTTAATTTTAATATAATTTTCTAATTATATTATATATTGTAATTAGTTAATTAATATTTATTTATTTATTAAATATATATTAATTAATATTCACTAGTCAATTAAATACGTATTAATTAATATTCACTAATCAATTAGATATATATTAATTAATATATTAGTTAATATTCACTAATCTATACGTGGGAACATTATGCATTGCTATAAGCTCTTATATGATTATCAAAAGCAAAGCACATCCTCAAATATTGCCATTAAAATTAAGGATGACAGTGGTAGGATATCCGCTATTTTTGCCCTACTCATACTTGAACCTAGTTAACTTATATTCTACCCAAACCCGATTAACTGTTCGGTATTTTTCACCCTTCTACCCGAACCCATTTTTTTACTACCTGCTAATTATCCGAACCTGACAACTACCCAATTGCCTGATTAACAGTCAACAGAACTTTTGTCCTACCCTAACTTTCAATTTCCCTAACCTCTCCTGATAGAGTCATAGACGCCAATGAAGAGGGCCCAACCCCTCTAGAAGACACTTGGGCAGACTCCCCAGGCCCTGAGGAAGATACCCCAGAATTTTTGCCTCAAACGGAGTTCTACAGCGCCCGACACGGCCAGGCCGTGCCTGCAAGCACGGCCGTGACCGTCCGCCCCGGGACCTTCACGCCTGCTCCTTCAGCCGTGACCGGATCGGCGACATCAAACCAACCCGGACACGGCCATGCCATGACCAAAGACACGGCCGTGACACGGTCGGGAAAAAACGCGAAAGACAGCACGACCAGAAGCACGGCTGTGACGCTGCCCGTGAAAGTCTCGGCCAACTTCGACGCCCTCGACCCCAAAAGCACGGCCCGAAGCATGGCCGTGACGCTGCCCGTGAAAGTCTCGGCCGGCCTCGACTCCCCTGAACACGGCCGTGCCCCCAAGCACGGCAAGGCCGTGACTGCAGCCGGAAAATCTGACCCGGCTGTGACACTGCCCGTGAAGGTCTCGGCCAGCGAACCAGACGCCGAACACGGCCGTGACGCCAAGCACGGCCCGGCCGTGCTCAGCCCCAGAAAGTGCAAAGAGACCGCGCCTTTCCCCGTCCGACGTTTGCAACGGTCCTCGCACCCGCCGGACCGAT
This sequence comes from Costus lasius, assembly GCA_027563935.2. Lineage (NCBI taxonomy): Eukaryota > Viridiplantae > Streptophyta > Magnoliopsida > Zingiberales > Costaceae > Costus > Costus lasius. The sequence goes on from CM050448.1 coordinate 103,515,161, forward strand.
TTGTCGGCGCGATGAGCCCCTCTACTGCCACGATGTGCCCTGTTCGCTCCCTCCACGTGGCCTCGCCTGCATCAACGACGTCTCTCCACCCCCTCAACATCACGCCAAGGGTACAAGGACCGCACCAGGACCCCACGACGGATCGCTACAACAATCGGGTCCTCAATTCAGCCCAAGAGACTACTACAAATGTCCAGAATCAGCCCACGATCAGCCGTTTCTGTTGCTTCGTGGTGGCCTGTTCGGAGATGGTGTAGCCCACCTACGACGGCCCATTCAGCGGCCCACACGCGCCGAGTCACACGCGCCCTCACTTGGCATATTCGCTGCAGTAGTAGTTAGTTAGTTACTCTTGGTTGTTAGAGAGCATCTTGACTCTCTTTTAGGAAGTTAAAGTGTGTTGTCTTGTTCCCTAACCACTCTCATGTGAGTGTCATGTGCTTCCCCTCCCTCTTATCCTATAAAAGAGGGCTGAGGGTCTTGTGAGTTTTCAGTTTTCGTTGTAGTTTGCGCCTTCCCTACGCGGAGGCCTTAGGTATAGCAAAACTCCGAGGAGCTCGCCTAGGGTTCCCTCGACCCTTTTCTTGTACGCTGATTTTCTGCTTTCAATCAAAACACCCGGCGAACCCCGCTAGGGCACCGGGTCCTTTGCATTTTCATTCCGCTGCAATTGCGTCTTGGCGAGCTAGAGTTACCGGCTATCGTAGCATCGTGAAGGATCCGCGCGCTTAATCGTGTAACAGAAAATTGGCCCCGCGATCGAGGTGAGTGATTTCCATTAGTACACCGATCCGTGGTTTCTCTCCGCGCTGAGTGTTGCTCAAGTCATATCTATTGTGTTTTCATCGGTTTTCTCCGCGGGTTTTCACCGTTCGCTGCGTTTCTCTTCCCTCGCCTCAAGACCCACTCACGGTTTTCAGCATCATAGTTCCCCACCGTAGAGTACTGACTTAAGGAAACCTTTCCTATCATTCCGCTGCATCATCCCCTCTCTTCCCCACCCTGCCATCGCTGGACGTTCTTCACCTCCAACGCAGCTTCCTGGCCGCCACCTTGCCTGGCCCCAACATTGTTCCCTATCCAGTTTTGCTTGATTGATGCCGGTCCCCTTCACTACCGCCCATGTCCGAAGTCGACGCCGATGCCGCTCCCCCTATTGCCACCCCACCTGAATCCATTGCTGTTTCCTGTGCTGCCGCCTCGCCTGACATCGACGCCGCTTCCCCTTGCTGATCTTGATGCCACTTTCTGCATCGCGCTGCCTGGCCTCGCCTCCAATGCCGCTTCCTCTCGTCGCCTGACCTCACCACACCCCTGATCCCGCCTTGACGCTATTGCCGTCGCTATTGCTGTACCTCCGACACCAACCAAGCAAACACTAGAGGGCAAGGGAGCGGTGAGCTAGCTAGAGGTGGCGGCAGGCCGGAGAAAAGAAAAAGGGAAAAAGGGCTGGGATTTGGGGATTTAGGGTTAAGCTTGGGTTAGGGGTAATTAGTTATAACTTATGGGTAATATAGTTTATTATTTATAAAATTATTTTTATTATAAATATATAATCACGTTCGGGTAGTGGGTATCCGACCTATGCTACTTGAACCCTTCTAGAACCCGACTAAGGTAGTATATACTACCCATACCCTGCCTGAACCAGTTTTATAGATGCCCGATCATCTATAATCGGGTTCGGGTAAGTCGGGTAACTACCCGATTGCCATCCGTAATTAAAATTGACCTTCATAAGACTTATGGTTTTCTACGCGTGGGCTTTGTGGCTGGTGCCATCGAAGCTTTCAATTTTCCACCTTGGATCATCTCCAAAATCCTAGGTTGTATCCAATCAGTTGCCCACCTTTACAATTAATATCAATGGTTGAGATATTGGCTTTTTTACGACTACTTGTGGGTTGAGACAAGGGTGCCCGATGGCCCACATCTTCATCATAGTTATGCAACATCTGATGGATCTCTTATTTGCAGAACACACACGGGGTGAATGACTACTACATAGCAAATGCATAAATCCTATCATAACAATATGCAATTCACCAATGATGCTATCATCCTAAGCAAAGCCACAGTAGGTTCAATGCAGACAATCAAGCGAGTCTTTATACAATTTGCTGAGGAACCAAGTTTTTATATCAATAATGATAAATCACAAAGAATTTTTTGGCATGCGATTTGGAGATTTATAACAATATTATCTCTCACATGGGCATTCCTAAGAGATCTTCCCATTACAGTATCTAAATATCCCAGTGACAAGCAAAAAGCCGACTTTTGTAAATTGCATGCCCCTTGTTAAAAAATTAATGAAATACTTCTCAGGCTAAAAACAAAGACTACTTTCCTTTGCAGGATGTGTTGAGTTAATCAGATCTACCTATTATGGTCTTATTATGTACCGGTGCAGAGCTTTTTGCCTTCTCATAGGGACTATATTCAAAATAAATTCATTTCTTCCTAACATCATGTGGGCTACGACCGTAAAAAAAAGGTTTGCCAAGATACCGTAGAGTAATGTGCCGAAACCATTGAGCCTCAGTTGGTTGGGCCTTAGAGATATCAACATGCTAAACTTAGCCTTTATTATGTGCTACCTTTAGAACATGCCACCTTTAGAACATCCCTTAGGCTGTGTTTACCGGAAAGGATAGAAAATAGATGGAAAAGAAAAATTAGAAAGAAAGGAAAATGAGTAGAAAGGTAAAGTAAATCACGTGCGAATCACGTGAGAACAGAGGAGAAAAAATTGATGAGGTGGACGAGCCTACTGCATTCTCATTGGTGCCTTCAACGCAAACTGGATCTTCCCCTTCTTCATCGTCCTCATCGCCATCTCCACCATCGTCGGTGAGCTTTATTATGTGCCTTCAACATCAGCAAGGATCAAATTTGCAAGAGAGCTTCAAGATTTGGCAAATTTATTGTCGATGTAGCCTATGAGAGCTTCAAGGACTTGATGTGGTTCTTGGAATGCATCTCTAATTCTCGTTCACCTCCTGGTTGTCAATGCCTTAGCACAGGATTGTTACCATAAATGGGGGATCCTGTCGAATAGGTGCACCACCTACATTGACACCATGGATCACTTATTCTTCCACTGCTTGCTATCACTGATACTTGGAGAGTGGTTCAGCAAATTTGCGGCATTCCCATGGCTCTTACCTCCTAGATGGAGATTATGACCGTTATCAGTCTGGAATGGGTTGACAAGAATTACATGAACCTGGTTAAAAAACTACTTCTTTCTAGTATTGTCTACCACATATGAAGGCCAAGAATCAGAAGAATCTTTTGAAATTTCACTGTGACTAAAGGAAACTGCTCCACAATCTTTCTTTAAGGTATGGTCAAAAGTAAATAAATATTACTAGAACACCAGAGCTGGCCCTTGCCTCTCTGAATTCATTGAATCATGGGATATTCACCTCTATGTTATTTGAGTCCCGGTCCATATTGCTGGGTCCCTTAGCTGCACTGTGGAATCTTTTGGTTCGCTCCTTGGGTTTTCTGATACGTCTGCCTTTTGAAGTTTTATTACTTCCTCAACCTAGTCTTCCTTTTTTTTTGCTGATTGTTGTGGTGTTGGTATTTTGAATGTTTTGAGATCCAACTCCTGACAGTGTCTAGTGTCGATTGATCAATATTTGGGATCATTTCTGACTAGAAATGGCATTGCCTTGTTCCTTATTATTCTGTTATGGCTGGAGAAATTTGCATTCCTGGAGTTTCCTGCAATCCTTCTTTCCTTGACTGGAGCTCTTAACTTAATTGACTGGGATCCTCCGTCGATAAAAATGTTGAATGTGATTTACTGCTGCCGGCCCTTTATTGATGTTTTTCTTGTGTCAAGACTGTGCTCTCCTAACTTCAAAATGATCTCATTGCTTACCTGCTTTAGTTGAATTCCATTGCTACTAGCTGATCGATCTGATTGGGCTAGAGAGATTGACTTTCACCGGATTTATATTTGACTAGGGGTCCAACTTGCATTTTGTTTTGACCAGATCCCTTTGCTCCTGAATTATTGGTATTCAATTTTGATAAGGAAAACATGGATTGGTTTTTAAAATATCTGGATACTGAGGTTCTTTCTGTTGGGATTTAATTGTGGCCAAAATTTCTCATTGGCCAATCTCCGGTTCTCTTCAACTGGAGGTAAAACTAAGGCCATCTGATATCTGTCCACTGGATGTTAATCAGAGGAGGCTGAATATATAAATGTCGATAATGCTATCAGCTTTCACTATCTGGACATGAAGCAACTGATCCACGTGTCACGCTTTTATACGTATAAATATTCCATATCTCATTGTTTTGTATGGGTGATATATTCACTCAGGTGAGGGGTTGTAGGGAGATTGGGTGATTTTGATGGGTACTGATTAAAATGCTATAACCTCATTATTCTTATATATATCTTCTACTTGCCCTTGACTAAAAAAAATAAAAATAAAAAACAGTCCTAAATTTATTTCGAATGAAAAACAATATGATGTGGGAGCTTGAATTTGAAATGAATTGATTTCCAATTTATTCTGTTAATAGCTACTACGTTTAGCTTGTGAATAGAAGATTACATGATTATAGAATTATAGAGAAATAGCTGAGAAAAAGAAGGGAACAAAATATGGTTTATGATGGCTATGTTTATGGTAGTCTCTTAACTAAGGTATTAGAAACCGATCATACGAAGTGGCATGTATTAGTTTAAACATACATTGGTATGGACCGGTACTTGATAGTTTTGAGCATGGAATTGGGTGCTATTGGTTCATTATATCAACTTATTCCTGGATTTACTTGTCAGTTTCTCAGTTGATTTTGATTTCGAAGCTGGAAAGAGGAAAGGTATTAAAAGTAAATAGTGCATGTAAAGATTTTTTTTTTACTGAGTATATGGGTACTTTTCTCTCCATCAGATCTTCTAGAAGTTACTACTGGATACTCAAGATATCAAGTTATGCACAAGTCTTTCTTCAGGAAAAGAAACTATTCCACATTTGAAGAAATTGTTTCTTAAGAATGATTTTTTGTACTATGCTTAGTCTGTTCTGTGATGTGACGAGTAGTCATTTCAAAAGTACTTGCAGCTTTTGTGTTTGCATACCACACTAATAAATCCTTCTGAAGAGATGTTTTTTGCTTTTAGACATTTTAAATGCAATTTCAGCATAGATTGCATCTAAAACTGCTTACGATTTGCCTTTGTGGCAATTTTTTCCGTGTGAAGTGTACACATATAGTTAGCAGGTAGAAGATTCGCCAACAAACTGTAAATCAGAAAAAACCCTGGGGCATTTTTAGCTTATAGTACCCGAATAGTGATTTCACCTTTACAAGAGTGATTACTAGAAGCTCTTTGGATCCCGAACCGCTTGATAGACATTCGTTTTACTGATTCTGTATGAATTTGTTCTCTCTTTTTTCTGCATCTGATATCATGGTTGTTTGGCAGTTCAATATTCCAAAGGAAATAGTGGAAGAAGTTCAACCAAAGAGGCCACCTAAACCAAATACTGTGATCAAATCTGAACCTGTGTCAGAACATGTTGACGCTACTGCTGTTTCCGATGATATGCCTGGAACATCTGCATAGAAAACACACCATACTTTTCAGCTAATGTTATACATTCCATTCAATACAAGCTTCAAACCTGACGGGGACAATGCACCCTGCAGTAATTCAGTTTTGTCTTACAATTCCAGATTTTTCTTTTGTAATATTGAAATCTAGTTCTTGACAGATGAGCAATTCTATTTAGACATTCCGCTGACTGGATTTGTGCTAATAACAGTGGCCATTCTTGTGAACTATGTTTTGCTTAGTTCTTCTGTGGTTGATGGTACTGTTTTGTGGTTTGTGATTGTATGCAGTGTATTTGCTTCCTGTTGGTAGCATCCTATTCAGCATTGATCTTTCCATCTGCCTAGGTGTATTACTAGATCGCTTCGCTCGCTATGTGCACGTAGTAGATGTTAATGCTGAGTACATGTTGCCTTGGTGTTGTATCGTTATTAGGGTCACATCAGTATCATGGTGTGCCGGTTTTTAACTATGCATTTCTCATGATACAATGATCTCATTCTGAACAGAATTTAAATAGTCATACAATGAGCAGCAAAAGCCTGAAAAAAAAAATTGATGTTTTTTTTTTTCAATTATTTTTTAAGATCCAATTTATTCTTTACGTTCACAAGCTAATTAAATAATATTACAGCCACCTATCCTTTCAACTAGGCCCAGAAATAAATAACCCGGTATTGACCTAACATAATCCAACACCAAGTTAGGCAGTCCGGGTTAAATTTTATTGTGTTAGGGTTATAATATGCTTAATCCATTTTTCACTTAATTAATTTTAGATTGAGTGACCCACATAAATAAATTAAATTTTCTTCCAAAAAATTTAAACTGGCAAAACACCCCACCCACCCCTCCTCTCACAAGAGGATGTTTGACAAGACCTAATTAAGATACATATGATACGCCCTATTGAAACAATCTATAAGTGCCATGACATGAAGTGGATAATACAATATAAATATGCTGACTCCTATTCAAACATTAAATTAGGTATCCATTATTTGATGAATTTGGCTATTAATGAAAAATATAATTTTAAGGTAAAAACTGAAATTAGATTTTTGATATGATTATATATCCTAAGGTGCATCAAGTTTTAATTGAAGCTTTTATTATTTTAAAGCATTTAGAGATAAATTATAATAAAATTACAAACTGTAAAATATAACCTAATAATTTTAATAATAGAGTTGCTAAGAATGAAGAAACATTTGATGTGGTTGAAAGTACAGCTCAAATATCAGATAAACACAAGACAAGTCAATCCCTTTCCCATTTAAAATCAAATAATAAACAGTACTCTAATTTATATTATTTTGATATTTAATTATTGAATTGCTATTTGGATTTCAAAGACTTCTTATATTCTTGGTTGACGTGCTAATATAGAAACAAATCATTTAAAAAATGTTTAGCACAATGATTTGATGGTTGTTTTGATAGGATGAATCTATAAGATAAGAAAGAACCCATATGTTAGCGTCAAAAGATGATTGAATTCTTGAATAGATAGAAGGTGAAATTTAGAGTCCTTATAAGAGACTCTCTAAGACCTAGGAGGATGACCCTTTTCATAATATATTAACTCAATTACATAAAACAAGTTCATAATTGAAAATCATGTTCTAGTATGAATCTATTTATGGTGATCTTATCATGTTACAATTGAGTCTAATTTTTCCTCCAAATTTGATATGTTGAGTCAAGAGATTCGACCTTATCTATTTGAATTGAGCATACTAGCTATTAATTAGCATAAAAAAAAAAAAAAAAATCTAAATTAGGGTTCATATATGATTCATATGGTACAATCACCCTTCAATTCATTAGTACTGTACTAATAACTGAAAAATGTTAATACATATTAATTCTAGCTAATTAGAATATGATAAATTTATCTTGCATCACTCAAATTATATTTTTCCATGATCTCCTCCACCTTTGATAATATTCTAGGCCTTATGATCATTAGTCTTGCAATATAGTAGTTGTAAACCCCATTGTCAGATAATTATAGCCCTAAATATTATAGTTATAGAACTTATTCTATATTTTGTTGATCATCTCTTAGTCTACACCCCCCTTCAAATTTTAGACACCAACTTTATTGTTAGAAAACTCTATTATAAAAAAATTTCCACCTCCAATGGTAATCACCTCTTAGTCTTCATCAACTTCTATAACTAGAAGGATCACAAACCCTTAGTATTCATCCCCTTTTGTATTTTAAATCATCAACTTTGTCGAGATATTCAATCTTAAGTTTCATACTATGTCCACTTGATAAATAAACTTTATCACGTTTTAACACCTCCAAAGGAGGTAATAGGTTAATCTCACTTTGAGTTGATTAGATTGGAAATAATTAGTTTTAGGCATATTAGACTTCAAACAAAAAAAAAAAAAAAAGGAAGAAACTCAATTGACAACTAAATTTTCTTAGTCTAGATTGACTTTGATAGACCTTATTCTCTTAAAGGTAATCGCATAAATTGAGTTGCACGTTGAGCTAAATGATCCTCAATATATAATCAGTAATAACACTGTGCATGAGTCTCGCTTAGGTGGATCAATGGTCATAATAATATTAATGCGAAATAATTTTTTGAAAGGTATTTAGGCCAATTTGAAATAATTTATATTATCAAGATTTTTTTATTAAATATGTTAAATTAAATATATTACTTAAAATTGATTTTATGGAGATAACGGAACTCGGCTCCTTGTCTGAATACTATAAATACCATGATCGGCGGCGCCCCTTCCGTTCCTTTTTCCAATCGGAAGATGCTGGAAATATTTCACAAGGCGGTGGCCTAGGCGCCACCGGAACTTCACAGTCCGGAGGCGACGACTGGCATGCCGCTGTGAGCCGATAGCCAAGAACGCGGATGAGATCATGAGGGACTTTCTTTCCGCACATTCCGGTGACCAGACCTTCCTCACTGTAACACCCAAATCCGCTCGGGATGGGCCAAACAGAACAGGGTTGGGCGGCGGCCCAAGTCCACACCGTGAAAGAGGAGCCGGAGCCCGAAATCGAGATGTGATTGAAATTGGGTTAACGCCCGTAACAGCAACGCCTTGAGATTTTGACTTAGCGAGCTCGGCGACATCAACGTCTTCGGCAGCAGCTTCGGACGCGGACACCGACGCTTGTGGATGACGTGGGTGATGCGAGGAATCTCCAAGCGGGACGAGGGAGTTATTTGGCGTGGTGGCGAACGTGGCTACATGCTCCACGACGGGAAGTGATGAGTAGTGGCGTCTTTCCCTGTTCTTCTCTATAAGGTGTGCAACGAGCGGACGAGGGCCAACACCATCATCACCAAGCTTGAGAAGCACGAACGGAGGTGAGGGTTTCCGGCGTCTAAGAGGCGTCGACGGAGGATCTGAGAGGTCTGAGAGAGGAAGCTGAGAGCTTTGTAATCGATGGCAATTGTTGCCGCCGACGAGAGAGAGTACCAGTGAGCTGAGAGATCCGGTGAGCATATCTTAGAAGAGGAGAGGTGGGTTTTCTAACCTTTGAGGTAATAAAAGATGATTTTTCCCCTTTAATCGGGTGACTTTTCTCCTGTTTTTGCGATTCTTCTTCCTTTCACCACGTCCGGCGATGGCGGCTTCCAGCGACGAGGCTGAGGGCGAGGAGGCGATCGTCCTTTTCTTGCCGGCACACCCTTCTAACATGAGACAAAATTAAGGGCTAATTTGAATCCGCTGCAACTATAGGGCACTAACATGAGACAAAATTAAGGGCTAATTTGGGATTGAAGTACATATGCTATTATTGTATTTCTGTAGGGTTAATATTATTTACTGTTAAAATATTATAAATTACTGTTACAGTAATTTATAATATTTTAACAGTAAATAATATTAACCCTGTAGAAATACAATAATAGCATATGCTGGGTTATTGTGGTTAGAGGATAAAAAAACAAAGGAGTCGGTGGGGTTTGATCCCTTGTCCCTTTAAGCACACCTGCGTGGCCTGTAGGGGGAAGGCTGCAGGCGTTCGCTTTTTGTTTTCCTTCTTTAGGTCAATCATCAGTCAACATTGCACAATTACAAAAAAGCAACTTGCTGTGTTGTGCGTTCTGCCTTTTGACCTGTAGGCCGTTTCAAGTTCTATTTCACTCCCCGATGGGTTCTTTTTACCTTTCCCTCACAGTATTACTTCGCTATGGGTCACCTAGGAGTGAGTATTTAGCTTTGCAAAGTGATCCGTGCTGATTCACATGGGATTCCACGTGCCCCATGCTACTCGGGTCAGAGCGTCAAAATTGGTCTAACTTTTTGATTGGCAATGACCTTAGATTCTTCCCTTGAAAAATGAATTAGGCTCAGTTTGGGATGGCTGGAACTTCTGGCTGGTGGCTGATCTAAGTAGAGCTAGTCTAAAAAGCTCAGGCTGTTTGAATGGTCTAATAAGCAACTGTAAGGTATTATGCTGTGCTATTCGATTTTATTAGAAATTTTTTTTAAATTTATTCTTAAAATTTAAAATTATTATGGTATCATGCTATTAATATCTATAATTTAATTTTTATTATATATTATTAATTTAAATAGAAATAATTATATCTTCAATAAATATTTTTATTTTTTTATTATTTAATGTTTCTTATTCCATGTATCTAAAAAATTTTCTCATCTTAATTTAAATAGAAATAATTATATCTTCAATAAATATTTTTATATTTTTATTATTTAATGTTTCTTATTCCATGTATCTAAAAAATTTTCTCATCTATGTATATAAAAAAATTAAAATTATTTAATATAATAATAAATAAAAATTAGTATTGATTAATATATTTTTTATCGTTTTAATTTTTAAAATTAGTATTAATTAATATACCTATACATAAAAAATTAACAAAAATAAAAAAAAATCCCAAATCCCGATCCGGGATCTGGGAGATGGGTCAGCTGGCGCACCTTCCCCCTTGATTACGCCTCGTCGGGCGGCGTGGGGGGGGGGGGGGGGGCCCTTGGACGGGGGCGACGGGCGGCGACGGACGAAGGAGACAGGCGACGGGCGACGACGAGCGAAGGCGACAGGCGACGACAAGCGAAGGCGACGGGCGATGGGCGACGGGGGATGGGCGACGGGCAAAGGCGATGGGCAACATGCGATGGCGACGAGCAATGGGCGACGGTCACGGGTCACGGGCGAAGGCGACGAAAGAGGAGCAACACGGGCCAAAAATCAGAAGGCGGTAGTTACTGTAGCTGGACAACGCTTCTCATTTGTAAAAAGCTCCTCCCTTCCGACTTTCTATCAACGGTGCAGCTTCTTAGCTTGGAGCTGAGCAGCTGCGTCCCAAACGCCTCCGCTTTCGGCTTTTGGCTGCCCGCAAACGCAAAAGCCGCCAAGAAGCCGTCGCCAAACGCAGCCTTAATCCTTTCTGCTTGAGCCTTTTGACTTGTAGGTGAACCTATAATCCCAAACACAGCAGGCCGAGAGACTTAACAATCACTCAGCTTGGCTAAGGCACACGGGCGTCCACCTTTTTGTTCTCCTTCTTTAGGTCAATCGACAATCAACGCTGCACAGCTGCAAAAAAAAATAGCTTGCTGCTGTGTGTTCCGCCTTTTGGCCTACAGGTAGTTTCATGTTCCATTTCAGTCCCCAATGGGGATTCTTAGATTCTTCCCCTTTCTGCTCGAGCCTTTTGACCTGCAGGTGAACCTACAATCCCAAACACAGCATTAGTTAGTCTGAGAGACTTAACAATCACTCAGCTTGGCTAAGGCACAAGGGTCATTCAAGGCCCAATTGTAAAGTTTTATCCTTCAAATTTTAAACCCATGCCCTTTTAACACTAATCTTATTAAGATTACTATAAAACTTTCATTCAAATTCATTTATATATTAAAAATAATATTATAAATATAATTTTTTTTGAAAAAATAAATTACTAAAATATTAAAAAAGATAAAAAATAATAATTTATTACAATTTTATTTAGATATTAAAATTATATATATATATATATATATAGTTAAAATTATATATATATATATATATATATATATATATATATATATATATATATTCCCTCTTTTCTTTTATCTCACTTTTACCACACTTCTCTTTTCATATATGTATACAATTTCTTTTCAATTACATGCCACGCACAGTGTTACATTCCTCGCTTCCCTCTTTCCATACAAGCATCTAAGGGCAGCTTCAAGAGAGAATCTGCAAGGGCATTCAAGTGCCCGTAGATTTATGGAGCATGCGCAAGTCACAACAAGAGGCTTGGCCTCAGATAGCACACAGATATAACTAAATCACAGCATCAAAATACAAGCAGCATCATGCATCGTTCAGCATCAACGAACATAGCAAGAAAGAGCTAGAAATCACAACCAAGAATCATCAGTAAAGAAAACAGCAGAGGCACGACCTGGCCCAAAATCAGCGGAATGTGTATCGCAACATCAGAAATCCAGGGAAAAACCGCAAGAGCTCAAGACACCATTCGATCACACCCGTCAGGAGAAGTGTTAGGGTTTACCTAGCCCAATCGAATGGGCTATTTGATGAAGATGTAGCACACGTCAACAGAACCTCCACATTCCTTAGAGGAATGTAATCAGCAACAAGAAAGGAGGAGAGTCACGCCTCAGTTCCAACCACGGGAGAATAAAGGGGAACCCAACTTCCTTCACGCCATCCAACCCATTGGAATGGGAGTTGCGTGAGGAAGGAAATACCAGCACCAAGAGTGAACCCGCAGGAGCAGAAATAAAGGAGCGTTACCGCTCTTTGGGGTCCTTTGAAGGCCCGCGCTACCTTGGCTGCGTGAGTTCACGCTGGCTGCCAAGATCCTCAACAAGTTCTTCAAGAGAAGAAGAAGAGGTAGTCTTGCAAGAGGGTTCCAGCATTTTCCCAGGTCTACAACCTGGTCTTAAGCTTCATGCGACACAAAAGAGAGCAGCGCACCCAAATTCCCAAAGATAACTCAATGCAGCAGGTTCTTGAGGAAGATAACTTAGCAAATGTCAACTAGAACCCCAAATTCATCCATACCAGAAAACCATAAGAGAACCAGCAAGAGGAACATGGAAATCGCCAGGAGAGTCACCAAGGTTTCTTTTCAAGAGAGTCGCATACCCTAGTTCAGCCAAGTGAAGCTTCCAATGCAAGGAACTTCCCTTGATTAACCAGGAGCTGCCAACGCATAAGTTCACTATTACATGCAAAACCCACAGCCAATAAGGGAGCTCCATTTAACTGGATTAATTCCCATAAGCCTCACCACTATCTAGCAAAAGTCAACATCTCAATTTGGTCAACCCTACATAAGCTGCCGCATGCAAAATCCAACTAAGTATAGAAGCTGGGAACAATGTATGCGCCTCCAATGCTCTCTCCTCTATGGATGCGCCTCCTCAATCCCCGTGTCGCATACGGAACCCTCTCTGGACTGCGTCTCAGGATGACCTGCTGGGGAGGGAATCAACTAGAACAGACGCCACCCCGTCTAGCCCTTGAGCTGGGATGCCACCCCCGGACTCACTCTCCTAGTCGGGACCGAATCGGAATCAGGGCTCACTGATCCGATGCCCTTAGCGAAGTATTCGCCCTCGGTCCCTCGACCAATCGAACTACTAGAACAACTAGTAACTACCCAATCTAGGTCAGTAAGTCGACATGGTTTGACGTATCCAGGTACCACGATGCGTTCATCTTTTCCCTATCCGCAGTCTCCCTTGCACCCGTCTATCGGGCCCTGGCGTCCTGCTACCGAAACCAGTGTCAACGCCTCGTAGTGCACCTAACTCTTTCGGCCCGACCTTATGTCCGGGCTAGACTTGTGTCGTCCCACGCTTCCGCACGCCAGGCTAACTCCTACAAGTCGGTACGCTTTTGCGCTCCAGGACTTGTAGTCGCTCACCCTCGCACATTAATTTGTGGTCTCGTCCATAGTCTTGCCATCGGAACACAACGGCCCGCTGCCTACTCGGAAGGACACACCCGGCTAGCATGCTACATAGTCTCGTCACCAGGCGGTTTACCGTGTTAGTCCACTCAGTCCATCGAGCGTAAGTTCATCTACTCAGTCCATCGAGCAGATGCCCACACTAGTCCATTAGTGTGGTTACCCTGGCACAATGAGAACACTAGTCCATCAGTGTCTCATGGATAAGTATGAGTACACCCACGGTCCATCGGGGGTCTCATGAGTAAAGGAGGGGATCCCCAAGTAAATAATAGAGTTCAGCCGCAACCGAACTCGTGCCCGGTCCTGGACTACATCGTCCAAGTGATCCACGTCTAAGGGCGAGACATTGTCATATATATAAAAACATATAAGAAAACCATGAGGATAAATGGTTAAGTATCAGGGGCGTCACACATGTCAATCTGCATGTTCCACAGTGAGGGCGGCTTGTGGTGCTTCGAGCATCCGATGAACAGGATGAAGGCAATGCCACGGGTGGACAATGTGCGGCGCCAGGTTCAATGTTGCCTTCTTCAAGGTCAATTCCATGGCCAGGGTTGAAAGTGCTGCAGATTGAGAGTGAGTTTGGGGCGGTTGGAGTTTCTGGCTTTTAGCTGGTGTGACCAGAGCTAGTTTGAATAGAGCTAGTTAGAAAAACTGAGGCTGTTTGGATAAAATAGCTGGTCTACATAGCAGTTTAGAAATGCTGTGTTGTGCTGTTATATATTATTAAGTGAAAAATTTATAAATACATATAAAATTTTATAATTTACAATAGAAATAATTTTTTTTAATATTCATATATATATAAATTTAAAATTATTTAATATAATAATAAATATATTTTTTTGACTATTATATATATGTGAATTTTATCTTAAAGGGGACTAATCTTAAAATTTTTGTTGCAAGGATTCTCTAAGTACAAACCCTACATACAAATTTGTATATTATATTATTTATTCCTTAAGCGCAAGAATTCGTATCTTAAAATTTAGCTAAAAATAGTTATATTATTTATTCTTTTATTTTTATATTATTATATTATTTTAATTTTAAAAATTCGTATTGATTAATATATCTAATCTTATATTTAATTTTTATTATTTTTACTCTATGCTTATACGGTTATACCTGCTAAAAAAAATTAACAAATAAAAGTAAAATAAAAAACATCCCTAATCCCTTCGTCGTTGCCACACAAAGGGATTTGGGATGGCGCGACGACGGGTGTCGGACAAACCTTGGATAGCGACGACGGGCGTCGGACAGTGCTCTAGATCGCAGACGAGGGTGACAGACGGTGCTCCAGATCGCAGACGGGTGAAGGAGACGTGGACGACGGGCGAAGAAGATGGGGACTACAGCGAAATTGGAAGAAGGGGACGATAGTGAAATCGAAAGAAGGGGATGGCGATCCAACGCTGGTGACGACGGAGAAAAGCGGGAGAAGGGTCTGGCGATCGAACTTCGGTGACGACGGGCGATGAACGCCGGCGACGAGGGCGAACGATCGGTGTCGAAGACGGAGAGCTGGCGAGGGCGAACAATTGAGACGCGTACGAGCAACAGCGAGATGCGTTACTTTTCTCTCAAAGCTGCTTCGCATCTACCGAAAGCTACCCACGAAAAGCTTTTGGAAAACAGTGCAGCTTCTTAGTTGAAGCTGCGTACCAAACGGCGCCGCTTCCTATTTTTGGCTACCCGGAAATGCTAACGCGTGCGGGAAGCTGGCCCAAACGGGGCCTGAGCCTCTTGGGATTATAACTCATGAACTCGAGTATCTTTTCTAAATCTTCTTCTTTTCAATAACCTATATACTGCAGTGTGTAGTTTTTGGAGTTTATAATGTGTAGAGCTCTTTAGGTTGCCATGAGGAAGTGTTTATTTTAAGAAATAAAGAAAAAAAAAAAAAAGAACTAAAGCAAGACGATGCATGTTGCATGATACTATGGAGAAAGTGTTTATAAAATGATTGTAAATGAAACTAAAGCAAGAAGAGCTCGTTGTATGTGCTGTACTACTGCATAAAGAGTGTTTTTCTTAGAACAAAAGCAAGATTGTGCCTAGTGTTGGTGATTTATATTTTAATCATTTTGTGTCACCCTACGTTTGACCTCTCAGTCTAGATAGAGCCTGAATTTCCTTCAAGCTTAGACAAGATCTCTTTGATCTTGATCTTGAATGGATAAGCAAGTTATAGGATCATATGGACCGATCATCTTTAGTTTTGAAAGTAGCTTGCAAATTTGGTGCATCTTTTGAGTAAGTTTAGCGTAGAAATTGATTGAGATCAAAATATCATGAAGCCATTGTGATGATCAAAGCAACATTGGAAATAGCTTGAGCAGTATAAACTATATCAATCGTTATTGTGTGACATCTAAATGCATATAGTTTAGGAGTAATTTTAACTTAACATGTACATGTGGGTTCTTTTAATCAAATGTAAGCAAGTAGTCACCTAGATGTATCTGTTGTAGGGAATTTCGCAGGAATTTATTCTGATAATAATTTTGCATGCGTTTACACAATATATTAATTTACATAAATTAATAAAAGAGTTTAAGAATAAAAAACCTAGAAGCACGTTACGACTTGCCATTAGGTGAAAGTTTCGGGCTCTCATGCGAGTTGATTCCAAACTAAACACCCAGGGTATAACCAGAATACTCCTCCTATAGGTTATGACTGTGGAAAAGATGATTAGACTCTCTTTCAGTGTTAGTAGCAAAATAAAGAAATCCAGAAGACTAAGAATATAGAAAAGAAGTGAGACTTGCTCACAAATAGCTGAGACATGCAGCCTTTTTAAAAGGCTAAGTCCAACCACAAAAATCCAACGTTAATATTGGTTTTAACGTTGTGAAGCAGCTGCCAAATAAAAGCCAAAACAATGAATTCAATTGCTGCATTTAGCCTGCTGCTTTAAAAGACAACGTTAGCTAATTTAATAGCTAACGCTTAATTCAAATAAGGAATGTTAATTAAAACCTTTATTTTATTTTATTCCAACAATCCCCCACAAATTAAAAAAAAAAATCTAAATTAAAATTTAATAAAATGATTAAATATAATTAAAATTACTACTCATTATTTATATCATACAGCCAGTAAAGTGTACTTAAAGGTATAACCTTTACTTAGTGAAAATATTTTCATCTAAAGGGAAAATAGTGAACTAGTCTTGAACTATTTTCCTTTGACCTAGACTAGAACAAATCTACACGCAATACATGGTTTGTCTGATCACGAGGTTGCACATTTTTGGTCGTGTGCATCTTCATGTGAACTTTTGAGGGGTGTCTATGTCCTCAGTCGCGGCCGTATACAGACTCTCTCATATATGAAGTTTTCTACAAGGGATGAGTGTAGAGACTCATCTTATGGTAATTTATCACTTTGGAAAGTTTTCCTTTCCTCTACAATATAAGTACAAATCACATAAAATTTTATACACCGTAGTGTTTTATAATTTTATTTTTCAAAGTACTTATTTGCCAATCAATCACTGTGTTATTACCACATTGAATCTCCTTCAAGGGATCTCCTATCACAGAGGTTGGATTCCCACCATTAAGAGACTTATTTATAGAGTAATTCTTATTCCTTTCGATACTTCTAGGATCTTTATCCTAGGCAAGCCTTTGGTCAAGCCATCGACTATGTTATGCTCAGTCTTTATAAAAAAAAGAGCTACAACTCCATGTGAGTCCAGTCATCTTGTAGACTTTTCTCTAATTTTTATATGATGACTCATTTTAGTATTTATTGGTTTCTTTTTATAAAATTCTATTGCTGCTTGTGAATCATAATGAACAAAAATAGGAGCTAAAGGAGTAGAAGAGAATGGAAGAGAAGAAATTAAGTTTTTAAGTCATTCAGCTTCTATACAAGTGGTATCCAAAGCCACTAATTGTGCTTCCATAGTGCTCCTAGCAATTATAGATTGTTTAGAAGATTGCCATGTGATGACACTTCCACCTAATATGAACACATAGCCTGAAGTAGATTTAATATTATTGGAATCAGATATCCAATTGGCATCACTAGAATCTTCTAATACAGAAGGGAATCTAGTAAATTTCAAACCATATGAAATTGTGCCCTTAAATATCTAAATACTCTATCTACAATAGTCCAATGAGATTTACTATGATCTAGTATATCTACTTAACATAAATACTGCATGGGCTATGCCAGGTCGTGTCCTATTTGAAAGGTATAAGAGTGATCCTATACATTGAGCATATTTTTCTTGATTTAGAGATTTTCCATTATTCTTTTCTAATGAAACACTAGGATCATAGGGAGTAGAAAGAGAAGAGCAATCAGAAAATTCAAATTTTTCTATGATTTTATTTGTGTAATGAGATTGAGATAAAGTTAATGTATTTGATGATTTTATTATTTTCATACCTAGAATGACATCTACTTCTCCTAATTTTTTCATATCAAAGTTATATGAAAGAAATGATTTAAATTCAGTTATTAAATCTAAGGGCTTCTTTGGTCATACTGTTAATAGATTTATAACTATTCTGTGTTGTACTGTGCTACACTGACAAAATTTATAAGATGTTTGATTAATAACCTTTAATTATTATCAAAATTTTAAATAATTAATAGATATTTATTTTAAATTATTTAAAATAATAAATATATTTTATTTCTATTTAGTATTAAAATTTTAATTATTTTAAATAATAATACTTAAAATTTTAAACGAAATTATGTAATTACTTTTTTTGAGAAGCAGAATCTGCAAAAGCATCAAATTGTAGCTTTCTAAACTTCTACTTTTTTACTACTTTTTTCTGCTTCTATTTTTCATTACCAAACAGTTTTCTAACTACTTCTTGTTTTAAAATTGCTTAAAATCAGCTTAAAAGTGGGGCCAAACAGGCCCTAAGTTAGAAGCTAAGATGAGAATATCATCTACATATAGACATAAGATGATAAATTTATTCTCATCATTCTTTTTAATATATAAGCAATTATCTGATTCATTTATTTAAAAACCAAAAGAAAGTATTATTCTATCAAAATTTTCATTCTATTGTTTAGGTGCTTGTTTAAGTCCATATAAAGATCTTACTAGTTTGCAAATTTTATTTTCATTATTTGGTGAAATAAATCCTTCTGGTTGATTCATATAAATTTATTCTTCAAGATTTCAATGTAGAAAAGCAGTTTTCACATCCATCTTATGTACAAATAGATTATGGATAGAAGCAAATGCAAGTATAACTCTTATAATAGTTATTCTTGCAATAGGTGTGCAAGTATCAAAGTCGTTAATTCTGGCTTTTTGACCAAAGCCTTGAACTACTAAACGCGCCTTATACTTTTTTATAGATTTATTAGTTCTTAACTTCTTTTTAAATAACCATTTATATCCTAAAGGTTTGTTTCTAGGAGGTAAATCAGTGAGAATCCAAGTATGATTCTATCTCACTATGTATTGCCTCCTTCCATAAAGGAGCATCATGAGAGTTAATAGCATCTTGATAAGTACTTGGTGTGTCTTCAATTAAATATGTAATAAAGTCATCACCAAAATTCTTTTCAATTCTAACTCTTTGACTCCTTTTGGTTTAGATGGTTGACTAGGATTAATTACTAAAGGTGTTGAAGAAGTTGAAGGTTGATTAGAGTTTGTTTGAATAATAGATGAAATTTTATTTTTAAAAAGAAATATATTTTCAAATAAAGAAGTATATTTTGGTTCAATTAGTATATTATTTGATATTTCAGGTATTTTAGAGTTAATTACTAAAAATATGTAAGTGTTACTATCTATGGAGTAACCAACTAAGATAACATCTATAGTTTTAGGACATAATTTTCTCTTTTTAGGTTTAGGTAGATTAACCTTTGCAAGACACCTCCACATTCGAAGGAAATTAAGCCTTGGCTTATACCCCTTCCAAAGTTCATAAAGTGTAACTTCTTTATCTTTTAAAGGGATTATATTAAGAATGAAGTATGAAGACAACAATGCTTCTCCCCAAAGATTTTGAGGTACCCTAGAACTTAACATCATGGAGTTAACCATGTTTAGAAGAGTTCTATTTTTTTCTTTCAGCTACACCATTTGATTGAGGTGAATAAAGAGGTGTAACTTAATGAATTATACCATGTTCTTGACAAACTAAGGCTAATTCATTAGAAACATATACACTCTTCTATTTGATCTAATTATTTTAATCTTCTTATCTTGTTGATTTTCAACTTTAGCTTTAAAGATTTTAAATTTACTTAAAACTTCATCTTTAATTTTAATTAAGTAGGTGTAACAATATCTTGAAAAGTTATCTATAAAAGTTACAAAATATTTATTTCCTCCTCTAGTTGGAGTAGAAGTTGAATCATAAACATCACTATGAATTAGTTCAAGAACTTGTGTATTTCTAGATTCAATTGATATAAATGGTTTTTTTGGTTGTTTATCTTTAGCACATATTTTATATTTTAAATTTAATATAGAATTCATTTTATGAGTTAATTATAATTTTATCATTTTATTAATTGATTTAAAATTAATATGACCAAGTCTGCCATGCCAAATATCATTCAATTTAGAATTTAGGACAATAGAAGGTGAAGAAAGTGGATCTTTATTTATTTGAAAAGGAATTATATTGATTTTGAAGAGTCATTATGAAATGAACCGTTTACAAATAAAATTATCTTTTTTTTTTGTAATTACAATTTTATTTGCTTCTAATACAATTTGATAACCGAATTGTACAAGAAGTGATCAACTAATATTCACATATGTTCCATTGCTCATTATTACACTTTCTCCACTTGTGTCTTGAAAGAAAATAAAATATTCTTTTTTAGTGCAAATGTGAACATTAGCTCCTGAGTCAAGCCACCATTCTAAATCATGGTAGGCTAAGTTGACAAAAGGAATAAAAGAAATTGACCTGATGGTACTAGTAGAAGGTTCACCACCCTCGATCATATTGACTTGAGGTTTAGGTTTTAAACCTTTCTTCTTGGCTTAAACTTTCTTAGTTTTACAAAAGAAATAATTTGAGGCGAGATGGTTGTCCTTCCCACACACAAAGCAAAACTGGTCATCTTTCAATTTCTTATTCCCTTTAAAATTTGGTTTGAAATTTTTATTTTTATTATTGGTGTAGTTATTAGCATTATTCCTAGGGATAAACCTTTTATTTTTTGGATTAAAGGAATTATTTGGATTTGGCTTAGCAACTTCAGTTATGTTGATTTTAGATTTAGGAGTATCTTTATTTAATTCTATTGTTTTATATTGATCTTCAATTCTTATAGATTGAATTACAAATTTAAGAGAAAGAGAAGTTTGAGATCTCCTAATATTCTATCTAAACTTGGACTAAGAAGGGGGAAGTTTGTTTAAGAGATAAGATAACTTTAGGTCTTTTAAGCCACTTAAGTTCAATATCAAAATTAGATACATTATGAGTATAAAGTCCAAGTTATTCATAATATTCATTATTTTATTCATTACTAGAGTAATTATTAAGTGTTATGTTTAACATGTATGTGTCACAACAATAAACAGTATATGGAAAAAGAATTTAACTTGCAAATAAATTGTAAGTAATAAAGTATGGTTTGTAGGTTAATGTGTTATATGATTAAATTCAGTGGCAAACTTTCTCAAACAACACAAATTAAAATGTTGTGAGATGTAGCACAATTTTCTAAACGCAGATTTCGAGACCCGTATTAGGTTTCGAAAAATCTAACACAGAAACAGCAAGACAAGGAAATATATTAAAATCGAATTAAAATTTTCCCTAATACGGATTAAGAATACTTAAACTGATTTAAAAACCTAATTTATCTTTATATGCAGCAATTTTTGCCTATAGTTTCTCGTGGACAAAAAGATGAACAGAAATATTTATTTTCATAGAGTTTTTCTTAAAATATTTATTTTTATATAAAAATTCTAATTAATGGTAAAAGTAAATCGGAAACTTTCAATCAATATAAGTAAACAGTAAATTAACATGTGAAACTTTCACCTGAGATTGTTGTGGAGAATTTTGTAGGAATTTATTTTGATAACAATTTTGCATACGTTTATAATATATAAATTCGCATAAATTAATCATAAATTAATAAAAGAGTTTAAGAATGAAAAATTCAGAAGTGCATTACGGCTTACCCTTAAGTAAAAGTTTTAGAATCTCGTGTGAGTTGATTATGAACTGAACACCCAAGATACGATTAAGATACTGTTTTTATGGGTCATAATCATAGAGAAGATGACTAAACACCCTTTCTGGCAGCAAAATAAAAAAAAATCTAAAAATCTAAAAGATCAAGAATATACAAAGGAAGAGAAAAAAAACTCTCCCAAGTCTCGGAATAGCTGTGACTTACAGCCTTTTTAATTGGCTAATTCCAACGATAGAAATCCAACGTTAACATTGGTATTAACGTTGTCAAAAGCCTGCAAATAAAAGCAAAAACAATGAATTGAATTCAATTTTCAATTTGCTGCATTTAGTCTGCTAAGACAACGTTAGCTAATTTAATAAATAGCTAACGCTTAATTCAAATAAGAAATGTTAATTAATTTTGTTTTAAAAAAAAATTATTCCAACAGTATCTTCTTTTGCATGCATGTGCAAAAAATTACAAACCACTATTGACTTAGCTCAACTCAATTATAAATTAGAAACTCATGGTGAATTTCCAAATTAAGCGGTTCAAGCTAGTTACTATTTTGTGCAAGATAATTCCTACATTAGCTTATGATGTGTTTAAGATTGGCGGCTACCAAGAATCACGACAAATACGGAGATAAATCAAATCATACTTTTATATGATCCAACTACATAAGGAGCATTCCTCACAAGGCATGACATCAAGAGGATTCTCAGCTTTATTGCTACTCTCACAAGGACTCCTCAACTCTTCACAAGGTAAGAAGCAACCAAATTCTCCACAATGATTATGGGCTACACAAATGGAAAGTGATCAAGCAAATTACCACACTCTATTCGATCACAAGGGAAAGTATAATATCAAGAGAATCTCATCATGATTGCCATCCTTAACGAGGAAAGAGTTCTAGCAAACTTTGAAGTACTTCCTCTCTTGCAAAGCAACACTCAAGAAAGGGCAACAAGTATTCAACTTCAAAAAAAAAAAAAAAAATCCTAAATACTACAATGTATGGTTTAGAAGTGTTTGTATTTTTTTGGAATGCAACATAGGTGAATGAATATTGAATTTAACATCTCATCTCTCTTGGCAACTCTTCTTCCTCTCTCCTAGCAAATCCCTCTTCTCATTTTCTTGGACTACTTCCTCTCTTCTTCTTCTACTCCTCTTTTGTCTCTCAAGCAAATGCCACTTAAACACAACTTGGAGATCCCTCAAGTGGTACAAGCAAAGAAGTCATCCAAGTTTCATATCCAAAGGAGCACAATAACTTCCCCAGTCTTGATTGTTCCCCATCTCTAACATGTACTCATATATTTGACTTTTATTTTATATCATGATAATTCTTTATTATTAGTCACAAACATACTAGTGTTACCATATTATTGTTGTCTCTATTAGCTATGGAGCTTACCTAAGAGGAGGAAGAAGGGAGGAAGTTTCTGAGTTCGTAGTGGGTGGTACTTGACATCACCCCCGAACTACAATGTACGCGCATCGTCCACTAACAAACCCGATTAAGCACCTAATTCGTTGTCACTTGAAATTATTAATAGCTCTCGCAGGTCCTGCGGTGGCAGTCGATTCAGTTGTGGACGAAAACATGCGGGTATATTAAAACAGGAAAGTCAGAGGTTGGGTTACTTTCACAGTTCATGCGAGAATATTTGAACAGTCGGAGCGAGCGACTGGCTGTTAAGATGAAGCTTCAAGCTGCTGTCTGCTTCTGAATCCTTGCAGCGCAGAGGATTTGGGATCCTGGAAGAAGGTAGAAAAAAGAGGTTCAGTTTCCTTTCTGTTGATTGCTGTAATTCTTGCTTCGAGTCCTCGTTCTGTGGCCGTTTTGGTGGATTCTGCTTCTGTTTGTTTTTTTCTTTTTTCCTTTTTTTGGTTGTTGATTTTTTTGTCGTCGAATCGTCTTTAGCAAAGATTTGAACCTTTCATCCTTAGCTTCTAGTGTGTGCTGGTTTTAATGATCTGCGATTGAATGCAGGAAAATTCTCCGACTTTAGTTCAGCTAAGATGTTTGTATTTATTGTACAGAACCGGAACTAGTCCAGTGGTACTTACTGGCTTGGAACATACAGCAACAACACCCGGGTATGATTTAACACTTTGGTTATTTGTGGAGAAAGCCTTTATTTGGAATCAATTTTTAGAACAAAGCGAATTCTAGTTCCATTAATAATGTAATCCAAATAATTTAATATAATATTCTTGTGTTTGGACACGGATGCGTTGTGATTTCATTTCTACAGTGTTTATTAAACTATCATTTAAAAAAAAAAATCAGCAAGTAAACCAATTGACAGATCTTGGGAATGAAGATGATCTACTATACTACATAAGCCTACATGCAATAGTAAGAGCATTGATTGTTAGTGTTATGATAGAAGAGAGTCACCTGATTAGCTAGGTGTCATTTCTCCATGCACATATAGGCTATTGAAGTAAACATATGTTATAATAATGCTACTTATGCATACAAGAGGTATACAAATGAAGAGAAGTATTATTTAGTATATTGAAGTTGGTAAAAGGCATAAGAATGCTAAAAGGAGAGATAAAAGTAGAGTTTGAGAGGAAATCTCTCGATTATGTTCCACCACACTTCCACCACACTTCCACTATGGGTATGTATGGTATAGTTATGTTGTTGCAGTGTGACTTGAAGTTATATGGGTGCTTTGTTGTGTTGTGGAAGAAGTACTTTTGCTAGTCTTAAATTGAGTAATTGAGTTTTAGAAACTACTAATCTCCCTCAAACTATAAAAGTTATACCTTAATATCAGATAAAAGTCTAATATCATACAAATTTGAGATAGAGACAATTAATTTCTTGATATCTTCAAACTAAGAGTGATACGATTATGAAGTCTATCTCCCTTGAGTTTGTTGTACATATTTTATCTCGGTTTAATCTCACATTGGAAGTAGGAGGAAAAATAGTATGATATATAAGACTTAATTAGTTTACTACTGTTAACATGTGCTTAAGTATTTTTATCAAGTTAATAGGTTGGCTTGCCCATTAAGTGAATCATAACTAATAATATAAGAGCAGACTTAGTGCTAAGCATAGTGAAATACTAATAGAAAAGGGCTATCGAGAATGGTGGAGTTGCAATTGGGTTGACCTAACATATTGCCGACTAAGGATGATTCTTAGGCATGTGTTGAGAGAAAAAAGTTAGCATGATATATAAGACTTACTATTATTAACTTGGGATTAAGAATTTTAAATTGGGTAATATTGACTATCGGCTAACCAAGTTAATAGGTCATTTTACTCATTAAACGAGTCATAACTATACTCTTCTCTAACAACTTATTTGCTTCATAATATGAATACATACTTTTGGTATAAAATCCAGATTAGTATCAAATTCTTGAAAGATCTCATATAACATCAAAGTTTGTATAATCTAGTTGTGGAAAAATACAATCATTATTTTGCCATGTGCATTAAATGAAAATAATGGCATATCACATCATTTCATCCATGCTCCAAACTTTTGTATACAACTTAAAGAAGAGAGAACCTTATTGAAACTTCTTTAAGTTCTTATGTAGATGCCCTTGCTAATGATCTAGTAACTGATATGTTATAGTCATTTATGAATAACCAACATCAACCAAGTAATATTTATTTATATAGTTAAACAATATTATTCTTTCATAATGTAATGCATACATAAGATTATATATTTATGAAAATATACATGTCATGGGTGGTTTTGGGAAGTTTCAAATTTGTTGTATTTATTGCTTTCATCAAAACTTAATTATCATTTGTGCTCCTCTCAAAACTAGCTAGGTAGCTATGATGTATTGTGCTAATTAGACATTTAATCACACTTGATCATGAATTGGTATAACAACATCCAGTGAGTACCACCAATAACTCAAATATAATTTTATACAAATTTAATTAATTTATTAGTATAAAAAAAATAAATTTACTAGACCAAAATATATTTAAAATTTACCTTGAAATGATGTAAATGGTGCAATTTATGGAGGAAGTCTTTTGAATTATTTGTAGGGTTGATCAAATCTCTTGCCAACAAACATAATGATTTCAATACTTGATAAAAATATCCTACTAATTGTTTTACTTGAATGTTGAAAATATTCTTGCACCTCTCTATTTGATGCACCTTAGGGTTAATGTAAAGGTAAAATTGCCAATTTTCTTGATAACTAATATATGTTTAGATGGTTATAGTTCATATGTGTTCTTAAAAATACTACATAGTAAAAAAAATCATTTGTCTTAAGTCTCATTACTCTTCTATAGTGCTTTGGGTGACCTTGTTATATATCTCTCATCCATTTGTCTCATGTGTAATTAGAGACCATAAAGTGTGACTTATGTAAATATTTACAATAACATTCGCCAATATAAGCAGTTGCATAAGTAACATCTTCATAAAAATCATCTTGTATCTAACTAGCTCATTATCCATTTATATATAATAAAAAAAATAAACAAATTAATGATGTAAAGACACTGCTCTATAAATATAAAAGTTAGAAGTTTCATGCATGTTCATAAATATAAGTTACAATAGAACACTACATAACAGGCATACTTAAGTTTACAATATTATAAATTTATAACCTAGCATTTTTATTATGTAATTCTTGTTGAAAATTTAACCATCCATGTCTGATTTTGGTATTCTCTAATTTTTTTTTTCCTATTGGGACCTTTGACATGGAGTGTAGATCTACTATGATCACATAAATACTACAACATAAAAGGGTATGTTTTCTTAGATTCTACATAGCTTCTATTCTCCACTGTCGTCAACAATATAGCTTCTTTCTCCTACTGTTGTCAACAATCTAGAGTTGTCCCTAAGTTTGTTGCAGAACTACTCTTATTTTTTCCTTTCATTCATTTTTTTACTAATATTTGGTTGAGAAGTGTATACAATATTCCTTGAATCACTACTTTTGATTGGTTGTTTGCTATTATCATATGCATCCATATTCTCAATTGGCTCCTCATGTATAATTGGTGTATAATAATCATCCCTCACAGCAAGGGTACCTCCAAAAGTAATAATATCATTGTTGCTCTCAATATCAAGACAAATGAAATTATTTGGGCATAATATTTATTAACCTACATTTACAATAGTAATTAATAATCAAATTATTTTAATTTTAGGAGTTAGATAAACATAAAAATACTTATGAATGAAAAGCATACTAGTAACTTCAAAGCCTACTAACCTACTATTGCATCTAGGGTTTTTCATCTAGAATCCCACCCTAATTCAATCTCTTTTTAACTCTTCTCATGGTTTCCTTTCATCATTTGAATGACACCGCTATCAAAAAGTGGATATGGCTATGGGGTCAAAATATGTCAATTTAATGTAATGTAATATTTTCAAATTCACATTATAATAAGAATAATAAGGCTTTTTGTTTAATAAGTTCTGACTTTTAATGAATGTAAACACTTATTAATAACTACCACTAAAATTAGGGCACTTTTGATTAAGAAATCTATATAAGTAAACATTATCCACAAATTAGAGAACAAAATAAATTGTAAATATCATGTTAATACATGACCCATAAACAACTTAAAATTTGAAGCAATTTTCATTAGTTAAAGAATGACTTATCGTCGGATGTCTGATTTTCTTTGAACATGTGGGTGTTTGAATTTAGTGAATACTCGGCCTTGATGGTTTATGAGTATTTGAGTTTGATAGATACTCGATCTTGATAGTTTATGAGTATTCAAATTTGATAAATACTCAGCCTTGATGACTTATGAGTATTTTAATTTAATATATATTCTTATCCTTGAAGGCTTGTGAGTATTTGAATTTAATTAAATACTCTACCTTGAAGGCTTACGAGCATTTGAATTTAGTAAATATTTGGCCTTAATGGTTTGTGAGTATTAATTTGATAAGGATTTACAATTTCAGCTTTACACTATAAACACAATGTCATATTGAGGAGATATGTTTCAATGGCGTACGTATCTCCCAAATAATATTACATTGTGTTATGCCAAGACTAAGGAATATATTTGGTATCAAGCCAAAAATAACTTGACTATCTCTTTCTCTTTTTATCTTCTTATCTCATTTTCTTTTTTTGCTACCATTTCATGTGGCAAATTTAGTCAACTCTATTGTGATGGGTTATATGTCACCATAATGACTTGGTTTCGTAAATGCTTGGGGGTCCAAAGTTGGATTTAGGTTTGATAGTTGGATTCAATTTAGGTTTAGATTTGGTTTGTAACAAATCGGTCTTAAATATTATTTGGGCTCAAATTGAACCTAGGCTTGGATATGAATCTTGAACAATTTGTGTTGAATTGGTGTATTTGATGTTCTTATTATTGGCCATGTGTGTACCCTGAGTGTGAGTATGGTGTCAAAGTCAACAATGACACAATGCTCATAACTTAGCATGTGAGTCTATGATAAGATTTGATATTGTCTCTGCACTCATGCCGAGTTGGACTAACTTTAATTCAAAACGGATCAAATCCTCATTGGGTAAGGCTGCTTGTAATTGTTTAGATTGTGTCAAGTTGGACATTGCCATAGTGGTTTAATGATATCGCCTTCGCCCATGGGGAAGAAGAGCCCGTCGATTTATCGAAGGTGGCTCCTCTTTGTTGCTGTCACTTCTGAGCCGGAGAGGAGATCCTTCTTATTATATATCTTCCTTTCTTGACCAAGACATCTTTCTTCTGTTTTCTCCCGGTGGAAGAACTTATATTCCCAATGCTCGTCTTTATACCAATTTTCCTGACAAGACTTCAAATGCATATTTGAGAGGATTCATTTTGAGATTGTATTGTCGCACACGAGTGAATACAGTTCTTAAGTTTTACTAGTGCTCGTCTTTAGATTACGATTTGACCACCAGATCATCGACATAACATTCAATTTGATTACAAGAGTACACTTTCAAGACTGATGTTCATTTGTCATAAGTCATGAAGAAAAATCTGAGTTGTGTCGCAACAACATTGAGCAACTATGCCCGGTACGAAGTATCGACGTACGCACCTCCCAAATAACGTTATTAACAATACGCATTAGGTATTTATCATCCATGACTATGTTTGAATTGAGTGAATTGTCCATAGGGCCAAATGTCTATAATTTGGTGAACAAGCCGATGGGCCAAGCGTTCAAATTTCTGTGAACAGGCTGTGGGGTCAAGCATTCAAGATTTCGTGAACGGGCCGATGGGCCAAATGTTCGAAACTTGGGTGAATAAGTCATGGGGCCAAACATTTGAATTTGGGTGAACGAGTCATAAGACCAAACGTTCAAAATTTGGGTAGAGTTGATGAACTGGTTGTAGGACCAAACATTTGAAATTTGGGTGAATAGGTTGCGGGACCAATCATTCAAAATTTGGATGAATGAGCCGATGAACAAAACGTTCAAAGTTTGGATGAACGAGTCATGGGACCAAACATTCAAAATTTGGATGAATGGGTCATGGGACCAATTATTCAGAATTTGGATGAACGAGCCAATGAGCCAAACATTCAAAGTTTGGATGAACGGGTCGTCGAACCAAATGTTCAAAATTTGGGTGAATGGGTCGTGGGACCAATCATTCAGAATTTGGATGAATGAGCCGATGGGCCAAGCGTTCAAAAATTGGATGAACAAGTCGTGGGACCAAATGTTCAAAATTTGGTTGAATGAGTCGTGGGACCAATCATTCAGAATTTAAATGAACGGGCCATGGGGCCAAACATTCGGAAATGAGTGAATGAGCCATGGGGCTAAACATCCAAAACTTGGGTGAATGAGCCGTGCAGCCATACATTCCGAATTTGGTGAACGAGTCGTGAGACCAAACGTTCAGAATTTAAGAGCGGTTAAAAGATGCCTTTGATCATAAATTTGAGATTAAACTCAGAAAGATCATACCTAATTTGGTAGGAGTCAATGTTTGGATCATCTTGAGAGTCATCCGATTGGCTGAGATCCGAGTAAATTAATTTCTGCCATTGAAAGTGTGATTCGTAGATCTGCTTTGTTCCAGATCCTTGATCAAAAATCCTAGGGTGGATTTGGGAAGATCTAATCCAATTGAGTAGGAATCAACATTTGCATCACATCGGAAGCTGTCTAATTGGCTTTGATTTTTGTGAGTTAATTTTAGCCATTGAAAGTTTAATTCATAGATTTGTTTTGATCCAGATCTCTGATCGAAAGTTTGAAATCGGATCCGGATAGATTTGATCCATTCGAGTGAGGATTGATATTCGGATCATTTAGAGAGCTATCTAACTGGCTAAGATTTATGCAAATCAATCTTAGTCGTTGAACACTTGATTCATAGATCTATTTAGATCCTGACCTCTGATTGAAAATCCGAAAGCGGATCTGGAAAGATCTGACTCAGATGAGTAAGGATCAAGGATCGATATTCGGATCATTTCGAGAGTTATCCGATTGGCTGAGATTTGTGCAAATCAATCTTAGCTGTTGAAAGTTTGATTTGTAGATCTGCTTAGATCTAGATCTGTGATTGAAAATCAGAGGGTGGATCTGGAAAGATCCAACCAAAATTTATAAGGATCAATACTTGGATTGCATCAAAGGCCATCAGATTGATTTCGATTATCATAAATTAATTTCAGCCATTGATTAAATCTGGATCATTTGGTTTTGGGTCAAATCATGACCTTTGATTTTTGTGAAACGAAATTTGGACCGTTAATTCTGGACAAATCTGGGTCGTCAGACCGAATTGAAATTAGAGGATCTGGATCGTTATTTGTTTGATCAAATTCAAGCTGTTGGATCAAATCCGAAAGATCTAGAGCGTCTGATCAGGAAAAGAAGATTTGGGCTATTAAATTAGAGTTGAAAAATCTAGCCATCGGATCTTTGATGATCAAATTTGAGCCGTTAGCATCATATTTAATCTGGACCGTTAGATCAGAGTCGAAAGATCAAATTAGAACCGTTAAATTTAGATTTAATTCTGGTCGTTGGATTCTGTTGTGACGAAATAGGATCATTGGATCCGATTAAAAATCTGATTACGCCTGTAACGTGCGTCTTTGTCTTCCACCGCCTGACGTTCACCGTCCTCCGCCCGCCGTCTACCCACTAGACACTCGGCGGCTTCGGCCAAAAATCCCCTGCGTCTTTCCGGGCCAGTGGCTGGCGTTCAGCGTCATTTGGTGGTGATTCGACGCCACACGAGTGCTTTTCGTCTGGAACAAGGACGAATACAGGGTTGCCGGAAAAGCTTTTGATTCCGGTGATTCGGTTACCTGATGGACGGATCCTCTCGTCTATCGGTGCGCATGCTAGAGGAGAGGGCGTGGATGAAGTTTCAACACAATCCGATGGCTAGTCATTTGAAAAGTAAAAAAAAAGTTTGAAGAATGGAAGTCGAAGTTACGGAGCTTTGGTGGCAAAGTGGTCTTATTTAGGCATGTTCAAAATTCAATGCCTGTTTACCCGTTTGCTAATTTACTATGGGGCGAAGCCAAGGGCGCGTCCATCGAGAAAATCCAAAGTGTTGGCGGCTGGTAGAGAAGACGCAAGCGATCGCTAGAAATTTGTTCGATTCTAGTGATCCGGCCGTCAAATGGTCAGATCCTCTTGCCTGCCGGTGTGCACACTAGAAAAGAAGGTGTGAGCAAAATTTCAATCCGATCAATGGTCGGATTTCAAATGCTGAAGTTTGAAGTTTTTTCTTTTTTTTTTTTAGCGTCAAGCGGTGATGGGTTCCTTATTCTCACGACAAATTTGCGAGTGCTGTCGACAAGCTCAAGTGGAAAACTTTTTCTCTTCGGCAACTTTGTTTTGGTTTACCGATAATGCAGCACAGGAAATGCAAAATTTGATTTCCTTAGCAGAAATCTAGATTGAAATTTGACCATCCCTCATTCTTTTAATGATTTACCCCGAAACCCTTTCTACCAGAAATTATTCTCTCTTCAAGCAAGCAACTATGATTATTTTTTTTTTGCTTCCATGTAGTTTCCAGTAGTGACAGCAGCAGCTCCTTTTTTTTTTTTTCTTTTTTTTTTTTATGAAATGTCCAGTTGAACCCTCTTCACCGGTTTTTCTTTTGGCCGAGACTATGTTTTGTAAAATAGCAATTTTTCTTGGTGCATACTACCCAACAATTATTTTGTCAAGCAGCAGCCGTGTGCAATTTTAGCCAAGTCAAAATGTTTCAGATTTTCCACGAGGATTTGGTTCGCGGATATATCTTTAATCCCCCATAGGAAAGTTGTCTTCTTTGAATTTGCTTGAAATTTTTTTTACAAGAGTTTCATTCTCTAAGATTTAGTCCGAAGTTTACTCTGTGTAAAAGTGATTTTGTAGGAGTATCCTCTTCGATTTAGTCCAGAGTTTACTAGGAGTGTCAATGGGTACCCGACTTCGCGGGTACCCGACCCGACCCGTTTATGGCGGGTTCGGGTACCTGATTAGCTAATCGGGTTGGGTTTGAGTTTACTCCCATGGGTACCTGTGGGTACCCGATACCCGATTATATATAATAATAAAAAATATATATATATATATATATATATATATTTATATTTATATAATAACATAATTTTTTATAAATATTATTATTATTATTTTATAGTTATATTTTTTAAAAATAATTTAAAAAATAATTTAAAAATAAATATTTTAATTTAAACGAATACCCGTGGGTACCCGTTTAAATACCCGACTTGGGTTTAACCGGGTTCGGGTTTGGGTCGGGTCGGGTCGGGTTCAGGTTTGGCCAAAAAGGGCAGGTACCCGACCCGTTGACATCCCTAGAGTTTACTCTCCGCAAAAGTGATTTTGTTGGAGTATCCTCTCCGATTTGGTTCGGAGTTTACTCTCTGTCAAAGTAGGTGTTTATTTTACAGTTGTCTCTCCGTGTTTATTTCGGAGTTATCTCTCTATCAGGGTGTGTTTATTTTGGAGTTGTCTCTCCATCAAGATAGACCAAAGGAAGAAGAAAGAATAGAAAGTTATACATGTGCAACAACAAAATCCTCTAGCAGTGTTTTTTCTGCTCGTTAGCATCTAAACGTCGTGATCTTTGTGTGTTTTTGTTAGCATCTTGCCTTCGTAGAGTTCTTCGTACTTTTCTTCTTCATGTAAATTGTTGTCGTTGAGAGAATGCCTCAGCCAAATAATAGCCTCCCATTTTTAATTCCCTTTCTTGGTTTATATTCCTTTTTACTTTGCTATTTTTGACAGAGATATCGACTATCTTCCCCTTCAACATATATTTTATTATTTATTTTTTATTCCAAACTTCTCACGATCTCCCCTTTTTCTATTTTTTTTATTTTTTATTTTTTTATGTGTGATGCCATGTTCTCATATTGTCTCCTTGTCTGCATGTTTCTCTAACTTGCCATCAAAATTTAGCCGAGTACCACTCTTCCTTCACAAATTGAATATTTAATTAGATCAGGTACGTAATTGTCGAAGGCTTCCCAGGATCACTCTTTTTTTTTTTTAATCTAATGTTTGCATGTCATGGCACATTTATATTTTTTATATTTTTTATATTTTTTATATTTTTTTGCACACGGCTGCACATTGTTTAAAACATAGCATGTATGCTTAGAGCAACCTTATAGTCAAAATCGAATGTTTTAACCTCAATTTATTTTACAATTTCTCTTTTTATTATTTGTTTGCATGTCCACGTTGCATCATTGGGGTCAACATGTGAGGATGCTCGGAACAGGTAAATAAGAGTGAATTAATTAATTGATTAACAATTAATTAATTAAAAAAATTTTGCCGTCAACAAAATTTTTATGGCTAGAAGCGTTGAATAATATTGGGTCGGGTATGGATATGTTATATTTAGAACCTTATCAGCAAGCTTGAGTCGCGCTCCCGCAAGAGAACCGGCTATCTTCACAAGTTCCCGTGAAATCTCAGCAAGCAAATGGATTGTAGGAATGAAGGAACGCGACTGTGGGAATGAGGGGCCGTCCGGCACACCCTCAGGACACCAAGGTGGAGGGGCCAAAGGCTCACCCTCAAGCACACACAAGGGGCTAAAGGCTCACCCTCAAGAACACAAGGGGCCAAAGAATCTCCCTCAAAGCATGCAGCGTATAGCTAACACAGAGTTTGTTTTTTCAAAATCAAAATGGCATTAACCTTGCAAGTGTGAAAATACATGGGCTTTTAAACCAAATTCCCCAAAGCTTACACAAGCAAACACTCTTTGACACTCATCCTCTCAACGGTACAAAGAGTTGGCAACTAGCCGTTGGCTGTTGTCCAACGGCTGCTTGACTTGGATTTGGTGATGGCTGGCTGGGTAGCACATGACTGATCTTGACCGTTTGTTTGAGATTAGGTGTAGCTGGCTACTTGAGTTTGGACATTGAATCTGATTTGAAATGGTTGACCTTGATTGAATGTTGACCTAGCTGTAATCTTTAATGTGACATTGTAACTGGTCTTTATCCTTTGCTTTGGTGTAGGCCAGCTGTGTCTTCTTGCTTGGAGTTCTCTTGATCTTGTACTTTGATGCAGGCTGGCTGGGTCTTGGGTGAGAGGATGCCTTGATGATGGGGGGGGCTTTGGTGCCATGTATGTGCTAGTACATGTGGTATTCACCTATGCTACAACAACCTACTACATCAACTACAAAGTAAAACAATAACTTCAAAATAAATCCTAGGCTAGGGCCCTACCTACGGCATTAGCACACAAGTGTTTACATCACACAGGTGTTTACATTACAAAATAATTCAATAGACTTGATAAGCAACAAAAAAGGGTAGTGGTGTAGACAAACCCCACAAAACAAAACTCCTTTGGGAAGCTTTAAGTGGTCAGCCCGTACCGGACCGAGGGCTTCTTGATTCTCTTGGATCTGTGTGGTAATTCCCCTGCATCAGCTTTCCCGGGGGGGCGAAGAATTCTTCTCCAGAGAATTAAGTTTGAAGTCCCTCAACTTCGTCGGTAACAGCTGGAGTGCCTCCTCCTCAGGTACCTAATGCTCAGTTTGATCATCCCACTAGATAAGGTAGTAGTGTTGCACGCCATTAGTTGTGAATCTTTGCTGCTCCTCTAGAATTTTGCAAGCTTGTGGTGGTGGAGCTAGCGCAAGGATGGGGACCGGTTGCCTGTATAAAGTGAGGTCCTCCACATTCACCGTAGGATGAATCCCAAGGGCTGGTGGGAGATCCAAGGTGTATGCATTGTCATTAATCTTCTTCATGATGCGGAAAGGTCCCATTCCTCTCGAGTGCAATTTATGATTAGCTCCATGCTGCCTTTCCTTCCTATTCCTGAAAATGACCAAATCACCTTCATTAAAAGTAACACAATGCTTATGAACATTAGCAGCCACTTGGTATTTGAGATTGTGCTTGGCAATACTATCTTTGACTTCTTGATGAATCTTGACAATATGTTGTGCAAAGAAAAGGGCGGAGTGGTTGGCCTTGAAGGGTGATGGTAAAGGAGCAAGGTCTACGGGCTTACGGGGTTGGTATCCTAAATTGATTTGGAAAGGGTTGGCTCCTGTGGTTCTATTGATAGCACTATTAAAGGCGAACTCAGCTGTGGGTAACAACTTATCCCAGGTGCCTGGATGTTCCCCAACAAGACAACAGAGAATACTTCCCAAGGACCTATTGATCACTTCAGTTTGCCCGTCGGATTGTGGGTGGTATGCCGTGGAGAAGTTCAATTTTGTTCCCATAAGTTTCCATAAGGTCATCCAAAAATGTTCCCATAAGTTTCCATAAGGTCATCCATAAGTTCAGTTAACTGGTTTGACTGGTTTAGGACCACTTCTAGGTTTTCCCTGAATCGATAACTTCGGTTTAGTTCGGAAAATCGCAAACCGTGAACACCTCTACCAAAGGATCTTGAGCTTGACATATAGGCATCAGGATGTGAACGCACAACTGGAGTGTGTTTGAGTAAGTAATTTATTAAATTAATAATTTATTAATAGTTTAGAGTTTGTTACTTGTAGAATTTTATTAATTGTATATTTAACTTATTGTTGCAGATTCATTCTAAGAAAAGGAATAGACTTGAGCATAAAAGACTACACAATATAGTGCATATTAAGTACAATCAAGCATTGCTTAAAAGATATAATTATAGAGATGAAATTGATTCAATCTCACTCAATGATATTGATGAGTGTACCAAGTGGTTACTTGAGAGACAGATGGTGATGAAAATGATGCTAGGACTGAAAAGGTCTTTGAGGTTGAAAATAATAATGTCGGATGATGTTTATAAGGCTTTAGGAGTTGGAGAGCCAAGAACATTTAAGTAAAGATTTAAAAAAAGAAATGGACCCCCTAGTGTTGTTGGTACTGCATCTAAGACAAATAAATGTTTGGTAAGTGAAACTTCTTTAACCAAAAAAGGAAAGAGATTGTGGTTGAGGTAGAAGATGATGCATTTTTTGAAGAATTAGAAAAAGAATTAGAAGACATTGATTATGAGGATGAAGAAAAAGAAGTTGAGAGATATGCCCCATTATTTGAAAATGAGAATAATGATTATGTTATAGAAGAGGCAAATGAGCATGAATAGATTTATTTTTGTCTTTTTTAGTGTTTTCAATATTTTGTATTGAACTTTGTCTTTATGTAGTGTTCATATTACTATGTTTTGAAGTTTGAAAATTTTAAACTTATGACTTTTATTGAATGTTGAGTTGTTAATATGTTACCTATCTTTATACAACTTATTTTTTATATGTATATAAAATATATTTCAACTGTTATATGATTTTCCACTATTTGCCCGTGACGCTGTCCGTGCTATTATATAGCGGATTATTGGCTTTTTGCTATTTTCTATAATCCATTATTGATAACACTGATTTTTAATAAGTATTTTCATTGATAAATTTCTAGATTTGTGCATTTGAATGAACATAAAGTTCAAACCACACTCCTAGATTTTTTGTGAATCATGTTCCATGATGCCATCTAGATAACTATTAACCATAATATTTTCTTGTATAAGTAATGCTTGTTTTCTTCAAAGGAAGTTTGTTGATGAGTTCTGTCTTCTCAGCATGATAAATAAACCCTTGTTCATGAATGGTGGGATTGGCTTGCTGCATTTTAAAATCTTACTGATGTCAAGAGCATCTTTTAAAATGGTAGTCAATACAATCATGTTTTTCTGGGAATTGAAATGTTTATTTTTCTGTTTTTTCCTTTTTGTTGAGAATATGATATTGGAGTATACCTAGTCCTTAAAGTACTGGATCCTGAATCACTAGGGTCCAATAATGGTGAGTTCCATGGAAATGCACTAATATTGATAAAACTTGGCGGGATATTTGCTTTTTCAAATTCAAAATTTGATGGACTTCTTTATCTGATCCTTTCTGTAACAACTTTGCAATTAGTTTGCTTTGATTTGATTTAATAAAGCGTTAATTAATTTATGTTCACTGATTGATCATGCCTACGACAGGTTGAAGCCACATATGCAAA
The DNA here is from genome assembly GCA_027563935.2 of Costus lasius. Lineage (NCBI taxonomy): Eukaryota > Viridiplantae > Streptophyta > Magnoliopsida > Zingiberales > Costaceae > Costus > Costus lasius. The sequence goes on from CM050448.1 coordinate 103,552,380, forward strand.
ATTTGTTTGCAGTTGTGCTGCAAACAAGTGAACATGGGCTGCTTCTGTTTTGGTGCTTTGTGCAGTCAACGAAAGCATGCTACACATACTAAACAGACCCTAGATGGTAAAAGAATTGAGAATAACTCATATGATGATTTTTGAAGGTTCTGTCAGTTTTTGTGTCGGCAACTACTGTATGATCTTTTTCATCTGAGGCCTTGTAACATTTTGTAAGATTGCCTTACAACAGTCTCTTTTGAGGCCAATATAATATATGTGATCCGTTTCTACATCTTAATGAAGCCTACTGAATTACATTGTGATGCATATCCTTGTAATGTAGTTTTTCTTTATAATTTGATGTTGCATTATTAGTTAAATTAGAGGAACAGAAGTATTTCGTGAGAAATGTGTTTAGGTTAGTTAAGAAGAATATCATTTGATATTAAGTGCATAAGCAGAAAAAAAACATGTTAGGCCTCTAAAATTTCACATGGGACTAAACTTAAGACACTGCAATCTCATTAACTTAAAGACTTGGCATGCTCGCTAACACTCAAAAACTTATTTCATTGCTGTATGGGAGGTTGGTCTAATGGTAGTTCCTACCTATAATAGCCGTTTTCCATTTGATCCTTGCTATGAATAAGACTAAATCAACACCATTACTGTCAGGCCTGGGTCAGGCCGGTTCGGCCCAGGCCCGGACCCAAAAGCCCAAAGATCAGAAGAAGGGAACGGTGGCCCATTGAACCACAGCGGAATCGAGGCGCGATGGAGCTGCGACCTCGTCTTCTGCTTCAAATCGCCGAACGCGACAGACGCAGCAAGCAACCTCGCGGAAAACTTGGACGCGGTCGATGACTTCGCTGTGGCGTGCGCAGGCGACGACTGGAGCGGCATCTTCTTCATGCGGGCGACGCGAAAGACGCGGTCGACGCCGGACGATTCGGATGCGAACTGGAACGCGGAGACTGGCGGCGTATGCTTCGGACGGAAACAAGCGATGGAGTTCGGAGCGAATCGATCGGGGCGCAGACTCCAGCGGAAGACTCGGACTCTGGAGTGGAGGCGGCGAGGTTTTCGGAGGTCTCGGCGACGGGCACGAGAGACGCATGGCTTCGAGTCTGCAGGCGGAAGACGCGGGCGCAGAAGACGCGGACCGAGTCCGAATCCAGCGGCAGAGGCGAGCGACGCCTCTGCCCTATAAAACGAGCAACAGAGAACGAAGCGGGGGGAGAGTGCGCAACGAAGGGCGACTCCACCCGGTGCGCGGGTACGCCACCACCGGCGACGGCGAGGCGCGCCGTCGCCCCGTCCAAACCCACAGACGAAACAAGGATAGTCTGTGAGCTTGAGGGAGCCGGCGACGACGAGCGTCGAGGCGAGAGAAAGGTGAACGAGTGAATGTAACCGGCAGCGCCGGCGAGGGAGGGAGAGGGGCACCGGCGACGGTGGTCGTCGGCGTTGAGAGAGGAGGCTTGTAAGTATTCTTCAAGGAATAAACGAAGCTTTACCTTCCTTCTCCTTCCCCTGTTCTACGACGACGGAAGGCGGCGGCCTTCCTTCTCCGGCGACGGCAGCGTCGAACGCAGACGCGCGTTCGACGCATGAAGACGACGGCTTCGAACGCGTCGAGCGTTCGAAACGAAGAGAGTCAAGCGGTCAACGGCAATTTCGGACGATTTGGCGGCTGACGCAAGCAGACGTCAGCAAGGAAAAGGTCAAAATTGGCGGCGCAAATTCGAAATCGAAATCGATTTCGCGCGCCGACGTCAGCGTGACGTCACCCGGAGAACGAGTTCGCGGCGACGGATTTAATCGGTGGCTGACGTCAGCGTGACGTCAGCAAGGACGATTCGATCGGCGAGTTTGCACAGTAAACGTGATTTTGACCGGGTCAAAATCAGGAGAGGTGTTTTGATTTTCTGATTTGGGATTTTCGATTCTTCCTCGATTTCTCAAATTAGGGTTAGGGTTTCTTTAAGAGACTTGTAATTTGGGAAGAAAAATTGAGCGGGAACTAGGGTTTCGAGTTTGGGGACGAAATTCGGTCCGGAAACCCTAGCGCGATCACGTTCCGGTGTTCCGCCGGACGGCTCTGAGACAACAGATAAGCGTTGTTTTTGGACCGTTCCGACCGGGGCGTGACAACAGGTATCAGAGCCTAAAGTGATCCAGCAGTATGGTGGATCAAAGAGATCCGAGATAGAGCAGACGCAGGTGCTCAGCAGGAGCAATTCCAGCGCGCTACGACGTAGACTGGGGCACGAGGGGTTGGACAATACGTTATGGTGTGAACCCAGTCGTGCCAAGTCAGGCGGAGTGCTGAAGATTCAGTGCGCTAGTACGTGAACTCAGTTCTTGCAGGTTGAGCGGAGCATCGATGTGGATGATGCGTTACTGACGTGACCCTGATAAGCACTGAGTTGGGCGAAGCACTATGACACGTGAGGGATCAGCAAGACCAGCAGGAGACTTTGATGCTGTTACCGGGAGGGTGACGAAGAAAGGCACGCAAGACCTCTTCCCGGAGCAGTGAGCTTCGATGACAACGACAGGAGAACGTCAGACGAACATCGAGGACGATGTTCAAATCAGATGGGGGAGTATTGTCAGGCCTGGGTCAGGCCGGTTCGGCCCAGGCCCGGACCCAAAAGCCCAAAGATCAGAAGAAGGGAACGGTGGCCCATTGAACCACAGCGGAATCGAGGCGCGATGGAGCTGCGACCTCGTCTTCTGCTTCAAATCGCCGAACGCGACAAACGCAGCAAGCAACCTCGCGGAAAACTTGGACGCGGTCGATGACTTCGCTGTGGCGTGCGCAGGCGATGACTGGAGCGGCATCTTCTTCAGGCGGGCGACGCGAAAGACGCGGTCGACGCCGGACGATTCGGATGCGAACTGGAACGCGGAGACTGGCGGCGTATGCTTCGGACGGAAACAAGCGATGGAGTTCGGAGCGAATCGATCGGGGCGCAGACTCCAGCGGAAGACTCGGACTCTGGAGTGGAGGCGGCGAGGTTTTCGGAGGTCTCGGCGACGGGCACGAGAGACGCATGGCTTCGAGTCTGCAGGCGGAAGACGCGGGCGCAGAAGACGCGGACCGCGTCCGAATCCAGCGGCAGAGGCGAGCGACGCCTCTGCCCTATAAAATGAGCAACAGAGAACGAAGCGGGGGGAGAGTGCGCAACGAAGGGCGACTCCACCCGGTGCGCGGGTACGCCACCACCGGCGACGGCGAGGCGCGCCGTCGCCCCGTCCAAACCCACAGACGAAACAAGGATAGTCTGTGAGCTTGAGGGAGCCGGCGACGACGAGCGTCGAGGCGAGAGAAAGGTGAACGAGTGAATGTAACCGGCAGCGCCGGCGAGGGAGGGAGAGGGGCACCGGCGACGGTGGTCGTCGGCGTTGAGAGAGGAGGCTTGTAAGTATTCTTCAAGGAATAAACGAAGCTTTACCTTCCTTCTCCTTCCCCTGTTCTACGACGACGGAAGGCGGCGGCCTTCCTTCTCCGGCGACGGCAGCGTCGAATGCAGACGCGCGTTCGACGCATGAAGACGACGGCTTCGAACGCGTCGAGCGTTCGAAACGAAGAGAGTCAAGCGGTCAACGGCAATTTCGGACGATTTGGCGGCTGACGCAAGCAGACGTCAGCAAGGAAAAGGTCAAAATTGGCGGCGCAAATTCGAAATCGAAATCGATTTCGCGCGCCGACGTCAGCGTGACGTCACCCGGAGAACGAGTTCGCGGCGACGGATTTAATCGGTGGCTGACGTCAGCGTGACGTCAGCAAGGACGATTCGATCGGCGAGTTTGCACAGTAAACGTGATTTTGATCGGGTCAAAATCAGGAGAGGTGTTTTGATTTTCTGATTTGGGATTTTCGATTCTTCCTCGATTTCTCAAATTAGGGTTAGGGTTTCTTTAAGAGACTTGTAATTTGGGAAGAAAAATTGAGCGGGAACTAGGGTTTCGAGTTTGGGGACGAAATTCGGTCCGGAAACCCTAGCGCGATCACGTTCCGGTGTTCCGCCGGACGGCTCTGAGACAACAGATAAGCGTTGTTTTTGGACCGTTCCGACCGGGGCGTGACAATTACGACAGTACAAACTTGCTAGACGGATAGCTGACCCATTAATCTAAGCTGGACCACATTGGACTTATTAAGATAACAGGTCAATTTTCAGACTAGGTAAATTGAAATGGGCCTGGCTTGATGGATGCATATGCCTGTTTCTTTCAGAAATTAGTAAATAACAAAGAAGGGACATAATATGAGATTTATGTTGTTTAGGAATTCTTGTTTACTTCTACAATATAGTCCTACATTCATCATGATGATATGATTTTAAGTAAAGACTTTCACCTTTTAGGCTTTGTAGCGCACATTGGCATGTGCATTCTAGAACATGGTAAATCTTCCTTTCTATTGAGAAGTTCCTACTGTGCTGTCACGTTTTTCTGTGATATATGCTTTAATCAAATTGAGGTCAATGTTCCACAAAAGCAGTGCGCTGGCTAGAACATGAGGAAAGAATATGTGGTGAAAAGAAGGGAAAAGCCCAATACTGAATGGAAAGTTTGCCTCAGTGAGCCATGGGATTCCTTCACTGATTCTGATCGTTATGATACTATATGCACTCTTTTTGTACTTAGTACCTACTCACCAAGTGACTGACAATTTACAATTTTCATCTCCATTCTGAAATTCTACTGCTAATGATGATCTTTAGGTTTTAGATCATAATTAGTTCCTCGATGGGGGTTGATGACACTGGATATTATGTGATAGGAGCATGTTAGTATACATTTCCTACTAACATATTTCCTAGAGTCCTAGAAAGTATGTCCAATTTCATGTTTGGATCCTGCAAAGTCATCATTAGTTAGAATCTCCGGGGCTTTTTACAGGTCCATATTCCTATTTAGTCAACTAGCATCACTGGAAATCTGTTTTGTTGGAGTTCATTTGGTGCTTTAATGTTAGTAATTTCATTTCTGTAATTGCAGATATTTTGTACTAGAACTTCTTGCGGGTTCCTTGTGCATGTTTTTACCAATTAGGTGATTCTTGTGGCAGGTTAGGAAAAGTAATTTGAGTTGTTACATTGATATCCTTTTTCTTTTTCTTTTCCAGGAGTCTCATCGGAAATGAATATAAGATTTTTTTCTTATATTGAGCTGAAATTAGCAACAGATAATTTTCATTTGAGGAACAAGATAGGCCGCGGTGGTTTTGGAACAGTATACAAGGTACACAAGAGGCTTATTTATCTGGCTTATTCCAGAAAAAAGTTCTTCTGTTGATATTCTTGTTTCCTATTTCATGAGTGAACTTGAAACTATTTTTTTAGTTAATTCAGAGGAAGACGTCGAAAATCTTCTTCCAGATGTAACCTACGTACATTGTGTTACTTGTTTTAGGTGTCTTAATATCTAATTTATCGCCAAGTAAGACATTATTAGATTCTGAACTGTGAGGGGTGCATAGGTGCATGTGGGAAGCGGAATACTCCCGCAACAGAAAATAAGTTACTAAGATTTATCAAGCATGATGATTGGAAATCATGATGCGGCAGTTTGACTGTAGAGAAAACACCACAGGAGGGTGGCCCTCAGTGAATGATCAGGTGCATGCGTTGGAGACATGACCGGATATTCTGACTATTTCTTGCCTTAAAATCTTAGCTATATATATATATATTTGGTGCCACTGTATTGCTCAGTTACTTTACTTTTGAATTCTTAGTTCTTTTGTTTATAGAATACTAATTTATACAAGTATATTACTATAAAGTGTAAAGCTTGTATAGTTCTATGAGATCAGAAATATGATCGCTGCTAACTTTGGCACTTACGTAGACTAAATAAATGTTCATGATCACAAGATAATTGTATGATCGAGAATTCAAAAGGGTTACCTAGCTGAAATCTTACTCTGACACTGCAAAAATCAACTAGCAAGGACCAATGGGTTACACCACCCCCCCCCCCCCCCCCGGAGAATTGAGACATAAAAGAGTGCCCTAGTTCTAGCAATGACCAATTGTTTTAGGTTTCGTCCGTTACAATCATATGACGTAAAACTTGTGTGACCATAGATTCTGTAGAAGGATTTTCTTAATTTTGCTATGATTTTTGCTTAAGATGATGAAACTTTTTTTTTTGCAAAACTTGTTTTTTTACTCCTTTTATTCATCACGTGTCAGGGAACTCTTAAGAATGGAATTGTTGTTGCAATTAAGGTACTTTCTGAAGAGTCACGACAAGGAGCTGGAGAATTTTTTACTGAGATTAAGGTTATTACAAATGTTAAGCATCCAAATCTTGTTGAGCTGATTGGTTGCTGTGTCGAAGAGAATAATCACATTTTGGTTTATGAGTACCTGGTAAACGGTAGTCTGGATCATGCATTACTCGGTACCTGTTACATGTTCAAAATCGTCGCAGCATATTTAACATATATAACTACTCTTTATCTCTTGATTCGTGATGGTTTATTTGATTTTCTAGGTACAGATAGTGATGCCATCAGGTTGGACTGGCGCCTCAGATCTGAGGCATGTTTGGGTATTGCCAGGGGACTCGCATATCTTCACGAGGTTCTTGCACCATCAATTATTCATAGAGACATCAAACCTAGCAATATTCTTCTTGACTGCAATTTTGTCGCTAAAATCGGAGATTTTGGAATGGCTAAGATTTTTCCTGATAACACTACTCATGTCAGCACCCGAGTTGCCGGAACAACGTATGATGTGTAGATGAATGATTTTTCAGCTAAATGATTCAATGTTGCGATACTTGTATTCTTTATTGCACATAAATAGCCAACAATTTATGTAAAAGTGGCACGAAAATGCTTTCTAATAGCATCGATTATCTGAAAGTGAATTTAAAAGTTGAATGAAAAAATATTATTATCAATACTGCCAAAATGTTAGAATGGTATCCCTAGTGAATAATTTCATCAGGGGCTAGTGTTGAACTATACTAGAGAACATGAGATTTTATTATATGTTATATATTAGCATCAAAAGTAGATCATTATAGCCACATTATGATTATATTAGTTAATACATTTTACAGGGAATAAAATGTAGAGTACACGACTTACTAGGAATTGCATTGTGAATAGGATTATTCTGTGTTCTGTGCATCCTTGAACTGCTGCCTAGAACTTAGATAGAAAGCAAATGACATGCAATATCCTGTCATAAACTAGATCCGTGTTCCTTTGTCATGAAGCAAAAAATGATATTTCTTTAGCAATTTAAATTAGCATGGTTTTACCCATCCTTTTTAGCCATGCTAATGTAAGCAGGATGCAATAATGAATCTGAAGATAAGTTTGAACAGCACTTCATATTAAACCTAAACTCTGAACATCCATGGCATGTGGAGTTTTTGCCCATCTGTTTTGGTGAATTTAACTTAAGTACATATGCTTTTCGATACAATCATGCATCCTATTTTGGTACTAAATTATAGTAATATTTGATGCAGCGGTTATTTGGCACCTGAGTACGCAATGAAAGGTCGACTAACTAAAAAAGCAGACGTATACAGCTTTGGAGTCCTTGTTCTTGAAATAATTGGTGGCACAAGTAATTTCAGGTCGAGCTCAGAAATAGGGAAACCACTCGTGGAATGGGTAAGGACTAATTTTCAAAGAGGCATACATCTACCTTGCGCCATTTTTTATCATCTTAGGTAATATGGTATAGTGTTTACTTTCTTAGTGGTACTGTCATCTTTGCTATTAATAACACAATCTTAAATGTGTCGTTAGCAAAGAATAAAAACCCAGTTGTAGTATAGTATTGATACATATGACCAATAAATCAGTCCGGATCAGAACTTTAAACCATGATTATTAGTAAAGCTTGATATGATCCTATTCTCAAAGCTATTCATACATTTAAATTGAGAATATTTCTTGCATATTGAACCTCCTGGAATTAACTGGAGCATCCTTCTTCATGAGTTTTATCATTGCGCACTTTCAAATTGTTCACTAATTCCTAGAGAGAAAATGGATTTGATTTTGGAAACCTTAAAAGGTGCTTGTGTGCCTACTCTCGTCCTTTTCTCATAGATTCACGTAAGTATATACTCCAAGCTAGCATTTGAAACATAATAGATTTTGAATAAACAAAAATAAAGAAAAGGCTGTGTAACTTTTGTTATTGCTCATAGACTTGCCGCAACTTTGGTTCTCCCAACAACGATTACCGTCCAATGATTGTTTGTTCATTTGTTCATTACATGATGACATGCTTCACTGCAGACACAGGATTCTTGAATCATCCCACCGACTAATAGATGCAAGTTTTTGCAGGCATGGGAGCTTTCCGAGCGAAAGAGGCTGACTGAGTTTGTAGATCCAAATATGAAGGGATATCTGGAAGGACAAGTAATCAGCTACATCGAAGTGGCCCTTCTCTGCACACAAGCCGCGGCTGAGCTGAGGCCATCCATGTCCCAAGTTGTAGAGAAGTTATCTAAGCCGATAAAGCTGAACGACAAGGAAATTACGCAGCCCGGATACATGGAAGACTATGGGACAAGCTTCGAAAAGCTGGTCCAAACAAGCACACTGGCCTGTGCTCAGACTGGTAGACATTATTCTGTAGATGAGAACCAGTGGAAGGAAGCGAAGCACCAAAATACGAAGAAAGAAGGAGAAGAAAGAGAAAGAGAAGAAGAAAAGGAAAAAGAAAAAGAGAACGCTCACATCCGCCGCTTCGGATCCCAGATGCTGCTTCTTTTTTATTTCCTTTTTCCGCTCTTTCTCTACTTTTTCTTCACCTTCCTATCTACTCGTTCCTCGTTCCTCTGCTACTTCTCTGTCTTTAACTCGAAAATATTTCCTAGGCAGCTGGGCTGTCTAGGAAATCTTAAGCATGGTAGCTAAAATTTCATGATCTAAATTTTTTTTGGACGGAGATATTTATAATGATCTACACATTCTAAGCTATCCAACGATACCAATATTATTGCTGACGAATGTACCAATATTATTGTGAACGAATGTATCTCAGAGGATTTTTTATGCTACAATAACATACCAAAAATCCACGATTCGAAAAATTTAATTTTCTCATCGTGGATACATTCATTTACGATAATATTGATACCATTAGATAGTTTAGAATGTGTAGATCATCATACATATGTTAATCCACGAAAAAAATTTTGGATCATAGATTTTTTGTCACTCTGCTTAAGTTTTGTTTAGGCAGCCTGTCTAGAAAATTTTCTCCTTTTAACTCTTTTGTTTACCTCTTATTGTTGTCTTGTTCTACTTTCTTTTGCTCCCCGTCCAGCCCACCGCTAGACCGGTATAAATAAAAAAAATCGCTCGATTTGAACCTTGCAATGGGAGTTTTAATAAAGGTTTTAGAGTAAAAACATCGTTCAAGTCATGCTACTTTAAGTGAAATGTCTCAGGACCCAACAGCTTCACATTCTTCTGTCCTGTAAAATATTGCTTGTGAGATTCCCGCATGGTCGATGGATCCTTTATTTATTTTCTTTTATTGATTTCATGGTTGAATTACGTATGAATACAAGACGATATATGAATGTTTTATTGTGTATATTTAATTACACCCACAAAATAGTGCGGCTGTTTTAAGAGCATTCTTCAACGTGCCATGATGAATCACTTTTTCTAAATTGGAATTGGCGTAATCAAGTGTTTAATTGAAGTAATAAAATCCAATGTTGAATTAATCCAATTGCATGCAGCATACGGCCTGCTAAAATCATTTAATGTAGGGCAACGGACTTGTTTTTCCAGAAGATCCTCTTAAGCTTCTATTAGAAATGGGCGACCTGTTCAGAACCAAACAAGGAGTTTGATTGGAATGATTTCATATGCTAGCGCAGGAATGCAGTTCGACCAATAATAATTTTCATATGCTAATTTTTATATGATATATACCACTCACCTTACATTTTTCACAAAACCACAGCAAGCACAGTTGCCTATAGTGGAGACAATATAGATTTGCTCATGTTTCTTATTGATTTTCTTCTTTGAGGACTGTAAGAGAATTGAACAATATCAACTAACTTACTCTTAGTATCATAACGCTTTTTTCACTTAGCATTGTTTCTTTTTACCTTGTATTTTTTTTCTCTTAGCAAAATTATGTTTGACATTGGTTGAAAAATTATCGACAACCCTCCTTTCCTTGTTTGTATAGAATATGTTGGAGGCTATGCTTCTTCTCCCTTTGATCCAAGCATCAGCGCATGTGGTTCACCCCTCTATTGATTCGTCGTGTAATCTTTTTCTTCTTTTCTCTTCCTCAATATAGACCATGATAATGAAGCTATTTTACCTTAACCTAAGTTGATGCAAGAGATCCTATAATCTAAAATATAATCTAAAAAAAGTCATGGTATATGTAATTAGAAATGTATAAATATGATAGAAATTCTATACGTTGACACGCACATTGAAATTTAACCAGAACAGCCGCTCTTCGAGTTTGGATTGAGGCAATCAGGGAAGCAGCGTTTGGTATATCCTGCCATTGAGCCTTAGTTGGCTGGGGATTAGCGATATTAATATGCTGAACTCATTCTTTATTATGCACCACCTTTAGAACATCGTCTCAGAAAAGAAGGTTGGGTTAAGCGGATGCTTACGGCCTATTTATATTCTGACTCTATTTGGTTCATTGAACCCTCCAAAGGGCGCATGGTGCATGAGTATCCTCGACATTCTGGATATACCGATGATTCAATACTGTATTCCTAACTCCATTTGAATTTGGGTTCAATTCTCAAATCCTTCTCGATATTATGGACAATATTAGATTCATGAACTTGTAGGGTTAGGAAGCCCTACTTATCTCCTTGATTGTTGATGAGCGATGGGTCATCCCAACAGGGACCATATCTATACATCTTTTCTATCCATCCCTATTCTTTACTCCATCAAAAAAATAAATTTGTTATTCTAATTTAGGGTGTGACACCTAGTCGGTTCTATATGATTATGTTGAAGGTAAAAAACAAAAGATAAAAAAAGAAGAAAAAAATTATTCTTGATATGATTCGATTTAAAGAAAAAAATTAATTTTGATTTGATAAAATTTGATGCATTTAATTGGGTGATGTTGTAAAATTAAATATGATCATGCTAGTCATGTTTAATTATTATAAAATTATGGGTCAAATTAAAATTTTGACCAATTTGGGTTGGAATAATTTGATTATGATTGTTATGAATGTTGGGTCAAAGTAGAAAATTTTGACCATGAATTGATAAGAAGTGGTTGATGGGTGAGGAATTAAAATAAATTATTTTATTTTTAATTAAAAAAATGAATGAAATGAAAAGATGTGATGTGCCGTTTGGACAAAAGTTTTTGGAGGAGTTAGGGGGTTCCAAAAACGGAAAGTGGATAAGCGACAATAAAAAGGAAACGAAAAAAAGAAAAGAAAAGAGGGAAGATCGACTTTTCTAAATTTGGAACGATGTAGAGAGTTGATTTTCTTTAGTTGAAGCGACGAGAAATAAGAGAAAAAACATCAGTAGAAGGTGAGTTTTCTTTTCTCCATCTTTGTCTCTTTCTTCCTCCCTCTTCTCTTGACATTATCAATGGAGAGAAAACTCAAGTTAAATAAATCACTAATGGAGAAGGTTAGTAAAAAAATCTTTTCGCTAACGGAGAGAAAACTTTGGTGAAGCAAATCGGAGAGAGCAACTCCGGTAAAAAAAAAATTCAATTTTTATGTTGCCTCCGGCAACTATCACGGCTTGTCCATCGTTGAAAAATTCCTCAGTTGGTGATCTTTCTTCGATGGCAGAAAATTGATGGGGCTGTTGGTGATGACGAAGGCTACAAAGGAGAATTTCTCCATTTGATTCTTCTTCTCCGTTGACGAAACCAAAAAAAAAGAAATCGAAAACTCCTCTGTCCCTTCTTTAGCAATGAAGTAGAGGATGAATTCTCGTCAAAAACAAAGGAATAAAAAAAATGGAAAAAATGAAAGAAGATACGTAAGAAGGAAATTAGAAGAAGAAAAAAATGAAGTGTCGATATTTGATGACGTGAGAAGAAAATTAGATGTAAAGAAAACAGATGAAGTTTCGGTAGAATTTGATGAAGAAAAGAGGAAGATGATAAGTTCTAAGAAAAAAAAAGCACGAAGCTTCATCCTTCACGCTTGCTTCGCCGATGACTTTTCTCGTCGCCTCCGACGCTGCCACCATAGTCATGGAGCAAGGAAGGAAGGAAGGAAGCTTTCCTCGGCTTCTTCCACTGTTGTCGCTTCTGAATCGAGGAGAAGATGCCGCTAGTTGGAAGAATGGCTTCTGCCTCTGCAAACGCCGAAAGCAGCCTCTCTTCGCTGCTGTTCATCGACGCGGGATCTCGCCGCTCGGTTCTTCTGCCTCCGCGAATGCTGAAAGCAGGGACGCATTTGCCTCTGCAAATGCTGGAAGCAGTGACGCATCTGCCGAAGATGCTGTTGTCTCAGAATTTGCCGAAGACATCGACATCGTCGACGCCAGCGATGTGGGGATTGGACCAGCTTGCCTTTGCGTCCACTGTCCCCTCCGACGAACACGGTATCCACACATCCGATCGAATTGAAACTTTGGGAAAAACCTTCTTCTCTAGCTTGTGAACCTATGGTCAGAAGGATCCGGCCATAAATCTGGCGGCTGGATCTCTAGAATCGGAAGATTTTCCAGTTAATTAAATAATATTACAGCCACTTATCCTTTCAACTAGACCTAAAAAAAACTAACCTGATAGGTTCACCTAACTTAATTCAATAGGAAGTTATAATGGTTCAGGTCAAACATTATTAATTCAACACGGAGTTATACAGGTTAAAGTCAAACATTATTGTATTTGGGTTATAATCAAGTTGACTCATTTTTGACTTAATTAATTTCATGTTGAGTTAGATTATAATCAGGTTGACCCTGAATAAATTAAGTTTTCTTTCATAAAAACCCTAACTTAGTCAAATGCATCACCCTACCTCGAAAAAAACTCCGCTTTTAACCTTAGGATTAGGTTGGGATTCATGCCCAAGGTTAGCTTTAGTTTTTAGGCCATTAGATTGGCGGGGTACCCGCTTAGAACTTTTATCCCCCTACCCCTTCCCTCTGCCGCTCCCTCCCTCACATTGAAAAACTTGGAAGACACAAGTCAGATCTCATTGTCATATTTCACAAGAGGATGTTTGACAAGACCTAATTAAGATGTATATGAAACAATCTATATGAACTGGATAATACAAACTAAATATGCTGACTCCTATTCAAACATTAAATTAGGTATCCACTATTTGATGAATTTGGCTATTAATGAAAATAAAATTTTCACGTAAAAAGTGAAATTAGATTTTTGATATGGTTATATATCCTAAGGCGCATCAAGTTTTAATTGAAGCTATTATTATTCTAAATCATTTAGAGATAAATTTGTTGGACCAATTATTTCTATTAAAAAATAAAATAAAAATAAAATAAATAATAAATAAATAAATAAAAATAAAAAAAATAGAAAAAAAATTAAAAAGGGGAAATTTGGATTTTAAAAAAAGAGAAAAAAGAGAGAGAATAAGTAAAATCAAAATAGCAAAAAAAATAAAAATAAATAAAAAATAAAATCAAGTCTATGGTTAAGAGAGGGTGGAATAAGTAAGCGCATATAAAAAAAATAATAAAAGATAAAATTAAATCAAATAATAAATAATAATAATAATAATAATAAAATATAAAATCAAATAAAAAAATAATAAATTTTTCTCTCATTTCCTATAAAAAGAGGCCACATGCATAAAAAAGAAAAGAAAAGAGGAGACGACTGGACGAGAAGACTCTGCTTAAGGAATTTGTTCACAATAATTCTAATCAGGTAAGATTTCCTAAGATCTTTATATCCCCATATTTCTTGGGATATTTATATCCCATAGAAATCTTCCTGAGATCTTTATATCCCGTAGAAATCTTCCTGGGATCTTTATATCCCCACATTTCCTGGGATCTTTGTATCCTCTCATCGATGTTGTCGCTATTCTGATTATGAAGATCGTGCAAGATTGCATGTGTTGCTTGCTGCTCTTATCTGGGCGAGAAAAAAAATTCTATGATCTTCACTCGAAACGTTGAGGACAGACGCCCATGTATGAAGCCATCAACACTGAAGCCCTATTCGTCCGCCGATGCTCCTACCACAGGAACTCCGCATCCGACCGTCGGATTGTACTCAAATTATAACTATATGATCTGCTCATGCCTGCGAATCTATAGCCGAGAGGATCCGTCCATCCCATCACTAGATCGCCCGAATCGAGCAAAACACCAATGGAGACCTTTGTTTTGAACGAAGCTTCGATTTGCCGCCAATTCTCCACCATACAGCTCTAAACTCTAGCCATAAGGCCTTCTCGACCTAAAGAAGGTACTCCCAAAACCAATTGGCCAGAGGATCAGCGAGCAACCGGCGGCAACGAACCCTAGTTTCGTCTGCTGCCGCCGTCGATGAGAGAGACAAGAGAAAAGGACAGACGACTGAGATTCATCTGATTAATTTGACGGTCAGGATCCAAACCAAATCAACGATGCAAATCACTTCGAACAATATATGACGGCCCAGATCAATCTAAGTTGAAAATTAAATCCAACAGTCTAGATTTGTTTGATTTAATCCAACAGTCTTGATCTTTATGATATCTAACGGCCCATATTACTTCAAACAAAATCGGTGGGCTGAGATCAATCCGAAATAATAAATCAAATCAGACGGCTAAGAATCATTCTGTTCAAATCGACGATCGCGATCTTTATAAAATTTAACGGTCCAGATTACTTCACGCAAAATTGGACGGGGGAGATCAATCCGAGTTTAAAAATTGAATCCAACGGTTGAAATCCATTCAAATTAAATCGACGCTCCAAATTACTTCGAGTTACATCAGACGGCTGAGATATCTCTCATTTAATAAATTAAATCCAACAGTTCAGATCCGTTCAAATCAAATCGACGGTTTAGATCTGAATATAAAACAAATGAACGATTGAGAATGATCGTAACATATCTAGGTCAATCGATTGATGTTTGACATGATCACGAAGTTGATCCATATCAAATCAAACTTGATCTTCTCAAATATGATATCGGATCTTTGATTCGAGACTTGAATTAAAGAAGATCTGCAAATCTAAATGAACAGTCATGATGAGTTTGATCTAAATATGAAATCAATGATTGAAATCGATCTGAACATCTAGGTCAATTTGTTGACTTTTGACATGATTAAGGTGTCGATCTCTATCAAATCGAACTTGATCTTTTCAAATATGATGTCAGATCTTCAATGTGAAACTCAGATTGATACAGGTCTGTGAATTTAATTGAACAGTCTTGATGAATCAGATCTGAATCTAAATCAATGGCTGAAATTGATTGGAGCATATCTAGGTCAATCGGGTAACTTTTGACATGATCAAAGAGTTGATCCCTATCAAATCAAATTTGATCTTTCCAAATATGATATCAGATCTTCGATATGAGACTTGAATTGAAGTAGATCTATGAATCTAAATGAATTGTCATGATGAGTTTGATCAAATATGAAATCAATGGCTGAAATTGATTTGAGCATATCTAGGTGAATCGGTTTGACTTTTGATATGATCAAGGTGTCGATTCCCACTAAATCAAATATGATCTTTCCAAATATGATATCGGATTCTCAATCCAAATTCTGGATTGAAACAGATCTAGGAATTTAAATCAACAAATGTGAGAAGATCAAATATTTGATGGCTGAGAATAATGAAGTACAACATGATTATATGGATTTGAAAACTAAGATCATCTCTAGGTAAGTAGCTCACAACAAAGACAAAGCTAGGGCATGAAGTTAAAGATAATAGCAAGGAAAGAACTAAACTAGAAGAGAAGAGGAAAGAAGTCACCTTGTGGCCCCTATTAGGGAAGGGGCCTAAACCCCTTTCTTTGTCCACGCTCTCGTATCTTGGTGTTGAGGCTAGATATGGGTAGTTAAATGACCTTACAATAGATTAAGCAAGGGAAGGACGAAATACAATGTCCCCAAACTCCCCTTAAAACTATAACAAAGAAGGTCCTTAGGGGGTCTTGATCAAAGGCTTCCTTCTCCAAGGTGTTTGCTTTGTTGCCATGCCTTCCAAGCCTCCAACTCCTTCACGTCCAAGGGAAGAGGGCTTCAGCAAGTTACCACATGAAGAGGGAGGAAAAAGAGGTGGAAGGAGGAGCTTTGGTTGAGAACAAAAGAGAAGAGGTAGAATGTGATAACCTTGATTTTATAAATTTAAATTTTTAATTTTAGAAATTCAGAAATTATATTTTAGAATTTTTAGATTTTTTCTAAATTTTTTTGGAATTTTTAAAAGGTTAAAAGTATTAGTTTTCGGTTAGAAATTTAATTTGCGCTCATAGGGGCTCGAGCCCGCACATCGCGCTTGTGATTCTGGCTAAGCCCAACCGTTGAACAAATAACATAGAATTTGCTGAAATAATATATTACAAACTATATTTAAAAAGCAATTAGTGCTTGTAATTACAAATTGAAACATCTTGAGTCTGTTTCCTTGGAAGAAAACTCGAGGGAAAGAAAAGAAAAATAAGTTTTCCGTTGTTTCTTTAGGCGAAAGGAAAAATTTGAGTGGAAAAGTGGGTAGAAAATTTTGTAACTTTTCCTCCGAAACTTTTCTGCCCGAATCGGACGAAAAAGTTAAAGAAAACACAACACCATTCCGCCCAACTTTCAAAATTAATTTTTCTTTTTCTTTTCCTTCCTTCCAAGGAAACAAGATATGAATTCTTTTTCTTTCCCTGGAGTTTTCTCTCCTTGCCATTTTTCATTCCTACAGTTTTCCTTCCCTCCAAGGAAACAGAGGGTGAGTGATTTGGGCAATTACATCCTGAAATAATATATTATAAATTGTATTTACAAAGCAATTACAAATTGAAACATCCACATTTGCTATAGTTAATACAAGTATATTATCCTAAACTAGATATAGACCCTCTAAAGAGATTTAAAGCAATTGTTGCTATTATATTGCTTTGGGAGGGGAGTATGTATCATTGTGTGTCTGAATAAAATCCATACGGCCATCTCCCATATAAGCTTTCACCTATTGCAAATACGAATCATTCATCCATAATGTTTAACTTTTATTCAAGAAAGAAACAAAAGCAAGAGAAATCAATCGCACCTTTACCCTCTGTTTCTTTGGAGGGAAGGAAAACTGTAAGGAATAAAAAACTGCAGGGAAGGGAAAGAAAACTCAAGGGAAAGAAAAAAAATCCATATCATGTTTCCTTGGAAGGCAGGAAAAGTGGAAGGAAAATTAATTTTGAAGGTCGAGCGAAGTGGCGTTGTGTTTTCTCCAACTTTTCCGTCCGATTGGGGCGAAAACGTTTCGGCGGAAAAGTTACAAAATTTTCCATCCACTTTTCCACCCAAATTTTTCCTTCCGCCTAAGGAAACAATGGAAAACTTATTTTTCTTTCCTTTCCCTCTAGTTTTCCTTCCAAGAAAACAGACCCTTAGGCCGTGTTTACTTGGACGGATGGAAAGTACAAAGGAAAGGAAAGAAGGAAAGAAAGGAAAAATAGATGGATGGAATGTGTTATAGATTTTCCTTCCTTGTGTTTACTTGGATGGAAAGAAAGTTTGAAGGATTGATATATACACCCCAATTTTTATTTATATATATATAATATCATAAAATTATTAAATATTAAATATTAAATACGAGCGACGACGGCAAGGGCAAGCAGTAGCTGCATGAACGAGCAATGACGGCGAGCTCGAGCAGCGACGACAATGATGAGTAGTCGAGAAAAGCTCGTATTGAGCGAGAATAAGTAACAGTGCGGTGAAAAGTTAGGTGTGAAGTTAGTAAAGTTAAGTCATAGTTTCAGCTTTCCGTCCGATTTGGGCAGAAAGCAAATGGAGGGATTAATGACTAACTTTCCCTTCTAAACTATCCATCCGCCCAAGTAAACAAGCCTATACTCCTTTCCTTCCTACTTTCTTTTCTTTCCTTCTAACTTTCCCCCCAAGTAAACAAGGCTTAGTTTTCTTCTCAAGTAAAATGGCTTTAGGATCAAAACCTCACCGTTTGGCCCAACTTTTAGTATGAAATCCGGCTTCTTTATGTATCTACAACCTCCAGTTGCTATATAAAATCCATGCATCAGCCACAATGATCTTTCATGTCCCTGCCAAAAGTACAGGTCATAGACTATCCAGTAGGAGTATTTAAAAACTTATTCAAACAAAATTTTTAGAGGTGTTAATCATGCAAGATAGCAACAAGGAGTGCACTTAGATACAAATTGGTGTATCATATTTTCTCTGAGTCAGGGTAGTACAACATTTCTCCAAATGTATCAATTAACATCTAAGAAACATGTCTCTTTAAGATAAAAAAAAAATGGAAGCGACTGATTGATGCATTCCAACGTACAATGTTTTGATGGCTTTTTTCTAAATTGGGATGCAGAGGAACTACCATTAATTTGCTTATGAAACAACTAAAAATCACATAAATAAATAAATACTTTACCTTTAATAACACGATGTCCCTTTACAAGCTTTGCTTTCTTGTCTAGTTTTTCAACTAGCTTCTGCATAGTTTTATCAATTCCCTTTATGATAGAAATGGGATTTGCTCCAGATGTAACACTCAATAAACCCAACTTGATCATCTCTTAAGAAGAACGGATGCAATTGTCATCTAGCCACCATTTGCTACAGTCCCAAGATAAGCTAAGTGGAGAAACATCAAAAGAGAAGGTAACCTGGCTAGGAGAGCAAAAATAATGATGCGATCGAGATTGCATTCGCTGCCGCCATTTCGTCGGAGAAGAGGCCTAGCTCATTCTCGTCGGGCAATGGAGTGGGACAGGGGGGAAAAATGGATGATTTCTAGGGCAAGCTTCTCAAGCTTCAAGGAGAAGAGATGATTTCGATTTGTTTTAAACCATAGCTTAAAAGTAAAAGAGCTTAACCAAGGTTAAGTCTCCTTCTTGGTTGCTTTGGGATTCATGTTTTAAACCATGCTTCAAGATGTGTGAAAATGAGATGGGCCCCCCTTCCTTTGATTGAAACGTAGGGTCCCTGCGCAGGCCTTTTTTCCGCTAACTTGGCAATAGAAGTCCATGCGAGGTCATGTGCACTGATGGCCCTTGACTCGACATGTGTACTCGTGGGAGTCATCTGCAGTTGACATGTGTCATATTATTTTTGTACTGAACTGTCGTTGAAATTAATAAATTTTAGTAGAAAACAATTAAGTAATTCCCGAATAAAAGATTTTAAAATTAAAATCGATCTCTAGCTCTATCTGTCTCCTTGGAGATTTTATTTAATATTATTCTTAGGCATATTATTCATGAGATTCAGAATCGTATATCGTGCAAGGTATATAATGCATCTACATGTGCTAAACCCATTAACCCACTAGCTCAACCATGCCCATTCATGGAGACTAACCCATCAGTCTCTAGCTAAGATACTACATTCACTTTGGTGACATTCACAACTTTGATCCATGCTACAGCTAGTCACATAGAATTATCAAAGCTCCCTTGATTGAATTGTGCAAAAGGGATATCAACTTTATAAGTCAAAGTTTTTCTACGTATAAAACTAACCTACATCGATTGGTCATGCTCTAGGCTTTTGACTAGCACCGAATAAGACACAAAGGGAAGATCAAACTTAGTTTAACACCAATTCAATAGAGGTAAAATCAATCCCTTAGTCCAAAAATAACTATGCACTTGAATCATTAACCATGTGGATGGCACAATATAATCCACCTCTTAGTTCATAATGGCTATATCTCTAGGCTGTACTTAGGTCGTAACAACTACATTCTTGGGTCTATAAATCTATTTGTGACATGACCTAAACCAACTCTATCATGCACAATGTTTACAAGTTTATGCTTTTCTTGACCCTTAATAGTTATATGTCCAAACTTAATCTACTACCTATATATGAAATATACATACATACAAGTGATCTCACCTAAATCAACTCTTAGCCCATAACAACGGTAGGCCTAAGCCTTAATCTAATTATTATTGCTTAGATCTTCAAAATTTATAAATTATATGACTAGCCCAACTCTCAACCCATAAATATTTTACATATAAACCTTACTTATTGTGCAAAGGATGTATACTTCGGTATTCAAACATGGATATAATATGGTCTAGACTAACTCTATAACTACAATACCTATACACCCAGGCCTTACTTTGCCACAATGATGTACATTCAAGTCCCTCTACCTAAGGGTGATGTCTCACTTCTCAACTTGTAATGGTGATATGCCTATGTCTTATTTGATTTATTGCAATCACTTGCTCAAAGTCTCTAAGACATGTGAATGATATGAGAGAGATCAATTCTCAACACTCAAATGACAACATACTTAGACTATTATTCAATACACATTGATTAAATGTCTATAATATTACTTGATCTATAATGGTTGTCTAGTTTGGCTTAATGCGTTCTATAATAATTGCACATCTAGATTGTAAATTAGTCTGTAATGAATTCCCATAATATAAATATTATAAAATATAAAAAATAAATAAAATCAAGCATACATAAAGATCTTTTTGAATTTAGGTATTATTTATTTTTTAACTAATTTTTTTTAAAAATAAAACAAGCACACTCAACTAGGGAGGGCAAAAAAACTTATATCTGACCTGACTCGACCTGCCCCACCCAATTTGATTGCAGAAAATATGAGTTGACTAGATGTCAAGTCGGGTTCTATAAGTCAGGATAGGGTTGGATGTGAGATTTTTAGTACCCACTCTAACCCCAAACTGCACTCGACCTAATTATCTAAACCCTAGCCTCATCCCTCCTTTCGTCCTCTTGTTGAGGATGGCAAAAAGACCCATCCCTGCCCTAACTCCACCCGATCCACCCCGATTTGATGGGGAAAAACCTGAGTTGACATAGTGTTGGGTTGAGTTTGGGAAAAACTTAACTTCCATAAGTTAGATCATGGTCAGGTGTGGGATTTTCAACACTCACCCTAAACCTGAACTCGAACCCAACTTGATTATTTATTTAATTAAAAACTTAACCCTAGCCTACAACCTCCCTCCCTCTCCCACTCGCCCCTCTACTCATCACGCCCTCACTAACTGCCACCACCACTCGCCCCTTTTCTCAAACCTAGTAGGGTCAAGGTTAGGTATAGGATCTAAGGTTCAGCGTCAAGATTAGGCTGGCGATCGATGTTTGATGATTGCATAGTTTTCTTCCAAACGCTGGTGAATTGGTGCTTCCAGTGAGCACGGGCGAAGGAAAAGAGGTAGCAGCTGCTGGTGAGTGATCGTGCAGACGAACCTAGGGCTTTCACCCAGTTCTGTCAATCCTCATCGACATCGGATGAAATAGGACTTTTTGCCCTAATCCTTGTTCGTTTCTTGTGTTGATTCCGCTGTTCAGCGATCGGCGTTCATCGAACATTCTGGGCAAGTCGCCCAGCAATGGGAACGGTGACCGAGGCTGCCATTCGATCCTGGCAAAGTTTGCCGAGCTTGTTGCATTATGTGACGGCTGTGATGCCTTAGGTGAGTGACGACAGTTATAGGCAGCGATGTGGGTCACGTGCAGCCAAGTAGGTGTGCCGTGTGCGACGAGTCGCGTGTTGCAGGCAAGGTAAGCGACTGGCACATGTTTAGGGCAAACATGCGGCGTGAGCAAGTGGGTTTTGTGGCTTGGTGTGAGGCCCGATTTTCCTTGGGCTAGGCCGAGCCAAGTCCACATTTTTGACATGGATAGGGGCCCAAACTAGTGGATAAGACGATGGTACGATGATTGATTCGATGAAGGAAAACTGGCCAGAAATTCTTCTTAAAGTTGGCAAGCTAGGTGGCACATGCTTGAAAATAAGAAAGGTTCATCTTTGCATTGCTGGAGAATCTTGGCAAAAGGGGAAGAATTGGTGGCGTCTTGAGTAGGCAAGCATCTTTCCAAAGAGAGTGAGAGAGCTCATTCTTTAAGATCTCGGCTAGACAAGAGAGCAGGTTGATGTCTCTAGATTTCATTAGATTTAAAGTCTTATTCTTACACCTTATTCAGACTTAATTCTTATTTTTTGACCTATTTTGACTTATTTTCTCCCATTGTGAAGAATCTTTACTATTTTCTATTGTTTGTGAAATATAGAGTATTTTCCCCATTTTTTATGAAGACTTTTAGAGATTTAAAGTCATGAGAAGATTCCTCATAATGCAAGGAGGTCACAGGTCAAATTTGAGGCAAATCGGTGTTTTTTACAGCAAACACGGCCATGATCTCCTCGGTAGAACTCTGCAGTATCACTGAGACAATCACGGCCAGGGTGTGTTTATGTTCATGGCCGTGACGACAATCATGGCTAGGCTGTGATAGCCATCATGGCCGTGTCTTTTTCCGCCAGATTTGACCTTTCGTCTATTTTTTGCCCGATTTGGATGATTTCGGAAGCGAAATTCCCCGAAACTTCTATGGAACCTTCCTAACAGCCTAAGGATTAGATAGAGGTATAAAAAGAAGGTTTTTGGGTGATTATAGGGTTTGAACTTTTCGTTAGCGATGACTAGGGCAAAAGTTGGGCGAAACCTGCATTCGAGAGCTCGTTTGGATGGATTTCTTCGGGCTATCAAGAGAAGACAGAAGATTTATCATCTCCTGTCTAAGATATATAATTCCCCCCCCCCCCTCCCCCCCCTTTAGATTGTATTTTCTAGAGTTTTCACGTGTTACATGTGTTAGTGGTAGACATGTAAATAATAGGTTTGTAAATATTAGTTATGTTGTAATTAGCTATAAATATATTTTACTATTTTACCCTTGTATATTAAACTCATACCCATTTAGGGTTTTCTATAAATTGAAAGGAAAGCTACTGAGAGAGGCAGACTTTTAGTTTCAAAATTCTGATATGGTATCAGAGGAAAGGTTATAATTAATTTCGGCGGCTTTCTTTTGTAGGCGTTCATCTTTGGCGCCGTTGCTGGGTTCTTCATGAGATTTCGGCGACGTCTATTGGATTTTTTTGGCAGCAGCGAAATTCGGCATTGCTCCTCTTCTACGGATTTTTTTGGCGTCGGCGGATTTTTTTTTTGCATCAAATTTTCGCCACGCAGATTTTTCAGCGATCTTTGGCGTGCTTTTGTTTTCTCTCAAGGCTGCGGCGGCTGTCTTCTATTTCGGTGGTGAGCAGACTGCATGCTCACTGCTGTGCCCGCGACTCCTCATCGGCCGCATCAATTTTTGACGCGCGGCTTTGGTAATTTCGGCGGAGGCGAGGAATTTCCTCTCGTGCTTCTCTGTTGTCCCTGACGTCCTGTGGTGGGACATCATTCCTCTAGTGAGTTTTCAGCGGTGATATCCGGTTATCTTCGTACGCGTGCGAAGAGTTCTACAGCGGCGACATCTTCCGAGCCCTAGGAAGCGACGAGTTCTACAGCGGCGACAGCTTCTGCGTCGGACGTTATCTTCCTTTCTTCCGACGTCAGGCCACAAGTCTAGCTCCGGCGGCGTCTTCCCCTTCGGCGCCGGAACAAGCAACGGCGGCGACGCTCGCAACATTCGAATCAAGGCAGAGTAGCGTGAGTCAATGAGGAGGCTGGTCAAAATCAATTTTGAGATTTCGAAATCGACAGCGAAATTGATTTCGGCCGCGGTGTGATTTTGATTTCGGCCACGGTGTGATTTCAGTTGCCCTTATCAATTTTGGTAATTTCTTCAGCGTCTGAATTTTTTTTTTGGAGACATCAGCAACGTAGTTAAAGTTCGACATCAACAATTTTCTGAATTAGTCCGAGAAAGAATTTAATTTGGGCATAGGAGGTTGGCTGTGAGTTATTCTTTATAATTATTTAATTATTTTTTATTAAGTAATTATTCTTATCTTCATGGAGAATTTGTTTGGCAAAGCTTCGACATAAGCTCTATTTATGAGATTTACAGGCTAAAATTATGTTGCATGGGAATTTCAATTTAGGATGTTTTTAAAAGGAAAGGGGCTATGGAGTCATATAGATAGATCATCCTCTATTTCTAAAAATAATAGTGATTCTAGTACATGGGAATTGAATGATGCTAGGATTATTTCTTGCAGTCTAGCATCTATTGAATCTCATATGGTGAATAATTTACGCTCCTTTAGTACTGCCAAAGAGATGTGGGATTATTTGAAATGCATATATCATCAGGACAATACAGCAAAACGATTTCAACTAGAACTTGAAATTAGTAAAGTTACACATGGCAATATGTCTGTTCAGGAATTTTATTCAAGTTTTATGAATCTATGAAGTGAATATACTGGTATCATTTATTCTGGTGTTCCTAAAGAAGCATTGGCAAGTTTGCAACAAGTTCATGAAGTCAGTATACGTGATCAGTTTTTAATGACATTGAGACCCGAATTTGAGGCGGCTCGAGGTGGATTACTTAATAGATATCCTGTTCCATCTTTAGACATTTGTATTGGTGAGCTTCTGCGTGAAGAGCAACGTTTAGCCACTCAATCAGTCATTGGTGAGACTCATGGGATCTCAGAGGTTGTCAATGTGGCTTATGCAGCACAAGGTAAAAATCGAGGCAAAGGACAGATACAATGTTATAGTTGTAAGGAATTTTGTCATTTGGATAGAAATTGTAGCAAGAAATTTTGTAATTATTGTAAACAAAAAGGACATATTATTAAGGATTGCCCAACTCGTCCAGAAAATAGAAGGGCAAAGGCTTACAAAGCAGTGCACACTAGTATGCCATATTCCACTGCTTCTGTGACTGTTTCTGAGGCTACTCCTATTGCTACAAGTCAAAATCAAGTGATTATGACTCCTGAGATGGTCCAGCAAATGATTCTTTATGCTTTCTCTGCTCTTGGTCTTCAAGGCCGTGGTAAGCAAACTTCATCTACTTGGTTTGTTGATTCTGGTGCATCTAATCATATGACTGGCTTTCCGGGTTTCTTACAAAATTTACATCCTTATACTGGTCGACAACATATTCAAGTAGCCAATGGTAGTAGCCTTCCGATTACTGCTGTTGGTGACATTGGTCACACTTTTAATCATGTTTTTGTTGCTCCAAATTTATTAACTAATTTGATATCTGTTGGTCAGCTTGTGGAGAATCACTGTGACATTCATTTTTCTCGTGTTGGCTGTGTTGTACAGGATCAGGCTTCGGAGAAGGTGATCGCAAAGGGTCCTAGAGTGGGCAGATTGTTTCCATTGCATTTTTCTATTCCCAGATCTTTAGCCTTATCTTCTGTTATCATTGATAGTCAAGTTGAACTTTGGCATAAACGTTTAGACCATCCAAATCATGTAATTTTGTCTAACTTAATACAACGTGGTTTTGTTGGCAACAATTTAAATTCTGCTTTGACATTTAATTGTGCGACATGTAAACTTGGAAAGAGTAAAACATTGCCTTTTCCTAATTCTAGTAGTCATGCAAAAGCGTGCTTTGATGTGATACATAGTGATGTTTGGGGTATCAGTCCAATTGTCTCTCATAGTCACTACCGTTATTTTGTAACATTTATTGATGATTATAGTCGGTTTACATGGATATATTTCCTGCACACTAAATCTGAGGTCTTCCGGGTATTTCAAAGCTTTGTTGCTCTTATTGAGAATCAGTTTTCCACGAGCATTAAGATTTTGCGCACTAATAATGGTGGCGAATATATGTCGCGTGAATTTCAGATTTATTTGCAAGAAAAAGGCATTATCTCACAGAGGTCATGTCCTTATACTCCTCAGCAAAATGGGATGGCTGAACGCAAGAATCGTCATTTGTTGGACATGGTTCGTACTCTTCTCTTACAGTCCTTTGTACCATCCAAATTTTGGGTTGAAGCGTTGACTACTGCTGTGTACTTGATTACTCGTTTTCCATCTCAACACTTAGGATTTGATTCTCCATTTTATCGTCTTTTTGGCATTTATCCTAATTATCATATGCTTCACACATTTAGATGTGTTTGTTTTGTTCATTTACCTCTTCATGAACGACACAAACTTGCTGCTCAATCTGTTCGATGTGCATTTATGGGTTATTGTCTCAATCAAAAAGACTATGTCTGTTATGATCCTACTATTAATCATATGCGTATCTCTAGGAATGTTATTTTCTTTGAGGAAGAATATTATTTTCAGCAGCAAGTTTTCTCTACTTCACCGATTCTTCTTCTTAATTTTGAGGAAATATCACAGTCTACTGGGCGGTTTATACCTGGTATGGTCTATCAGCGATGACGAACTATATCTCCTCATACTATTCTTGAAAGAAATCCAGAGGTTCAAGTTCATACTGAGCCTGATATTGTGCATCCTAGGCGTTCCTCTCGCACTATTAAGCCTCCTGATAGGTATGGTTTTTCAGCTACTTTATCTAATATAGTCATACCCACCTCTTATTCTCAAGCTTCTACACAAGCATGTTGGGTAAATGCTATGCGTGAGGAACTTCAAGCTCTTCAGGAGAATCATACTTGGGACATTATTTCTTGTCCAAGTGATCTTAAACCGATTGGCTGTAAGTGGATATATTCTATTAAGTTGAAGGCAAATGGTTCTCTTGATCGGTATAAAGCTCGATTGGTGGCTCTTGGTAATAGGCAGGAATACGACATTAATTATGAGGATACTTTTGCTCCTGTTGCTAAAATGACAACTGTTCGTCTTGTACTTGCTATTGCTCGATCTCAAGGGTGGCCTTTACATCAGATGGATGTTAAAAATGCATTCTTACATGGTGATTTAAAGGAGGAGATATATATGACTCCTCCCTCAGGACTATTTTCTACCTCTTCTTCTGATGTCTGTAAGCTGAAACGATCTCTCTATGGATTGAAACAAGTGCCCTGTGCATGGTTTGATAAGTTTCGATCCACTCTTCTTGACTTCTCATTTACTCAAAGTCAATATGATTCATCTTTATTTCTTTGCAAGACTTCTATTGGTATTGTTCTTCTTTTGGTATATGTTGATGATATTGTTATCACTGGATCTGACTTATCCTTAATATCAAAACTTCAAGATCATCTTCAGCAATGTTTTCATATGAAGGATTTGGGATCTCTGCACTATTTTTTGGGTCTCGAAGTTTCTCGTACCACAAATGGCCTCTTTCTACATCAACATAAATATATTGAGGACTTACTCAATCTTGCTGGTCTTCCAGAGGGTTGATCAGTGGATACTCCATTAAAGGTGAATGTTAAATATTGTCAGAATGATGGGACGTTTCTTTCTGATCCTTCTTTGTATCGACAACTTGTAGGCAGCCTGAATTATCTCACTATCACTCGGCCAGATATTTCTGTTGATATTCAACAAGTGAGTCAATTCATGCAGGCCCCTACACATATCCATTTAGCTGCGGTTCGTCGTATTCTGCGTTACTTAAAAGGGACTTCTACCACGGGTCTTCATTTTCCAACTAACTCTTCGCTTCGCTTGGTCGCTTATAGTGATGCTGATTGGGCCGGTTGTTCTGACACATGACGTTCTGTTACTGGTTGGTGTATGTTTCTAGGTGATTCTCTTATTTCTTGGAAAAGTAAGAAGCAAGATCGGGTGTCGAAGTCCTCTACCGACTCTGAATATAGAGCTATGTCTTCCGCTTGTTCTGAGATTATTTGGCTACGTGGATTATTAGGGGAGCTTGGGTTTCCTCAACTTGAGCCTACCTCTTTGCATGCTAATAATACTAGTGCCATTCAAATTGCTGTGAATCTTGTATATCATGAGCGTACCAAACACATTGAAGTTGATTGTCACTATATTCGTGAAGCTTACGATTCTCATCTTCTTACTCTTCCACACATTACCACAGAACTTCAAATTGCTGATATCTTTACTAAAGCTCTTCCCAAGCCTCGTCATCAGTTCTTAGTTAACAAATTGATGCTTATTAATCATGTTGCATCAATTTGAGGAGGGATGTTAGTGGTAGACATGTAAATAATAGATTTGTAAATATTAGTTATGTTGTAATTAGCTGTAAATATATTTTACTATTTTACCCTTGTATATTAAACTCATACCTGTTTAGGGTTTTCTATAAATTGAAAGGAAAGCTGCTGAGAGAGGTAGACTTTCAGTTTCATAATTATGACAACATGATGTATTTTGTAGCGTAAACTCTATTTGGGGACTTGGGCGTAGCCCATTGAACAAATTCATGTCTTGAATGCTTTCTAAATCTAAGTGACATTTAATTAAACTTGCTTATTCAATCTTTGTTGTGCATATTTCGTATGATTGCTTCAGCCAAGCTTTCTACGTGTGTTAGGTGTTACGAGAAAAACTGAGAGGTGAATCGTATACTCGTATCACGTAGTTTGAGCTTATGACTTGAACCACGAGAGTAGGTTAAAGTCACTCGAGGGTTTATGATCTTTCATGGAGCCCATAGGGTATACTCTTAAGTCAATCAGCCACGAGAGTAGGAGATTGACTTAGCTAGATACCGAATTGCATTACCGAGAGGGGTTGTTTACCTGCCTTTGGTTGTAGTTGCCTAAAGCATTAACATGCTCCTGAAGAGAGTCATCCTGTGGTGAGACTAAAAGCTGATAGTCAGTAGAAGTGTGACTTGAAACACCATAGACCTCACAAGAAACAAAATTAACTGGAATGAAAGGAAAAGTAAAAGAATCTAATTTTTGGGATAAAGAATCAACCTTTGCAACTAAAGATGTCAAGGAATCGCTGCTATACTCACTAATTCCTATTGATGTGGTACCTCGCTCATTGGACCAATGATTATGATTTATAGCCATGTCCTCAAGTAAGGTTGTTGCATCTTCTACATTCTTACTCATGATAGCTCCCCCAACTGCAGCATCCATCATGAGCTTTGTGATGTAGTCCAATCCATTATAGAAGATATGGATTAGGACCCACTTCTCAAGCCCATGATGAGGATAGATGCGCTGGAGTTCCTTGAAACAATCCCAAGCGTCATAAAGTGATTCTCCTTCTTTTTGTCCAAAACAAGTGATCATATTTCTCAGCTGCACTGTCTTGCTCAGTGGAAAATATTTGGTAAGAAAGGTATGTGAAAGCTCATCCCATGTAGTAATCGATCCAGCGGGAAGAAAATATAACCAAGCCCGTGCACGATCCCTAAGAGAAAATGGAAACAGTCTCAGTCTTATTGCATCAGAAGATACACCGTTTACATTAACGGTGTCACAATACTCTAAGAAAACAACAAGATGAAGATTAGGATCTTGTGTTGGGGAACCCTGAAACTAGTTCTACTGAACCATAGTCATCAATGCTGGTTTAAGCACAAAGTTGTTCGCCTCCACATTAGGTCGAACAATGCCAGAATTAAAACCCTGTATGTTAGGTACTGCAAAATCCCTTAATGACTGATTGTTCGCCATCACGCCTTCCTTCACAGCTTTTTGAGTTTGAAACTGTAGTTTTCTTCGAATGCGGAAGGTGCATTCAATCTCTAGATCTTCAGGAAATATGGTACTTGTCTTTATGGCTCTGGGCATACAATGTGTTAATCAATAACAGAAAATATCTATAAAAGAAAATCTAAGTAAATGATAAAAACAAAAGAAAAATGCCTAGTCTATAAACTTATCGATCAAATCGATATTGGCAGGCCTGATCCCCGGCAACGGTGTCAAAAACTTGATGCTGCCGCAAGTGCATGACTTTATCGAAGTAATAAAAAAAGTATCATTCTCAATAAGGATCTGGCAGTCAAATATCGATTACACGACTCGTTTATATCTAGACAGATCAATTTGTGGTTTCATGTGGACTCTAAGTACGAAAAGTAGTGAAAGTAGCATTTTAGGGTAAAAATTAGTTGTAGAAGGTTGGGACTCGGGGTTTCACCACACTGACAATTATGAATTTGATAAAAATTAATCCTTGCATAGAATATTATACTAATGAAAGGGGTTTTTCCTAAGGTACAGATTACCTTCTCCCGAAGCGTAATCCGGTACTGACTAATGCGTTGCATTTACACCATGTTTTAACCTATATTTTAGATCATATTTTGGGCTTAATTTTATGATTTTGTGCTATTTTTAGTGCTTTCGCGTTACTTTGCACGGAATCTTTACTTTTCTTTATTTTTATGAAAATGTAGGTAAAATGACACAAAAATGAAGGATTTTGAGAGTTTTGAAGCCAAAGCATGATTCCCGAGGAGATCACGAGCCTTCACGTCGAATTTGGGGCGAAAAGGGTGAAGAACGAGATAATTACGCCTCACTCGTAATTATGATCCAGCCGTAATTTTGACGTCAAGCAGAGAAGGAAAATTGGCTAAGTGTCGGAATGAACAGAAACTTTCACGGCTTCAGCCGTGATTCCATCACGGGCCGTGAAACTTTCTGTGGCCAAAGGCAGATGTACATAGAGACAATTACGGCCTCAGCCGTGATTCCATCACCGACCGTAATAACTTCCGCCCGACGTTTTTTTCACCCGATTGTCACCCGATTCAAACCGGATTTGAACCAAACTTCGCAGAACCGTTCCTTGATGAGTTATAAACCGGTCCAACTATAAAAGATGAGTTTTTTGGAGGGTTTGAGGAGCTTCTGGTCGGACGAACATGAGCGGCGGCGGCGACAACCTGATTTCGAAGCATATTCCGGCGAGATTTCACACGATTTCGACGATTGACCCACTCTTCCTCATCTGCAGATCGAGGAGAAGATAGTTCCATCATTCTTTCTGTGAATTCTTGCGATTTTTAGGAGATCTTTCTTGTTCATCGAAAAACATGTATTTTCTTGACAATATGAGCGAGTAGATACTTTTTCGGGATTGATTGGGCCTAGCCCACTGATTTGTATGAATTGATTTATTATCCTGCTCTTTTAATATAAGTTTATCTTCCTGATTTGATTGAAATTGCATGTATCCCGTAACTTACCTTGGCCAAGTAATTTTACGCCTTAGACGTTGCGAGAAGGACCGAGAGGTGAATCACTAACGTCCGACCCATTTCGATTAAACCTACGAATCTGATCACGAGAGTAGTTCGGATTCGTCTGAAGGAATTAACTTACTTTTCACTGAACTTAAGGGGTCTAGTTAGGTTAACTGTCACGAGAGTAGGGAGTTAATCTAATTAGATACCGTATCGTGCTCCGGGAGGAAGTGATATGTACCTTAGGGAAAGTACCTTTCAGGATAGATAAGTTTATTGATTGAGTTAAAGCCAGAACAATCAATCTTTGAGGGACTTCGCGGCGCCAAACATACAAGGGTTCAATTCTAGCATCGTTCAACCTAACGTAGAGGCGAACAACTTTGAGTTAAAGCCAGCGCTGATGACGATGGTACAACAAAATCAATTTGGGGTTCCCCAAATCAGGACCCAAATCAGGACCCAAATCTTCATTTAGCCATTTTTCTTGAATATTGCGACACTGTAAAGGTTAACGGAGTTTCATCTGATGCGATTAGATTAAGATTATTCCCTTTTTCTCTCAGGGATCGCGCCAGAGCTTGGTTGTACTCGATGCCAGCAGGATCCATCACCACGTGGGAAGAGTTGTCTAAGACATTTCTCAATAAATATTTCCCACCGAGCAAGACTGTCCAACTGCGCAACAGAATCACAGCTTTTGCACAACAAGAGGGAGAATCACTTTATGACGCCTGAGAACGCTTCAAGGAGCTCCAGCACATGTGCCCACACCACGGACTCTAGGAATGGGTTCTAATCCATATCTTTTACAATGGATTGGATTATAACACCAAATTGATGGTGGACGCTGCGGCTGGAGGGACGATCATGAGCAAAAACTTGGAAGAAGCAACTGCTCTACTCGAGGATATGACCATGAACCATAACCACTATTCGAGTGAGCGGAACACTACTTCCACGGGGTTTGGTAAGTACCACAATGACCCCTTGACATCACTGGCGGCTAAAGTAGATTCTTTGGTTCAGAAGATAGATTCCTTATCCTTTCCATCTAGTGCAAATAATGCAGTCTCTTGTGAGCTATGTGGTGTAACAGGACACAACTCGTCTGAATGTCAAATCATAGCTTCATCACAAGAGGAGTTTAATCAGGAGCAAGCCAATGCTATGGGGAACTACACTCAGAGGCCTGTGCATGATCCATATTCTGCAACCTACAATCCCGGATGGAGGAACCACCCTAACATGTGCTACAAAAATAATCAAGGGCAAGTTCCTACTCAATATTCTCAGCAAAATAACAGGCCACCACCACTAGGTTTTCAATAAAGGCAATACGGGCAACCCTCTAAGTCAAACTTTGATTCCATGCTAGAAGTTGTTATGAAGCAACAAAAGAGAACCGACGACCTTGCTGACCAGATCAAGCAGCTGGCATCTTGTGTGGAAGCCCTGACCACCCACAACAAGATGTTGGAAAACCAGATTGCACAGCAGGCCAGTACAGCTAACAGACCTACGGGGAAACTACCGGGACAGCCTGAGATGAACCCCAGGGAGCATGTTAACGCGGTTATGATAATGAGTACCGAACACAATGAGACACCTGGAGAGCTCATCGAGGAATTTGTTGATCTGTCTGTGAGCATTGCCTTGAAAACAAAAGAGGAAGTGAAGGAGGAAAAATATATAGGCCCGTCTGCATATGTCCCTCCAATTCCTTTTCCCCAGAGGTTACTTAGGACAGATCAGAACAAACCTGATAGTGGTAAGTCTGAGGCAAAGAAAAACAAGGTAAGCAAGAACATCGAAAAAAAAAAGGTAAGACCACCTGGTGATATTTCAATTCCATGCCAAGTTGGTGAGTTTTCTGTAGAAAATACTTTATGTGACATAGGAGCTAGTATTAGCTTAATACCTGCATATTTAATTGAGGAAGTAGGTAGTGGAAAACTTAGACCTACCGAGACGTATGTTCAATTTGCTAATGGTTCCGATCAACAACCAATTGGGATATTAGAGAATGTAACCGTTAAAATAAACAAATTTTCTATCGTTACTGATTTTATGGTTGTTAACATGAAGGAAAATGTTAAGTTCCCTATCATTCTAGGAAGACCATTCTTAGCAAGCACATGAGCTATAATTGACATGTTGCATGAAAAGCTTACTTTGAATTTGAATGGTAGCAAGTTGACCTTTGATTTTTCATCAGAAGCTAAAAAAATTAATTTTGCAAGTTCCGATAAATCTCCAGGGGTGAAGGAGTACAAATTTGATAAAGGAAGTGATTTTGAAATCGATAGACGTCTCTCAGAAAATTGGGAAAAGCATGAAAGGGAAGGATCGAAGGAAGTTGAGACATGGACACTACCTAGAACTATAAAGTTAAATCTGTACAATGAACTGGAAAGGTGTCAGGAGCAACAATTGCCAATTATTCACTGCGCCTTGTATCTACCAGAAAAGTCATGAACACTGTCTTGGTCAAGCTAAAGACCATAAACAAGCGCTTCCTGGGAGGCAACCTAGAGGCTCTAAATTTTCATTAATTTTAGTATATCTTTCTATTTTAGTTTTGAATTTTTCTTTATAAACCCTAGGAGTAGTTTCTCAATTTTTATTTTGTTTTAAGCTTTCTCGATGTTATTTGACGAACTTTTATATATGGAAATTCTTCTAAATTCAATGTTTTATATGCAGGAATTTTTCAGAGATTTTTAGGGATTTTTCTGATGAAAAGCCAAGTCAAATTGCGACATTTACGGGTGAAACCATAATTATCGCGGAGCCATGATTCGATTATGACTGAGTTTACTGGATACTGTACACTAAAGCGGGTTTACGGCCAAAGCCGTGACGTGTTTACGGGCTGTAAGTTTTTACAGTTTAAACCTCATGGGCGGCTTAGGGTTTACGTCCACGCTCGTAACTCGACGATTTTCGGCGATTCCTTCCACAAGCAGCGACGAAACCTTCCCACCTGCCCTCCTCCACTTCCAGAGAGTGCTTTCCGACGATCTTCCACCGGAACTCTGCCAGATTTCGCCCGGAATCACCGCTCGTCCGCCGAGTAGCCAGAGTTCGATTTTCAACCGATTCGAGCCCGATTCTCGAGCGGATGTATGAGTTCTCTTTGCTTAGACTTGTGATTCACCATTTGCACCTAGATTACATACGTCTTGCGTCAATTTGGAGCTATTAGATTGGATTTTCGGATCAAGTTTTTTTTTGCACTTGTGTTCACGGTCGATTCTTAGAGTTACTGTAGCATCAAGATTTAGAGTTGATATTTGCATATATTGGGATTATTTGATCGATATTATGGCACCGAGGAGATCTGTGAGGTCTAGGCCCTACAGGGCAGTGATGAAGAGTAGATATCCTGGACCAGAGCCACGATACGTGTATAGGATGATTCCCGGAGTTTGTCCGAAGAGATTTGAGCGGATTGTTTATTCAGACTCGGAGCCCAAGACACATGCACAGACACCAGAGGCTTCAAGGACGACTTTAGTGGCCAGTACATCACAGACGGTAGCACCTGAACCGTACTATGGACCGTACGGACCGTACTGATGTTACCTTGAGGCTCGTATCATCTGATGTTACCTTGAGGCTGCCAAACATGGACCGTACTATGGTTCGTGTTCTGCAGAATTGGATCGTGGATCCCACACGTGGGGGAGGTTCTAGAGAGGCAGCTTCACCTCTATCACCGCCGAGGACCACTGAGCACATTCCTCCAGTCGCCCCATCAGCCGCTGATCGGCCGTCTTCATCTGCCAGACCATCCACTTCAGCACGATCAGATCCTTCATTGTAGCAGATTCGAGCCGAGCAGAGTAGGATACGCGATGACATATTACAACTTGAGCAAGGACAGTCAAGGGCACTCGACTCTTTACGCACGATAGAGAAATTATTACGGCGTCATCTCCCATCATCATCGACTAGACGTACCAGAGACGAGGAGGACTCCGAGCACACAGAGACTGATTGATTGATTTTGTGAGTATTGTATTTCATTTTTACGCGCTTTGCAGCTATGTTTTGATTTTAAGCATGTGATCTCACAATTATCTCATCCATGCACAAGATCTAGTAGACTCGTTGCCAATGTGACCGCACACAGTTCTTTTATGATTTTTGTTTTTTTTGTGTGTGTGCGTTGTATCAGGATTTTGTGAGATTCATTTGGATATTCGACATTTGACTTGGCATTGTATATATTAGACGGTATTTGACCTTAGGATATTGAACATGACCTGGTTGTGATGGTTTTGCGTACATTTGGTATTCATTGCATGTCTAATGTGTTCTATGATGATTTTGTATATTTTGTTGATGAGTTCATGCATTTGAGAGCTATTCTGATACATATGCTTGATATTTAGAATGAATAGTAATTGAGTTTGGTGAAACTGTAATTTGATTGATAAAACTAGACGGTATTTGATATTTGAAGGTTGATTTCCATGTAAAAATTGAATATCTTTGATGTGGTATATTTTTCAGATTTTTCTGAGCTGTATTTCATGTTTTTGATATAATTGTACAGAGTTTCGCCAACAATTACAAAGGGAATTCTTGCAAAAATTTTTCTGAAATTCTTCATTAATTGAATATTTACATGCATGCAACAATTTAAGTCTAGGGTGTCTTCATGTATTTTGATTGAATTCAAGCTTTATAGATATGAATTTTGAATGTTTATGATTGTTAAGGAATTATCAAATTTATTTTATCCTTAATTCTAGACTTAGGAAACATTTTGAGTGATTGATTTGATGACTTAGGAAATTTTTGAAATTTCATGTGGACTTAAATTATTGAGTAAATTCAATTCTGGTATTGATAAAATGCATATGTGAATTGTTATATGTTCATAGGACACATGCATAGTATCTTGTTACTTGAAGTTTAATTTATCTATTTCTGCCTGATGGGAAATTTTATGAATAGAATTTGGTGATATTTATTTAACTGAGATTTGCTCCAACTCCTCTAGTTGAGAAATCTAAAGTCATAAGTTATAATATACCACGATTTGGTATACTTTAAATCTGTTATGATCAAGTAATAGAGGAAAAATCTTAAAAGTAAATATTTATCCCTCATGTAGAAAGATCGATAACGATTAAAATATCATGCCACTGACCGGCTTTCTCCAGAAAAAAAAAAGATAGAAGACTCCTCTACTTGGCAATGCTAAATTTGGCAGTGGTACCTAAGACATGAGTTGAAGTCTAATAATGAAAAAAAGAGAGAAAAAAATGGAGAAAAAGAGAAAGGCTGTAGGTTGAGTGGACAACTCTACTGACTTTCATGATTGAGACTATGAGTTAAATTATACTGCTTTGCAGTGTACTTTAAACATTGTTATGGCACATGACAGTTTAAAGACCAAATTGCTTTAAAAGTCTCTTATCTCTAACATCACCAAGATTCTTGAAATAATTTTTTGTCTGTTAAGTGAAGTAGATTTATTAAATTAAAAGTATCTGATATTTAGTGTGTGAAGAATAAATACTAAGACATGAATTATGAATTTTATCTTTTTTGGATTGTAACCTCTTGAGAATTTATCTCTATTATGATTTTTCTTGAATTACCTGAGTTTGAAAGATTGATTACCTAGTTTGTGGACTAAGGATGTTATTAGGAGCAAAAACAAATGAGTGTTTCTTATCTTTACATTATTTATTCATATTGATGTATTGCTTGAGGACAAGCAAAAATTTAAGTCTAGGGTTTTTGATGCGTTGCATTTACACCATGTTTTCACCTATATTTTAGATCATATTTTGGGCTTAATAGCATGATTTTGTACTATTTTTAGTGCTTTCGCATTACTTTGCACGAAATCTTCACTTTTCTTGGTTTTTATGAAAATGTAGGTAAAATGACGCAAAAATGAAGGATTTCGAGAGTTTTGAAGCCAAAGCATGATTCCCGAGGAGATCACGAGCCTTCAGAGCATCAGAGGCGACGATGACAGTTCTTTGCGACAGATCATATTTTAGATCATATTCTAAAATCTTCACTATTTTAGATCATATTTATCCCTCTGTTCGGACGTGTGCAGAGCATCAGAGGCGACGATGACAGTTCTCTGCGACAGCGTCTCTTCCTCTTCTAGCAGCTTCAGCTTGCAGCGACGCATGAGATTCTGGCGGCGACGGGGAGAAGCTCCAGCACCGTCTTCATCGTTCCCTGAAGCAACATCGTTCGTCCGCTATGTCTAGATGCAAACGGCAGTCCTGCAGTGGCGACGCCTTCCGAATCAGAGTTCTGCGGTGAACGCCGCCTCCCCCTCCTTTTCTTAGCATCAGCGACTCCTTCCTCTCTCTGTGGCAGCGACTCAGCGTCCTTCTAGCGGCTGCTCTTCCCAAAAGGATAGCGAATCATTTTATGAGGCGTGGGACTATTTCAAAGAGTTGCAATGAATGTGCCCTCACCATAGCCTCATAAATGAGTGTTGTTACATACTTTCTATAATGGCTTGATTTACAGCACTCGTCTCACTATTGATGCAACAGTAGGTGGTGCCTTAATGAATAAGGGTGTTGAAGACACCTATAATTTGATCGAGGATATGGCGCTCAACAACTACCAATGGTCGGGCGAGCGAGGTACATCATCGCAGCTAGCTGGTAAGTATGAGCTCGATACCCTCAGTTCACTCGCGGCAAAGGTAGACTCGTTATCCTATAAGCTTGATTCTATGAATATACGCTCTACTGCTGTTAACTCTACTTTGTGTGAAATTTATAGGGTTGAAGGTTATTTTTTTGCTGATTGTCAATTAGGGACTTTGGTATCCCAAGACCCTGTTGGGAAACTCCGGGGATATTTAAAAATTTTACAAGACATTACATAGATACAGCAGAAGCATATCCCCGTAATAGGCCGGTCCCAAAAACCCAATGGATCGATTCATGCAAGGGGGTCGACACGATGAAGAAGAAAGTACCTAGAGCAAGAGAGGAGTGATGTCGATGTAGGTGCCCAAGTGTGCACCCTCTACAGTCTCACACACACGGATCCTCGAGTCCTCTTCTTCCACGCCCGGTGCTAGCCTCGGGAAGAAGATCCAAGCCTTTGGGATGGTCTCCACTTCACTTGCGCCACCAAGAGGAAAGGATGCGCCAAGAGGAAGATGGAGGAAGGAGATGAAGATGCTGCCAAGCACTAGTCCCTCTTGCGCCAAGAGGAGAAGGAGGAGAAGAGGCTTGCGGTTATGGAAGAGATGAATGCGCCACTTGCTATTGCTCTCGCCCCTTTGATTGTTCATGCCAATGATTGATACATTGCTCTCGCATATCTTCTGATATATAGAGACAAGGGGTGGGAATACAAAGGGTAGACGCAAGACACATGAAGGGATGCGGCTAGGGTTTGTGGGGAGTCAATTAGGGTTAGGGTTATGGCAAAACTCAGTCCTTTCTATAAACCTCTTCTAATCAACCATATGCACCTAGGACTTTCCTAATAAGTCCATGCGACCATATGTGCCCCAATACTTGCCATAGAGGCAAGGTTACCATCCAAGGTAGAAGGGCAAGGCGTCAAATCCTTCCTAAAGAAGCAATAGGCGCCACCTTCAGCCCATTATGCCCTTAGGCGCCAATGGGGTTAGGTTTCTCCCTATTATACCCTTATGCCCTCTAATCTCTTCATGACAAATTGTTATTGGGCCTCATTGGGTAATGAGTCAGCCCAAACTTCATTACATAGGTTGATTAAGCCATTGGATCCAACCCAATGCAACCTTAACTCAAATGTGACCAACCATGGTCAATTTTGGGTCAACCTGCCAAAAATGAAGTTTGGTTCCAATAAGTCTCTTCCATCTCATCAGGCCCTTTGGCGCTGATGAAATCTCCCAAATAGATCCGAGATGTCCAATAACTCAATCATAATGCTTCTCAATCAATACGAGAACTCGAGTATCAAGGTGTGTGACCCTATAGGTTCCTCTGACATTGGCAGCGATGACGTAAGGTCATCACAAGTAGTCAGTGGCACCTAGTAGTGCATCACTACTACCTAAGTCATTGGAATGGATATCGACATCGACATCCCCATCATCGCAACTAGGTACAAATGCATTATAGTCTCTGTGCCAAACTGATATCCGATTGGATAAGTGTGTCACCACTTGATTTTACCCAATCTCATGATCATGACTAAAGTAGACTTTCACCTGGGTATGGCCATACACTTTCAGTCATAGAACCATAGGGGGCCCCATGGATATCAAGCTTCCCTCAAGAAGGGGCAAATCCTCTATCTGACCATTGACCTTCTTATATGGGTTGTGACATACTCAATGACAACCGTTATGACCTTCCAACTATGGCAAGGTGTTAGGTTGTATCAAAGCATGTCCATAACCATATAGAAAAGTCAATGACCTCATGTCAAGGGATCAATGCATCTCCTATCACTTGTGAGGATAACTCGTGACACCAAGTCATTGCCTCATAGTGGGTCGGTCTAGTATATCCACCACTGACATACTCATATGTCTGCGTTAGCACCTCGTGCCTAACCAGCCCGTATACCAGTCTCACATGTACCAGAGCTATCCCATATCAACTTAGGTACTTTATTGGGGACAACAGTGTGAGCACAGATCCAATCTGTCTCCAGGGACATTATCATGCATGTACACATTCGCAGATGTAAACAAAGCATAATAACGACAATGCCAGAATGATATATATATATATAAAATATCAGTGTCAAGTAGTACAAAAGATAGACCAATAATAGGTCTTAGGGCATAAACACCAATAAACCCAGCCCCTACCTTTGTGAATGCTATAAGGAACTTTAACTCAAGGGCCCAAAACGACCATTTTCAAATACATACAATCCTGGGTGCAAGAATCATCCTAATTTCTCCTATAGGAACAATAATGTAGCCTAGTTGTCAAACTTTAGGCAACCCCCAGGATTTCAAGCACCTAATACCGGGTACCAGCCTAGACAATTCAACCAAC
The DNA here is from genome assembly GCA_027563935.2 of Costus lasius. Taxonomy (NCBI): domain Eukaryota; kingdom Viridiplantae; phylum Streptophyta; class Magnoliopsida; order Zingiberales; family Costaceae; genus Costus; species Costus lasius. The sequence continues at coordinate 103,592,387 of CM050448.1, forward strand.
CATCATATCAGAATACCACTACGCCACCTCAAAAGCCAACCTTTGAATCCCTTTTTGATAACCTTATGTCAATAGAAATGAAACAATTTGACAGTTTGAATGAGGCGATGAAAGACCTAACCACCAAGGTAAATGTTCTAACCATGCACAACAAAATGTTAGAAAAGCAAATAACCCAGCAAGTTAGTACGTCCACCAAACCACCAGGTAGATTACCTAGACAGCTCAAAGCAAACCTGATGACACCAAAATTCATAGTATATTTTATGTCATTTCATGTGTCTTTTCGTGTTATATTTATGAACTTTTGCTTGTTTTTAGACATTATTTGTTAAATATTACGGAATCTACACAATTTCTTATTTTTCATGAATTTCAGGTAAAAAGTGGTATATTTTGATGAATTTTGAAGGATTCGAACACAACAATGGATTCCAGACATCAAATCGAAGTCACACGTCAAATTTTAGAAAAATTAGAGCTTCAGAGCAAATTACGGCACCCCCATTATGGAATTTACGGTACCATAATTACACCACAGAATTACGGTACGGCCGTAATCCCTGAGAGGTGCCGTAATTTGGGAAGATTTTGACTAGAGAACTTCAGTGATTTTATGGCACTGCCGTAACAAACATTACGGTGCCGTATTGTGAAGCAACTTCCATCCAGAGAGATTTCCCGATTACGGCACTACCGTAATGATCTTTACGGGACGTATTTTGGTCTAGAAACATACAGAAGAAAATACGGCACAGCCGTAACCGTTTTTACGGACTGTAATCTTGACAAATAATTCACAGAGCAAAAATTATGGCACTGCCGTAAAGACTATTACGGCCGTAATTACAATTTAAAAATGCAAGTTTTACGGGCCCAAATCTTGCACGGACCATATCTTTTGATCCATACCTCCAAATTGAGATCTGAAAGATGTTGCGGACTCTTCTTTAAGAGGAAAACACACATGAATGTGAAAGGATGAATTTTTATCTAGTATCGAGGGAGCAATCGATAGAGAGGCGATTAGGGTTTGGCCTCACGCCGAGAGGCGTAGAGGGTACCTTAGGTCGTGATTTTTACATTGAAGCTTCGCCTGGAGAAGGAAAGGACACACCAGAAGTTTCAGAGTGAAAAGAGGTCAGACGGAGGAGAAATCAACGAAACACCAGTCGCCACCGCTGTTCATCACAGATTACGGCCGTAATCATCTTTACGGCCGTACCGTAAATTGTTTTCTCTCTCTGTTTTCAATTTCCTACACTATGAATTATTGTAATCTTCCTTCCATGCAAGCTTAGACACTTTTTGGGACATGGGGTGTAATCTCCTTGATTTTTAATGATTAGATCACTCTTATTTTTGTTAGAATAGTTTTATGATGATAATTTTACTTATGTGAATATTTACACTTTGATTCTCCATAGATTGATGTTATTATTCATATTTTAGAGTTCTCACAATAAGGACCGAAAGGTGACTTGCTTGAGAACTTGGAACCCTAGAATTGCATGTTAGGAACTCTCTTAGGTTATTTCTTAATTATTTGATTTTAGTGATTTTATTGCCATGTTAATAATTTGAATCTAGGGTTGAGTTATTGTTTTAGACTTGATTTAATCTTGCACGAAAGTGAGGATCGAGTCGTCGGAAAGCCATAATTAGAACTTGTGTTGAGACTTGGATGCACGAAAGTGATCCTTGAGATTCCACTCGAGACAATCAACTTAGAATTCGGATGCACGAAAGTGATCTTTGAGTTCTGTGATTGATGATTTACTTATCTTTAGCGTTGGGATAGATCTTGTGCGAAAGCGAGGATTGATCCCTGTATGATTGTCTGCACAAAAGTAAGATGATCCCTTTAATAAAGTAAATTAAGCGAAACTTGATCGGCAATTCGGTAAATTTCTAGAAGTTTTAAAGAAATTATATATTAATATCCCATTTACCGATGTCTTATCACAGATGTCATCGCACACCAAGTTTTTGAAGGAGATTTTATCGAACAAAAGAAAAATAAAAAAAATACGGAACCGTGGCACTGACTGAGGAGTGCAATGCAATCATTCAAAATAAATTACCACCTAAGTTGAAGGACCCAGACTGCTTTACCATCCAATGCCTAATTGGGAACACGGCCTTCGACCGTGCATTATGCGACCTTGGTGCCAGTGTGAGTCTAATGTCACTCTCTCTTTGCAAGAAACTGGATATCGGAGACCTGAAACCGACAAATATCTTGTTACAACTGGCCGACCGTTCTGTACAACATCCAGTAGGAATTTTAGATGACGTGCCAATTAAGGTAAGTAAATTTTTCATTCCAACTGATTTAATTGTACTTGAGATGGAAGAGGACTCCAAACTTCCCATAATTAGAGTCCTTGATGATGAGCATACTTTACCCCACATCCCTCAGACAGACGTTGATCCCCTCGAGGTCTGCCTGAAGAATGGGGATGATGAGGAGCATGAAGAGGAAGCTCAAGCATATGCCCAAATTCTTGATTCGGGCATAGTAGTTGACATGAGCAAGAAAAAATTGGAAGAGTTACCAACAACGAATTCTGAGGTTAGTGTGAGAATGGAAATAGAGTTTAAATCATTACCAAGAAATCTAAGGTATAAATTTTTATGGGAAAATTCTACTTATCCTATTATTATAGCCGCCCACCTTAATTCAGAATAGACGAACCTCCTCATCGACAAACTCTGAAAGCATAAGAAGGTAATTGGCTACACTTTAGATGATATAAAAGGTATTAACCTCTCCCTTTGCATGCATAGGATATACCTCAAAGATGACAGCAAACCAACTATAGAATACTAGAGACGGTTGAATCCTAACATGAAAGAGCTGCTGAAGAAGAAAATTCTGAAACTTTTAGATGCAGGTCATCTACCCCATTTCGGATAGCCAGTGGGTAAGTCCGGTACATGTGGTACCGAAGAAAGGAGGAATGACAGTAGTAAAGAATGAAGACAACGAGTTGATCCCGACAAGAACCGTTACTGGGTGGCGCATGTGTGGACCTGCTTGATTCAATTCTTGTTAATAGACTCATGATCTGATTTTCTCAAACTGGATCATGATTAGCTCAAGGAAATATCTGACTTGGTTGTATGCTTTCAACTTGAATAACTTCTTTCATACTTGTTATGTGTTGCATATTATTTTATTGCTTGAGGACAAGCAAATATTTAAGTCTGGGAGTATTTGATGCCTTGTATTTTGGTACTATTTTCTGATATTATTTTATCACTAAATAAGGCATATTCTAGTGCTTTTATATAATTTTCAAGCTTATTTACTTGCTTTGTTCAGAATCTTCATTTTTCCTTGTGTTTGTGCAATTTCAACTAAAATCACTCATTTTTGGAGCATTTTAGACATTTTAAAGTCATAGGGTGATTCCTTACATGGAGACGAGGACGCACGTCAAATTTGGGCCCAATCGGAGCTACTTTGAAAAATACGGCCAGGTGAACCCCACAAGATTCACTGATGCTTTCACCGGATGTCTGAAAGTTCATAGAATACTTCACCACCTAGTGAACGGGTTCACCCGTGATCGCAACTGGGCAGTCCGACCTTCATTCAATGTTGTGATACTTGTATTATTTATTGCACATAATAAATAGCCAACAATTTAGGTAGAAGTGACACGAAAATGCTTTCTAATAGCATCGATTATTTGAAAGTGAATTTTAAAGTTCAATGAAAAGATGTTATTATCAACACTGCCAAAATGTTGTTAGAAAGGTATTCATAGTGAATAACTTCATCAGGGGCTAGCGTTGAACTATACTAGAGAACATGAGATGTTATTATATGTTATATATTAGCATCGAAAGTAGATCATTGTATCCACATTATTATGATATTAGTTAATACATTTTACAGGGAATAAAATAAAGAATACATGATAGCGATCCGCAATTGCACGGATTTATCAAAGTAATAAAAAGATATCGTTCCTGACGAGGACTACGTAGCTAAGTACTGACTTCTCAATATGTTTGAATTTAGGTGGAATCAATACTTGGTTGTTCTAACTTCTAAGCACGACACAAACTCAGAACAGCTTTTTAAAGGACTTGAATTCTAAAGCATCGGGAATTCATGGGTTCGCCACACTGATAAACATGAATCGTGTAAAAATAACTCAGTCAATAAACTTATCTATCCTGAAAGGTACTTTTCCTAAGGTACATATCACTTCCTCCTGGAGCATGATATGGTATCTAATTAGATTAACTCCCTACTCTCGTGACAATTAACCTAACTAGAACCCTTAAGTTCTATGAAAAGTAGGTTAATCCCATCAAACGAATCCGAACTACTCCCGTGATCGGATTCGTAGGTTTAATCAAAATAGATCAGACTTTAGCGATTCACCTCTCGGTCCTTCTCGCAACGTCTAAGACGTAAAGTTACTTGGCTAGGGTAATTTACGGGATATATGCAATTTCAATCAAATCAGGAAGATAAAATTATATTAAAAGAGCAAAAGTATAAATTAATCCATGCAAATCAGTGGGCTACGCCCAATCAATCCCGAAAAGGTATCTAATCGCTCATATTATCAAGAGAATACATGTTTTTTATGAATAAGAAAGATCTCATAGGAATCGCAAAGAAATCACAAAAAAATGATGAAACCGTCTTCTCCTCAGTCTGGAGATGAGGATTGAAGGATCAATCGTCGAAATTGTATGAAATCTCGCCGGAATATGCTTCGAAATCAAGTCGTCGCCCTTGTTGTCGCCGCTGCTCGTGTTCGTCCGACTAGAAGCTCCTTAACCCTCCAAAAATCCCATCTTTTATAGTTGGACCGGTTTAGAACTCATCAGGGAATGGTTCCGCGAAGTCTGGTTTAATTCTGGTTTGAATCGGTGAAGAGACAAGTGAAAAACTGGTCGGGCGGAAGTTTTTACGGCCTGTGATACGTTTACGGCTGAGGCCATAAATGTTTCTGTGTATAATGCTTTCGGTCACAGAAAGTTTCACGACCCATGATAGAATTACGGCTTCACCCGTGAAAGTTTCTGTTCATTCCGACACTTAGCCGTTTTCAACTTCCGTTCGTCGTTGCGTTCACGGTTGAATCCATATTTACGGCCAAGGCCGAAAAAGTCTTGTTCTTCACTGTTTTTGCCCCAAATTCGTCGTAAAGGCTCGTGATCTCCTTGGGAATCATGCTTTGGCTTCAAAACTCTCGAAATCCTTCATTTTTACATCATTTTACCTACATTTTCATAAAAACTAAGAAAAGTGAAGATTCCATACAAAGTAATGCAAAAGCACTAAAAATAACACAATATCATACAACTAAGCCCAAAATATAATCTAAAATATAGGTGAAAATATGGTGTAAATGCAATTCATCAATACACAACTTAGGAAATTGCATTGTGAATAGGATTATTATGTGTTCTGTGTGCATCCATGAACTACTACCTACAACTCAGATAGAAAGCAAAATTGACATTTCTTTAGCAATTTAAATTAGCATGTTTTTACCAAATCCTTTTTAGCCATCATGCTAATATAAGCAGCATGCAAAAATGAATCTGAAAATAGAGTTTGAACCGCGCTTCTTATTAAACTTAAACTCTGAACATCCATGGAATGTGGAGTTTCTGTCCATTTGTTTTGGTGAATTTAACTTATGTACTTATGCTTTTCGATACAATCATGCATCCTATTTTGGTTAAATTATAGTAATATTTGATGCAGCGATTATTTGGCACCCGAGTACGCAATGAAAGGTCAACTAACTAAAAAAAGCTGACGTATACAGTTTTGGAGTCCTTGTTCTCGAAATAATTAGTGGCAAAAGTAATTTAAGGTCGAGCTCCGAAATAGGAAAACCACTCGTGGAATGGGTAAGGACTAATTTTCAAAGAGGCATACACCTCCCTTGCGCCATTTTTAATCATCTTAGGTAATATGTTACAGTGTTTACTCTCTTAGCAGTACTGTCATCTTTCCTTTTAATAACACAATCTTAAATGTGTCGTTAGCAAAGAATAAAAGCTCAGTTGTAGCATAGCATTGATACATATGACCAATAAATCATATGGATCAGAACTTTAAACCATGATTGTTAGTAAAGCTTGATATGATCCTATTCTCAAAGCTATTCATACATTTAAATTGAGAATAATTCTTGTACATTGAACGTGGGATTAACTGGAGCATCCTTTTTCATGAGTTTTATCATTGCTTACTTTTAAATTTTTCACTAATTCCGAGAGAGAAAATGGATTTGATTTTGTAAACCTTAACGGTGCTTGTGTGCCTACTCTTTGTCCTTCTCTCATAGATTTGTTGACGTAAAATTTTATATAGACCTTTATTTAAATAAAGATTATGAAATAATAAAACTTGAAATATATATTATGAAGAGAGTTAGAAAAATAGAACCAGAAGGCGCGTTGCAGTTTGTCCTTAGGTGAAAATTTGGGCTCTCGTACGAGTTAAATCTAGATTAAACACACACGATACAATTGGGTATTAGAGGTGAGCATTTGGTGCGGTAAAATCGGTTTTTACCGATTACCGAATATTTTGGTAAATTCAGTTTCGGTTTCGGTTTTAAGTTTTAGTAAATTTCGATTTTCGGTTTTTGGTTCGGTTTTTTTTTTGGTTCGGTAAAAAACCGAATTTACCGATATATATATTAAAATATATAATATATATTAAAAAATAAAATATATTATATTATATTTTTATTTTATTATAGTATAATTAGTTACTAAAAGTATAAAATCTATTATCTAATACTTAACAACCTAATTACTAATCATATAATTAACTAAATCATTAATAATTAAACTTTTGGTAATTTACTGAATTTACCGAATTTTTTCGGTAAATTCGGTTCGGTAAAATTTTGGTTTTTACAAAATTCGGTTCGGTTTCAGTTTTTAAAAATTTGGTAAAAAAATTTCGTTAAATTCGGTTTCAGTTTTCACCGAATGCTCACCCCTATCAGGTATTCCTCTCCTACGGGCACGACCGTGAAGAAGATGATTAGATGCCCTTTCAATAATTGAGCAGCAGAAAACCAAAGTAACCAAGGAGAAAATCAAGAAGAGATCAACAGATTGTTATATCATCTCTCGGCCGAGACTTGACCGCCTTGTTATAGGCTTTGTTAATAATTAACATTAACAAATGTTAATTAAACATTCTAAATTAAATTGAATTCATCATTCAATCGGCTTACCGATGAATTCAATTTAATTTGATCGGTTAAAGTCAATGAATTGAATTGAGAATTCATTGACACCGAAACTGAAAACAATTGGTTAATTTAATTCCAATTGCTTTCAGCAATTGCTTTTGACACTTAAAGGAAAACTTGGTTGACTTATGTTGACCGAGTGTTAAAGAAAGCAAAAGGTAATTCATTTTTTAAATTTTACTCTAACAATCCCCACAAAATTTTAAAAATAAATAATTAAATTTAAAAACAAAATTTTAAAAATAAATAATTAAATTTAAAAAAAATAAAATAAAATTGCTGCTAAATACTTATATCATGCGGTTAGTAAAGTGCACTTAAAGGCATAACCTTTACTTAGTGAAAATATTTTTATCTGAAGGAAAATTAGTGAACTAGTCTTGAATTATTTTCCTTTGACCCAGAATAGAATAAATCCACACACAATACAGGGTATGTCTGATCGCGGGGTTGCGCATTTTTGGCCATGCGCGTGTATCTTCATGAGAGCTTATGAGAGTTGTCTATGTCCTCAGCTGCGGCCGTATACGGACTCTCTCATATATGAAGTTTTCTACAAGGGATGAGTGTAGAGGCTCATCTTATAGTATTTAACCACTTTGGAAAATTTTTCTTTCCTCTACAATATAAGCACAAATTTATCCTCAAGAATGGGGGTGTAGAGTATTAACTTTATCACATAAAATTTTATACACCGTGGAGTTTTATAATTTTATTTTTCAAAGTGCTTATTGGCCAGTTAATCAGCTTGTTATTACCACATTGAACCTCCTTTAAGGGATCTCCTATTACAGAGGTTGGGTTCCCAACGCTAAAAGACTTATTTATAGACTAATTCTCATTCCTCTCGATACTTCTAGGATCTTTGTCCTAGGCAAGTCTTTGGTCAAGCCATCAACTATGTTGTGCTCAGTCTTTACAAAAGAATGAGCTACAACTCCATGAGAGCCCATCCATCTAATAGATTTTTGTCTAATTTTTATATGGTGACTCATTTTAGTATTTATTAGTTTCTTTTTATAAAATTCTATTATTGTTTGTAAATCACAATGAATAGAGATAGGAGCTAAAGGAGTAGAAGAGAATGGAAGATAAGAAATTAAGTTTTTAAGCCATTCGGCTTCTATACAAGTGGTATCCAAAGCCACTAATTCTGCTTCCATGGTGCTCCTAGCAATTATAGATTGTTTAGAAAATTACCATGTGATGGCACTTCCACCTAATATAAACACATAGCCTGAAGTAAATTTAATATCCTTAGAATCAGATATCCAATTGGCATCACTGAAACCTTTTAATACAAAAGGAAATCTAGTAAATTTCAAACCATATGAAATTGTGCCCTTAAGATATCTGTATACTCTATCTAGAGCAGCAATACTTATATCATGAGCAGCAATTTCAATTTTTTTAATAATGTTATTAAGTTTATGAAAATTTTAATTCCAATTAATTACTATGCTTTGATTTCAGTAACGTGTCTAGTTTATTTCAATCAAAAGTTACTGTAAGTATTAATTAAGTTACTATAATGTAATTATGCTACAAAATTTTACTGTAGAAGAATTAAAAAAAAAACAATTAGTGTTAGCATTAAATGCTAGCATTTCTCAAAAAACGTTAGAAGCTAACGCTACTCAATTAATCCAATTAACAATTGAATTAAAAGGGTTAGATCTAGCCTTCAGAAAGGGTTGGAAAAAATCTCATGCGTGAGAGATGAGAGTGGCCTCCTCTTTTCCCTTATATCTTTCTTCTTCCTTTTATTTTTTTTTCTTGGACCTTTGCTTTTGCTGTTTATTGCTGAAAGGATGTCTAATCAACTTCTCCACGATCGTGCCCGCAAGAGAGGAATATCCGATTGTATCTTGGGTGTTCAATCCGGATTTAACTCGCATGAGAACTCAGATTTTCATCTAAGATTGTTGATCTAATATTTTATGCAGACATTTATTTAAGTAGAAATTAAAACATAGATTATGAAGCAATATAACTTGAAAATTATATTACAAAGAGAGTTAAAAAGATAGAACCTAGAAGCATGTTGCGGCTTGTCCTTAGGTGAAAATCCGAGCTCTCGTGCGAGTTAAATCTGGATTGAACACCCAGGATACAACCTAGTATTCCTCTCATACGGGCACGACCGTGGTGAAGTTGATCGATCGCGTTTTCAGTAATTGAGGAGTAGAAAACCAAAATAACCAAGGAGAAACAAGAAGAGATCAAGAGATTGTTATATCATCTCTCGGCCGAGACTTGATAGCCTTGTTATAGGCTTTGTCTAACGGCCACTTAATGTTAACGTTAACAAATGTTAATAGTTAACGTTAACAAATCTTAATTAAACATTCCAAATTAAATCAAATTCAATTTAATTTGACCGGTTAAAGTCAATGAATTGAATTGAGAATTCATTGACACCGAAACTGAAAACAATTGGTTAATTTAATTTAATTCCAATTGCTTTCGGCAATTTCTTTCTGCAATTGACACTTAAAAGGAAAACTTGGTTGACTTATGTAGACCGAGTGTTAAAGAAAGAAAAAGGTAATTCATTTTTTTAAAATTTTACTCTAACAATTCCCTACAAAATTTTAAAAATAAATAATTAAATTTAATAAAATAATAAAATAAAATTGTTGCTCAATACTTATATCATGTGGTCAGTAAAGTGCACTTAAAGGTATAATCTTTACTTAGTGAAAATATTTTTATCTGAAGGAAAAATAGTGAACTAGTCTTGAACTATTTTCCTTTGACCCAAAATAGAACAAATCCACACACAATATAGGGTATATCTGATCGCGGGGTTGCGCATTTTTGGCCGTGCGCGTGTATTTTCATGAGAGCTTCTGAGGGTTGTCTATATCCTCAGTCACGGCTGTATACAGACTCTCTCATATAGGAAGTTTCCTGCAAGGGATGAGTGTAGAGGCTCATCTCATGGTAAGTGACCACTTTGGGAAGTTTTCCTTTCCTCTACAATATAAACACAAATATATCCTCAAGAATGGGAGTGTAGAGTATCAACTATATCATATAAAATTTTATACACCGTAGAGTTTTATAATTTTATTTTTCAAAATGCTTATTGGCCAGTCAATCAGCTTGTTATTACTACATTGAACCTCCTTCAAGGGATCTCCTATTACAGAGGTTGGCTTCCCACCGTTAAAAGGCCTATTTACAGACTAATTCTCATTCCTCTTGATACTTCTAGGATCTTTGTCCTAGGTGATGAAGGATGAAATCCTAAGCCCTAGATCACCTTAGGTATGTAGCTCAAGCAAGGAAATGGTAAATGAGGTATTAGTAATGGGTTGGAAAGATTGCACCTAGGCCCCCTTAAGGGAAGGGGGCCGAACCCTTTCTGAATCCTCCAAGGCAGGGAGCTTCGGCTGCACATTCTCAAGAGATGGATGACGACCCTTCTGGTGTGATTTCAACTTTAGCCGAGGGTTGGTTGCTTGGAGTTGGCTCTCGGCAATGAAACAGTAACACTTGGTGCTGGATGAGCATGGATGGTCGGCAAGGAGTATGCAGGGGATGATTGAGGGATGGTAATCGAAAGGGGAGCAAGCTTAACCCAAAGAGGAGCAAGCTCAACTCTCACAGACGCAAACATAGATTTCAGATTCAAAATGTTTCAGAGTGAAGTGTGAAAGTGAGACATGCGCAAGCTTAAAACCTAAGTTTCCCAACGTTACACTCTTGTGACCCTTGGCATTCCTAGCTGAGGCGGTGTGATGATACACATGCTGATTGTGGTCTTGTAGCCGTTGGAGAAGGTGTGTGTGGCTTGTGTTGGTTGGGCTGAAGAGATGTCTTGCATTGGATGTTGGAATGAGCTGAGTGTGAACCGAGTGTTGGACTGATGTTGGGCTGATGTTGAATGGGTTGGATGCGGGCTCACTTGAGTTGGAGCCGGCTTGAGTTGAATGTTGAGTTGATGATGATTGAGCCATGCCAAGGTCACAATACCGTTGGTAAACTAGGTGCTTGCATGTGCAATACATGTGTGCATAAGACCTAGGCTAAAGCAACCTATTACATCCACTAAAACAAAAATTAAGGCTTCAAAGTAAAACCTAGGCTAATCCTAGCTACAACATAAACATCAAATTCTGAAAGTAAAGTAAAGTCTTGTAACAACATTACAACAACAAGATGCAGGAAACTACAAGTTCTCAAAGTTTATCACGTTTCAAATATTTAAGTGTTCATCCCATATCAAATTGGGGTCTTCTTAATCCTTGTGGATCTCCTCGGATGTGTCCCTACATCACTAGGCAAGCCTTTGGTCAAGCCATCGACTATGTTATGCTCAGTCTTTACAATAAAAAAAAGCTACAAGTCCATGAGAGTCCAACCGTCTAACAAACTTTTGTCTATTTTTTATATGGTGACTCATTTTAGTATTTATTAGTTTCTTTTTACAAAATTCTATTGCTGCTTGTGAATCATAATGAATAGAGATAGGAGCTAAAGGAGTAGAAGAGAATAGAAGAGAAGAAATTAAGTTTTTAAGCCATTTGGCTTCTATACAAGTGGTATCCAAAGCCACTAATTTTGCTTCCATGGTACTCCTAGCAATTATAGATTATTTAGAAGATTGTCATGTGATGACACTTCCACCTAATATAAACATATAGCCTGAAGTAGATTTAATATCTTTGGAATCAGATATCCAATAGGCATCACTAAACCTTCTAATACAAAAGGAAATCTAGTAAATTCAAACCATATGAAATTGTGCCCTTAAGATATCTGAATACTCTATCTAGAGCAGCAATACTTATATCATGAGCAGCAATTTAAATTCTTTTAATCATTAAGTTTATGAAAATTTTAATTCCAATTAATTACTATGCTTTGATTTCAGTAACGTGTCTAGTTTATTTCAATCAAAAGTTGCTGTGAGTATTAATTAAGTTACTGTAATGTAATTATGCTACAAAATTTTACTGTAGAAGAATTAAAAAAAAACCAATTAGTGTTAACGTTAAATGCTAACATTTCTCAAAGCTGAAAAACGTTGGCAGCTGACGCTACTCAATTAATCCAATTAACAATTGGATTAAAAGGGTTAGATCTAGCCTTCAGAAAGGGTTGGAAAAAATCTCATACGTGAGAGATGAGAATGGCCTCTTTTTTTCCTATTTCTTTCTTCTTCCTTTTATCTTTTATCATGGATCTTTGCTTTTGCTGCTTATTACTGAAAGGACGTCCAATCAACTTCTCTACGATCGTACCCACAGGAGAGGAATACCCGATTGTATCCTGGGTGTTCAATCCGAATTTAACTCGCACCAGAGCTCGAATTTTCACCTAAGATTGTTGATCTAAAATTTTATGTAGACATTTTTATTTAAATAGAAATAAAAATAAAGATTATGAAGCAATAAAACTTGAAAATTATACTACGAAGAGAGTTAGAAAGATAGAATTCGGAGGCACGTTGTGGCTTATCTTTAGGTAAAAATCTAGGCTCTCGTGCGAGTTAAATCTGAATTGAACACCTAAGATACAACCAGATATTCCTCTCCTATAGGCAAGATTGCGGAGAAGTTGATCGGATGCCTTTTTAGTAATTAAGCAACATAAAATCAAAGTAACAAGAAATTATTATATCATCTCTCTCGTCCGAGACTTGGCAACCTTGTTATTGGCTTTGTCCAACGGCCACCAACGTTAACTAATGTCAAATGTTTAATAGTTAACGTTAACAAATGTTAATTAAACATTCCAAATTAAATCGAATTCAATCGGCTTACCGATGAATTCAATTTAATTTTATCGGTTAAAGTCAATTAATTGAATTGAGAATTCATTGACACGGAAACCGAAAACAATTGGTTAATTTAATTCCAACACTTAAAGGAAAACTCGGTTGACTTATGTTGACCGAGTGTTAAAGAAAGAAAAAGATAATTCATTTTTAAAAATTTTACTCTAACAAGATTCACGCAAGTATATACTCCAAGCTGGTAAATAAAGAAAAGGCTGTGTAACTTTTGTTATTGCTCTTATACTTGCCGCACCTTTGCTTCTCCCAACAACGATTACCGCCCAAAGATTGTTTGTTCATTTGTTCATAACATGATGACATGCTTCACTGCAGACACAGGATTCTTGAGTCATCCCACCCACTAATAGATGCAAGTTTTTGCAGGCACGGGAGCTTTTCGAGGGAAAGAGGCTGACTGAGCAGAGGCCATCCATGTCCCCAAGTTGTAGAGAAGTTATCTAAGCCGATAAAGCTCAACGACCAGTGGAATAGGGGGGAGAAGCAGAAGAAGAAAGAGGAACAAAAAGAAAAAAAAGAAGAGAGACCCCGCTCTCCGCGTACCGTGGCTGTATCTTACTCTCCTTCTTCTCCTCCTTCCCCTTCTTCCCGCTTTCCGCGTACCGTGGCTGTGGCTGTATCTTACTCTCCTCCTTCTCTTCCTTCCCCTTCTTCCCGCTTTCCGCGTAACGTGGCTGTATCTTACTCTCCTCCTTCCCCTCCTTATTCCTCTTTTGTCTCTTTCAACACCTTTATTTTCCTCACGTTCCTTCTACTTCATCTTGCTACTTTTCTCTTACCCATCGTTACTTTTCTCTTACTCATCTTTATTTTTCTCCTACTCATTGTTACTTAACACATTCATCCTCTTACTCATCATATCATTACTTTGTTTAAAATTCCGAAATCACTGGACAATCACACGTGACAGGAGAGAATATTGAAGTATTGGAATCATCCGAATGACACAAAAAGACATTCATTACACAACTATTCAAAATTAATATTATATTTCATGTGTCTGAACCTGTACTTAGTAGCTTACGAGTTTTTTTTGCGTTTAGTTTCCTTTTACAATGTGTATTAACAATATACATGTTAACCATTGAGCAACGCAGATGGTTACAGAGATTTGACTTGTAAAAGCCAAAGTCAAGAATTTGACTTTTATTGTAGATAAATTTGCGTAGCCTTTAATTGAGAATAGCTGTGTCGAGATTTTACATTCTGAATCCTGTGGGTTATGTCTCTGCGATGCATAACTCGAGAGCATCAATAGAACTCCGCCGGTCCTTAGTGTTGTAGGAAAGCCGAAATATACTGCTGAATTATACCAGCATGTTTCGGGATATAACCAGGTGAACTGTCCTTGGTCATGGTCTCATTCTACATAAAAAATCCACACATATGTCATAAGGCAAAGATTCAGCCCTTATATAGGCTAAATTTGATTTTCTACCTAAGATACAATTAGGGTTGCTCTTTCTACCAAATAGTGGAAATGCTAGTCTCTTTTAACCTTAAGTAGCATAAGGAAATAAATAAACTTGAGATGTGGACCTCAAGAACAATGGAAAAAGAGAGAATAATAGCATTCATTTCTCTCTCTATTTAGAAAAAAATTTCCTAGGCAAGGGCTCTGCTGAGGATTCTTCAGCAAGGCAAGGTAGCCTAAGATTCGAGAACATAATCTTGAAGAAGACCAAATTTCACAAATCTTAAAGTACAGCTAGCCCCGTTAATGTCTCATTACTTGATACTATAACTAACCCAAGTTAGTTTTGAGTATTGTATTAACCTGCATGCTCTCTCTCTCTCTCTCTCTCTCTCTCTCTCTCACTCACTCTCTCGCCTCTCACCGAATATGCGAAAAATTTTTTTTTGCCAACGCTGACCTTTCACTGAAAAGTAATGCTTGGTGTTTTTTTCCTTTTGTAGGGTCGCATTCTTCTTCGTAGCGTCATAGCAGGTAACAGGTTGAATCCGCAAAAATGCATGTTTTCGTTAGTTGCTTATAGAAAGTTAATCATGTCTCCTTCACACTTTCTAGTTGAAGCCAGGTGTAGTCTAATTAAGAAGATCTTCTAAGAAATTATCAAAGAAACCATATAATTGTATAATTAAACTCATATAGTGTTGTAATATTTTTATCATGGGTATGCTTTATTTTATAGAAGATAAAGTCTATCATACTGTGGATAAGCTATACTTTATCGTGGATAGAGCTACTATTATGGTGCATAGACTCTATTTCATAGTAAATAAACTCTAATAGTATTGTCATATTTTTATTATGGATAGAGCTTAACCTATTGTGGATAGACTATATTATACATGAGATAGAGTCTACCATGTATGAGCTATACTTTATCATGGATAGAGTCTCTACTAAGTGGATAGACTTTATTCCACACTGAATAGACTCTATTTTATAGTAGATAAAGTCTATCCTACCATGGATGGACTTTATTTTATTATGCATAGAGTTTATTTCATAATAGATAGAGTCTTCCTATCATGGATAAAGCTTAAGCTATTGTGGATATACTCTATTATACATGAGATAGAGTCTCTATCATACAGTGGATGAGCCCTACTTTATCGTGGATAGAACCTATACTATGGTGGATAGAGTCATCCTATCATGAATATACTCTATTTTACATGAGATAGAGTCTATCCCTACCATGGATGAACTCTACTTTATCATGGATAGAACCTTTGCTATGAAGGATCGACTCTATCCACGATCTTGGACAATTTATCCATGATCATGGACTACCTATCCACGATGAGGATAATATGTGTGAACCCTAATTTCAATTGAGTCGGGGCTAAAATGCATACATCAACTATCATAGATAGTCTATCCACGATAGGGATACCATGTGTACACCCTAATTTTAGTTGTATCAAGGCCAAAATGTATGTATTCACTATCATGGACTGTCTATCCACAATGGGGATACCATGTGAGAACCCTAATTTTAGTTGAATCAAATCTAAAATGCATATATCCACGATCATGGACTATCTATCTACAATGGAGATACCATGTGTGAACCCTAATTTTAGTTGAATTAAGTCTAAAATGCATGTATTGACGATCATGTACACTCTATCCACGATCATGGACACTCTATCCACTATCATGGATTTTCTATCCACAATCATGGATACTCTATCTATGATAGGGATACCATGTGTGAACCCTAATTTTAATTGAATCTGGGCTAAAATACATGTATCTACAATCATGGAATGTCTATCCACCATGGGGATATCATGTGTGAATCATAATTTCGATTAAATCTAGGCTAAAATGCATGTATCTACGATCATGGACACTCTATCCATGAATGAGATACTACGTGTGTAGTGTGTATCCACGATAATTTCAAATAACTTGACTTACCAACTAAAGTTATTAACCTTAAACACTAAGTCTGAGTGACCGGTAATCTATTGATATTTTCTTGTGTCAAATCTCGTCAAAGAAGAAAATGTAGAAATCATTAACAACTAAGATTCAATAGCCAGGAAATACAAAATATGCAGAGAAAATATCAAATGAAAAAAATCTCACCTGATTCGATGAGACGGATATGGTCAGGGTTAGCTGGGAAAGAGTACAGTGACAACCTGCAACAGATAGGAATGAGGTTTTAGTCGAGCGGGAAGAGGGCGAACAAGGGATTTGAATGAGATTTTCTAGTTATAGTTAGGGTTTCGTCGAGCACGAGGGTTTCGCCGAGAACAAGGGTTTCACCCATGAAGGAAATGGGGGTTTAGTTGTGCACAAGAAGTAGAACTTGTGGTATTTAAGCACAAGAAAGAGAGAGATCTTATGCAAATGAGGAACAGACTACTAGGGTGTAATCAAATGTTTAATTGAAATAATAAAATCCAATGCTGAATTAATCCAATTACATACCACATAGGGACTACTAAAATCATTTAATGTAGGGCAACAGACTTGTTTTTCCAGTCTTCTACCCCATTGAACATATCTTTAAAATAAGAAAAAGTAATTAAAACATTATCTAGTAAGATCCCCTTAGGCTTCTATTAGAAATGAGTGACCTGTTTAGAACTCAACAAAGAGTTTGATTTGAATAATTTCTGTTACACCCCAAAGCGCCACTCGGGACCCATGCCGAGAATTCCGGCCTCGGGGCGCAACAACACTGTACCTGACAGAATATCTCAAGAACCAAGAGGTACATGACAGATAATAATAACATAGATAAGAGGCCAGCCCGGACCAAAATATCCAGATACAGAAATAACACACAAAAGACTAACGTAGCGGTCAAAAGTCATATTGGTCCATGATCAGATAATACTACAATCCAACAAAAAATACAACCATCATAAGCGACAACAGAAACCATACATGCAATGAAATAAATAAGACGACACAAGATGGTGAACAGCTACCTATCTAACTACGGTGCACTAGCAGGAGCATAACCCAGACCTAGAGGCAAGGTGAAGGGGGGTTAGCCGGGTGGCTAAGTAGGGATTAACAATTAAGATGGTGCATAATAGAATAAGGAAAACTCCAGCAATAGTAAGTAAAGTGAACAGTACGCAATATCAATATATAACGCAACTAAAACAACTACTAATAAATACAACATGCAAGTGTGAAAACCGGAGTTGTGCCAAGTATCCTGAAGGACCCGCACTTAGAGAGTGGTTCCAAACCGCCAGCTTTGCAGTAGGGAATGACTATCCGTTGATAACCCGCCAGTGTAGCGTCCTACACCTAATCACCCCAAGGTTCGCATAAAGCGGCAACCCCGCCTGTGACCACAAAGGCCTGTAGCCCATGATACAATCAACCCATGGCTACTAACAATGGGAATATCCAACAGATCCCGGAAGGCAGACTATATCAATCAGGTCAATCCGGTACACATCCAACCGAATATAAAACACACGGTGGCTGGCAGAACAGCCAAAACATATATGTACAGCATATAAACGATATCAAACTAGATATCATGCAATCGAAACACAAAACCAGAACGCATGCAAGCATCAACATGTATCAATGGCAGGTACTAGAGCACAACGGAATATCCGAAAGTAATAATCAAATTTTTATTGACAAGAAGTAGGTGCCACTACCTAATGCATTGATTCAGCACCGCAACAAAGGGAGGAGGTTAGATCCCTACTTGATTACTGTAGGTCTGAGCTAGAACCAACCAGATAATCGTCCGACTTAATCCGCACGCACAACTCGGGGTCACAGGTACAATCGTCAGAGTTCGCCGGAAAGTTCACCGGTGGTGATCGCCAGAATAGTAACTTCGGTGGCGGGACAGAGCTTTCCGGTAGCTGAAGTGAAGCCGACGCCAAGAGGAGCTCAGCCATATAGTTCGTTCTGCAAAAGGGCACCGGAGTTGCCAAAAAAGGTCAGAAAACCACCGGTGGCACTACTTGTGTACGTTGCCAGAGCTAGGGGAGAAAACGCATCAAAAATGGCTAGGAGGGAGAGGAAAACTATCGCCGGCGCAGTGGAGATGTAGTCGACGCAGGAAGGGAGGAGGACTGCCGGCGTAGAGAGGAACGCAAGAGCACGATGCGTCCGTCGCCAAACCAATACTCGCGAGCGGAAGTGGAAAGTTGACACCGGAATCAATCGCTGGGTCTAGGGATTCATCGTCGCCGACACCTGATCTGGACGGAGGAGTAGTCGGACGCAAGGGGAATGAGGGAAGAGGAAACCGAAGTCGAAGGCAAGGAGCTGCTTTCATTGTTCGATGATGGGGAGAAGGATGTGTAGCTCGGTCACGCGTGCACAGTGCCAAGACTGAAAAAAATGGGAACGCGTGATGGTTCTGTCACATCATTCCCATTATTTAATACTATTTCATTTTAAAATCTACCATCGTTTGTCCGCTTGTGTCGCGGACGTAACATTATTCCCATCTTCAAAGAATTTGGTCCCCAAATTCCAAACATATTTATTAATGGTAAACAAACAAACAGGATTACATAAGTGATAATACAACAATCACTCGTTCAATTCCGGAAACAGATCCGGATGTCTCCTCATGAACTCATCCTCACTCTCCCAAGTAGCCTCGCTCTCAAGATGATTTTTCCATTTGACTTTAATCAGACTGATCACTTTACTTGTGATACGTTGATTGTTGATTTTGTTTTGATAATCTTTTGTGATATCCCATGGCAATATATTTCTAATTTTATTCATTGAATAATATCCTACTGATAGTGACAATTGTTCATAATTTTTTAAGAAATTTTTGAAGTTTGCGCAGCGATCATGGCCTGGCCGTGTGTGCCATCACGGTCGTGATCGTCTCGTAGATTCCAGCCTAGATCACTACAGTGAACACGGGCATGCCTTGCTGATGATCATGGCCATGTCTTCACTTAGTGAAATTTGACGAGCCGAACACGGCCGAGTCTTGCGCGCACGCATGCCTGTTTTGTGTCTGTTGGTGTATATGCCCTTAGACCCGTTGTTAGTCTAGTTTGTACTCTTGATGTTGATATTTAATATATCATTATGGAATTGTCGTTATTATGTTATGTTTACATCTGCGGTTATGTACATGGATAATAATGTCCCTGGAGACAGATTGTATATGTGCTCAAACGGTGTGTCCCCAATCGATTACCTGAGTGGATAAGGGACAGCTCTGGTACATGTGAGACTGGTATATGGGCTGGTTACGCATGGGGTGCTAACGCAGGCATATGGGTATATCAGTGGTGGATATACTGGACCGACCCGCTGTGAGGCTCTGACTTGGTGTCATGAGTTAACCTCACAAGTGACAGGAGATGCATTGATCCCTTGACTTGAGGTCATTGACTCTTCTGTATGGTTAGGAACATGCTTTGATACAACCTAACGCCTCGCCGTAGCAGAGAGGTCATAACGGTTGTCATTGGGTATATGACGACCCATATGAGAAGATCAATGGAAAGACATAGGATTTGCCCCTTCCTACGGGAAGCTTGATATCCACGGGGCCACCCTATGGTTGCATGACTGAAAGTGTATGGTCATACCCAGGTGAAAGCCTGATTTAGTCAAGACCATGAGATTGGGTGAAAACAAAGTGGTGACACACTTTGTCCAATCGGATATCAGTTCGGCCAAGAGACTATAATGCATCGGTATCTTGTTGCGATGATGGGGATGTCGATGTGATATCCATTCCAAAGACTTGGGTAGCAGCGATGCACTGCTAGGTGCCAATCACTGCTTGTGATGACTCGGTTCATCATTGCCAACGTCTGAGGAACCTACAGGGTCGTACAACTTGAAATTCGGGTTCTCGCATTGATCGGGTAGCCTATTGATTGAGTTATTGGATAACTCAGATCTGTTTGGGAGAATCCATCAGCACCACTGTGCTGAATGAGATGAAAGGAATCATATGGAGCTAACTTGATTTTTGGGCCTAGTAGGCCAAATGGGCCCAATAGACCCAAGTTGGGTTAATAAGCCAAATGGGCTTAATGAGCCATTTGGGCCAATGAGCCAAGTGGAATGGCGCAAGCTATTTGGAGTGAGCTTGGCGCATTTCCATGAGGTGGACAAACCCAAGTTGGCATCTTCTTAACGTAGGAAGTTTGGAGCTTCTCACTTGGAGAGGATGAATCTACTTGGGCGAAATGGGCTTTACCTCTTGAAGAGGTGTGTCTCTTCATGAAGAGGTGAATGAACTTGGGCGCATGGGACTTGGAATGGGCGAATTGGGTTTTACCTCTTGAAGAGTTGTGCCTCTTCACTTGTGAAGAGGTGCACCTATTCATGGGTATATAAACCCCCTTCCTCCCCCCTTGTTGTGGTTGTTGCGTTGTTGCCTTCTCGCCCTTTGTCCCCTTGTCACCACTCCTAAAAAGAGGGAGAGGAATGTTCGCCCATTGCCTCTCTTCTTCCCTTTAGTGAGTTAGGAGCTTTGGAAGTTCCTTGGCGCCCTGCTCTCCAAAGTTGGACTTTGGATTCGGTTGATTCCTGTTTGGATCTTGGTGGAGTGCTTCAAGAGTTGGACTCCGACGAAGCTCCATCTCCTCTAGAGTTGGCGCAAGTGATTGAGGAAGTCTCCCAAAGGCGTGGATCTTCTTCCCGAGGCTAGCATCGGGCGTGGAAGAAGAGGACTCGAGGATCGGCTGTGTGCGAGACTGCAGAGGACACACCTTTGGGCGCCTGCATCGCATCCATCATCTTCTTTGCAAGGTATCATCTCCTACTCACCGTGTCGATCTCCTCGCAAGACTCGATCTTCTGGGTTTTTGGGACTGGCCTGTTTCAGGGATTGCTTCCGCTGTGCTTGTCTGCAAAATTTTAAAATCCCCGGGGTTTCCCAACAGTGGTATCAGAGCCATCTTGCGAACTCGAACGGTGTTTTATGCTTTTATTGTATGCTCGCATGCCATCTGAAATTTTTTGAAAATTTGCATATGCGCATGGATTTTTCTAAGTAAGAAAAATTGTAAGTTTTTCGTTCCTAACATCTACTCGATCTCTTTGGTTTTCGCTTTCTTCACATGGTGGGATAGACCCACATGTGAGAGAATTAATTTCTCCCCACGCATGTAGGATAAACCTACTATGTGGGACTTCTTGGCAAGTTAAGGATTGCAAGGGTAGGTGGCAAGCGTGCTTGGAGCATGCATGCGTCACTTGTAGACTCCTGGGAGAAACGAAAATCTTAGATTTGCGAACGGACGTTGAGGTTGAAAAACTTATTTTCTAAAAAACTAAAACTGAAGTTTTATGATTTCTTGAGCATATAGAAAAGCATGAGATGATTGTGCATCATGTTGTGGTCATAGTCAAGCCCCTTGTATGCCTGTGATGTATTTATGTGAGGCCTGCGTGCCGCTTTTTCTTTTTGTTTTGTAACCGAACAAAGAAGATTAGGGGTGCATCCCTCATGGAGCTTACATCTTGGCGCATCAACCATGATGGCGCATCTTACTTGGTGGCGCAAGTAAGGGCTTGGCCGAACCTAGGGTTCGAGAGCTATCCCTCTTGGCACAAGCATGATGGCGCATCATGCATGGAGGAGCCACCAAGGTTTTGGCCGAACCCTAGGGTTTGTGTGCTATACCTTGGTGCGGAGGACCTTGGAGCCACACTTAAAGATAAAGTTTAGTGGCGGCTAGGATAGGTCTGGTTGGGGCTTGTCACCTAGGTCAAGCATTGAACATCCTTTGGCATGTGATGGTTCAATGTGTTGATTAGGCTGTGACCACATCGCTTGTTTACTGTTTTCCACTTCAGCTAAAGCATGCCTAGTTGTTTTTTATCGTTTTGTTATCACTATAGGATTGCATGCCTGTAATGTTAGACAAAAGATAAAACTAAGAGGATGAGACCTCAAAAACCCTCAAAAATAATATCAAGTCTGGAATAGCCTTCTGACGCGTAGCCCTCGTCAAACTATCGATCGATGGTGTTGTTCATTGTTTCCACCCTAGTGGACACACCCATCTATCTTTAGGAGGCGTGCGGTGACAATATTTTCCCCAGTCCAGTTAAAATCCTGGACGCGCCTTTGCATTGAATTTGTTGGCCCTGTGCATAACGGTCAGGATAGACTTGACTAGTTTTTCATATGTGGTGGCCACGTGATGGAACTCTAGAGGCAGCCTCGAGAAGTTAAGGTTTTGTGTTGTTCCAGCCCTAGCTGGGCACAAAATGCTTGAACTGTCTTGAGAAAGGGAATTGCCAAGTTGCAATTGGCCGGCGCGCCTACCTTGGGATACATGTGTCACCTCGTGCAGTACATCCTGCCCTAGCGGGACACGAGGCCGTGTGAGGAACAAGGATCCCATCTCACTAGGAAATCTCGGATTTTCCGATTGACTTTGTGGGTTGTCAATTCGATTAAAATAGTGGGAGCCATAATCATTTAATGCAAGTCCAGATTAAATGATTCGAAGTAGTACTAATCTGCTATCTTGGTTGTTGTAGATCAATGGCTATGAACAATAGTAGATGGTCACTGCGATCTATCCTGGAAAAGGACAAGTTGGTTGGATCCAACTTGATGGACTGGTATCGAAACTTGAGAATTATCCTCAGCGGCTGAGAAGGATGCTTTTGATAAGCATCAGGCTGATACTTTGGAGGTTGCTAATTTGATGCTAACCAACATGTCGCCTGAATTTATAGGGCAATATGAATCTAAGAGTGCTTTTGAGACTATTTATAATCTAAGGCAGCTCTTTGATGAATTGGTTGAGCTCAACCCTCCTAAAGTAGTCATTCAGTGTGGTGAACCGAAAGGTTTGACCAAGGAACTGAAACTAAAGATGGAAAGGATCAGGAATGACAGGTGCTATTCATGTGGAGGGCCACCTCACATGTTGAAGGACATGGTGCGACTTCAGAACGAGGAGAAGAGAAGCTGGGCTTCGTCTTCTGGCTCAGGTATTTATGTTACCGAAGTCAACCTTTCTACTTCTATGTCATGGGTATTGGATACCGCATGCGGAGCTCATATTTGTACAAATATGTAGGGGCTCAAGAAAAGTAGATCGGTGCGGCCTGGAGAGATTGACCTACGTGTTGGAAACGGAGCACAGGTTGCTGCTGTTGCCGTAGGACTTTTGACGCTCTCCTTGCCTTCTGGACTTCAGTTAGAGCTAGATCATTGCTATTATGTACCTTCCTTTAAACATTGTATCTATTCCTTGCTTGGCAAGGAAAGGATTTAAATTTGAAATAAAAGAGGACTCTTGTTCTTTTTCATTTGCAAATGTGTTTTATGGGAAGGGTACCTTGTGCAATGGATTATATGTCTTGGACATAAATAACTCTATATGTAACATAAATCACCAAAGGATCAAGCTGAGTGGTTCAGTTGGTGCGTACCTTTGGCATTGTCGATTAGCCCATATAAACAAGAATCGCATTCAACAACTCCATGCAAATGGATTGTTAGATTCAACCTCCTTGGAGGAGTTTGATACTTGCGAGCCTTGTTTATTAGGGAAGATAACAAAAGCGCCCTTCACCAAGATCGGTGAGAGGGCAGGAGGTTTGTTGGATCTCATACATATTGATGTGTGTGGGCCATTCAGTAAACAAACCAGAGGAGGGCACAACTACTTCATCACGTTTACTGATGACTTCAGTAGATACGGTTATGTCTATTTGATGAGACATAAGTCAGAATCCTTTGAGAAATTTAAGGAGTTCAGACATGAAGTAGAGAACCAGCTTGGTAGATCTATTAAGACTCTTCGATCAGATCGTGGTGGAGAGTACCTGAGCGGTGAGTTCTTTGACTATCTTAGAGAGTGTGGGATTCTATCCCAACTCACTCCTCCTGGAACACCTCAATGGAATGGTGTGTCTGAAAGGAGAAATCGAACTTTGTTGGACATGGTTCGATCTATGATGAGTCATGCAACTCTACCTCCGTCGTTTTGGGGCTATGCACTTGAGACAGCTTCTCTCATACTGAATAATGTTCCATCTAAGAGTGTCTCCAAGATTCCGTATGAGGTATGGAATGGGAGACGACCGAATCTCTCCTTTGTTAGAGTCTGGGGATGTGAGGCTTATGTCAAACGTCAAGATTCTAGCAAGCTAGAACCCAGATTTGATAAATGCGTGTTTTTGGGATATCCTAAGGAAACTAAAGGATATTACTTCTATATTCCCAGTGAGAACAAAGTTTTTGTTGCTCGAGGTGCTGTCTTTCTAGAGAAAGAATTTCTCATGAAAGAAGTCAGTGGGAGGAAGTTTGACTTGGACGAGGTCCAAGTGCAACCACAAGACACGGAGATGGAACCTAAGCCACCTGCACTGGTTGCTGGGCAACCAGAGGCTCAGACGCAGGCCCTGCATAGGTCTGGGAGGATTCGTCGTGCACCTGAGAGGTACGGGTCACTGCCGACCCAACACGACGGGATCTTCATCATTGAGGATGAACCCAGGACCTATGATGAGGCGGTCGCTGGACCGGACTCCAAGAAATGGCTTGAGGCCATGAGATCCGAGATGGATTCCATGTCGGCTAACCAAGTCTGGGATTTGGTTGAGCTACCTGATGGGGTAAAACCTATAGGGTGTAAATGGGTCTTCAAGAGGAAGACTGACATGGATGACAACATAGTTACCTATAAGGGTAGACTTGTGGCTAAAGGATTCAGACAAGTTCACGGGGTGGACTATGATGAAACCTTCTCGCCAGTTTCCATGTTCAAATCCATTCGAATCCTGCTTGCTATAGCTGCATATCCAATTATGAGATATGGCAGATGGATGTAAAGACAGCATTCCTTAACGGAAAGCTGACTGAGGATGTGTTTATGACACAGCCTGATGGCTTCATCCATCCTGCAGAGGCCAATAAGGTCTGCAGGCTTACAAGATCCATTTATGGATTAAAGCAAGCTTCTCGAAGTTGGAACCTTCGATTTGATGAGGCAGTAAGAGATTACGGCTTTATCAAGAGCGAAGATGACGCCTGTGTTTACAGCAAATTCAGTGGGAGCTTGGTGACATTTCTGGTCTTGTATGTCGACGACATACTACTCATCGGAAACGACATCCCTAGTCTTCAAGCTGTGAAGACATGGTTGGGAAAGTGTTTCGAGATGAAAGACTTAGGGGAGGCCGCCTATATCCTAGGCATGAGGATCTATCGGGAGAGATCCAAGAAGGTCCTGGCCCTTAGTCAGAGTACTTACATTGATAAGGTCCTGGAGAGGTTCAGCTTAGAGCAGTCTAAGAAAGGATACCTTCCAGTGAGACATGGCCTTATTCTCTCCAAGAGCCAGTGTCTCGTCACACAGGCTGAGAGGGACGACATGAGTCGAGTGCCCTATGCTTCGGCAGTAGGTTCGATCATGTATGGGATGTTGTGTACTAGACCAGACGTGGCTTATGCTTGGAGCATAACCAGCAGATATCAATCCAATCCAGGTCTGCAGCACTGGGTGGCTGTAAAGAACATTCTATATTTCTGAGAAGAACTAAAGAATGGTTCTTGGTCTATGGGGGACAGGAAGAGCTCAGTGTTCAGGGCTACACTGAGGCATCGTTCCAGTCTGACCCTGATGACTTCAGATCGCAGACAGGCTACGTGTTCAGATTGAGTGGAGGTGCTATGAGCTGAGAAAGCTCTATGCAATCCATTGTAACTTATTCTACGATCGAGGCTGAGTATGTCGTTGCTTCTGAGGCAGCCAAAGAAGCCGTTTGGATTCGGAAGTTCATTTCTGAACTTCAGGTGGTTCCAACTGCTGTGGATCCGATTGAGCTCTATTGTGACAACAATAAAGCGATGGCACAGGCAAAGGAACCACGGTCTCATCGAAAATCCAAACACATTCTCAGTATATTTCACCTGATCTGGGAGATCATTGATAGAGGTGATATCAAGATAAGCAGAGTTGACATAGACAACAATCTGGTAGACCCACTGACCATTGCTTTGGCGCAGCAGAAGCGTGTTGGTCATACGAGGGACATGGGGTTGAGTTTTCTCAACAACTAAGTCTAAGTGCAAGTGGGAGATTGTTGGTGTATATGCCCTTAGACCCATTGTTGGTCTAGTTTGTACTACTTGATGTTGATATTTAATATATCATTATGGCATTGTCATTATTATGCTGTGTTTACATCTACGGTTATGTACATGGATAATAATGTCCCTGGAGACAGATTGTATCTGTGCTCAAACGGTGTGTCCCCAGTCAATTACCTGAGTGGATAAGGGACAGCTCTGGTACATGTGAGACTGGTATATGGGCTGGTTACGCACGGGGTGCTAACGCAGGCATATGGGTATATCAGTGGTGGATATACTGGACCGACCCGTTGTGAGGCTCTGACTTGGTGTCATGAGTTAACCTCACAAGTGACAGGAGATGCATTGATCCCTTGACTTGAGGTCATTGACTCCTCTGTATGGTTAGGAACATGCTTTGATACAACCTAACGCCTCGCCGTAGCAGGGAGGTCATAACAGTTGTCATTGGGTATGTGACGACCCATATGAGAAGATCAATGGACAAACATAGGATTTACCCCTTCCTACGGGAAGCTTGATATCCACGGGGCCCCCCTATGGTTGCATGACTGAAAGTGTATGACCATACTCAGGTGAAAGCCTGATTTAGTCATGACCATGAGATTGGGTGAAAACAAAGTGGTGATACACTTTGTCCAATCGGATATCAGTTCAGCAAAGAGACTATAATGCATCGGTATCTTGTTGCGATGATGCGGATGTCGTTGTGATATCCATTCCGAAGACTTGGGTAGCAGCGATGCACTGCTAGGTGCCAATCACTGCTTGTGATGACTCGGTTCATCACTGCCAACGTCTGAGGAACCTACAGGGTCGCACAACTTGAAACTCGGGTTCTCGCATTGATCGGGTAGCCTATTGATTGAGTTATTAGATAACTTAGATCTGTTTGGGAGAATCCATCAGCACCACTGTGCTGGATGAGATGAAAGGAATCATATGGAGCTAACTTGATTTTTGGGCCTAGTAGGCCAAATGGGCCCAATGGGCCATCTAGGCCAAATGGGCCTAATAGACCAAGTTGGGCTAATAAGCCAAATGGGCTCAATGAGCCATTTGGGCCAATGGGCCAAGTGGAATGGCGCAAGCTACTTGGAGTGAGCTTGGCGCATTTCCATGAGGTGGACAAACCCAAGTTGGCATCTTCTTAAGGTAGGAAGCTTGGAGCTTCTCACTTGGAGAGGATGAATCTACTTGGGCGAAATGGGCTTTACCTCTTGAAGAGGTGTGTCTCTTCATGAAGAGGTGAATGAACTTGGGCGCATGGGACTTGGAATGGGCGAATTGGGTTTTACCTCTTGAAGAGGTGTGTCTCTTCATGAAGAGGTGTGCCTCTTCACTTGTGAACAGGTGCACCTATTCATGGGTATATAAACCCCCTTCCTCCCCCCTTGTTGTGGTTGTTGCGTTGTTGCCTTATCGCCCTTGTCGCCAGTCCTAAAAAGAGGGAGAGGAATGTTCACCCATTGCCTCTCTTCTTCCCTTTAGTGAGTTAGGATCTTTGGATGTTCCTTGGCGCCCTCCTCTCCAAAGTTGGACTTTGGATTCGGTTGATTCCTGTTTGGATCTTGGTGGAGTGCTTCAAGAGTTGGACTCCGACGAAGCTCCACCTCCTCTCCTTGGCATCTCCTCTGGAGTTGGCGCAAGTGATTGAGGAAGTCTCCCAAAGGCGTGGATCTTCTTCCCGAGGCTAGCACCGGGCGTGGAAGAAGAGGACTCGAGGTTCGGCTGTGTGCGAGACTACAGAGGGCGCACATTTGGTCGCCTGCATCGCATCCATCATCTTCGTTGCAAGGTATCATCTCCTACTCACCGTGTCGATCTCCTCGCAAGACTCGATCTTCTGGGTTTTTGGGACTGGCCTGTTTCGGGGATTGCTTCCACTGTGCTTGTTTGTAAAATTTTAAAATCCCCGGGGTTTCCCAACAGTGTCTATATGCCGCCACCTCTTTTTCTTGCCTTCAAGCTCCAAACCTCACCGGCTCTGCCTTCCGCCGTCATTCTAGGCCACTATGCTTTCAGCCATTCAGGAGATGCCACGATCCCTGAACACTCGCAGATGGTGATATTTCCTTGTTTTTAGTAAGTTATTTTCCTTAGATGTTATTCTTGTACTTTCTACTGCATAGGAGACTATACCGTTCTTTTGCTGTGGGTAGAGGGTTTCCCTCTTAGTATGTGTTAGTCAGTGTTAGTTCTTTCATGCTTTGTACTTTTCAATTTTAAGCCTTTGGTTTTACATGTTTTGTTCGTGGTTATTTATTAAGTCTAGTGATTTAGTGTATTTGTGCTATGTTATATTATGTTTCATGTACTGGGCTTCTATGATGTTTTTCATGCTTATATCTTGATCCTCCCATTCTGTGTCAAAATTCTAAGTCTGTGATGATATTGTTGTGAACTTGTCCTCAGTTCTTACACACTCTAACCCATGATGAGATTAAGGATGATGTGTGTGTTTATTAAGTTCAAGGGAGTTCTTATTATGTTACTTTTATACTTATGGTTCTTAGTTTAGATTGTGATTGAGTATGCTTAACTATGCTTTGCATGATGTTTCAGAGGTTGATCCCCATTTTTGTTGAATTACATTTCTTACACGACATTATGTTTTTGACGCTTCATGCTTTATCTATTCCTTGTTGGTGACAGCTTTTCAAGTTTAGTAAAAAAAAAAAAGGGCAGTGGTACCGAAGCGAAGATGAATCCAAAAGTTTCATCTAACTTTGCACTGTCAGGAAAAAAAGAGAATAAAAGGGGTCATGAGATGAAAAGAAGGGGTTGGTAAAGGTGAACAACTCCGCTTTCTTCTACTTTAGGGTGAAGAAATGAGTTTGTGTATATTATGTGGTGTACACACTCTGAGTTTACTTGTTAACTAAGTACCGGGGGTGCATTCATCACAAATATTTGTCTTTCGCGTCAAAAGGTGTCAAGTTAATTCAGAGAAGTAGCTTGAACCAACCGAGTAAAACTTTATGAAGCCCATATTGAAATAGTGCAACTTGACTTGACTAGCTGTCTTCAGAAGGACTCTATGAATATGAATAGTCTGGACATAGCGTTGGTGTTTTACCTATTTCAGATTTGTGGATTGCCACTGAATATAATGCTTTGCTCACAGTTTAAGATTATATCTCGATTTACATTCTTCAACCTAGGATAGAGTATAAGTGTTTTCATATAAAGTTCATACATTGGCTTTTGATCATGCTGTCTTCCTTATATCTGATTATACTTGAGAGTGTAATTGCTTGAGGACAAGCAAGATTTTAAGTCTGTGATATTTTGATAAGTGTTACTTTTAACAGATTTAAAGTCTTATTTATGTGTTCTTTGTCAGGCTTATTTATGCTTTTATGCTATTATTTTGAATCTTTTCTCATTAAGTTCAGAATCTTCACTATTTTTCGATTATTTGTGAAATGCAGGCTATTTCTCTAGATTTTCAAAAATATTTTGAAGATATGAAGTTATGGAAAGGTTCAACACATTTCAAGCATCACATAAGAAAATTTCGGGAATTTTTCGAGCTTTCTATGGAGAACACGGCTTGGCCGTGCTTGTGTTCACGGTGGTGTTCATCGCGGCTTCAAACTCTGCATTTGACGAGGAGAACACAGCCTGGCAGAGCGTAGCATCACGGTTGTGTTCGATAGAAAATCCAAAATCAGCCGAAGTCTTCACTAGGATGATCACGGGCGTGTGCACGGCCGTGAGGGAATTTCTAGAATTTTTACGTGCTAAACATGGCCTACCCTTGTCCAGACGCACAGTCGTGCTTACTTTGCTGCCGATTACCGAACCGAACACGGCTTGTCCGTGTTCACCATCACGCCAGTGTTCGCCATTGTTGTAGTCCGCAAGTGCACGGATACTCAAAGTAATAAAAAGATATCGAACCACAGAGACCTTGTTTGCCAAGTACCAAATAATCAATTTCTCACTAGCTAAGTAATCCAAATACGACAAAGAAAACAATCGAAAAGTGCATGGAAAAATATCAGAGAAGAAAACTAGGAATAGGGGTTCATCCACCTTAATTTTAATGACTAGAAGGAAATAAAATATTGTTAGTCAAATTTCATTATGATAAAGATGTAATTTACTTCATAAAGAAATTATCTCGCTCTCGCGCAGATAATTATACAAAGAACCAATCCTCACTCTCGTGCAGTCTGAAGATAAGTTAATTATTGACAAAGAACTCAAGAATCACTCTCGTGCATCCGAATTCTAAGTCAAATATCTCAAGAGAAACTATGTATTCTCATACCATAATTTCTCAGGTTCTACTTAAGTTTCTCCGACGATTAGATATTTAATCTCTTACAATATCAAATCAAGTCTAACATAATAACTCAATCCAAAGATCAGAAAATCAACATGGCAATGAAACTACTAAAAATCAGAATTAAGAACAATACCTAATCTCTTATGATAAATTCTAAACTCAATGATTCTTGGGTTCCAAATTTTGCAATCAACTTCTCAGTCTATTTCACAAAATTCTAAAACATGCTGAAAATATGAGATGAAGGAGAATTATAAGCAATCATCACATAAGTAGAATTATCATAACAAAATCATCCTGACGAAATTAACAATGTCTAGTCATTAAGAGGTTAAGGGGATAACACCCCCATGTCCCATAAGAAAATTAAGCTAGCATGATGGAAAGATTATAGTAAACCATAATTTCAGAGGATCAGAAGTCTAAAAGGAGAGAAAAATTACAAAACAGGGTGCTGTAATGAAATTATAGCACCGTAACATGCACTGGACGTGATGAACAGTGGCGACGCCCACTGTTTCGTTGATTTCTCCCTCGAACGGATTCCTCTCGCTCTAAAACTTCTAGCGTATGTTCTCCTCCTTCTGGCAAAGCTTCCTCTCAAATTTCATGGCCGGAGGTGGTCTGTAGGCTGAGAATCGATGGACCCTAGAGCGGCAATGATTCTCCCAAATTCTCTGTGGATCCCTGATGAAAATTGTTCCTTCTCTTTCAAAAATGTTCCCTTCCTAATTCTGAGTGTTCCCCCTCTTTCAGATCTTCAATTTGTGCCCTAAAGCCTGAGAAATTGCGAATTTAAGTTTCTAGCGGAAGAATCGGGCATCTTGGCAACAATTATGGCACCGTGATGGAAATTACGATAGTACCGTAATTGTTGTGAAATCTTCTATAAGGAATCTATCCCGAATTACGGGACCGTAAAGTATATTATGGTAGTGTCGTAATTGCCTCTAAAGTGTCGGTAAGAAATTGGTCCGAAATTATGGTACCGTGAAAGATTTTACGGCAGTACCATAATTTGCCAAAAACAATCCAGAATTAAGCCACTGTGGAAATCATTACGGTAGTGCCATAATTGCTGATTAATGCCGTAAAAATCGTTACGGCACTGCCGTAATTTCACTAGAAAATTTGGTTTGACTTGAAATTTGAAGTGTAGTCTCCTCTTGATGATACAAATCTGCCCATGTGTTGGATTTGCTTGAAAACCCATCAAAATGATGTCTTTTTACCTGAAATTGATCAAAAACCAAGAAAAGTGTATATTCCGAAATATTTGATAAAAAAGACATACAATAAGCAAATGAGCATGAATATGACTCAAAAAGATGATGGAATAAGCAAGAAAGATGCTATGAAATTTAGAGTCATCAGCCATCACGCCCGTGTTCGCGTCCGCAGATCCCGACCTTTCATCCGTTTTTCATCAAATCCGATGCTCCAAATGCCTAGAAATTAGGGGAAACTCCCAATTAATCTTCCTAACTGCCCAAGGCTTCGATGAATGTATAAAAGTTGGGATTTTTTACGGTTACAAGGTTCAAACTTTGGAGAGAGGCGACTAGGGAAAAAAGAGGGCGAAAATCTGCATTCAAGGGCTCGTTTGATCTAGATTCGTTGGGGCTATCGAGAGAAAACCAAGGATCTATCATCTCCTACCCTTGTATTGTAAATTTCCTTCCTTTTGAATATATTTTCTTGGGTTTTCTTTGTCAAAGATGCATGTTCTAGAGTAAAACCTAGTTCGGGACTCGGGCATAGCCCGTTGAACAATTCTGCACATGTAAAACATTTTTATTGAATCTTAGTGATATTTTTAGTAAATTGACTTATTTAAACGAGTTGTGCTTATTGCGTATAATTGTTTTGGCCAAACTTTTGTATGTGAGTGTTACGAGATGAACCGAGAGGTGAATCGTAACACTCGAACTTTCTCATTTAAACTTGTGACTAGAATTACGAGAGTCATTCTACGTCACTCGAGGATTTACGATCTTTCATAGAGCCTAATGGGTCTCTTAAGTTAGTTTTGGTACGAGAGTAGGAGATTAGTTTAAGTTAGACACCGGATTACGCTTCGAGAGAAGGTAATCCGTACAATAGGATTGATCGCCTTAAGTTGTTTACTGTTGGATTGCACTTCGAGAGAAGGAGATCCGTTTTCTAACTCATTTTGATTCAATGTTTTACATTTAAAGCATTCAACGTGATGAAACCTGAAGTTCTGAACATTTCTAAAACTATAACTTTCTCGATTTGTCGTTGATTTCTTGGTTCGATATTTCTAGCTTAGTTTAGATTAGTTCATTTTCTTAATTCTATTTTTGATTGTCTAGCTTTCAATGACACTTAAAGTCGGTACTTCACACCCTGCTCCCTTGGGACGATATTTTACTACTTCGATAGAAACCGTACACTTGCAGGGCCTATCAAGTTTTTGGTGCCGTTGCCGGGGAGCAAAGCGTAGTCAATATCGACTAAACAGTAGAATTGATAGACTATATATTTTTATTTCTATTATCGTTTAGTTTTAGATTGTTTACCTTTCTTCGAGCTTTTGATATTCTCTGGTATTACTAATCATGTTTACTACTTCAATGAACTTCAATTCAGTGTCTTGTGAAATTTGTGAAAATGTTGGACATGGTGCTATTGACTGCTAGATTATGGCTTCTTCTTTTTCTTTTGATCTATCTTTAGACCAGGTTCATGTGGTAGGCATTGCGAATCAGAGGAACCAGAACGATCCATATTTAGGCATATACAACCCCGGATGGAGAAATCATCCCAATTTCTCCTACCAAGACAATCAGAAACTAGCTTTCCTATCAAACTTCACTAGTCAGGCTCAGCTAGGAAATGTCAGCAATCGATTCCCTCTTCAAAATTTCTGGCAACCACAAGGGTTTCAGCAACAATTGTTTAATTCACCACAGAAATCTAACCTGGAGCTGCTGTAGGAAAATTTCGCTGCCACCCAATCAAAGCACAATGAGTGTGTGGACGAATCCCAGGCTGTTGACCTCCAGCGTGGATGCCCTGATTTCTCATTCAAAGATGCTTGAGAACCAGATTGCTCAACAAGCCAGTTCATCATCTAGGCCATTAGGGAAGCTTCCTTCTCAATCTGAGGCAAATCCAATGGAGCACTACAATGCGATTTGACATGTAGTGGTACCTAGTTGGAAGATCCTCAAATGGCAGCTAAAGTTGATGTTATTGGAGAGTCTAATGATCAGAGGAAAGACACTCAGTATTCAGAGGAAACACTAACAGATAAGGAGGTCGAGCAAGAGCCGGTCTATGTTCCTCCACCACCTTTCAAGCCACCTATCCCCTTTCCCCAAAGGTTGGCTAATGCGACATTGGATAGACCATTTGGTTCATACTGTAGTGTTGAGGTAGTAGCAGAGAGTGCCGGATTTTCAAGGGCCAAGCGCAATCCCTTAAACGATCTCGAAGATTGCGCCAACCCGATCAATGAGGAGATAATTACTTATGTGGACTTATTCGAAGAAATCCCCGAAATTGATCCTAAGAAAGTGCCACACGAAAAGCTTGAAGACAAGGAACCCCAGGGCGCTAGAAAGAAAAATTATGAGTTTAAATATCTTCCTATTTCATGTTATTTGATGACATTTTATATTGTACACCTATTATATTTGATGCTCATCTCTATAGGTGTAATTTTTAAGCGATGAAAACAGGGGCAACTGCATGCCATATCTTACGCCTCTAATCCACTAGACGTCCATTGATGCACAGACTTTGGTCGAGCTAAAGACCTTTAAACAAGCACTACTTGGGAGGCACCCCAAGGATTTATCTTGTGTTATTTTTGTTTGAACATTATTATTTGTTGTTTGTTGATTGTTGATTTTGTTTTGATAATCTTTTGTGATTTCCCATGGCAATATATTTCTAATTTTATTCATTAAATAATATCCTACTGATAGTGACAATTGTTTACATTTTTTTAGGAAATTTTTGAAGTTTGCGTAGCGATCATGGCCAAGACGTGTGTGCCATCACGGCCGTGATCGTCTCGCAGAT
Source organism: Costus lasius (assembly GCA_027563935.2). Lineage (NCBI taxonomy): Eukaryota > Viridiplantae > Streptophyta > Magnoliopsida > Zingiberales > Costaceae > Costus > Costus lasius. The sequence goes on from CM050448.1 coordinate 103,627,322, forward strand.
TCCAGCCTAGATCACCACAGCAAACATGGGCATGCTGTGCCGATGATCATGGTCGTGTCTTCACTCAGTGGAATTTGACAAGCCGAACACGGCCGGGCCGTGCACGCACACATGCCTGTCTTGTGTCTATACGCTGCCACCTCTTTTTCTTGCCTTCAAGCTCCAAACCTCACCGGCTCGGCCTTCTGCCGTCATTCTAGGCCACCATGCTTTCAGCCATTCAGGAGATGCCACGAGCCCTGAACACTCACAGATGGTGATATTTCCCTGTTTTTAGTAAGTTGTTTCCCTTAGGTGTTATTCTTGTACTTTCTACTGCATAGGAGACTATACCGTTCTTTTGCTGTGGGTAGAGGGTTTCCCTCTTAGTATGTGTTAGTCAGTGTTAGTTCTTTCATGCTTTGTACTTTTCAATTTTAAGCCTTTGGTTTTACATGTTTTGTTCGTGGTTATTTATTAAGTCTAGTGATTTAGTGTGTTTGTGCTGTTGGGAAACCCCGGGGACATTTTACAAATTTTGGCATTTAAACAATACATAATATATGCGTAGCGGAATCAATGTCCCCGAAACAGGCCAGTCCCAAAAACCCAGTGCGGATCGTCAAGCGAGGGGATCGACACGATGTGATAGAAAGTACCTGAAGCGAGCACGGTTATGCCGATGTCAAAATAGGCGCCCACGTGTTCGCCCTCTGCACTCTCACACACACGGACTCCTCGCGCTCTTTTCTTCCACGCTTGGTGCTAGCCTCGGGAAGAAGATCCACGCCTTATGTTCACCTTCTCCAACCTTGCGCCACCTCCAAGGTATATGCGCCAATGATGAAGATGAGGAGAAGATGCCTCCAAGTCCAAGTCCTTCTTGCGCCAAGAGGAAGATGACTTGCGGCTAGGGTTTGGATAGAAGAAGGAGAGTGCACCTTCTGTTGGGAATCCCCGGGCTATAAGAAAATGAAAACAGCGGAAGCGAGCCCGAAACGAGATTCCTAATTCAACAAGGACTGACTTACGAAGAATACAAGGGATGTGATAGGGGCAGTACCTTATCAAGCAACTTTTAGAAGCGACCGATGATGAAGACGCACAAGGGCCCGTCCTCTGCAATCGCGCACACACAGACTCCTTGAATCCTCTCCAATCTCCGTGCTGGGTGCTAGCCCCGGAAGATGAGATCCACGCCTCTAGCCTTCTCAACTTGCGCCACAGCCAAGGAGAAGAAGGGATGTTGGCGATAAGGAGTGGGTAGCACTGCCACTTGTCCCAACCTTTGATGCCGAAAAACTTTTATTGTAGTCACCTCCTAGACCCTCACGCCAAGGAGCAGAGGGGAGGCGACAACTAGAGACAAGAGAAGAGTCTGGTACAAAAGAATCTCCCAGGTGGGCCTCTCTATTTATAATAGCAGAGCCAGACGCACACTGGAGATACTTCCCATGTGGGATAATGAGCATAGGCGCCTACTCACAATTACGCGTCATGGGTTCGAATCCCCGCATACGCAATTAATTGTAAATACGCCCAAGCATAGGCGCCTACTCACAATTAAGCATCATGGGATCGAATCCCCGCAGACGCAATTAATTGTAAATTGCGCCCAAGCTGATTAATTAGCCAAGAGAAAAATTCTCTTGCCAATTAATAATTTTATTTTATTCATGTGACTAAAGTGTCAAGCCCAAACTTGCACCCAGACCCTTATTTGACTCATTTTGACAACATAGGTCAACAGAGGTCAAACGTAGTCCACTAGAGTCAACTAGTGGTCAAACATGAACTAAAATAAAATATCATCCTCTCTATAAAAGTCTCAATCCATCAGTTCCCCAAAAGATCTGAATCACACAATGATTCGATCAGAGGCTAAACGATCAGTATGAGTACCCGAGTGTCAAGGTGTGCAACCATGTAGGTTCTTCAGAGATTGGCAGTGATGACTAAATCATCACAAGCAATGAGTGGCACCTAGCAGTACATCATTGCTACCCAAGTCATCAGAATGGTGTCATCATCGACATCCCCTAAAACTGCGACAAAGTACAAGTGCAGCCTTGTCCTTTTGCCAACTGATGTCAAGATTGGGCAAGTGTGTCACACTTGTTAATCCCAATAATATGGCATGACTAAATCAGGTTCTCACCTGGGTATGGCCATACACTTTCAGTCATCCATATAGGGGTGCCATGGACAATCAAGCTTCCCCGTAAGGAAGGGGCAAATCCTCTATTGGTACATTGAATCTCTCATACGGCTTATGACATACCCAATGACAACCGTTATGACTTCCCTTTTATGGCGAAGCATTAAGTTGTATCAAAGTACATCAATCACTATATAGAGATACCAATGCCCTCAAGTCTAGGACAAGCGCAACTTTGTCACTGTGATATTCATTTTGTGACACTGAGATGAATCCTCATGGCGGGTCGATCCAGTATATCTCCCTTGATATACCCATATGTCTGAAAGTGCCCCTTAGATTAAGGGGGGTCCCCTTCTAGGGGGGGCATAACCCTAAAGCATATGGCGCATAAAATTTTCTTCTTGCGGAACTAGGGTTATAGGATCGATATGCATGCTAAAAGATCAACTTGATAATAAGAAAACAATCATACCATCGCCATGGGGAAGATGTTTCCTTGGAAGCAAAGATCAAAGTAGATCTTCTCCTTGTCGTCACACACAAGATGATGTCGCTATCTCTCTTGGTGCTCCTTGTGCTAGCAAGGTTCCAAGAGGTCCTTGTCGAGTGAAGGGAAAATGAGATCTCTTTCTTCTTGGCCGAATCCTCCTCAACCTTCAAAGTGTCGCCACACTCACGAGAGAGACGAGAGGAATATGGGCGAGAGAAATCTGAGTGAGCGAAAATAGAGTATTTTCTATTTTGATGAGCGCACTCTCCAAATGGAGATCATGGTTACTAAAAATAGTAACCACTCCTCACCACAACGTTCACGCCAAGTGAACTTGTCGCCTACTCCTCTCCCTATGAACCAAGCGCTCATTTAGTGAGCCGGTTCACTTTGGTTCGGTTTAAGAACCAATCAAGCCAATGATCTAGTCTAGATCTTAAATAAACCCTAAGGTTCACGATCCAACCGTCGATCTCAACGATGCCCCTGATCTGACCGATCTGGCATGCATTCTCTCGATCGAAGCTTACCGATCTCAAGCCCTAATCAATCAAACATGATCAGACCAGATCTCACTCACAATCAGAGATTAAATCCCTTTAAACTGAACCCAAACAATTCAGTCCACACGATCTGACTTAAGAAAGCCATATCATCAAATTGTGCGACCCCAAGGGTTTCCTTTAAATGTCGGTAACGATAACTCGCGTTATCACGATCAGTGAGGGGTATCTAGCAACACATCACTATCTCCCGATATAAAGAAATGAGTCTTCCAAGACTACACCCAAACCACAGCACAAGTGTGAATCAAATCACAAGGCATGCATATTTCCTTTGCCACTGGATGTTCTTATTGGACAAGCCTGTCAAGCTTGTAATTCCAATATGATGAGCATGATTAGAACAGACGAACACTGTCACCTGGGTATGGCCATACACTCTCTCAATCATCTCATCCAGGGGGCTCCATTAGAACATCACACTCCTTAAACAAGGAGATGGCAATCCTTTGTCTATCACTAATGCTCTAACCTGACTCAAGCTCACCATCCAAGATAGTCTATAATCATTATGTTTCAAACGATATTGAACTATCTCAAAACAATGACAATCATCATTTAGAAAACACAAGTGATCTCAAGTCAGAGGAAATGTGCCACTTGTCATAATCAAGGAATATTCACATTGTGACAAACAATTGAACATCCTAGTAGGGTCTGTCCAGTACATCCCATGTACCCATGAGTCTACATCTTATTCCATGCTCGATGCATCCTATAAGATTAGAACACATATTAGTCTTAACCATATCAAGGCTGTCTCATGTTCACCAAGATACATCGACTAAGGACATAATAGCTTGTCAGCCCAGCTGAACAACTTTGAGACATTATTCAGAAGAACATATATTGCAGCAGACAATGTAGCTAACTGAATAACAACCATGCCTTTATAAACTTAAGAGTTTATTACATGATACAGATACATTCCCACAGGCCTCAAACATTAGCCTTAAGGGCATACCCCAACAATCTCCCACTTGCACTTAATCTAATGGTTGAGAAATCTCAAACCCATATTATTACAGTGCTTCTCATGCTTCTGCTGCGCCAGAGGCTTGGTAAGCGGGTCTGCCAGATTGTCATCTGTATGAACCTTGCAGACTTTGATCTCGCCACGATCTATGATCTCCCTGATCAAATGAAACCGTCTCTGTATGTGCTTGGACTTCTGGTGCGACCGTGGTTCCTTAGCTTGTGCAATTGCTCCAGTGTTATCACAGAAGATAACCAAAGGATCTGCACTCGAAGGAACAACACCAAGTTCTCTCACGAACTTACGAATCCAGACTGCCTCCTTAGATGCTTCCGAGGCTGCAACATACTCGGCTTCTGTTGTGGAATCAGCAACAGTTGACTGTTTGAAACTCTTCCACACCACTGCACCTCCATTCAAGCTAAAAACATAGCCTGATTGCGATCGGAAATCATCCTGGTCCGACTGGAACGAAGCGTCAGTATATCCTTCAATACTGAGTTCTTCCTGACCACCATATATCAAGAACATATCTTTGGTCCTCCGCAGATATTTTAAGATGTTCTTGACTGCAATCCAGTGCGCCACACCTGGATTACTTTGGAAACGACTGGTTACGCTTAACCCGTAAGCGACGTCTGGGCGAGTACACAACATCGCATACATAATGGAACCAATAGCCGAAGCATAAGGCGTATTGTCCATTTCATCTTTCTCAGTCTGTGTTTGTGGACACTGACTCTTCGAAAGATTCAGACCATGTCTGACTGGAAGATATCCTCGTTTAGAATTCTCTAAATGAAATCTCTCCAGGACCTTATCGATGTAAGTACTCTGGCACAGCCCGAGAAGCCTCTTAGATCTATCCCTGTAGATCTTCACACCTAACACATAGGCTGCTTCTCCTAAATCTTTCATCTGGAAACATTTCCTCAGCCATGCTTTAACAGCATGCATTTCAGGAATGTCATTTCCAATGATCAAGATATCATCGACGTAGAGGACTAGGAAAGTAATCACGCTCCCACTAAACCTCTTATATACACACGGGTCATCTTCGTTCTTGATGAAACCAAATTCAGTGACTGATTCATCAAAACGAATATTCCAGCTTCTTGATGCTTGTTTAAGTCCATAAATAGACTTCTTTAACTTGCATATCTTATGACGATCTGCTGGATTAGTGAAACCTTATGGTTGTGTCATATACACATCCTCATCCAGATTTCCATTAAGGAAAGCTGTTTTCACATCCATCTGCCAAATCTCATAATCATAATATGCAGCTATCGCGAAAAGAATCCGAATAGACTTAAACATGGCTACAGGTGAGAAAGTTTCATCATAATCTATCCCGTAGATTTGTTTGAAACCTTTCGCAACTAGCCTGCCTTTATAGGTAACCACGTTACCATCCATGTCAATCTTCTTCTTGAAGATCCATTTACAGCCTATAGGGATAACTCCCGAAGGCGGATCAACCAAATTCCAGACTTGGTTATCTGACATGGAGTCCATCTCGGCGCGCATAGCTTCAAGCCATCTCGCTGACTCCGGTCCACTGACCGCATCCGCATAAGTGAGGGGTTCATCATTGTCAATGATGTAGACTCCGTCATAGCGCTCAGGCTGTCGACGGATCCTACCCGATCTTCGCGGTTCCCGTGATATCTGAGCCTCAGGTTGTTCAGTAACCTGTTCTACCGGCTCAGGCTCATCCAACTCTGCTTGAGCACTTTGTCCTTCCTCTGGATTCTCATCCAGTTTTATTTCTCTCCCACTGGCCTCTTGCAGAAGAAACTCCTTCTCAAGAAATATGGCCGTCCGAGCAACAAAAACCTTGTTCTCCTTGGGATCGAAGAAATAATAACCCTTAGTTTCCTTAGGGTAACCGACAAAGATACATTTGTCAGATCTGCTCTCTAGTTTCCCAGAGGCGAGCTTTTTGACATAAGCCTCGCAACCCCAGATCCTGATAAATGTCAAGCTTGGCTGTTTCCCATACCATAACTCATATGGCGTCTTTGAAACTGCCTTGGATGGCACTCGGTTTAGTACCTTTGCAGCTGTTTCCAGTGCAAAACCCCAAAAGGAGTAAGGAAGAGTAGCCTGACTCATCATAGAACGAACCATATCAAGTAGCGTTCTATTTCTCCTCTCGGACACACCATTCCATTGCGGTGTTCCTGGCGGAGTGAGCTGTGAGATGATCCCACACTCCTTCAGATAGTCAGTAAACGTATGACTTAGGTATTCACCACCTCGATCTGAGCGAAGTGCCTTGATATTTCGGCCTAGCTGATTCTGTACTTCATTCTTGAACTCTTTGAACTTGTCAAAAGATTCACTCTTATGTCTCATCAGATAGACATACCCGTATCTACTGAAATCATCAGTAAAGGTAATGAAGTACTGATAGCCACCTCTGGCATGTTTACTAAATGGCCCACACACATCACTGTGTATAAGGTCAAGTAAACCTGAAGCCCTTTGACCTTTGTGAGGAAAAGGTGACTTCGTCATTTTACCCATCAAACAAGCTTTGCATGTATCAATCTCCTTATAGGAGAATGATCCCAGCAGTCCATGATCATGCAACCGCTTAATGCGTTTCTCGTTAATATGGCCTAAACGACTATGCCATAGCAAGGTGCTGTCATCAGCATACTTGGCTTTCTTAATATCAATTTGCTGTATCGAACATTCCATGTCCAACATGTATAACCCATTGTTAATTGAACCAGTTGCATAAACAATATTATCAAAAGACAAAATACACTTTGAAATATTGCATTCAAAGGAAAACCCCTTCCTGACAAGAGCAGGAATGGAGATAATATTTTTAGTTATACTGGGAACAAAGTAACAACTGTTTAGTTCCAATACAAGTCCAGATGGTAAAGAAATAAAGTAGTCTCCTACAGCAACAGCAGCAACCCGTGCCCCGTTTCCAACTCGTAGGTCCACCTCATGCTGTCCCACCTGCCTTCTTCTCTTGAGTTCCTGTACATTTGAACAAATGTGAACTCCACATGCAGTGTCCAACACCCATGATACAGAAGAAGAAAACATGACCTCAGTCACGAATATACCTGAGCCAGAAGCAAAGCTTCCCCTCTTATCTCCTTGGAGCGCTTTACAGTCCTTTTTCCAGTGACCCAGCTGGCCACAGTGGAAACACATGTATTCCTTAGACCGCTTGACCTTCTGCTTCAGAGCCTTGCTGTAACTCTTGACAGGGGCCTTGCCCTTCTTCCCCTTCTTCTTGTTCCTAGAAGGAACCATCAAGACAGAGGTTGAAGGCTTACCCTTCAGAGTCTCCTCAGTGGTCAAGAGCATATTCAGCAGCTCTGCCGGAGTACAATCGATTTTGTTCATATTAAAATTAATAATGAACGCGTCGAATGAAGGCGGGAGAGACTGCAGAATAATGTCTACAGCAAGCTCCTGGTTAATGGTATGCCCCAGTTTCTCTAGAGCCTCCTTGTGCCCAATCATCTTGAGCACGTGAGCTCCCACTGGGCTCCCTTCAGCCAGTTTGCTCTGAAAGAAGAGCTTAGTCAAATTATAGCGTTCAGTCCTCGCCTGTGCAGCATACAGCATCTTGAGGTTTGCTATAATCTGTATAGCTGACATATCCTCATGCTGACGCTGCAGCGGTGGCGTCATAGACGCTAGCATCAGGCAAGCGACATCAATGCTATCATTGACGTGCTTTTCATAGGCTTCCCGAACCGTGATGTAGGACGGGGGGGTTCTAAAGCATTCAAACAACGAGTTTTGAAAACTGATTTTATAGCTAGTTTAATAATAAGAGAAAACCGCAATTATACTAACGAGATTAAGAAACTAATTTTTTTTGTATTTTAAATATAGGAAAAAACCCGAGTTACACTAAAGACAGGAATTCAAAACTACACTAGAAAGCTGTAAATGCTGGAAGATAAGCTTACAGTGCAGCCCTTGAGAATTGAAGGGCTGTGCTTCCCGATCTTCACCGGTCCAACTCTGATGGAAGGTGTAGGGTGGAGCTTACAAGCAAACACAGATGATCCGTACAGGTCACGGATTTTAATACAAAAACAGATCAAGGGGTGAGGTTAAGCCTCACAAGTTCCCTTGCTAATCCTAACAACTAAAGAGAAGGAGGGGGAGAAAGAGAAGGAAGGGGAAGGCGCCCCTTCTTTACCCACTCCAAGCGCAAGCTACAAAGTAAATAAACAAGGTTTAGTGTAGAGAAGAGTTCTAAAATCTAAAGCAAAGGTTGAGGAAGAAACTTAGCCGATTGGGGTGGAAGCTCCTTGAGGCCAAGTGGGGATCTTCTTCTTGCTCCAAACCGAAAGTGAGGGAAGTCCTTCTTGAGATGGCGCACACAAGCAAGGGAAGAACTTCTTAGAGCCTCGGTGGAAAAGCTAGGAGGAAGAGGAGAACTCGGCTAAAGAACTTCAATCACTAACACAAGTATTTAACCTAGGCAACTAATAGACAATATATTTCATCAAGAGGTAATCGAAAATACAAGGGGATGGACATGCTTTTATAGGTGAGCTGAAGCTAGGGCAGGATAGTAATTATCTTCCTTGCGCCTTCTACAAAAATGGTTGGAATTCGAAATTCAAAATCCTCATGAGGAGGTGGGCGCAAATCCTCTTTAAGAGCTTCCTTCTATGGATGATCTTCTCTTGGCATTTCATTAAATGGGCGATGAGAGGGTCTTCATAATGCTTGTTGGCGCATGGATAAGGATTTCAAATTTCGAATCCTTTCCATGAGAGCTTGAGCGGCAACAAGAGATGGCAACTCAACATAAATGCCTTCATAATTGCTCTCCTTTGATTGTGGATCTTGATGGATATTCCCTTTGATTGTGGATCTTGATGGATGAGGGAATTGAATGCATTTCTTGATTGGAGTAGAGGTTGGCGCATGTCATGATGAGGTGGCTGATTTGATCTCTTGAATATGCGCCCAACAAGGATGGCAAGTGAGTCATGTCATGGCTTGAAGTGAACTTGGACTTTGAAGTCTTCTTTCTTTTTCTGGAGCTGAACTTGATGAGTGGAGCTTGAGTGACCTTGAGCTGGAACTTGAACTGCTCCTTTCCTGGTTGACCTGCCAAAATGATCCTAATGCCTATATGCACTACTTATGATGCAAGAATACATAAGTTCATGAATTACAATGCACTACCTACTATAAGTGGACTTGCCATAAATGTCTACATGATGCATGTTTTATTGAAAAGCAAACTACCCTAAATGCCATGCAAGAAATGGAACCCTAAGGAAACCCATATCGATTGGGTACCCTACGGATTCGACCAGATCTCCTCAGAGCAGGGCTACTGCCTCCATCAAACCGCCCTTGCGGCGTTCGGAGCGGGCTGCGGCGGTATCGCCGTCTCGAGGACATACAGTTTCCTCTCTGCCTTAAGAACGATCTTAAGGTGTCCAAACCAGTCAGAGAAGTTCGGCCCAGCAAACTTCTCCCTTTCCAGTAGGGATCGCACATTGAAGTTCATGGTGTTCGTTGCTGCAGGTATCTACAACAATGCAAGAACAGCAAGGTCAGTATCAATGTATAAGAATCAATCAGGACTTAAGAAAGATTCTTTTTCTCACTATTTTATCAGGCGTGAAAAATCCAGCAAAACAGCCCGAAAGAGTAGAACTCTTTTAGTGAGATGGGATCCAGATTTCATACTTGATCTCCGCGTCCCGCTCAGGCGAGATAAGATGCACAGAGAGTACAAGCACTAGTTTCTGGTAGGCATTCCCTGCCGATCGCCAACCCGTGCGATTCCCCTTCATCTGGGCAATCCAGCAGACTGTGCCAACTGAGTTGGTACAACACAGTCTCTGATCCCACAGATGGCTGCCTCCATGTGCTACCATATGCTCCACATATGTAGCCAACACGGTCAAGCTGACCCGACCTACTCCCTGGACCACCATGTGCTATGCTGAGCAACGAGAAGGGATAAATCCCTACTCTGTAACACACAGGTGTAATCCCACACCCTCTGAAGATAGATGGACGTGCCCACTGAGTGGGTACAACACGGCTCCAACGATAATCAGAACAGTGAGGTTTCGCGTCAGAAGGCTTACGAGCTTGATATTAAGCGTTGGATTTTCACGGTCTTTTATCTTCTTGCCTATCATGCAATTCCTATGGTGATAGCAGAAGATAATTTAATCATGCAATTCTAATATTATACAATAAAAGAAAGCATGTATCTTATGTGGTAAAAGCCCATAGCCCTAGAAGACCTTAACCTAACTTAAGTCTTCATTTGCTCTTCATGGGTCTTTTGCTGCTCATCTGGCCCAAATCAGGGCCCAAGCGCCATCTGCAGCACAGGTGCGCCCACCAGGAAAATGCGCCAGGTCCTAGGGTCGAACCCTAGACCTCCCACCTGGTCAAGCCACTGCTGCATGCGCCTCTGCCAAGTGTGCTCTGTGCTCTTGTCAAATTAAATTACAAATTTAACTATCTAGACAAGAGTGACACGTAGGTCACTTACAATTATAAATTAAAACACAGTGATGCGCAGATCACAATAATTAATTTACAACAATTAATACAGGCACGCAGGCCCCAGCACAGCACACAATTAATATGGGCAGCCCACATAAGACTAAATAGACAAACATATGCATCAATCAACAACGATGTGATCCATCATAAAAAAAATTAAAATTTTCGAAAACCCCATGGGATCAATTTTAATTTTTCCTTATTTGCCCTACAACCTTACAACGGTCCATCACTAGGGATCCACTCATCCAACCTAGTCAGATCCACTGCCTTTACATGCACCAAGTCCTAACTGACTTGAGTCGACCATAAGGTCAACCATGCATGCGTCAGGGCTGAACGACCACACTGAGGTCTGGCAAGCGGGCGTGACCCCGGGCCTAACTCAGGTGCGTTCATTAATCGTCTCAATCAGACATCGCTACACACCTGTCTGCAGTCGACCTATAGCCACCATAGGCTTGCGCCAAGGTGCTATCTGGTCGACCCATTCAGGCTGTCAGATGATCTGATCAGACATTCTGGATCTAACATAGGGGTTGACTTCAACCCTAATAACCCGTCTAAGGGTTTATAGTAAAGCCTTAGATCTATGATGAGTCGCGCAAGTATTCAAGTTTTGTAAAACAAAAACAAGATGCGCCAACTTACAACATACATGCGCCAATAGATGGAAACATATATCATACATGAAGTTTCGCAAGATGATAAAACCAATCATACAACTTTCGCATGTTATAAAGATCTAAGCATATGGAATCACAAGGCCAAAGCAATCATAATGAACATGCATTCAACCATGCTCTGATACCAATTGAAAGTGCCCCTTAGATTAAGGGGGGTCCCCTTCTAGGGGGGGCATAACCCTAAAGCATATGGCGCATAAAATTTTCTTCTTGCGGAACTAGGGTTATAGGATCGATATGCATGCTAAAAGATCAACTTGATAATAAGAAAACAATCATACCATCGCCATGGGGAAGATGTTTCCTTGGAAGCAAAGATCAAAGTAGATCTTCTCCTTGTCGTCACACACAAGATGATGCCGCTATCTCTCTTGGTGCTCCTTGTGCTAGCAAGGTTCCAAGAGGTCCTTGTCGAGTGAAGGGAAAATGAGATCTCTTTCTTCTTGGCCGAATCCTCCTCAACCTTCAAAGTGTCGCCACACTCACGAGAGAGACGAGAGGAATATGGGCGAGAGAAATCTGAGTGAGCGAAAATAGAGTATTTTCTATTTTGATGAGCGCACTCTCCAAATGGAGATCATGGTTACTAAAAATAGTAACCACTCCTCACCACAACGTTCACGCCAAGTGAACTTGTCGCCTACTCCTCTCCCTATGAACCAAGCGCTCATTTAGTGAGCCGGTTCACTTTGGTTCGGTTTAAGAACCAATCAAGCCAATGATCTAGTCTAGATCTTAAATAAACCCTAAGGTTCACGATCCAACCGTCGATCTCAACGATGCCCCTGATCTGACCGATCTGGCATGCATTCTCTCGATCGAAGCTTACCGATCTCAAGCCCTAATCAATCAAACATGATCAGACCAGATCTCACTCACAATCAGAGATTAAATCCCTTTAAACTGAACCCAAACAATTCAGTCCACACGATCTGACTTAAGAAAGCCATATCATCAAATTGTGCGACCCCAAGGGTTTCCTTTAAATGTCGGTAACGATAACTCGCGTTATCACGATCAGTGAGGGGTATCTAGCAACACATCACTATCTCCCGATATAAAGAAATGAGTCTTCCAAGACTACACCCAAACCACAGCACAAGTGTGAATCAAATCACAAGGCATGCATATTTCCTTTGCCACTGGATGTTCTTATTGGACAAGCCTGTCAAGCTTGTAATTCCAATATGATGAGCATGATTAGAACAGACGAACACTGTCACCTGGGTATGGCCATACACTCTCTCAATCATCTCATCCAGGGGGCCCCATTAGAACATCACACTCCTTAAACAAGGAGACGGCAATCCTTTGTCTATCACTAATGCTCTAACCTGACTCAAGCTCACCATCCAAGATAGTCTATAATCATTATGTTTCAAACGATATTGAACTATCTCAAAACAATGACAATCATCATTTAGAAAACACAAGTGATCTCAAGTCAGAGGAAATGTGCCACTTGTCATAATCAAGGAATATTCACATTGTGACAAACAATTGAACATCCTAGTAGGGTCTGTCCAGTACATCTCATGTACCCATGAGTCTACATCTTATTCCATGCTCGAAGCATCCTATAAGATTAGAACACATATTAGTCTTAACCATATCAAGGCTGTCTCATGTTCACCAAGATACATCGACTAAGGACATAATAGCTTGTCAGCCCAGCTGAACAACTTTGAGACATTATTCAGAAGAACATATATTGCAGCAGACAATGTAGCTAACTGAATAACAACCATGCCTTTATAAACTTAAGAGTTTATTACATGATACAGATACATTCCCACAGGCCTCAAACATTAGCCTTAAGGGCATACCCCAACAATGTCTGCGTTAGCAACCCGTGATCAACCAGCGCATATACTAGTCTCAAGCGAATCATAGCTGTCTCATATCCACCATGATTCTCGACTAGGGATAAACACAGAGACTAGATAAAATATATCTCTTATGGACATTGTATATGCAAATGTACATATGCGCAGATGTACAAACTTGCATGACAACGACAATGCCAAGATAACACATCTATCAACTAGATGTGATACACATATCCCAATGGACCATCCTAAGGTCCTAGGGCATAAACACTAACACTTTCAAGCCTTGCTCTCGCCCCCTTGCCCTTGCTCACGCCTCCAAGAGATTGATTGTGCACTCACGAAAAATCATCCTCTAAGAGGGGCGACAAGGGGTCCTATTAATAGAGTAAGAGGCAGTTCATGAAGGGCTAGGATCAAGACAAGTGGGCGGCTAGGATGAGAATGTTTGAAGCAAGGAAAGTCTCTAAGACATTTCCATAATTCTCATTCAACCCTTCCTTATTCGCCCAAGCCTTCTCTTGTGCGCCAAGGCCTTGCCTTGCGTCCCAAGTAATACCATATAGGCTTTCATACCATAAGGGATAAGGGGGGAGGCGCATATTGCTTCTAAATGAAGCAAACTTTGCCAATTCTCCCCATTATGCCCATAGGCGCCTAGGGGAGAAGACTTGTCCCCATTATACCCTTTTAGCCCTTCTTCTCTTCATGATAACTTATTAGTGAGCCCAACTTAGCAATGGGCCTAGCCCAAAGTCCATTACCCATGTTAACCAAGCTATTGGATCCAATCCAACTTAACCCAAGGTTAAATGAGGCTAACCATGGTTAATTCGGCCAATATGCCAGAAACAGAAGTTGGCTCCAATAAGTTTCTTCCATCTCATCAGGCCCATTGGCACTGATGAAATCTTTAAAATAGATCTGAGTTATCCAATAACTCGATCATAAGGCTTCCCGATCAATACGAGAACTCGAGTGTCTTGGTATGTGACCCTATAGGTTCCTTTGACATTGGCAGTGCAGACCTAAGGTCTCACAAGCAGTGAGTGGCACCTAGCAGTGCATCGCTACTACCCAAGTCATCAGAATGGATATCGACATCGACATCCCCATCATCGCAACAGGTGCAGATACATTACAGTCCCTTTGCCAAACTGATATCCGATTGGACAAGTGTGTCATCACTTGTTTTCATCCAATCACATGGCTATGACTAAATCAGGTCTTTACCTGGGTATGGTCATACACTTTCAGTCATAGACCATAGAGGAGCTCCATGGATATCATACTTCCACAAGGAAGGGGCAAATCTTTTATCTATCAGTTGGTCTTCTCATATGGGTCGTGACATACTCAATGACAACCCTTATAACCTCCCAACTATGGCGAGGCGTTAGGTTGCATCAAAGTATATCCCTAACCATATAGAAGAGTCAATGACCTGAAGTCTAAGGATCAATGCATCTCCTATCACTTGTGAGGATAACTCATCACACTAAGTCATAGCCTCACAGCGGGTCGGTTCAGTATATCCACCACTGATATACCCATATGTCTGCGTTAGCACCCCGTGCCTAACCAGCCCATATACCAGTCTTATAAGTATCATAGCTGTCCCTTATCCACTACGGTATATCGACTGGGGATAATCTTTTGAGCACAGATCCAATCTGTCTCCAGGGACATCATCATGTAAGTACATTATCGCAGATGTGAACAAACATAGATAATGACAATGCCAGAATGATATATATAAATATCTCAGTGAAGTAGTACAACGTTTGACCAAATATAGGTCTCAGGGCATATACACCAACATGTGCTATGTTATATTATGTTTCATGCACTGGGCTTCTATGATGTTTTTCATGCTTATATCTTGATCCTCCCGTTCTGTGTCAAAATTCTAAGTCTGTGATGATATTGTTGTGAACTTGTCCTCAGTTCTTACACACTCTAACCCATGATGAGATTAAGGATGATGTGCGTGTTTATTAAGTTCAAGGGAGTCCTTATTATGTTACTTTTATACTTATGGTTCTTGGTTTAGATTGTGATTGAGTATGCTTAACTATGCTTTGCATGATGTTTCAGAGGTTGATCCCCATTTTTGCTGAATTACATTTCTTACACGACATTATGTTTTTGACGCTTCATGCTTTATCTATTCCTTGTTGGTGACAGCTTTTCAAGTTTAGTAAAAAAAAACAAAAACAAAAAGGGGCAGTGGTACCGAAGCGAAGATGAATCCAAAAGTTTCATCTAACATGGCACTGCCGGGAAAAAAAAGAGAATCAAAGGGGTCATGAGATTGAAAGAAGGGGTTGGTAAAGGTGAACAACTCTGCTTTCTTCTACTTTAGGGTGAAGAAATGAATTTGTGTACATTATGTGGTGTACACACTCTGAGTTTACTTGTTAACTAAGTATCGGGGTGCATTCATCACAAATATTTGTCTTTCGCGTCACAAGGTGTCAAGTTAATTCAGAGAAGTAGCTTGAACTAATCGGGTAAAACTTTATGAAGCCCTTATTGAAATAGTGCAACTTGACTTGACTGGCTGTCTTCAGAAGGACTCTATGAATATGAATAGTCTGGACATAGCGTTGGTGTTTTACATATTTCAGATTTGTGGATTGCCACTGAATATAATGCTTTGCTCACAGTTTAAGATTATATCTCGATTTACATTCTTCAACCTAGGATAGAGTATAAGTGTTTTCATATAAAGTTCATACATTGGCTTTTGATCATGCCGTCTTCCTTATATCTGATTATCCTTGAGAGTGTAATTGCTTGAGGACAAGTAAGATTTTAAATCTGTGATATTTTGATAAGAGTTATTTTTAACAGATTTAAAGTCTTATTTATGTGTTCTTTGTCTGGCTTATTTATGCTTTTATGCTATTATCTTGAATCTTTTCTCATTAAGTTCAGATTCTTCACTATTTTTTGATTATTTATGAAATGCAAGCTATTTCTCTAGATTTTCAAAAATATTTTGAAGATATGAAGTAATGGAAAGGTTCAGCACATTTCAAGCATGACACAGGAAAATTTTAAAAATTTTTAGAGCTTTCTATGGAGAACACAGCTTGGTCGTGCGTGTGTTCACAGCCGTGTTCATCGCGGCTTCAAACTCTGCATTTGACGAGGAGAACACGGCCTAGCCGTGCATACCGTCATGGCCGTGTTTGATAGAAATCCAAAATCAGCCGAAGTCTTCACCGGGATGATCACGGGCATGTGCACAGCCGTGAGGGAATTTCCAGAATTTTTATGTGCTAAACATGGCCTGCCCGTGTCCAGATGCACGGTCGTGCTTATTTCACTGCCGATCACTGAACCGAACACGGCCTGCCCGTGTTCGCCATCACGCCCGTGTTCGCGTCTGCAGATCCCGACCTTTCATCTGTTTTTCATCAAATCTGATGCTCCAGATGCCTAGAAATTGGGGGATACTCCCAATTAATCTTCCTAATCGCCCAAGGCTTCAATGAAGGTTTAAAAGTTGGGATTTTGAGCGGTTACAAGGTTCAAACTTTGGAGAGAGGCGACTAGGGCGAAAAGAGGGCAAAAATCTGCATTCAAGGGTTCATTTGATCTAGATTCTTTGGGGCTATCGAGAGAAGACCAAGGATCTATCATTTTCTACCATTCTATTGTAAATTCCCTTCCTTTCGAATAAATTTTCTTGGGTTTTCTTTGTCAAACGATGCATGTCCTAGAGTAAAACCTAGTTCAAGACTCGGGCGTAGCCCATTGAACAATTTTGCACATATAAAACATTTTTATTGGATCTCAATGATATTTTTAATAAATTGACTTATTTAAACGAGTTGTGCTTATTGCGTATAATTGTTGTGGCCAAACTTTTGTATGTGTTAAGTGTTACGAGATGAACCAAGAGGTGAATCGTAACACTCGAACTTTCTCATTTAAACTTGTAAATAGAATTACAAGAGTCGTTCTACTTCACTCGGGGATTTACGATCTTTCATAGAGCCTAATGGGTCTTCTAAGTTAGTTTTGCTACGAGAGTAGGAGATTAGCTTAAGTTAGACACTGGATTACGCTTCGAGAGAAGGTAATCCGTACAATAGGATTGATTGCCTTAAGTTGTTTACTGTCAGATTGCGCTTCGAGAGAAGGAGATCCATTTTCTAACTCGTTTTGATTCAATGTTTTACATTTAAAGCATTCAACGTGGTGAAACCTGAAGTTCCGAACATTTCTAAAACTATAACTTTCCCAATTTGTCGTTGATTTCTTGGTTCGATATTTCTAGCTTAGTTTAGATTAGTTCATTTTCTTAATTCTATTTTCAATTGTCTAGCTTTCAATGACACTTAAAGTAGGTACTTGACACCCTGCTCCCTTGGGACGATATTTTACTACTTCGATAAAAACCGTACACTTGCGGGGCCTATCATCCGTGAAATCCAAAGTGATAGCTCGGAGCATGTCCTCTAACGTCTAAATAGTTTGCTCAGACTAACCGTCAATCTCCAAGTGATAAGTAGTACTAAATCGTAGTTCAGTTCCCAAAGCCTTCTGCAAACTGCCCCAGAATCTAGACGTAAATTGTGGGTCTCTGTCAGAAATGATACTGGCAGGAACCCCATGCAATCGTATAATCTCCTGACAATATAGCCTTGCTAGCTTGTCCATAGAGTAAGTCTTCCTGATAGGCAAGAAGTGGGCGGACTTGGTCAACCTATCCACGAACACCCAGATCGAATCATGGCTAGTGCGCAATCTCGGAAGATCCATCACGAAATCCATTGTAATATGTTCCCACTTCCACTCAGGAATTTGAATACTGTGCAACAGTCCAGATGGTTTCTTATGCTCAATCTTGACCTGCTGGCATACTAGACAACGCCCTACATATTATGCCACATCTGTTTTCATTCCTTCCCACCAGTAAGACTTTCGAAGATCCTTATACATTTTCATGGCACCAGGATGTACCATGAATCTCGACTTGTGTGCCTCTTCCAGTAATTCTTCCTTATTAACCTCAGGTACACATAGGCGATTCCAACATCTTATAACACCATCCTCGTCCTGAGTAAACTCTTCTCTTTTGCCCTTTGTAATAATGGACTGTAGATACCAATCATTTGGTTGAGCCTCAATAATCCTCTGCATAATAGGAGACTGTGCCATCATGACGGCCAAACACCCGTGCTCAATGGGGCACACAATCTCAACACCCAAATTTGCCACTTGGGGTGCTAATTCAGTCGTGCTACTCGTAAGTGAGTTAACACCCCTGCAGTCTTCCTACTTAAGGTGTCTGCGATAACATTGGCATTACCCGGGTGGTAATTAATTGTACAATCATAATCCTTCAGAAATTCCACCCATCTGCGCTGCCTCATATTTAACTCCTTCTGCGAGAATAAATACTTTAGACTTTGATGGTCTGTGAAAATCTCAAAGGTAATGCTATATAAGTAATATCGCCAAATTCTAAGGGCGGATACCACAGCAGCTAACTCCAAATCGTGCACCAGATAATTCTTTTCATGTTCTTTGAGTTAACGTGAGACATAAGCTATAACCTTGTCATTCTACATCAATACAGCACCTAAGCCTTGGAAAGATGCATCTATATAAACAGTATACCCCTCGTCACCTGTCGGCAATGCCAATATCGATGCACTGACAAGTCTTCTTTTTAACTCCATAAAGCTCTTTCTTCATTAGATTCGTGAGTGGAGTAGTAATTTTAGAAAATCCCTCCATAAATTTTCTATAATATCCAGCAAGTCCAAGGAAACTCCAAACCTCTGACACGGTCTTCGGACTTTCCCATTCCACGATGGCCCTAATTTTCTCAGGGTCTACCGCAACGCCTTCACAAGAAATCACATGCCCCAAGAATGTAACTTCACTTAGCCAGAAGGCACATTTGTTGTACTTAGCATACAATTGTTCTCTCCTAAGAGTTTCCAGCACGAGTCGGAGGTGTCGCTTGTGCTCTGCTCTGCTACGAGAATAAATTAAGATGTCATCAATAAAGACTACCACGAACCGGTCTAGATAATTAATAAATACCTAGTTCATCATATCCATAAAAGCCGCTGGAGCATTAGTCAGACCGAAGGGCATCACAAGAAACTCGTAGTGCCCATAATGTGTCCGAAAAGCAATTTTCGGCACGTCCTCGCCTCGGATCTTCAATTGATGATATCCTGATCTCAAATCAATCTTTGAATAAACACAAGTACCCTTGAGCTGATCGAATAAATCATCAATCCGCGGCAAAGGGTACTTATTCCTAACTGTCACTGCATTCAACTGCCTGTATGTTGGGAAACCCTGGGGATATTTAATAATTTTTCAGAGTCATATCAACACAAATACATTGCACAGCGGAATAATATCCCTGAAACAGGCCAGTCCCAAAAACCCAGTGAAGATCGTCAAGCGAGGGAGTCGATATGATGAGATAGAAAATACCTTAAGAGCAAGATAAGAAGCCGATGTTGAGGTAGGCGCCCAAGTGTTCACCCTCTGCAGTCTCACACACACGGATTCCTCGAGCTCTCTTCTTCCACGCCCAGTGCTAGCCTCGGGAAGAAGATCCAATCCTTGTGCTCCTTCTTCTATGCTTGCGCCACCTTCAAAGGAAGATGCGCCAACGAGAGAATAGAAGGAGGGGATCACCACTTCACTTGCGTCACCTCCTAGGATGAGATGTGCCAAGAGAAGGTAGAGAAGAGGAGAAGCCGCCTAGTCCAACTTCACCTTGCGCCAAGAAGAAAGGATGAAGATGACTCTCGACTATGGAAGAGGTTGCGCCAATCAAGCTTTGCTCTTGCCTCTATGTTGCTTGCTCACGCCAAGATAAGAGCATCATGTACTCTCTCATATGTGAAGACATATATAGAGAGAGTGGGGCGGCAACATAAGGCTTAGAGAGTTGGCGCAATTCATCATGAAAGGGGCAGCTAGGGTTAGGGTTTGGGTGCAATTAGGGTTTGTGTTTAGGAAAGACTCCAAGCCTATACCATAAACATCCCCTAATCGCCTAAGACCTACCTAGTAAGTCCATTATGCCTTAGATACCTCAAGTCTTACCTTAGAGGCAAGCTTTCCATCTAAGCATGAAGGGGGGAGGCGCCAATTCCTTCCAAAGGAGCAACATGCGCCCACTCCTCCCCCATTATGCCCTTAGGTGCCAATGGGATGAGACTTCTCCCCATTATACCCTTTTAGCCCATTGCCTCTTCATGACAACTTGTTATTGGGCCTCATTGGATAATGAACTAGCTCAAACTTCATTACATGGGTTGATTAAGCAATTGGATCCAATCCAATACAACCCTAATCCAAATGTGACCAACCATGGTCAATTTCGGGTCAACCTGCCAAAAATAAAGTTTGGCTCCAATAACATTCTCCCATCTCATCAGGCCCATTGGCACTGATGAAATCTCCCAAATAGATCCAAGCTATCCAATAACTCGATCATAAGGCTTCCCGATCAATACGAGAACTCGAGTATCAAGGTGTGCGACCTTGTAGGTTCCTCTGACGCTGGTAGTGCTGACCAAAGGTCACCACAAGCAGTGAGTAGCACCTAGCAGTGCATCGCTGCTACCCAGGTCATTGGAATGGATATCGACATCAACATCCCCATCATTGCAACTAGGTACAGATGCATTACAGTCTCTTTGCTGAACTGACATCCGATTGGACAAGTGTGTCATCACTTGTTTTCACCCAATCACATGGTCATGACTAAATCAGGTTCTCACTTGGGTATGGCCATACACTTTCAGTCATAAAACCATAGAGGAGCTCTATGGATATCAAGCTTCCCTCAGGAAGGGGCAAATCCTCTATTTGTCCATTGACCTTCTCATATGGGTCATGACATGCTCAATGACAACCATTATTACCTCCCAACTACGGCGAGGTGTTAGGTTGTATCAAAGCATGTCCCTAACCATATAAAATGGTCAATGACCTCAAGTATAGGGATAAATGCATCTCCAGTTACTTGTGAGGATAACTCATGAAACCAAGTCATTACCTCATAGCGGGTCTATCCAGTATATCCACCACTGATATACCCATATGTCTGCGTTAGCACCTTGTGCCTAACCAACCCATATACCAGTCTCACAAGTACCAGAGCTGTCCCATATCCACTCAGGTACATCGACTGGGGACAATCATTTAAGCACAGATCCAATCTATCTCCAGGGACATTATCATGTAAGTACATAATGCAGATGTAGACAAACATGGATAACAACAATGCCAGAATGACATAAGAGTATCAATGTTACGTAGTACAAAGATGAACCAAAACTAGGTCCTAGGGCATATACACCAACACTATAGTCAACACATAATCGAAGTGAACCATCCTTCTTCTTTACGAAAAGGATAGGAGCACCCTAGGGAGATGCACTAGGTCTGCTAAATCCCTTATCAAGAAGCTCCTGTAACTGTACTTTTAGTTCCTCAAGTTCAAGTGGCGCCATCCGATAAGGTGCTCTAGAGATAGGCGTTGTACCTGGCTGGAGATCAATGGTGAAATCAATAGCCCGGTCAGGAGGTAATCCAGGTAAGTCTTCAGGAAATACATCAAGAAATTTTCTGACAACTGGTACCCGTTCAATAGGGATCGGGGTCTGATCCCCCGCATCAACAATAGACATCAAGTACCCCTAACATCCACTGCTAATTAATCTTCTAGCTTGTAATGTAGAAATAATAGGGGCAATTTGACTAGATACCATAGTGAACATATATGTTGCATATCCATGGCGTTTAAATACCACCATGCAGTCATCGCAATCCACTACCACACGGTTATAAGAAAGCCAGTTCATCCCTAAGATAATCTCGAAATATGAGAACTCCAGTAACATCAGATCCGAGTAGATAATTAACCCATTGAAACTCAGAGAGCACTGTTGTACCTCTAAGTAAGATCGTAGTGTACCACCAGAGGGTACAAAAATCGTCATATCATGTGCAGATAAAACAGGTTCTAATCCAAACTTTCTCACAAATGCATACAAAATAAAAAAATGCGAGCTACCAGTATCTATCAATAAGCAGGCATGCATATCAAATACTGAAATGATACCTCTCATCACATTGTCAATCTCAGGCTGCGCATCCTGCTCCGTCAGTGCATACGCCTGTCCGATAGTAGGGACTTGAGCTTGTCTGTTCTAGGGTGTAGGCGCTGTATACCCACGGTGAGGAGGTCGACAGGGGTTCTATTGCCAATCTCGCGTTGTATACGCCTGTTTACCCCTTTGGCGGCAATTCCTCTTGTAGTGCCCCATCTTCTTACAATAGTTACATTGTACTGAGTTCAGAGGACATGACCTAGCAATGTGTCCAGGTTCACCGCACTGATAACAATTCCCATGAGGAGTGGTCAGAGGGGAGCCGAAACTAGGAGGCGAGGTCAGGGTCAGACCTTGATATCTGCTGCCAGGAGCCCATGACTTTCGTCCAGGTTGAACGTCCTGGCGACGAGATCCAGAAGCTGGTGGACTTCCTAGGGTGAAAAATCCCAGTCCCTAGGAATCTGTCTGTGCTGGAGCTTTGCCACGTCGTTGGGCATCACAGTCTTGTGCTTCTCGGAGGACGTCCTGCCCTCAAACACTCATCCACCGGGCAGTCTCCAATACCTCTGAAAAATCATCTGGTGGAATTATGCTCACCAAAATGCAGAGCTGAGCATCTAGGCCCTTGATGAAGTGTTCAGAATGAGCCCTTTCAGTAGATACTAGCTCAGGAAACATCTCCGCCAGTTTCTAAAACTCACTAATGTACTCCTCAATAGATCATCCGTTCTGCTTAAGGTGCACAAAATCTCGTCTTGCTACTGATTTCTGGGCCTGAGGAAAATATTGTTGCATGAAAGCACTCTAAAAAACTTCCCAGGAATTGTTTGCCGCTCCCAATATAGCAACGGTAGACTTCCACCATTTTCGAGCTTATCCACTGAGGAAGAAGATAGCTAGCTTCACATGCTTCCGTTCTGGGCATTTCACTACCTCCAGTGTGTCTGAAACACTGGTCAGCCACTCTTGAGCTGCCCAGGGGTCTCCTTGCCCATTAAACACATCGAACCTATGGCGAGCCAGTTCGGTAAGACGGGACAGCTAATCACCTCTAGTCGGGGTTGAAGTAGCTTCCCGATCTGGTTTAACAACTACTTGTATCATGTACTCAGCTGGCGGTGTACACCCATATGCAGGAGGTTGTTGTTCTACCACTGAGGGTACTTCAACAGGTATTTCCTTTGGCCTTCTACGTCAGCCAAGCTAGTTCATGGGGATGTTCATAGCATCCCGCGCCATGTCCGCTATGCCTCTGGTCCGTCCACCTCGAGTTCTGGACAGCATCCTGAAATCACAAAAATGATCAATCCAACCCATGTATATCTTTGTTAGCATAATCAAATTCTTATTGTTCTAGTTAATACGCATCTTAAGTCCTAAGGCCATCCTAAATCCTTATGTCCCATTTAGGATCCTAAACCAAGGCTTTGATACCAAAATTGTTACGCCCTAGAGCGCCACTCGGGACCCACGCCGGGAATCCCAGCCTCAGGGCGCAACAACACTGTACCTGACAGAATATCACAAGAACCAAGAGGTACAGGACAGATAATAATAACATAGATAAGAGGCCAACCTGGCCCAAAATATCCAGATACAGAAATAACCCACTAAAGACCTACGTAGCGGTCAAAAGTCATACTGGTCCACGACCAGATAATACTACAATCCAACATAAAATACAACCATCATAAGCGACAACAGAAAACATACATGCAGTGAAATAAATAAGACGGCACAAGATGGTGAACAGCTACCTATCTAACTACGGCGTACCAACAGGAGCCGAACCCGGACCTGGAGGAAAGGTGAGGGGGGGTAAGCTGGGTGGCTAAGTAGGGATTAACAATTAAGATGGTGTATAACAGAATAAAGAAAACTCCAGCAATAGTAAATAAAGTGAACAGGTATGCAATATCAGTATATAACGCAACTAAAACAACTACTGATAAATACAGCATGCAAGTGTGAAAACCGGAGCTGTGCCAAGTGTCCCGAAGGACCTGCACTCAGAGAGTGGTTCCAAACCGCCAGCTCTGCAGTAGGGAACGACTGTCCGTTGACAGCCCGCCAGTGTAGCATCCTACACCTAATCACCCCAAGGTTCGCATAAAGCGGCAACCCCGGCTGTGACCACAGAGGCCTATAGCCCATGATACAATCAACCCATGGCTACTAACAATGGCAATATCCAACAGATCCCGAAAGGCAGACTATATCAATCAGGCCAATCCGGTACACATCCAACCGAATATAAAACACACGGTGGCTGGCAGAATAGCCAAAATATATATGTACAGCATATAAACTATATCAAACCAGATATCATGCAATTGAAACACAAGACCAAAACGCATGCAAGCATCAACATGTATCAATGGCAGGTACTAGAGCACAAAGGAATAGCCAAAAGTAATAATCAAGTTTTTATCGACAAGAAAGAGGCGCCATGATGCGTTGCATTTACATCATGTTTTTGCCTATATTTTACATGATATTTTGGGCTTAATTGAACGATTTTATGCGTTGTATTAATGTTTTTGCTTAATTGAAAATGTAGGTAAAATGGCATAAAAATGATAGATTTTGACAGTTTTGAAGCCATAATACGATTCTCGAGGAGATCACGAGCTTACACGTCAAATTTAGAGCGAAAACAATGAAGAACGCAACATTTACGACCTTGGCCGTAATTATGGAGTCGGCCGTAATTTTAGTGTCGAGCGAAAGGCGAAAAATGGCTAAGTATGGAAATGAACAGAAACTTTCACGGGTGAGACCGTGAATCCATCACAGTCCGAGAAACTTTCTGTGTACAAAGGGGCTGTACACACAGAAGGATTTACAGTCTTGGCCGTAAACTCATTACGGACCATGAATATCACTCAAAACGATGGATTTTATGAGTTTTGATGCCACGGGATGATTCGTGATGAAAAGACGAGATTGTACATCAAATTTTAACCAAATCGGAGGTCAAACGAAGGTCAAATGCAACTTTCACACCTAGGCCGTGAATATATTCATGGGCTGTGAAAACAGTACTGTATAGAAATGCACATTTACACCCTAGGCTGTAAATAGTCCGTGAAAACGTCCGCCTCTTCACGTTTTTCACTCGATTCGAACCTGAATCGAGTCGGAATTGAACTAAACTTTGCAGAAACCTTCCTAGATGGGTTCTAAACGGATTAAACTATAAAATGAAGAGTTTTATCAGGAAAGCCGGGCAAAGGAAGAATTGGATGCTTCATCTTCATCTCCACATCGAGGAAAGCTTTTGTAATTACTTGTCTAGCGAGTTCCTGTAATCTTCTTAGGTTTTCATGCAAGTTTCATTGATGAACATGCTGTTTATTATGAACATGAACGTGTAAACCTATTTTCTGGTTTTGGGGTGTAGCTCGTTGACGATTCATGGATTAAATATATTGTCTTAAATCTTTATCATGATTTTTATAGATTTGATTTGATTAGAATTGTGTTTATTCCGTAAATTACCCTGATCAAGTAATGTTACGTCTTAGACGTTGCGAGAAGGACCGAGAGGTGAATCGCAACGTCAGATCTATTCTTTTCAAACTTATGAATCCAATCACGAGAGTAGTTTGGATTCGTTTGAAGGATTACCATGGTTTTTCATAAAACTTAAAGGATCTATTTATGTTACTTGCCACGAGAGTAGGGAATTAATGTAAATAGATACCGGATTACACTTCGGGAGGAGGTAATCTGTACCTTAGAAAAAATTCCTTTCAACACTATAATTTTCTGTTCAAAGATATTATCTTTATTAAATTCATAATCGTCAGCGTGGTGAAACCCCAAATCCTCATTTTATCCGAATTGATTTTTACCCAAAATACTATCTCTGTTTCTTTTTATTTGTACTTAGAAGTTTCCAAAACAAAATCCACGATTTGAATCATCTAGATATAGATCGATCGTGTAATCGGTACTTGACTGCCAGATCCTCGTTGAGAATGATATTCTTTTTATTACTTTGATAAATCCGTACATTTGCGGATCATATCAAGTTTTTGGCGTCGTTGCTGGGGATTAGGCCAGCCAATATCGATTTAATCGTGAGATTTATAGACTAGACATTTTTTTATTTTTTTTTATTTTTTTTTTCATTTTTGTTTTCATTTTTTTTTTTTCGCATTTTTTATAGTTGGTTTATTTTGTTTTTCTCTTTTTGGATTAACACGTTGTATGAATAAGAGAACTCAAAAATTACTTGACTACATATTTTAAGCTTTGTTTTGCATTCCTGTTTTACATTTTGTATTTCTGAATTTTATTGCATAAATTGAAAATTGATGTTTAGCCAATTTCAATGGTCAAATCAGAGGTATGTGCCACCGACGATGACAATAGAATATGGTATGGATTCATTACAATCACTTGCAGCGAAAGTAAATTCATTTACTCAACATACTGATTATTTAATCATGCAATATTCTAAGTTGAAAAATGTTATTTGTGATATTTGTAGTTATCATGGACATCATTGTACTGAAAGTCAAGTAGGAATTCCTCCATGCTTTAACTTATGCCCTAGTACTTATAATCAAAGTTGGGAGAACCATCAAAACTATCTTTATCAAAATGACCCAACATTTATTCTAAAATCAGACTTTAGTGAACCTCAAAAATCCAACTTAGAAATCTTGCTTGAAAACTATATAGCTGCTATGGACAAACAAAGTGAGGAAATTCATACTATAATTTATGGCACTGATAAAAATGACAAAGAGGAAGAAATCCATGATGAATCTGAGAATTTTGTAAAGTTATAACAATCATTAATCATGACTCCTGATTATGATTTACCTTCTTTAAATTTTGATGATTCTGAAAATTTTAACATTAACCCTTCCTTAGTACTTTAGCAGCCATCTAGTCCCCTCTCACAT
This sequence comes from Costus lasius, assembly GCA_027563935.2. Classification (NCBI taxonomy): domain Eukaryota; kingdom Viridiplantae; phylum Streptophyta; class Magnoliopsida; order Zingiberales; family Costaceae; genus Costus; species Costus lasius. The sequence continues at coordinate 103,654,578 of CM050448.1, forward strand.
AATGAAGTGTCTTGCAACACATATACTTGGGACATGTTTGAAGAAAAATTTGAACTTTTGGAGTCTCATGAGAATAAAGATGAAGAATTTAAGGATCCTCAAGTAAGAACTAGTGAGATAGAAGGTGATGAATTTGATAGTGTGAGGATGGAATACTCCATTGAAGAGAAAGAAATTGAGGAAAAAGATGAGGAAGAGGATCCTGAGCATATCCCACCACCACCATATGAACCGTCAATTCCTTTGCTCCGGAAAAATCCATTAGAAATTTGCATGACAAATGATGAAAGTGATGATTTTAAGGATAATAATGATGAGGTAGCTGAAATATTATTTGATACAAATCCAACCACAGATACCCAAAAGATGATAACACTTGAGATTCTTGATCGCATTGACATTGATGTAAGAAAAAAACCAAATTTGAAATTTGAAAACTTCTTGAGCAATCTAAGGCATGAATTTTTTTATCTTAATTTCAGTTTTCTTCCAAGGCATGAATTTTTTGATCTTAATTTCAGTTCTCTTCCAATTGTTGATATAAATCTAAAGGAAGAAAAATGATTTTACTTTTGGATAAATATAGAAAAATTATTGATTATTCTTTGCATGACTTTAACTTTTGTTTTTGCATGCATGTACTGGACACTGCAACATGGAACCACCTGTTTAAATGGATATATTCGGTGGACACACTCTTGAGACAAAGAAAAAGAAGAAGATTATATGCTCTCTACTATGGCACTAATTCACCAACTCCACCATGACATGAAGCTGTGGTCAAGCTAATGACCTTAAACAAGCGCTTTTGGGAGGCAGCCCAAAGTTTTTGAATTTTATTAATTTTTGCATTCTTAGTTTTTTGTTTTTGATTTTATTTAAATTTTTAGAAGTTTTTGCAGCATGTATTGATGAATTTTTATTGATGGAAAATCTTCTGATAAGTTGTTTTATTTGTAGGAATTTTTAGAGAATTTTTATATGAGAGAAAAGTGATTAACGAGACCATCACAGGTGTAGTCGTGAATCATACACTGACAGTGATGACGACATTTTCTTTGTGAGTATGGTTAATATGATTTTGATAGTGAAACATGATGGTATTTAATGTTTGAAACTTGTTTACATTGTAAAATATGATTATCTTTAATGTGATACAGTTTCTAGATTTTTTGGGGTCATGTTTTCATCTTTTGATATAATTGTATAGGTTTTCGCCAACATTATAAAGGGAATTCTTGCAAAATTTTTCTAAAATATGTCATTCATTGATTTAATATTTATGTATATGTAACAATTTAAGTATTTGGTGTCTTCATGTATCTTGATTGTATTCAAGCTTTATGGGTATGTATTTTGAATGTTTATGATTGTTAAGGATAATCAATTTTGTTTTATCCTTAATTTTGAACTTATTGATTAACCTTAATTTTGAACTTATGAAACATTTTGAGTGATTGATTTGATGACTTAGGGAATTTTTAAAATTTCATATGGATTTAAATTATTAAGTAAATTCAATTCTTGTATTGATAAAATACATATATGAATTGTTATATATTCATACGGCACGTACATGGTATCTTGTTACTTGAAATTTAATTTATCTATTTTTGCTCGATGGAAATTTTTATAGATAGAATTTGGTGATATTTCTTTAAATTGATATTTGCTCCAACTCCTCTAGTTGAGAAATCTTAAATCATGAGTTATATTATACCATCGTTTGGTATACTTTAAATCTGTTGTGATCAAGTAACAGAGGGAGAATTTTAAAAACAAATATTTAACTCTCTCGCAGAAAGATCAACAACGATTTAAATACCACGCCATTGACCGACTTTCTCCAAAAAAAAATAGAGAAAAAGAGAAAGCTGTAGGTTAAGTGGACAACTCCGCTGACTTTCATGATTGACACTATGAGTTATATTATACTACTCTGTGGTATACTTTAAACAATGTTATGATGCTAACAGTAAAGAGCATATAACAGTTTAAAGACCAAATTGCTTTAAAAATCTCTTATCTTTAACATCACCAAGATTCTTGAAATAAATTTTTGTCTATTGAGTAAGATAGATTTATTAAATTGAAAGTATCTGATATTTAGTGTGTGAAGAATGAATACTATGACATGAATTATGAATTCTATTTTTCTTGGATTGTAACATCTTAGGAATTTATTTCTATTATGATTTTTCTTCAATTACTTGAGTCAGAAAGATTGATTGCTTAATTTGTGGACTAAGGATGTTATTAGGGGCAAAAACAAATGAGTGTTCCTTATCTTTACATTCTTCATACATATCAAAGTATTGCTTGAGGAAAAGCAAATTTTAAGTCTAGGGTTTTTGATGCATTGCATTTACATCATGTTTTTGCCTATATTTTACATAATATTTTGGGCTTAATTGAACGATTTTATGAAATTTTTAATGTTTTTACTTCACTTGGCACAGAATCTTCACTTTTCTTAGTTTTATTGAAAATGTAGGTAAAATGGCATAAAAATGATAGATTTAGAGAGTTTTGAAGCCATAATACGATTCCCGAGGAGATCACTGTTGGTGTATATGCCCTAAAGACCAATGTATGGACATGGTCAGGCATTGTTTGAATGTACTTTGATAGAACTATTACTCTTTATATAGGCATGGTCGTTATTATGCAGACTTCTCTACCTGCGTTGATGTATTGAGTTGCATAAATAATGTCCCAGGAGTTTGGATTGGATCCATTCTCATAAGCTATCCCCAGACAAGGTACCTTAGCAGATATGGGACAGCTTCGGTACATGTGAGACTGGTGTATGGGCTGGTTAGGTGCGGGGCACAATAACGCAGACATACAGGTGCATTGGATGCACTGGAGTGATCCACCGTGAGGATTGACTTGTCTAGTCAACAAGTCAATCTCACATGCAAGAGGTTTGCATTGATCCTTAGACTTGAGGTATTCATGTCTAGATTTGATGATGGGTATGCTTTAATACAGTTTTACGTCTCTCCGTAACTGGGAGACCAAAACGACTGTCATTGGGCATGTCATAAGTCACGTAGAGACATGGATGACCAATAGTAGGATTTGCCCCTTCCTTCCAAGGAAGCATGATATCCACCTCGGGGCGCCCCACCTTATTGGTGCATGACAGGAAAGTGTGGCCACACTTGTTGAGTCATGACCAATGCATTGGATAATAAACTTGAGACTAATCCAATGGCAGCATATCAGCTTAGGCAAAGGGATCTGTAATGCAATGGGAATCCTCGTTGCTTGTTAGGAGTTGTTGCCAAAATGACTTAAGTCCTATGACATGGGTAGTAGTGATGTGTTGCTAGATACCCCTCACTACTTATGATGTTTACATCATTGCCATGGTCATATGGATCCTACGGGGTCACACGCAATAGACTCTTGACGTTGCTTTAATTAGAAGCCTTAGGATCAAGTTATTTGATAACTTGGATCCATTTGGAAGATTTCATCAGCGCCGATGGGCCTGATGAGTTGGAAGAAAGCTATTGGAGCCAAACTTCATTTTTGGCAGGTTGACCCGAAATTGACCTAGATTGGTCACATTTGGATTAGGGTTGCATTGGATTGGATCCAATGGCTTAATCAACCCATGCCATGAAGTTTGGGCTAGCTCATTATCCAATGAGGCCCAATAATTAGTTGTCATGAAGAGGAATTGGCTTAAAAGGGTATAATGGGGAGAAATCTCACCCCATTGGCGCCTAGGGGCATAATGGGGTGAGGGAGGCGCCTTTGCTTCATTATGGAAGTAAAGGGCGCCTAGCCCTTCTTCCTTGGAAGGAATACTTGCCTCTAAGGTAAGTCTTGGGGCTGATATGGCTTGATGGCCCTTTTGGAAAGAGCTTGGGCGCATATGGATAGTAGGGTAAGGTATATGGTAATGTCTTGGAGACTTACCTTATCTAAAACCCTAGTTTCTCCCAAAATTCTTACCCTAGCCGAAACTCCTCATGCTTGTTGCGCCTTGCCCTTCCCTTGGATGGAAAGCATGCATCTAAGGCATGTCTTGGGCTGATATGGCCATTGGGCAAATTAGGATAGGTTGAATGAGGTTTATGGTAAAGTCTTGGAGACTTTCCTTACCTCAAGACCCCTTTATCCTAGCTGCCCACTTGGCATGATCTTAGCCATTGCCTTGCCGCCTCTTGTCCTATTTATAGGACCCCTTACCGCCCCTTCCATGGTTGGACTTTAAGGAGGCGTGAACACACATAGAAGGGAGAGAGAGCAAAGCAAAGGGCGAAAACAAGGTGGTGCAAACTTCTTCCTTGGAGCCGCAAGTTCTTCCTCTTCCTCTCTTCTTGGCGCAAGGATTCTTTGTGCTTGGTGGCGTCTTCTTGTCACAAGCCCTCATCGTCCCTTGGCCATAGGCGCACCTTGGAGGTGGCGCAAGCAAAGAAGAAGAGGGAAGTCCTTGGCGGCATTATCTTCCCTATCCCCTTTTTGGCGCAACTTCTCTTGAAGGTGGCGCAAGTGGAAGTGAAGGCTTGATTCTCTTCCCGAGGCTAGCACCAAGCGTGGAAGGGAGCAACGATCAAGGAGTCGACGCGTGGATACTTGTAGAGGGCGAACACATGGGCGCCTTCAACATGGCTTCGACATCTAGACAAGCAAAAGAGGTACATCTCTATCACATCCTTGTGTGTACTCACTCGCATGGATCCTTGGGAAAGGAATGTGTTTCGGGTGTAATGCTTCTTCCGCTGCGTCCTGGGACTGCAAAATTTTAAATTACACCCGGCATTCCCCAACAGTGGTATCAGAGGTACTTGAGAGAAACACAAGGTGTACGTTTGCTTGTGTGAAAATTTTTTTGAAAATTTTTCTTCTATCCATGCGCGTTTCACGTAGAAAGCGTTTTCATCCAATCTTCTCTTCTCAACTCTATGGCCGAAACTTGGATTGTGTTTATGCTTGATTTAAGACCAAAGGCGCACGTAAGTTTTGTCAAGTAGGACCGGCATTGTGTCTTCGGACTGGCCGGGTCTCTTGATCTGACAAAACTACCAGCCGATAGGGTCTATGAAATCATCATGGAACTTGATCTAAATTTTGGCATGGAATTGGTTAAGAGAATGCCTTGGATGATATTGGCGCATAAGGTGCTAAAATTTGATTTTTTTTGGATTTTCAAATTTTACATGCGCCACTTGATTGGGTTGATATGGTCATAGCGAGTGCCCTCCTGTGTTGTGATGTGGAAGCATGTTTCCACCTGTGATGAATGCCTGTAAAATCTTTCTACCACCTGCGTGTGGTTCTCCCCCCTTTCTTGATGTAAAATTTCATCTTTCCTTAAAATAGATGTAGAATTGTTTACATGAGATAGGTTAAGGTTCATCAAAGACAACAAGGAGCCTTCTTCAATTGGAGTCAGAAGTGGCGCCAGCTTTGGAAGCGTGGTGATGGACTTGCGATTGAAGGAAGGACACATGCTTTCGGCTTCTGGCATGGGCTGATTTGCTTCAGGGACTCGCAACCCTTGGATGCACAATAACATGTCACATGGCTCGTGACAAGTTATGTGTATGAAAAGGGCTATGACCATATCGACCAAAATAGCATGCCTGTGATGGTTTATTATTTTGTCCATAGCATGCCTGTGATGTTTTTCCTTTGCTGCCATAACCATAGGAAAACTGCATGCTAGAAAAGAATAAAAACATGCAAAAACTCTCAATACAATATCAAGTCGATAGCCTTCTAACGCGTAGCCCTCATCAAACTATCGATCGGTGGTGTTGTGAACTGTTTCCCACCCTCGTGGGACACACCCACTTATCTTTAGAAGGTGTGAGGTGACAATGATTTCCCCAGTCCAGTTTTAACCTGGGCGTGCCTTCGCAAGGAAATTTGTTGGCCCTGGGCATAACGGTTAGGACCAGACTTGACTGGTTTTTCATTGACATGATGAATTACTAGAGGCAGCTGTTGAGAGGATAGGGTTCTGTGTTGTATCCAGCCCTCGCTGGACACAGGACGCCTAGTCTGTCTTAACTAAGAGGAATTGTGCATGGCACAATTGGCTGGCGTGCCTACCTAAGGAAGCATGAGACTCTCTGTGCATCTCAACTCACCCTCGTGAGTCGCGGAGACCTTATGTGAAATTAGGATCCTACTCACTTATTTCCATGTTGAGTTAGAGAGTTCTCAACTTGTTTTGGAAGTAGTGGGAGCATAGCATTTAATTTAAAGTCCTTGTTAAATGCTTTATCATAGTACTTATTTTACTTATTTGCTTATTGTAGAAGGCATCTCCTAATCTAAGATTGAAACTTTATAAACATAAACTGGATGGGACAAATTGGACAAAATGGTTCAAGACTTTGTCCAAGATACTGGAGCAAGAAAATAAGGTGCATCTTCTTGAAAGACCTCCATCCCAGCCTAGTGTGTATTTCACTAATGACTGGGAGTGGAATGTCTATCTTGAACATTGTGAAGATAACGAACAGTACACTGCTCTTGTCTTAGAGTGCATGACCCCAGAGGTCAAGGTTGAATGTGATGAGATGGGGATCTATGATCTAATCATACATCTCAAAGGTCTCTTCACACCATGCTCTATAGACAATGATCAAGAGAGTTCTGTTGGATCTTCAGAATGTGTGCCTGAATCCGAGAAAGACCATGGTTCTGTATCTTCGAAGCTAATACTTCGGAAGACTGGGAATGCATGGGTATTTCGAAGAGGATTGATGGCCAAGAAGAGCATGGCAAAGAAGAAGGGATGTAATCCATCCGCTTCAGGTATTGTGTTACCGAGGTCTTTTGTCTACTTCTTATTCATGGGTACTGGGTACCGTATGTGAGGCTCACATATGTTTTACATGTGCAGGAGCTCAAAAGAAGTAGGACGAAGAGGCTTGATGGGATTGACTCTCGGGTCAGGGACGGAGCATTGGATGCTGCTGTTGATATCATCTCACTGCCTTGAAGACTTTATATAGAACTTTGCTATTATTGTATCAGCTTATGTATTAGAACATCATTCCTTTTGGAAAGGACTTCAGTTTGAAATAATAAATGATATTTTTCTTTAATCTGAGATATTCTATTGAAGTGATACAATTGACAATAGTTTGTGGTTCTATATGTGACACAAGATCAGATCTAATGATTCAATAAAGCATCCTCATATAGCATTGTCTCTTGAACCATAGAACAATGGTCACATCCAAAGGTCCATGGGCAATTGGGATCATTGTCCATTCAGGATTATGATACATGTGAGCCTAGTTCAAAGGAACAATGTGACAGATGCTGCTTTCACCAAAAGGGTGGAAAGGAGTAGTGACTTGTTGGATCTATTACACAACGATGTAAGTGGACCCATGCAAGCAAGCACTAAGAGGAGTTATATATACTTCATTGAGTGTGGGTATGCCTTACGCAACCCAAGAACTTTGGAAAATTCCAAGAAGTTCACAAATGAAGTATTGAGTCAAAGAGAAGGATCTATTAAAGCACCTTGATTGGATCAAGATAATTAGTGGAGAATTTGATGACCTTCCTAAGAAGTGTGGAGTGATCTCACAGCTTTCTTAGTACACCACTGTGTGGTAAATTTCAAAGAAAGAAAAAGGAACACATTGGATGTGGTTCCAACTTTGAATAGTCATGCAAATATACTACTATGTTGCCATGCAAACAGATGTACTGCTACTCCATAAGAAAATATCTAAGTTAGCTTTTGAGTTGAGAATTGCAAATATCCCATTTCTTCAATGGAATTGGGAATGTAATATGCAGTGATTCAAAAGTATGTATTTGTGGTGCACTATAGAGTGCTAATTCTATCCCATGGAGAACAAAACATTTGTTGCTCAAAATGCTGTCTCTCTTGAGAAAGTATTTCTTTTGAAAGAAGCTAGTGGGAGTAGATTTGATTTGGACAAGGTCCAGAATCAACCACAATATAATTAGACACATATGGAGAGCAAAATCTCACATACAGGTTGAAAGTCAACCTGAGGTTCAAGTAACACAGGAATAACATAAGTCTGGATCAATTCGATATGCTGGGCATGACGAATTTTTCATCAAGCATGAACCTAAGACTTATAAGGAAATGGAAGCGGTCGGTGGACCAGATTCCAAGAAATGGCCAAGGGCCATGAGAACCATAATGGACTCCATGTCTGCTAATCAAGTCTGGGACTTGGATAAGCTGCCAAAGGGGTAATTGCCACAGGCTATAAAATAAATCTTCTGGGAAGATAGACATGGAAGGTAACATTGTTACCTTAAAAGACAAGCTAGTGAACAATAATTTCAGGCAAATCCACTGGGTGGATAATAATGAAATTTTCACCAATAGCTGAGCTTTAAGTCCATTAAGGATCTGCTTGTTATAATTGCATGATCAATTATGGCATGATATTATGATAACTGCTTTTCTTGCATGGACATCTGAAAAAGATATCTATAGGGAAATAGCCAGAAGGTTCTCATATCAAGGCCATATAGATATGCATAATGCAAGCATGGTTGAAAAGCCTGTGTTTACAAGAAGATCAGTGGGAGCACATTGTTAATAATATTTCTTGTCTAGATGATTGATGATATTCTCCTCACGAGGAATAACATCTCAGCTCTTCACATGGTGAAGAAAAGATTTGATATGTATTTCGAGAAGAATGATCTAGGGAATGATGCCTACATCCTAGGCATGAGGATCTATAGAGATCCAAGAAAGTCATTGCCCTTTAGTCAATCTATGTTCATCCAAGAGTTTCTGGAGAGGATTATATTGGATGATTCCAAATACTGATACCTTCCAGGAAGATATGGTCTAAGTCTCTCAAAGATGTTGTAGCCTATGGCACAGCTGGAGAGTACAAACATGGGTCCAAAGTCCCGATACATTGTATGTAGGATGGATCATGTTTTGAAGACCATTTCTGGCAAATGCTTGGAGCATAGCCAGCAAGTTTCAATCATATCTTAGTGTTTAACACTAGATAACTGTGAAAGCAATCCTTATACATATACTTGGGAAGTATAAAGGATTGGAGTCTAGTCTATGATAGACAGGAAAGAATTTTGTGTACTGGGGTACACTGACACTTCGTTCCAGTCTGGTGACTATTGATCACAGCCAGGATTTGCGCTTTGCCTTGTTATGGTGATTGTATGCTGAAAGAGCATTATGCAAGCCAAAGTGGCAAAATTCTACAAATAAGGCTGAGTACATTGCAGCTCCTTGTGGCAGCCAAGGAGGCAGCTTCATTCATTTGAACTTGATCTAGTTCATAGTGCTTGATGGTCCAGTATAGTTCTTACTGGGACCATAGCATGAGAGAAGGAACTTAATGCTCAAGTATGTACTGCAGCATATCATCTGATCTTAGAGATCATGGATAAGGATGATGATCAAATTTGTTAAAATAAACACAGATAGCAATCTGGAAAAACCCACTGATCCAGCCTCTGGCGCAGCGGAAGCTAAATGGGTCATACTAGAGACATTGGAACTGACTAAACATCAGTTGTCCTTGGTCTTAGTGCAAGTGGGAGATTGTTGGTGTATATGACCTAAAGACCAATGTATGGACATGATCAGGCATTGTTTGAATGTACTTTGATAGAACTATTACTCTTTATATAGGCATGGTCGTTATTATGCAGACTTCTCTACCTGCGTTGATGTATTGAGTTGCATAAATAATGTCCCAGGAGTTTGGATTGGATCCATTCTTATAAGCTATCCCCAGACAAGGTACCTTAGCAGATATGGGACAGCTTCGGTACATGTGAGACTGGTGTATGGGCTGGTTAGGTGCGGGGCACAGTAACGCAGACATACAGGTGCATTGGATGCACTGGAGTGATCCACCGTGAGGATTGACTTGTCTAGTCAACAAGTCAATCTCACATGCAAGAGGTTTGCATTGATCCTTAGACTTGAGGTATTCATGTCTAGATTTGATGATGGGTATGCTTTAATACAGTTTTACGTCTCTCCGTAACTGGGAGACCAAAACGACTGTCATTGGGCATGTCATAAGTCACGTAGAGACATGGATGACCAATAGTAGGATTTGCCCCTTCCTTCCGAGGAAGCATGATATCCACCTCGGGGCGCCCCACCTTATTGGTGCATGACAGGAAAGTGTGGCCACACTTGTTGAGTCATGACCAATGCATTGGATAATAAACTTGAGACTAATCTAATGGCAGGATATCAGCTTAGGCAAAGGGATCTGTAATGCAATGGGAATCCTCGTTGCTTGTTAGGAGTTGTTGCCATAATGACTTAAGTCCTATGACATGGGTAGTAGTGATGTGTTGCTAGATACCCCTCACTACTTATGATGTTTACATCATTGCCATGGTCATATGGATCCTACGGGGTCACACGCAATAGACTCTTGACGTTGCTTTAATCAGAAGCCTTAGGATCAAGTTATTGGATAACTTGGATCCATTTGGAAGATTTCATCAGCGCCGATGGGCCTGATGAGTTGGAAGAAAGCTATTGGAGCCAAACTTCATTTTTGGCAGGTTGACCCGAAATTGACCTAGATTGGTCACATTTGGATTAGGGTTGCATTGGATTGGATCCAATGGCTTAATCAACCCATGCCATGAAGTTTGGGCTAGCTCATTATCCAATGAGGCCCAATAATTAGTTGTCATGAAGAGGAATTGGCTTAAAAGGGTATAATGGGGAGAAATCTCACCCCATTGGCGCCTAGGGGCATAATGGGGTGAGGGAGGCGCCTTTGCTTCATTATGGAAGTAAAGGGCGCCTAGCCCTTCTTCCTTGGATGGAATACTTGCCTCTAAGGTAAGTCTTGGGGCTGATATGGCTTGATGGCCCTTTTGGAAAGAGCTTGGGCGCATATGGATAGTAGGGTAAGGTATATGGTAATGTCTTGGAGACTTACCTTATCTAAAACCCTAGTTTCTCCCAAAATTCTTACCCTAGCCAAAACTCCTCATGCTTGTTGCGCCTTGCCCTTCCCTTGGATGGAAAGCATGCATCTAAGGCATGTCTTGGGCTGATATGGCCATTGGGCAAATTAGGATAGGTTGAATGAGGTTTATGGTAAAGTCTTGGAGACTTTCCTTACCTCAAGACCCCTTTATCCTAGCCGCCCACTTGGCATGATCTTAGCCATTGCCTTGCCGCCTCTTATCCTATTTATAGGACCCCTTACCGCCCCTTCCATGGTTGGACTTTAAGGAGGCGTGAACACACATAGAAGGGAGAGAGAGCAAAGCAAAGGGCGAAAACAAGGTGGTGCAAACTTCTTCCTTGGAGCCGCAAGTTCTTCTTCTTCCTCTCTTCTTGGCGCAAGGATTCTTTGTGCTTGGTGGCGTCTTCTTGTCACAAGCCCTCATCGTCCCTTGGCCATAGGCGCACCTTGGAGGTGGCGCAAGCAAAGAAGAAGAGGGAAGTCCTTGGCGGCATTATCTTCCCTATCCCCTTTTTGGCGCAACTTCTCTTGAAGGTGGCGCAAGTGGAAGTGAAGGCTTGATTCTCTTCCCGAGGCTAGCACCAAGCGTGGAAGGGAGCAACGATCAAGGAGTCGACGCGTGGATACTTGTAGAGGGCGAACACATGGGCGCCTTCAACATGGCTTCGACATCTAGACAAGCAAAAGAGGTACATCTCTATCACATCCTTGTGTGTACTCACTCGCATGGATCCTTGGGAAAGGAATGTGTTTCGGGTGTAATGCTTCTTCCGCTGCGTCCTGGGACTGCAAAATTTTAAATTACACCCGGCATTCCCCAACAATCACACGCTTACACGTCAAATTTGGAGCGAAAACAATGAAGAACCCAACATTTACGGCTTTGGCCGTAATTATAGAGTCGGCCGTAATTTTGGCATCGAGCGAAAGTAAGTATGGAAATGAACAGAAACTTTCATGGGTGAGACTATGAATCCATCACGGTCCGTGAACCTTTCTGTGTATAAAGGGGCTGTACACACAGAAGGATTTACGGCCTTCGCCGTTGATGCATGTTATTTTTACCGGATTTAAAGTCTTATTTATATCCTCTTTTAAGGCTTAAGTCTTGCATATATGCTATTATTTTGAATCTTTTTCCATTAAGTTCAGAATCTTCACTATTTTTTGATTATTTGTGAAATACAGGTTATTTCTCTCTATTTTTGACAATATTTTGAAGATTTGAAGTTATGGAAAGGTTCAAGACATTGTAATCATCATACAGGAATTTTTGGAATTTTTTTGGAGTTATGGATGCTCGTCACGGCCTGGCCGTGATGACCATCACGACCGTGATCAACTCGGCGTCCACACCTTGTAACAGCGCCCTCGTCACGGCCCAGAGAACGGGCGTGTTCACTCGTCAATGCCTTCATCACGGCCTGCCCATGTTATCCATCACGGCCGTGATGGCCATCTCACCACAAGTCAGCCGAACTCATCACCGGCAGCCTCACGGGCGTGACGAGCATTTATGGAATTTTGCGGACTCATCACAGCATGCCCGTGTCGATCATCACGGCCGTGATTGCTTCAATGTAGGGTTGAGGACTCGTCACGGCCTGGCCGTGACGGTGATCACGCCCGTGATCGCTTCCGCAAATCACGACCCTTCGTCCGTTTTTCATCAAATTCGACGCTCCAGATGCTTAGAAATTGGGGAAAACTCCCAGTTAACGTTCCTAACCGCCCAAAGCTTCGATTAAGGTATAAAAGTTTGGATTTTGGGCGGTTAAAGTGATCGATTTCTTGGAGAAGCGACCTAGGGCGAAAAAGGGGTAATTTTCTGCATTATTGGACTCGATTCGAAGGATTTCTTTGGGGCTATCGAGAGTGGACCAAAGATCTATCGTCTCCTATCCCAGATTTGTAATTTCTCTTCCTTTCGAATCCATTTTCTTGGGTTTTAGTTGATAAACGAGGTATGTTTTAGTGTAAAACGCTAGTTCGGGACTCGGGCGTAGCCCGTTGATCATTTCTGCACATGTAAAACATTATTATGAATCTCAGTGTTGTTTTTTTTTAAGTAAAATTTACTTATTTAAATGTGGTGTGCTTATTGCGTATTTATGTTTTGGCCAAACATCGATATGTGTGAAGTGTTACGAGAAGAGCTGAGAGGTGAATCGTAACACTCGACTGCCCATTTAAACTTGTGACTTGGATTACGAGAGTCGTTCAATGTCACTCGAGGATTCACGATCATCATAGAGCCCAATGGGTCTCTTAAGTTAATTTTGCTATAGAGTAGGAAATTAGCTTAAGTAGGCACCGGATTACGCTTCGAGAGAAGGTAATTCGTACCATAGGATAGATCGCCTTAAGTTGTTTACTGTCGGATTGCGCTTCGAGAGAAGGAGATCCGTTTTCTATTTCAATCTGATTCAATGTTTTACGTTTAAAGCATTCAACGTGGCGAAACCTGAAGTCCTAAACATTTCTAAAACTGTATTTTCCTGATTAGTTGTTTGTTCCTTGATTCGATAAATTAGATTTAGAGAAATTCTTTCATTTTGATTTTGAATTGTCTAACTTTCAATGATACTAAAAGTCGGCACTTGACACCTCGCTCCCTTGGGATGATATTTTACTACTTCGATAGAAACCGTACACTTGCGGGGCCTATCAAGTTTTTGGCGCCGTTGCTATTGCTATGTCCGCAAGCGCACGGCTATATTGGTGCAGTAAGAATATCGTTCCCATAGGGACGGAGAATCGAGTATTGACAATTCTATTGATCAAAAGCTAGACAATCAGGTTCGGGTGAGTATTATGAACTAAGGGAAAGCAGTGCAATAACAAGTAGTAATCTAGGAAAATTCTAATGAAGTACGACGAAAGGCAATTGACAACGATTAAAGACATCGGAGATCATGGGTTCACCACTCAATTAAATTAAAGGATGTATGATAAATGAGCTGATAATTACTGCTTCTGATCTAAGGAAAATTTCTAGAAAATAATCACCGCTTCTCAACACGTGATAATAACCCACGTCTAGTATAGTCACCGCCTCTCGACGCGCAACTATAGCATAGATGGATTCAAGAAACATGACCTTTTCCTTATGTAGGATCCTAACTCTCGCTACAAACCCTACACGATCGCTCCCAGGAATGTCCGTAATTATGGGCTCTTCTCACATTACTCTAATGTCATTCGAGTGATAAATTCAGAACAACATGCAAGTAAATCTCCAAGGAATCGAATAGATACCAAAATATAATATCAGCGATACAACTATCATCAAAATCCAGAAATTTAACAGAGGGCTACACCCCGATCTCCGACTAAGAGTTTAAGCTATCATCATCATGGTTTTACACAAAGTATTTCAAGTAAGCACATCAGGAAGAAGAGGGGAAAAGGGTAGAATCGAATCCAAACTCCCAGGGAAGCCCTTCTCCTTCACCGTCGATCTGGATCGAAGCCTCCGAACTAGCTGGTCGCCTCTCCCAAATCGTCTTCTTCTGCTGCCCCAGAAAACTTCCGCCGCTTCCCAAAAAAAACTCCCCCGCTAGGTCTTTTTTCTTCTTTTTTCTCCTTTGTTCTCGCTCGCCCATTTCCCTTTTTGCCCTCCTTCGATCTCTTCTGGACCTCCTGGAAGTGAAGGGCAAAATCTGGAAAGTTAGAATCGAGTGACACAGAATGTTTCACGGGTGTGGTTCTGGTCGCTGGGTGAGGCGTGGTTCCTGCTGTGAACGCTGATCCATATGGAAATGGTTCCATTCCTTCGCTTTTACCTGAAATGAAGCAAGAACACAAAAAAGTGCATATTCCGAAGATATTGCGGTAATATGAAGTGAAATCATGCATAAATGCGAAGAAAGTGAAGATATAACAGTGAAATTACATATAATAACCCTATAGAAAAGTGACTTAACAATCTCCCCAGACTTAAACACTTGTTGTCCTCAAGCAAAGATAGATAATAGAGCCAAGTAATAAGAATCAGACACTCAGCTGGAGAACGAATTTACATGAAAACGCTAAGCTTAAGCATTTCCTATTTAAATTTCAAAATCCAAACAATTAGTCCATCTTCAAGAATCAGGTCAAAAGATCCCACAGTCGAAACAAGTTAAAGATTCATATCCTGTAAGATGTAAAGAACCACAACGTTGTAGATGAGTTTTGTTTACCTTGCCAGAATAACCATACTACAAGTTGGGAAAAGAGAGTACAATGCAAGAGATCCCCTCATTATTTGGTGGCCTATCTAAAGCACATTTGCTTTCTACTACTTTTCTCTTTTGTGTCCCTTTTTTTTGTGTGGCCTTTAATCAGGTGATTTAAGCAACATACCTGAACTGTTGTCAACTTCCCTCTTTAGATGTTTCGGTGGGTTGAGAACAAGTGTAGGTGTACATGACTCATGTCTATATCCGTCTTACGGTCTATAGCTCAGCGGAGTCACGTTCCTTAAATATTTTTCTGCCATCATTCTCTTTTTCTCCCCCCCCCCCCAATTTTTTTTATTTACCAAAATAAGTTTTGTAGTAAGGATGAAATAGCACAAGGAAAGAAGGGTATCTCAAACACTGATTTTGTCATCTTCACAAGTAATAAAGCAAACTAAACAAGTCAACCAAAATCAAACACATCGTTGAAATTACTAAACATACCACAATCAATAAAACTTCAACTAAATTCCAACATGTTACCCTATGACTCTCATCCATTGGAATTTCCAAATGCAGAATTTTATAAATCTAAATAAAGTGTGCAAAAAGTCAAAGCATACACAAGTAAATCATTTGAAAGAAGAGTAAAAATCCTCACGTCTTACCATTTTGACTTATCATCGTTATGATTGAAAACAAGCAAAAACAGCGTAAGATCAGGAATCTACATATTCATTATAGAGAATTCAACTGTACGGCAGTCATTACAAGTATTTCAAGAGTAAAATTCATCTTCAGATAAGTTCTAGAACATGGAAAAACAGTTGTCTAACTAAAGTAAACTGTATTTCACAAATTGTAGAAACAGTTCAAAAGTATATTCAAAAGTATCCCTCCCTCGCAGCAGCAAAAAGCATCGTCCTCGATGCCAAAATAGAAGAACAAGACGATGTACAAAAAATGAAGGGACGTGAAGAGAACTCACAAAGCTAATCGCGGGGGTCATCCCCTGCGTCGCTAAGGTCGTTGGAGCAGGCATCAGAGGGGTCGTCATGCTCGTCGTGGGGAGAGCAAAGGAGGTCATAGATACACTGCACATTGTCCATCAACATCTCAAGTTGGAGCCCCTGGGTTCGTTGGGCCCGCAGCAGTTGTTGGAGAAGCTCATGCGTTGAGGGTTCCTGAGATGTACGAGGGTTAGGGCCGGAGGTGAATGGTGCAGGGATGCCCGTGGATGAAGCAGGGTCGTCGGCATCTTCGTCCGTCAGCTTCCAATTGGCACGGCAGCGGATAGATGTGCACGCCGGGTTTGGCAGCGATATAGTCCGAGGGCTTCCTCTGAGAATGAGATGATAAACGTCTCTGCAGCGGAGGACCATTTTCATCGCAATGCAAGCTTCCATGTCGATGCGGCGGCTGCCAGCGGCTTTTGGAGTGCCGTATTGATTGT
Source organism: Costus lasius (assembly GCA_027563935.2). Lineage (NCBI taxonomy): Eukaryota > Viridiplantae > Streptophyta > Magnoliopsida > Zingiberales > Costaceae > Costus > Costus lasius. Next base: position 103,671,155 of record CM050448.1, read on the forward strand.
GCCCCAAATGTAGGGCAAGCGGGGTAAGCAAGCCGCCAATAGTGATAGTCTCCTTTGTTGCCTTTCCCACGTGCTCCAAGTGCTTTTCCAGATGGTATCCGGAGTTGAGGGGAAACTGATGGAGCATCGCTCATAAGAAAATCAGTTCAACACGCCGCAGCATGCAGTCGCTGTCTTCGCGTGCGAAAACGGTGTGGGACATTATGCGATGGGCGTAGCGCAGACATGGATTGGAGATCGCACTGGCGCGCGCATTTTTGGCGGAGAAATTCCTCTCTGAGGAGATCGAATGCCATAAGGCATCTTCCCAGCGCCCGCTTGGTTGGTGGAGCTCGACATCGGAGGGAAACCCATAGACAGAGTTAAACTCCGTAAGCGGGAGACGATACTCTCTGTTGTTTAATCGGAAGCAGATAAGAAAAACCTCATTGTCCCGCCCAGAAAAAGTGGTGAAGAAGGAACTCAGGATCTCCAGAGTCGGGCTGACGTGAGTGGGAGACGCCATATTCAGGAATTTGTTCCAACCTAGGTTCTGGAAAAGCCACAAGATGTCGTCGAGGAGACCCAGTCGATCCCACCAAGCCTTATTGTCCTACTTCTTTTGAGCCCCTGCATATGAAAAACATATGTAAGCTCCTCATGCGGTACCCAGTACCCATGAATAAGAAGTAGACATAAAGACCTCAGTAACACAATACCTGAAGCAGATGGATAACATCCCTTCTTTTGTGCCATGCTCTTCCTGGGCCTTAATCCATCCTGAAATTTCCATGCATTCCCAGTCTTCCGAAGTTTTAGCTTCGAAGATACGGAACCATAGTCATTCTTGGATTCAAGCAAACACCCAGAAGATCCAACAACACTCTCTTGATTACTATTTGAAGTGCCCGGTGTGAAGAGACGTCGAAGATGTATGATCATATCATAAATCCCCATCTCATCACACTCAACCTGGACCTCAGGGGTCAAGCACCTCAAAATAAGAGCAGTGTAATGTTCACTATCCACACAATGTTCAAGATAGACATTCCACTCCCACTCTGTACAAAAATATATACAGGGCTGGGTTGGAGGTCTTTCAAGAAGATAGACCATATTCTTCTGTTCTAGAAGTTTGGACAAAAGTCTGAACCATCTTGTCCAATTTGTTCCATCCAGTTTATTTTTAAGAAGTTTCAATCTAGGTTCAGGAGATGGAATCATCTACAATAAGCAAATCAGAAAAATAAGTACTATGATAAAGCATTTAACAAGGACTTTAAATTAAATGCTATACTCCCCACTATTTCCTTAACGAGTTGATAACTCTCAAAAATCAACTTGGAAATACGTGAGTAGGATCCTAATTTCACACGAGGTCTCCGCGACTCACGAGGGTGAGTTGAGATGCACAGAGAGTCTCATGCTTCCTTAGGTAGGCATGCCAGCCAATTGTGCCGCGCACAATTCCTCTTAGTTAAGACAGACTAGGCGCCCTGTGTCCAGCGAGGGCTGGATACAACACAGAACCCTATCCTCTCAACAGCTGCCTCTAGTGATTCATTATGTCAGTGACATATGAAAAACTAGTCAAGTCTGGTCCTAACCGTTATGCCCAGGGCCAACGAATTTCCTTGCGAAGGCACGCCCAGGTTAAAACTGGACTGGGGAAATCATTGTCACCACACACCTCCTAAAGATAAGTGGGTGTGTCCCACGAGGGTGGGAAACAGTTCACAACACCACCGATCGATAGTTTGATGAGGGCTACGCGTTAGAAGGCTATTGACTTGATATTTCAATGAGAGTTTTTGTATGTTGATTTTATTCTTTTCTAGCATGCAGTTTTCCTATGGTTATGGCAGCAAAGGAAAAACATCGCAGGCATGCTATGGACAAAATAATAAACCATCACAGGCATGCTATTTTGGTCGATATGGTCATAGCCCTTTTCATACATGTAACTTGTCACGAGCCATGTGACATGTTATCATGCATCCAAGGGTTGCGAGTCCCTTATGCAGATCAGCCCATGCCAAAAGCCGAAAGCATGTGTCCTTCCTTCAGCCGCAAGTCCATCACCATGCTTCCAAAGCTGGCGCCACTCTGAAATCGGTTGAAGAAGACACCTTGTTGTCTTTGATGAACCTTAACCTATCTTATGTAAACAGTTCTACATCTATTCTAAGGAAAGATGAAAATTTTACATCAAGAAGGGGGAGAACCACACGCAGGTGGCAGAAAGATTTTACAAGCATTCATCACAGGTGGAAACATGCTTCCACATCACAACACAGGAGGGCACCCGCTATGACCATATTAACCCAAGGAAGAGACAAGTGGCGCATATATAAAATTTGAAAAACCGGAATAATCAAATTTTATCCCCTTATGCGCCAACTCCATCCAAAGCATTCTCTCAATCAAATTTATGCTAAAATTGGGATCAAGTTTCATGATGATTTCATGGACCCTATCGGCTGGCAATTTTGTCAGATCAAGAGACCCCGGCCAGTCCGAAGACACAATGCCCGTCCTACTTGACAAAACTACGTGCGCCTTTGGTCTTAAATCCATCATAAACACAATCCAAATTTTGACCATAAAAATGATAAAAGAAGTTTGGATGAAAGCGCCTTCTAGGTGAAACGCGCATGGATGAAAGAAAAATTTTCCAAAAATTTTTCACACAAGCAAACGTACACCTTGTGTTTCTCGCAACCTGCCTCTGATACCACTGTTAGGGAATGCCGGGTGTAATTTAAAATTTTTGCAGTCCCAGGACGCAGCGGAAGAAGCATTACACCCGAAACACATTCCAGTCCCAAGGATCCATGCGAGGGAGAGAACACAAGGATGTGTTAGGGTTAGTACCTTTATTGCTTGTTAGGATGAAGGTGCCAAGTTGAAGACGCCCAAGCGTTCGTCCTCTACAAGTATCCACGCGTCGACTCCTTGATCGTTGCTCCCTTCCACGCTTGGTGCTAGCCTCGGGAAGAGAATCAAGCCTTCTTTTCACTTGCGCCACCTTCAAGAGAAGTTGCGCCAAGCACAAGATGTTAGCCGCCAACTCCTTGTCCTATTCTCTCCAAGAGAAGATGGAGATGAGGAGTTTCGGCCCTTAGGAAGATTAAGAGGAGATCACACCGCCAAGTCCCTCTCCAACTCACGCCAAGAGGATAGAAAGGAGAAGACTTGCGGTTACTTGTTGGAAGAAGGATTGCGCCAAGATGATGTTGTCACCTTCTAGCCTTGCTCACGCCTCTCTATGTTGGTTCACACCTCCAAGAAGTCGAACTAACAACCACAAGAGAGGGCGGCAAGGGTCCTATTAATAGGACAAGGGGCGGCTAGGGCAATGGCTAGGATCATGCCAAGTGGGCGGCTAGGATGAGAGGGGTTTGTGGTAAGGAAAGTCTCCAAGACTTTGCCATAAACCTTATTCAACCTATCCTTATTTGCCCAATAGCCATATCAGCCCAAGACATGCCTTAGAGGCATTCTTTCCATCCAAGGAGAAGGGCTAGGCGCAACATGCATGAAGAATTCGTCCAAGGGTGGTGTCATGGGAGAAATTAGGGTTTGAGGTAAGGTAAGTCTCCAAGACATTACCATATACCTCTTCCCTATATCCATATGCCCCCAAGCTCTTTCCAAAAGAGCCACCAAGCCATATCAGCCCCAAGACTTGCCTTAGAGGCAAGTATTCCATCCAAGGAGCAAAGGGGGAGGCGCCTAATGCTTCCTTATGAAGCAACATGCGCCTACCTCACCCCATTATGCCCTTGGCGCCAATGGGGTGAAATTCTTCCCCATTATACCCTTATTTGCTTATACCTCTTCTTCATAACTAGTTATTGGGCCTCATTGGATAATGAGCTAGCCCAAACTTCATGGCATGGGTTGATTAAGCCATTGGATCCAATCCAATGCAACCCTAATCCAAATGTGACCAATCTAGGTCAATTTCGGGTCAACCTGCCAAAAATGAAGTTTGGCTCCAATAACTTTCTTCCAACTCATCAGGCCCATTGGCGCTGATGAAATCTTCCAAATGGATCCAAGTTATCCAATAACTTGATCCTAAGGCTTCTGATTAAAGCAACGTCAAGAGTCTATTGCGTGTGACCCCGTAGGATCCATATGACGATGGCAATGATGTAAACATCATAAGTAGTGAGGGGTATCTAGCAACACATCACTACTACCCATGTCATAGGACTTAAGTCATTATGGCAATAACTCCTAACACGCAACGAGGATTCCCATGCATTCTAGATCCCTTTGCCTAAACTGATATCCTGCCATTGGAATAGTCTCAAGTTTATTATCCAATGCATTGGTCATGACTTAACTAGTGTGGCCACACATTCCTGTCATGCACCAATAAGGTGGGGCGCCCCGAGGTGGATATCATGCTTCCAATATGGAAGGGGCAAATCCTACTATTAGTCATCCATGCCTCTACATGATTTATGACATGCCCAATGACAGTCGTTTTGATCTCCCAATTACGGAGAGACGTAAGACTGTATTAAAGCATACCCATCATCAAATCTAGACATGAATACCTCAAGTCTAAGGATCAATGCAAACCTCTTGCATGTGAGATTGACTTGTTGACTAGACAAATCAATCCTCACGATGGATCACTCCAGTGCATCCAATGCACCTGTATGTCTGCGTTACTGTGCCCTGCACCTAACCAGCCCATACACCAGTCTCACATGTACCAAAGCTGTCCCATATCTGCTAAGGTACCTTGACTGGGGATAGCTTGTGAGAATGGATCCAATCCAAACTCCTGGGACATTTATATATGCAACTCAATACATCTACGCAGGTAGAGAAGTCTGCATAATAACGACCATGCCTTTAATAATTCTATCAAAGTACTTTCATAACAATGCCTGACCATGTCCATACATTGGTCTGCAGGGCATATACACCAACAATCTCCCACTTGCACTAAGACCAAGGGCAACTGATGTTTAATCAGTTCCTATGTCTCTAGTATGACTTATTTAGCTTCCGCTGCGCCAGAGGCTACGTCAGTGGGTTTTTCCAGATTGCTATCTGTGTTTATTTTAACTAGTTTGAATCATCATCTTTATCCATGATCTCCAAGATCAGATGATATTGTTGCAGTACATACTTGAGTGCTAAGTTCCTTTACACATGCTTACGACCCTAGTAAGAACTATACTGGACCATCAAGCACCAGGGACTAAATCAAGTTCAAATGAATGAAGCTGCTTCCTTTGCTGCCACAAGAAGCTGCAATGTACTCAGCCTTAATTGTAGAATTTGCCACTATGGTTTGCATAAAGCTCTTTCAGCCTACAACACCACATCAAGGCAAAACACAAATCCTGGCTGTGAACGATAGTCATTAGACTGGAACGAAGTATCAGTGTACCCCTGTACACAAAGTTCTTCCTGTCTATCATAGACTAAAATTCAATCCTTTATACTTCCCAAGTACGAAGGGTTGCTTTCACAGCTATCCAGTGTCAAACACTAGGATCTCATTGAAACTTTCTGGACATGCTCCAAGCACTTGCCACAAATGGTCTTGTGTACCATACACAAAACATGATCTATCCTGTACCCAATGTAACAGGATTTTAGACCCATGTTATTACTCTCCAGCTGTGTCAAAAGACATAGCATCCTCGTGAGAGTTAGACCATATTTTTCTGGAAGGTATCATTATTTGGAATCATCCAATATAAACCTCTCCAGAAACTCTTGGATGAACATAGATTGACTAAAGGGCAATGACTTTCTTAGATCTCCGTCTATAGATCCTCATGCCTAGGATGTAGGCATCATTCCCTAGATCATTCTTCTCGAAATACATCTCAAGCCTTTTCTTCACCATGTGAGGAGCTGAGATGTCATTCCATGTGAGGAGAATATCATCAATCATCTAGAACAAGAAACATTGTGATGCTCCCACTGATCTTCTTGTAAACACAGGATACTTGTATAATACCATACATATCTTTATGGCGATTGTATGAAAACATTTTGGCTATTTCCATCTAGACATCCTCTTCCAGACGTCCATTAAGAAAAGCAATTTTCATAACAACACGCTATAACAGAACATGTAATTATAACAAGCAGATACCTAATGGACTCAAACAAAGCTATCGGTGAAAAATTTCATCACTATCCACCCAGTGGACTTATCTGAAATTTCATTCACTAGCTTGTCATAATAGGTAACAATGTTACTTTCCATGTCTATCTTCTAAGAAGATCCATATATAGCCTCTGGGTGTTACCCTTTTGGTGGCTCAATCAAGTCCCACACTTGATTAGCAGACATGTAGTCCATTACGGTTCTTATGGCGCTTAGCCATTTCTTGGAATCTAGTCCACTGACCGCTTCCATTTCCTCATAAGTCTTTAGGTTCATCCTTGAAAAATTCGTCATGCCTAGCATATCGAATCGATCCAGACTTATGTGGTTCCTGTGTTACTTGAACCTCAGGTTGACCTTCAACCTGCATGTGTGATTCTACTCTCCATTTGTGTCTAAGTGTATTGTGGTTGATTTTTGGACCTTGTCCTAATCAAATCTACTCCCACTAGCTTCTTTCAAAAGGACATCTCCTCAAGAAGGACAGCTGTTTGAGCAACAAATATTTTTGTTCTCATCGGGATAGAAGCAGCACTTTCAATGCCCCACAAGTACACACTATGGAGTGTCAGAACAGTTGCTTGCATGGCCTCTAAAGGAAGTAAATTTGCATGACTATTCAAAGGTGGAACCACATCCAATGTGTTCCCTTTTCTTTCTTTGAATTTCACCACACAGTTGTGGTGTTCCAAGTAAGCTGTGAGACAACCCCACACTCCTCAAGATAGTCATCAAATTCTTCACTTCCTACTTTGATCCAATCAAAGGGTTTTAATAGATTCTCAATTCGATTCTATACTTCATTTCTTAACTTCTTGGATTTCTCAAAGTTACGTGTTGGATATGACATATCCCAACTTAATGAAGTATACCACTTAGTGCTTGTCTCCATGGGTCTACACACATTGCTGTGCACTAGATCCAACAAACATCTAACCTCTCTCTCCTTCCTAAATGAAGGTAGCATCTGCCATCTTGTCCATTAGACAAGGCTCACATATATCATAACCCTGAAAGGATAATAATCCCAATAGTCCATGGACTTTTGGATGTGACTTATGTCTTATGGCCCAAGAGACAATGTAAAGAGATGGTATTGATTGAATCATTGGACTTGATCTATCCAGTGTTACATACAGAACTACAAGCTATCATCAATTGTACCACTACTATAGAACATTCCAGATTTAAGGAAATACCAATTTATTTCAAATTGAAAATCCATTCAAAATAATGGACATAATGTTCTAATACAAAAGCTAGTACATAATAGCAAAGTTCTAGTTGAAGTCTTTGAAGGTAGTGAGATGACATCAACAGCAGCATCCAATGCTCCGTCCCTGACTCGAAAGTCGATCCCACCAAGCCTTATTGTCCTACTTCTTTTGAGCCCCTGCATATGAAAAACATATGTAAGCTCCTCATGCGGTACCCAGTACCCATGAATAAGAAGTAGACATAAAGACCTCAGTAACACAATACCTGAAGCAGATGGATAACATCCCTTCTTTTGTGCCATGCTCTTCCTGGGCCTTAATCCATCCTGAAATTTCCATGCATTCCCAGTCTTCCGAAGTTTTAGCTTCGAAGATACGGAACCATAGTCATTCTTGGATTCAAGCAAACACCCAGAAGATCCAACAACACTCTCTTGATTACTATTTGAAGTGCCCGGTGTGAAGAGACGTCGAAGATGTATGATCATATCATAAATCCCCATCTCATCACACTCAACCTGGACCTCAGGGGTCAAGCACCTCAAAATAAGAGCAGTGTAATGTTCACTATCCACACAATGTTCAAGATAGACATTCCACTCCCACTCTGTACAAAAATATATACAGGGCTGGGTTGGAGGTCTTTCAAGAAGATAGACCATATTCTTCTGTTCTAGAAGTTTGGACAAAAGTCTGAACCATCTTGTCCAATTTGTTCCATCCAGTTTATTTTTAAGAAGTTTCAATCTAGGTTCAGGAGATGGAATCATCTACAATAAGCAAATCAGAAAAATAAGTACTATGATAAAGCATTTAACAAGGACTTTAAATTAAATGCTATACTCCCACTATTTCCTTAACGAGTTGATAACTCTCAAAAATCAACTTGGAAATACGTGAGTAGGATCCTAATTTCACACGAGGTCTCCGCGACTCACGAGGGTGAGTTGAGATGCACAGAGAGTCTCATGCTTCCTTAGGTAGGCATGCCAGCCAATTGTGCCGCGCACAATTCCTCTTAGTTAAGACAGACTAGGCGCCCTGTGTCCAGCGAGGGCTGGATACAACACAGAACCCTATCCTCTCAACAGCTGCCTCTAGTGATTCATTATGTCAGTGACATATGAAAAACTAGTCAAGTCTGGTCCTAACCGTTATGCCCAGGGCCAACGAATTTCCTTGCGAAGGCACGCCCAGGTTAAAACTGGACTGGGGAAATCATTGTCACCACACACCTCCTAAAGATAAGTGGGTGTGTCCCACGAGGGTGGGAAACAGTTCACAACACCACCGATCGATAGTTTGATGAGGGCTACGCGTTAGAAGGCTATTGACTTGATATTTCAATGAGAGTTTTTGTATGTTGATTTTATTCTTTTCTAGCATGCAGTTTTCCTATGGTTATGGCAGCAAAGGAAAAACATCGCAGGCATGCTATGGACAAAATAATAAACCATCACAGGCATGCTATTTTGGTCGATATGGTCATAGCCCTTTTCATACATGTAACTTGTCACGAGCCATGTGACATGTTATCATGCATCCAAGGGTTGCGAGTCCCTTATGCAGATCAGCCCATGCCAAAAGCCGAAAGCATGTGTCCTTCCTTCAGCCGCAAGTCCATCACCATGCTTCCAAAGCTGGCGCCACTCTGAAATCGGTTGAAGAAGACACCTTGTTGTCTTTGATGAACCTTAACCTATCTTATGTAAACAGTTCTACATCTATTCTAAGGAAAGATGAAAATTTTACATCAAGAAGGGGGAGAACCACACGCAGGTGGCAGAAAGATTTTACAAGCATTCATCACAGGTGGAAACATGCTTCCACATCACAACACAGGAGGGCACCCGCTATGACCATATTAACCCAAGGAAGAGACAAGTGGCGCATATATAAAATTTGAAAAACCGGAATAATCAAATTTTATCCCCTTATGCGCCAACTCCATCCAAAGCATTCTCTCAATCAAATTTATGCTAAAATTGGGATCAAGTTTCATGATGATTTCATGGACCCTATCGGCTGGCAATTTTGTCAGATCAAGAGACCCGGCCAGTCCGAAGACACAATGCCCGTCCTACTTGACAAAACTACGTGCGCCTTTGGTCTTAAATCCATCATAAACACAATCCAAATTTTGACCATAAAAATGATAAAAGAAGTTTGGATGAAAGCGCCTTCTAGGTGAAACGCGCATGGATGAAAGAAAAATTTTCCAAAAATTTTTCACACAAGCAAACGTACACCTTGTGTTTCTCGCAACCTGCCTCTGATACCACTGTTAGGGAATGCCGGGTGTAATTTAAAATTTTTGCAGTCCCAGGACGCAGCGGAAGAAGCATTACACCCGAAACACATTCCAGTCCCAAGGATCCATGCGAGGGAGAGAACACAAGGATGTGTTAGGGTTAGTACCTTTATTGCTTGTTAGGATGAAGGTGCCAAGTTGAAGACGCCCAAGCGTTCGTCCTCTACAAGTATCCACGCGTCGACTCCTTGATCGTTGCTCCCTTCCACGCTTGGTGCTAGCCTCGGGAAGAGAATCAAGCCTTCTTTTCACTTGCGCCACCTTCAAGAGAAGTTGCGCCAAGCACAAGATGTTAGCCGCCAACTCCTTGTCCTATTCTCTCCAAGAGAAGATGGAGATGAGGAGTTTCGGCCCTTAGGAAGATTAAGAGGAGATCACACCGCCAAGTCCCTCTCCAAGTCACGCCAAGAGGATAGAAAGGAGAAGACTTGCGGTTACTTGTTGGAAGAAGGATTGCGCCAAGATGATGTTGTCACCTTCTAGCCTTGCTCACGCCTCTCTATGTTGGTTCACACCTCCAAGAAGTCGAACTAACAACCACAAGAGAGGGCGGAAAGGGTCCTATTAATAGGACAAGGGGCGGCTAGGGCAATGGCTAGGATCATGCCAAGTGGGCGGCTAGGATGAGAGGGGTTTGTGGTAAGGAAAGTCTCCAAGACTTTGCCATAAACCTTATTCAACCTATCCTTATTTGCCCAATAGCCATATCAGCCCAAGACATGCCTTAGAGGCATTCTTTCCATCCAAGGAGAAGGGCTAGGCGCAACATGCATGAAGAATTCGTCCAAGGGTGGTGTCATGGGAGAAATTAGGGTTTGAGGTAAGGTAAGTCTCCAAGACATTACCATATACCTCTTCCCTATATCCATATGCCCCCAAGCTCTTTCCAAAAGAGCCACCAAGCCATATCAGCCCCAAGACTTGCCTTAGAGGCAAGTATTCCATCCAAGGAGCAAAGGGGGAGGCGCCTAATGCTTCCTTATGAAGCAACATGCGCCTACCTCACCCCATTATGCCCTTGGCGCCAATGGGGTGAAATTCTTCCCCATTATACCCTTATTTGCTTATACCTCTTCTTCATAAATAGTTATTGGGCCTCATTGGATAATGAGCTAGCCCAAACTTCATGGCATGGGTTGATTAAGCCATTGGATCCAATCCAATGCAACCCTAATCCAAATGTGACCAATCTAGGTCAATTTCGGGTCAACCTGCCAAAAATGAAGTTTGGCTCCAATAACTTTCTTCCAACTCATCAGGCCCATTGGCGCTGATGAAATCTTCCAAATGGATCCAAGTTATCCAATAACTTGATCCTAAGGCTTCTGATTAAAGCAACGTCAAGAGTCTATTGCGTGTGACCCCGTAGGATCCATATGACGATGGCAATGATGTAAACATCATAAGTAGTGAGGGGTATCTAGCAACACATCACTACTACCCATGTCATAGGACTTAAGTCATTATGGCAATAACTCCTAACACGCAACGAGGATTCCCATGCATTCTAGATCCCTTTGCCTAAACTGATATCCTGCCATTGGAATAGTCTCAAGTTTATTATCCAATGCATTGGTCATGACTTAACTAGTGTGGCCACACATTCCTGTCATGCACCAATAAGGTGGGGCGCCCCGAGGTGGATATCATGCTTCCAATATGGAAGGGGCAAATCCTACTATTAGTCATCCATGCCTCTACATGATTTATGACATGCCCAATGACAGTCGTTTTGATCTCCCAATTACGGAGAGACGTAAGACTGTATTAAAGCATACCCATCATCAAATCTAGACATGAATACCTCAAGTCTAAGGATCAATGCAAACCTCTTGCATGTGAGATTGACTTGTTGACTAGACAAATCAATCCTCACGATGGATCACTCCAGTGCATCCAATGCACCTGTATGTCTGCGTTACTGTGCCCTGCACCTAACCAGCCCATACACCAGTCTCACATGTACCAAAGCTGTCCCATATCTGCTAAGGTACCTTGACTGGGGATAGCTTGTGAGAATGGATCCAATCCAAACTCCTGGGACATTTATATATGCAACTCAATACATCTACACAGGTAGAGAAGTCTGCATAATAATGACCATGCCTTTAATAATTCTATCAAAGTACTTTCATAACAATGCCTGACCATGTCCATACATTGGTCTGCAGGGCATATACACCAACAAGTCCCTGGGTTGGGCAGGTTGCTTCCCCGCCCGTCGCCGGCTGTAGGTGGTTGTAGGGGTAGGGTTGTGCTGAGAGGATGGTGGCGGAGCAGGGTCGGGAGGTGAAGATGGCATCAAGGGCTGGCGTGGTCGCTTGCTGGAGGGTGGCCGGTTGGCGGCCACTTTACGGGGTGCCATGGCGCCTGATTTGCGGCGAGAAGGTGAACGGTGGAGAAGGTGGCGAAAAAGAAGACCTACGGTCGCTGGGTGTCAAAGGTTGCGGGAGAGTGGAGTGAGGGCGCGGGTGGAAATAGGGTTTAAGCCGAGGCATTTTTGAAGTTGAGTGAGGGCCCCGCCAGATGTCACGGGCGTGGCTTTGATCGCTGGGTCCCCCGTGAAACAAACTGTGGGAAAAACAGTCTTGTGCCTGCGATGCCTACAGAGAGTTCCACGGGTGTGGTTTTCATCGTCGGGTCCCTCGTGGAAGTTTCTGTGGAAAAACTGGACTTGCGCCTGCGATGCCTACAGAGAGTTCCACGAGTGAGGTTTTCATCGCCGGGTCCCTCGTGGAAGTTTCTGTGGAAAAACTGGACTTGCGCCTGCGATGCCTACAAAGAGTTCCACGGGTGAGGTTTCCATCGCCGGGTCCCTCGTGGAAGTTTCTGTGGAAAAACTGGACTTGCGCCTGCGATGCCTACAGAGAGTTCCACGGGTGAGGTTTACATCGCGGGGACCCCCGTGGAAGTTTCTGTGGAAAAACTTAATCAAACCCCAAAAACACCCAGATACTTCCTGGACAATGATAAAAACATACTTTAGCTCCACAAAGTGATCAAAAAAATGAAATAGGAATGAATACCACCACAATACCATCTTAATGCCAACAAATGAAAACAAACAAGGATACCATTGAACAATCGAACATAAGGATCAACAAAGTAAGCCCAATACTAAGTGAACTACCTAAAGAAAGCAAAATAGGCAAGTAATCAACAAATCCAAAAGGAGGAAAGGTAAGTAGGCGATCTATGAATCAAAATACCGCCGCAATGAACAAGTGAAAATACCATTAAGCAAACTACTAAAAGAAATAGCAAGGAAAGAAAAGAGCTTGGGTTGCCTCCCAAGAAGCGTCATTTTAAGGTCTTTGGCTTGACCATGGTGTATTAGAGTGGAGGTGGGTCGGTTAGAGTCAAGGTGACTCTATCTTGTGATTCATCTTGATAGTAGTGCTTTAATCTCTGGCCATTAACTTTGAAAACTATTCTGTCTCCTTCCTTGCGGATGTCCACTGCACCATGTGAGTATACCTTCTCTATGATAAAGGGGCCGGACCATCTTGACTTTAGTTTCCCAAGGAACAATCTTAATCAAGAGTTAAAGAGCAGGACTCGGTCTCCTTCTTTGAATTCCTTGCGCACTATATGTTTGTCATGAAATCTCTTGGTGCGCTCCTTGTAGATCTTGGCATTCTCAAATGCCTCAAGCCGAATCTCATCTAGTTGATTTAAATCCAATTTCCTTTGCTCCTCTGCAGACTTGAAATCATAGTTTATGGCCTTAACTGCCCAAAAGGCTCTATGCTCAAGCTCTACCAGTAAGTGACAAGATTTTTCGTAAACAAGTTGATAGGGGGACATCCCTATTGGCGTTTTGTAAGCAATGCGGTACGCCCATAATGCATCATCAAGTTTTGCAGACCAATCCATTCTTGACTTAGAAACTGTCCTCTCTAGGATTCTCTTAATCTCTCTGTTGGTTATCTCAGTCTGCCCGCTTGTTTGTGGATGGTAAGGTGTAGATATCTTGTGGTTCACCCCATCTTCAACATAACTCCAAACTTTCTTTCTATGAAATGAGATCCCCCATCACTAATTACTGCACAAGGTACTCCAAATCTAGGAAAAATAATTTTCTTGAACATCCTCATAACAACTGTAGAGTCATTAGTGGGTGTGGCAATCGCCTCTGCCCACTTAGATAGATAGTCCACTGCGACAAGTATAAATTTATTGCCATAGGAAGAGGGAAAAGGTCCCATGAAGTCCATACCCCATAAATCAAATATCTCCAAGCTCTGAATGTTGGTTAGGGGCATCTCATCCTTCCTTGAAATATTCTCACTCCTCTGGCATTGGTCGCATGTCATAACAAACCCTCTTGAGTCTCTAGATAGGGTCAGCCAATAGAAGCCTGATTGCAGTACTTTATGTGCGGTCTTTGAAGCACCGTGATGTCCTCCATATAGAGATGTGTGACATTGGGAAAGCACCTATGGCTGTTCCTCCTCCGGTAAGCATCTCCTGTAAATAGAGTCGGCCCCCCTTTTGAACAACAATGGCTCCTCCCAATAGTAGTATCGCGTGTCATGTAGAAATTTCCTCCTTTGTTGGTAAGTGAGATCATGAGGGATAACTCCAGCAGCTAAGTAGTTTATAATGTCTGCAAACCAATGGACATCGTGTGAAAGAACTGCCATCAACCTCTCATATGGGAAGAGTTCGTTGATGTCGCCTTGTGCTTTCATGTCGTTCTCGTGTGTAGGTGAGAGAGGTGATCGGCTACCAAATTGTTAGCTCCTCTTTTGTCTTTTATCTCAAAATCAAACTCTTGCAGTAGAAGAACCCATCAGATGAGCCTCGGTTTAGCATCCTTTTTAGCCATCAAGAACTTTATAGCTGCATGGTCAGAATATACAATGACTTTAGAGTTGATCAAATAAGATCTAAATTTATCGAATGCAAAGACAATGGAAAGAAGCTCCTTCTCTGTAGTGGCATAATTGATCTGAGCTTCATCCAAGGTGCGGCTAGCATAGTATATGGCATGAAGTTTCTTGTCCTTCCGTTGTCCTAGAACGGCTCCAATGGCATAGTCACTTGCGTCGCATATGAGCTCGAAAGGTAGAGAACAATCCAGAGGTTGCATGATTGGGGCGGTGATTAGAGCTTCCTTTAACTTCTCAAAAGCTATCATGCAATCCTGATCAAATAAAAAATCAGCATCCTTACAAAGTAAAAGAGTCAGGGGTCTAGCAAGTTTGGAAAAATCCTTTATGAAATGACGGTAGAATCCTGCATGTCCCAAGAATCCTCTTATCTCCTTGATATTAGTGGGTGGCTTCATCTTCTCTATTACTTCCACCTTTTCTCTGTCTACCTCTATGCCTCTCTCTGAAATCAAATGTCCTAAGACTATCCCTTCATGCACCATAAAATGGCACTTCTCCCAATTTAAAACGAGGTTAACTTCCTCACATCTCTGCAAGACTTTTGAAAGATTAGATAAACAATCCTCAAATGAACTTCCATAGACTGAAAAGTCATCCATAAATATATTCATGCAAACCTCATTAAAATCAAAAAAATAGCCATCATACAACGTTGAAAAGTAGCCGAAGCATTACAAAGACCAAACGGCATTCTCTTATAGGCAAAAGTTCCATAAGGACAAGTGAAAGTAGTCTTCTCTTGGTCCTCAGGGTGTATGGGAATCTGTAAAAATCCAGAGTAGCCATCAAGAAAGCAAAAGTAAGGTTTATGTGCGAGGCGCTCCAACATTTGATCAATGAATGGTAGGGGAAAATGGTCTTTCCTTGTTGCCTTGTTGAGCTTTCGATAATCTACGCACATCCTCCATCCTGTCACAGTCCTCATCGGCACTAAATCATTAGCATCATTCTTAACGACAGTGAAACCTCCCTTCTTAGGGACTACATGTATAGGACTAATCCATGGACTATCAGAAATAGGATAAATAACACCTGCATCTAACAACTTCAAGATTTCAGCCTTTACCACTTCCTTTAAATTAGGATTTAACCTCCTTTGAAATTCTATAGTGGGCTTGCTATCAGGTTCCAAATGAATTCTATGCATACAGATTGCGGGATTAATCCCTTTTATGTCATCAAAAGAATACCCAATAACTTTTCTATGTAATCTAAGTTCATCACGTAAAAGTCTCACTTGTTCATCATTCAAATCAGAATTAATAATAACCGGGAAAGTGGAATTGTCACCAAGAAATTCATACCTCAAACCAGATGGTAATGACTTCAACTCGGACTTCTTCTCTTCTTGAGCTATTAATACCATTTCAAGATTCAAACAATGAGAGTCCTCTATATGACAATCCACACCCCCTTCATCTTTTTCTTTTTCTGAAGTATCATCTTCCTCACTCTTAATAGATAAGGAGCGGCAATCAATTTTATCAACATCTTGTGTACCCCCCAGTTTCAATTCTTCATCAACAAAAGCATCTATACTACAACATCCTGAGAGAGAGGGATTGTTGAGTGTGGAGGCAAGGTCGAACTCGATTGCCTCTTCTCCAACATTTAATGCTAATCTTCCCTTCTTCACATCAATGACCGCTCCTGCTATAGCTAAGAATGGCCTTCCAAGAATCAATGGCAACTTGGTGTCTTCCTCCATCTCTAACACCACAAAGTCAACTGGGATAAAAAATTTTCCTACTTTGATGGGGATATCCTCAAGAATTCCAATAGGTTTGCGAATAGAACGGTCGGCTAGTTGTAGAGATATAGCTGTGTTCTGCAAGTCTCTTAAGTCTAGTTTCCTGCATAAAGAAGAAGGCATTAAACTCACTGATGCACCTAAATCACATAAAGCATGATTAAAAATTGTATCACCAATTTGACAAGGGATAGTAAAACTCTCTGGATCCTTAAGTTTTTGCGGAAGCTTGTTCTGAATTATTGCACTATATTCCTCTGTAAGTGCAACTGTCCCGTGCTCTTCGATTTTCCCACGGTTGGAGAGAATATCTTTCAAGAATTTAGAGTATGTTGGCATTTGAGATAAGGCCTCGGTAAACGGTATGTTGATGTATAACTTCTTCAAGACCTCTAAGAATTTTCTGAATTGTTGATCTAGCTTAGTGACGGAGTCATAGACGCCAATGAAGAGGGCCCAACCCCTCTCGAAGATACTTGGGCAGACTCCCCAGGCACTGAGGAAGATACCCCAGAATTTTTACCTCAAACGGAGTTCTACAGCGCCCGACACGGCCAGGCCGTGCCTGCAAGCACGGCTGTAACCGTCCGCCCCGACACCTTCACGCCCACTCCTTCAGCCGTTACCGGATCGGCGACATCAGACCAGCCTAGACTCGGCCAGGCCGTGACCAAAGACACGGCCGTGACACGGTCGGGCAAACATGCGAAAGACAGCACGACCAGAAGCACGGGCATGACGCTACCCTTGAAAGTCTCGGTCAACTTCGACGCTCCTAAGCACGGGCGTGCCTGCAAGCACGGCCAGGCCGTGCTCCCTTCTGTGGATTTCGACCCCAAAAGCATGGCCAGAAGCACAGCCGTGACGCTGCCCATGAAAGTCTCGGCCGACCTCGACGCCCCTGAACACGGCCGTGCCCCCAAGCACGGTCAGGCCATGATTGCAGCAGTGAAATCTGACCCGGCCATGACACTGCCCGTGAAGTTTTCGGCCAGCAACCCAGACGCCGAACACGGCCGTGACGCCAAGCACGGCTAGGCCGTGCTCAGCCCAGAAAGTGCAAAGAGACTGTTCCTCTCCCCGTTCGACGTTCGCAACGGTACTCGCACCCTCCAGACCGGTTTGTCGGCGCGACGAGCCCCTCTACTGCCATGATGTGGCCTGTTCGCTCCCTCCACGTGGCCTCACCCACATCGACAACGTCTCTCCACCCCCTCAACATCACGCCAAGGATACAAGGACCGCACCAGGACCCCACAACGGATCGCTACAACAATCGGGTTCTCAATTCGGTCCAAGAGACTGCTAGAAATGTCCAGAATCAGCCCACGATCAGCCGTTTTCATTGCTTCGTCGTGGCCTATTCGGAGATGGTGTAGCCCACCTACGACGGCCCATTCAACGGCCCATGCGCCGAGTCATTCATGCCCTCGCTTGGCATATTCGCTGCAGTAGTTAGTTAGTTACTTTTGGTTGTTAGAGAGCATCTTGACTCTCTTTTAGGAAGTTAAAGTGTGTTGTCTTGTTCCCTAACCACTCTCATGTGAGTGTCATGTGCTTCCCCTCCCTCTTGTTCTATAAAAGAGGGCTAAGGGTCTTGTGTGTTTTCAGTTTTCGTTGTAGTTTGAGCCTTCTCTTGCAAGGCCTTAGGTCCAGCAAAACTCCGAGGAGCTCGCCTAGAGTTCCCTCACCTCCTCTCTGTACGCTTCTTTTCAGCTTTCAATCAAAACACCCGGCGAACCCCGCTTGGGCGCTGGGTCCTTTGCGTGTTCATCTTGCTGCATTGTGTCTTGGATGAGTAAGCTTGGTTGGTTGCCATAGCATTGTGAAGGGCGTGCACGTGTGCTTGCAAAAAAAAAACAAACATTGGCTCTGCGATCGAGGTGAGTATTTTCCATTAGAGTTTCGATTCGTGGTTTCTTGTCGCCCCTATTGTTGCTCAAGCTACATCTTGCGTTGTTTCCATCGGTTTTCTCCGTGGATTTCCATCGATTGCGCACGCTTTCTATTCCCTCGTCTCAAGACCCTCTCCCGGATTTCCGCATCATAAGTCTCCCCCACCGTAGAGTACTGCTCTAAGGAACCATCCTATACATCCGCTGCGTCAAATTTGGTATCATAGGAGATTGAAGCTAACTCTTGTCTAGCTTCGCCGGTCTCCCGCTGCATTTCATTCGGTTTTTTAGGTTTCATTTCAGCATTCATTCGCATTTCCTGCATCATGACCACTAGATCAGGAGCCCCGTATCAACAACCCCCTGCCCCAGTGCCCACTACGACCGAAGAAAGTACTCCGCTCAGGGTAGAGTCGGTTGAGTCGCTGTCCACACGTTTAGAAGCGATGGAAGCCATGTTTCAGCGCCTCATGGCGTCGGTCCATCATTTGACAGACCAAGTCATGGAACTCCGAGCTAAGCCCGTCGAGGGCCAGCCCTCTGCTCGTATTCCACCTCCGTTGGCCCCACTGCGTATGCGCGCCAACGAGTCACCCCGTTTTGACCCCTTGGCCGATGAGTCCGCGTGGGCCAAGGACGCTCCTCACCCATGTCGCCTTGTTCCGTGTAGTCGTGAGGACGACGAGGTCCGCCGGCTCACGCGCGTTGACCCCCCCGATTTTCAATGGTAGCCTTGACCCTCATGTCTTCCTCGATTGGGCCGCTGCCGTCGATATCTATTTTGAATGGAGCGCCATCTCCAAACACCTTAAAGTCAGTTACGCCCGTCTTTTGCTAACCGGCCCCCGCTCGATTGTATTGGACGAACGTAGAGCGCCAATTAGTAGACCAACATCTTCCCCCCATTACGCGATGGGAGGAAATGTGCTACCGGCTTAAGGAGAAGTATGTGCCCCCCACCTATAGACAGCGCCTCCTCGATTCGTACTCTGTTATCTCCCAAGGGTCCGATACCGTCGATGCCTACCACACTCATTTTGACGAGCTTGGTATCCGCTGCAACCTTAAGGAGGATCCCGCCTTCACCCTGTCTCGGTTCTGCAACGGTCTCCGCGAGGAGATTCGGCACGCGTTACCCTCCTACGGTCTTGACACGATCATCCTTGTCCTCCACCATGCCCGTGAGGTCGAGCAGGATCTCCGCTCGCGCACCCATCGTGCTGAACCTCACCCGGCTCGCCGGCCTGCTTATGCATCTCCGGCGTTTGCCCCTTCCCCTCGTCTCGAGGCACCACCACGTCCTAGCCCTGCTGGTCCCCGTCGTTTCCCCCGAGATGCGCCCCGTGAGGCACCCCCTCCTCGCTTGGCTTGGGAGGACAAGGGTAAGGCACCCCTTGCCGCCGTTCCCCTAGGCCCTTGCCGCCACTGCAACCAAACCGGCCACTTCAACAAGGACTGTCCCCGCCGCTCTTTGCACATCGCCCCCGAGCGACGCGACTCATGACCCCCTGTTCCTTGCGGCCCACCTGCGGCCCAAGAAGTCGGCCCACAGTGTTACACCGATGACGAGTCTAGCCCACGTCATACCATGGCGGTTGTTCATTGCACCCTTGTCCATACCCCCCCCCTCCGTCCGAGGACTGGAAGCGCACGAGCATCTTCTACACTTATATTAAGTGTAATGGACACTCCTGCAAGATAGTGCTTGACGGAGGTAGCAGCCTTAACGTTGTCTCCCGGACAGCAGTCACCCGCTTCGATCTCACCCTTGAGCCGCACCCTCGACCTTACTCGATTGCTTGGGTCGACACATCCAGCCTACCTATCACCCACCGATGCCAGGTCCCCATCTATTTTGGTGACTACTCGGAGAGGGTGTGGTGCGACATCGCTTCCATGGATGTCGCCCACGTCCTCTTGGGACGGCCTTGGCTCTATGACCGTGACATGATCCACTATACCTGTTCCAACACTTATGTCTTCCACCATGGGGGACGTAAGATCTGCTTGACCCCGGCTCTGCCTAAGGAGTTGCGAGCATCCACGCCCAAGGGTGTCATCACACCTTTGCCCCTAGCTCCGCCTGCACCTAAGGTAGTCGCCTTGGTTCGCCCCGCCTCCCTCGTCCATGAGGCCCAGGAGACCAATGTGGTCTATGCCCTCATGGTCTGCGAGGTCTCTACCATACCTCCGCCTCCTCCGGCCCCTCTGCCAGCCGAGGTCGCTGCCCTGTTAGATGATTTCGCCGACATCTCCCCAGTGGACCTCCCCGTCGGTCTGCCCCTGGATCGTGACATCCAGCATGTCATTGACCTCATCCCCGGTGCGTCTGTGCCCAACCTGCCCCCATCACCGTCTTAACCCGACCGAGCATACGGAGCTCAAACTCCAAGTGGATGACCTTCTTGGTAAAGGTTTCATCCGAGAGAGCCTCAGCCCTTGCGTCGTGCCGGCCCTTCTCACCCCTAAGAAGGACGGGTCATGGCGGATGTGTATTGATTACCGCACAATCAACCGCATCACGGTTAAGTACTGGTTTCCCATCCCGTGCCTCGACGACATGCTTGACCTTATCTCGGGCGCTTGCTGGTTTAGCAAGTTGGACTTGCGGAGTGGCTATCATCAGGTCCACATCCGTGAAGGTGACGAGTGGAAGACGGCCTTTAAGACAAAGAACGGCCTCTACGAGTGGTCGGTTATGCCCTTCGGGCTTACCAACGCACCTTCTACGTTTATGCGTCTCATGAGCCAGGTCCTTCGCCCCTACATGGGCAAGTTCCTTGTCGTCTACTTTGACGACATTCTCATCTATAGCCACACCTGCGCCGACCACTTAGAGCACCTGCACCTGACTTTTGACCTTCTGCGTAAGGAACGTCTGTTCCTTAACGCGAAGAAGTGTTCCTTCCTCGACTCTCAGGTTCTGTTCCTAGGTTTCATCGTTTCGGACCAGGGTCTCATGGTTGACCCCGCGAAAATCAAGGCCATCCGCCGATGGCCGGAACCCGAGTCCGTCACCGAGGTCCGCAACTTCCTTGGACTCGCTGCCTTCTACCGCTGTTTCATTAAGGGATTCAGCACCATCGCGTCCCCTATGACGGCTTGCACCAAGAATGAGGCCTTCTGTTGGACACCCGCGGCGAGCCACGCGTTCTCGGCCCTTAAGGATATCATGACCTCTACGCCCATCCTTCGCCTCCCTAACTTTTCTAAAGTCTTTGAGGTTGCCTGTGATGCCTCCGGCACGGGCATTGGAGGTACCCTTAGCCAAGAGGACCACCCGGTCGCCTTCTTCAGCGAGAAGCTGAATGATGTGCGGCAACAATACTCTACCTATGATAAGGAGTTTTACGCCATCGTGCAATCTCTTCGACAGTGGCGTCATTACCTCCTACACAAGGAGTTTGTCCTTTTTAGTGATCACCAGGCCCTTTCTTTCCTCAACTCCCAGAAGAAGCTCATCCCTCGCCACGCTAAGTGGGTTGAGTTTCTTCAGTAGTATACCTTCGTGATCACCCACAAGGCTGGGAAAGAGAACGTAGTAGCCGATGCCCTTAGTCGAGTCCGCTCGCTCCTCTGTGTCCTATCCATGTCTATTCCGGCCCTTCCCCACATCCGCGATGAGTATGCGGACTGCCCTGACTTCGGTCCGGTACTTGCACGCCTCCTCGCTGCCGACCCCCCAGACCTCCCATACCATCTCCACGATGGTTATCTTGTGTAGGGTAACCGGTTGTGCGTCCCCCGGTCCTCCCTCCGCAAGCATCTACTGCTCGAGCTACACGCTGGCGGTGCCACTAAGCACCATGGCCACGACAAGACCCTCGACTTGGCCGAAGATCGCTTCTTCTGGCCCACTCTTCGTAAGGACGTAGATAGGGTCATCCGGCATTGCGGCACCTGCCAACGTGCCAAACCCCGCCCTACCAACACTGGCTTGTACACCCCCCCCCCCCCCCTGCTGGTCCCCAGGAGTCCATGGCTCGACATTAGCATGGACTTCGTCCTTGGTCTGCCTCGTACCACTTCGCGCCACGATTCCATCTTCGTTGGACCGCTTCTCTAAGACGGCGCAGTTTGTTCCTTGTTCTAGGACCGCCGATGCTTCCCACATCGCCCATCTGTTTGTTACGGAGATCGTCCGCCTACACGGCTTGCCCCTCACCATTGTCTCCGACCGTGACACCCAGTTCGTCGGTCACTTTTGAAAATCATTGTGGGCCCTCCTTGGGACTACTCTCAAGTTTTCATCGGCTTACCATCCACAGGCAGACAGACAAACCGAGGTGGTGAATCGGAGTTTGGGTAACCTTCTGCGGTGCTTAGCTGGTGACTTCCCACGCCATTGGGATGAACACCTTCCTATCGCAGAATTCACGTATAACAGCGCGTCGCACCGCTCCACTGGGCTGAGCCCTTTCCAGGTCGTCCTCGGGCACCAACCTAGGAAACCCATAGACATGCATAACGTCCCTCCCCCACCATCTATCCATGAGTTTGCATACACCTTTGCTTCTCATCTTGCGGGTTTACACGATGAAATTCGTCGTCAGATTTTCTTGAGCAACACCCGGTACGCAGATGAGGCCAACGTGCATCGTAGGCCACATCACTTCGAGATTGGTGAGCTTGTTATGGTGCATCTCCACCCTAAGTGTTTGAAATTGCGAGCCAATTGGAAATTGCATGCACGCTGCACCGGACCCTACATGATCCTACGGCGACTTGGCTCCAATGCTTATGTCCTTGACCTTCCAGCGGATTCCCACCACAACCCTATCTTCAACGTCGCTGACCTCCTACCCTATCATGCACCCCTCCACACCGATGCCCTTTCCTCCGACGCATCTCCACTCTATTCTCCAGAGGAGAATTCTTCCCCCCCCCCCCCCCCCGGGATACTTGACGGAGTCATAGACGCCAATGAAGAGGGCCCAACCCCTCTCGAAGATAATTGGGCAGACTCCCCAGGCCCTGAGGAAGATACCCCAGAATTTTTGCCTCAATCGGAGTTCTACAGCGCCCGACACGGCTAGGCCGTGCCTGCAAGCACGGCCGTAACCATCCGCCTCGACACCTTCACGCCCGCTCCTTCAGCCATGGCCTGATCGGCGACATCAGACCAACCTGGACATGGCCAGGCCATGACCAAAGACACGGCTGTGACACGATCGGGCAAACACGCGAAAGATAGCACGAACGTGACGCTGCCCGTGAAAGTCTCGGCCAACTTCGATGCTCTTGAGCACAGGCGTGCCTGCAAGCACGGCCAAGCCGTGCTCCCTTCTGTGGATTTCGACCCCAGAAGCACGGCCATGACGCTGCCCGTGAAAGTCTCGGCCGACCTCGACGCCCCTGAACACGGCCGTGCCCCCAAGCACGGCCAGGCCGTGACTGCAGCCGTGAAATCTGACCCGGCCATGACACTGCCCGTGAAGTTCTCGGCCAGCAACCCAGACGCCGAACACGGCCGTGACGCCTAGCACGGCCAGGCCGTGCTCAGCCCCAAAAAGTGCAAAGAAACTGTTCCTCTCCCCGTTCGACGTTCTCAACGGTCCTCGCACCCTCTGGACTGGTTTGTCGGTGCGACGAGCCCCTCCATTGCCACGACGTGCCCTGTTCGCTCCCTCCACGTGGCCTCGCCCGCATCGACAACGTCTCTCCACCCCCTCAACATCACGCCAAGGATACAAGGACCGCACCAGGACCCCACAACGGATCGCTACAACAATCGGGTCCTCAATTCGGCCCAAGAGACTGCTACAAATGTCCAGAATCAGCCCACGATTAGCCGTTTCTGTTGCTTCGTCGTGGCCTGTTCGGAGATGGTGTAGCCCACCTACGACCGCCCATTCAATGGCCCACGCACCGAGTCACGCGCGCCCTCGCTTGGTGTTGGTGTATATGCCCTTGGACCCGTTGTTGGTCCATCTTGTACTACTTGACATTGATATTTAATATATCATTCTGGCATTGTCGTTATTATGCTATGTTTACATCTGTGATTATGTACATGGATAATAATGTCCCTGGAGACAGATTGTATCTGTGCTCAAACGGTGTGTCCCCGATCGAGTACCTTAGTGGATAAGGGACAGCTCTGGTACATGTGAGACTGGTATATGGGCTGGTTACGTACGGGGTGCTAACGCAGGCATATGGGTATATCAGTGGTGGATATACTGGACCGACCCGCTGTGAGGCTTTAACTTGGTGTCATGAGTTAAGCTCACAAGTGACAGGAGATGCATTGATCCCTTGACTTGAGGTCATTGACTTTTCTATATGGTTAGGGATATACTTTGATACAACCTAACACCTCACCGTAGCAGGGAGGTCATAACGGTTGTCATTGGGTATGTCACGACCCATATGAGAAGATCAATGGACAGACATAGGATTTGCCCCTTCCTACGGGAAGCTTGATATCCACGGGGCCCCCCTATGGTTGCATGACTAAAAGTGTATGGTCATACCCAGGTGAAAGACTAATTTAGTCATGACCATGTGATTGGGTGAAAATAAAGTGGCGACACACTTTGTCCAATCGGATATCAGTTCAGTAAAGAGACTGTAATGCATCGGTACCTTGTTGCGATGATGGGGATGTCGATGTTGATATCCATTCCGATGACTTGGGTAGTAGCGATGCACTGCTAGGTGTCAATCACTGCTTGTGATGACTCGGTTCATCATTGCCAACGTCTGAGGAACCTACAGGGTCTCACAACTTGAAACTCAGGTTCTCGTATTGATCGAGTAGCCTATTGATTGAGATATTGGATAACTCAGATCTGTTTGGGAGAATCCATCAGCACCACTATGTTAGATGAGATGAAAGGAATCATTTGGAGCTAACTTATTTTTGGGCCTAGTAGGCCAAATGGGCCCAATAGACCAAGTTGGGCTAATAGGCCAAATGGGCTCAATAAGCCATTTGGGCCAATGGGCCAAATGGAATGGCGCAAGCTACTTGGAGTAAGCTTGGCGCATTTCATTGAGGTGGAGAAATCCAAGTTGGACATCTTCTTAAGGTGAGAAGCTTGGAGCTTCTCACTTGGAGTGGGTGAAATGGGTTTTACCTCTTGAAGAGGTGTGTCTCTTCATGAAGAGGTGTGCCTCTTCACTAGTGAAGAGGTGCACCTATTCATGGGTATATAAACCCCCTTCCTCCCCCCTCGTCGCACTTCTTGAACTCTTGCCCCCTTGTCGCCACTCCTGGAAAGAGGGAGAGGGATGTTCGCCCATTGCCTCTCCTCTTCCCTTTAGTGAGTTCGGAACTTTGGAAGTTCCTTGGCGCCCTCCTCTCCAAAGTTGGACTTTGGCTTCGGTTGATTCCGGTTCGGATCTTGGTGGAGTGCTTCAAGAGTTGGACTCTGACGAAGCTCCACCTCCTCTCCTTGGCATCTCCTCTAGAGTTGGCGCAAGTGATTGAGGAAGTCTCCCAAAGGCGTGGATCTTCTTCCCGAGGCTAGCACCGGGTGTGGAAGAAGAGGATTCGAGGTTCGGCTGTGTGCAAGACT
This sequence comes from Costus lasius, assembly GCA_027563935.2. NCBI lineage: Eukaryota > Viridiplantae > Streptophyta > Magnoliopsida > Zingiberales > Costaceae > Costus > Costus lasius. The sequence goes on from CM050448.1 coordinate 103,696,879, forward strand.
ACAGAGGGCGCACATTTGGGCGTCTGCATCGCATCACTTAATTTTCATCAAGGTATCATCTCCTACTCACCATGTCGATCTCCTCGCAAGACTCGATCTTCTGGGTTTTTGGGACTGGCCTGTTTCGGGGATTGCTTCTGCTGTGCTTGTCTGTAAAATTTTAAAATCCCCGGGGTTTCCCAACACTTGGCATATTCGCTGCAGTAGTTAGTTAGTTACTTTTGGTTGTTAGAGAGCATCTTGACTCTCTTTTAGGAAATTAAAGTGTGTTGTCTTGTTCCCTAACCACTCTCATGTGAGTGTCATGTGCTTCCCCTCCCTCTTGTTCTATAAAAGAGGGCTGAGGGTCTTGTGTGTTTTCAGTTTTCGTTGTAGTTTGAGCCTTCTCTTGCAAGGCCTTAGGTCCAGCAAAACTCCGAGGAGCTCGCCTAGAGTTCCCTCGCCTCCTCTTTGTACGCTTCTTTTCAGCTTTCAATCAAAACACCCGGCGAACCCCGCTTGGGCGCCGGGTCCTTTGCGTGTTCATCTTGCTGCGTTGTGCCTTGGACTAGTAAGCTTGGTTGGTTGCCATAGCATTGTGAAGGGCATGCGCGTGTGCTTGCAAAAAAAAAAAATAAACATTGGCTCCACGATCGAGGTGAGTATTTTTCGTTAGAGTTTCGATCCGTGGTTTCTTGTCTCCCCGAGTGTTGCTCAAGCTACATCTTGCGCTATTTCTATCGGTTTTCTCCGTAGATTTCCATCGATTGCGCATGCTTTATATTCCCTTGTCTCAAGACCCTCTCCTGGATTTCCACATCATAAGTCTCCCCCACCGTAGAGTACTGCTCTAAGGAACTATCTTATACATCCGCTGCGTCACTTAGCCTTCATCAATCTCTGCGGGTATGGTATGGTGGGCTTGTAAACAGGAAGTGGTGCTCGTATGGGTCTCATTTATTCATCACTTTTCGCGTCGACTTTATCTTCAGTAGGTCTCTCACTTGTAGCTTGAGTTGATTCCCTTTCCTCAATTTCAATTTCCGGTCTAGTGGGCTCTTGAAGTTGCTTTCCACTCTTCGTGATTATCACATTGTAGTTCTCCTTGGGATTCACTTCGGGTTGGGATGGTAGTTTCCCAGGGTGTCTCCCGTAAGTGGAAGTGAGGTGGGCTAGTTGACTTTCTACCATCCTGTTGTGAGCTTCCATAGCATCTATTCTTGAGTCAAGTTGATTTATAGAATTTCCAAAATTCTCATTGGCTTTCTCTTGGGTATTGATAAACTTTTCCAAAGTTAGCTCCAGAGAAGACTTCTGTGGTTGTGGTGGTAGTTGAGCAGACGGCTGATGTTGTGGAGCAAAAGGACTCAGTTGGAATCCAGGTGGTTGAGTTGCCTTGTAATTTTGCAGCTGTCCCAAATTCTTATTTTGAAACTGATTTTGGCTTTGATTAAGACTTGTTCTGTAAGAGAAATTGGGATGACTTCTCCATCCTGGATTGTATGTAGTAGAATATGGATCAAATTGTGACCTTTGATTGTAGCTTCCCAATGCTTGGACTTGTTCTATCTGTGGATCATTCCCTTGAGGCATTAAAATCTAACATTCATTCATGTTATGCCCTGCGACCTCACATACCTCACAAACGACATTAATAGTTTCAGTAGAAAGTAATCCAAAAGAATCAAGTTTTTTAGAGAGGGAGTCTACTTTTGCTGCTAAACTAGTAAGAGAATCTATCTCATACTTCCCTAGTGCCAAAGCTCTAGATGTGTTGCCCCTTTCTCCTGCCCAAGAGCAATGATTCATGGACATATCTTCTAGTAATTCAGTGGCTTCTTCTAAGGTCCTATTCATAAGTGCCCCCCCCCTAAGCAGCATCCACTATAAGTCTAGTGTTGTAACTGAGTCCATTATAAAAAGTGTGTATGAGGACCCATCTCTCTAGGCCATGGTGTGGGCAGAGTCTTTGCAGCTCTTTAAATCTCTCTCATGCTTCCTATAATGATTCACCATCTCTTTGTGTGAAGCTAGTAATCAGGTTTCTCAATTGCACTGTCTTACTGGGAGGGAAATATTTTGCTAGGAAAGCTCGTGATAGTTCCTCCCAAGTAGTTATGTTCGCTAGATTGAGACTGTGCATCCAACTTCTTGCTCTATCTCTAAGGGAGAATGGGAAAAGTCGCATCCTGACTACATCATTGGTAACTCCATTCATCTTCAAGGTGTCACAATACTCCAAGAAGATAGATAGGTGTTCGTTTGGATCTTCAGTCGGCAATCCTCCAAATTGGTGTTGTTGTACCATTGCTATGAGTGATGGCTTCAACTCAAAATTATTTGCAGATATAGGTGGGCGTGTGATGCCAGTGTGCCACCCTTGTGCATTCGGTGTTGCAAATTCCCTCAAAGCTCTGTTGTTGTTTTCCTCAGCCATTGCGAGATCAAGTTGTATTGGATCAATATCTATTGGTATTTCTTCTCTATGTAATCTCCCTCCTTTTCTCAACCACTGATAAGTCCTTTCAATTTGTGGTCCTAATTCCTGTAGATCAACAGGTATAGTATCTTTTTGCATATAACAACAAAAAAGAATCAGTAGAGGTGAGTACTAATTAATAAAACAGAGTGTAGAGTGGAAAAGAAAAACAATATGATTATAACTAATGAAAGTAAACCAAACACAGTAAAAAAAATATGAAAGGTCTAGTCTATTGATTTCTAGAATTAGATCAATATCAATTGACTACCGTCCCCGGCAACGGCGCCAAAAAACTTGTTGCTATGTCCGCAAGCGCACGACTATATCGGTGCAGTAAGAATATCATTTCCACAGGGACGGAGAATCGAGTATTGACAATTCTATTGATCAAAAGCTAGACAATCAGGTTCGGGTGAGTATTATGAACTAAGGGAAAGCAGTGCAATAACAAGCAGTAATCTAGGAAAATTCTAATGAAGTACGACGAAAGGCGATTGACAACGATTAAAAACATCGGAGATCATGGGTTCACCACTCAATTAAATTAAAGGATGTATGATAAATGAGCTGATAATTACTGCTTCTGATCTAAGGAAAATTTCTAGAAAATAATCACCGCTTCTCAGCACGTGATAATAACCCACGTCTAGTATAGTCACCGCCTCTCGACGCGCAACTATAGCATAGATGGATTCAAGCAACATGACCTTTTCCTCATGTAAGATCCTAACTCTCGCTACAAACCCTACACGATCGCTCCCAGGAATGTCTGTAATTATGGGCTCTTCTCACATTACTCTAATGTCATCCGAGTGATCAATTCAGAACAACATGCAAGTAAATCTCCAAGGAATCGAATAGATACTAAAATATAATATCAGCGATACAACTATCATCAAAATCCAGAAACTTAACAGAGGGCTACACCCCGATCTCCAACTAAGAGTTTAAGCTATCATCATCATGGTTTTACACAAAGTATTTCAAGAAAGCACATCAGGAAGAAGAGGGGAAAAGGGTAGAATCGAATCCAAACTCCCGGGGAAGCCCTTCTCCTTCACCGTCGATCTGGATCGAAGCCTCCGAACTAGCTAGTCGCCTCTCCCAAATCATCTTCTTCCGCCGCCCCAGAAAACTTCCGCCGCTTCCCCAAAAAAACTCCCCCGCTAGGTCTTTTTTCTTCTTTTTTTCTCCTTTGTTCTCGCCCGCCCATTTCCCTTTTTGCCCTCCTTTGATCTCTTCTGGACCTCCTGGAAGTGAAGGGCAAAATCTGGAAAGTCAGAATCGAGTGACACAGAATGTTTCACGGGTGTGGTTCTGGTCGCTGGGTGAGGCGTGGTTCCTGCTATGAACGCTGATCCAGCTAGAAATGGTTCCATTCCTTCACTTTTACCTGAAATGAAGCAAGAACATAGAAAAGTGCATATTCCGAAGATATTGCGGTAATATGAAGTGAAATCATGCATAAATACGAGGAAAGTGAAGATATAACAGTGAAATTACATATAATAACCCTATAGAAAAGTGACTTAACAGTTGCCGGGGAGCACGGTATAGTCAATATCGATTAAATAGTTGATTTGATAGATTAGATATTTTTTGTTTTTATTTACTTTTTATTTTTATTTAGTTAAAACTTCTTATCTTCTTCCTTTCTTCAAGCTATTATTATTCTCTGGTCTGCTAACCTTGTGTATGCCAAGAACAATTAGAACAGGTGATCTAGTGCCAGAAGATCCTGAGATTGAAAGGACCTTTCGAGCTCAAAGGAAAGTCCACGATCATCAGCTTGAAGAACTTCATCCTAACTTTACTGCAATGGACGAGAACCGCTTGCTACGAGATTTTGCTACACCCAATGTACAGGGCTTGCACTCTAGTATTGCTCGACCAGAGTCGAAGCAAATAACTTTGAGATAAAGCCGGCCCTTGTGCACATGGTCCAGCAAAACCAGTTTAGTGGTTCATCACCGGAAGATCCTAATTTACACTTGTCTATTTTCCTTGAATACTGTGATACCCTGAAGATAAACGGGGTAACATCTGATGCAATACGTTTATGTCTTTTTCCCTTTTCCCTTAGGGACCGCGCGCGATCATAGCTGCAGTCCCTTCCTCAAGGCTCCATCACAACATGGGATCAGCTTTCCCATGCGTTCCTCTCCAAATATTTCCCACCGAGCAAGACGGCTCAACTGAGGAACCAAATAACGAACTTCAGCTAGAGGGAAGGCGAATCGCTATACGAAGCCTGAGACCATTTTAAGGAGTTGCTACGAATGTGCCCGCATCACGGACTAGAAAAATGGGTACTTGTGCATATTTTTTATAATGGTCTCCTATATCAAACTCGCTTGTCTGTAGATGCAGCGGCGGGCAGTGCGCTTATGAAGAAAAATATTGACGATGCCATGAATTTGATTGAGGACATGGCTCTGAATCACTACCAATGGACGAGTGAGAGAAACGTCCCGGTAAGAGGAGGAGGTAAGCATGACTTTGACATGCTCAGTTCGTTGGCGACAAAGGTTGATTCCTTATCCCACCAACTTACTGCTATAAATTTTAATGCATCGTCTGTCAATTCTATTTCTTGTGAACTTTGTGGGAATACTAGACATGGTGCTACTAACTGCCAGATAATGGCACCTTCTTCTTCTTTTGATGTGTCTGCAGAACAGGTACACGCTATAGGAAATTTCAATCAGAGGCAGCGGAATGATCCATTTTCTGGCACCTATAATCTCGGTTGGAGAAACCATCCCAACTTGTCCTACCAAAACAACCAGAACCAGGCTAATCCCCAGAATTTCACCATCCAAATGCAGCAGGGAAATTTTAGCAATCAGTTTCCCCAGTCATCCTTCAGGCCACCACCTGGACTTCCACCGCGACAATTCAATCAACCGCAGAAGTCCAATTTGGAATTACTGCTAGAGAACTTTGTCACTACCCAGTCTAAGAAAAATGAAGATGTGGACGAGTTTATTAGGCAATTGAGTTCTACAGTGGGGCAATTGAGTTCCACGGTGGGGCAACTGAATTCAAAGGTGGATTCATTGATCACGCACTCTAGGATGCTGGAGAACCAGATCGCCCAGCAAGCAAGTTCATCAGCCCGACCTGCTGGGAAGCTTCCTTCCCAACCCGAGGCTAATCCAAGGGAGCACTGTAACGCGATTGTGATTTGCAGTGGTGCCCAGATGGAAGACCCTCAGGTGGCGGTGAATGATTGTATAAGGGAAGAGTTGTCTTGTGTAAGCACAGATGCAAAGTGTTCAAGGGAGATAGATATGGAGTCGACAGTCAGGCAAGAGCCAGTTAACGTTCACCCACCACCTCACACGCCGCCTATCTCCTGTCCTCAGAGATTGGTCGCATTGACAGGCCAGTATAACTCGCTGATGCCTGCGAAGCTTCCTGACCTTGGCAGTTTTTCTATCCCATGTAGTATCAGTAATTTTTCTATTGAGAGAGCTCTCTGTGATTTGGGGGCTAGTGTGAGTATCATGCCCCTCTCCCTGTTCCACAGTCTGGACTTGGGAGGCATGAAACCCATGCCTATAGCTCTGTAATTCGCGAATGGCTCTATACACCGCCCAGTGGGAATAGTAGAGGATGTCCCAATTAAAGTCGGGGAACTTTATGTCCCAGTCAACTTTGTAGTCTTGGATATGTTCGGAAATTCAAGATTACCACTTATTTTGGGCCGCCCTTTTCTAGCTACCACTAGTGCCGTTATAGATGTCAAGACAGGGAAGCTTTCTCTAAACTTTTGTGATACTATATTAGATTTTTCATTTATCTATTGATATGCCAGGTCTTCCTTTTTCAGGCTCGTGCTGCAGTGTTGAGACAGTGTCTGCGCCTGGACATTGTTCGTGCCACGAGTGGGATTTTCTTTCATCCCGCCGTTGTACCGATAAGGAAGCAATTGCTACACAGATGAGGGATGTACGGACTACTATTGAAGACTTGTTAGACTTGGACTTTGATTTTCATTGCGCAAGGATGTTCTGTAGTGGGGTTGATAAGAAGTATTTAATTGATTTTGAGAAGAAAGACTTTCAACTTAAAAATATTTTTGTTTCGCATGATTTGAAAACATTATATGTTGTACACCTATTATTACTACTGCTTATCTCTATAGGTGTTACATTTAAGTGAAAAAGAAAGGGTCAGTTACATGCCATTCCTTATGCCTCAAATCCACCAGACGTTCATTAATGTTGAGGCATTGGTCAAGCTGTTGACCTTAAACCAGCGCTTCATGGGAGGCACCCCATGGATTTATCTTGTGTTGTGTTACTAGACTATTATGTTTATTGATGTGGTTGTTTGTTTATTTGTTCTTTTTGTTATTTTTGTGATTTTCCATGGCAAGATATATATGATTTTATACATTGCAAAGCATCTTACTCATAGTGGAATTTTTTCATGATTTTTCAGGCATTTTTTTGGAAGTTGACGTGGTGAACACAGCCTGGCCGTGACGGCCATCAGGGCCGTGATCGCCCCATCGAAGCTAAGAGAGTTTTTCCGCAGCCGACACGGCTATGCCGTGTCACTCGTCACGGCCGTGATCAATACCTCTGAATTTCTTTTTGCGAGTCCAACACGGGTGTGTCGTGTTCTTCGTCACGGGTGTGCCTCTTATCCGCCTGTTTCGTCGAGCTCGACACGGCCGAGCCGTGCACACCATCACGCCCGTGCCTGTGTCACGGGTCTTCCGCCTATATGAAGTCGTGGCGGCGGAACTTAGGGTTCACACCCGTTCCAGTGCCGCCGCCACACCATTCCGTCGGTTCCGGCCACCGCCCTATCCAGATTTTGTCTCCGCAGCCGTCCGAAGCTTGCGCATCCTTCTCCGGTTCTCGGTGACACCCCGATCTGCTTTTCTGGGCCGATTTCGCCAGATCGCCGGATTTCGCCGCGTGCAGCCCATCTCCACTTATTTCCGCCGGATCTCGCCGCCGACGGGTCTCCAAGCTTCCCTACTTCCGGCCGCCACTTCTCTGCCTCCTCGAGAACCTCCAGATTTCCAGATCTGGGGGTTTTCCTTCCCAGATCTCTGGTTTTACTTCCAGCGCCGCCACTGGTCGGTGCTGTCGCCGGCCTTTCCTCAGACGCTCCTAGATCTCTGATCTACAGCGGCCCTCTTCAGATCTTCCTTCCAGCCCCTGCTACCACCATGTCCGGCCGACGAAAGGCCATGGCCCGGAAATCCACCTCCAAGAGTCCGGCTATGGAGGAGGAACCAAACGAGCACGGCATTCTCTTCCGGGACATCGCACAGAAGGCGCGTTATGCTTTGTTGGAGTCCAAGCGGGTTGTCAACACCCGCTATTTGGATCGTAGTACTCTCCAGACGCTGGGGATGCACGACAATATTTATTGGATGTTCCAGCAGATCCGGTGGGAGCAGTTCTTTCAGCTAGCCCAGCCGACGTATGTGCCGATCACCCTTGAGTTCATGTTGTCCCTTGCGGTCGACGTGAATATCCATGATGATGACGATGATGGCACAGTTTCCTTCCGGTTGGCGAACCAGGATCGTACCCTCACTCTCTCTCAGCTTAACCAGATCTATGGTTTTCCAGAAGACGGCACTCGCACACCGCCAGAGGGATATAATGAACAAGATTTCTGGGAAGCTATTTCTGGCGAGCGCCCTTATGTATCTCGGACGGCACGCACGAGCCACGTCAGCAACCCGTGCTTCCACTATATGCATCGGGTGTTGGCCCAGACGCTCTTCGCATGCGGGGAGAGCGATGGACTCGTGCGCCAAATGGAGCTACTTTACCTCTGGGCGATGGTACATTCTTACAAGCTCAATACAACTTTTTATCTAATAAAGCAATTGCAGAAATTGGCTACCGCTCAGAAGGGGGTTGTCGCCTCAGGAGGCCTGATCACTCCGATAGCTATGGCCATGGGCATTGAGCCGTATGGTATGGAGCTGGCGCGTGGTAGCACCCACATCGATTTGGAGTCGTGTCAGGCTATGAAGATGATCACTCGCGAGGGTGACGCCTTCAGCCTTATCTTTCGTGGGAGCGACTTCACGATGCTACTTCCACGCCCCGAGCGCACCACCGTCCGCGAGAGGCGGAACTGGCACTTGCTCCCGGTTCCTGATGAGGATGTCCCGATGGACACAGCACCGCCTTCTCCTTCATTCCGATCCTTCCGGTATGGCGAGCCCTCTGCTTCTGCGTCCACCGCGACATCCTATACCAACATTGAGGGATATCTTAAAGCGATTCATGAGGACCAGCAAGAGAACCGCCTGGAGATGCAGGATGTGTTACGGCGCTTGGGAGACATTGAGACCGAGCAGGCTCGCCAGGGCCGACTGCAGGCCGAGGACCATCGGGATATTCAAGAGATGTTGCGGCAGCTGAATACTCGTCAGTGGTGATCTTGTTTCATATTTAGTAAGTTGCTTACTTTTCTTATTTTCATGTACTTTTGCCTGCATAGGAGACTATGCAGTTCTTTTGCCATGGGTAGAGGGTTTTCTCCTCTTTTGTTAGTGATTTTGTTTTTAACTTCCGTTCATGTACTTTTTATTATGATGGTTTGTGTTGTTATGATGGTTAGTTTTTATATGCACTGAGATTTAAGCTAATTATTCTTGTGTTTTGCTTCATGCACATGCCAAAGACCTAAGTCTGTGATAGTGTCACTAACTTGTCCTCGGTTCTTATGCTGTCTTGCATCATGATGAGTATATGGATGGTATGTGTGTCTTGAGTTCAATGAATGGAATTCTGACTATGACTGTTATTATGCTTATGACTTGTGGTTCTAGATTGTTATTGAGTATATCTTTCTGTGTATTGCTTAATATTTCACTGGTTGATCCTCAGCTTCTGAATTTAATTCATACATGACATTATGTTTTTGAAGATTCATTATTATATAGTCCTTGTTGACAGCTATTCAATTTGCTTGTCTAAAATAAATTAAAAAAAACACACAAAAAACAGAAAAAAAAAAGGGGCAGTGGTACCGAAGTGAAGATGAATCCAAAGGTTTCATCTAACTTGGCACTGTCGACATGTTTATAAAAAAAAGAGAGAGAGAGAGAGAGAATAAAAACGGGGGTCAGTAAAAAATGGGGTTGGGAAAGGTGAACAACTCCACTTTCTTCTACTTAAGGGTGAAGAAATGAGTTTGTGTACATTATGTAGTGTACACACTTTGTGTTTGCTTGTTAACTAAGTACCGGGGGTGCATTCATCACAAATGTTTGTCCTTCGTGTGACAAGATGGCAAGTGAATTCAGAGAAGTAGCCTGAGCTAACCGAGTAGACTTTAATGATGCCCTTATCAAAAAGACTGTGCAACTGGACTTGATTGGCTGTCTTTTAAGGATTTGATGATTTTGGATAGTCTTGACATAATGTTAGTGTTTGTTCTATTTCAGATCTGTGGATTACCATTAAATATATAGTTTTGCTCACAGTTTAGATATATCTCAATTAGCATTCTTTAACATAGGATTGAGTATAATTCCTTTCATATGAATTCATGCTTTGGCTTTGGAAAATGCTATCTCCTTTATCTCTGATTATTCCAGATAGTGTAATTGCTTGAGGACAAGAAAGATTTTAAGTCTATGATATTTTGATGCATGTTATTTTTACCGGATTTAAAGTCTTATTTATATCCTCTTTTAAGGCTTAAGTCTTGCATATATGCTATTATTTTGAATCTTTTTCCAATAAGTTCAGAATCTTCACTATTTTTCAATTATTTGTGAAATACAGGTTATTTCTCTCTATTTTCAACAATATTTTGAAGATTTGAAGTTATGGAAAGGTTCAAGACATTGTAAGCATCATACAAGAATTTTTGGAATTTTTTTGGAGTTATGGATGCTTGTCACGGCCTGGTCATGATGACCATCACAACCGTGATCAACTCGGCATCCACACCTTGTAACAGCGCCCTCATCACGGCCCAGAGAACGGGCGTGTTCACTTGTCAGCGCCTTCATCACGGCCTGCCCATGTTATCCATCACGACCGTTGGCCATCTCACCACAAGTCAGCCGAACTCATCACCGGCAGTCTCACGGGCGTGACGAGAATTTTTGGATTTTTGCGGACTCATCACGACATGCCCGTGTCGATCATCATGGTCGTGATTGCTTCGATGCAGGGTTGAGGACTCGTCACGGCCTGGCCGTGACGGCGATCACGCCCGAGATCGCTTCCGTAGATCGCGACCCTTCGTCCGTTTTTCATCAAATTCGACGCTCCAGATGCTTAGAAATTGGGGGAAACTCCCAATTAACGTTCCTAACCGCCCAAAGCTTCGATTAAGATATAAAAGTTTGGATTTTGGGCGGTTACAGGAATCGATTTCTTGGAGAAGCGACCTAGGGCGAAAAGTGGGCGATTTTCTGCATTATGGGGCTTGATTCGAAGGATTTCTTTGGGGCTATCGAGAGAAGACCAAAGATCTATCGTCTCCTATCCCATATTTGTAATTTCTCTTCCTTTCGAATCCATTTTCTTGGGTTTTAGTTGATAAATGATGTATGTTTTAGCGTAAAACCCTAGTTCGGGACTTGGGCGTAGCCCGTTGAACATTTCTGCTCATGTAAAACATTATTATGAATCTCAGTGTTGTTTTTTTTTAGTAAAATTTACTTATTTAAATGTGGTGTGCTTATTGCGTATTTATGTTTTGGCCAAACATCGATATGTGTGAAGTGTTACGAGAAGAGCCGAGAGGTGAATCATAACACTCGACTGCCCATTTAAACTTGTGACTTGGATTATGAGAGTCGTTCATTGTCACTCGAGGATTCACGATCATCATAGAGCCCAATGGGTCTCTTAAGTTAATTTTGCTACAGAGTAGGAAATTAGCTTAAGTAGGCACTGGATTACGCATCGAGAGAAGGTAATTCGTACCATAGGATAGATCGCCTTAAGTTGTTTACTATCGGATTGTGCTTCGAGAGAAGGAGATCCGTTTTCTATTTCAATCTGATTCAATGTTTTACGTTTAAAGCATTCAACGTGGCGAAACTTGAAGTCCTGAACATTTCTAAAACTGTATTTTCCCGATTAGTTGTTTGTTCCTTGATTCAATAAATTAGATTTAGAGAAATTCTTTCATTTTGATTTTGAATTGTCTAGCTTTCAATGATGCTAAAAGTCGGTACTTGACACCTCGCTCCCTTGGGACGATATTTTACTACTTCGATAGAAATCGTACACTTGCGGGGCCTATCAGCCGTAAACTCATTACGAGCCATGAATATCACTCAAAACGATGGATTTTATGAGTTTTAATGCCACAGGATGATTCGTGATGAAAAGACGAGGTTGTACATCAAATTTGAGTCAAATCGGAGGTCAAACGGAGGTCAAACGCAACCTTCACACCCTAGGCCGTGAATATATTCATGGGCTGTGAAAACAATACTGTACATAAATGCACATTTACACCCTAGGCTGTAAACAGTTTACAGCCCGTGAAAACGTCCGCCCCTTCACATTTTTCACTCGATTTGAACCCGAATCGAGTCGGAATTGAACCAAACTTTGCAGAAACCTTCCTAGATGGGTTCTAAACTGATTAAACTATAAAAGGAAGGAATTTGGAGGGTTTAAGGGGGCTTTGATGCACAAAAATGAACGGAGGCGGCGACGACGGCGAAAATCACTTCCAAGGCAGAATTCAATCAGGAAAGTCATGCAAAGGAAGAATTGGATGCTTCATCTTCATCTCCACATCGAGGGGAAGCTTTTCTAATTACTTGTCTAGCGATTTCCTGTAATCTTCTTAGGTTTTCATGCAATTTTCATCGATGAACATGTTGTTTGTTATGATCATGAACATGTAAACCTATTTTCTGGTTTTGGGGTGTAGCTCGTTGACGATTCGTGGATTAAATATATTGTCTTAAATCTTTGTCATGATTTTTATAGATTTGATTTGATTAGAATTGTGTTTATTCCGTAAATTACCCTGATCAAGTAATTTTACGTCTTAGAAGTTGCGAGAAGGACCGAGAGGTGAATCGCAACGTCAGATCTATTCTTTTCAAACTTACAAATCCAATCACGAGAGTAGTTTGGATTCGTTTGAAGGATTACCATGGTTTTTCATAGAATTTAAAGGATCTATTTATGTTACTTGCCACGAGAGTAGAAAATTAATGTAAATAGATACCGGATTACACTTCGGGAGAAAGTAATCTGTACCTTAGGAAAAATTCCTTTCAATGCTATAATTTTCTGTTCAAATATTTTATCTTTATTAAATTCATAATCGTCAGCGTGGTGAAACCCCAAATCCTGATTTTATCTAAATTAATTTTTACCCAAAACACTATCTCTGTTTCTTTTTATTTGTACTTAGAAGTTTCCAAAACAAAAACCACGATTTGAATCGTCTAGATATAGATCGATCGTGTAATCGGTACTTGACCGCCAGATCCTCATTGGGAACGATATTCTTTTTATTACTTCGATAAATTCATACACTTGCGGATCATATCACTCCACTACCTAACACATGTGATTTGGCGCCGTAACAAAGGGAGGAGGTTAGATCCCTGCCTGATTACTGTAGGTTTGAGCTAGAACCAACCAGATAATCGTTCGAACTAATCCGCACGCACAGTCCGGGGTCACAGGTACGATCGTCGGAGTTCGCCTGAAAGTTCACCGGCGGTGATCACCGGAATAGTAACTCCGGTGGAGGGATAGAGCTTTCTGGTAGCCGAAGTGAAGCCGACGCCGAGAGGAGCTCAGCCGTACAATTCGTTCTGCGAAAGGGTGCCGGAGTCGCCAGAAAATGTCAGAAAATCGCCGACGGCGCTACTTGCGCACGTCGCCAAAGCGGGGGGAGAAAAAGCGCCGAAAATGGCTAGGAGGCAGAGGAAAACTCTCGCCGGTGCAGTGGAGATGTAGTCGACGCCGGAAGGGAGGAGGATCGCCGGCATATAGAGGAACGCAAGAGCACGATGCGTCCGCCGCCAAACCAATACTCGCGAGCAGAAGGGGAAAGTTGACACCGGAATTAGTCGCTGGGTCTGGATTCGTCATCGCCAACACCTGATCTGGCTGGAGGAGTAGTCGAACGCAAGGGGAATGAGGGAAGAGGAAGCCGAAGTCGAAGGCGAGGAGCTGCTTTCGTTGTTCGGTGATGGGGAGAAGGACGCACAAGGGAGAAATAAGGAAAAAATTTGGCAGCTGGGTACCCCAGCTGCACCGCCTGCAGCTGGGTACCGGAGGTGAGGGCACTTCACGAACCTGATTTCATGAAATGACACAGGATCGTGAAGTGAAACAGTAAATTTCATGAAATCTTGGAAAGCGAGCTACTTCACAATTTTCTATGCATTCAGGTTTATGAAGTGCCCTCACATCCGAGTACCCAGCTGCAGGGCGGTGCTGCTAGGTACCCAGCTGCCAAATTTTTTCCGAGAAATAAGGGAGAAGGGCACGCGAGACAGTGAAGGGACAGTTTGGTCACGCGTGCACAGTGCTAAGGCTGAAAAGAATGGGAACGCATGATGGTTCCGTCCCATCATTCCTATTTTTTAATACTATTTTATTTTAAAATTTACCCTCCTTTGTCCGCTTGTGTCCGCTTGTGTCGCGGACGTAACAATTTCATATGCTAGCGCGGGAATGCAGCTCGACCAATAGAAGTAGGCACGATAACTAAAATAAGGGGGCCTGTTTTGTGCAAATGTTAACCTTGATTTCTCTGTTACGTTGAATTCAAATCCCTTAGTTTTCTTTTTAGAGACTTTTTTTTATCTTTTTAACTTTGGCTTTCTTCATGTTTTTTGTAGGGCTTAAGTAAACTCACGAGGAAGATTGAATGGAATTTGACCTTTATGACAACTCTACCTCGCGCAGGCAACATTGTTAACCTTTTTAATTATGAGGAATGACCCTTCACACTTTCTTTAGATACCTTTTTAATTATGAGGAATGACCCTTATCCCCTCTATTGATTCCTCGTATAATCCTTCTCTTCACTTCCTCAATGTAGAGCATGATGATAGGCTATTTTACCTTAACCTAAGTTGACGCAAGATGTCCTATAATCTAAAATGTAATCCATAACATCTTCAATATTATTCTCTTTAATGAGAAAAAGTCATAGTATATGTATATGTGATTAGAAATGTATAAATACGATGGAAATTCTATACCTAGACATGCACATTGAAATTTAAGTGCTTCCAGTTTGGATTGAGGCAGTCGCGGAAGTGGCGTTTGGGTTGCAATTGTCAAAAAAAGGTTTGCCAAGATATCCTACCATTAGGCCCAGTTGGCTGGGCAATACCGATATTTTTTTTTATATAAAAAGAACAACTATATATATCCATAAGAGGCCAAAATATATTTGGATTCCTTGGGCCAAACATCATCCCAGGAATTACAATATTTAGAATAGACTGCAAAGTTAGCTAACTAGTCAGCCGCTTGATTACCCCATGTTTTACAAAAATAAATAGAATTAATATTCCAATTTGACAACATAAATTTGATTTCTCTAATCAGTTGTTAGATATTTTCCTAGATATAGTCATTTCCCAGCATCGCAATAGCATTTTTGCAATCTGTCTCGAATATTATTTTGTTCCCCATTTGATATTATCTGGAATAAGCAAAGCAAACTGCAGAGTTAATCGCTAACAATTCTATTTCCAAAGAGTCCCCTGCTTGAACATGAATGGAAGCAACAAAAGAACATTTTCCAATGTGATCGCAGATAAGGTATCCAATACCTCCCTCATTTGACTATTGGATTAAAAAAATAATTCAATTTCATGTTAAAATGTCATGTGACCATTTCAAATTCACCTTATGAATATAAGGCTTTTTATTTAAGTGAGTTATGGCTTCCAATGAACGCAAGCATTCATTGTTAATTACCCCTAAATAGCTTAGGGCACCTTTGATTAAGAGATCTAAACATATAAAATCAAATAAAAATAAATATTGAAAAGAACAATATCATTCATAACAGTTGTCATAAAAAGGCTTTCATTTTCAACATAATTTCATTTTCATACATTCACATTCCATTACTTCTTTCATCCTTCATAAATATTCTTTCAATTAATAGTTATATTTGATTTCAGCTTCTGACGAACATTCTTCCTAGAAAATGAATTCCGCCCTTCATTTCTTCAATATCTCTTTCAATTTCTTTGATATCTCTTTCAATTTCTTTGATAAGCCTTTCATCTTCCATTCTTCCATCTTTCATCTTTCATCTTTCTTTAGTCAATAAATATTTTTTCTGTGAATATTTATTTCATTTCAAGTGACATAAGTTATTATAAGCGATATTATAATAATATTGAGGAACTACGCCCCGATTCCTAGTATCGATGTACGCACCTCCCAAACAATATTATTGATAATATACTGTGATATCATTTTTCATATTTTTCATTCATTCGATAAATATTCTTTCTGTGAATAATTATCTCATTTCCCTTCCTTCGATAAATATTCTTTGTGTGAATATTTATCTGATTTTTCTTCCTTCGACAAATATTTTTTCTGTGAATATTTATCTCATTTCTTTCATTTCACAATTCTTTCTTTTATCTTTTGATAAATATTCTTTTTATGAATATTTATCTGATTTCATCTTTTGATAAATATTTTTTCTGTGAATATTTATCCGATTTCATCTTTCATAATTTTTTCATCTTTCATTAATTCGATTTCACCTTCTATAATTATTTCTTCCTCTTTCATTTCGTCAATAAATATTTTTTTTCTATGAATATTTATTTAATTTCAAGTTTCATAAATTGCCACGAGCACTATTGTAATAATATTAAGGAACTACACCCCAATACATAGTATCAACATACAGATCTTCCAAATAATATTATTAACAATATGCTATAACAGCATCTTACGCTACTTTCTGTTTTCTCATTGTTTGCATTTAGAGTAGACTTTCATTGAGTCAATAAAGGCGAATTCAAATATGCAGCATTTTCATCTTATGCTATAGAATTTAATAGCATTTATTGTTTAATTTGTTCATGACCACGTTGACTTTTCTTTCCATACTTGTTGCATATTACAGCATGTTACTGGATTTAGGGCCTGTTTGGCCCCGCTTTTAAACTACTTTTAATCAGCTTTTAAGTATAAAGCAGAAAGAAAACTGTTTAGTAATGAAAAACAGAAGTAGAAAACTATTTAGTAATGAAAAACAGAAGTAGAAAAAAGCAGCAAAAAAGTAGAAGTTGGAAAAGCTATAATTTGATGTTTTTGCAACTTTCTACTTTTTCAAAAAAGTCATTTACATTATTTCGTTTAAAATTTTAAGAATTATTATTTTAAATAATTCAAAATTTTAATACTAAAGAAAAGTATAATATATTATTATTTTAAATAATTTAAAATAATATATTTATTTATTATTTTAAATTTTGACGGCAGTTAAAATGCTATTAATCAAATATCTTATAAATTTTGATAGTGCAGCATAGCATAGTTTAGCACAGTTATAAAGCTGTTAACAGTGGGCCCAAACAGGCCCTTAGAGCGATGAACAAATTGGATTCATTTTGAAAAGTTGATCAGGACCTGAATTAGGTTTGGACTTGACTTTTTTTTCTTTTTACGGTATCTAATTAAATCGTGATTCGTTGAATTGGGCCCCATTCATCATATCAATCTGTCTCAATTTTCATTTACACTAAGGGTCTATTTGGCCCCGCTTTTAAGCAGAAAGTATAAAGAAAATTATTTGATAATGAAAAACATAAGCAGAAAAAAGCAGCAAAAAATCAGAAGTTAGAAAAGCTACAATTTGATGCTTTTGCAGCTTCTGCTTCTTCAAAAAAGTAATTTATATTATTTCGTTTAAAATTTTAAGTATTATTATTTTAAATAATTTAAAATTTTAATACTAAAGACAAATAAAATATATTATTATTTTAAATAATATATTTATTAATTTAAAATTTTGATAATAGTTAAAAAGTTATTAACTAAATATCTTATAAATTTTGACAATACAACACAGTGCGGTACAGCTCAGTTATAGAGCTATTAACAGCGATGCCAAAATAGGCCCTAAACTAAATTTATATTAAGCCAGATTCGTTCGGTCCAAGTTGGCCTAGATTTGGTTTGGTTTAAATTGGGCTTTTTAGAGTAGCAAATTAGAGGATCTTAATCAGATCTTAGATTAAGTCAAACCCATTTTATTCATCCGCACACCAAGTCGCATCAGAACCAGTTTATTTGGTAGAGCATTGTTTATTAATTTTATTGAATAAGATCTCTCTCCACTTGTGCTTTCATTCTACGTAAGCAGAGGTTCATAACCCACAGATCCCTTCAGGATTAAATGAAGTCCAATTTTGTTTTCGCCGCTTTCGTCTACAGCAATGAACGGTGACAAAAGGGCGACGAATGCTAGCGACCAGGAAACAGTGAGTTCCTGGTAGCAGCGACATGCTTTCTCCAATCGTCCTTTTCAAAGTTGCAACCCTTCTCTTCTATTTCTCCCTTATTCTACCTTCTCTTCTAGCAAGCTTCTCTCCTGCTAAACCTCTCGGCTTTTATATTTTCCCTATAGCCTTTTCCTTCTCATTTATCATTCTTCCCCTTTTCGCCAACAGCCCCTTTGGTTGAGGCTACAGGCTGCAAGAGATTGAAGCTGCTATCTTGGCTTCAATTTTGGCGCAAGGGATGGTGGTGAGGCAGAAAAATCAGACGGATGCGTTTGACAGAACAGAGTCGAGAGCTGGTGGTCGGCCTCGATATCTTCGGTAAAGCCAGAAAAGAAGGCATCTTCGGCAGATGCGTCGCTTGTTCTGGCGTTCACAGAGGCAATGGCTTCCTTCAAATTCCACTGAAATTTATCTGTTTTCTCTTCTTGTAATCTCCTTCTTGCGTCATCTCTTCTTTCATATATTTTTTTTTTGTTCTTCCGTCACCGAAGAAGAATCAATACAGGGAGGAGAATTCATCCCTGCTTCGTCACTGAAGAAGGGTCAGAGGAGTTTTTTATCCTTTTTTTTCTATTTCGTCGTTGGAGAAAGAAAAACCACATGGGAAATCCTCCTTTGCCGTCTTCGTCATCGCCAATGGCCCCATCGATTTTCCGCCATCGACGAAAGATTGCCAGCAAAGAAAATTTTCGACGTCGGATTGACTGTGATAGCTGCCAGAGGCATCATAAAAAAAAATTAATTTTTTTACCCAATTGCTCTCTCAATCAGTGATTTGCTCCACCGAGGTTTCTCTCCATCAGCGAGAAGATCTTTTTTACCGGAGTTTCCCTTTTCCATTAAGATGATTTTATTTACTAAAGTTTCCTTCTGTTGATGGTGTTACTAGAGGAGGGAGAAGAAAGAAAACTTACCTTCTGCATGCTTCCTTCTCCCATTCCCGAGTCCGTCGCTTCAATTTAGTGTTCCAAATTTAGAAGAACCCATCCCTTTTACTTTTTTTTTCTTTCTTTTTTATTGTCGCTTCGACTCTTCCAAAAACTTCTCTCCTCCCACATCACATCTTTTCATTTCACTCTTTTTTTAATTAAAAATAAAATAACCAATCAATTCGTCAAAATTGTCTTCTTTGACTCAACATTTGTAAATCTCAATCACCATAACAAAATAGATTTCAATTCGGTCAAAATCTCAACCCAAACTTCATTAGAAATATAATAGAAATTAGAATTAATCCGAACGAAATTAATCTCAACTTGATCATAATTTCAATTTTATCTTCTATTAAATCGAAATTCCTCATCATAATTTTATTTTATTTTCTTTTTCATATTCTAAAAAATTGCGGTGCCAAAATTATAATTTTAACAAAAAAATTAGATTCCAAAAATTCAAAAAATTAGTCAAAATTCCATCGTTGATAAAAAAAATTCTCCAACAAGCTGAGTAATTTATTTCATCTTGGTCAAAATTATAATTTGACTCATAATTTCATAAAAATTAGACATGACTAGCTTGACCATACAACATCACCCAATTGTATCAATGTTATAAGTTAATATTTCTAACATTGATCAATAATGTAATCATGGCAAAAGGATTTATTTCCAATCAAAAATATCCTTACGATTCAAAATTGCACATATCTCGTCTTTGCATCAAATCATATCTAATATTTTTTTTACCTTTAACATTGACCTCCTCTTCCGAGAGCCATCTATGTTAATCTTTAACTATCGTGGTGGGGGAGGAGCACATTTTGCCCTATCAAATGGATTTCCATTTATATCATCATATCCTTCTGCATTATATGCAATTTGTGCTTCATTGAAATCTAGAATGACAAGTTTTAAAATTTAAGACAAATTCAGTTTGATTGAATATCAATGAGTTACTGGCTTTCCAAATATGCCCAAAAAAACAAGAAGAGTTAATTTAGGCTAAAAGATTGGGTTCAAAAAGCTACAAACCATCAATCCAATTTAAGTTAGGGGAAGAGAAATCATCATAATATTAGTAATTTCATCCCAGATTTGCCAAAAAAAAAATATGGAGTTATGAAAGCTATTGCAAAAACACAATAAGTAGCCCTTCAAGATCCAAAAGAAGCAAACAAAGAGAAGATAGGGAGACGCCGATGCAGCAGCTTCTAACTAAAGAGCTTTATCTCCGGGGCATTAGCGATATTAATATGCTGAACTCAACCTTTATTATGCACCAAAAAGATGTTTGAGTTAAGTGGATGCATTGGACCTATTTATATTCTGACTTTATATGGTCCATTGAACCCTCCAAAGGGCAGACATGATGCATGTCGAGTATCCTCGACATTCTCGATATATGCAAATCAATGATTCAATACTGTATTTCCAACAGTAATTTCATTAGAATTTTGCTTAACCTGTGGTTCAATTCTCAAATCCTTCTCAATATTATGGACAATATTAGATTCATGAACTTGCAAGGCAAGGGAGCCCTACTTAGCTCGTTGCTTGTTGATAAGCAATGGGTCATCCCAACACTGGGACCATATTTGTAGATCTTTTTTATCGATCTCTATCCTTCGCTCCATCAACGAGGATCAAATCTGCTAGAGAGATTCAAGATTTGGCAAATTTACTATTGCCTCATATTAGTAAACTTGTCGGGTAAACTAACCCCAAGTAGCTCATTGATTGTTGATAAGCAATAGTTCATCCCAACACTACATTACCAGGGGTTTAATGATATCTGTAGATCCTTTTTTTGAACTTTCACTGTGACTAAAGGAGACTGTTCGGCAATATTTTCTTCAACGTATGGTCAAAAGTAAATAAATATTACCAGAACTCTAGAGTTGGCCCTCGCCTGTCCGAATTCATCGAATCATGGGATGTTCACCTCTATGCTATTTGAGTCCCGGACTCCCAGTCCATATGGCCGGGGTCCCTTATGCTACACTGTGAAAACTTTCGGTTGGCTCCTCGAGTTTTCTGATCCATTTGCCTGCTGGCGTTTTATTATTAACTGAGCCTAGACTTGCCTCTTTTTCCGCTAATTGATGTGGTGTTGGTGTTGGTATTTTGAATGTTCTGAGATCCAACTCCTGACAGTGTCCAGTGTTCATTGATCAATATATGAGAAAATTTATGACTAGAAATGGCATTGCCTTGTTCCTTATTATTCGGTTATGGTGGCAGAAATTGGCATTTCTGGAGTTTCTTGCGTTCCTTCTTTCTTTGACTGGAGCTCTTAACTTAATCGATTGGGATTCTCTATTGATTGAATGTTGAATGTGATTTGCTGCCGCCGGCCCTTTATTGATGTCTTTCTTGTGTCATGACTGCTCTCCTAACTTCAAAATGATCTTATTGCTCACCTGCTTTAGTTGAATTCCATTGCCACTAGCTGATCGATCCGATTCGACTAGTGAGATTGACTTTCGAATGGGATTTATATTTGACGAGGGGTCCAACTTGCATTTTGTTTTGATTAGATCCCTTTGCTCCTGAATTATTGGTATTCAATTTTGATAAGGAAAACAAAGATTGGTTTTTAAAAAATCTGGGCTACTGATATTATTTATGCTGCGATTTTTGTGACCAAAATTTCTCAGTGGCCGATCTCTTCAACTGGAGGTAAAACTAGGGCCATCTAATATCCGTCCACTGGATGTTAATCTGAGGAGGGTGAATGTATAAATGTCAATAATGCTATCAACTTTCATATCTGGACAAGAAGCACCTGGTCCATATGTCACGCTTTTGTACGTATGAATATTCCATATGTCATTGTTTTGTATGGGTGATATATTAGTTTGTATTTTCGTGGTTCACTCAGGTGAGGGGTTGTAGGGAGATTGGGTGATTTTGATGAGTACTAATTAAAATGGTATAACCTCATTATTCTTATAGATATCTTCTACTTGCCCTTGACTAAAAAAAAGCGCAAAATAAAAAACAATCTTAAATTTACTTCAAATGCGGAACGATATGATGTGGGAGTTTGAATTTGAAATGAATTGATTTCCAGCTTATTCTGTTAATAATGAACAATTACTTGAGCTTGTGAATAGAAGATTACATGAATATAGACTTGAGCTTGTGAATAGGAGATTACATGATTATAGAATTATAGAGAGATTACTAGAAAAAAAAAGGAACAAAATGTGGTTCATGATGGCTAATGAGCTCCAAGTTTGGTGTTTGTTTATGGTAGTCTTAGTCATGGTACAAACCAACCGAAAATTCAGGTTTGTACTGGTCCAAAATCGAACTAGTTTCATTATAGCATAGTATCAATACAGGCGGGTCCATTGTAGCAACCAGTACGCTAGCTCCAACCAAAATCTCAAATCAAGGTATTCAAAATCGACCATACCAAGTGGTATGTATTAGTGTAACCTTATACCAGTATTACTCTACTCGTATAATTGTACAAGGTCTATACCATATATATATATATATATATATATATATATATATATATATTTTGATACGAACTAGTGATTAAAATCTTTATCTTAAGTCAATTACTTGATAGCATAATGTCCTTTAAAAATGGTTAGATTAGATGCTTTGATGGTTTTGAGGATGGAATTGGGTGCTTTTGGTTCATTATATCAACTCATTTTTGGATTTATCTGTTAGTTTGTCACTTGATTTTGAATGCGAAGCTGGAAAGAGGAAAGGTACTATAAGAAAACAGTGCGTGTAAATATTTTTTTACTAAGTATGTGGGTACTTTTTTCTCCAGATCTTCTATAAGTTACTATTAACAGCAATAATACCATCCACAGCAAGGATTGATTTGTTGCCATATCAATCTTTGCCATTCATGTAATTCTTTCTATAAATCTCAGATTGTATATCGCTGAGATTAAGCATACACTAAGATGGCACTCGGCAAATTGTATCTATATATTGTAACCTTCTTACAGAAATTATCAAGAAACCAAATCCTTTTCCATCTCTTCTCCACCTCTCTGTTCCTCTGTATTTTCTGGTTTTAACATGGTATCAGAGCACACGATCATCTTTTTCACGGTCGCCTAATCATTTCATTGCACTGCCTGTTCCTCTTCTTGGAAAAGAATTGTGTGCGACCACGCTGCACCTATTCTCCTACAATTTCTGCTCCTGAAAAACGCTCAGTCTCATCATCAACGAAGAGCTTGTCCTCGACGAAGATCTATCCCCGCACAATCTTCATCTCTTGCCGGTTTTCTTGCTGCTTCGTCGTTCTTCTCTATTGTTGACATGAGCACTAATTGTTCCCTATTCTGGGAACGGAGGTTCTGTACCTTGATCATGGAAGGTGTTGGGCTTGTAGGCCCAAATGGGTCCAACCCCATGGTTTTGTTAACTTAAATGCTTTAATATTCTTGCAGCTTACTTTCTTCTTCTTTTGTTTAAGAGCTTTGATGTTTTCACTTACTGTACATCTACGGCTGAGATTGAACAAGCAAAAATTAAGGGTTTTGTTTGGCTTGTGAAGCTGTAGAGCAGCCGAAAACAGTGGAATTGGGCAAGGAGTTGCGGCGAAGCTTCTCTAGAGAGAGAAAAGAAGGAATACAAAGAAGAAGACTGCAAAATGTGTGCTGCTCAAGCTGCTGCTCATTGGATTAGCAAGGAATGAGAGATAAGCTGCTATTAGATTATCTCATATTGGTCTGTTTTTGAGTTCCCTGTTTAAGAGCAATTTCTGGTGTTTGCTGAGAACTCTATATGACTTTTGCTCCTTGCTAGTGGATTTCTTTGACTACCCTGCCCCGTGGTTTTTCCCTCCTCATTGAGGGTTTTCCACGTAAAATATTATTGTTAGCCATTATTGTTATGTGTTATAATTGTCTGTTCATTATAATTGTTAGTTATAGCATCGTGGATACACTAAGCAGTATCGTGGATACACTGTCAGTATCGTGGATACACTGCCCAGTATCGTGGATACACTGTCAGTATCGTGGATACACTATCAGTTAACGTTGATGAACTGACGATTATTGTTGATGCACTAAGGTTGATTATCGTTGATGCACTAAGATTGATTAGCGTTGATGCACTAAACATTAGCGTTGATGCACTGATAATTAGCGTTGATGCATTGTCGAACATTAACATTGATGCACTGAACATTAGCGTTGATGCACTGATTCATTATACAGTTGATGAACTAGCCCTACAAGTGTTTTAGATTAAATTTCTTTTAGCCCATAAAGTGGAATCAGGAGCCACCAAGTGGTATCAGAGGCAGGTTCTCAATATTTTTTGATTTCCAATCATGGAAGGAGATACAGGTTCTATGATAAAATTGACAGCATCTAATTATTCTATTTGGAAGCCAATGATGGAAGATCATCTATACTGTAAGGATTTATTTGATCCTGTATTGGGTGATTCGGCTAAGCCAAACGATATGTTAGATGGTGATTGGATGAGGCTAGACAGGAAGACATTGGGCATGATCAAAAAATGGGTGAATATCAGTGTCTTCCACCATGTAGCACAAGAGACAAGCTCCTCTACTGCTTGGAAGAAATTAGCTGCACTTTATGAGAGAAAGACTGTCATGAACAAAGCTTTTGCAATTAGGAAGCTTTCAAATCTGAAGTACAAAGAGGGACGATCCATTGCTGAGCACTTAAGTGACTATCAGGACTTACTGAATTAACTGACCACTATGGAGATTGACCTTGGTGATGAGGTGACTGCATTGTTTCTTCTAGGATCTTTACCTGACAGTTGGGACACACTTGTGGTAACTGTGATTAATTATGCACCAAATGGCAAGGTGACAATGCAAATAGTAAAAGATAGTTTGCTAAATGAAGAAGCAAGGAGAGGCAGTATGAAATCAGGGTCAAATCATGCCTTTATTACAGAAAATAGAGGCAGATTCAAGAATAGAGGTCAGGATTTCAGAGGCCTAAGCAAATCCAAGAATCGGTCTAAGTCAAGAGAGCCAATGAAATGTTTTCATTGTGGTAAAGTTAGTCACATTAAGAGATATTGCAGAATCCTAAAGCAAGAACAAAAAGAGAGTAAAAGTAAGAAAGATTCAGAAGAGAAAAATGTGACAGCAGTTATTTCTGAACAGGAGACAGTGTCACTGATATGTGGGCATGGTGATTGTAACCATGTAAGTGATCCATCTATTAAGTGGATAGTTGACTTAGGTGCTGCATATCACTGTGCTCCCAGGAGAGAGTTGTTTACAACTTATAGAGAAGGTGACTTTGATGACACCAGGATGGGAAATCAGAGTGTATCACACATTGAGGGAATTGGTGACATTGTAGTTCAGACTAGTACTGGGTGTACATTGACATTGAGGGATGTGAGACACATTCCAGATTTAAAGATGAATCTTCTTGCAGTGAGTGTTCTTGATAAAGAAGGATATGACTGTTGGCATAAAAATGGACAATGGAAGCTTCTGAAAGGATCAATATTAGTTGCAAAAGGAAAATTATGTTGCACAATGTATAAAGTATAGCTAAAGCATTGTAGAAATCAGATCAGTGCAGTGCAGGATAATGCTTCACCAAATTTGTGGCACAATAGGCTGGCACACATGAGTGAAAAAGGGTTACAACTTTTGGAAAGACAATCTCTTATTCCTATTTCCCCGGCCAATACAAAAGGTATAAATATTAACTCATATGATTATTGTTTATTTGGTAAGCATCGCAAAGTTTCTTTTTTTATACCTGCTAAAAGAAAAGAAGCTAGATTAGAATTGATACATTCTGATGTATGTGGTCCCATGGAGGTAGAATCTTTAGGTGGCAATAAGTACTTTGTTACCTTTATTGATGATGCTTCACGTAAAACTTGGGTGTTTTGTTTGAGACATAAAAGCCAGGTACTATAGACTTTTCAGAATTTTCATTCCATGGTGGAGAGAGAAACAGGATTACCTTTGAAGTGTATCCGTTCAGATAATGGTGGTGAATACACTTCTAAGGAGTTTAAGGCTTTATGCTCCAAGAATGGGATAAGACATGAATTGACAGAGCCTGGCACACCTCAGCACAACGGTGTAGCTGAAAGAATAAACTACACCCTTGTTGAAAGAGCTAGAAGCATGCTAAGGATGGCAAAATTGCCTAAGGCATTCTGGGGCGAAGCAATCAAAACAGCTTGCTACCTAATTAACAGATCTCCATCTGTTCCATTAGGCTTTGACATACCAGAGAGAGTATGGGCAGGAAGAGATCCCTCATATTCACATTTAAAGGTATTTGGATGCAAGGCCTTCTTGCATGTACCTAAGGAATAAAGGTCAAAGCTTGATAGCAAAGCTACTACTCCTTGCATATTTATTGGCTATGGTGGTGAGGAGTTTGGTTACAGATTTTGGGATCCAAAACAGAAAAAGACCATTAGAAGCAGGGATGTTATCTTTCATGAGGATGAGACAATAGAAGATTTTGAAAAGACAAAGAAAACTAGTCGGGTCAGTGATGAATATGATGATATGACCCAGACAAGCATTCCATCTAGGAGAATCATGGATGATGGAAACGCACAAGGGGAAGAACTAGGTGCAGATGAGCCAGCCACACTTAATGATGAATCAGATGGTCTGAATGACAATGCACAGTCAGATGCAGAGGGTCTTGAGCAGGGGGAGCAGTCACCCCTAATTGAAGTCATTGAGACTCAGGTTAGAAGATCTACTAGAGAGCACAGACCATCTACAAAGTATCCTAGTTCTGAATATCTTTTGCTTACTGAAGATGGAGAACCTGAAAATTATCAAGATGTGCAGTCTGCTTCAGATAACCGGTATTGGTTAGAAGCAATGAGAGAAGAATTGAATTCTTTGCACAAAAATGATACATATGAATTGGTTGAGCTTCCATTAGGTAAAAGACCACTCAAAAACAAATGGGTATTCAAGTTGAAGAAAGATGGAAATAAACTGGTAAAGTACAAAGCTCGTTTGGTGGTTAAAGGTTTTGAACAGAAAAAGGGTATTGACTTTCATGAGATATTTTCTCCAGTAGTCAAGATGTGTTCCATTCGTGTTGTACTTGGGTTAGCAGCCAGTTTGAATCTTGAGATGAAGTAACTTGATGTAAAAACTGCATTTTTACATGGTGACTTAGAAGAAGAGATCTACATGAACCAACCAAAGGGTTTTGAGGTTGAAGGAAAGGAACACTTGGTGTGTAAATTGAAAAAGAGCTTGTATGGCTTGAAACAAGTTCCAAGGTAATGGTACAAGAAGTTTGACTCTTTTATGGTAAGTCAATAGTTTAAGAGAACTTTAGCAGATCCTCGTGTTTACTTTAAATTAGTTGATGATGGTGATTTTATCATTCTCTTGTTATATGTTGATGACATGTTGATCGTTGGACAAGATATAAAGTGGATTCAGAAGCTGAAAAATGATTTGTCTAAGTCTTTTGACATGAAAGATTTAGGACCAGCTAGGCAAATTCTTGGTATGGATATTATCCGAGATAGGAAAGTTGGAAAGCTGTGGATATCACATGAGAAGTATGTTGAAAGGATACTCAAGAGATTCAACATGCAACATTCTAAATCAGTTAGCACTCCACTTGCAAATCATTTCAAGTTGAGTAAGAAATCTAGTCCAATAACTGAGCAAGAGAAGTATGACATGTCATGTATTCCATATTCTTCTACAGTTGGTTCTCTAATGTATCTTGCTGTTTGCACACGACCTGATATATCTCATGCAGTTGGTGTTGTAAGTAGATTTCTTTTTGATCCAGGGAAAACTCACTAGGAAGCAATAAAATGGATCTTCAGGTATTTGAGAGGCACATAAAAAATGTGTTTAGGATTTGGAAGTTCTCAGCCATCACTAGAGGGATTCACAGATGCAGATATGACAGGAGATATGGATGGTAGAAAGTCCACCTCAGGTTATTTGTTTACTTTTGCAGGGGGAGCTATATCTTGGCAATCCAAGTTGCAGAAGTGTGTTGCTCTGTCAACTATAGAAGTTGAGTATATAGCAGCAACTGAAGTTTGTAAAGAAATGCTATGGTTAAAGAGATTCCTTAGTGAACTAGGGCTGAAACAGAATGAGTATATGATATTTTTTGATAGTCAGAGTGCTCTAGATTTGAGTAAGAATACCATGTATCATGGAAAGACTACACATATTGATGTGAGATACCATTGGTTACGTACAACAATTGAAGATCAAGAGCTATTGTTGAAGAAAATCCACACAGATGATAATAGTGCAGATATGTTGACCAAAGTAATTCCTAAAGAGAAACTTGAGTGGTGTTGCAATTCGGCTATGATGGATATCCTGGCCAAGGTAAATTTCAAGTGAAAAGGCAAAAGTGATATGTCCTCCTAATAGGGTTGGAGGGGGAGATTGTTGGGCTTGTAGACCCAAGTGGGTCCAACCCCATGGTTTTGTTAACTTAAATGCTTTAATATTCTTGCAGCTTACTTTCTTCTTCTTTTGTTTAAAGGCTTTGATGTTTTCACTTACTGTACATCTACGGCTGAGATTGAACAAGCAAAGATTAAGGGTTTTGTTTGGCTTGTGAAGCTGTAGAGCAGCCGAAAACAGTGGAATTGGGCAAGGAGTTGCGGCGAAGCTTCTCTAGAGAGAGAAAAGAAGGAATACAAAGAAGAAGGCTGCAAAATGTGTGCTGCTCAAGCTGCTGCTCATTGGATTAGCAAGGAATGAGAGATAAGCTGCTATTAGATTATCTCATATTGGTCTGTTTTTGAGTTCCCTATTTAAGAGCAATTTCTGGTGTTTGCTGAGAACTCTGTATGACTTTTGCTCCTTGTTAGTGGATTTCTTTGACTGCCCTGCCCCGTGGTTTTTCCCTCCTCATTGAGGGTTTTCCACATAAAATATTATTGTTAGCCATTGTTGTTGTGTGTTACAATTGTCTGTTCATTACAACTGTTAGTTATAGTATCGTGGATACACTAAGCAGTATCGTGGATACACTGTCAGTATCATGGATACACTGCCTAGT
Source organism: Costus lasius (assembly GCA_027563935.2). Classification (NCBI taxonomy): domain Eukaryota; kingdom Viridiplantae; phylum Streptophyta; class Magnoliopsida; order Zingiberales; family Costaceae; genus Costus; species Costus lasius. The sequence goes on from CM050448.1 coordinate 103,725,790, forward strand.
ATCGTGGATACACTAAGTAGTATCGTGGATACACTGTCAGTATCGTGGATACATTGTCAGTTAGCGTTGATGAACTGACGATTATCGTTGATGCACTAAGGTTGATTATCGTTGATGCACTAAGATTGATTAGCGTTGATGCACTAAACATTAGCGTTGATGAACTGATAATTAGCATTGATGCACTATCGAACATTAACGTTGATGCACTGTCGAACATTAGCGTCGATGTACTGATTCATTATACAGTTGATGAACTAGCCGCCTACAAGTATTTTAGATTAAATTTCTTTTAACCCATAAAGTGGAATCAGGAGCCACCAAGTGGTATCAAAGCGAGCCATCAAGTGGTATCAGAGCGAGCCATTAGAAGGAGTAGCCCCTTTGGTGGGCTAGGTATAACCCTCTTACCCCATTGTATGACATGAATGTGGATTCTAGTTTCTGGATTTCTTTGTAGTTGACGTTTTCTTGCTACTACAAATTAAGAATTATATTCCTGCTTCAATTGTCATGTCTGAAGCTAATTCTTCTGGATCAAACATAATGTCTTCCAACAATGTCTTCAACGTATCTTCATCTGCTCTGAATCCAAGTGGAATTTCTTTTCAACCTATTAAACTTACTCATGACAATTATTTACTATGGAAGACTCAATTAATGCCTATTTTACGAGTACATGATTGTCTTGATATTCTTGATGGCAAACTTCTCTACCCCAGCCCATTAGATCCAAATTATCATGATTGGGTTAAGAAAGATCAGGTGATATTAACATAGATTATATCGACATTATCAGAGCAAGTTCTTCCATTAGTCATTGGTCTTAACTCCTCTAGAGATGTTTGGGAAGCCCATTCTCATGCCTTTGCATCTCATTCCCATGCACGCATTCTACAGTTAAATACACAATTACAAAGGATCCAACGAGGAGACAACTCTATTGATGATTATATGCAAAATGTCAAAAACATTGCTAATAGTCCTGCGGCAATTGGAGATCCGATCTCAGACTCTGACCTTTCACATAGTGTTTCCTTGGAGGAATAACTAGAAGGGAGGGATGGATATTACTAAAATCCCTTGTTTCTCTAAATACATCAGCTAGAATGGATGAATAAATGAGAGGATGGATACTTAAAAATTGATCCCCCAAAATCAGAAGGAAAACTTGGTGGACGGTTCGTTCTCGCCAAAATCATACGTGAAACCCTCTCTCCCCCGAAATCACCCGTCTGTCCTCGTCTCTCACGATCAGCCTTCTCTCCTCGAAATCGCTCGAAAGCCACGAAGCATCGCTGCCCTGCCGCCTCTAGCTTGCCTCCTGCCTTCAACCCGCCTCCAGCCTCCAGCCCGTCGCCTCCAGCTTGCCTCTGGCCTCCAGCCCGCCGCCTCTGGCTTTCAACTCGCCTCCAACCTCCAGCCTGCCGCCTCCAGCTTGCCTCCGGCCTTCAGCTCGCCTCCAGCCCGCCGCCTCCGGCTTTCAGCTCACCTCCAGCCTCCAGCTTGCCTCCGGCCTTTAGCTCGCCTCCAGCCAACCTCCAACCCGCCCCCTTGCCTCAAGCTTTCTTGGATGAGCTCAGGAGAGGAGGGAGGTGGAGGACAACGAGCAGGAGCTAGTGGTGGGGGAGGTTGGATGAGCTCCTAATTAATCAATCAAGCTTCAATCGACGAGGGCACAGACGTAAGGGCGGTGGAGCTAGTGGTGGGGGAGGCCGGTGACTGCACAGACGTCAGGGTGGTGGAGCGAGGTCGGCCAGGAGCAACAGCACATGGGCAAGCTTCGATCGACGTGGGCGTTAAGTCGGTCGCAGGCAGCGGGGACGGATCGGCAGCTGAAATTGGAGTTGAGGCACGACGATTTACTGGAAGACGGTGGAAACGCAGAAGCTGGCGTTGGCGATTTGGGGAAGATGACGCGTGCGAGCAGAGGAGGACGTCTGCGTTTCACGCATAGCTTTTTACATGTGACCCTCACATGATCCCTTCTTATGGATTGATAATCTTTTCCCTATGGATTATTGATCCGCTCCCTCTTCTTTTACACCCTTTCAAGGAAACAGACTGTTAATGAACATATTAACGGGTTTAGGCCCAGCTTATCATAATGTTGTTGCAGCAATTACCATTCGTGTTGAGGATTTTAGTCTTGAAAAGGTGCACGCTATGCTATCCTCTCATGAACGTTTACTACAATTACAGTCCATGTGCAACTCTGAACATTCTCTTCCAACTATTCATGCAACAAAAATGACTAATTCTATGGCTTCCAACTCTCAACATGGTGGTGGAGGCAGAGGGCGCCGTCAAGCAAAATGTCAAATTTGTCTTGTCTTGCGTTTGGACTCTATACTCATGAGTGCTATAAACGATTTAATAACACTTTTACTGGCAGATATTCACGAAGTGGTCAACAACCATATGCACATCACACTACTATCTCTGCCCTACCTCCTGGATCATCTAGAACAAGCTGGTACCCGGAAGAGCCACACATCATGTTACTCTAGATTATAATGCTCTTTCTGACATTGTACCTTACAATGGTTCCGAAATAGTACAAGTTGGCAACGGTACAGGTTTACAAATTACTCACCTTGGAAACACATACTTAACTTGTCCTACTCGTAATTTTCACATGCGCAATGTCCTTCATGTTCCTACTTTAACCAAAATTTTGTTTTTTGTTTGTCAATTTACCCATGATAACAATGTTTATTTTGAGTTTCACCCAAATAAATGCTTTGTGAAGGATTAGGCGACGGGATCCATTCTACTCTAGTGAAGCATCAAAAATAATCTCTATCACATTCAGCACTCATCTCCTATTTTTCATCTTGGCGAACGCATTAATACTGCTTCATGGCATGCTAGACTTGGGCACCCTTCCTTGTGTATTGTTCGGCAAATAATAGACTGACATGGTCTTCCTGTTCTTCATAATAATGTTTCCAGACATTGTCATGCTTGTATGCAAGCTAAAAGCCATAAAATTCCCTTTTCACCATCAAATAATATATCTACTTTTTCATTAGAACTTATTCATGTAGATGTTTGGGGTCCTGCCCCTATTTTATCTAGTAATGGCTTTTCATATTATGTTTCATTTGTTGATGACTTTAGCAAATTTACTTGGCTTTTTCCTATGCGTCGCAAATCTGACCTTACCACTATCTTTTGCCACTTTCAAAAACATGTTGAAAGCTTTTTTGGACAAAAAATCCTAACTGTTCAGTCAGATTGGGTGGCGAGTTTGAAGGCCTACATAAACACCTTCAAGCTGCAGGAATTCATCATCGCATCTCTTGTCCTCATACTTCGGAGCAAAATGGATCTGCTGAGAGAAAACACAGGCATATCATTGAAACTGCGCTTGCTCTACTCCAACGTGCCTCCATGCCTATAAAATTTTGGGATGATGTCGTTTTCACCTCTGTCTATCTCATTAACCATCTTCCTACCTCCATTTTAGCAAACAAAACTCCCTTGGAAAAACGTTACAATCGCTCTCCTAATTATGATTTCCTTCGTATATTCGGTTGCGTATGTTATCCTTGGCTTAGACCTTACAATAAACATAAACTCCAACCACGCTCTTTATTATGTGTTTTCCTTGGTTACAGTAATCTACATCATGGTTATCATTGCTTACATGTAAAGACCGGGCGAATCTACATCTCCCAGCATGTTGTCTTTGCTGAAACTTTATTCCCTTTTGCAGCTAAGGAAGATCATGCCTCTACTTCGCAGCCATCTCCGCCATCAACTACTATATATCAAGGCCTTTTAGGAGCAGCACCGTCTCCATTAATTACACCCATTTCACCTCGTGCAGCTCTAGAGTGGTCCTCTCCTCCTAAAACTGCAGACTCATTGGCCTCACATGAATCTCCAGGTACAGCTCCCCTTGAATCAATTGTCCCTCCATCACTCTCTTCAAATCTAGAAGCATCTCCATCAAATCCGGAACTTGAGACTCCTCGGCATCGCACGCGAACGCTGCAAGACATTTATAACAACACCATTCCTTTATCCAACAATGTTCAAAGCAGTACTAAACATACACTACCGCAAGCCTTAATAACCTCCTTACCACCAAGTGAACCAACTTATTTTACTCAAGCCTCTAAAAATCCTGCATGGCGAGCAGCTATGGCCTCTGAATTCGATGCTCTCTTACATAATGGCACTTGGACACTTGTTCCACGGACTCCCTCTATGAATATTATTGGTTGCAAATGGGTATTCAAAATCAAATATAAGGCTGATGGTACCATTGACGACATAAAGCACGTCTCGTAGCTAAAGGTTAGCGACAACAAGAAGGTATTGATTTCACTGAAACATTTAGCCCTGTCGTCAAAATCACCACTATTCGCCTTCTCCTCTCTATTGTGGTTAGCTCTAACTGGTCCATTCGTCAACTTGATGTATCTAATACCTTTCTACATGGTCAATTAGAAGAAACAGTATATATGGAGCAACCACCTGGCTTTCATCACCCACATTTTCCAAATCATGTATGTCATCTTAAAAAGTCTCTTTATGGATTATGATAGGCTCCCCGTGCATGATTTCATTGTTTAAGCGGTTGGTTACAGCAACAAGGCTTTATTGGCTCTAAGACTGATACTTCCCTGTTTTATTATTGTACCTCTAGCATCATGGTCTATATTCTAATTTATGTGGATGATATATTGGTCACTGGTACTGACAGCTTCCACATTGATGGCTTAATTAAATCTCTTGGCAAGGAGTTTGCAATTAGAGATTTGGGGACTGCCAACTTTTTCTTGGGTATTGTACTCTCACAAGACTCTAATGGATGTCAATTATCCCAAAGCAAATACATTATAGGGATTCTTCAACGTGCCAAAATGGATGATGCTAAACATGTGTCCACACCAATGGCCACCTCTCTTTCCTCAACATCTTCCACACCACTAACGGATCCAACTCTATATCGAAGCATTGTGGGAGCATTACAATATGCTACTATCACACGACCTGATATCACCTTTGTAGTGAATCGTGTATGCCAGTTCATGCATTCACCGACTGATCATCATTGGGAAATGGTTAAACGTATGCTACGGTATATAAAGGCACTACTCTTCATGGTCTTACTTTCTATACCAATTCCTCTCGAGATTTACATGTTTATAGTGATGTCGACGGGGCTGGCTCACCTGAGGATCGGCGATCCACTAGTGGTTTTGCAATTTTTCTTGGTAAAAATCTCATTTCATGGAACTCGAAGAAGAAACAAACAGTGTCTCGATCAAGTACTGAAGCAAAGTACAAGGCAATAACTAATGCAACTGCAGAGGTTATCTAGATTCAGTCTCTCCTATCTGAACTCCAACTTGCTTCCTCCCAAATTCCCAAGCTTTGGTGTGATAACATTGGAGCCACTTATTTAGCAGCCAATCTTGTTTTTCATGCTCGCACTAAACATGTGGACATAGACTTTCATTTTGTTCGCGAACGAGTAGCAATGCGACAACTAACCGTCTCTTACATCTCTACAAAGGATCAATTGGCCGATATCTTCACCGAATCACTTTCATGTGTCCAGTTTTAGAATTTGGTGTCCAAACTCAATGTCCGGCCTATTACACTGAGTTTGCGGGGGAGTATTAACAGTAATAATACCATCGACAACAAGAATTGATTTGTTGTCATCAATCCTTGCCATTCATGTAATTCTTTCTATAAATCTCAGATTGTATATCGCTCAGATTAAGCCATACACTAAGATGGCACTCGGCAGATTATATCTATATATTGTAACCTTCTTACAGAAATTATCAAGAAACCAAATCCTTTTCCATCTCTTCTTCACCTCTCTGTTCCTCTGTATTTTGTGGTTTTAACAGTTACTATTGGTTACACAAGATATCAAGTCTTTCTTCAGGAAAAGAAAGTATTCCAAATTTGAAGAAATTGTTTCGTAAGAATGATTTTTTGTACTGTGCTGTGTCTGTTCTATGTGATGTGACGAGTAGTCATTTCAAAAGTACTTGGAGCTTTTGTGTTTGCATACCACACTAATACACTAATAAATCCTTCTGAACAGATGTTTTTTGTTTCGAGACATTTTAAATGCAAGTTCTTGCATCTAAAACTGCTTATGATTTGCCTTTGTGGCAATTTTCCCGTGTGAAGTGTAGCACATATAGTTAGCAGGTAGAAGATTAGCCAACAAACTGTAAATCAGAAAAAACCCTGGGGCATTTTTAGCTTATAGTACCTGAATAATGGTTTCACCTTTACAAGTGTGATTACTACGAGCTCTTTGGATCCCGAACCGCTTGATAGACATTCGTTTTACTGATTCTGTATGAATTTGTCCTGTCTTTTTTTTCTGCATCTGATTTCATGGTTGTTTGGCAGTTCAATATTCCAAAGGAAATGGTGGAAGAAGTTCAACCAAAGAGGCCACCTAAACCAAATACTGTGATCAAATCTGAACCTGTTTCAGAACATGTTGACGCTACTGCTGTTTCCGATGATGTGCCTGGAACATCTGCATAGAAAACACACCATACTTTTCAGCAATATACTATTTTGTGCGATGTGATTCTATGCAGTGTATTTGCTTCCAGTTGGCAGCAATATACTATTCAGCACTGATCCTTCCATCTGGCTTGGTGTATTACCAGATCGCTTCTCTCGCTATGTGCACGTAGGAGATGTTAATGCCGAGTGCATGTTGCCTTGGTGTTGTATTGTTATCTTGGTCACATCAGTATCATAGTGTGCCGGTTTTTAATTTTTCATTTGTCATGATACATTGATCTCATTGTGAACAGAATTTAAATAGTCATTCAATGAGCAGCAAAAGTTTTGCAGTTGCAGTTAATCAGGAGAGCAGGACAGGGAAAGTACTTCGGCTAAAAAATATGTACTTTGTAAAATTATAGAAAGATTAATGAGGTTTTCCTATTACATGTATACTCATCATCTTTTGGGCTAAGGTTTCGTTTCCTGGAAAAAAAAATAGTGAGGGAGGGAAACAAAAAATGAAAAAATTGAAGAATATTTTATTTGTCTTACATTTTTTTTAAACTTTGAAAATTATTTTTTTTTTCAATTATATTTTTAAGATCCAATCTATTCTTTACGTTCACAAGCTAATTTAATAATATTACAGCCACCTATCGTTTCAACTAGACCTAAAAAAAACTATCCTGGTAGGTTGACCTAACTTAATTTAACACCAAGTTACACACAGGTTCAGGTCAAATATTATTGTATTATTGGGTTCGGGTTATAATTAAGTTAATCCATTTTTGGCTTAATTAATTTTAAGTTGAGTTAGATTAAAATCAGATTGACCATAAATAAATTAAATTTTCTTTCCAAAAAAACCCCTAACTTGTCAAATACACCAGCCCTATTGTCGCTCTCTCTCTCCCTCCCTCACATTGAAAAACTTGTAAGGCACAAGTCAGATCCTATTGTGATATTTCACAAGAGGATGTTTGACAACACCTAATTAAGATATATATGAGACAACCTATCGAAACAATCTACTAGTGCCATGACATGAACTGGATACTACAAACTAAATATGCTGACTCCTATTCAAACATTAAATTAGATATCCACTATTTGATGAATTTGGCTATTCATGAAAATAAAATTTTCAGGTAAAAACTGATATTAGATTTTTGATATTATTATATATCCTAAGGTGCATCAAGTTTTAATTGAAGTTATTATTATTTTAAAGCATTTAGAGATAAATTATGATAAAATTACAAAATGTAAAATATAACCTAATAATATTAATAATTGAATTACTAAGAATCAATAAACATTTGATATGCTTGAAAGTACAGCTCAAATATCAGATAAACACAAAGACAAATAATAAACACTATTCCGATTTTTAATTATTGAATTGCTATTTGGATTTCAAAGACTTCTTATATTCTATGTACACGTGCTAATGTAGATACAAATTATTTAAAAGTATTTAGCATAATGATTCTATGGTTGTTTTGATAGAATGAATCTATAAGAAAATGTGTTAGCATGAAAAGATGATTGAATACTTGAATAGATAGTTAGAAGATAAAATTTACTGCCTATTTCCTTCAATAGAAAAGAGAAAGGAAGAAAAAAAAAAGGCAAAGAGAGGAAAAAATAGGTCTATTTTCCCTTGAAATCAAATTTGTCCAAATTGGATGAAAATGAGAAAAAAAACATTGCTATTACCTCCCCATGCCGAGCTTTCTTTGCCCCCTCCTCCCCCAATGCTCCCCATCTATGCCTACCCACTCGCCATTCATGGGAGTAGCCGTAGACCTGCGTTAGCTTGGGGGAAGGGGGTGCTCTCGTTCGCTTGACCCGTTCCCCTCCATCCACCGTCAGGTTGCTTCAAAATCCTACCCCTACCGATGTCAATGCCATCGCCAATGCAACCTAACTCTACCTGCTTAAAGAAGACGTGCATTTTATGTGGTTAATTTTCTCTTCCTCTTTTTTTCTTTTCCTTCTAGTTTTCTTTTTCATCTTTCTTTTTGTCCCTTTCAAGGAAACATAGGCTTAAAATCTTATGAGAGATTCTCTAATACCTAGGACGATGACTCTTTTTATAATATATTAACTCAATTACATAAAACAAGTTCATAATTGAAAAATATGTTCTTTTTAGTATGAATCTATTTATGGTAATCTTATCATGTTAAAATTGAGTCAAATTTGCCCTCTAACTTTGATATGCTAAGTCAAGAGGGTGGACCTTATCTATTTGAATTAAGCACATTAGCTAGCACAAAATCTAAATTAGGGTTCATATATGATTTATATCGTACAGTCACCCTTTAATTCATTAGTATTGTACTAATAGGTGAAAAGTGTTAAATACATATTAATTCTAGTAAATTAGAATGTGATAAATTTACCATAGTTCACCCAAATTATCTTTTTTCCACAATCTTTTCCACTTTCTGATAATATTCTAGGCCTTATGATCATTAGTCTCTCAATATGTTAGTTATAGATCTTATTATCAAATAATGATAGCCCTAAATTCAATTGTCATAGGTCTTAATCTATATTTTGTTGATCATCCCTTAGTCTACACCCCTTCAAATTTTAGACACCAATTTTATTGTTAGAAAACTCTATTATAAAATATTTCTACGTCAAATGGTAATCACTCAATCATCAACTTCTATACCTAGAAGGATTACTAAACCTTAGTATTCATCCCCCTTTGTATTTTAAATCATCAACTTTGTCGTCAAGATGTTCAATCTTAAGGTTCATGCTGTATTCACATAATATATATACTTTATCACATTATAACCCCTCCTTTGGAGGTAATAGGTTAATCTCACCTTGAGTTGATTTGATTGAAACTAATTAGGTTTTAGGCATATTATACAGAGAAAAAAAAAGAAACTCAATTGACAACTAAATTTTCTTAATCTAGCTTGACTTTGATAGATTTTATTCTCTTTGAGTAATCTCACAAATTGAGTTGCAAGTTAAGCTAAAATATCCTCAATATAAAATCAAGGCTCCCTTTTGAGCATTTAAAAAGAGGAGCTTAGATAATAGAGTGTAAAACAAAACCAAAGAGTCATAGTAATACCTGTCTAGGAGATGTTCTAGAATGACTAATTTAACAAAGGCAAAATGAAATAAAACCAAATAGTTATCAACTTATAGCGTAGGTGGGTCAATGCTTATAATAATATTAATGCTAAATAATTTTTTGAAAGGTATTTAGGCCAATTTGAAATAATTCATATTATTAAGATTTTTTTATTAAATATGTTAAATAATTTTGATATATTATTTAAATTTGATTTTATGGCCATTATACATTTTAAAATTTTATAATTCCGGGCGAGGGGTAAGAGTAATTATCTTTTTCATCGTCGCCATTGCAAAATTAAAATTTAATGTTATACGGGATCCGTACACAGTGTTCTCTGCGCTCTGTGGGTAGTGGCGTGTATTTTTTTCGCGCGGATAAGCTCCAGCCTCGATCGCCGCGCCTATCATGGTCACGATTCCTCCCGGTGTCGTCACCGCCTCTCCACCAGTACCACCACCTCAATTTTTATGCTTGTTTTTTTCACAACAATACATCGGAACGAGTGAACTGCAGCCATACATACACAACTTGTCCGGCGTTATCGAAAGACATAAAGGAACTCAGGTTCCTCGTCTGAATACTATAAATACCTTGATCGGCGCCCCTTCCGTACCATTTCCGATCGTAAAGGGGGAAGATGCTGGGAATATTCCACAAGGCGGTGGCGCAAGCACCCCCGGAACTTCACAGTCCGGAGGCGACGGCCGGCATGCCGCCCAAGCCCGGCGCCGTCCGCCGGCAGCCCAAGAACGTGGACGAGATCATGAGGGACTTTCTTCCCGCACATTCCGGCGACCAGACCTTCTCCGCCACCTTCAGCGGCAAAGCCACCCTCGCCTGCGTGACCCTGCGCGACCCCGGCACAGCCTTCCACCAGAGGTTCGGAGTTTTATTCTGTACACCTTTATGTAATTGCTTGGAGTTTATATACAAATACATAGATTTGAATCCGCTGCAACGATGCATCCGGTACCAGGCTATTCTGCAGCTACGACGAGGTGCACTGCTTGTTCCTGGGCAATCTGCAAAACCTTAGTGGCCTCATCCGGCAGTACGGCCTCTGCAGCAAGTCCACCAACGAGGCGTTGCTGGTGATCGAGGCCTACCGCACGCTGCGCGACCGCGGCCCGTACCCCGCCGACCAGGTCGTCAAGGATCTCAGCGGCACCTTCGCCTTCGTCGTCTACGACAGCAAGGCGGCCACCGTCTTCGCAGCTCTGGTAATCAAGTACATCATTCTTGCACACCTGCTGTTTGTGTTAATGCGCCAGTGAGTTTGATGTCGTCTTCGTTGTGTGCTGTGCTGCTGTTTGGTTGGAACAGAGCTGCGACGGAGGGATTCCTCTCTACTGGGGCGTTGCGGCCGATGGATCCGTTGTGATTTGCGATGATATGGAGATTGTGAAGGGGAGCTGCGGCAAATCCTATGCTCCGTTCCCTACTGGTATGGAAGTCTTCTAGTTGCATTTTGAACTTACCTCCCCTGAAATGGTCATAGCTTGAACTTTGCCATTTAAATAGTTTATCTTGAATTTTATTTTGTTTTTTTTTGCAATAAATTTATGCACGCATGTCAATCTGATTGTTGGATCTATGAGTTGGTGATAATATATATGTTGTGTATGATGAGAATTAAATCCAAAATCAAACCAAACCTATACTAGAAACCTTATTCACGGCGTTTTGTTTTGATCAGGATGCATGTTCCACAGCGAGGGCGGCTTGCGGAGCTTCGAGCATCCGATGAACAGGATGAAGGCAATGCCGCGGGTGGACAGCGAGGGGACAATGTGCGGCGCCAGCTTCAATGTTGATACCTTCTCCAAGGTAAATTCCATGCCCAGGGTTGGAAGTGCTGCAGACTGGACCTCATGGGATTATAACTCATGAACTCGAGTATCTTTTCTAAATCTTCTTCTTTTCAATAACCTATATAGTGTAGCAGATAGTTTTTGGAGTTTGTAATGTGTAGTGAGTGCGCTTTAGGTTGTGCCCCGAGGAAGTGTTTTTTTCAAGAACTAAAGCCAAAAAAAAAAAAAAAAAACTAAAGCAAGATGATGCATCTTGTATGATACTCTGTAGAAAGTGTTTATAAAATGATTGTAAATGGAACTAAAGCAAGAGACAGCTTGTTGTATGCCCTGTACTACTGCATAAAGAGTGTTTTTTTTCCAGAACAAAAGCAAGATTGTGTTGGTGATTTATATTTTAATCGTTTTGTGTCTCTAGCTTGAATTTCCTTCAAGCTTAGACAAGATCGCCTTGATTTTGGTCTTGAATGGTTAAGCAACTTAAGGAGGACTAGTTTTGGGATGGCAATTTGATTAAAGCCAGCAGATATCGCACATCACTTGATCAAGTCATTGGTAGAATAGTCATTTAATCACATAATAGCCCTAGTCAAAGGGCATCACGGATTATTTAAAGTCGCACAAGTGTTGACAGACATAGCGAATAGTCACAAACGCATACATTCACATCACATAACTACTTCACTATACAATGAAAGATAGCAAAAAGTGGAGTAGTATAATCGACGGAATCATAAAAGATTTCATACCATTTTCGAATGGAAAGAATCACGCGGCATTATCGAATGGTATACTATTAAGGGCTTATTTGGCCTCGCTTCAAACGCTGATTTTAATCAGTTTTTAAGTAGAAAGCAATTAGAAAACTGTTTGGTAATTAAAAGCAGAAGCAGAAAAAAGTATAAGTTATGAAAGCTACAATTTGATACTTTTACAGCTTCTGCTTCTCCAAAAAAGTAATTTACATAATTTTATTTAAAATTTTAGGTATTATTATTTTAAATAATTTAAAATTTTAAAGAAAAATAAAATATATTATTATTTTAAATAATTTAAAAAATATATTTATTTATTAATTTAAATTTTGACAGTAGTTAAAAAGTTATTAACCAAACATCTTATAAATTTTAAGAGTGCAACAAAGCACAGTTATAAAGTTATTAACAGTGAGGTTAAATAGACCCTAAGTTTCATACATAACGTAACACCTGCTATATAATAGATATCGGTCCCTTAAAAAAGATGAGACCAACCAATTAGATTTGAGATCTAGCTATCAACCTCTTGGCCTAAAATAAATAATCTTTCTTGATAAAAATTAATTTTCTAAAACCATTATTAATATGTATATAATACACCTCACTTATCTCGCTGGGAATATAGTTCAATTGGCTAAGCCGGAAGCTGCAAGTTTGAGCCCTGTTAATCCCGATCTCATAGATACATACAGAATTACATGGAAAATCGTATTCGATAGTTTAGGACGACGTACATATAAAATTAATATCATTAATAAATTGAGCTACCAAATAGTTTTTTTTGCTTAAAATACTTTTCTTTTAATAAATGATACTTTCTTTTATAGCAAAGGTTCTTTTCATTTTGATAACCCATTTTGGCATCAAACGCATACAGATCATATTATATTCTAAAGAGCAGATTTTCTCACCCTTGAATGGTTAGTAATTAATTTAGGCTCTTTTTGGATTTTTTTAGTGATGTTGTCCTTCGGAAGATTTAGATTGGTCAACGTTTGAACAACAGACCAAAATGAGGAAGAAAAAACCAAAGACAAACGTATATTAAAAGGCAGGTAGTCGTTTGAGCCATTGATTTAGGGTCATTTCAAAGCGCAAAAAAAAAAAAAAAAAAAAAAAATCTTGAATACTTCAATTAATCTCTCACTTGTTCGTTAACCAAATTCACCACTTTTTATATTTCTATTACAAAGATAATTTCAACTCACGTGTCTTTTACTAACACAAATTTGCTGCTCGGCCTGCCGGTCCAACGAAGAAATTTACTGACTCGTTTCAATTTGACCGAGTATTTTATGGTTAAAACATGTAAAATTGTTATTATTGTAATATTTTGGTTGGTCTAGTCAAGTGTTGAAACATATATTGACCATTATTTCGTCGCCGGGCTCCGAGACCGAGTTGCCGCCCAATTTGTGGCTCTCGCAGGTCCTGCGATCGCAGTCGATTTTGTAGTCGTTTCCCATTTTGAATCTCCTCTGTTTTGTTTTTTATATATATGCTCTTCTTTTTATATGTTTTTATATTAGTAAAAATAATAATTTTTAAAATTACCAATATTATTAATTTTAATATTTTAAAAAAAAATCACATAATATTCGTAATTTATAAAATAAAAAATTACCATTACATATTATTTATTACTAAAAATAATTACTACCATTTCTATTGTCACCAAATGTACCAAACTAATTTTACATAATAAGGTCTTAGGAATAATTTCTAGTGTAATATGTACAAATGTGTTAATTGCCTACAATATACTGTTCAAGGACAACTAAATTTTAATAAATGTAATCTATTAGTTATGTTTTTAGAGAATAATATTTTTCTTTAATTGCCTACAATATGTTTTAACATTATTTTATTTAAAAAAAATCCATAATACATTATACATCAGTTAAAAATAAATAAATAAATAATACAAAATTAAGCTCTGAATTAAATGTTAATGATGTCATTTATATTAATGATATTTAAAGTTGAACAGAACGAAAACATGCGGGTATATTTAGGATATTTTTTTTGCAGAAGGCACCCCAATATATGTGATCTTGTATGTGATAAAAATACTATACATTTTTATTTTATATGTGATCTTGTATAGAATATTTTAGATATATATAAGATCTAAAATAACCTAATATATATCTCATTCATAACTCTTAATGCCTACAATATTTCTAAAAAATCAAAATTAAAAAAAAAACTTTTTAAATCAAAAATTAAGAGGGGACTACTCGTATATTTAGAACCGGAAAGTCACAGGTTGGGATACTTGCACAGTTCTTGCTTTGAATTGTCCTTGCGACGTCAGTGCCTTAGGGTTCGCAGAACAGGAGGAGCGAGCGAGTGGTTTTTAAGATCAAGCTTCAAGCTGCTGTCTGCTTCTCACATCCTTGCAGCGCACAGGATTGGGATCTTGGAAAAAGGGAAAAAACAAAAAAGAAAAAGGTTCGGTTTCCATTCTGTTGATTGCTGTAACTCTTGCTAATTTTGCCCCGACTCGTTCGAGTCCTCGTTCTTTGGCCGTTTTGGTGGATTCTGCTTCTGTTTGTTTTTTTCTTTTTCCTTTTTTTGGTTCCTGAATTTTTGTCGTCGAAATGTCTTTAGCAAAGATTTGAGCCTTTCAGCCTGAGCTTCTAGTGTGTGCTGGTTTTAATTTGTAGTTAAAATACTACGACTGGTTCTTGAATGATGGGGATGGGATTGTACTCTTGTACACCCCATTTATGTCCGAGTTGATCTTGAGGAAACTCGAGGCAGTAAAACACTTTGGGCTCACAAATGATCTGCGATTGAATGCAGAGCAATTTTCCAACTTTAGTGCAGCTAAGATGTCTGTATTTATTGTAAAGAACGGGAACTAGTTCAGAGGTACTTACTCACTTGGAACATGTAGCAACAACACCAGGGTATGATTTAACGCTTCGTTATTTGTGGAGCAAGCCTTTATTTGGAATCAATTTTTAAAACAAAACGAATTCTAGTTCCATTAATAATGTAATCCCAATAATTTAATCTAAGCAAGCATTTATTCTAGTTCCATTAATAATGTAATCCCAATAATTTAAACATATAATAGTAATATATTCTAACATATAATAACTCTAATACTTCTTGTGAACTAAAGATTACAAAGGTGATGCAACCTCGAGTTTATTATTCTCTCAAAATTTGTAGATAAGTGTTTGCGCTTTCTACACATAAAACTTCTGTTCACCTATGCATGTGGGAAGGTAACACCCAAGTAGATAAATATCAATGTCTATGACTCTATGCGCACACAATACACATTAGTTTACATGCGATAGTAAGAGCATTGATTGTTTGTGTTATGAGAGAAGAGAGTCACCTGAGCAGCTAAGTATCATTTGTCCATGCATGTAAGGGCTATTTTAATAAACACATGTTATAATAACGCTACTTATGCATACAAGAGGTATGCAAATGAAGAAAAGTATTGTTTAGTATATTGAAGTTGGTAAAAGCCATAAGAATGTTGAAAGGAGAGATAAAAGTATTGGAGTTTGAGAGGAAATCTCTAGATTATGTTCCACCAAACTTCCACTATGGGTATGTATGGTAAAGTTATGTTGTTGCTAGTGTGACCTGAAGTTATTTGGGTGCTTTGTTGTGCTGTGAAAGAAGTATTGTTGCAAGTCTTAAATTGAGTAATTAAGTTTCAGAAGCTACTAATCTCCCTCAAACTATAAAAGTTAAACATTAATATGAGATAAAAGTCTAATACCATACATATTTGAGATAGAGTCAATTAATTTCTTGATATCTTCAAACTAAGAGTGATACGATTGTGAAGCCTATCTATCTCCCTTGAATTTGTTCTACTCTTCTCTAACAACTTTTTTGCTTCACAATATGAATACATACTTTTGGTACAAATTCTGGATTAGTATCAAATTCTTGAAGGATCTCATGTAATGTCAAAGTTTGTGTAATATAGTTGTGTAATACCAACAATGTTACCATTATTTTGCCCAGTGCTTTAAATGGAAATAATGGCATATCACATAATATATCACATCATTTCATTCATGCTCCAAAACTTTTTCTATACAAGTTCTTAAAGAAGAGTGAGCCTTATTGAAACTTCTTTAAGTTCTTGTGTAGATGCCCTTGCTGATGATCTAGTAATTGACATGTTATGGTCATTTATGAATAACCAACATCAACCAAGTAATATTTATTTGTACAATTACAAAATATTATTCTTTCATAATATAATGCATACATAAGATTATATAATTATGCTAAAATACATATCAGGGTGGTTTTGGGAAGTCAAAATTTGGTGTATTTATTGCTTTAATCAAAACTTGATTATCGTTTGTGGTTCTCTCAAAACTAGCTAGGCAGCCATGATGTTTTGTGCTAGTCAGACCTTTTATCACACTTGATCATGAATTGGTATAACAACATCCTATGAGTACCATCTATAGCTCAAATATACTTTTATAAAAATTTAATTTATTGATTAGAATAAAAAATAATTTAATTTACTGGACTAAAATATATTTAAAATTTACCTTGAAATGTTGTAAATGGTACTGATGATATAAAATTTATGGAGGAATTCTTTTGAACTTTTATCTGTAGGGTTCATCAAATCTCTTGCCAGCAAATATAATGATTTCAATACTTGATAAAATATCTGCCTAATTGTTTTACCCTAAATGTTGAAAATGTTCTTGCACCTCTCACCTTGGGGTTAGTGTAAAGATAAAATTTCAAGCTTTCTTGATAACTAATATATGTTTAGATGGTTATAGTTCATATATGTTCTTAAAAATACTACATAAATGTAAAAAATCATTTGTCTTAATTATCATTACTCTCCTACAGAGCTCTGGGTGACCTTGTTATATCCCCAATCCATTTGTTTCATGTGTAATTAGAGAGACCATAAAATATGACTTATGTAAATATTTACAATAACATTCACCAATATAAGTGGTTGCATAAGTAACAACTT
Organism: Costus lasius; assembly: GCA_027563935.2. NCBI lineage: Eukaryota > Viridiplantae > Streptophyta > Magnoliopsida > Zingiberales > Costaceae > Costus > Costus lasius. The sequence goes on from CM050448.1 coordinate 103,742,971, forward strand.
CATAAAATTCATCTTGTGTGTCCTCGTCTTCCCAGAAATCTTCTTCATTTTCATTGTGATGACCACCATAAATTCTAATTGGTTCATCGTCCATATATATACAATATAAAAAAAATAAACAAATTAATAATATAAAGACACTTCTCTATAAATATAAAATTTAGAAGTTTCATGCATGTTCATAAATATAAGTTACAATAGAACACCACATAACAGACACACTTAAGTTTACAATATTATAAATTTATAGCCTAGCATTTTTATTATATAGTTCTTGTTGAAATTTTAACCATCCATGTCTGGGTTCTCGCATTCTCTAATTTTTCTAAATATTTCTCTTTATTTTTTCCTCAAACATTAGCGTAATGGAATGATATAGATTGCCACCTATTGGGACCTTTGACGTAGAGTATAGATCTACTATGACCACATAAATGCTACAACATAAAGGGTCTGTTTTCTTAGATTCTGCATAGCTTCTATTCTCTACTGTTGGCAACAATATAGCTTCTATTCTCCACTCTTGTCAGCAACATAACTTCTTTTCTTCCACTGTTGTCAACAATCTATAGTTTTCCTTAATTTTGTTGAAGTATCCTTATTTTTTCTAGTCACATTCATTTTTTTACTAATATTTGGTTGAGACGTGTATACAATATTCCTTGAATCATTACTTCTTTCCATTGGTTGTTTGCTATTATCATATGCATCCATGTTCTCAATCGGCTCCTCGTGTATAATTGGTGTATAATAATCATCCCTTGCAGCGATGGTATCTCCAAAATAATAATATCATTTTTGCTCTCAGTATCATAATGAATTCCCCTTTTTATTGAACTTGGTATAATCTTTATTAACCTATATTTACAATAGTAATTAATAACTGAATTATTTAAATTTTGGGAGTTAGATAAACATAAAAATACTTATGAATGAAAAGCATACTGACAACTTCAAAGCCTACTAATCTACTGCTGCATCTAGGGGTTTTCATCCGGAATCACACCCTAATCCTATCTCTCTTTTAACTCTTCTCATAGTTTCCTTTCATCTTTTGAATGATCCCACTTATATTTTAATTGCATTTTATCATAATTCAGTCTGATAAGCCGTTGAAAATTTTCATCTATAAATTTCTAGCTTTGTGCATTTGAATGGGTTCTAGGTTGTATATTTTTCTCCATAGCAGCAACACATACATCACAAAAAAAAATATATGTTGAATTTAAAGTGCAAACCACACTCGAAATTTTTGTGAATTATGTTCCATGATGCCATCTAGATAGGAAATAAATATTATGTAATTGTTATATATAATAATGGTAATGAAGTAGGCAATTTGATATAAATGTAAAACATAGATGTGGTAAGGTGTTAAAAAAATAGCAGATTGGTAGATAATATCGTGATACTAATTTTCTATTATTTAAGTTAAATTAAAAGCTTACCTAGTTAATTGATAGTAGACTAGTAGGAGTGAAAATTTGGATGTTACTGTATACATCTAAAGGATGTCCGCATGAGTTCTTGATATTGAGGGAAGGGAGCTTGGCAAAAGAGATCTTAATGACACATGCAATGGAGATTGATGATAGCCATGGAACGAGGCTTCCAAGAAGCTCGACAACACTTAGAATGGAGCTTGACAATGAAGAAGGAGCCTGACAGTAGTCAATGCTGAGGAAGGAGATTGATGTCGGGGAAGGAGCTTAGCAATAGTTGATGTTGGAGAAGGAGCTCGATGATGGTTGACAGTGGGGAAGGAGCTCAACTATGATCGACATCCGGGAACAAACCCTCAGCAATTATTGTGAAGAGTTCTCAACAATGAGAACTATTGGCATAGAGGAAGGAGCTTGATGACGTGTGGAAGGGAGCTTGATGATGGTTGATGTTGAGAAGGAGCTCTTAGCGACACATGAAGAGTTCTCATCTATGAGAATTACCAACACTAGGGAAGGATAGGACATGCATGGATAGTACAGGCAATGATGTGATGATGATGAGGCAATGGTGATGAGACACGATTCATTTGGAGATCTTGACAATGTGGCAATGGTTATAAAAGAGAGATTGTTCACGGGCATGAATGGATAGTACATGCATGATGGCTCACTTGTCAATGTAGCTTGGCTGCAAAGTACAACTATGGCTGCCATAGGGGTGTAACGTATTGGTCCAAGTGCAACTGCATAGACAATCATGTTGGATGCATCTCTGCGACCAATCGCATTACCCCTATTTATCGGGGCAGATGCTACAAAATTTGTCATTGGTCCATCATGCAATCCTATTGCATGCACCGGTACTTTAAACTTTCTTTTCTTTTTGTTATTTCCAAGATTGATGATATTTGTAAATAAAGACATGGTTGGGCTAAACTTTGACCATCTTATAATGAGTAGAAAACTATCCTATGGTGGTGCCAATGACATGGACACGGGCCTCATCATTGTTGCTAGAGTTTGGGAGGAGGTGAAGCCTATCGGGGACAACTAAGCTGGCAATGGTGGTAACAATGATACTACTAGAGAGTGCTATAGAGAAGATGGTTGTGCGTAGAATTTGGAGAGGAGATTGGGAATGGAAAGGTTTCAAGAAACTCACTCTATTATCTAATTGGATAGAAAGAGATACTTCTTGTGATTCATTAACACTAAGAGGTACGGCTACATATGTATATTTTCATCTACATAATATTTAGATAAATAAGTAACATGAGATTAAACATGTGGTAGTAACTCTAATAATCATTCAAGCTATCTGAATATTACTCACAGTTTTAAAATGGTAATTGTTAAAAGGATCTTATTGGACAATTTAATATATTTTCCCTCAATAGATACTTTTTCCAATTTGGTTTCTTTGGGTAAAACTGTTTTATGAATTTTTATTTTGTTGCTCAATTAGAATTTTAGTAGATACCTATTAGTGTATGTTAACCATAGTCTTTTCTTGTATAAGCAATGCTTGTTTGGTTCAAAGGAAGTTTACTTATGAGTTCTATCTTTTCTACTGTTATCAACAGCGGATTGTAGAAAATAGTGGAAAACCAAAAATCCGCTAACTAATACAAGGGATAGAGTCATGGGCAAATAGTGGAAATCATATAGTGGTTGAAATATATATTATATACATATAAAATAAGCCGTATAATAATTAAAATAAGTTGTATAGTAATTAAAACAAGTTGTATAACAATTAAAACAAGTTGTATAACAATTAAAATAAGCTGTATAAAAATTAAAACCAGTTGTATAGCAATTAAAACAAGTTGTATAAAAATTAAAGCAAGTTGAATAAAGGATGAGCAAATGAGAATAATGATTATGTTGGAGAAGAGGCAAATGAGCATGAATAGATTTTTTTTTTTGTCGTTGTTTTGTGTTTTCAATATTTTGTATTGAACTTTCTTTATTTAGTGTTCTCATTACTATGTTTTGAAGTTTGAAAATTTTAAATCTATGACTCTTGTTGAATGTTGAGTTAGTAATATATTATCTTTCTTTATTCAACTTGTTTTAATTTTTATACAGCTTGTTTTATTTTTTATGCAGCTTGTTTTATTTTTTATACAACTTGTTATATTTTTATACAACTTGTTTGAATTTTATACAACTTGTTTTAATTATTATACAATTTGTTTTAATTGTTATACAACTTATTTTATATGTATATAATATATATTTCAACCGCTATACGTAGGAGTGAGCATTCGGGTCGGTAAAATTGGTTTTTACCGATTACCGAAAAATTCAGTAAAATCGGTTCGGTTAAAAAGTTTTCGGTTTCGATAACGGTAATTGATTTTTTGTAAATCGGTTTTTGGTTTTCGGTATTAGTTTTTATAATTCGGTTCGGTAAAAACCGAATTTACCGATACTAAATATTAAATTAATAAGTTCGGTAAATTACCAAATTTACCAATAATAATATAAAATTATTAAATTTTATTTGATAAATATAAAAAATAAAAAAATTATTATATTTATATAGATAAAATAATTTAAATTGGTAAATCGTTAATTTACCAAATTTACTAAAATTTTGGTCTGTAAGAGATCGGTTTTTTTAAAATTCGGTTCGGTTTTGGTTTTAAAAATTTCGGTAAAATATAATTTGGTAAATTTCGTTTTAGTAAATTCGGTTCGGTAAAAACCGAATGCTCACGCCTAGCTATATGATTTCCGCTATTTGCCCGTGACGCCATTTGCTATATTACATAGCAGATTTTTGGCTTTTCACTATTTTCCACTATTTGCTATTGATAACACTGTTCCTCACGTGCCATGCTAAAAAAAAAATCATTTGAAAGAAAAATCAAAGTATATTTAGAATGGCGAATATGGTATACAAGTGAAGAAAGAAAAAGAAAAGAAAAAAAAATTAGGAAGTGCAATTGAGAAAGATCAAAGGAAGAAAAAAAAAAATTCTAATGTTAGCCTAACTACCGAAGGCAACAAAAAGCTACTGACAATAATTTCTGGGAGGAGGTAAGGACAAAATCTGATATTACCTAACTCAATAGAGACTTGCTGAACTGCCGGAGACTCACTGGAGTTGCTAGGAATATTTTCTAGGAGGAGGTCAAGGCTTCAAGGCCTCTAACCTTGTCTCTGCCAAACCCTTCTCCAAGGCCTCTAACCTTGTCTCATATCGCGTTGATTCCATGGTGAACCACAGCCGATATCTGTAGAAGAAACGACTCTTGAATGTCTCATCACAAGTTTTTTTTAATATTTTTGCTACAGTACATGCTACAGCACTTGCTACAGTACTCATAACAGTAATTGTTTTCTTTTTTTTTTTTTATCTACAATACTCCCGACAAAGCTGCTTTTCGCGATGCCGCTTCTCGCGCTTGCTTTGCCGGCCAATTGTGCCCGCCGCCAGCTAGGGTTCCGACTAAAGAGGAAGCGTACGTCGCTGGCTAGGGTTCCACGTTCACCACATCTTGCCCTCGTCGCTCACGCTGCAGCAACCGAAGAAGGAGATCGGCGTCGCGATGCTGCCTCGTATCCTCGCATTGCCAAAAAAGATGCCTCCTCTGCCAAAATCGGCGATCTACTGCTCAAGGCTCTGCCAGATGCAGCGATCCGAAGAAGACGTCCGACGCCTGACGCGGCTCTTCCGCTAGACCTCCGACGCCTGCCGCTTGCCGCTGCCACATGCTACAACGGTCGTTACCTCCGCCGTAAACAACACCCCGCGTCACTAGAAAGGATGCCTTCGTGCGTTCTTTCGAAGACATCTACGTGAATGATGTTGATGTTGCTGCTGAATCTTTGTGACGTTCACCTTCTCCGTAGGGTTTTGATTGACTCCTTCCCAAATTTTTTTTTTCCGTTGGCTTCATCAACGATAATAGATCCGCCGATAAGATCTACTACCGACAACGAAAGCTCTTCCACCTTGATCCGGCAGGTCGGACCAATGTTACGATTCGAGGATCGAATCATCTCTTAAGCCGTCACCGGCGAGAAATCATGCAAAGCACACCCTAACAAAAGAATAAGAAAACACTTGATAACTCAACTCTAAACCCTAGGCCCTGTCTATAACACTTTCCTACTTAACGGGCCGGGTATGATATACCAATTCGAATCCACTTTATTAAATATCTAACTACTAATACTAGGTCCGTAACACGTTCCTTTCTCCTCCTCCACCCATAGTCCTGCCTCTTCTTCCTCTGCTTCTCCTCCCTCCGCCTATGCTCCACTCGCGTCTTCTTCTAATCTTCTGCTTCTCCTTCTTCCCCTACGCATGCCTTCTTCTTCTGCTTCTCCTTCCTCCATTAATGCTCGCCGTAGCGTCCTTTGTTCCTCCCTGCCTTCTTCTTCCACTTCTCCTTTCTCCTCCATTAACACCCACTCCAGCATCCTTCCTTCCTCCCGGCCTTCTACTTTCGATTCTTCTACGCTTGCCTCCTTCCACTTCTCCTATACTCGTCTGCCATTTCTGCTTCATCATCTAGTATTGCTATGCTCATCGCATCTGTACATGGCAGAAATTGCGAAAGCCGCGATGCCATGAACATTTGGTAGCGAACTGATTGAAACCCGCTTGCACAAAGGATTGTGGCGCCTGCATAGCTGCTTTTTGATTACACTAGTCTTTTCAACATGATAAATAAACCCTTGTCCATGAAAGGTGGGGATTGGCTTAGTGCATTTTAAAATCTTACTGCCATCATCAGCATCTTTTTAAATGGTAGTCAATACAGTAAGTTTTCCTTGGGAATTTAAATGTTTATTTTTCTGATCTTTCCTTTTTTTGTTGAGAATATTATATTGTAGTATACCTAGTCCTTAAAAGTACTGGATCCTGAATCACTAGGGTCCAATAATGGTGAGTTCCTTAGAAATGCATTAATTTTGATAAAACTTGGCGGTATATTTGCCTTTTCAAATTCAAAATTTGATGGGCTTCTTTATCTAGTCCTTTTTGTAACAACTTTGCAATTTGTTTGCTTTGATTTGATTTAATAAAACGTTAATTAATTTATGTTCACTGATTGATCATGCCTACGACAGGTTGAAGCCACATATGCAAAATTTGTTGACAGTTGTGGTGCTGCAAACAAATGAACATGGGCTGCTGCTGTTTTGGTACTTTGTTCAGTTGGCAAAAGGATGCTACACATACTAAACAGACCCTAGATGGTAAAAGAATTGAGAATAACTCATATGATTATTTTTGAAGCTTCTGTTAGTTTTTGTGTTGGCAACTATTTTATGTTCTTTTTCATCTGAGGCCTTGGAATATTTTGTAAGATTGTCTTACAACAGTCTCTTTTGAAGATAATATAATATATGTGATGCCTACTTCTACATCTTAATGAAGCCTACTGAATTACACTGTGATGCATATCCTTATAATGTAGTTTTTCTTTATAATTTGATGTTGCAGTATTAATTACATTAGAGGGACAGAAGTATTTTGAGAGAAATGTGTTTCCACTGTAATAGGTTCGTTAAGATGAATATCATTTGATGGAAAAAAACATGTTAGGCCTCATAAACTATAATTCTTGGCGTCTAAAACTTCACATGGGACTAAATTCAAGACACTGCAATCTCATTAACTTAAAGTTTTGGCATACTTGCTAACACTCGAAAACTTATTTCATTGCCTACGAGTATCCATAGTTGATAGTATGGGAGGTTGATCTAATGGTAGTTCCTACCTATATTAGCCCTTTTCCATTTGATCGATACTATGAATAAGACTAAATCAATAACAATAGTTACAATACCACTGTACAAACTTGCCAGACAGATAGCTGACCCATTAATCTAGGCAGGACCACATTGTTTCAGACTTATTAAGATAACAGATCAATTTTCAGACTAGGTAAATTGAAATGGGCTTGGCTTGATTGATGCATATGCCTGTTTATTTCAGAAATTAGTTAATAACAGAGAAGAGGACATAATATGAGATTTATGTTAGTTAGGAATTCTTGTTTACTTGGACAAAGTGGTCCTACATTCATCATGATGGTACGATTTTAAGTAAAGACTTTTACCTTTTAGGCTTTGCAGCGCACATTGGAATGTGCATTCTAGAACATAGTAAATCTTCCTTTCTATTGAAAAGTTCGTACTGTGCTGTAACGTTTTTCTGTGATATATGCTTTAATCAAATTGAGGTCAAAGTTCCACAAAAGCAGTGCGCTGGGCTAAAACATGAGGAAAGAATATGTGCTCAAAAGAAGGGAAAAGCCCAATACTGAATTCAAAGTTTGCCTCAGTGAGCCATTGGATTCCTTCACTGATTCTGATTGTCATGATACTATATGCACTTTTTTTACTTAGTACCCACTGATACCAAGTGACTGACAATTTTCATCTCCAATCTGAAATTCCACTGTTAATGATGATCCTTAGGTTTTAGATCATAATTAGTTCCTCGATGGGGGTTGATGACACTGGATATTACGTGATAGAAGCATGTTAGTATACATTTCCTAGAGTCCTAGAAAGTATGTCCAATTTCATGTTTGGATCCCTGCAAAGTCATCATTAGTTAGAATCTCCAGGGCTTTTTACAGGTCCATGTTCCTATTAAGTCTACTAGCATCACTGCAATTATGTTTTGTTGAAGTTCATTTGGTGCTTTAATGTTAGTAATTTCATTTATGTAATTGCAGATATTTTGTACTAGAACTTCTTGCGCGTTCCTTATGCATGTTTTACCAATTAGGTGATTCTTGTGGCAAGTTAGGAAAAGTACTTTGAGTTGTTATATTGATATCCCTTTTCTTTTCCAGGAGTCTCATCTGAAATAAATATAAGATTTTTTTCTTATATTCAGCTGCAATCAGCAACAGATAATTTTCATTCGAAGAACAGGATAGGCCGCGGTGGTTTTGGAACAGTATACAAGGTAGACAAGAAGCTTATTTATCTGGCTTATTCTAGAAAAAGTTATTCTGTTGCAGAGATTGGCTTTACTTGATATTCTTCTTTCCTATTTCATGAGTGAACTTGAAACTATTTTTATAGTTAATTCAGGGGAACACATCGAAAATCTTCCACATGTAACCTACGTACATTGTGTTACTTCTTTTAGGTGTCTTAATGTCTAATTTATCGCCAAGGAAGACATTATTAGATTCTGAACTGTGATGAGTGCATAGGTGCATGTGGGAAGCAGAATACTCCCGCAACAGAAAATAAGTCGCTAAGATTTATCAAGCATGATGATTGGAAATCATGATGCGGCAGTTTGATTGTAGAGAAAACACCACAGGTGGGTAGTGCTCAGTCAATAATCAGGTGCATTTTCTTGAGTTGGATACACACTGGACCAGATATTCTCACTATTTCTTGCCTTAAAATCTTAGCTACATACATATTTGGTGCCTTTGTATTTCTCAATTACTTTACTATTGAATTCTTTGTTCTTTTGTTTATGGAATACTTATTTATACAAGTATATTACTATAATAGTGTAAAACTTGTACACTTCTATGAGACCAGAAATATGATCGCTGCTAACTTTGGCACTGAGTAGACTAAATAAATGTTCATGATCACAAAATAATTGAATGATCGAGGGACTACCAGCTGAAATCTTACTCTTAACACTGCAAAAATCAACTAGCAAGGACCAATGGTTTACACCCCCATCCTGGAGAATTGAGTCATAAAAGTCTTCTGTCATGGTTATGGGTTGAATTCAGTATTGCCACAAAATTGTGCAATTAAAGTGCCTTAGTGCTGCTGTTCTAGCAATGACCAATTATTTTAGATTCTGTCTGTTACAATCATATGACGTAAAGCTTATGTGACCATAGACTCTGTAGAAGGATTTTCTTGATTTTCTTTAATGTTCTTGCTATGATTTTTGCTTAAAATGATGAAACTTTTTTTGTGTGAAGCTTGTTTTTTTACTCCTTTTATTCATCACGTGTCAGGGAACTCTTAAGAATGGAATTGTTGTTGCAATCAAGGTACTTTCTGCAGAGTCACGACAAGGAGTAAGAGAATTTTTGACAGAGATTAATGTTATTACAAATGTTAAGCATCCAAATCTTGTTGAGCTGATTGGTTGCTGTGTCGAAGGGAATAACCGCATTTTGGTTTATGAACACCTGGTAAACAGTAGTCTGGATCATGCATTACTAGGTATCTGTTACATGTTCAAAATCGTCACAGCATACTTAGCATATACAACTACTCTTGATGGTTTATTTGTTTTTCTAGGTACAGATAGTGATACCGCCAGGTTGGACTGGCGCATCAGATCTGAGGCATGTGTGGGTATTGCGAGGGGACTCACATATCTTCACGAGGTTCTTGCACCACCAATTATTCATAGAGACATCAAACCTAGCAATATTCTTCTTGACTGCAACTTTGTCCCCAAAATCGGAGATTTTGGCATGGCTAAGCTTTTTCCTGATAACATTACTCATATCAGCACCCGAGTTGCCGGAACAACGTATGATGAATAATTTTTCTGCTAAATGGTTCAATGTTGTGATACTTGTATTCTTTATTGCACATAAACAACCAACAATTTTGGTAAAAGTAACACGAAAAATACTTTCTAGTAGCATTGATTATTTGCAAATGAATGTCAAAGTTCAATGAAAAGATGTTATTATCAACACTGCCAAAATGTGAGAAAGGTATCCTTAGTGAGTGACTGCATCAGGGGCTAGTGTTGAACTATATTAGAACATGAGATGTTATTATCTGTTATATATCAGCATAAAAAATAGATCATTATAACCACATTATTATGATATTAGTTAATACATTTTACAAGGAATAAAATGTAGAGTACACGATTTACTAGGAAATTGCATTGTGGATAGGATTATTCTGTGTTCTGTGTATCCATGAACTGCTGCTTAGAACTCAGATAGAAAGCAAACGACATGAAATATCCTGTGTGAAACTAGATCCGTGTTCCTTTGCCATGAAACAAAAATGACATTTCTTTAGCAATTTAAATTAGCATGTTTTTAGCAATCCTTTTTAGCCATATTAGTAAGCAGCATGCAAAAATGAATCTGAAAATAGAGTTTGAACAGAGCTTCGTATTGGACCTAAACTCTGAACATCCATGGCATATGGAGTTTTTGTCCATCTAATTCGGTGAATTTAACTTATGTACATATGCTTTTCGGTACATCCTATTTTGCTACTAAATTATAGTAAATATTTGATGCAGCGGTTATTTGGCTCCTGAGTACGCAATGAAAGGTCGATTAACTAAAAAAGCAGATGTATACAGCTTTGGAGTCCTTGTTCTTGAAATAATTAGTGGCAGAAGTAATTCAAGGTCGAGCTGGGAAATAGGAAAACCACTCGTGGAATGGGTAAGGACTAATTTTCAAAGAGGCATACTTCTACTTTGCGCCATTTTTTATCATCTCAGGTAATATTACATAATGTTTACTTTCTTAGCAGTACTATCTCATCTTTAGTATTTATAACACTATCTTAAATGTGTTGTTGGCAAAGAATAAAAAACCTATAGGACCAGTAAATCAGTGCAGATCGAGACTTGGTTGTTAGTACAAGCTTTTAGTTTGATATGATCCTATTCTCAAAGATGTTCATACCAATGATTGTAAAACCGTACAATATGGTACGGTTTGTACGGTATGATACCGGTCTGACCAGTGAGCAGCCCCGGAACGGCGAGCGGAACGCGGCTCGGGTGGATGCGGAGGGAGGCAGTGGGCAGAACGGCAGCTTTAGGTGGCGGTTGCTCTTCATATGCCCGCTGCTATGCTGTTGCTACCATCCGGTACCAACGCAGTCCGGTGCCATACCGGAACGGTATATCGGACCGGTATTCTAATCCTTGGTTCATACACTTAAATTGAGAATGCTCTTGTATATTGAACCACACTGGAATTAACTGGAATTAACTTGAGCATCCCTCTTCATGAGCTTTATCATTGCTCACTTTTTACTTGTTCACTATTTCCTAGAGAAACAATGGTTTTAATTTTGGAAACCTTAAGGGTGCTTGTGTGTCCTTTTCTCATAGATTCACGCAAGTATATACTCCAAGCGAGCATTTGAAACATAATAGATTTCGAATCAAGAGAAAATAAAGAAAAGGCTGTGTACCTTTTGTTATTTCTCTTAGATTTGCTGCACCTGTGGTTCGCCAACAACGATTACCGTCCTAAGATTGTTTGTTCATTTGTTCAGAACATGATGACATGCTTCACTGCAAACACAGGATTCTTGAACCATCCCACCGACTAATAAATGTAAGTTTCTGCAGGCATGGGAGCTTTTCGAGGGAAAGAGGCTGACTGAGTTTGTAGATCCAAGTATGAAGGGATATCCGGAAGAACAAGTTATCAGGTACATCAAAGTAGCCCTTTTCTGCACACAAGCCGCGGCTGGGCGGAGGCCATCCATGTCCCAAGTTGTAGAGATGTTATCTAAGCCGGTAAAGCTCAACGACCAGGAAATTACGCAGCCCGGATACATGGAAGACTCTGGGAGTTTCAATAAAGGTTTTAGAGGAAAAAAATCGTTAAAAGATTCAACAAGCACTGATACGACCACCAACCTGTTCTCAAGTCATGCTTCTTTTACTGAAATGTCTCCAAGATGAGCTTTGCTGAAGCAGGACCAACAGTAAAATATTGCTTGGGAAGTTGAGGGACCGGTGAGAGATTCCCGCATGGTCCATGCGTCCTTGTATTTATTTTATTTTATTGATTTCATGGTTGAATAACGTACGAATACAAGAGGATATATGAGTGTTTTATTGTGTATTTATTTACACCCCCAAAATAGTGCGGCTGTTTTAAGAGCATTCTTCAACGTGCCATGATGAATCGCTTTTTTTCTATAAGAGCTATTCCAAATTGGAATTGGTGTAATCAAGTGTTTAAATGAAATAATAAAATCCAATGTTGCATGAATCCAATTACATGCCACATAGGGCCTCCTAAAATCATTTAATATAGGGCAATGGACTTGTTTATCCACTCTTCTACACCGTTGAACATTTCTTTAAAATAAGAAAAAAAGTAATTAAAACATAATCCAGTAAGATCCTCTTAGGCTTTGATTAGAAATGAGCGACCGGTTCAAAACTCAACAAGGAGTTTGATTTGAATAATTTCATATGCTACGCAGGAATGCAGTTGCGACCAAAGTTGGGAAGAGAACTAAACTAATGGGCCTGTTTGGGCTGCTGCATGCTACGCAGGAATGCAGTTGCGACCGAAGTTGGGAAGAAAACTAAACTAATGGGCCTGTTTGGGCTGCTGCACGGGAGAGGGGTAGAAAAGCCAAAAAAAAAAAAAAAAAAAAAAAAAACTAAACTAATGGGCCTGTTTGGGCTGCTCGGGAGAGGGGGTAGCAAAAGAAAAAAAAAAAAAAGGAAAAAAGAAAGAAAAGAATGAAAAGCAAAAGTCTGAGTGTATCACCTTTCTGTGCACCGATGCCTCCACCAGAGCTTGTAGGACAGGGGTGGAGCTCGTGGGACAAGACGCGAAGGAGGGTGCTGCTATCGCTGCCAGAGGAGGGGTGGAAGGTCGTTGGCTTGTCAGGAGCGGGAGAGCTCATAGGATGGGGGGCATGGGAAAAATTTTGGCAGAAGGGCACCCTTTCTGTCGAATCTGTAGTAGAGTGCCCTCATCGTAAAGACACAAATTACAAGGCAGAGGCACCAATCTCAAAGCTGAGTCAACGTTCACGAACTTCGGTCAATGTACACAAAAACAAAATCACTATTTAACCCTGGTTTAAAAGTCAATGTACACAAACTTCTAGGAGAATTACATGAAAACTAATATTATTACACGAAATTCTGAGCGGATTACATGAAAACTAGGCAAATTACACGTAAACTAGGTGGATTACATGAAAACTAGAATTATTACATGAAATTCTAAATGGATTACACGAAAAATATGCAGGATTACACGAAAATCTGGGCGGATTACACGAAATTTAAGGATTATTACATGAAATTTTGATGGAGACCAAAATCATGTGAGTTGACCAGATTTTATATAAGTTGGGTTAAAGGGTAGTTAAATTTTCGTGTATGTTGACTCATATTCATATAAGTTGATTTTGCTTTAAAATTCAAAAAAAGAGCTTTGAGATTTGTGTACTCAAGATACGGACACCCTATTACAGATTCGACATAAGGGTGCCCTTCTGCCAAAATGATGTTGCTGTTGCGGCAGGCATAGGAGGGGTGAGAGGTCACCCACTCACTAGGAGCGGGAGACTTTGCTGCCAAGGTCGCTGCAGGGGGGAATTGTCACATACCAAATCTTGGATTTTTCATCCAAAATATTTTAAAAAAAAACACTGGGAATTTTTTGGATATTTCTTGATTTTCTATGAATTAATATACATTCATAAATGTTTTAAAAATAAGAATTAAAACCTAAGTCACATGGTCACAAGGCCTCAAACCCTAAGCCCCACTATTAGTTTAGCACTCAGTTGAACCACCATGCCAAAAGTCACGATTATGTTTGAAATCATACAAGTTTTTGTTATGTAGATACTATGTTTTTGTGACGAGCGAATTCGTCATCTTTCTTGCGTCTCCCGGTAACCGAGTCTTTAGTATCAATGTCCTATTCTGAAGTGAGCGAGAGACTTGGTCTACACTAGGTTAAAGCCTCATGTTGCTCCTTCTAAGAATCCTAGAGCCTCTGAAGTTGAGGAATCACCACCAAAGTCTAGAAACAAGTGGTTCAAATTGCTTGCCAGAGTTCGAGTGATGCTTCAATTTCCAGTGAGAGACAGAATGATTTCTTCTTTAGGAGCATCTTCTTAGCGTTGGGTCTGGTATTCTGTTCTTACAGTTTGTTGAGTTTTTGTGTGCTTTAGTATTGTTTTGAGTATCAATGGCATCACCACCATTGTAGATATGCGTCAATTCACGAGGAGCATTTCAACATTGTGTTAGACACTCGTTGTGCATAGTCTTGGAATCACCAATCTTTACAAGGATTTACTTGGGAAATTTGGGATGCGAATGGACATATGAAGTGTCTTGGAGAGTTCACTAGAGCAAGCATGGATATTGATCCAACAGCCTTGTGCAATGGCGCTTGAGCAGCGTGGTAAAGTGATTTAGGTTGGTTTGAGTCAAGTTGAACCTAGATTTGGGCGTGGTTTATTAGAAATAAGTCAGGTTCAATCTCGAGTCTAAATCGGAAATTGATTTGAACCAGTTTAATAGATTGAGTAGTTTAATTTCAAATCCAATCTAGTGTTGGTTTTTGGATAAGTTAGACTTGATTTTGGTCAATTCTTGACTAGTTCAAGTACTCATTAGAAAGCTTACAAAATTGCTTGTCTAATGGTACAAATATTTCTTTATAATAGTTTTATAGATTTTATGTAATTTTAGATTTAGTTCTTTGTTTAGGTTGGTTTAGTGTTAATCTGTCTAGTCCAGTGTAATACTATTTGGTTTAGTGAGTTTGAAGTCCAGTTCAATTGATTCGAGATTAGTACCTAAGTTTTAGGGTGTGTTTTATCAAGTTATGGTCCCATGTTGCATAGTAATGTCATTTGTTAATGTTTACGTATAAACTTTATATGTAGATCAATTGGCTTCATTGCTTGGCTTTGATTGTTTGATCATTGGATTAATCAATTATATGACATTTAATAAACTAAGATCTCAAATTATATTTTGTAGATAAGGTTTATTTTATCTTATTCCAATTGATTAAGTTAGTGTAAAATCTCTTATATGTGATAGTTATATTAGTTTTGATGCATAATTTTACTATATTTGCATGTTACTATGATTGAGTACACAAGGTTTATCCTAGAGGGAATAAGGTATCCACGTTGTAGATGTTAGCACGAGTATAAACAAAAATATTTCTATCTAAATTAACAAAAATAGTAAAATTAAATGTAGATATTAAGAACGAAAAACCTAAAGATGCGAAGAATTCTACCATCCTTAGGTTAATATCGGAGCTTTCATGTGAGCTTAATTCAGACAAAACACCTAGGATACAACCAGTATCCTTGTCTTGTGGGTTACGATCGTGGAGAAGTTGACCGATACCCTTTTGACTCTGAGTAGCAAAAGAAGAGAAAGAAAGAAAGCTGTGGGAGAGATTCTGCAAATGCTAGTGGCTATGCCCTATCTATTGTATATGCCCACGGGTCACATATCTACTTATAAGCTAAACCCTTATAGTTATAACTGTCAGTTACATCATATGACTATAATATATTTGCCACTAATAGCATTGTTTAAATAAAATAATCAAATAATAGCAAGTAAAAATAAATAAAATATTAACCCAATAAAAAATAAAAAATTTTAATTTTATAAATTCCAATAGTGAATGGTTCAGGGCCCTTGGTTTATAACATATAATAGTGCTTATGGTTCACCATGCGCGTGTGGTTCATCACCTCATAGTGCGTTTTTGGGGTGACAACCCCTAGTTTATTCATATTTATGCTTTATATATTGGTGATCTATTGGTCTGGTTTATAGTTTATAGCTTACAGCTTACGTTACAATATATGATTTACTGTTACGGCATTCAGTTATAATTTATAGATATAACATATGATTACAGTTACAATTGATCCAATTCTAATTTACAGTTTAGTTGATATGCTCATTTAATTATTAATAGTTGGTATTTATTATTAATTTGTCATTCATATTTAGTATCTCTTGTTTATCATGTCTAGCATTTGTTATTGATCTATTGATCCAGTTATGTCATTTTAGTTTTGTTATTGTAATGCTATCATATTGTTGGGTTTCCATCCTTTGGCTCTAAAAGAGACTATTCTTTCTTGTGGGAGAGGATTACTCAATATAGGCTAAGATTTGTTAATATTTACTGAGTTTAGATTAAGGCAACGAGAACAGGATAAAAAAATATATATTATGAATACATTAGTAAAGACATGTATTGTTATAAAATTTGAATGTACACTATGACAAAAAATATATTATAAATTAAATAGATTTTTGTAGTAGTTATATTTATGTTGTTATTACTAGATTATAGTATCAACGTTTAACAAAAAATCATATGCTCCTGCATTGCAGAGGAGACGCTGTGGCTGCAGTAGCGAGAAGCATCGTTTTCACTGCTTCCCGTGAATGTTGGAAATTCGCCTGCGCAAACACTCTCGATTCTTATTTTTCCACTTTTTCTACTGTGTCAGCAAAAGACAGCCCCAAACAGGGGCTAATGTCATGGAAATAGCAGATGATTTCCACAGGCTTCTTCCGAACTAGAGTTGGTTGTCTACTTACCATCCTATCAACCCATAGACAGCTTCCTGTTTAGATACCTCAGGTGGAGCGCGTGCCGTTAACTGGGGCTTCTCTTGTGGCTCTCTCCAATTCGCTTTCGATGGTCGCAGCATCTTCACTTGGGGCGATCGTCGGAGGTGGTTTCAGACATGGAGGAGTACAATGCTTAAGCTTGATTAATATCTGAGAGGTTCTTCGGTTTCAAACGTGGAGTTCTGAACTTACACATGGATCAAAATTTTGAAACCTGTGTTCAGACACAGGTTTCAAATTTTGCCCAATCTAGTGAATTGCACCAAAAAAGAAACGGAACTATGCCAGACGAAACTGTTCTTTCCTTTGTCTGAAACACCAGTGAAGCCAGCAACTCAATCAGACACAACTCTGCATGCCTTCTATTTAGAACATTGCTTGAAGAGCCATGGCGTATGGAAACGTCGTGGAATCCAACAGCGACACTTGGGGGATTGTCAGAAAAAGGATCATCGGCGTCGGCGTCGTCGCTGAAGATGAACGCCTCGAAATGATGGGAAACAAATCGGGGTAAGAGCCGGATAAAACTTCTACGCGCACAAAACATGCAAAACGGGGAGATCTCTCCCCTTTAATGCACATAGGGATATGTGCAAGATTTATTTTTAAAAAATAAAATTTATATAACATGAATCCCTAGATATAGTGGAATGTGTTTTGAAGGGGAGAGATCTCTTCGTTTTATATGTTTTCAGTGCCCCGAGCGCTCATAAGTTTTATTAGATAGGAGTGGATCCAAGCCGTCAATTTTTTCTCACCATTGAGGCAAACTCCTCTGGTTAGGAGTGTTAAAAAAAAAAAATAATCAAAAAATCGTGGTTAATCAGCTAAACTGAATCAAACAGACGGTTAACCGAATGAGTCAGTTCAATTTACGGTCAATTTTTAGCTTATAAATTTATGATTCGATTCAATTACCGTTCAAAAAATTTTTTTTTAATCGATTAATCGAATAGACCAAACTTATAACATAATTATTCATTTAGTATAATGGTTAGATATTACTCCATAATTTAGCGAGTCATGGGTTTAAAATATATTAATTACAATTTAGAAATTTATTATTTTATATATTTAATTATTAAATAATAATATATAATAGTTAAAGTCAGTTTAAAAAAATAGTTTTTAATTATCAAATAATCCTCTTGCCGCGACGGGCAAAGTAACAGAGTATTTATTATATTATACGGGCGTGGCACCGTAAGAGATAAAACGACACGTTAGGTTAGATTGTGACAGTCTGTCATTATTGAATGGGTTGTCTTTTGTTTTTTTCTTGACATTGAAATTTAACCAAATTGTATTGGCGAAGAGCAAAATTTTGATTTTTTTTATTTTTTTTTTGTGGTAAATCGTTTGATGCTCATTCCCCTTCACCAATATATGAAGCAGCCGTCTAACCATGAAAAGGATGGCCGGTGTTTTATTTAATTCAAAATAAATTGGACAACAGCAAAATCCTCTGCTAACGGGGATCAACCCCCAGACCGAAGAAGATGACACACCAAATTCTCCAACACAAGCACAGCCATGGCACCCAAGAATAAATCAAAGCATTTAAGCCAGCCCAACCAACTTCTCACTCATCTCCCAAAGCTTCTTCGCCTTTGCAGCATCACTCGCCTCCTCCGACAGCTGGTTCTCAAAGCTTGCCGAGGCCTTGTTCCAGCTCCAGTACACTCCCGACTTGGTCAAGCTCAGGTCACTCACTACCTGTGCTAGCCTTTTGCCCGATTCCTCCTCCGAGACGAACCCCTTGGTCACGAACTTCTGGAAGGGCGGGAAGAGGAGGCGGAACAGCGGGATGTGCTCCCGGAAGAGCCCGGTAGTGGCGATGCAGCCCGGGTAGAGCGAGGCGAAGGTGATGCCGGTCTCCTCGTGGAACCGCCGGTGGAACTCCTGCATCGTCAGCATGTTGCAGATCTTGCTGTCCTTGTACGCCTTTGCCCCGTCGAACTCGCCGCCGTCGATCATGGCTGAGTTGTTCCGCCCGTCGAGACCGCCCGCCAGCCCACGGAGGTCGCCCAACCCGGCCTTCGGTGGCACGTTCCCGGCCAGCGTGTTCGTGTTCCCTGCTCGGCAGCAGCGTTCCGTCATTCAATTGCCGCCGTCGGCTCCGCCGATGCAGAAATTTATGAATAAATTGTACCAGCTAGCAAGACAAAGAAAAAGGAACCTGTGATGGATCCGAGGATGATAAGGCGGCGCGACGGGTAGTCGGACTTGTTCAAGTCCTCCAGCAGCAAATTGGCAAGCAGGAAGTGGCCGAGGTGGTTCACCGCGACGCTCATCTCGTACCCGTCGGCCGAGAACGTGGGCGTCCGCGCCGTCGGCCGGTAGATGGCGGCATTGCACACCAGCACGTCCAGAGGCCTGCCGCTCCGCCGGAATCCTTCCACGAACTGGCGCACGCTGTCCAGCGACGCGAGGTCGAGGTGGGAGATCGAGTAGCTCCCCTTGGCCATGCCCGCCGCCTGCGCCGCCTTCTCCGCCTTGAGGAAATCGCGGCACGCCATCACCACGTGCCACTTACCGGTCTCAGCCAGGGCCTTGGCCGCCGCCAGGCCCAGCCCGGAGGAGGCGCCGGTGATCACCACCACGCCCTGGCGCAGGACCTTCTTCCCCTGCAGGGCGGCCTGGTTGAGGCCCGGGGCGGCGACGGCCTCGGTGATTTGCGCCTTCACTACAACCCCCATCGAGACATTTGCGCTCCTCTGTAATAATTGAGCCCTTGTTTAACATTGACGCCACACTAAATTCTGAATTCAAAATCCTTCATTTTCTTTCCAAGAATGACATAAATTTCTACCTTAGAACGGAGCCCTGACATTTGGTGCTCAAGAAGAGACGCCCCGAGGAATGCTGATTCCTTGGCTCCATTGCCAACCTTAATCTGCACCAAACTCACAAGAGTTAAGCATTCTCCCAACAAACAGGAAGTCAACGGATCGGATTCATTGGCCACTTCACCTCTTTGCGAGCAGAGAGAGCTGAGGGAAGGAAGGAAACCTGCAGCGCCATTCCTGCTCCTGCAAACAATGCGGTAGATTTTGGTTGCTGCTTGAGCCGGAACGGCCGCTCTTGGAATTTGGATTGAGGCAGGCGGGGAGGCGGCGTTTATAGTGCATAGAGACGGGAGGATAAGGCGGCAGACAGGATCCGGCGTCACCATGAATTCTCCAATGGGAGGGCGGTTACAAGATTTTCCTGCATTGGATATTTTTTTTCTGTAGATTTATTTTGGGATATTTTTGTACCTTTTTCCTGCTTCTACCGTCAATCGATTAGGCAGCGCCAGCCCGTAAAGCTGGGCTGTTCGTCTTCATACAGAAACTACCGCATGTTGCGCGACGATTAAGCTGCATCGAGAGAAGCTTCTCATTTCTGAGAGCAAAATGATGTTCAGCTGTTTGCGTGGCCGCAGCGGATGAGGAGGGATTAATGATGGAGCGTGGGTTCGGTCACTGGTGTTGGAGTGGTCCCCTCACCCTCTCTCATCCTACTGGTTTTTTATGCCACTCGTGACCGCCAACTCGGCAATGGACGTCCATGCGAGTTCACGTGCACTGACGGCCCTGAACTCGACATGTGTACTCGTGGGGGGCCATCTACAGCTGACACGTGTCATATTATTTTTGTACTGAACAGTCGTTGAAATTGATAAATTTTAGTAGAAAACAATTAAGTAATTCCTGAATAATAGATTTTAAAATTAAGTAATTCCTTGGAGATTTTATTTAATATTATTCTTAGGTACATTATTCATGAGATTCATAATCGTATATGGTGCAAGGTATATAATGCATCTACATGTGCTAAACCTACTAACTCAACCATGCCCATTCGTGGAGACTAACCAATCAGTCTCTAGCTAGGTTACTACATTCACTTTGGTGACATACACAACTTTGATCCTTGCTACAGCTAGTCACATGGAACTATCAAAGCTCCCTTGATTGAATTGTGCAAAAGGGGGATCAACTTGATAAGTCAAAGTTTTTCTACGTATACAACTAACCTACATCGATTGGTCATGCTCATTAGGCTTTTGACTATCACCCAATAAGACACAAAGTGAAGATCAAACTTAGTTTAACACCAATTCAATAGAGGTAAAATCAATCTCTTAGTCCATAATAACTGTGCACTTGAATCATTAACCATGTGGATTGACACAATATAATCCACCTCTTAGTTCATAGTGGCTATATCTCTAGGCTTTACTTAGGTCATAACAACTACATACTTAGGTCTATAAATCTATTTGCGACATGACTTAAACCAATTTATCATACACAATGTTTACTAGTCTAAGCTTTACTTGACCCTTAATAGTTATATGTCCAAACTTAATCTACTACCTATATACTGAAATATACATACATACAAGTGGTATCGCCTAAACCAACTCTTAGCCCACAACAACTATAGGCCTAAGCCTTAATCTAATGATTATTGCTTGGATCTTCAAAATTTATAAATGATATAACCTAGTCCAACTCTCAACCCATAGATATTATATATAAAGACCTTACTTATTATGCAAAAGCTGCATTATTAGGTATTCAAACATGGATACAATATGGTCTAGACTAAATCTAGAACTACAATACCTTTACACCTAGGCCTTTGCCACAATGACTACACATTTAAGTCCCTCTACCTATGGGTGATATCTCACTTATCAACTTGTAATGGTGATATGCCTATGTCTTATTTGATCTTTTGTAGTCAGTTGTAGTCAGTTGCTGTCACGCCTCGAGACCACATCAAGTCACCTAGCTTCGGAACGCGGCAAACAAGGGACCTGCCAAGTAAGCACAGATCCAGGATACAATATAGATAACAAAGATCATAAGACGACAAAATCAACATGGATAAATACACATCGGACCGGTGCAATAGTCAAAGTCAATAAATATACAAGACCGACATCTTCAGTCAAAGTCAATAGTCATACTGGTCCACGACCAGATAATACAAAACCAACAATAAAACAAACCATCAAAATGGGACAATAACAATAATACATGCCGTGATATAAATAAGACAACACAAGACGGGTGAGCTTCTACCTATATAACTACGGCGCACCAGCAGGAGCTGAGCCCGAACCTGGAGGCAAGGTGAAGGGGGGTTAGCCGGGTGGCAAAGTAGGGATTAACAAGTAATATGATGCATAGCAGAGTACAAAGGAATACCAAATAATATAAGATAACAGCAGTGCAGTACGAGCATATAATACAACTAACAGGTAATGAAAGTACAGCATGCAAGTGCATCAAGCTGAGCCAAGTGTCCCGAAGGAAGCGCACTCAAAGAGTGGTTCCGAACCGTCAGCTCTGTAGTAGGGAACGACTGCCCGTTGACAGTCCGCCAGTGTAGCATCCTACACCCAATGACCCCGAAGCTTCGCCACAGCGATAACTTCGACTGTGACCACCGGAGGCCTGTAGCCACTAGACTTACAATACCAGTGCCATGACTACTACCAATGGCTAAATCCAACGGATCTTGGATGGCGGACACACAGTCAGGCCACTCCATCCGTATCCAAATATAAAAACACACCGACTGTAAAGACAGCCAAAACATATATGTACAACATATAAACTATATCAACCAATATCATACAGCGGAACACAAAATCAGATAGCATATATGCATCATCATGTACCAACAACAGGTATGGAGCACAAAGGCATCGAAAGTAATAATCAAGATTTCTAGCAATAAGAGGATGCCGCAATCTACACATGCGGTTGGCACCGTACAAAGGAGGGAGGTAAGATCCCTACCTGGTCACTGTAGGTATGTGCAAAGAACTAGCCAAATAACCATCCAATATATCCATGCACGTGCAGCCCGAAACCACAGTCGCGTTCGCCGGCGGCGATCGCCGGAACAGCAACTCCGGTGATGGATTGGAGCTTTCCGATAATTGAAATGAAGTCGACGCTGAGAGGAGCTCGGCTATACAGTCAGATCAGCGAATGGGTGTCTGGATCGCCGGAAATAGGCTAGAGAAGTCGGCGGCGCCATCCACGCTCGTCGCCGGAATTGGGGAAGATGGCACTCGAAAACCAACCGGAGAGGGGAGGAAATGCTCGTCGGAGGTGAGGGAGGCCACCAGTGTCGCCGGAGACAAAGGTCATGCCAGATCTAGGGCTTGCGATCACTTCTCGTCGCCGCACACGCGAAAGAAAGGAAGGAGGCTTCGTCCACCGGTTCTAGTTGCGGCCGGAGTTGGGAAGAGGAGATTGGAAGGAGGAATGCACAAGGAGGATGGGAGGAGGTTGTTGTGTTTAATGATGTGAAGAAGCAAGGAAGAAGGGGGAGAAATAAGGGAGAGAAAGGGGGAAGATGGGGTCGGGTAGCGTGGGAGACAGAGGGAGGTGGAGATGGCATGGAATGTGGGGAAGGGATGGGATGCTCGCATCCCATCAAATCATTTCACCCATTTTTTTCCAATATGTTACAATACTACCAACTTATAAGAATTTGCTCCCCAAATTCAAAAGTAACGACAACGTTAATAACGATAACATTAACACAGCGCATGCCGTACATAAACTCATAGCATTCAGGTCTCTCAGGGAACAAATGCGGCCATCTACGCAAGGCCTCATCCTCGCGTTCCCATGTTGCTTCACTTTCTGAATGATTGTTCCATCGGACCTTGATGAGTCGTATCACTTTATTGCGAAGCTGATGTTCTTTGCTGTCTAAGATCTCAATAGGCGTTTCTTGGTACGTGCTATCAGGCATAATCATTGGGAACTGACCTTGTAGGACATGCGATGGATCTCGCATATATTTTCGTAGCATAGACATGTGAAATATATTGTGCACCTACGAGAAGCTTGGGGGTAGAGCTAGCCGGTATGCAATAGCTCCAATGCGTTCTAGTATTTCAAACGGGCCGATATATCGCGGAGCCAATTTACTTGTGTACCCAAACCGAGCTCTTCCTTTTATTGGCGTAACTTTGAGGAACACATGGTCGCCCTCCTCAAATTCGAGTTCACGCTGTCTTCTATCAGCATAACTCTTCTGCCGACTCTGGGCAGTCAATAGCCTTTTCCAGATTAGCTGAACCCTTTTAGCATCAAATTCCAACATTTCAGTGTCGAGCACCTGACTTTCACCAACTTGATCCCACAGCACTGATGATCTACACCGTCTACCGTATAATGCCTTGAACGGTGCCATCTGGATCGCTGAGTGATAGCTGTTATTATAGGCAAACTCAGCTAAATGCAAGTGAACTTCTTAGTTAACCCTAAAGTCTAGGGCACAAGCCCGAAGCATATCTTCCAGGGTTTGGATGGTCCTTTCGGACTGACCATCCGTCTGAGGATGAAAGGCAGTACTAAAGTGCAATTGAGTACCAGCGACCTTTGCAGACTTCCCTAAAATCGAGATGTGAATTTATAATCCCTGTCAAAGATAATGCTGGAAGGGACCCCATGCAGACGTATGATCTCTCGACAATATAATGCAGCCAGCTTATCTACAGCAAATGCCTTCTTCACTAGCAAAAAGTGCGCTGACTTGGTTAGCCGATCCACTATCACCCAAATAGAGTCATGACCCCTTTATGACCTTGGAAGACCTGTCACAAAATCCATGGTGATGTGTTCCCATTTCCACTCTGGAAGGGGAATATTTTGTAACATCCCTAGTGGCTTGCGATGTTCAGCCTTCACCTGTTGGCAAGTCAAACAGCGTGAGACATACTCAGTAATGTCTCGCTTTATGTTTTCCCACTAGTATGTATTTCTCAGATCTCTATACATCTTGGGACCGCCAGGATGCATAACAAATATGGACTTATGGGCTTCTTCCATAATCTCTTGCTTTATGGACTCAGGCACACATATACGATGCACGTACTGGATCACACCCTCGGAGTCCTGTGTAAACTCGGACCTCTTTCCTCTTGCAAGGATTGCCTAGAGGTATTCATGATCCGGTTGATGCTCAATAACTTTTTGTATGAGTTGGGATCCTGCCACCATCGCTGCTAAGCATCCACGCTCTGTTGGACATATGATATCCAAGTTCAACTCGAGTGCATGTCTGGCCAACTCTGTAGGCGTCACTCTCAAGTTCACTATCATCCTTGTGGACTTCCTACTAAGAGCATCAGCAACTACATTAGCCTTCCCTGGATGGTAATTGATTGAGCAGTCATAATCTTTCAAGAACTCCATCCACTGTCTCTGTCTCACATTCAGATCCTTTTGAGAGAATAAATATTTCAAGCTCTTGTGATCGGTGAATATTTCAAAGGTGACACTATAAAGGTAATGTCACCACATCTTCAGAGCAAATATGACTACTGACAGTTCCAAATCATAAATGAGATAATTCTTCTCGTGTCCTTTCAGTTGCCGAGAAGTATATGCAATGGCTATGCTTTCTTGCATTAACACAGCTCCCAAACCATGGTGTGATGCGTTGGTGTAAACCACAAAGTCACCTTCACCGTCGGGATGCACTAAGATTGGCACACTAACAAGTCTTTGCTTTAGCTCTTGGAAGCTACGTTTATAGCTATCGTCCCATTCGAATGCTACTCCTTTCTTTGTTAATTGAGTCAGAGGGGCTGAAATTCTAGAAAAATTCTCTACAAACTTCCTATAATAACCAGCTAGCCCAAGGAAGCTTCTGACTTCATAGACTGTAGTCGGGCTTTCCCACTCGGCTATAGCACGAATCTTCTCTAGGTCTACTGAAATCCCACTGTATGAGATAACATGACCAAGGTATGTCACTTCGCCAAGCCAAAATGCACATTTACTGTACTTGGCATATAACTTTTCCTTCCGTAGAGTGCATAATACCAGGTGCAAGTGGTTCTTGTGTTCATTATTATTCTGAGAATAGATCAAGATATCATTGATGAACACCACCACAAATTTATCTAGATAGTCGTTGAATACCCAGTTCATAAGATCCATGAACATAGCTGGTGCATTGGTTAGTCCGAACGGCATGACTAGAAATTCATAATGGCCGTAGCGCATTAGAAATGCCGATTTTGGAACATCTTCATCTCGGATCCTCAGCTGATAATATCCCGACCTCAGATCAATCTTAGAGAACATAGTAGAACCCCTAAGCTGATCAACAGGTCATCAAAACGAGGTAGAGGATATTTATTCTTTACAGTGACTGCATTGAGTTGCCGATAATCTATGCATAACTGGAAGGATCCGTCTTTCTTCTTGACAAAGAGTACAGGGGCACCTTAGGGGGATGTGCTGGGTCTACTAAATCCATTGTCCAACAGGTCTTGTAGCTGCCCCTTTAACTCTTCCAACTCTCTCAGTGTCATTCTATAGGGTGCTTTTGAAATAGGCCCAGTGCTAGGCTGGAGCTCAATAGCAAATTCAACCTGCAGTCGCGGAGGCAAACCGGGCAAATCGTCAGAAAAGACATCCATATATCTTCTGACAACAGGTACTTGCTCAATCAGACGCAAGGACTGCTCTTTAAATTCTATGATAGACATCAGGTATCCATGACATCCCTCACGTAACATCTTCTTGGCTTTCATTGTAGAAATAATAGGAGTGACTTGCCCCGTTACTCCTGCAAACGCATACGCGGTTGACTCTGGCGTACCGAAGATCACCTGGCTATTATAGTAGTCTACGAATGCCCGATTGGCTTTGAGCCAGTTCATACTGAGAATGACTTCAAAATCGAAGAAGTCCAGGAGCATTAAGTCAGCATACATGACATCCCCGAAATCCAGTGGACACCGTTTCAGTTCTAGGGGTGACTGTAACACACCACCACCAGGCGTATACACAGTCATATCATATTGTGCCAATGTAGGTTCACGATCCAACTTGTCATACGACATAAAAGAATAGGAACTCCCAGTATCAAATAAAAGGCATGCTGGTATACTGTAAATAGAGATAATACCTCGCAGCACAGAGTCTGATTGGCATTGAGCATCCTCTTCAGATAATGCATAGGCATGTCCAGAGGAAGGAACTTGTCCATGTCTGCCCCGATATCCCTGGTGAGGAGGTCGGCAAGGATTTTGCTGTGGCCTCTGTGCAGACCCTTGCGAACTCTACGCCTGCTTGCCTTTGTGGGGGCATTTGCTCTGGTAGTGCCCCATCTCATTGCAGTGATAGCATTGAACCGAATTCAGGGGACATGACCTGACAATGTGTCCAGGTTCACCGCATTGATAGCAAGTCCCACGAGGAGTGGTTGGGGGAGAGCTAAAACTAGGGGGCGATGTCGGAGTTGGACCCCGGTACATGCTGCAGGGAGCCCAAGATTTTTGCCCGGGTTGAATGTTCTGGCGGCGAGACCTAGACGCCAGTGGACTTCCTGGGGTGAAAAATCCCAGTCCCCAAGAATCCTGCTGTGTAGGGGCCTTGCTGCGATGCTGAGCATCACGTTCTTGTGCTTCATGGAGGACATCTTGCCCACGAATGCTCATCTGTCGGGCAGTCTCCAAAACCTCTGCAAAATTGGTAGGCGGAATTATGCACACCAGAATATGAAGCTGCGCGTCCAGGCCCTCGATAAAGTGGTCAGAGTGAGCTCTCTGTTGGTGTATATGCCCTAGGACCTAGTTTTGGTCCATCTTTGTACTACTTGACATTGATACTTTTATATCATTCTAGTATTGTCATTATCGTTGTTTGTCTACATCTGCGATTATGTACTTACATGATAATGTCCCTGGAGACAGATTGGATCTGTGCTCAAATGATTATCTCCAGTTGATGTACCTGAGTGGATATGGGACAACTCTAGTACTTGTTGTTGGTGTATATGCCCTAGGACCTAGTTTTGGTCAATCTTTGTACTACTTAACTCTGATATTTATATATCTTTCTGGCATTGTCATTATCGTTGTTTGTCTACATCTGCGATTATGTACTTACATGATAATGTCCCTAGTGACAGATTGGATCTGTGCTCAAATGATTGTCCCCAGTCGATGTACCTGAGTGGATATGGGACAGCTCTGATACTTGTGAGACTGGCATATGGGTTGTTTAGGCACGAGGTGCTAACGCAGACATATGGGTATATCAATGATAGATATATTGGATAGACCCGCTGTGAGGCAATGACATGGTGTCATGAGTTATCCTCACAAGTGACAGGAGATGCATTGATCCCTTGACTTGAGGTCATTGGCCATTTTATATGGTTAGAGATATGCTTTGATACAACGTAACACCTCGCCGTAGTTGGGAGGCAATAACGGTTGTCATTGAGCATGTCACGACCCATATGAGAAGGTCAATGGATAGACAGAGGATTTGCCCATTCCTGAGGGAAGCTTGATATCCATGGAGCTCCTCTATGGTTCTATGACTGAAAGTGTATGGTCATACCCAGGTGAGAACCTGATTTAGTCATAGCCATGTGATTGGGTAAAAACAAGTGGTGACACACTTGTCGAATCGGATATCAGTTTGGCAAAGAGACTATAGTGCATCTGTACCTAGTCGCGATGATGGGGATGTCGATGTCGATATCCATTCCAATGACCTGGGTAGCAGCGATGCACTGCTAGGTGCCACTCACTGCTTGTGGTGACCTTTGGTCAGCATTGCCAACGTCAGAGGAACCTACAGGGTTGCACACCTTGATACTCGAGTTCTCGTATTGATCGGGAAGCCTTATGATCGAGTTATTGGATAGCTCTGATCGATTTGGGAGATTTCATCAGTGCCAATGGGCCTGATGAGATGGAGGATAGTTATTGGAGCTAAACTTCATTTTTGGCAGGTTGACCCGTATTTGACCATGGTTGGTCACATGTGGATTATGGTTGCATTGGATTGGATCCAATTGCTTAATCAGCCAATGCAATGAAGTTTGGGCTTGCTCATTATCCAATGAGGCCCAATAACAAGTTGTCATGAAGCAACAATGGGCTAAAAGGGTATAATGGAGAGAAAAGCCAGCCCCATTGGCGCCAAGGGCATAATGGGGTGAGCTTGGCGCAATTTGCTTCCTTTGGAAGGAATTGGCGCCTCCCCCTTCATACTTGGATGGAAAGCTTGCCTCTAAGGCAAGGCTTGGGACATCTAATGCATGGTAGGCTTATATGGTAAGTCTTGGGTAATTGCAAGGAGTTTATGGAAAAGTCTTGGAGACTTTCCAAAGCCATAAACCCTAATTGCAACCAAACCCTAAACCCTAGCCGCCCCCTCTTGATTGTTTGTGCCTCCACCTGTTTCTCTTGGCCGCCCCTTGCTTCTATATATTGGAAGGATGCGTGAGCTCCTTCATGCATTATTCAAGAGGCGTGAGCACACCAAGGGGCGAGAGCAAGAAGCAAGAGGCGCAACCTACTTCCATCACCATTGCCACAAGTCTTCTACCTCTTCTCCTTCTTCTCTTGGTGCAAGGAGAGCTTGAGGTTGGTGGCATCATCTCCCTTCTTCTTCTTCATTGGTGCAAGAACCTTGGAGGTGGCACAAGGCTTGAAGATTGAACCGCAAGGCTTGGATCTTCTTCCCGACGCTAGCACCGGGCGAGGAAGAAGAGGACTCGAGGGATCCGTGTGTGTGAGACTGCAGAGGGCGCACGCTTGGGCGCCTACCTCGACATCGGCCTCATCTCCCTTTAAGGTATTTTCTATCTCATCGTGTCGACTCTCTCGCTTGACGATCTTCACTGGGTTTTTGGGACTGGCCTGTTTCGGGGATTTTATTCCACTGTGCAATGTATTTGAAATGTCTATGACTCTAAAAAAATGTGAAATATCCCCAGGGTATCTCAACACTTGTGAGACTGGTATATGGGCTGGTTAGGCACGAAGTGCTAACGCAGACATATGAGTATATCAGTGGTGGATATACTGGATAGACCCGCTGTGAGGCAATGACTTGGTGTCATGAGTTATCCTTACAAGTGACAGGAGATGCATTGATCCCTTGACTTGAGGTCATTGACTATTCTATATGGTTAGGGATATGCTTTGATACAACCTAACACTTACCGTAGTTGGGAGGTCATAACGGTTGTCATTGAGCATGTGACGACCCATATAAGAAGGTCAATGGACAGACAGAGGATTTGCCCCTTCCTGAGAGAAGCTTGATATCCATGGAGCTCCTCTATGGTTCTATGACTGAAAGTGTATGGCCATACCTTGGTGAGAACCTGATTTAGTCATAGCCATGTGATTGGGTGAAAACAAGTGGTGACACACTTGTCTAATCAGATGTCAGTTCGACAAAGAGACTGTAATGCATTTGTACCTGGGTAGCAGCGATGCACTGCTAGGTGTCATTCACTGCTTGTGGTGACCTTTGGTCAGCACTGTCAGCGTCAGAGGAACCTACAGGGTCGCACACCTTGATACTCGAGTTCTCGTATTGATCGGGAAGCCTTATGATCGAGTTATTGGATAACTCGGATCTATTTAGGAGAATTCATCAACGCCAATGGGCCTGATGAGATGGAAGAATATTATTGGAGCCAAACTTTATTTTTGGCAGGTTGACTCGTATTTGACCATAGTTGGTCACATATGGATTAGGGTTACATTGGATTGGATCCAATGGCTTAATCAACCCATACAATGAAGTTTTGGCTTGCTCATTACCCAATAAGGCCCAATAACAAGTTGTCATGAAGAGGTAATTGACTAAAAGGGTATAATGGGGAGAAGTCTCACCCCATTGGCGCCTAGGGGCATAATGGGGTGAGGGAGGTGCCTTTTGCTTCATTAGGAAGCATTATGCGCCTAGCCCTTCAACCTTTGATTGTATGATTGCCTCTAAAGCATGTCTTGGGGTAGATATGGCAAATATGGATAGGTTGAATGAGGTTTATGGTAAAGTCTTTCGAGAATTTCTTTATCTCAAACCCTAATTGTCAACCCCTTATCCTAGCCGCCCACTTGTCATGATCTAAGCCTATCCCAAACCACCTCTTGCTCTTATAAAAGAGACCCTTGTCGCCCCCTCTTGAGATACTACTTCTTGAAGACGTGAGCAAGGGCAAGGGGGTGAGAACAACAAGGGTGGCACATCCTTCTTCCATCAAGTGGCCGCAAGCTTCTTCCCTTCTTCCTCTTCCTTTGGTCCAAGGGAAGTAAGGGCTTGGTGGCGTCATCTCTTCTCCTATCTTCTTCATCATTGGAGCACATCCTTGGAGGTGGCGCAAGGCTTGAAGAAGGTGAACCTAAGGCTTGGGTTTTCTTCCCGAGGCTAGCACTAGGGGAGGAAGAAGAGAGCTCGAGGCATCCGTGTGTGTGAGACTGCGGAGGGCGAACACTTGGGCGCCTACCTCGACATCAACCTCGTCGCTTGCTCTAGGTACTTTCTATCACATCGTGTCGACCCCCTCGCTTGATGATCTTCATTGAGTTTTTGGGACTGGCTTTTTTCGGGGATATTCTTCCGCTGTGCAATGTATTATGTAATGTCTATCTCTGAAAAATTGTAAAATATCCCCGGGGTTTCCCAACAGTGGTATCAGAGCGACTTGCGAGCCTTAAACGATGTTTTTCATGCTTTTCCATGCTCACATGCCATATTTCAATTTTCGCAAATTGCATATCAATATGGGTTTCTTGTTCCTATCCTCTAATCAATCTCTTATTGGATTTTTGGATTATTTTTGTGATTGATTTAAGATCAAAAGACACACATAGTTTTGTCAGGTAGGACGGGCATTGTGTCTTCGGACTGGCCGGGTCTCTTGATCTGACAAAAATTGCCAGCTAATAGGGTCTTTAAATTCTTCATAAAAATTAATTGCAAAATAACCAAAAGATTTGTGATAAGAAGATGAGGAAAAGAGACTTGTTTTATAAAAAAGTAAAATTTTAGATTTTATGTTTTTCATGAGCATGTAGAATTGCATGTGTAAGTGCCTTGTTTGCGCATGATGTTGTGGTCATGAGTCAAGCCCCTTTTGCATGCATGTGATGTATCCTTGTGAGGCCTGCATGCCGCTTTTCTTTTTTGCTTTTAACTAAGATGAAGATTAGGGGCGTATCTACTTGGAGCATGGCGCATGCTTGCTTGGTTGTGCATCTTGAATAGTGGCGCAACAAGCACTCTTGCTTAGCTTGGTGGCGCATCAAACTCCTTGGATGTGGCACAAGATGCATTGGCCGAGCTCTTGAGCTTGAGAGCTATACATCTTGTGCTTGCAAGGTGGCGCACCTTGCTTGGACGAAGTCCTATGGCATTGGCCGAACCATGGAGTATGCTTCTAGGGTTTCCCTAAAAGTACCTCTAGGGTTTGTGAGCTTAACCATGGTGAGGAGGACTTTGAAGCCAACCTTGAAGATCAAGCTAGAGGTTAACTAGGTTAGGTCTTGTTTTGGGGCTTGAGTCTTAGGTCAAGAGTTGAACCTCCTTTTGGCATGGGTTGGTTCAATGTCTTGAATAGGCTATGATCACATCATCCCTTTACTGCTTTCATTATTTGTTAAAGCTAAAAGCATGCCTGTGATGTTTTATCGTTATGTTATCACTATAGGATTGCATGCCTGTAATGTTAGACATAAGATAAAACTAAGATGATGAGACTTTAAAAACCCTCATTCAAAATATCAAGTCTAGTAGCCTTCTAATGCGTAGCCCTCATCAAGCTATCGATCAGTGGTATTGTGAACTGTTTCCCACCCTCGTGGGACACACCTACTTATCTTTAGAAGGTGAGTGGTGGCAATGGTTTCCCCAGTCCATTTTAACCGGGCGCGCCTTCTCAAGGAAACTCGTTGGCCCTAGGCATAACGATTAGGAATGGACTTGACTAACATGATGAAACTCTAGAGGCATCATTGAGAGGTTAGGGTTTCATGCTATATCCAGCCCTCGCTAGACATGAAATGCCTAGACAGTCTCAATAAGGGGAGTTGCTTGGAGCAATTGGCCGGCGTGCCCACCTTAGGAAGCATGGGTCACTTTGTGCATCTCATTCCACCCTCGTGGGACGCGAAGCCTCATGTGGAATAAGAATAAGGATCCCATCTCACTAAGAAATCTTAAATTTCCTGATTGACTTTGTGGGTTGTTAATTCGATTAAAATAGGGGGAGCCATAGTCATTTGAAACAAGTCCAGTTTAAATGACTTCAAGTAGTAATAATTTGTTGTTTCTTGGTTGTTGTAGAACAATGGCTATGAACACTGACGGATTGACACTGCGATCCCTTTCAGACAAGGATAAGTTGGTTGGATCCAACTTCATGGACTGGCATTGGAACTTGAGGATAGCCCTCAAGCTCGAGAAGAAGCTGTATGTCCTTGAGCAGCCTCTTCCTGCGACTCCTGCGCCTAATGCCCGAGCAGCAGATAGGGATGCTTTTAGAAAGCATCAGGATGACTCTTTGGAGGTAGCATGTCTCATGCTAGCCACTATGACACCTGAACTTCAGGTGCAATATGAGGAGCAGAACGCTTTTCAAATGATCACTCATTTGAAATTGATGTTCGAGGCTCAGGCTAGAACTGAGAGATATGACACTACTAAAGTAGTCTTTCGTTGCAAGTTATCTGAAAGTGCACCAGTGAGACCCCATGTTCTCAAGTTGATTGGGAATGTGGATCATCTCAGGAGACTGGGACACACCATAGACAATGAGCTGGTTGTGGATCTTATTCTGCAGTCCCAACCCCCTAGCTTCAGTCCATTTATTATAAACTTCAACATGAACCGGATTGAATGCACTAGGGAGGAACTACTGAATATGCTCCAAACAGCCGAGCGTGAGATGGGTAAGACCAAACCCAATTCTGTTCTTTTGGTCCCTGCGACCAAAAAGATAAAGAAGAAGGGAAAGGCACGTGCTAAGGGCAGTGCTAAAGATCCTACCAAAGCACTGAAGAAAAGGGCAAAGAAGTCAAAGGACCAGAGGTGCTTCCACTGTGGCGAGCAGGGCCACTGGAGAAGGGATTGCAAATAACTTTAGAATGAGGAGAAGAAAGGCTTGGCCTTAACTTCTAGCTCAGGTATTTATGTTACTGAAGTCAACCTTTCTACTTCTATATAATGGGTATTGGATACCGCATGCGGAGCTCATATTTGTACAAATATGCAGGGGCTTAAGAAGAGTAGATCGGTACGGGCTGGAGAGATTGATCTACGAGTAGGAAACGGAGCACAAGTTGCTGCTGTTGCTGTAGTAGTTTTGACACTCTCGCTCCCTTCAGGACTTCAATTAGAACTAGAGAATTGCTATCATGTACCTTCGTTAACCAAAAACATTATATACATTCCTTGCTTAGTAAGGAAAGGTTTTATATTTGAAATAAAGGAGAACTCCAGTTCTCTTTCATTTGCAAATATGTTTTATGGGAAGGGTATGTTGTGCAATGGTTTATATATCTTGGACATGAATAGTTCTATTTGTAACGTAAACAACAAAAGAACCAAACTGAGTGGTTCAATTGATGCCTTCCTATGGCATTGTCGATTGGCCCATATAAACAAGAATCGCATTCAACAACTCTATGCAAATGGATTGTTAGATTCAAGTTCTTGGAGGAATTTGACACATGTCAGCCTTGTTTAATAGGGAAAATGACAAAGACACCCTTCACCAAAACTGGTGAGAGGGCACAAGGTTTGTTGGATCTCATACATACTGATGTGTGTGGGTCATTCAATAAACAAGCCAGAGGAGGACATAACTACTTCATTACTTTTACTGATGACTTCAGTAGATATGGTTATGTCTACCTAATGAGACATAAATCTGAATCCTTTGAGAAATTCAAGGAGTTCAAAAATGAAGTAGAGAACCAGCTTAGAAGATCCATCAAAGCTCTTCAATCTGATCAAGGTGGAGAGTACCTGAGCGGTGAGTGCTTTGACTATCTTAGGGAGTGTGGGATCATATCTCAACTCACTCCTCCTGGAACACCTCAATGGAATGGTGTGTTTGAGAAGAGAAATCGAACTTTGTTGGACATGGTTTGGTCCATGATGAGTCATGCAACTCTACCACACTCATTCTGGGGTTTTGCACTTAAGACAGCTTCTCTCATACTGAATAACGTTCCATCTAAGAGTGTCTCAAAGATTCCATACGAGGTATGGAGTGGGAGATGCCCTAATCTCTCCTTTATCAAGATCTGGGTATGTGAGGCTTATGTCAAATGTCAGGATTCTAGCAAGCTAGAACCTAGATATGATAAATGTATTTTTGTGGGGTATCCCAGGGAAACTAAGGGATACTACTTCTATGTTCCCAACGAGAACAAAGTTTTGTTGCTCGGGTTGCTGTCTTTCTAGAGAAAGAATTTCTCATGAAAGAAGTAAGTGGGAGCAAGTTTGACTTGGACGAGGTCCAAGTGCAACCACAATAGAGAGAGATGGAACCTGAGCCACCTGCACCGGTTGCTAGGTAGCCTGAGGCTCAAACACAGATCCCACGTAGGTCTGGGAGGATTCGTCGTGCACCTAAGAGGTATGGGTCGCTGCCGACCCAGCACGACGGGATCTTCATCATTGAAGATGAGCCCAAGACCTATGATGAGGCAGTCAGTGGACCGGACTAGGAGAGATGGCTTGAAGTCATGCGATCCGAGATGGATTCCATATCGGCTAACCAAGTCTGGGATTTGGTTGAGTTGCCTAATGGGGTAAAACCCATAGGGTGTAAATGGGTTTTCAAGAGGAAGACAGACATGGATGACAACATAGTTACCTATAAAGGTAGACTAGTGGCTAAGGGATACAAACAAGTCCACGGGGTGGACTATGATGAAACCTTCTCGCCGATTGCCATGATCAAATAGATTCAGATTCTGCTTGCTATAGCTGCATATCATGACTATGAGAAATGACAGATGGATGTGAAGACAGCGTTCCTTAACAGGAAGTTGACTGAGGATGTGTACATGACACAACCTGATGGCTTCATCCATCCTGCAGATGCCAGTAAGGTCTGCAGACTTAAGAAATCCATTTATGGATTAAAGCAAGCATCTCAAAGTTGGAATCTTCGGTTTGATGAAGCTGTGAGAGATTATGGCATTGTCAAAAGCAAAGACGTTGCCTGTGTATACAGAAAATTCAGTGGGAGCTTGGTGATTTTTCTGGTCTTGTATGTCGATGACATACTGCTCATCGGAAATGACATCCCTAGTCTTCAAGCTATGAAGACATGGTTGGGGAAGTGTTTCGAGATGAAAGACTTAGGGGAGGCTGCCTATATCCTAGGCGTGAGGATCTACCGGGATAGATCCAAGAGGCTCCTGGCCCTTAGTTAGAGTACCTACATTGAAAAGGTCCTAGAGAGGTTCAACTTGGAGTAATCCAAGAAGGGATACCTTCCAATAAGACATGGCCTTACTCTCTCAAAGAGCTAGTGTCCCACCATAAAGGCTGAGAGGGATGAAATGAGTCGAGTTCCCTATGCTTCGGCAGTTGGATCGATCATGTATGCAATGTTGTGTACTAGACCAGATGTGGCTTATGCTATGAGCATAACCAGCCGATACCAATCCAATCCAGGTCTGCAGCACTGGGTGGCTGTAAAGAACATCCTTAAGTATCTAAGAAGAACTAAGGATCTGTTCTTGGTCTACGGGGGACAGGAAGAGCTCAGTGTTCAGGGCTACACTGATGCGTCATTCCAGTCTGACCCTAACGACTTTAGATCGCAGGCCGGCTATGTGTTCAAATTAAATGGAGGAGCTGTTTGCTGGAAAAGCTTCAAGCAGTCCACCATAGTTGATTCTACAACAGAGGCCGAGTATGTTGCTGCTTCTAAGGCAGCCAAAGAAGTTGTTTGGATAAGGAAGTTCATATCTGATCTTCAGGTGGTTCCAACTGCTGTGGATCCCATTGAGCTCTATTGTGACAACAATGGAGCCATTGCACAGGCAAAGGAACCATGGTCTCATCAAAGATCCAAACACATACTCAGGAGATTTCACCTGATCAGAGAAATTATTGATCGAGGTGATGTCAAGATTAGCAGAGTTGATACAGAGAACAATCTAGCAGATCCACTGACCAAGGCTTTGGCGCAGTAGAAGCATGATGGTCACGCTAGAGATATGGGGTTGAGATTCCTCAACCTCTAGGTCTTAGTGCAAGTGGGAGATTGTTGGTGTATATGCTCTAGGACCTAGTTTTGGTCCATCTTTGTACTACTTGACTTTAATACTTTTATATCATTCTGGCATTGTTGGGATTCTGACTTCATAGATTGTAGTCGGGCTTTCCAACTCGGCTACAGCACGAATCTTCTCTAGGTCTACTGAAATCCCACTATCTAAGATAACATGACCAAGGTATGTCACTTCACCAAGCCAAAATGCACATTTGCTGTACTTGGCATATAACTTTTCTTTCCGTAGAGTGCGCAATACCAGGTGCAAGTGGTTCTTGTGTTCATTATTATTCTGAGAATAGATCAAGATATCATTGATGAACACCACCATAAATTTATCTAGATAGTCACTGAATACCCGGTTCATAAGATCCATGAACGCAGCTGGTGCATTGGTTAGTCCGAACGACATGACTAGGAATTCATAATGGCCATAGTGCGTTCGAAATGCCGATTTTGGAACATGTTCATCTCGGATCCTCAGCTGATAATATCCCGACCTCAGATCAATCTTAGAGAACACAGTAGAACCCCTAAGCTGATCAAACAGGTCATCAATACGAGGCAGAGGATATTTATTCTTTACAGTGACTGCATTGAGTTACCGATAATCTACGCATAACCAGAAGGATCTGTCTTTCTTCTTGACAAGAGTACAGGGGCACCCTAGGGGGATGTGCTGGGTCTGATAAATCCCTTATCCAATAGGTCTTATAGCTGCCCCTTTAACTCTTCCAACTCTCTTGGTGCCATTCTATAGGTGCTTTTAAAATAGGCCCAGTGCTAGGCTGGAGCTCAATAGCAAATTCAACTTGCCGTCGCGGAGGCAAACCTAGCAAATCGTCAGGAAAGACACCCATATATCTTCTGACAACAGGCACTTACTCAATCGAACGCAAGGACTGCTCTTTAATTTCTGTGATAGACATCAGGTATCCATGACATCCCTCACATAACATCTTCTTGGCTTTCATTGCAGAAATAATAGGAGCAACTTGCCCCGTTACTCCTGCAAACGCATACGCGGTTAACTCTAGCGTACCGAAGATCACCTGACTATTATAGTAGTCTACGAATGCCTGATTGGCTTTGAACCAGTTCATGTTGAGAATGACCTCAAAATCGGAGAAGTCCAAGAGCATTAAGTCAGCATACATGACGACATCCCCGAAATCTAGTGGACACCGTTTCAGTTCTAGGTGTGACCGTAACACACCACCACCAGGCGTATACACAGTCATATCATATTGTGCCAATGTAGGTTCATGATCCAACTTCTTAGCAAAGTCATAAGACATAAAAGAATAAGAACTCCCAGTATCAATTAAAAGGCATGCTGGTATACTGTAAATAGAGATAATACCTCGCAGCACGGAGTCTAATTGGCATTGAGCATCCTCTTCAGATAACGCATAGGCATGTCCAGAGGTAGGAACTGTTGGGAATCCCCGGGCTATTTAAAATGAAAATAGCAGAAGTGAGCCTGAAATGAGATTCCTAATTCAACAATAAGGACCGTCTTACGAAGAATACAAAGGATGTGATAGGGGTATACCTCACTTAGCAGTTTGATGCTGGCGATGACTGAGACGCGCAAAAGCCCGTCCTCTACAATCGAGCACACACGGATTGCCTCGAGACTCCTTTGCTCCGCGCACGTGCTAGCATCGGGAGAAGAGATCCACGCCTCAAACGTCTTCTCTAATTGCGCCAATCATGAAGACCACGCGCCAAGGAGGAGGGGAAGCGTTGGCGACAAGGAGTGGGCAGCACTACAACTTGTCCCAACCTTGATGCAAAAAATACTTTCTTATCATCGTCACCTACAAGACCCTCACGCCAAGTAGCAGAGGGGAGGCGACAACAGGAGATGAGAAAAGAGACTGGTGCAAAAAATCTCCCAAGAGAGCCTCTCTATTTATAATAGAAGCGCCAGCTCCTCTTTGGAGATTTTTCCCATGCGGGACTATGTTTAGGCACCACCCCTGGGTCTCAGGTTCGAGACTCACCAAGCAAAATGCGCCTATACATTTTAATTAACCAAGAGAAAAATTCTCTTGTCAATTAATGACTTTATTTGTCTTGGGTTCGAGACTCACCAAGCAAAATATGCCTATACATTTTAATTAACCAAGAAAAAATTCTCTTATCAATTAATGACTTTATTTTATTCATGTGACTAAAGTGTCAAGCCTAAACTTGCACTAAGACCCTTGTTTGACTCATTTTGACAACTCAAGTCAATAGAGGTCAAACGTGGTCCACTAGAGTTAACTAGTGGTCAAACATGAACAAATAAAGTCTCATCTCCTCATAAGAAATCCCATAGCATCAGCTTCCCAAAATGATCCGAATTATACAATGATTCGATCAGAGGCTAACCGATCAATACAGAGTCTCTTGCGTCTAGGTGTGTGACACTGTAGGTCCCTCTGACGTTGGCAGTGATGACCTAATCATCACAAGCGGTGAGTGGCACCTAGTAGTACATCACCACTACTCAAGTCATCGGAATAAATGTCGCCATCGACAACCTTAAAACTGTGATAAGGTATAAGAGTATCCATGTCCATTTGCCAGGCTGATCGTCCAAGTTGGACAAGCGTGTCACTCATGTTTATTCCAACGACGATGGTCATGACTAAATCAGGCTAAACTTGGGTGTGACCACACGCTTTCAGTCATGCACCATCTAGGGGCCCATGGACATCAAGCTTCCCTGTAGGGAAGGGGCAAATCCTCTATCTACTATGGTACTCGACTCGGGACATAAGCAAATCCTATATCTCCCTTGACATACCCTTATGCCTGCGTTAAGCAACCCGTGCTAACCAGCGCATAAATGAGTCTCACCCGCACCACAGTTGTCCCCTATCTACTATGATACTCGACTCGGGACATAAGCAAACTGAGATAGTAATATCTCGAGGGACATCATCATGTAAACATACACATGCGCAGATGTATAATAAATTATGACAACGACAATGTCAGGATATCTATAAATATCAATGTATGCAATATATATGTCTAGACCAAAACATAGGTCTTAGGGCATAACACTAACAATCTCCCACTTGCACTCAGACCTTATTGTTGAGGTACCTTAACCCCATGTCTCGAGTATGACCATCATGCTTCTGCTGTGCCAAAGCCTTGATCAGTGGGTCTGCTAGATTGTTCTCTATGTCAACTCTGCATATCTTCACGTCACCTCTGTCTATGATCTCCCGGATCAGGTGAAAGCGTCTGAGTATGTGTTTGGATCGCTGATGTGATCTTGGTTCTTTGGCCTGCGTGATCGCACCATTGTTATCACAAAGGAGTACAATGGGATCAGCAGCACTAGGAACAACTTGAAGTTCAGAAATGAACTTCTTGATCCAAACAGCTTCTTTGGCTGCCTTAGAAGCCGCAACATACTCTGCTTCAGTTGTAGAGTCTGCCACTGTGGATTGCTTGAAGCTCTTCCAGCATACAACACCTCCATTTAGCAAGAACACATAGCCAGACTGTGATTTGAAGTCATCTGGGTCTGATTGGAAGGAAGCATCTGTATAACCTTGGATACATAGATCTTCTTATCCACCATAGACTAAGAATAAATCTTTCGTCTTCCTCAGATACTTCAAAATTTTTTTCACGGCTGTCCAATGCTGGACACTGGGGTTAGACTGGTATCTATGGGTTATGCTCACTGCATAAGCCACGTTTGGTCTCGTACATAACATGGCATACATGAGGGATCCCACTGCAAATGCATAAGGGACTCAACTCATCTCCTCTTTCTCAGCCTGTGTAGAGGGACATTGGCTCTTGGAAAGAGTAATGCCATGCCTAATGGGAAGGTAACCCTTCTTGGACTTCTCCAAGTGAAACCTTTGCAGCACTTTGTCTATGTACGTGCTCTGACTCAGGGCAAGGAGTTTCTTGGATCTATTTCGGTAAATCCTCACACCTAGAATGTAGGCAGCCCCCCCCCCTAAGTCTTTCATCTCGAAACACTTCCCCAACCATGTTTTCACAGCGTGAAGGGTAGGGACATCGTTCCCGATGAGCAGTATGTCATCGACATACAAGACCAGAAATGTGACCAAGATCCCACTGATTTTCTTGTACACACAGGCATCATCTTCATTCTTGAGGAAGCCATAATCTCTCACAGCTTCGTCAAAATGAATATTCCAACTTCGAGAGGCTTGCTTTAATCCATAGATGGATCTTTTCAGTTTGTATACTTTATGAGCATTGGCTGGGTGAACGAACCCTTCAGGCTGTGTCATAAACACATCATCTGACAGGTTTCCATTAAGGAAAGCTGTCTTCACGTCCATTTGCCAGATCTCATAGTCATAGTAGGCAGCTAAAGCAAGCATGATCCGAATGGATTTAAACATGGCAACTGGCGAAAAAGTTTCATCATAGTCCACCCCGTGGACCTGCCTGAAACCTTTGGCCACTACTCTACCTTTATAGGTAACCACATTGCCATCCATGTCTGTCTTCTTTTTGAAGACCCATTTACACCCTATGGGTTTTTCCCCATTAGGCAGTTCAACCAAGTCCCAAACCTGGTTAGCAGACATAGAATCTATCTTGGACCTCATGACCTCCAGCCATCTCTCGGAGTCTGGTCCAGTGACCGCTTCCTCATAAGTCTTAGGTTCATCCTCAATAATGAGAATGTCGTCGTGTTGAGTTAGCAGCGACCCATACCTGTCAGGTGCTTGACGTACCCTCTTAGACCTACGTGGAGCCTATGCCTGAGCCTCAGGTTGGGCCACAACCTGTGCAGGTGGCTCAGGTTCCATCTCAACCTCTGTCTTGTGGATGATCTTGGATTTTGTCCAAATCAAAACTTCTCCCACTGGCTTCTTTCAAGATAAATTCTTCCTCAAGAAAGACAGCACCACGGGCGACAAAAACTTTGTCCTCAGTGGGATTATAGAACTTGTATCCTCTGGTTTCCCTAGGATACCCCACAAACACGCATTTATCTGACCTGGGCTCTAGCTTGCTAGAATTTTGACGCTTAACAAAAGCTTCGCATCCCCAGATCCTCATAAATGTGAGGTTAAGTCATCTCTCAGTCCACAGCTCATGCGGAGTCACAAGGACACTCTTAGACGGAACGCTATTCAGTGTGAAGGAGGCTGTCTCTAAAGCACGTCCCTAGAAATACGGAGGTAGAGTTGCATGACTCATCATACATCGGACCATGTCTCGCAGAGTCCAATTCCGCTTCTTAGACACTCCATTCCACTGGGGTGTCCCGGGAGGGGTGAGCTGTGAGAGAATCTCACACTTTTTCAGATAGTCAGTAAACTCATGGCTCAGGTACTCTCCACCTCGATCAGAGCGAAGAGCCTTTATGGATCACCCAAGCTGGTTCTCTACTTCAGTCTTGAACTTCTTGAATTTCTCTAAGGATTCAGACTTATGTCTCATAAGGTAGACATATCCATATCTACTGAAATCAACAGTAAATGTGATGAAGTATACAAACCTACCTCTGGCTTGTTTGTTGAATGGTCCACACGTCGCTGTGTATGAGATCCAACAAACCTTTGGCCCTTTCACCTATCTTGGTGAATGGCGCCTTTGCCATTTTGCCCAATAAACAAGGCTCGCACGTGTCAAACTCCTCAAAGGGGCTTGAATCCAAGGATCCATTTACATGAAGTCGTTGAATGCGATTCTTATTTATGTGCCCTAAACGACAGTGCCAAAGATAAGTGTTGTTGAAACCACTTAGCTTAATCCTCTTAGCATTTATGTTGCACATAGAACTTTGTATATCCAAGACATACAAGCCATTGCATAGAGTACCAGAACCATAGAACATGTCTGCCAATGAAAAAGAACATTTGTTCTCTTTGATTGCAAAACTGAATCCTTTCCTCACCAGGGCAGGAATGGATATAATGTTCTTGGTAATCGATGGTACATAGTAACAATGGTCGAGTTCTAGTTGAAGTCCCAACGGTAGCGAGAGAGTGAGGTCTCCCACGGTCACAGCCGCAACCTGTGCGCCGTTACTGACTCGAAGATCAATCTCTCCTTGTCGCACTGTCCTACTTCGTTTGAGCCCTGCATACTTGTACAAATATGCGCTCCACATGCGGTATCAAGTACCCATGTGTTTGAAGTAGACAAGTTGACTTCAACCACACAAATGCTAGAGCCTGAAGACGAAGGAGTCACCCTTCTCTTCACCTCTTTCTGGTGTTGCCTTTTTACATTGCTCGAGCTTGGGGTCACCCCTCAAGTTTCGACACCAGTCCAACTTGTCCTCCCAAAGGACAGATCACAGTTTTAATCCGCTATTGTTCATAGACGTGATCTACAACAACAGACATGCAGATTAGTACCACATTTCAATTATTTAATCTGGACTTGAAATAAATGATTGTTTCTCACTATTTTAGCAGGTTGACAACCCTCTCATGTCAATCTGGGAAACCACAGAATTTCCAAAGTGAGATGAGATCCTTGTTCCTCACACGGCCTCATGTCCCGCGGGGGTGGGATGTACTGCACGAGGTGACACATGTATCTCAAGGTAGGCTCGCCGGCCAATTGCAACTAGGCAATTCCCCTTCTCAAGACCATTCAGGCACTTCGTGTCTAGCGGAGGTTAGATACAGCACGAAGCCCTAACTCCTTGAGGTGCCTCTAGCAACTTCCATGATGTGGGCTAACCACATATGTGAGTTCTAGTCAAGTCCGACCTGACC
This sequence comes from Costus lasius, assembly GCA_027563935.2. Classification (NCBI taxonomy): domain Eukaryota; kingdom Viridiplantae; phylum Streptophyta; class Magnoliopsida; order Zingiberales; family Costaceae; genus Costus; species Costus lasius. The sequence goes on from CM050448.1 coordinate 103,786,599, forward strand.
GTTATGCCCAGGGCCAACGATTTCCTTACGGAAGGCGCGTCTAGAGTTTTAACCAGACTGGGGAAATCAATGTCACCACACACCTCCTAAAGATAGATGGTTGTGTCCAATGGAGGTGGGAAACAGTGCACAACACCATCGATCGATGGTTTGATGAGGGCTACACGTCAGAAGGCTTTTAAAATTGGACTTGATATAATTTTGAGAGGGTTTGGGTGGTGTCATACCACATTCGTTTTAACTTATGTCTACCATTACAGGCATGCACCCTATAGTGATAACATAAAATAAAACAATCAGAGCATGGCAATAAAAGCAGTAAAACATGATATGGTTATAGCCCACACAAGGAAAACAAGCCCCTAGACCTAGACAGTACACCGAGCACTACCAAAAGCTCTAAGCGTTCAGCCCATGCTCCAAGTCGTTGGCTCGTTGCTCTGAGTGCTTCAGGGTCTTGCTTCAACCCCAGGTGCGCCTCCAAGGTTTCATGCTTCACCTGTGTTAGCTCGCAAACCCTAGGCTCCTCCTAGGGTTCGGCCAACATGGGGCCCCACCATGACCAAATAGGGGGCTGTGTTGCACCACTTCTAGATCAGCCCATGAAACTTATTTGATGCGCCTCTAGGAAGCCCTAGAAGCCATCAAAGTCTTGGCCAATTATGAAGTGTGCGCAAGCCCTCTTCATCAGCCCCTATTCCTTAATATGCGCCACTAGGATGAACCCTAGAAGCCACCAAGGAGTCTGCTAACAAAGAGGCTACCTATCTTGGTTAGGTGCGCAAGAGAGAAGGCTTGATGCACCATTGTCTTCCCTAATCTTCAACTTGATTTTACAGCACAAATAAAGAAAAAAGAGGGGGCGCGCAGGCCTCACAATAATACATCCCAAGCATGCATTAGGGCTTGTCTATAACCATACCAAGTGCATAAAGAAAAACACCTAAGACATGCTCTTCTATATGCAATGAAAAACTACAAAACCAGATTTTAGTTTTTCATTAGAAAACATGTTCGTTAAATCTAGATACAAGTCTACTAGTGGCCATATATACCCCGATTATTGATGCCACTTGCAATCCCTAACTTATACGGATTAGGGCAATCACCCAGTCCATGCCCCGAAATCTAGATACAAGTCTCACACCATGGGTCTATCCCATGAATATGAAGAGAAATAAATTCTCACACATAGGGTCTATCCCAATGTGTAGAAACCAAAAATCATGAATTTCATAAGAGCAAGAAATAACAAACCTACTATTTTTCTACACATAAAACATGACATAAAGATTTTCGAAAACTTTTATGACATGCGTATGCTAGAAAAACCATACACCGAGGTATCTCGTAAGTTGGCTCTGATACAACGGTTGGGAATCCCCGGGTTATTTAAAATGAAAACAGCGGAAGCGATTCAACAATAAGGACCGTCTTACGAAGAATACAAAGGATGTGATAGGGGTATACCTCACTTAGCAGTTTGATGCTAGCGATGACTGAGACGCGCAAAAGCCTGTCCTCTACAATTGAACACACACGGACTGCCTCGAGACTCCTCTGCTCTGCGCACGTGCTAGCTTCGGGAGAAGAGATCCACGCCTGAAACGTCTTCTCTGCTTGCGCCAATCACGAAGACCACGCGCCAAGGAGAAGGGGAAGCGTTGGCGACAAGGAGTGGGCAGCACTACAACTTGTCCCAACCTTGATGCAAAAGAAACTTTCTTATCATCATCACCTACAAGACCCTCACGCCAAGTAGCAGAGTGGAGGTGACAACAGGAGATGAGAAAAGAGACTGGTGCAAAAAATCTCCCAAGAGAGCCACTCTATTTATAATAGAAGTGCCAGCTCCTCTTTGGAGATTTTTCCCATGCGGGACTATGTTTATGCGCCACCCCTGGGTCTCAGGTTTGAGACTCACCAAGCAAAATGCGCCTATACATTTTAATTATCCAAGAGAAAAATTCTCTTGTCAATTAATGACTTTATTTTATTCATGTGGTCAAACATGAACAAATAAAGTCTCATCTCCTCATAAGAAATCCCATAGCATCAGCTTCCCAAAATGATCCAAATCATACAATGATTCGATCAGAGGCTAACCGATCAATACGGAGTCTCTAGCGTCTAGGTGTATGACCCTGTAGGTCCCTTTGACGTTGGCAGTGATGACCTAATCATCACAAGCGGTGAGTGGCACCTAGCAGTACATCGCCGCTACCCAAGTCATCATAATAAATGTCGCCATCGACAACCTCAAAACTGTGATAAGGTATAAGAGTATCCATGTACCTTTGCCAGGTTGATCGTCCAAGTTGGACACTATCAGGAACTTGCCCATGTCTGCCCCGGTATCCCTGGCGAGGAGGTCGGCGAGGATTTTGTTGTGACCTTAGTGCGGACCCTTGCAAATTCTACGCCTGCTTGCCTTTGTGGGGGCATTTGCTCTGGTAGTGCCCCATCTCGTTGTAGTGATAGCATTGAACAAAATTCAGGGGACATGACCTGGAAATGTGTCCAGGTTCACCGCATTGATAGCAAGTCCCACGAGGAGTGGTTGGGGGACAACTGAAACTAGGGGGCGATGTCGGAGTCGGACCCCGGTACATGCTGCCGGGAGCCCAAGATTTGCGCCCGGGTTGAATGTTCTGGCGGTGAGACCCAGACGTCGGTGGACTTCCTGGGGTGAAAAATCCCAGTCCCTAAGAATCCTGCTATGCAGGGGCCTTGATGCGATGTTGAGCATCGCGTTCTTGCACTTCACGGAGGACATCTTGCCCGCGAATGCTCATCCGTCGGGCAGTCTCCAAAACCTCTGCAAAATCATCTGGCGGAATTATGCTCACTAGAACACGAAGCTGCACGTCCAGGCCCTCAATAAAGTGCTCAGAGCGAGCTCACTATAGGTGTATATGCCCTAGGACCTAGTTTTGGTCCATCTTAATACTACTTGACTTTGATACTTTTATATCATTCTAGCATTGTCGTTATCATTGTTTGTCTATATCTGCGATTATATACATACATGATAATGTCCCTGGAGACAGATTGGATCCGTGTTCAAATGATTATCTGCAGTCGATGTACCTGAGTGAATATGGGACAGCTCTGGTGCTTGTGAGACTGATATATGGGCTGGTTAGGCACGAGGTGCTAATGTAGACATATGAGTATATTAATAGTGGATATACTGGATAGACCCGCTGTGAGGCAATGACTTAGTGTCATGAGTTATCCTCACAAGTGACAAGAGATGCATTGATCCCCTGACTTGAGGTCATTGACCATTCTATATGGTTAGGGATATGCTTTGATACAACCTAACACTTCACCATAGTTGGGAGGTCATAATGGTTGTCATTGTGCATGTCACGTCCCATATCAGAAGGTCAATGGACAGACAGAGGATTTGCCCCTTCCTGAGGGAAACTTGATATCCATGGAGCTCCTCAATGGTTCTATGACTGAAAGTGTATGGTCATACCCAGGTGAGAACCTGATTTAGTCATAGCCAGGAGATAGGGTGAAAACAAGTGGTGACACACTTGTCTAATCGGATGTTAGTTCGGCAAAGAGACTATAATGCATCTGTACCTAGTTGCGATGATGGAGATGTTGATGTCGATATCCATTCCAATGACCTGGGTAGCAATGATGCACTGCTAGGTGCTATTCACTGCTTGTGGTGACCTTTGGTCAGCACTACCAGCATCAGAGGAACCTACAGGGTCGCACAACTTGATACTCGAGTTCTCGTATTAATCGGGAAGCCTTATGATCGAGTTATTAGATAACTCGGATCCATTTAGCAGAATTCATCAGCGCCAATGGGCCTGATGAGATGGAAGAATATTATTGGAGCCAAACTTCATTTTTAGCAGGTTGACCCGTATTTGACTATAGTTGGTCACATTTGGATTAGGGTTGCATTGGATTGGATCCAATGGCTTAATCAACACATGCAATGAAGTTTGGGCTTGCTCAGTACCCAATGAGGCCCAATAACAAGTTGTCATGAAGAGGTAATAGACTAAAAGGGTATAATAGGGAGAAGTCTCACCCCATTGGCGCCTAGGGACATATTGGGGTGAGGGAGGCGCCTTTTGCTTCATTAGGAAGCATTATGCGCCTAGCCCTTCAACCTTTGATGGTATGATTGCCTCTAAGGCATGTCTTGGGGCAGATATGGCACTTGGGCAAATATGGATAGGTTGAATGAGGTTTATGGTAAAATCTTGGAGACTTTCTTTAGCTCAAACCCTAATTGTCAACCCCTTATCGTAGCTGCCCACTTGTCATGATCTAAGCCTATACCAAACCGCCTCTTGCTCTTATAAAAGAGACCCTTGTCGCCCCCTCTTGAGATACTACTTCTTGAAGACGTGAGCAAGGGCAAGGGGGCGAGAACAACAAGGGTGGCGCATCCTTCTTCCATCAAGTGGCCGCAAGCTTCTTCCCTTCTTCCTCTTCCTTTGGCGCAAGGGAAGTAAGGGCTTGGCAGCGTCATCTCTTCTCCTATCTTCTTCATCATTGGCGCACATCCTTGGAGGTGGCGCAAGGCTTGAAGAAGATGAACCTAAGGCTTGGATCTTCTTCCCGAGGCTAGCACCGGGCGAGGAAGAAGAGAGCTCGAGGCATTCGTGTGTGTGAGAGTGCAGAGGGCAAACACTTGGGCGCCTACCTCGACATCAACCTCGTCGCTTGCTCTATGTACTTTCTATCACATCGTGTTGACCCCCTCGCTTGACGATCTTCACTGGGTTTTTGGGACTGGCCTGTTTCGGGGATATACTTCCGCTGTGCAATGTAATATGTAATGTCTATCTCTGAAAAATTGTAAAATATCCCCGGGGTTTCCCAACACTCTCTCGGTGGGAAAAATCTCAAGGAACACCTGATAGCGTTCCGCAAGTGCACGGAATTATCGAAGTAATAAAAAGATATCGTTCCCAACGAGGATTACGTAGTTAAGTACCGACTTTTCAACTTGCTTAAATCTAGGCAAAACAACCGAGTGGCTATGATGAACTTCTAAGCATGAACAATTTGAAAGTAGCTTTTTTTTAGAGGATTCAAGTTCTAAAAGAATCGGGATTTCTAGGTTTCACCACACTGACTATTATGAATCTTATAAAGATAACTCAATCAATAGAAAATATCTATCATGAAAGGAGCTTTTCCTAATGTAAATATCACCTCCTCTCGAAATGTAATACGATATTTAATTAAGTTAACTCCCTACTCTCGTGACAGTTAATCTAACTAAACCCATTAAGTTCTATGAAAAGCTGTTTAGATCCTTCAGACGAATCCAACCTACTCTCGTGATAGAATTTGAAGGTTCAATTGAAATAGATCAGACGTTGCGATTCATCTCTCGGTCCTTCTCGCAGTGTCAAAAGCGCAATTACACGTGGCCAAGGTAAATTATGAAATAAATACAACTTCAATCAAATCATGATAATAAATTCGTATAAAAAGAGTATGAATAAAGATTAATTCATAAAAGTCAGCGGGCTAAGCCCTAAATCCCGAAATAAGGATCTACTCACTCATGTTCTTAAGGAAATACATGTTTGTACGATGAACAAGTATAGATCTAGTAAAAATCACAAAGAATTCACTAAGACAACAATAAAACTGGTTTCCCCTCGATCTAGAGATGAAGAGTAGAAGACCAATCGTTGCTTTTGCGTGAAATCTCGTCGAAATTCTACTCGGAAATCAACTTTTGCCTCTTTCACCACCGCCCATTGTGTTCATCCGAAAAGCCTCCTAAACCCATGAAAAATCTGATATTTTATAGTTAGACCGGTCTAGAACCCATCAGCGAACGTTTCTGCAAAGTCTGGTTCAAATCCTGTTCAAATCGGTGAAGAATCGAGTGAAAAACTCGTCGGGCGGACGTTTTCACGGTCCGTAACATGTTCACGGCCACGTCCGTGATGCTTTCTGTGTGTACAGGCCTTATGTCACAGAAATATTCACGGCCCGTAATGGATTTACGGCTTCACCCGTGAAAGTTTCTATGCATATTCATACTTAGCCGTTTTTCACCCATTGCTCGAACTCAAAATTACAGCCGATCTAGAATTATAAACAAGGCCGTAATTCTCGCGTTATTCAATATTTCAACTCTAAATTTGACGTGTAAGCTCATGATCTCCTCAGGAATCATGCTTTGGCTTCAAAACTCGTGAAATCCTTCATTTTTGGTTGATTTTACCTGCATTTTTATAAAAACCAAGAAAAGTGAAGATTTCGTGCCAAGTGATCGAAATAAGCACAAAATCATGCGAATAAGCTCAAAATATGATTTAAAATATAGGAAAAAATGTGTTATAAATACAACGCATCAAAATACCCTAGACTTAGAATTTTGCTTGTCCTCAAGCAATTCATCAATATGAATAAAGAGTGTAAAGATAAGGAATGCTCAATAGTTTTACCATCAATAAAGTCCTTAGTCTACATTTTAGGCATGCTACTTTTTAGAACTTAGATCATTCAAGAGAAGTCATAGTAAAAATAAATCATCAAGAGTTTACAATCAAAGAAAGATAAAATTCACAAACCATGTTATAATGTTCATTCAACACATATCAAGCAATCAAATACTTATTGGTTTAATAAATCTGCCTTAATCAATAGATAGAGATTTACTTCAAGTCATTTGGTGAAACTATAGATACAAAGATTTTTAGTGCAATTTGGTCTTTAAACTATTATTTATCATAACATTGTTTAAAGTATACTACAAAATAGTATATTTTAACTCATGGTCTCGATCTTAAGTTAGAGGAATTTTCCACTAAGCCCACAGCTTTCTCTTTTTCTCATTTTTTTTTAGACTTCAACTCATGTCTTCGGTACCACTGCCATTTTTCTTTTCGCAGTGCCAAGTAGAGGAGTCAATTTTTTTTTCGTCAATATGGAAAAAGTCGGCCAGTGTCAACCCATGACCTCAGATTATGTTACCAGAGGAGTTGGAGCAAATCTCAAGTTAAATATATAAATCACCAAATTTCTATCCACAAAAATCACTATTAAATCAAAAGAAAATAAATTAAACTTAAAGTACGAGGATCACTATGCACATGTTGTTTAAACACATAATAATTCCTATGTAAACTTTATTAATACCAGAATCGATCTTACTCAACAATTTAAGTTTTTATGAAAATCTCAAAAATTCTCTAAGTCATTAAATTAAATGCCTAAAATGCTTCCTAAGTTCAAAATTAAGGATAAAACGAAAGTGATTATTCCTTAACAACCTTAAACATTCAAAATTCATATTTATAAAACTTTGAAGGACTAGCAAAATATGAAAATGTATACCCTAGACTTAAATTGTTGCATATGTATAAACATTGAATCCATGAAAGACTTCATAAAAAATTTTGCAAGAGTTCCCTCTATATTATTGGCGAAACCCCTGTACAGTTATATCAAAAGTGTGAAATACAGCTCAGAAAAATCCAGAAAATATACCATATCAAAGATATTCAAATTTTTCATGGTAATCAACTTTCAAACATCAAATACCGTCATGTTTTATCAATCAAATCACAGTTTACCACATCAAATTACTATTCACTCAAAATATCAAGGCATGTATCAAAATTAGTCTAAAATTTCACAAACTCATCAACCAGGCATCCAAAAGCATCATAAAGCATCACAGTCACATGATGAATATCAAATATATACAAAACCATCCTATCTGTACCAAGTTCAGCATCCTAAGGTCTAATACCATTATGAATGTACAATATCAGTCCTAATGTCAAATACCAAAATGAACCACATAATATCCGGATACAACGCACACACACAAAGAAAACATAAAAATACTGTGTGTGGTCGTATCAGCATCTAGTCTACTAAATCCTGTGCACATATAAGATAAATGTGAGATCTTCTATGTAATATCAAAGAATAATGGTAAATACATCAAATCAAAATAAAGATACTCACAAGATATATCAATCTGTCTCCGTATGCTCGGGGTCCTCCTCCTCATCTCTAGTATGTCGTGTCGATGAAGATGGGAGACGACACCGTAATAGTTCCTCTATCGTGCGTAAAGACTCGAGTGCCCTCGACTGTCCCTACTCAAGGCACGATATGTCGTCACACATCCTCCTCTACTCAGCACGCATCTGCTCTAGAGAAGGGTCTGGCCGTGCTGATGTGGATGGCCCAGCAGATGTAAATGGTATGTCAGCGGCGGATGGCTCAACTAGAGGAACGTGCTCTGGAATCCTCAGCGGTGAAGGAGGTGAAGCTGCCTCTCTAGGACCTCCCCCACGAGTGGGATCCACGATCCAGTTCTGCTGAACACGAACCATAGTACGGTCCATATTCGGCAGCCTCATCGTAACATCGGTACCTCTGAACATCAGATGATACGCTCCCAAGCCTTGTAATCATCTTAATGGCTACGCATGAGGGGTCAAAATTGAGGGCAAGGGCAATGGTGGTAATCATGCCTCCCATCACGAGGACTCCTCTCCGCGCTCTAGTAGCTTTATCCATTTGCTTCATGAGGTAGAACGGGGTGCTAAGGCGGAATCTAGTCAACACAGCCCATAAGAAAAATAGCTCTGAGGATTTGACCATACCATCTCTCTCTGCTCTCCCAAAAATAGTATCTACAAGTACTCGACGCACATATCTGAAAACTGGGCTAGATAAGCATGTGGCGCTGGCGGTCCTCGGATCGAATCCTCCCTCACCAGATATATCTCGCCAGAAAGTCCTCTCTATGTACTCACGTGGGCGATATCTAGTACCATCCGAGGGGAACCCAAATATATGATCAAACTGGTCAAGCGTCAGTACATGGTCCCGGTTCCCTAACCGGAATGCCATCCTACCCGGATCACTATCATCATAGTTCCTCAATGTAATCTGGACTGAATTGAAAAACTCCAGAGTCAGCTGAACATAGGTCAGATTCCTCTGGTGATAGAAATCCTGCCACCTTATGTTTGCGAACATCCACTAGACATCATCGAATAATCCTAGGGACTGCAGTGTCTGGTCGTCCCAATATCTCGTGCTAAGTACTCCCTGAGTAGACATAGCACGGTACCTCCTCTCCTGCTCCCTACTCCTGTGTCTGATCTGATGTGGGTAAGGAGTAAGTACCTAAGGTGGTGATCACGCACGTCTCCTCTCTGGTAACTCAGGCACTGATATAGCAGGAGATGGCTCAGAAGATGAAGGCTCTGGGGATGGTAAGTGTATCTCTGGTGATAGTGCTAGTGATGCAGTAACTAGTATCTCAATGGTATGTGGGGCCTCAGATGTTGCTAGTGGTGCTGGCTCACTAACAACAGATGGCTCATGTACTACTGATAGAGAAGAGCGGAGCTCTGGCATATCTACTGAAATCTCAGGTAAGTCCGCAAATATCTCAAGAGAACCATCCTCCTGATCTGGCAATACTGGTGTGGCAGCCTCAGGGACAAGTAAGTCTCCCTGGGCCGAGGAGGGTGATGGAATCTCTGGAGTCTGGACAGTATCACGTAGAGTATCCACCTCCATAATCTGTGTATCTGCAGGTGCTGCAGACTCTGGTAAATCAGTGGGAGGCACCTATGTGGTGGACCCCTCTACATCCATCGGAGTGGTCTCAACTATTGTCGGTGCTAGCGCTAGGGGTGCTACAGATATCTCAGTTGTCTCTACAATTGGTTATAATGGTCTCGTAACTCTCCTCCCCCAAGTACTAGTAGCTCGACAAGTACGATTCCTAGCGTACCATCTCATGATCCTCTGATTGTGGCTCTCTGGCCTATCAGTAGACCTCTCTGATATAATCTCCAGCTCTAGGGAGCTAGCTGGCTCTAGCACTGCTGTCTGTGATATGCTGGATGCTGAGGATGTGCTAGGAGCTGGGGACGTCCTGTTGGTGTATATGCCCTAAGACCTAGTTTTGGTCCATCTTTGTACTACTTAACTCTGATATTTATATATCTTTTTGGCATTGTCGTTATCATTGTTTGTCTACATCTGTGATTTTGTACTTACATGATAATGTCCTTGGAGACAGATTGGATCTGTGCTCAAATGATTGTCCCCAGTCAATGTTCCTGAGTGGATCTGGGATAGCTCTGGTACTTGTGAGACTGGTATATGGGCTAGTTAGGCATGAGGTGCTAATGCAGACATATGGGTATATCAGTGGTAGATATACTGGACCAACCCGCTGTGAGGCAATGACTTGGTGTCATGAGTTAACCTCACAAGGAACAGGATATGCATTGATCCCTTGACTTGAGGTCATTGGCTATTCTATATGGTTAGGGACATGCTTTGATACAACCTAACACCTCGCCAAAGTTGGGAAGTCATAACGGTTGTTATTGAGCATGTCACAACCCATATGAGAAGGTCAATGGACAGACAGAGGATTTGCCCCTTCCTGAGGGAAGCTTGATATCCATGGAGCTCCTCTATGGTTCTATGACTGAAAGTGTATGACCATACCCATGTGAGAACCTGATTTAGTCATGGCCATGTGATTGGGTGAAAACAAGGGGTGACACACTTGTCCAATCGGATATCAGTTCGGCAAAGAGACTGTAATGCATTTGTACCTAGTTGCGATGATGGGGATGTCGATGTCGATATCCATTCCAATGACCTGGGTAGCAGTGATGCACTGCTAGGTGCCACTCACTACTTGTGTTGACCTTTGGTCAGCACTGCCAGCGTCAGAGGAACCTACAGGGACGCACATCTTGATACTCGAGCTCTCGTATTGATCGGGAAGCCTTATGATCGAGTTATTGGATAGCTCGGATCTAATTGGGAGATTTCATCAGCGCCAATGGGCCAGATGTGATGGAAGAGAGTTATTGGAGCCAAACTTTATTTTTGGCAGGCTGACCCGAATTTGACCATGGTTGGTCACATTTGGATTTAGGTTGCATTGGATTGGATCCAATTGCTTAATCAACCCATGTAATGAAGTTTGGGCTAGCTCATCATCCAATGAGGCCCAATAACAAGTTGTCATGAAGCAACAATGGGCTAAAAGGATATAATGGGGAGAAGTCTCCTCCCATTGGTGCCTAAGGGCATAATGGGGAGGAGTGGGCGACTTTGCTTCATTAGGAAGTAAAGGGCGCGTCCCCCTTCATGCTTGGATGGAAAGCTTGCCTCTAAGGCAAGGGTTGAGGCATCTAAGGCATGGTAGGCTTATATGGTAAGTCTTGGGTAATTTCAAGGTGTTTATGGAAAAGTCTTGGAGACTTTCTAAAGCCATAAACCCTAATTGCCACCTCACCCTAACCCTAGCCACCCCTCTCATGCGTGAGCCCTTCAAGTATTCACTCAAGTGGCGTGAGCAAGAAGAAAAGGGCGAGAGCAAGGAGGGCATTGGTGCATCCCTTCCACTTCTTGAAGCCGCAAGCCTCCTTTCTTCTTCCTTCCTCTTGGCGCAAGGAAGACTTGGGCTTGGCAACTTCATCATTTCCCTCTTCCTTCTCTTCTATTGGTGCAACTCATCCTTGGCGGTGGTGCAAGCATAGGAGAAGGAGCACAAAGGCTTGGATCTTCTTCCCGAGGCTAGCATCGGGCGAGGAAGAAGAGAGCTCGAGGCATCCGTGTGTGTGAGACTGCAAAGGGCGCACGCTTGGGTGCCTACCTCGACATCGGCCTCGTCTTGCTCCTAAGGTATTTTCTATCTCATCGTGTCGACTCCCTCGCTTGATCTTCACTGGGTTTTTGGGACCGGCCTGTTTCGGGGATATTCTTCCGCTGTGCAATGTAATCTTTAATGTCCATCTCTAAAAAAATTATAAAATATCCCCGAGGTTTTCCAACAGTGGTATCAGAGCGACTTGTGAGACTCGAACGATGCAATTTCATGCTTTTCCATGGTCACATGCCATTTCTCAATTTTCAAAAATTGCATGATCACATGGCGAATGATTTTTTTAAGTAGGAAAAATTGTAGTTTCTTGTTCCTATCATCTTTTCAATCTCTTTTGGATTTTTGGGTTATTTTTCTTGATTGAATTAAAGATCAAAAGCGCACGTAATTTTGTCAAGTAGGACGGGCATTGTGTCTTCGGATTGGCCGGGTCTCTTGATCTGACAAAATTCTAAGCCGAAAGGATCTATGAAATCATCATGAAAGATTAATTGCAAATAACTAAAAGATTTGTGATAAGAAGATGAGGAAAAGGGACTTGTTTTATGAAAAAGTAAAATTTCAGATTTTATGTTTTTCATGAGCATGTAGAATTGCATGAGTAAATACCTTGGTTGTGCATAATGTTGTGGCCATGAGTCAAGCCCCTTAGCATGCCTGTGATGCATCCTTGTGAGGCCTATGTGCTGCTTTTCTTTTACTAAGAAGAAGATTAGGGTGGCGCATGTACTTGGAGATTGGCACATGCTTGAAGCTTGCGCACCTTGCTTGGTGGTGCAACAAGCTTCTTCAAGGTGGCACATCCTTGCATAGGGGCGCAAGCATGGGTATGGCCGAGCCTTGTGCTTGTGTGCTATCCCTCTTGTGGCTTGCAAAATGGCGCATCATCCTTAGAAGAAGACCCATGAATTGGCCGAATCCATGATGGTGCTTCTAGGGTTTTCCTAGAACTACCTCTAGGGTTTGAGAGCTAAACCATGGTGAGGAGGACCTTGGAGCCAACCTTGAAGACCAAGCTAGAGGTCGGCTAGGCTAGGTCTAGTTTTAGGGGCTTGAGTCCTAGGTCAAGAGTTGAACCTCCTTTTGGCATGGGTTGGTTCAATGTCTTGAATAGGCTATGATCACATCATTCTTTTACTGCTTTCAATATCTGCTAAAGCATGCCTGTGATGTTTTATCGTTATGTTATCACTATAGGATTGCATGTCTGTATTGTTAAACATAAGATAAAACTGATGAGACCTTAAAAACCCTCATTCAAAATATCATGTCTAGGAGCTTTCTAACGCGTAGCCCTCATTAAACTATCGATCAGTGGAGTTGTGAATTGTTTCCCACCCTCGTGGGACACACCCACTTATTTTTAGAAAGTGCGTGATGGCAATGGTTTCCCCAGTCCAGTTTTAACTTGGGCGTGCCTTTGCAAGGAAACTCGTTGGCACTGGGCATAACGGTTAGGAATGGACTTGACTAGATCTTCATATGTGCTAGGCACATGGTGAAACTCTAGAGGCAACATTGAGAGGTTAGGGTTGCGTGCTGTATCCAACCCTCGCTGGACATGAAATACCTAGACTGTCTCTGCAAGGGGAGTTGCTTGGAGCTACCGGCCGGCGTGCCCACCTTTATAAGAATGGGTCACTTAGTGCATCTCATCCCACCCTCGTGGGACGCAAAACCCTATGTGGAATAAGGATCCCATCTCACTAGGAAATCTTAAATTTCCCGATTGACTTTGTGGATTATTAATTCGATTAAAATAGTGGGAGCCATGATCATTTAAAACAAGTCCAGTTTAAATGATTCGAAGTAGTACTAATCTGCTGATTCTTGGTTGTTGTAGAACAATGGCCGTGAACAATGGCAGATGGTCACTGCGATCTACCCTGGAAAGGGTTAATTTGGTTGGATCCAACTTACTGGATTGGTATATGAACTTGAGAAATGTGCTCAAGCTCGAGAGGAAGCTCTATATCCTTGAGCAGCCTATTCCTGAGCCACTTCTATGCTCGGCCTCAGCGGCTGAGAAGGATGCTTATGATAAGCATCAGACTGATACCTTAGAGGTTACTATTTGATGCTAACCAATATGTCACCCGAATTAAGAGGGCAATATGAATCTAAGAGTGCCTCTGAGATTATTTCTAATCTAAGGCAGCTCTTTGGTGAATTGGTTGAGCTCAACCCTCCAAAAGTAGACGTTCAATGTGTTGAGCCAAAAGGCTTAACAAAGACATTGAAAATAAAGATGGAAAGAGTCAGGAATAACAAGTGCTACTCATGTGGAGGACCACCTCACAAGATAAAGGACATGGTGTGACTTCAGAATGAGAAGAAGAGAGGCATGGCTTCGTCTTCATGCTCAGATATTTATATTACAGAAGTCAACCTTTCTACTTCTATGTCATGGGTATTGGATACCGCATGTGGAGCTCATATTTGTACAAATATGCAGGGGCTCAAGAACTTAATGAAAAATACAAAATGCTGAAATTAACAAAATTTATAGCCTTTGGGTTGCCTCCTAGGTAGTGCTTATTTAAGGTCCTTAGCTTAACCGAAACAATGTTCATTGTCCTTCAGGTGGATATGAGGTACAGTGAATAATAGGCAGCATTTGTTTTTCATGCGTTTCTAGATCGTTACATGGGTTTAACGTTAAAGCTTGAGATAATTCCCATGTTCCATCTTTCTTCTTCTTGTCCCTCTCATGCCTTGCCCGATTTTCTAAGGGACGTCTATCAATTTCAAAAATATTCCCTTCATATCTTCCTTTATTTCAAGGGATTGACAGGAACCTGCAAAATAAAGCTTCTTAGCCCTTAAAGAAAAATCATAAACCAATTTGCTGTCATTTAAATTCAACGTTAGCTTCCCATACAGCATATCAATTATAGCTCCCGTACTTGCCAAAAATGGTCTACCTAGAATAATGGGTGATTTAGTGTCTTCTTCCATTTTAACAATCATGAAATCAGTCAAGATAGAAAACTTGTCAATTTTAACAGACACATTTTCTAAAATTCCTAGAAGTTGTTGAATAAATCCATTAGCAAATTGAAGGCAAGTTCTAGTAGGTTTAAATTCTCCACTACCTACTTTCTCAATCATATATGAAGGCATCAAATTAACACTCGATCCTAAGTCACATAAAGCATTCTCAACAAAAAACTTACCAACTTGGCAGGGAATTAAAATGTCTCCATGATCTCTTACCTTTGTTATTTCTATGTCCATACTTACCTGGTCACCTTTCACCTCAGACTCTCTGATATCAGATTTTTCTTGATCTGCTCTAAATAGCCTCTGGGGAAAAGGGATTTGAGGAACATATGCAGGCAGACCTACATATTTCAACTCCTCCCCTTTCTCCTCATTGTTTTCTAATTCAGGAGTAATGTCCTCAAGTTTGTCCATAGAACCCTCGATAGATTCTCCAGGTGAATCATTGTTTTTGCCACTCACAATAATGACTGCATTACAATGCTCTCTTGGATTCATCTCAGGTTGTCCCGGAAGTCTCCCTGTGGGTCTACTAGTAGAACTCGCTTGCTGAGCAATCTGATTCTCTAACATCTTGTTGTGGGTAGCCAAAGCATCCACACGAGATGTCGGCTGCTTGACCACATCAGCAAGGTTATTAGTGCGCTTCTGTTGTTTCATGAGAAATCCCTCTACCATGGTCTCCAAGTTTGACTTCTGGGGTTGTCCATATTGTCTTGATTGAAAGCCCGATGGTGTCCTATTATTCTGCTGGGGATACTGAGGGGGAGCTTGCTCTTGATTGTTCTTGTAGGACAAGTTGGGGTGATTCCTCCATCCTGGATTGTAAGTTGCAGAATATGGGTTATTCACTAGTCTCTGATTGAAATTCCCCAAGGCATTAACTTGCTCCTGATTAAGATTTTCTTGAGATGAAGCAATAAACTGATAGTCAGATGAATCATGCCCTGTTACACCACACACTTCACAGGAAACTACATTAACGGCAACTGAGGGAAAGGAAAAAGAATCTAACTTTTGTGCCAATGAATCTACCTTTGCCGCTAGAGATGTCAAGGAATCATTATGGTACTTACCAAATCCTGTGGAAGTAGTACCTCGCTCACTTGCCCAGTGGTTATGGTTCATGGCCATATCCTCAAGTAGAGCTGTCACCTCTTCCACACCTTTGCTCATGATTGTTCCTCTAGCTGCGGCATCCACCATCAACTTGGTATTATAATCCAATCCATTATAAAAGATGTGGATCAAAACCCATGCTTGGAGTCCATGGTGTGGGCACATACGCTAGAGCTCCTTGAAGCGATCGCAAGTGTCATGCAGTGATTCTCCCTCTTATTGTGCAAAACATGTAATCATGTTGCGCAGTTGAACAGTCTTGCTAGGTGGAAAGTATTTGTTCAGAAAGGCCTTAGAAAGCGTGTCCCAGGTAGTAATAGATCCTACTGGTGGTGAATATAGCCAAGCTCTCGCACGGTCCGTGAGAGAAAAAAGGAACAATCTTAGTCTTATAGCATTAGATGAAACTCCATTAACTTTGACAGTATCACAACATTCTAAAAAGACAGCTAGATGTAGATTAAGGTCCTGATTTGGGGATCCCCCAAATTGATTTTGCTGGACCATCGTCATCAACGCTGGTTTGAGTTCAAAGTTGTTTGCTTCTACATTGGGTCCGACTATGCTTGAATTAAAGCCTTGTATGTTCGGTACAGCGAAGTCCCTCAAAGATTGATTGTTTGCCGCCATTGCACCTCCTTCAGAAATCTTATGAGTCTGAAACTGCAATGTCCTTCGAAGGCGAAATGTACGCTCAATTTCTGGGTCTGCTGGAGCTAAAGTACTTGTTCGAGAAATTCTGGGCATACAATCTGTGAGTCAAAACAAAAAATAAAATAACAGTCAAAAAGAAAAGAAACTTAAAAACTAACACTAAAACAAAGAAAGAAAAGTGCCTAGTCTCCAAACTTATCTAATAAGTCAATATTAACTAGTCGTAATCCCAACGAGGATTACGTAGTTAAGTACCGACTTTTCGACTTGCTTAAATCAAGGCAAAACAAATGAATGGTTATGATAAACTTCTAAGCACGAACAATTCGAAAGCACCTTTTTTTAGAGAATTCAAGTTCTAAGAGAATCGGGATTTCTAGGTTTCACCACGCTGACTATTATGAATCTTATAAAGATAACTCAATCAATAGAAAATATCTATCATGCAAGGAACTTTTCCTAATGTACATATCACCTCCTCCCAGAGTGTAATACGGTATTTAATTAAGTTAAATCCCTACTCTCGTGACAGTTAACCTAACTAAACCCATTAAGTTCTATGGAAAGCTGTTTAGATCCTTCAGACGAATCCAACCTACTCTCGTGATTGGATTCGAAGGTTCAATTGAAATAGATCGGACGTTGCGATTCACCTCTAGGTCCTTCTCGCAATGTCAAAAGCGCAATTATACGTGGCCAAGGTAAATTACGAAATAAACACAACTTCAATCAAATCATAATAATAAATTCGTATAAAAAGAGTATGAATAAAGATTAATTCATAAAAGTCAGCGGGCTAAGCCCTAAATCCCGAAACAAGGATCTACTGATAGGTGTTATTTTTATAGGATTTAGAGTCTTGTTTATACCATTATTTCAGGCTTAACGTCTACTTTATGTCATACTTTGATTCCTTTTCTTATTAAGTATGGAAGCTTCACTATTTTTCATTTGTTTATGAAATACAGGTGATTATCTCTTATTTTCGTGAAGATTACTCGAGATTTAAAGTTAGGAAAAGGTTCATCATATGACAAGCATCACACAGGAAAAATTTCAGAATTTTTAGAGCTTTCTGTGACAAGCACGGCCTGGCCGTGCGTATCGTCACGGCCGTGCTTGACAACATCAGAATTCGCCGAAGCCGTCACCGCCGTGCCGCACCCATGTTCGGGCGTTCCAGAATTTCCAGAGAAGAACACGGCCTGCCCGTGTCCAGAGGCACGGCCGTGTTCGCTTACCTGCATTCTGCCCGAGACCGACACGGCCATGCCGTGCTCATCGGCACGCCCGTGTTCGCGTTCGCAGGTCGCGATTCTCAACCGTTTCTTTATCAAATCTGACGATCCAAGGGCCCAAAAATTTGGGAAAATACCCAATAATCATTCTTGACCGTCCAAACTCTCGATTAAGGGAGAAAAGAGAGGATTTTGGCCGGTGAGAAAGGCAATTTTGGGTGAAGAACGCGACTAGGGTAAAAAGGGCGATTTTGTTACTTCGAGGGCTCGATTCGACCGATTTTCTTGGGGCTTTCGAGAGGAAACCCAAGATCCATCGTCTCCTAACCTCAGTTAGTAATTCCCCTAACTTTCAAATTCATTCTCTAGGGTTTTCTTGAGTTTACGATGTATTTTGTTGAGTAAAACCCTTGTTCGGGGCTTGGATGTAGCCCGTTGGAAAATTCTTGATATGTAAAACACTTTGTATGAATTTCACAGTACTATTTAAGTGAACTGCTTATTATTATTGGGTGTGTTTATCGCGTATTAATATTTTGGCCAAATATTTGTATGTATTAAGTGTTACGAGAAGTACCGAGAGGTGAATCGTAACACTCGATTGCCTAATTTTAACTTGTGACTTCAAATTACGAGAGTTGTTTAAAGTTGCTCGAGGATCCACGATTATCATAGAGCTCATTAGGTCTTTCTTAAGTTAATTTTTCTATGAGAGTAGAAAATTAGCTTAAGTAGGCACCGGATTACGCTTCGAGAGAAGGTAATCCGTACCGAAGGATTAATCGCCTTAGGCATTTTACTGCCAGATTATGCTTCGAGAGAAGGTAATCTAGCTTTCTATTCTCTGAATTTTAGTACTTGTTTTACATTATTATTTAACCGATGTGGTGAAACCTATAGTCCCGAACCTTTGTGAAACTAGAACTTTTTCCCTACTAGTTGCTGATTTCCTGAATTGATATTTAGGGCTTAGATTAGATAGTTCATTTGCTCAATTAACGTATGAATTATCTAGCTTTCAATGATGCGTAACATTGGTACTTGACTCCTGCTCCCTGTGGGAATGATCTTTTACTACTTCGATAGACCGTGTGCTTGCGGAGCCTATCATCTACTCACTCATGTTCTTAAGGAAATACATATTTGTACGATGAACAAGTATAGATCTAGTAAAAATCTCAAAGAATTCACTAAGACAACAATAAAGCCGGTTTCCCCTCGATCTAGAGATGAAGAGTAGAAGATCAATCGTTGCTTTTGTGTGAAATCTCGTAGAAATTCTACTCGGAAATCAACTTTCGCCTCTTTCGCCGCTGCCCATTGTGTTCGTCTGAAAAGCCTCCTAAACCCATAAAAAATCTGATCTTTTATAGTTGGATTGGTGTGGAACCCATCAGCGAACGTTTCTGCAAAGTCTGGTTCAAATCTGATTCAAATCGGTGAAGAATCGAGTGAAAAACTCGTCGGGCGGACGTTTTCACGGTCCGTAACATGTTCACAGCCACGGCCGTGATTCTTTCTGTGTGTACAGGCCTTATGTCACAGAAATATTCATGGCCCGTAATGGATTTACGGCTTCACCCGTGAAAGTTTCTGTGTATATCCGTACTTAGCCCTTTTTCACCCACTGCTCGAACTCAAAATTACGGCCGATCCAGAATTACGGCCAATCGCGTTCTTCACTATTTCGACTCCAAATTCAACGTGTAAGCTCGTGATCTCCTCAGGAATCATGCTTTGGCTTCAAAACTCATGAAATCCTTCATTTTTGGGTGATTTTACCTACATTTTCATAAAAACCAAGAAAAGTGAAGATTCCGTGCAAAGTGAAGTAAAAGCATCGAAATAAGCACAAAATCATGCGAATAAGCTCAAAATATAATCTAAAATATAGGCAAAGATATGGTGTAATTACAATGCATCAACACCTCTATCAGTTTGTGGAACTCATCGATGTATTCCTCAATGGGCCGTCCATTTTGCTCGATGTGAATGAAATCCCGTCTTGCTACTGATTTCTAGGCCTGAGGAAAATACTATTGCATAAAACCACTTTGAAATACCTCCCAAGAATTACTGGCTGGTCTCAATATAGCAACAGTGGATTTCCACCATTTCCGAGCTTGACCAATAAGAAAGAATACTGCCAGCTTCACACGTTTCCACTCCGGGCATTCTATGCCTTCCAATGTGTCAGATTCACTGGCCAGGCATTCCTGAGCTGCCCAGGGACCTCCTTGCCCCTTAAACACTTCGAAACGATGGCGACATCCGCAATGCCCCTAGCCCGTCCACCTCGTACTCTAGGCAGCATCGTGCAATCACGAGGCAATCAATTCAATATATATAACCTTCGTTAGCACAATCAGACTCTTATCATTTCATTTAATACACGTCCTAAGTCCTAAGTTCATCGTAAATCCTTAAAGTTTACCTTAGGTTCAAACTTAGAAGCTCTGATACCAAAATTTGTCACGCCCCAAGACCACATCAAGTCACCTAGCCTTGGGACACGGCAAACAAGGGACCTGCCAAGTAAGCACAGATCCAGGATACAACAGAGATAACAAAGATCATAAGACAACAAAATCCACATGGATAAATACACATCAGACCGGCGCAGCGGTCAAAGTCAATAAATATAAAAGACTGACATCCTCGGTCAAAGTCAATAGTCATACTGGTCCACGACCAGATAATACAAACCAACAATAAAACAAACCATCAAAATGGGACAATAAACAATAATACATGCCATGATATAAATAAGACAACACAAGATGGGTGAGCTTCTACCTATCTAACTATAGCGCACAAGTAGGAGCCAAGCCCGAACCTGGAGGCAAGGTGAAGGGGGGTTAGCCAGGTGGCTAAGTGGGGATTAACAAGTGATATGATGCATAGCAGAGTACAAAGGAATACCAAATAATATAAGATAACAGCAGTGCAGTACGAGCATATAATACAACTAACAGGTAATGAAAGTACAGCAAAAAAAGTGCATCAAGCTGAGCCAAGTGTCCCGAAGGACGCGCACTCAAAGAGTGGTTCCGAACCGCCAACTCTGCAGTAGGGAATGACTGCCCGTCGACAGTCCGCTAGTGTAGCGTCCTACACCCAGTCACCCCCAAAGCTTCACCGTAGTGACAACTTCGACTGTGACCACCGGAGGCCTGTAGCCACTAGACTTATCATACCAGTGCCATGACTACTACCAATGGCTAAATCCAATGGATCTTGGATGGCAGACACACAGTCAGGCCACTCCGTCCGTATCCAAATATAAACACACGCCGGGTGTAAAGACAGCCAAAACATATATGTACAACATATAAACTATATCAACCAATATCATATAGCGGAACACAAAATCAGATAGCATGCATGCATCATCATGTACCAACGGCAGGTAATGGAGCACAAAGGGATCGAAAGTAATAATCAAGATTTTCAGCAATAAGAGGGTGCCGCAATCTACGCATGCGGTTGGCACCGTACAAAGGAAGGAGGTAATATCCCTACCTGGTCACTGTAGGTCTGCGCAAAGAACCAGCCAAATAACCATCCAATATATCCACACACGAGCAGCTCGAAACCATAGTCGCGTTCGTTGGAGTTCACCGAAAAAGTTCGCAGGCGGCAATCGCCGGAACAGTAACTCCGGTGATGGATCGGAGCTTTCCGGTAATCGAAATGAAGCCGACGTTGAGAAGAGCAAGGTCATACAGTCGGATCAGCGAATGGGTATCTGGATCGCCATAAATCGGCTAGAGAAGTCGGCGACACCACCCACGCTCGTCGCCAGAGTTGGGGAAGATGGCGCTCGAAAACCAATCGGAGAGGGGAGGAAATGCTTGCCGGAGGTGAGGGAGGCCACTAGTGTCGCCGGAGACAAAGGTCACGCCGGATCTAGGGCTTGCGATCACTTCTCGTCGCCACACGTGCGAAAGAAAGGAAGGAGGCTTCGTCCGCCAGTTTTGGCCGCAAGAGCTGCGGCCGGAGCTGGGAAGAGGAGATTGGAAGGAGGAATGCATGAGGAGGATGGGAGGAGGCTGCTGCGTTCAATGATGTGAAGAACCGAGGAAGAAGGGGGAGAAATAAGGGAGAGAAAGGGGGAAGATGGGGTCGGGTAGCGTGGGAGACAGAGGGAGGTGGAGATGGAATGGAACGTGGGGAAGGGATGGGATGCTCATGTCCCATCAAATCATTTCACCCATTTTTTTTCAGTACGTTACAATTGCTCAAGTCTCTAGACATGTGAATGATATGAGCTAGATCAAATCTCAACACTCAAATGACAACATACTTAGACTATTATTCAATACACATTGATTATATGTCTATAATATTACTTGGTCTATAATGGTTGTCTAGTTTGGCTTAATGTATTCTATAATAATTGCACATCAGTTTGTAATGAGTGTCCATAATATAAATATTATAACAAACACACTCAACTAGGGATGGCAAAAAAACCAATATCTGACCTAACCCAACTTGCCCCATCCCAATTTGACTGGGGAAAACATGAGTTAACTGAATGTGAGGCAGGGTTCAAGTAAAACTCAACTTCTATAAGTCAAGTTAGGGTTGGGCATGGAATTTTTAGTCCTCACCCTAACCCCAAAATGCACTCGACCTTATTGTCTAAACTCTAGCCTCATCCCTCCTCCTGTCCTCTTGCTAGGGATGGTAAAAAGACCCATCCCTACCTTGACTCCACCCAATCCACCCTGATTTGATTGGGAAAAACCTGAGTTGACCTAGTGTTAGGTTGGGTTTGGGGAAAATTTGACTTCCATAAGTTAGATCAAACCCGAACTCAGATCCAACATGATTATTTATTAAATTAAAAGCCTAACCCTAGCTTATAGCCTCCCTCCCTCTCCCACTTGCCCCTCTACCCGCTCACGCCCTCACTGACTGCCATCGCTCACTAGGGGTCTAGTTTCCCTATGGGTATCCAATTTTTTTGGTCAAGTCAAGTTTAAGAAGTTTTTCTGAAACCTAGTGATATCATGCATACATATAATATATTGTGACTTAATTTTATTATTATTTTAGAGTAAAATGCATGTTTTTTATTTGCTTAAATACTTCATATTCTTCAGAATCTTCACTTTTCCTTGTTTTTATTGAAATATAGGGATTTCATCCCAAAATTGGTGGAATTTGAAAGATTTGAAGATATGGAACAACTACTCATGATGAGATGAAGCTACATGTTAAATTTCAGATCAAACGGAGCTTTCTACCATCTTGGAGTCCGTCCTCGAGGTTCAGTAGTGGCTGCGTCGACGCTAGGGATGAGCTCCCGATGTTGTTCTTCCACTCCTTGGCCAGCTTTTGCACTTCCTTTAGTTTTTGCTATTTTCTTTCTTGCACTGCATTGCATTTTAATGTTTTTGACACCTTAGGTGTCTTTGCCCATCCCTCATTTATTGTAATTGCTTTGTCCTTCAAACAAAATTGTTAGATGAATACATGCATGATAGGTTTAGGAATTTTGATTCTATTTAGATGTCTGAATTGGTTACAGTTTACATACATACCTTTTGTTGGATGATATTACAGATCTTAATTAAATCTTATTGTTATTTATACAATCCTGGTGAGTATGCATATTGACTTAACGACCACTTGTTAACCATCTCATGTACATAGCTTATCTACTCCTTGCCTTCATATTCATATTCACTTGTGCATTATTTCATGAGAATCAGAAAAATATGACAGTGGTACCAAAGTATTGGTGTCCATGATACTATACTTGGCACTAGTCTCAACATGTTGAAAAAAAAATAAAAAAATAAGGGCAGTGGTACCGAAACGAAAATGTGTGATACTCGTCATCTAGTTTGGCACTGCCCTACGATAATAAAAAAACAACAACAATAGTAGTACCTAAGTCATGATTCTCCATATCTACTTGGCACTATTTGCAGAGTTCAAAAAAAAAAAAATAATAAAAAGAGAGTCAAATGCTCGAATTTATTTGACTCCGATACTATTCCGATGCTTTTTTCTCATGACTCAATGCACAATTACATTTTTTTATGAATGCTTGATATCAAATAGCTTAATATGAGGTGTGTTACACAAGCTTTTGTTTTCAATTTTGCATACCCCGAAGGATTGTATTTGTGACATTAGATTTAATTACTCTTCAGTATTATACCATAACATAGGACTTTGTGTTGTTAAACTATAACCCTGATAGACTATGCTTAGTTGATTGATATTTCCTATTTTATTTCATTATTGTGTTTTAAACAATTCAATTGCTTGAGGACAAGCAACATTCTAAGTCCGATGTATTTGATAATACACATTTATATAACATATTGTGGCTTAGTTTTCATACAATTTATGTTAGAAATAATAGTTTCACCTCATTTATGCAGTTAAATGCTTCATAGTACTTGGAATCTTCATTTCTCCTTGGTTTTATTGAAATATAGGGATTATTGCCCAAAACCAATTGAATTTAGAGGAATTGAAGATATAGGTCAACTCCTTATGATGAAACGAAAGTCACACGTTAAATTTCAGCTAAAATGGAGCACTCTATAGAGATCACAGCCTAGGTTGTGAAGACATGCACAGCCGTAAAGATTTGCAAAAGTTTCAGAATTAGACGAAATGTTCACAGGCACGCCCGTGCATCCATGCACGGCCATGAAGAGTCTAGAAATGGATTTTTCAGATTTCGCCGACATCTTCACAGGCATGGTCGTGCATCCATGCACGGTGGTGCAAACTTCCGCACTACGCGATACCTGTTCGGTTTTTTGCCCGTTTCTCACTATATTTAGAGCAAACTTTAGG
The DNA here is from genome assembly GCA_027563935.2 of Costus lasius. Lineage (NCBI taxonomy): Eukaryota > Viridiplantae > Streptophyta > Magnoliopsida > Zingiberales > Costaceae > Costus > Costus lasius. The sequence goes on from CM050448.1 coordinate 103,811,115, forward strand.
AAAAATTGGTGGAAACCTTCATAACTTAGTCACAGACATTTTGGGACAAGAATCATGCAATTTCGTGGAGCGGTTGAGGAGAACGAAGTAGAACAGCGACAACTAGGGTTTGGCAATGATTTTCCGGCGCGATTTCTTCCCCCATTTCGACGCTGAAGATCATGCTCCATTCTCTCACGACATAAATCTAACCTTCCCTCTGGTTTGGTTGATTTTCTCTTTTAAAATCTTATGTATTCTATGATGAAAATTGTAGTGTAACTTATTTTCGGGGTTTGGGCATAGCCCGCTGTAAGTATGTTAATTGACAATACTTAATTAATGTATTGCTTGAGTTTATCTTTATTCTTATTCAATTCTAAGTTGCTTGATTTCATATTTATGTACTGATCACGCATACGTGTGTTTTAGACATTGTGTGATGGACTGAGAGGTGAACAACAAGGTCAGAACCCCTTAGATTAAACTTGTAATTTCAACCACGAAAGTAGGTCAAAATTACTCGAGGAGTCAATTATTCTTCACGGAACCTAATGGATCTGCTTAACCTAGTAAGCCACGAGAGTAAGAGACTTAGATACTGGATTGTGGCCTAAGGGGGAACGATCTGTACACTAAGAAGAATTTTCTTAAGAACTTAGTTTAAACAAATTTTAAACACTCAACATTGTCTTTCCATTATTCTTCAGTGTAGTGAAATCTAAAACCCCAATCTTCTCTCGAGATTTTTACACTCTTGCTTGCTCTTAACTTGCTCTGATTTACTTTCTTGCATTAGGATATTAGCTATTCCTATCATTATTTCATCACCTAGCTATCGATAAACTGATTAGTTAGTACTTGACCCCTAGTCCCTGTAGGATCGATACTTTTTATTATGCGATAGAACTGTGCACTTGCGGCCTCCTATCACCTAGCAGGGTCAGGGTTACGTATAGGGTCTAAGGTAAATTGTCAAGATCGGGTTTGACAATCCCACCCCTGCCTCAACCAGTCAACCTAATGTCATCCTTACCTCTCACTCTCACCTAGCCTCCTCCTCGCCTCACACCCTTACCTAGCCTCTCACAATCATTGCTCATCCTTCCCCTTATCATTGCCGCTCTCCATCACCGTCATTGCTCGCCCTTGCCAACCATTGTCGCTTGCCCCTCGCCGCCTGCCACCCACCGCTGTTCACTATAGGGTTTCGTTTCTCTGAGTACCCAATTCAGGTTTGGGATATGTATTCTCAAACCTAGTGGGGTTGGGTACAAGGATTGGGTGTTGGGGGTTAGGTTTGGCACTATCTGCCCTCACCCTGCCCCGATGCCATCTCTACACTCAACCCAACTTTTGCGTACACTTGGCTATGCCTATTGGTTGGACCAAGCCTTATCTTAAAACCATCCCATCAACGCCTATATCACGATAGACTTGAGTGGCCACTCTAATAAAAATAGTTAGCATGATAGCAAAAGCTTCCAAAACTATTTTCTCTAGTTGAGATATGACTAGGCCTGACACCATTAAAAAGCTTTTTTTAAGATTCTCTCCCTAATTACCATGGTGGAACATTAAACAAATATCTAACTTTTTATTCAATATTTATTTAATGCATGTATTAGTAGATAGTCAATCAACAAAAACTAATAAGTATAGTTGATCAAAAAAAATATTAATGGACCATATATAATTAGTCCATCCCCATGGGATATAAAGATCTAAAGATTTATATAGGTTCATGCTTAAGCGTGATAAATCAATGAAACCAAACGGATCTCAACTATGTTCATATAATCAAACCCAAGAAAAAAAATAAAAGAGACATATTTTTTTTATTTTGATCAAATGGTAGTTAAGATTTGTTTGATCTAAGGGCTCAAATTTAAGTCTCCAAATAAAAAATCCTACAAAAAAAATTTTCTTTTCTAGAGTTTATTTCCCCATAATGGATAGTTATCAACTCTCATACAAACATTTTTCAATTAGGAAGGGTTGAGATAAGACGAATTGGCATATATAAGATTTACCCATGCTTTGTTTTTATCGTTGGGATTAATTTAACTAAATTATAATATTAGTGTGGGGTCATTTTTGGTCATGTTTAAATATAATTGACCTTTTAAATTAACCTTAAATTAATAAGGTTTTTTTTTTAATGAGTTCTAGTTTTCAATGAGCGCAAACACTGATTGTTAATTATCCCTGAAATAAGAGAACCTTTGATTAAGAGATCTACAACATTCCACAAATTGAAGGACAAAATGATTTATAAATGTCATATCAATACATGACTCATGAATAACTCAAAATTTGAAGCAATCTTAATTAGTCAAAGAAAGACTTATTGGTGAATGTCTGATTTGCTAACATGTGGGCATTTGAATACTTAGCCCTGATGGTGTACTTAGGATATGGCATGCACTTGGCATTGATAGCTTATGAGTATTTAAACTTGAGATACTTGGCCTTGATGGCTTGTGAGTATTTGAACTTAAGATACTCGGCCTTGACGGCTTGTGAGTATTTGAACTTGGAATGCTCGGCCTTGATGACTTATGAGTATTTGGATTTAGAAAGTACTCGGCTTTGATGGCTTGTGAGCATTTGAATTTAATATACTCAACCTTGATGGTTTGAGAGTATTTAAACTTGAAATGCTCAGCCTAAATGGCTTATGAGTATTTGTACTTGAGATACTTGGCCTTGATGGCTTGTGAGTATTTGAACTTGATTTGTGCTCGGCCTTAATGGCTTATGAGCATTTGAACTTGATTTGTGCTTAGCCTTAGTAGCTTGTGAGTATTTGAACTTGATTTGTGCTCGGCCTTAATGGCTTGTGAGTATTTGAATTTGAGTTGTGCTCGGCCTTATTGGCCTATGAGTATTTGATTTTTGTTTGTGCTCAGCTTTAGTGGTTTAGGAGCATTTGAACTTGATTTACGCTCGGCCTTAATAGCTTATGAGAATTTGAATTCAATTTGCACTCAGCCATAGTGGCTTATGAGCATTTCAACTCGATTTGTGCTCGACCTTACTAGATTGTGAGCATTTGAACTTGATTTATGCTCGGCCTTAATAGCTTATGAGTATTTGAATTCGATTTGCGCTCGGCCTTAATGGCTTGTGAGCATTTGAACTTGATTTATGCTCGGCCTTAATGGCTTATAAGCACTTGAATTTAATTCATGCTCAGCCTTAATAGCTTATGAGCATGGGATTTTGATTTGTGCTCATCCTTGATGGCTTATGAGCATTTAAATTTGATTTATGCTCGGCCTTAATGACTTATGAGAATTTGATTTGCCATGAGGAATAATTATTTCACCTTGAAGCACCACATACACAATATCATATTGAGGAGCTATGCCCCAATGACAAGTAGTGACGCATGCATCTCTCAAACAATATTATATCGTGATATGATGGGTTTGATCAAAATATGTTGAGTGAGTTAATTAGCTCATATTCAACTAGATGAAAGATATATTTCAATTTAAATCCAAGACCGTATTTGGGAAGATTAGACTTAATTTTATAGGGGTAAATACTTAGATTGTATCAATAACTATCCATTTGACTCATATTGATGAAAATTATCCTCAACCGTGAAATATCTAATTTTCTCATGGTCGTTGATTTAAATTCATAGATCTTTTTAATTCAAGACTCGGATTGAAAATCCGATTTCATATTTAGAAAGATCTTGTTCGATTTAATAGGGATCGACTCCTTGATCACTTCAAAAGTCACCTAATTGATCTAGATACGTATAGATCATTTTCAATTATTGATTTAGATTTTAGATCAAACTCATCATGACCGTTCATTTAAATTCATAGATCTGATTCAATCTGGGTCTCGGATCATAAATCTGATATCATGTTTGGAGAGATCAAGTTCGATTTAGTAGGGATCGACACCTTGATCACGTTAAAATTCATCCGATTAATCTAGATGTGTTCAGATCATTCTTAACTGTTGATTTAGATTTTAGATCAAACTCATCATGACAGTTGATGTCTCGTATTTACATAATATTTTTACTATACTTTTTATGCATAATCTCTCCTATTGTAATCATATTTTCACTTATTTTGACTTAAATCATTTTGTTTGTTCGAAATCTTCACCTCTTTTCACTTTTGTCATGTTTCAGGTGAAAATGACCAAATTTTGATATATTTTGATAATCCAAATATACAGATGAATTCTACAAGTCAAGATGAAGTTGCCCATCAAATTTCATGCAAATCGGAGCTTGTTTGGAAAATACGGCCTACCTGTGATATTTAACATGGTCGTATTTTCTAGATAAATACAGAAAAAAATACGGCCTACCTATAGTATTTTTCACTGCCGTATTTTACTCGATACAAAATACTAAAAATTCACAGAGAGAAATATGGCCTGCCCGTGACAGAAATCACAGCCGTAATTTGGATAAAGAAAATCCACAAAAAGAAATACAGCCCGCCTGTGATATTTTTCATGGTCGTATTTCTGTTGGGTTTATTTCCAGACGACATAGAAAGAAATATGGCCATGCCATATTTATTTTCACGGCCGTATTTATTTCCGCCAGATTCGGTTTTGACCTCGTTTCTTACCTGATTGGCTCGTTTTCGAGCCAAATTTTGGGAAAAACCTAATTAAGAGTTGGAGAACTATATAAGGAAGCTTTGGAGCAAGTATCACGACTTTTTGGCAGATTTACAAGGAGAATTGGATAAAGAAGCAAAAGTTAGGGTGACACGCGGCGAACGGCGTTTCCTTACCAGAAAAGCTTCGATTTTCCGGCTGGCTATTGTCGATCTTCATCAGTAAGCCTTGCACTTTACCTTCCTAGTCAATTCTAATTTTATTTGTCCAATTGTAATTGAAAACATGGATTTTTACAATGTTGATATCGTTATTATGTCAGCGTAAACTTATTATTCAGGATTACGGTTGTAACCCATTATGTTTTGATGGCTTAATCATTAATTTCTCTCTTATGAAGTAATTTACACATATAAGATTCAATTATTGTTGTGCTTATTACATGTTAATTACTAGCCATAGTTTGCATGCTTAGAGACGTCGCAAGAAGTACTGAGAGGTGAATTGCGATGTCGGATCTACAATTTTTGGACAAGTTGATTTGAACACGAGAATAGAGGATTAACTCGGATAAATACCAGATTGTACTGCCGAGAGGGGGCAATCTGTATATACGAATAAATCCTCTTTAGCATAGTAAATCCTTCTTAAGATATATGTAATTAAAAAGGTCCTGAAACATAGTGTGGTGAAACTAAAATCCTAAATTTTCATCAAATCAATTACAACCAAAGCATGTTTTATTATTTCTGCAAATTAATTAAGATAAAAACCACCGTCTTTCTGAATTGTTTAGCTAATAATCCTGAGTAGAGTTAGTACTTGGTCATTGGTCTCTGTGGGATAAATATTTTTATTATTCCAATTTTTCCATGCACTTACGTTATCACATCAAGTTTTTGGCGCTGTTGCCGGGGACCAATTTTGGCGATATTGACTCATTCGAAGGATTGATAGACTAGATTTTTGTTTTTCTTTTCTTTGCTATTTAATTCTATTTATTTTATGTTTTTGAGCTCATTATCTATTTTCCATCTTCAACTTTAACCGTTAATTGTTTATGCCCATGTGTTCCAGAAAGCTATTTGAGGAAGATCCGGAACTAAAGAGAACTTTTCGCTTGCGTAGAAAACAATTAGCAAAGGAAATCTTAAAATCGAAGATGGGCGATCAGAGATCTTTAAAGGATTATGCAGCCCCAAACCTGCATGGGGTTCGCTCTTGTATTATTCACCCCAACATTGAGGCAAATAATTTTGAAATCAAGCCGTCTCTACTTTCAATGGTTCAGCAGAACCAGTTTGGAGGCTTGCCGTCTGAGGATCCTAATATGCATCTTTCTATATTTCTTAAATATTGTGATACATTAAAGATGAATGGTGTTTCTAATGATGCTTTGTGACTCAGACTTTTTTCTTTTTCTCTTAGGGATAGGGCTCATGCATGGCTTCACTCTCATCAACCAAGTTCCATAATAACTTGGGACGAGTTATCCAATGCTTTCTTAGCAAAATACTTTCCCCCAAGCAAGACTGAACAGCTTAGGAACCAGATCACAAGCTTTGTTCAGAAAGAAGAAGAATCGTTATTCGAGGCGTGGGATCGATTTAAAGAGCTTCAGAGGATGTGCCCACACCATGGCCTCGACAAGTGGGTAATCATTCAAACTTTTGATGAGTCCGCAAGTGCATGAATTTATCGAAGTAATAAAATAAAGATCATTCCCAACGAGGATCTGGCGGTCAAGTACCGATCATACGACTTATTTAAATCTAGGCTAATCAAATTGTGATTTTTGTGTGAACTCCTAAGTACGAAAAGCAACAGAGTGACGATCTAGGAAACATTGGGTTTTAGAAGGTCAGGACTTGAGGTTTCACCACACTGACAATTATGAACTCAATAAAGATAATTCTTTGAATGAAAAATTACAGTCATAAAAGGGGTTTTTCCTAAAGTACATATTACCACCTCCCGAAGCATAATTTGGTATCTAGCTATGCTAACTCCCTACTCTCGTGACATTTAACGTAACTAAACCCATTAGGTTCTAGGAATAACATTGTAAATCCTTCAAACGAATCCAAGCTACTCCCGTAATTGGATTCGTAGGTTTGAATAGAATGTTTCTGATGCCGCGATTCACCTCCCGGTCCTTCTCGCAACATCTAAGACACAACTATACTTGGCCAGAGTAAATCACACAAATAACACACTTCTAATCAAATCAATGCTATAAAGTATGTTAACAAAGAATGAAATTACAAACTTCAATCCATAAATGTTAGTGGGCTATATCCCAAATCCCAAAATAAAGTTTTACTCGCTCATGATAAACGTTAACAACATGTGTATGAATAAAACTTGCATTGAATCCTATCAAAAATACATAAATTCACTAAGAAAGTAAATGGAAAAGCTCCCCCTCGATCTAGAAATGAAGATGAAGTGATCAATTCTCTCTTTTGCGTGAATTCTCGCCGGAATTTTGCCTTGGAACTGAGTTTTCGCCCTAGCTGCCACCTCTGATTGTGTTCATCCAAAAAAGTCTCCTTAGCCCTCCAAAAATCCCTCCTTTTATAGTTTAATCGGTTCAGAACCCATCAAGGAAGAATTCTGAAGAGTTTGGTTCAATTTTGGTTCAATTTGGAGTCGAATCGAGTGAAAAACTTGAAAGGGCAAAAAAACTCACGGCTTATAAACAGTTTACGGCTGCGGCCATAAATGTTTCTGTGAATAAATTCCTGTGTACACAGAAAGATTCATGGTCCGTGAAGGATTCACGGCCTCACCCGCAAAAGTTTCTGTGAACTTTTTTACTTAGCCGTGTTTTCACCCTTCGAACGCAAAACTCACGGCCAGCCGTGAGTTTTGACATGCAACCTCATAATTTCCTCACGGCCACCCTTTGAAAGTCGCGTCTATCACTATTTTCGCCCTAAATTTGACATGCAACCTCATAATTTCCTCGAGAATCATGCTATGGCTTCAAAACTTGTGAAATCGATCAATTTGATGCCATTTTACCTACATTTTTACATAAACTAAAAAAAGAGCAGATTCTATACCAAGTGAAGTAAAAACACTAAAATTTGATATAAAATCATGAAATTAAGCCTAAATATCATATAAAACACAGGCAAAAACATAATGTAAATGCAACGCATCAAAATACCCTAGACTTAAAGTTTTGCTTGTCCTCAAGTAATATTCGGATGTGTATAGATAATGTAAAGATAAGGATTTCTCAACTATTTTTGCCCCTAATAACATCCTTAGTCCACAATTTAAGTAATCAACCTTTCAAGACTCAAGTAATTTAAGAAAAATCATAATAGAGATAAATTCCCGAGAGGTTACAATCCAAGAAAGATAAAATTCATAATTCATGTTATAGTATTCATTCTTCACACACTAAATATCAAATACTTTCAACTTAATAAATCTATCTTACCCAATAGACAAAAATTTATTTCAAGAATCTCAGTGATGTTAAATGTATGAGATTTTTAGAGCAATTTGGTCTTGAAATAGTTATGTGCCCTTTCCTGTTAGTATCATAACATTGTTTAAAGTATACCACATAGTAGTATAATTTTACTCATAGTCTCAATCATAAGATCAGCGGAGTTGTCCAGCTTTCTCTTTTTCTATGCTTTTATTCTCCTCTCTTTTTTTTAATAAATGGAGAAAACCGGTTAGTGGCATGGTATTTAAATCGTTATCGATACTTGATCACAATAGGCTTAAAGTATACCAACTCATGATATAATATAACTCATGAGCTTAGATCATTCAACCAGAGGAGTTGGAGCAAATTTGAGTTTAAAGAAATATCACCAATTTTCTATTCATAAAAATTCCTATCAAGCAGAAATAGGTAAATTAAAACTTCAAGTATAAAGATACTATGCATGTGTCGATGAACATATAACAATTCACGTATGCATTTTTATCAATACCAAAATTGAAATTACTCAACAATTTAAGTGTACATGAAATTTAAAAAAAATTCCTAAGTCATCAAATCAATCGCTCAAAATATTTCCTAAGTTTAAAATTAAGGATAAAACAAATTTGATTACCCTTAAAAATCATAAACATTCAAAATACACACCTATAAAGCTCAAAGATAAACAAAATACATGAGGACACCATACACTTAAATTGTTACATATGCATAAACATCAAATTAATGAACGATAGATTTTAAAAAAAAATTACAAGAGTTCCCTTTGAAATGTGAGCAAAACCCTGTACAGTTATATCAATATATGCAAACGTGACTCAGAAAAATCTGAAAACTATATTACATCAAAGATATCAATATTTTACATGGTAAATAAGTCTCAAATATCAAAAATCATCTAAATCTCATTTACCGTTTCAGAAACACTATTCACTTCAAATATCAACACTTATATCAAAAAACATTCAAAAATCAACTAAATTATCAGCATAGCATCACAAACCATCATAGAGCATCACAGATACATGATAGGCAACAAATATATACAATACCATAGCAACCTAACCATGTACTACTGCACCTAAAAGTCTAATACCATCATGTTTATACAATATTAGCTCAAATATCCAGTACTAAGTATAAATCCAGAAATATACATTAGGAATAGTAAAATACAACGCACACATACAAATAAAACATAAAAGAATATGTGTGTGCTGCATCAGCACCAACTCTATCAAATCCTGCTCACAAGGAAGATACATGTGAGATATCACTAGAAAGTATCGAACGATAATACTTAATGCATAAAAACAAATAAAATAGTAGGGATAATCACAAAAATCCTCAATTTGTCTCTATGTCTTCAAAGTCCTCCTCCTCGTCATCCCTGGTATGCTGTGTTGATGAAGAAGGGAGACGTTGCCGCAATAACTCCTCAATCATGCGCAGAGACTCAAGCGTCCTCATCTGTCCCTGCTCCAAGCGCGATATATCATCGTGCATTCTCCACTGCTCAGCTAGTATTTGCTCCAAGGATGGATATGATGGTGATGAGGTGGATGGTCCAGTAGATGTAGACGGCCTAGCAGAGGTGGATGGCTCGACTAGAGGAGTAGGCTCGAAAATCCTCGACTGTGATGAAGGTGGTGAGGCTGCTTCTCTAGGACCTCCCCCACCTCGTGTGGGATCCATGATCCAGTTCTGCTGAACATGAACCACGGTGCGGTTCATGTTTGATAGCCTCATAGTAATATCTGTGTGCCTGAACATAAGATGATATGAGCTCCCAATCCTTGTAATCATCTTAATAGCAATGCAGGCGTCCATATCCAATCTCGGATTGCCCTTAGCCTCATTCAACCACGAAGGGTCAATACCGAGGGCAAGGGCAATGGTGGTAATCAGACCACCCATCACAAGAACTCCCTTCTGCGCCCTAGCTACCTTATGAATCTACTTCACAAGGTGAAATGGGATGCTGGCACGGAATCCAGTCAACATGGTCTATAAGAAAACTAGCTCTGTAGCTCTGACCATCCCGCTGCTCTCTAGTCACCCAAATATGGTGTGTGCGAGTACCCAATGTACGTATCTGAGTGCTGGGCTAGACAGACATGTAGCTCTGGAGGTCCTCGGATCAAATCCTTCCTCTCTTGATATCTGCTCCCAGAAGGTCCTATCGGTGGACTCACGAGGGCGATGTATAGTACCTCCTGCGGGGAATCAAAATATATGACCAATCTGGTCAAGAGTGAGAACATGATCCCAGTCCCTAACCGGAAGGCCATGTGTCCTGGATCTCTGTCATCATAATTATGCAAAGTAATTTGGACAGAACTGAAAAACTCCAGGGTGAGTTGAATATATATGGGATGCCTCTACTAATAAATGTCCTGCCACCCTATGTTCGACAACATCCACTGGATGTCGTCGAATAATCCTAGGGTCTGAAATGTCTGGTCATCCCAATATCGGGTGCTAAGGACCCCTCAAGCTATCATGGCTCTGTATCTCCTAGGGGTGAGCATTCGGTAAAAATCGAAAATCGATTTACCGATTTACCGAAACTGAAAAATCTATTACCGAAACCGATACCGAACATACTATTTACCGATCAGAAAATTACCGAATTACCGATCAGTAAATCGGTAAATTACTGATTTACCGATTAAAATATATTAAAATATTATATAATTAATTTATTAAAATATTAAAATATTACATAATTAAAATATTATCGATCGGTAAAAATCGACCGGTAAATCGGTAAATTACCAATAAAAAATTAAAAATTAATAAATAAAAATTTATTTTTTATATATTAATATATATATCGGTAAATTACCGAACCGAAAACTTATTTACCGAACCGAAAACCGAAAACCGAATTCCCTAAATATTATTACCGAACTGAAAACCGAAACTAAATTTACCGAATCGATTTACCGATTTACCGATCGGTAAATCTGTAAATTCGGTTTTTACCGTTTTATGCTCACCCCTAGTATCTCCTCTCCTAGTCCCTACTCCTATATCTGATCTATCATGGATAAGGAGCTAGGATAGGTGGTGGTGATCTCGCTAGTCTCCTCTCAACAATAACAGACTCTAGCACTAGAGGAGACGGCTCCTGAGATGATGGCTCTAGTGATGCGGCTGGTGACTGCTCTAGAGATAACTCAGGTGATGGTAAACGTATCTCCGAAGAGTGGGCTGGTAGCACTGAAGCTGAGGCAGGCACCTCAGGTATGTGTGGTATCTCTGGTGCTGAAGGTGCTGTCTCAGGAGCCGCAAATGGCTCTGGTGCAACTAACAGTGATGAATGTACCTCAGGAATATCCACGGAAATCTCTCGTAAGTCGGCAAAAATCTCTTGAGATCCCTCCTCATTGTCAGGTAACTCTAGTGTGGTAGCCTCAAGGACAAGTAAGTTGCCCTAAGTTGAGGATGGAGAAGGAATCTTTGGAGTCTGGACTGAATCTGGTACAACGTCCTTTACCACCATGGACTCTGTATCAGCAGGAATTGCATACTCTGGTAAATCGGAAGGAGGCTCAGAAGCAGTAACCTCCTCCACATCCATAGGAGTGGGAATCGTCTACTGCTCGTCAGTATGCTCCATCTCAACAGTCACTGGAGCTGGCTCTTGGGGTGCTACAGGTGTCTCTGTAGTCTCTGGTATAAGTGATAATCATGGAGCAACTCTCCTCCCACAGGCAGAAGTAAAACGATCGATACACTTCCTAGCATACCATTTAGCGATCCTCTGATCTCTACTCTCTAGCCTATCAGTAGGCCTCTCAGAAATAATCTCTAGCTCTAGACAACTGACTGGCTCAGACGTAGTCTGTGAGGTGCTGGGAGCCATAGGTGTGCTCGAAACTGTAGGTGTACTCGGAGCCTCTGATGTCTACATCTGAGTCTCAAGCTCCGAGTCATCATAGACGATCCACTCAAATGTATCTGGTAAGTTTCCAAATACCATCCTATACATGAACTGTGGGGCAGGTCCAATATGTCTACTCTTCATCACCACCCCATAGGGTCTAGTCCTCACAGATCTCCTTGGTGCCATAAATCTCAATATAATCAACACAAATATTCAAGTTTAAACCACACCCATGAAGTTACAGTAACTGTAAAAATCGCCTGTATAGGTTTTGCGAAAATTGATCCAAAAATCTGTGAAACTAACTCCAAATCTATGCTAGAAACTTCGCAAATCCAGTAGAGAAATCAAAAGTAACAGTTATGCGAAGGATTCTCACAAATCTGGAGGAAATCGAGCTGAAATCGGGCTTCGGCGGTGAAACTATCATCCTTGCGAACAGGCGGCGCTTCTTCATGAAATCCCACTGGAATTTGATGAAAGATCACTGGAAGACACTCGCTGGTGGTGCAGGAAGGTTAGAGGAAGGATTTCATCACCCAAGGTGGATGAAATCATCGAAAATCGGCGTTTAACAAGCATGGGAGTAAACCCTAGTTTCGCCCGTTAAGTTCAAAACTATAGAACTTACGGTCCGTGAATCATTTATGGCTTCAGCCATAATTATGTTTGTGATTTAGCCCTTTACAAATGAAATTCACTACCCGTAAGTGACTCACGGCCGTGACCGTGAAAGTTACGCCAAGACTCCGTTCTTCACAAAAAAAAAATTCAGAAAATTTCTAAAAAATTCTTACATGTAAAACAACATATTTAGAAGATTTTTAATATATAAAAGTTTATCAAATCATGCTGTTCAAAATATCTGAAAATTCTAAGAAAAATTATAAACTAAAACTAAAAAAATACTAAGATAAATAAAACTCAAAAATTTTGAGTTGCCTCCCAAAAAGCACTTGTTTAAGGTCATTAGCTCGACCATAACAAAGTTTATTGATGTTCTGGTGGGTCCGAGGCGTAATGAATAATATGAAATTTTTTATCTTCACGCCTTCTTAAATCAACTTGTGGGCTTAAATTAGAAATTCGTGATTGTGCCCATGTTCTATCTCTCTTCCTTTTGTCTTTTTCATGCTTCAAATATTCTTCAAAGGGATTCTTGTCAACTTCTGAAGTGTTACCACCATAGGCCATGCTTCCCTCATCCTTGATGTGATGGTGAGATTGTGCAAAAGAAGGCTTTTTAGTCTTCAAAGAAAAATCAAACACTAGTTTATCCTTTCCAAAATTCAATGTCAGTTTCTCATTCATCATGTCATCAATAGCACCTGCGCTAGCCATGAATGGTCTACCCAATATAATTGGTAACTCAATGTTTTCTTCCATATCAACAATTATAAAATCAGTTAAAATAGAATAGTTATCAACTTTAATAGAAGCATTTTCAATTATTCCAACAAATTATTGAATAGAACCATTAGCAAATTGAAATAAAGTCTTTGTAGACCTCATGTTTCCACTATTGATCCTTCTAGAAATAGATAGGGGAATCAAACTTACACTTGCCCCTAAATCACACAAGGCATGTTCAATAAAAATCTTACCAACTTGGCAGGGAATCGTTAAGCTTCTAGGATCTTTTACCTTTGCGATCACCTTGGGCTTACTTACCTCACTGTGCTCTACTTCAATTTTTTCAATGTCAAACTTCCCCAGGTCTACTCTTATTAGCCTCTGAGGGAAAGGAATGGGTGGAACATATATAGGCGGACCTACATAGACTTCCTCCCTCTCCTTCTCCACTGACATCTCTTCCTCAAGTGAAGTCTCTTCAGGCTTCCTTTCCAACATTTCAGGTGTAGGTTTTTCATTAGGCATCCCTGGTTCATCATTATATTCACCACTTAAAATGGTGATGGCGTTACAATGTTCTCTGGGGTTCATCTCTGGTTGGCCTGGAAGTTTACCTATGGCCCTACTAGAGGTACTCACTTGCTAAGCTATTTGGCTTTCCAACATCTTGTTGTGGGTTGCCAAGGCATCCACTAAAGATGTTAGATGCTTAATAGCATCAAAGACATCCTCGTTGTGCTTTTTCTGCGCAATAATGAATCCTTCCAAAAGAGACTCCAAGTTAGACTTCTGAGGCTGACTGAACTGCCTAGACTGAAAACCTGATGGCGGCCTATTATTCTGCTGATTATATTGTGGAGGAACTTGCCCTTGGTTGTTCTTATATGACAGGTTAGGGTGATTCCCCTAGCCTGGATTATATGTAGCAAAATAAGGGTCATTCACCTATCTTTGATTATAGTTGCCTAAAGCATTGACCTGCTCTTGAAGAGAATCATCTTATGGCAAAGCTAAGAGCTGACAATCAGTAGAGATATGACCTGAAACACCACAAACCTCACAAGAAACAGAATTAACTGCAACTAAGGGAAAAGTAAAAGAATCTAATTTTTGTGCTAGAGACCTTTGCAACTAAAGATCTCAATGAGTCACTGCTATACTTACCAATACCTGTGGACCAATGGTTGTGATTCATGGCCATGTCCTCAAGCAAAGTCATCGCATCCTCAACGTTTTTACTCATGATAGCTCCCCCAATAGCAGCATCCACCATGAGTTTTGTACTGTAGTCCAATCCATTGTAGAAGATATGGATTATGACCCACTTCTCAAGCCCATGATGAGGACACATATGCTGGACCTCCTTGAAGCGATCCCAAGCATCACAGCGCAACTCTCCTTCTCTTTGTCCAAAGCATATTATCATATTCTTCAGTTGAACTGTCTTGCTGGGTGAAATGTATTTGGTCAGAAAAGCACGTGAGAGCTCATCCCATGTAGTAATTGATTCAGCAGGAAGAGAATACAACCAAGCTCATGTTCGATCTCTGAGAGAAAATGGAAATAGTTTTAGTCTAATCGCATCAGAAGATACACCATTTACCTTAATGGTGTCAGAATATTCTAAAAATATAGCAAGATGAAGATTAGGATCCTGGCTTGGGGAACCCCCAAACTGGTTCTGCTGAACCATAGTCATCAGTGTTGGTTTAAGCTTGAAATTGTTCACCTCCACACTAGGTCGAACAATGTTTGAATTAAAGCCCTGTATGTTAGGCACTACAAAATCCCTCAACGATTGATTGTTCGCCATCGCGCCTTTTTCTGAAGTCTTTTTAGTATGAAACTATAGTCTTCTTCGAAGGTGGAAGGTGTGTTCAATCTCTAGATTTTCAGGAAATAGAGTACCTGTATTTAAAACTTTGGGCATATAACGTGTCAATCAAGTAAAATATAGTTAAGATAACAATAAAAAAAAATAACTTAGAATAAAAACAAAGTAAATGCTAAAACATAAGAAAAATGCCTAGTCTCTAAACTCATCGATCAAATCAATATTGCCTGGCCGGATCCCTAGCAACGACGCCAAAAACTTAATGAGTCCGCAAGTGCACGAATTTATCGAAGTAATAAAATAAAGATCGTTCCCAACGAGGATCTGATGGCCATGTACCGATTATATAACTTGTGTAAATCTAGGCTAATCAAATTGTGATTTTTGTTCGAACTCCTAAATACGAAAAGCAACAGAGTGACGATCTAGGAAACATCAGGTTTTAGAAGGTCGGGACTCGGGGTTTCACCACACTGACAATTATGAACTCAATAAAGATAATTCCTTGAATGGAAAATTATAGTCATGAAAGGGGTTTTTCCTAAAGTACATGTTACCTCCTCCCGAAGCGTAATCTAGTATCTAGCTACGCTAACTCCCTACTCTCGTGACGTTTAACATAACTAAACCCATTAGGTTCTATGAAAAACCTTGGAAATCCTTCAAACGAATTCAAACTACTCCCGTGATTGGATTCGTAGGTTTGAATAGAATGTTTCCGACATTGTGATTCACCTCCTGGTCCTTCTCGCAACCTCTAAGACGCAACCATACTTGGCCAGAGTAAATCATGTAAATAACACACTTCTAATCAAATCAATGTTGTAAAGTATCATAACAAAGAATGAAATTACAAACTTTAATCCATAAATATTAGTGGGCTACATCCCAAATCCCGAAATAAAGTTTTACTCGCTCATGATAAACGTTAACAGCATGTGTATGAATAAAACTTGCATTGAATCCTATCAAAAATACACAAATTCAATAAGAAAGTAAATGGAAAAGCTCCCCCTCGGTCTAGAGACGAAGATGAAGTGATCAATTTTCACTTTTGTGTGAATTCTCGCCGGAATTTTGCCCTGGAACCGAGTTTTTGCCCTAGCCACCACATCTGATTGTGTTCATCTGAAAAAGTCTCCTTAGCCCTCCAAAAATCCAACTTTTATAGTTTAATCGGTTCGGAACCCATTAAGGAAGAATTCTAAAGAGTTTGGCTCAATTCTGGTTCGATTTGGAGTCGAATCGAGTAAAACACTCGAAAGGGCGGAAAAACTCACGTCTTGTAAACAGTTTATGGCTCCGGCCGTAAATATTTCTATGAATAAAGTTGCCACGCCCCGGCGGAATGCCAGCTATCCCTAGCTAAGGGTTCCCTAAGGAGATGACAATATTGATTGGAACCAAAGAACTATAATAATCAAATATCACTTATTAAATAAATAATTCAAACTTAATATCAAAAGTTTCATAACACAATCTCTAAAACATATTATCCAACTTGTAAACAAATCAACGGAAATAAGAGTTAAAAGACTATCTCAACTCGGGGCTGGTATATATAGTTATCTACTCTATCCCTCCCAGAAGCTAACTTTGTACCTGGAAGAGAAACAAAGGGAGTTAGCAAAAACGCTAAGTAGGAATCAACAAAATGGTGAGTGATCAAATAACAAGATAATACAATGACTGAAACAACGATATATAAATAATACAAAGAATATCGTGTAAATCATCAAGCTGGCCAACATATCTCAATAATGAGCCATACTCATTTTTAGAGTGTTTCCAATGTAGCTCACACAGTGGAACGACTGTCCTAAACAGCCCGGAGTGTTGCGTCTAACACCTGGCATCCATAGTATTGCCCGAAGACAACTGGAAGTATCCTGACCGGCAACCATATAGCTCGATATACGGTAACTATATATCACACACACGGTGGCCACTGGAGATAAATCATCCAGTCCAGAGGTCAATAAGTCACGAGTTAATCACACGGATATACAACTGTTCCAACATACTCATATGTCAATATCATAGATACACAATTGTTCAACCATGCTCATATGCCAATATATCAGATATCTCAATACAGCTTTGTTAACTGTTGTATCCTAACAAGTAGATGCAACTTATTTCTGGCTTTTCTATTTTCTATTGGCGCACCCAGAAACTTGTTGTCCTAGACTCGTTGTGTCCGCAAGTGCACGGATACTCGAAGTTTTAGTATAAAAAGTATCGAATCCACAGAGACCTTATTGTTAAGTACCAAATAGTTATATTCTTACTAGCTAAGCAACTGATTTTATTGCAAGTAAACAATGGGAAGAGCGAAAAGACAAACAGAGAGAGAAACTGGGACTAGGGTTTCATCCACTTTAATTTCAATGACTAGATATGAATAAAGGTCATCAGACTAATTTTATCGTGATGAAGACTTAATTAACTTCATAAAGGGATCATCTCATTTTCGTGCAGACAATCATGCAGGGACCAATCCCCGCTTTCATGCAAGATCTATCCCAACGCTGAAGATAAGTAAATCATCAATCAAAGAACTCAAGGATCACTTTCGTGCATCCGAATTCTAAGTTGATTGTCTCAAGTGGAATCTCAAGAATCACTTTCGTGCATCCGAGTCTCAACACAGGTTCTACTTAAGTTTTTCCAACGTTCCGATCCTCACTTTCGCACAAGATCTTTCCGTTTGACAAAATAACTCAATCCTAGATTCCTTTTATCAAACATGGCAATTAAACTACTAAAATCAAGAAATAAGAACTAACCTAATTTCTTACGGTGAGTTTCTAATAATTAATTTTATGGTTCCAAGTTCTCAAGCAAATCACCTTTCAGTCTATTGCGAAAACTCTAGAACCATGCATGATAATAAGAATACTTTGGAGAATCATAGAGAAATCTATCACATAAGTAAAATCATCACAATAAACTTATTCTGACGAAAATAAAAGTCATCTGATCATATAAAATCAAAGGGACTACACCCCATGTCCCAAAATATGTTTAAGCTAGCATGGAAGAACAAATATAATGAACCATAGTTTCAAAGCGTCAGAAATCAAAGAGAAAGAGGAAGTAAACATTACAACACGGCTGTAATGGAAATTACAGCCGTAATTTGTGAGTGAATAGTGCCGACGCCCGCAGTTTGGTTGATTGCTCCTCCAATCGAACTCCTTTTGCTCTGAAACTTTTGGTGTGTCATCTTCTCCTACAGGTGAAGCTTCTGTGTAAAAATCACAACCTGAGGTAGTCCCTACGCCTCCTGGTGTGAGGCCAAATCCTAAGCACCTCCCTGTCGATTGCTCCCCGAATTCCCCCTAAAAATTAGGGCTTTCAATCCTTTTATCTTCTCCTCGTTGAGACGAGTCCGCATCTTCTTTTGGATCTCAATTTGGATGTCTGGATCTTAAGATATGGTCTGCGCAAGAATCGAGCCAGAAAAACTCGCGTGTCCAGGATAAAATTACGGCAGTGCCGTAATTTGGTTCTGTGAACCCTGAGTCAAAATTATAGCCCATGAAAAATATTATGGTAGTGTCGTAAATTCCGTAAAAATTTCTGATCGAAAATCCTGAGTCAAAATTACGGCCCGTAAAATGGTTTACGATAGTGCCGTAATTTCAGTGAATATCTCTAGTTTGAAAGTGCTCCAGATTACATCCCGTGTAAGTTCTTACGGCAGTGCCATAATTTTCAGAAAATCTTCTAATGAAAAATTAGCCAAAATACGGCAGTGCTCTGATATTACGGCAGCGTACGAAAATATGGTACCGTAATATATATTACGGCCCTACCGTATTTTGGTTCGTGGCTCCATTTTGCTTGAAATTTGTCATGTATCCTCTTCTTGATGATGGTAACTCTTCTATGTATTTGATTTTGCTTGAAAACGCCTAAAAATAGTGCCTTTTTACCCGAAAATCATCAAAAACCAAAATAGAAGTAGATTTTGTAATATTTGATAAATTTGGCACAAAAATAAGCAAAAGGG
The DNA here is from genome assembly GCA_027563935.2 of Costus lasius. NCBI lineage: Eukaryota > Viridiplantae > Streptophyta > Magnoliopsida > Zingiberales > Costaceae > Costus > Costus lasius. Next base: position 103,830,265 of record CM050448.1, read on the forward strand.
CTTCAATTTAGCATGAAAAGATATATAAAATGATACAAAATATACTATATATTTTGGTGTCATCAAAATACATAAGGCTCAAACTTTGCTTGTCCCCAAGCAAAAATCAAAAATTGATTAAAAGATAAACTTTTTCATGCTCAATAAATTTCTAAAATACAATCATCAATGAAAAATTCCATCAATTGTTTCACAAAGCTTCAAATAAACATATCATTCTTAGAACTCAACCCTCTAGATCTACATCTCAATCAAATAAAACTTTGCAACTTGTATAATAAATAGAATTTTCAATCTCATGATTTTACCCAATTTTCAGTTCAAATCTATCATACCTTTGTTTATAGGAATTAGGTTTCCAAGATCTTTTTCCACACATATTTTTTTATTCTTTTTTTTTTATGTATTTTGTTGTTTTTGCACAGATGGCATGTACCCACTTAGATACACACTTTTTTTTATTTTAACTTCAACTCTTATCTTCGGTACCACTATCAATTTTACATAGTGCCAAGTAGAGGAGTCTTATTCTTTTTCTCTCTCATTATCTTTTAGACATAGACTTCAACCCATGTCTTAGGTACCACTATCAATTTTACATAGTGCTAAGTAGGGGAGTCTCTCACTATTTTTATGGATATTGGATTCTTCCTTCCCAACAAATAGCAAAATAGACTAAACATCTACTAGGTTGATCAATTGATATCAATTCAGTAATCATACTCATATGCTCATTTTATTTAAAGGAGTAGTTTCACCTTTAGATCTTATTCCTCAAATTACACATCTACCCAAAATTTCATGCATCAACCACTGTCAAATTTCAAAAGATAGATATGCATTGAAGAAATAAATCTAACATGATAGGTTTCTTTCTAATCATGAATACAGGTTTTTTCATCATCAAGGAAGATATTTATCAATGAAAATATTTTAAAAAATAGAATCACACCACAAGATAGTAGAAAGTGGATCATAAACAATCATATCATCATACAACCATATCGAAGAAATATCAGTGAGTGATACATCTAAAGCAAATCAAAGATGCAACCATATGAAATAATCATGAATACAAGAGAGTGTAAACGATACTCATAAAACTATATAGCAAGCTTTGACAAAAATACATAAGGCTCAGACCAAAAATAGTGTCGAGGCAGATGCTACTAGGTTCATAGATGTGCCTTTTGAAAATTTTTTCTGCACAATTTAAGATACATAAGGCTCAATCTAAAATAGTCTCTAAAAAATAATAATGATAAAATTAATTTTCTCAAAGAAGAATAAGAGATATCATCGATGGTCCAGGAAAGCGCTTGTGGAAACGACTGATGCAGTTGAGTAGCAGAGGTGGAACAGATGCTAGCTAAAAAGCTGCTAGCAAATATGATGGTGATGATGCCAATAGTAGAGTGAGTAATCTCTAGTGGCCTACTAGAGATTATAGTCCTGGAGGTGAGATCGTCGGCCGATGGGTGCCAGAAATAATGCTGCATAGATAAAAAAAAATCAGTCACTAATGAAGAGTCCGCTGCATAAATAAATCAAATAAATGGAAATAGAGGCTGTAGAAGAAGTAAGAGTCTGCTGATGGTATAATCCAGTGTCGACGGCTAAAAACAGTGATGTCAGAGGCAGATGCAGTGGTGGCTAGAGGTGGAAGATAGTTGCTTTTGAAGATTTCTGGTCGTGGAGCCAAAAGAGGCTATAACTTGTAGAAAGCAAGTAGAACAGCGAGTGAATTTTTTATGAAAAGTAGTCATACCCAAAAATAAGATTTAATAATCCAAAAAGAAAATGGACAGAACCATGTAATAAAATAAAACTCATTCTTTTCAGATGTATGAAAATCAAAGGATCAAAATCTATCAGGAATTTAGGGTATCAACAGAAAGAAGGCTACTCAGATTACAAGATTAAAAACTGCACAGAAGTTAATCAGATTCGAAAAGTTGATATGTGTCCTAGAATGATCAGAAAGTATTTTCATGAAAATAACTAATCCTCAAGATAGAATGACACGTGTCTTTCATATTCCATGCCAATAATCAGGGTTACAACTCATTAAAGCATATTAAAAACTTGCAATAAAAGTGCTAATCAGATTGAGAAAACTACTGCATAAATTAATCAGAATCGAAAAGATGCTATGTGTTTTAGAATGATCCATAGACTTAAAAATTCAATAAAAATATCCAAATGATAGTAAAAGATGAGTACTTCATGATGGTGCCAAAGATTAAAATTTTTCTCAACCCAGTTTCTTAAAATCTCTACTTTCTATGGCTCAGCAGAACCAGTTTAGAGGCTTGCCTTTTGAGGATCCTAATATGCACCTTTCTATATTTCTTAAATATTGTGATACATTAAAGATGAATGGTGTTTCTAATAACGCTTTGCAACTCAGAATTTTTCCTTTTTCTCTCAGAGATAGGGCTCGTGCATGGCTTCACTTTCATCAGTCAAGTTCTATAACAACTTGGGAGGAGTTTTCCAATGCTTTCTTAACAAAATACTTTCCCCTAAGTAAAACTGAACAGCTTAGGAACCAGATCACGGGCTTTGTTCAGAAAGAAAGAGAATTGCTATTCGAAGCGTGGGATTGATTTATAGAGTTTCAGAAGATGTACCCACACCACGGCCTCGATAAGTGGGTAATCATTCATACTTTCTATAATGCTTTAAATTACAATACTCGTATGACAATTGACGCTGCCGCTGGTGGCGTGATAATGAATAAAAGTGTGGAGGATGCAATGAATTTGTTTGAAGAAATGGCTTTGAACCACTGTCAGTGGACAAGTGAGAGAGGGTCATCTTCCAAGGTGCCATGTAGGTATGATTTTAGATGCTATCACTTCACTTGCCGTCAAGGTTGATTCCTTAACTCACAAAATTGATTCATTGAATTTAAATCCTCCCACAGTTAACTCTGTTTCGTGTGAGATTTGTGGTAATGCAGGGCATTATACACAAGAATGTCAGTTGGGAGTTTCTACACAGGGTGAGTGCAACTCTGAGCAAGCTAATACAATTGGGAATTATAATGGAAGACCTCAGAATGATCCATATTCTAGCACTTAGAACCCTAGTTGGAGGAACCATCCCAATCTCTCTTGGAGGAGTAATCAAAACCAAGTACCTTATGGTAATAATCGACAGCTCCCTAGCTTTCAACAAAGACAGTATAATCAACCCCAAGCTCCCCGAAGTCTAATTTGGAGATTTTAATGGAGACATTCATTGTCACACAGAGTATACAAAATGATGATTTCAGATAAGAATTTAGACATGTTGGTGAGTCTATCAAGAATCTAACTTCTAAAATGGAATCTATGGAAACTCATCAGAAGATATTAGAGACTCAGATAGCTCAGTAGGCTAGTTCTTCAAGTAGGCCTACAGGTAGACTACTAGGAAAACCAGAGATAAACTCATGTGAGTACTGTAATGCCATAACACCACGTAGTGGGAAACAATTAGACAAGCCACGGACATCAGACACAATGCAAGACCAAGAGGTGCAGAATTCTGAACCCACATAGGAAGAGGGAAATGATGGCGAAACATCTTCGCAAGATAAGGAACTAGAATCAGTTTATGTACCACCACCTCCCTACAAACCGCCAATTCCTTTCCCTCAAAGATTGGCAAAGACTAAACTCGACAAGCAATTTAAAAAAATTTTAGAGGTACTTAAAAAAGCTTTATATTAATATACCTTCATACGCGATCTATAGTCGAGGGCTTGAGTTGACAATAGTAAAAAAAATTTTCTTAAAAAGAACCACAAGCATCGATAAGGGGATATAAAGATCTCAACATGATTTTTTAGGGATATAAAGATCCCAACATGATTTTTAGGGATATAAAGTTCCTAGTATGATTTTTATGGATATAAAGATCTCAACATAGTTTTTAGGATCCCAACATGATTTTTAGGGATATAAAAATCCCAACATAGTATTTAGGGATATAAAGATCTTAGCAAGATTTTAGGGATATAAAGATCCCAGCATAAATTTTTAGGAATATAAAAATCTCAGCATGATTTTTTAGGATGTAAAAATCTCAGCAAAATTTTTTAGGGATATAAAAATCCCAACATAGTTTTTAGGAGTATAAAGATATCACCTTGATTTTTTGGAATATAAAAATCCCAGCAAAACTCACCTGATAAGAATTCTCATGAAAAGATTTATTTCGCAGAGTCTTCTCTTTCTTTCTTTATCTTCTCTTCTCTTCTTTCTTATTCTCTTTTTTTTTTCTCTCTCTTTTCTTTTTTATCTTCTCTCTTTTTTCCCTTTTGCCGAGACCCTCAAGAGCCCTCCTTTTTTTTTCCGAGAGCCCCTTGACCTTTTGTCCCCTCAATTAGCCAAGATACCTCTTTTTTATCCCTCGCCGAGACCTCTCCCTTTTTTTAGAAAGCTTCCTTTTTTATATTACTTTATAAGTCTTCTTTTCCTTAATCACTTCTACCAATTTTCTTCTCCAACTGTAGCTTATGACCTTTTATAGCCAATTTCCTTCTTTCTTTTCCTTTTTAATTTCGTTTTCCTTAATCACTTCTACCAATTTTCTTTTTCAACCTAGCCGATCACCTTTTATAGCCAATTTCTTTCCTTTATATTGATTTCCTTCTTTTTCTTTTTAATTTCCTTTTTATTTGATTGCTATGTTTTATTGATTTGATTTTCAATTTTTTTTATTAATTTAATTTGATTTATTTTTTTAAATGCCTTCAATTTTTTCTATGGTCAAAATTAATTTTAACTTAATTATTTTATATTCATGTATGAGTGAAAATTTATGGTTCAACAATTAGGATTAGCATCTTTATATGCTATAGATAAGATGAGTTCGATTATCATGTGAAATTAAACTATTAGATCAATCATTGTGAGTCCTGATACATTAATGAGATCTTTTATTTGAGTTATTTATATTGAGTATGTGCTTATTATGACTCAACGTGAGAGCATTGGACTCATGTAATGAGTCAATACTACATGGCTAAGACTTTAACGTATAAAATCCATAATTTGATCAAGTGTAAAGGTCAAATAAAAGAATAGGTAAACTCTAAGTTTCCTAAGTAGAGGTATGAAATGATCATATGAGCTTGAGTGATCAATTACAGTGATCAAGTGAGGATATGAATTAAGGTAGACATACATGGCAAAGGCATGACTCAACTATACAACAAGAGAGATAAGTATAAATAGTTTTGAATAAGATTTTGATTTATCAATGATGGTTGACATTTGAATATAGGTAATCGAAGGATGACTCATATAACCTCTTTATCATGACTCTTTGATAGTATTATGGCAGTCATTGTCTACATGAAAGTAGATGAGTGTGCAAAGTGACAAAAGTTGAACACTGAGTGATCCGCACTTTCATTTATGAGAGGAAGAAAGTGACCATTTAAGTACAATTTTATCATTAGGGTGAGTGATCTATAGTGAGGTGATAATGCCTATTTTTTTTTTTTTCACCTTGTCATTGTAAGTTCTTTTTCATTAAATAATTGAGAACCTCTTAGCCGCACAATGTATACTTATATTATGGATCTTTACCAAGTTTGATGCACATTTAGGTTATTCTTAAGTATGAATTTTTATCAAATATTTTTCAAGGAGAAAAGATCATAGTGATTTAACTAACTTGTTGAAGACGAATCAAACCTAGGAGTGGACTGATTATAGTTAGGTAGTGTTAACTAAGTTGAAGAAGATATTTTATCTAAGTTTATGTTGTTTCTTTAGACTTTGAGCCATAGGTAAGATCCTCGTGCGAGAGGAACATCCAAATGTGTTTAAGAGTCAAAAACTCAACCTCGTTGAGTTGTGTTACAAAACATATGAGAAGAAGATTGTCACATAACAATTTAACTTTAGGTGAGAGCATAAGCTAGGGAACCATAACTAGGTTGCTAATGTATTTGATCATATCAATGCTTTTGCCTTACTTTGCATCTTGACATAGGTACAATTCGTCAACATGGGTGAAGGATTGGTGTGTAGATTTCACCCAAATGCTAAAGAGTTTCTCAATAGCTAGTGATGAGTGATTGTATATCCTAAAGAGCGAGATACTACACCACAAGATTTATGAAACTTATTATGGACATTGAGCATATCAATGCTTCTTTTCAAAGACTATCCAACATTTTTGTTTGTATAAATCAATGAATTTGGTTGTCTTTCTTAACCCCTTTCTTCTTTACATCATGTATATGATCTCTCTTAAAATATTCATAAGCTCGACGGCTGGATTCTCGTTTTCCCCCATAATCATACGGAAGAGAGAAGGAATCTAATGATCTTGCGTAAGAAATTTTCTCTATAGCTGATGTTGGGCTTGGCAATTCTCGCTTCCTTCTCCTCTCATAGCCTTTTATTTTTTTAATTCCCGTAGCTCTCTAGCCACGACCGGAGATCAAGAGTAGCGACGCGCCGTCGAAGAGCGAATGTGGAAGCGGCACAAATCGTCGTCTTCTAGTCCATCCATCTCCCTTTTCTTTTTGAAATTTCTTCTATCGACAATGAATGCACAATCCAATCGACCGCAGCGCGATAGCCGACTGGTGGCGGGCCCCTCGACAGAGTCCACCGCCTCCACCGACCAGACTTTGACGCCTGTCTTTTCCCCACCACCACCAGCCCCGTCCTCCGTCACCTCCGCCATCAATCCGTCCCCACCAGCGCGCACGTCGCACAAAAGTCGCCACGGGCTTTGGATTCTTCCCAGAATCTGTCACCGCAACCACGCGCAGTGCGTCGCCTTTGGTGACTCACGACCACCTCATTGCCGTGGAATCTTGCACGTACGCGAGCAGTGGCGGATCATAAACTTGCCGCTGCTGCCTTCCGTTGGAGGACGAGCCGCAGAGGGCTTCGTTGCAGGCATTGCGGAGCAGAGAGGGAGAGGTACCAGAGGCGACTCCAAATGGCAGTAGCTATAATTGCTCGCTACTCGTAGCTGGCAGCACCATTTGCTGCAATGTACTGGTGATGGCTCAGCGCGACGATCACGTGTTGCCATCTTCGTGAGGAGAACGTTGCTTTGCACTCAAGTAATGCCTCTTTCGCCCCACTCTCCCTGCTCCGCTGCTTTAGCTCTGCTTCCTTTTATGTGAACTCTCGCCGCGTCCATTAATTGCGCTGGACGGGAGGACGTGGAGGAGGAGCGCACACGCCACTCCGATTGCCCATCTTCCACACTTTTAAAGCACCAAATTAACGTCAGCTGCAGCAGAGATTCCAAGCTTGATCGCCTACTTTATTGTCTCGTCCTCCGATCCGACATGCCCTCCGCATCTTCTAGTGCCTCTTCCTGCGCGCCTGCTCTCCCTGTCTTCCGCCGCCCAGTGCCGCTGCTCTGCTTGCTTCGCTTCGTCCAGTGCTTCGCGCCCCTCTTCCCAAATCGCTAGGTTTTCCCTGTTTCCGGCGTTTGTTCTTGCCGACGAGCGTGATGGAAGAGAGCTTGGAGTGCTCGCAGGTTTGGATATGCCCTCTATTGCTCGATCGATTTGATATCTCGGCCTCAGATTTTTGTTTTGAGGCGGAAGGGACGGTGGAGCTTGTCCAAATTTAGGGGAATCGAGGGACAAAACACAATCCTTTCGCTAACTCCGCCTTCAGACTTGTCAATTAACACAGGCGGTAGCCTCAGATTTTGATGTCCTTTTTTTTCGTAGGACGTGGATCTGGGCAGTGGAAGAACCCAACAGAAGAAGCAGAAGCCAACGGAGGAAGCGGCGGCGGCAGAAGCATCGCTGAGATGCCCCCGGTGCGATTCCACAAATACCAAGTTTTGCTACTACAACAACTATAGCAAGCTGCAGCCGAGACACTACTGCCGAGCTTGTCGCCGGCACTGGACTGCGGGCGGCACTCTCCGCAGCGTGCCCGTCGGTGGCAACCGCAAGAACAAGCGCCTCAAGGCCAAACGTACAGCGTCTGCCGACAAAGGCGACGATTTGACGACGGCGGAGAGTAGCAGTTTACTCCCTGAGTCTTGGAATCAGGTATCGCCGGCTCCAGGGCTCGAGGACTGCTACGGCGATGGTGAATTAACCACGGAGTTGTGGATGCTGCGTGCGGAGACGGAGAGTTGGGGGTTTTATCAAGAGGACGGCCTTCCTTTCTCTGCATTCTCTTCGTCGCCGTGTTCGCGTTCTTTGTACGATCACGGCGATGAAGGCCTCTTTGCAATGGAGGGCTCGGCGGCGCAGCTGCCGGCTGGCAGCTTGAGTCACTGGGACGACATTCTCGACCTCGTCAATCTCGAGCTCAAGACGCCGTCATCGGACCGAGTTGATCGCACGTTGACTTATTAGGAACTGGGCGGAGGGTTTCCAAGGCTTACTTCTGTTCAGCTTGAGAGGCAAAAAAACTGCATCGATTGAAGTCTGGACCTTGGAATGTAAATTCGGCCTGTAAATGCAATACATCGCAGTAAAAGTATGAGAATTATGCATGCTTGCACTAAATTTAGCCTGCTTTCATTGAGATGTTTGAGATTTAATATTTCATTTTGCTAAGCACATCTACACATCCGAATCCCAGACAAGCGGGGTAGGCCTAATGGCAAGCTACAGTAAACTCTTTCTGAACAAGTTATCTTCAGACCGAAGGAAAACCAATGTGGAACACTTGACTTGTCCAAATATTACATATATTCAATTTGGATTACGTGTGGTTTTTTTTTTTGGCTCAATTGAGCTCCTAACGAAGTTGTGAAAAAAAAAAAAAAAGCTTGCATAGAACACCTATCTATACACATTACGACTGCATTTTTGGAGAAACAAGCAAATACAAGTAGCTAGACGTACTCAGGCCTCAGCTTCAGAGCATCACTTCCAGTTGGTTCCACACGCCTTCAAACACGAAATGGGAAGCCAAAGTTCTGATAGATTCTTATGTCGCCTCCTCTTCCAGCAGTAACAATCACCATACCCCAAGCTGGCTTGCTCTGCATCTGGAGAGCCCCATTGCAAAGCTCGCCACTGCTTTGAGGGCTGAGCTCATACCCGGGTGACTTCTCCCCAGGCCAAGTCACGGGATCCCGGTCGCTTGAGCAATTGGCGCCCGACGGGATGACATGGTGAAGTGGACTTCCGGCGTAGATCGGCAACGATGACGTATCATATCCATTGGCCTGTGGCACATTGGCTTCTCCCATGGATGCTAGATCAACATCACTTTGTCCATTGCTATGTCCCACAACCAATCTGGTACAGCTGCTTGGCCATGTTACTGCCGTAGTAACATCCTGGCAGTGGAATTGCTCATAAGACTGAGTGGAAGTGATAGTGCCCTTGGTCCGACTTGGTTGAGAATAGGCGTCGTATCTCCACATGTACACATGCGAGTCCTCGCTAGCACATATCACATACTTTCCATTTGTGCTCAAGGAGGCTGAGATTTGACTGCTTGTGTTGCGAAAGCCTGAACAAAAGGAACAGTAAGAATCAATCAAACTATTTCATAGTTAAATACTAGAGTCCTATTGGTTAAATACTAGAATCCTTGCAACCAAAGAAAACAGAAAAGCCAAGTGCTTCCTTCGATAGGCAAGCGATTTAAAATGAAGGTTAAAATCTATTATTTGATGGTATGAATTTTCAAACCTAGCATATCAGTAATAAAAAGGATTTGAGATAAGATTTACCGAAAAGTCAGTAAAGCTAAAACCATATGTTAGAACAAAAGAAAATCATTCTTGATGATGGCCACCTTGTTCTGGTGTCCTCCATTTTTAGACCCGCTTTTAAGATGTGTAAACGGCTGTTACTTGAGAACCTAAGTTGTCAAGTCTCGCAAAAGAAATTTTAACGAAATTATCAGGTTGATGTCAAAAGTAGGGCATGAAGATGTGAAATTTAAGTAATAAACTGTTAATCTCGCAAAAGAAATTTTAACGAAATTATCAGGTTGATGTCAAAAGTAGGGCATGAAGATGTGAAATTTAAGTAATAAACTGTTAATTCCTCAATCCCCTTCAAGGGAGAAAGCTTAAAATAGTTAATGACTAAAATTCTCCATGAATAATGTGTTAAACATTTTTGGTGCGAGAAGGGACACTAAGAATGTCAGGCACTATGCCTTTATAGGAGGATTTATGTATGATACGTTTTATATTCAAATAAATAAGGTTTATGCTCCAAGTGGCAGGAGAACATTTAAATCAAATCCAAGCAAAGAAAATCAAAGAGTAATAAAAGGGTACTAAAAGTACTGAAGTAGGACTAAGGATCTACTTATAATTTATATAAGAGACAAAATTTTGTTTATTATAATGCAATAAGAATTGTTCAATTGTGCAACTAATCAACCTCGATCTCATCAGAAGTGTAAGCACAGGTTATTGCATGATCCATAAATTGGTTAGACAAGAGAATGTAGAAATTGGGTTAACGACATAAAGAATGTAGCAAATCCATTACAAAATTCTTCCTTTCGGAACACATTGTGATTTGTGACACATCTTGAGAAGACGAGTATGATATAAATGGTTAATTAACTTTTAGAGTAAATGGGAGATTATTAGTATTGTGTCTTATAAACTAGCATATGATATGTATTTTAGATATTGTACACAATTTTATCAAAATATTATTTTATAAAATATATTACTTTATTTGATAAGGTCCATAGATTACTCAGGCTCACAAAGAACCATCTACTAGATGAAGATTATGAAATATTCTTAGCTGTTATACCGTGGCCCCAAATATTCTCAATCCAAGTTTTTTCCATAATAAACAATAATAAATCAGACACAATTACTTTGTTACATTCTAAATTAGAAAAATACTTCATTTTACAAGTATCAATGTGGAGACATCAGTATACATCTGTGATTTCATTGCACAAAGTAGTATTTTTATTCGAGGTTTATACTGGCGATACATGTATCTAAGATATGATCAGGCCAAGACATTTATATGATTGTAAGCTTGGTACTGGTATATCTTTGTATTAGTATAACTAATATGTTCGAGATAGATCTCATACTCAGATACAAAGCAAGATAGAAAACATTACTGTGAAGTATTATTTATTGGATTTTGTCAAAAGCATTTAGTTTCATAAACTCATCCTTAGATCTGAGATATCATAAAACTGTCATAAGATACTCATTTATATCCAGTATAATGAGGTTAAATTGAAAAAAAAATATTTATTGTTAAAAAATTAACAGTCGAAAGACTATTGTTAAATCATATCTAATCAACACCGAATCATATTAGACTGGAACCATGTGTTGAATGCAAATCAAAGGCGCCTTAAACCAAGTTTGACTTGGTATAATATGATTTAAAATAACATGTAACGTATAATTTCTAGAAATAAATAATTCTTTGTATAAATTATTCAATTCCTTATATTTTTATTCCTTAATCGTATTCAAAGACAAGACTTACATAGTTACATTCTATTTATGAATTGTAATTTCTTTTTCTATATAGCAACATCACAATGTAAGTTTCTTTATCGCATGCTCCATGTACATGATAATTTTGGAGGAGAGAATTTTTATTCGTAGAAGAGGGATGAGAAGGATTTTGGAGTACTGTGGTACGTCTCTTCATCCTCCCCGTGCATTTATTTGTTTTCATATAATGACAATTCAGATGATGATTTTATACACTTTATGATTATCATCAAAATAATTGTGAAATGATATTTTAGGCCACTTAAGAGCATATAAATATTTTATGATGATTTTATAATTAATGTCATTTTAAGAATTTGTATTGTTCAATAATTTTATTCTATAACTTAGTTATTGAGTAAAGAGATCAAGATAGAAGGGCCTTTTTGGATTTTTCTACAATAAAACTAGCTTTATTTTGTTATTGGGCCTCGAAGGGCATTGTGCTCGTCTATGCATTGTGTGATCAATTGGATTTTCTAGGTCCTAAATATACTCACATCTGAGCAAGGTTTACCCGTGCACAATCTTAAGCACAAACAGGCGCGTGCACATTGGACTAGTACCTAAGTTAAATGTCACCACTCAAGCATGTGACTTTAACAAGTCAAGTAAATGCACATCGATGCAGTGTTGAGTCTAGACACAAATGCAGTTCCCTGATGCATGAAGCATACCAAGCCAAGCTTGATTTTAAATCAAAGCAAGCATGTTCTCATGGATCAAGCCCAAAAGTGAGAGCAGATCAAGCCAGGCTATGTAATTTATGGTTTTAAATACCAGTGTACCAATCTAATATTAGATTATTATGTATCTGCATACATTACCAATGATACTAATTAATTTTAATTAAATATTATATATATCTTATATACAATACCAACTATATACCAATATCAGTATATGATCAGACTAATATAAACCAATCATATTGTCTACTTTTTAAACCATGGTGTGATCCCAATTCAAGCCCAAGTAAAAACTCAATATTCGACCCAAAAGTGCTATAGCACTCAAACCAAACTAGACTAAACCTAGTTTTAGATCTAGCAGCGATTTGGGTTTAGAACTTTTACAGGCCAAATTGTATTTGGGCATTGATAGCTATTTTATTATGTTTAGCTTTATTTTAATTGGACTTTAGTTAGTTAGGCTCATTTATTTTTACATAATTTTCTTTTAACTTTTTGTATGCTATATTTTTTGAATTAAAACTTAAAGATCCAAAGAAAACTAAACTAGCACATTAAGTATTAATCCTCCATGTTCAATAGTAGGATAGTTTAATCATGGTGTATTTGTTAATTTAAGAATTTTAGAAAGTGAAATAAACATAGAGAATGCTTTGATTCATATCATTTGAATAAAGAATATCAAAACAAATGTTTGCTAAGAAATATCTCTATAATAAAATGACAATCAATTTTGCATTTTATTCTCACGGAGAAGGTAGGATTATATCATAAATCAGTCATAAGATTTAGAGAATAGAGCCTAAAATACTGCAGGAGATTCTAAAGCCCCATCTTCTCATCTCACAGGTGGCATAAGCCATAGTTTGGTGTTCTGTTTCACAAATCGATCTAGCTATAATATTTTGTTTATTACTTTTTCAAGTAACAAGATTAACCCCAGTACAAAACCCAAAAACAACCTCTAGTCATCTATATCTCTTGAATGATTTGCATCCATATATATTTCAATTTTGATGTGTCCATTCTACTTATATACTTCTTATATAACAGACTCTAACCTAGTGCCCTATTTAATATATTATAGTACTTGTATCACCATTTCCCAATGGTATTGCCAGGGTTTTTTCATGAATCGTCTTACAATATCCATAAAACAGAACATATACCGAGTTTTTCCTACTAATCACCAATATTTGGTAGCATCAACATAGTTAGATTCCATGTCAATACTATATTTTTTAACTTGAAAGCATTGGTTATTTTAACATACTTGCAACCCGACAATCCAGTTTCTTCAAGTAAATTTGAGCATACTATAAATATTTTTTCCCTTTGGAAGAATTGAGATATAGAAATATTTTTTTCCTTTGGAAGCAACTTTAATTCAGTAGGAGGTTCTAAGAAATTCAATAGGAGGGAAAGAAGGTTCCTGAACAATTTAAAGTTCTGTAAGAGCTCAAATTAATAACAGATTAACCAAAAATTATAGAACATAAAGAACGTTAGATAGTATAAGTATAGTGTTAGTGCAAACAATTTCAATGCCTTGAAGAGGACAAGAGAACCATGAGCAATATATACAAGTGGTGATTTATATCAAGGGTCAATGAAAAAAAAAAAACAACTCTCTATTACCAGTCATGTGTCATGAGGCCCGGTCAAGGACCTAGGGGGTCCCAAAGGATACAAAAGAGGTTATATCAAATATTGGAGAGGTGGATGCCACAAATGTTAATGGAGAGGTTGCTCCATGAAATACAAATTAAAGGAGTCTCTCATACTTTGTTGTAGTGATAACAATAGTAAAACTAAAAGATAAAGTAATGCGAGGAAGAGATTCATTATGGGAGTCATTAAGGCCTAAAGAACATGAGAAGTGCCTAATGGATTAATGCACATCGTTGCATGAGAAGTTTTCCCAAACGTTTATCAACAACGATTAAGAGTATGATTGTTTTGGCCACAATGAGTACAAAGTGGGAAACCTTAGCCACAACTATGGCTCCAACCAAAACTAGAGCAACCTCCTTGAACACCAAACTATGGAGCAACCAAAACACTAGTCTCACAAGTAGTAGAAGCCACTAAGACATACAAAATTCTAGAGGATGCATTCTATAGGCTTAGAATAGCGGAGTTAACAAGAAGTTGTGCTCATAGCAATAAAACAGAACTCTCATCAAGACTATATAGAAATTTAACCATCTAGAAATCCTGGTGCTTCAAAAGAATACCTAAAATAACTGACCAACAACACCAGGAGAATGGTCCTGAGATAATTCATCCTATTTACCCTTTAGAAGAGCATAATACTCATGCAATGGATAACTATCCTATTTTATTGAGATGTCTTCATACAACTAGTAAACATGACTAATCTTTTGTGGGAGGCACTATGTAGTAGCAAAAACATCCCATGCAACCTTGATTGTGTTTAAAAATATAATAGTAGATACAATATTTGGCTCCACAAGGGTGTGAGAGTTACCAGATTAGAGCAGCACCATAGCTCATAAAAAATCAAGGTGATGGTCCTTCAGTGCAAGCCCAAAAATAGCAAATGGGTCGAATCTATAGTAAGAAATTTGTACCATTGCGGAAGGTTTAGAAAACCAGTTCAATGCATTGATATGCATGGTACCAATCGCGTGTGTGTATATATATATCGGAATCTATTCATGGTACCAATGGTATTAGTCAATTTTATTATATTTATTATTATTATTATTATTATTATTATCGGAACCTATGCATGGTGAGATACAAACTAATTGTACCATCTAGTATATACCACATTGTTGTTTAAGTTTGATAGTTGTTCAAAATATGATTGTGGGTTTAAGTTCAATATTTTAGAGGTGGAATCCATGAGCAATGTAGGAGAAAAGAGAGGGAAAGATTAAAAAAGAGGAGATGACTTGGAGGTTAGAAATATTAAGAGATAACCCTACTCCATAATAATGGACCCTCTTTTAAGGAGGGAAGACGATGAAAGAAAGATAACAAGCAATTGGAAACTGCAAGAAACTAGGAGTCAAAACCCTTGGTCAGCTGGTGACAAAAAAATGGATAGGTGGAAAATTATAAAGATGTGGCGAGTTGGTTAAAGCAACAAGGGAGAGAAGAGGTGAAGGGTATGTTGAGATGGTGCAAGGGCTGTATAAAGGGAGTTGAATGGCGATGACAACAATGAGAGAGGAGGAGAGAATTAAGGTTGCTTTGATACCATGTTAGGAGGAAAAGATTTAAAAAATATTCATTAGAGATTATAGTCCTAACAAAGATTAATATTCATTAGAAATTATAGTACTATATATATCATAAGTCGTAGCAGATAATACGCAATATCCAATAAGACTTACAATAACAGTAAACATAAATCTCAACAATTAAAAAAAATTCTTATCATGATACTTAAGTTATCATAAAGGTCTTTTTAAAGATAAATGTTTTGAAATATTTATATCTTAACCCTTCCTATTTTACAATTTTTTTTTATTTGTGGATATGAGTTTACATAGAATATATAAGAATCATTTAAGACAATTGGGTATTTAATGAAACTCAAATCAGCAAGGTATCAAGTTCCATTCTCTTTTATTTATTAGTTGTTAATAAATGGTTGTGAGCGATTGTAATGTTCCAACGAGATTCTATTCATTACTAAGTTGTTTATATTGAATAGTAATGTTGTCATTACGTTATTATTACACTGACTAAATTTTCTATATATTATTTAGGCTTATGATTTATTAAGCTTATGTTTCACAATATTTTTATTTATGATATTGTTTCATCTACTACAATGATAATTAATTTTAGTGTAGTAATTTTAGATTACTTGGCTTTTCATTTGAGGGGTGTCATAGGTCTCTACTTGTGGTTCTGCCCATTGGTCTAACCCACTGCAAGGGAACGGGAGGCAGTGTAGTCAACCAGACCTCTCAAGTATATGCTCGACTAACACTCGGATGAGCATAGCATCTAATTTAGTGACCCAATATATATGTAAATATTTAGAGAGACCATGTGTAAGAATATAGCACATTGTTAAGCTCGTAGTCCTATCCTATAGGCAACTAGATGTTTAGAGCAATCTATATACCATTTAATTCACAATATATTTGCATTAGAAGTTGTAAAATGTTCATTGTGAATATTGAAATTTTGTATGAATATTACTTTAAAGTAACTTTTAGACTTTTAACAATTACGAATTATTTTAAGGAGTTGTTCAATTTTATGAATCATAAATTTATGAGAAGTGAATTCTAAATTTGTCATGAGTAGTTATGTGTTAATAAATCTTTTTTTTATATAAAACAAATTATATATATTAAACAAACACAAAAACTTGAATGTGAAACTAAAATTATCTAGCTTGAGTATAATTAATCATATGAGAAATAGAAAGGTTTAATAAATAATAATGATTAAATAATCTTAATGTCAACTTTTTTTGTGTCCAATTACTCTTAATGTCCTTGTATGCACCTAAGGTTGGCAACAGAGTGAGTTTTGCTACCCACAAATCCGACCTTGCCCACCAAAAACAGCCTCCAAACCTAACCCCTAACCCAAAGTGTTTTAGATAACCTATCCCAAACCCAACCCCAATAAGGATACCTGACCCATCAAGGTAATAGTACTAAGTATCTACCACTTGCGGATGGCAGCAAACATCCGGAAGCAATGGGTAAAAGTAAATGGCGGGTAAATTTTTTTCAAAACAATTAGTTGGCTGCTACTAGGGTTTTTAGAGTGAGCCATATAGGGGGCAATTTAGTAAATTTAAAACACAAGATGGGTTTGGGCTCGATGCGGCTTTTGAAATCTCATTGCCTACTAAACCCAACTTATAATAGTCAGGTTTTACCCGAACTCAACCTAACAACGGAACAAATCTAGTTGTCCCATCAAAAATTGAGTTGGGTCAAGTTTGGGTTTTATTGACATGATTATATCCACCTATTAGATTTCTTGTACATGTATTAGTGTTTACATATATACATATACAGTTGTTGCATTCATACACATGATATATTAATATATGGATAATGGATCTTGATTGTAGTATAACAAAATATGTATGAATGATTATTCTTTTATTACTCCTCCATTAAATTCCATATAATATGTCTTTGATAACATCTTATTTAGCTTTAAAATCCTACTTAAGTGTTTACCAACCTATCTTTTAAATATTTTTAGATTGCATTTAGACTTGTAATGCCAATTTGATTCAAAGTTTAATATTCTGATCCAAACCAGTGAACTAGTCCATTATAGGACTAATACCAGTATTGGACCGATTCATACCGGCCCATGGGTGGTGGTATGGACTAGTTTTTGTTTCTATAGTTTGATTTAGAGCATAGATAAACTCTAGGCGACGAGACATTTCTACTATTTTTCTTCACTCATCTCGTTATTTTGTTCTTTGTCATCATTTCTACAAGAGAAAAAACAAATAATGATTTAAGAAAAGATTTTATTTAGCAATCACTCTCGAATTACTAGCAAAGGATGCATGCAATGTAGAAGGGCTTCTACTTTGTATGCAAATAACTAAGAGGAATTTCAATATGAGGAAACTTTCATTGGATTAGTAGATCTTGTTTGTCAAATTTTTCTACTATAATCATGATTTATGGCTAGATCTTAGTGGAATTTTTAAATGTCAAATTTTAGAATTCATGATCCATCCCCTTGTGACTATGATTCTAATAGTAAATTACATACATGCTTAGATCCTTCACTCTTTGATCTATTAAAGTTGGTAGTTCTTATAGTAAAGGTTCCAAAACTCAATCCAAGCCCGTTGTACCAAAGCTAATGTACTAGACGAGCCGAGGAACAAACTAGCAACGAGTGACCAAAGAAGTAGCAAGGAAGAGGAAGAGGAGGAAGGAGGAGGAGAGGAGGAATAGAGTAAGAGATCTCACCCATCCGCCCCTTGTGTCAACCTCCCGCATCCGTCTTTATCTCCTACAACATGTCCGCCTCTAGTGACAAAAGCTTGTTTCTTCTTATTTGTTCTGTTTCTCTTCGCTCGGTACCGAGCTATTCAGATGTCTGCCTCTACATCGGACTAGTATTGATTGATTTTTGCATCCTTGTAGCTATCCTTAGAATTCCATCCAAAGGTAAAATTTGACCTTTATCAACTTAGTACCCATAAGTTAGATCATGCTTAGGCAATTAGTAGTGTTATATCCATTGACCAAGATGTATTGTCATTGATCATGCTGCTAAGAGGGGTGCATTTTACGTTTTGAAGAATTCACTTTTGATAATGCTACCAAAAGAGATAAAAGTCATTTTATTGTCTCAATTTATGCCCCTTGGCCTTGTTCTTTATCCTAGGAACAAGGCATGTTTCAAAACGTATCTACCAAATAGTCAAAATTATATTTAAATAAATAAATATTATATACTAAGAGCAAATTGCATACAACCATATTAACATAATAATACAGTACTAATTAAATTACATTGAATCTAGTGATGTGTATGTGTGTTATTCAGAGTTTACTATTTTCAAAATAGTAAAATAAATTAAGCTAATCCCCAAAAGAAAAAAAAAACTATTAGGTCAATCATACTTTCTAGACTCTGGTTTGATTGTACAGTTTTGTACCCGTGGACCACTAAACTCCTTTTCAGGTTAGCGGTTAAAATGATAATTTTGATACATATTGAAACTTTCAGGAGACATTTATTAGTTCCGTTTAGCTTGAACTGTATAATACAAACAAAAAAACGAAGTATAGCTCGGAGCATGTCTCTAAATGAACAATAGCAGAATGATGATATTCAAGGATAGTAGGAATTATTTTTATGAAAATTGAGAAAAGCATGAAAGATATTAGATCCTTTCAGTTCCTTTAAATGAGTTAGAAGTTCAAAGTTCTAGGCTACTCTGGTACATATATAAGGTAGCAAGGGACATATAAACTGAGGTAAGACTTAGAATTAAAAGAAAAAACATTCAGTTCTCAAGTTTTAAATTCTAAAACCATTCTACAGCGCAAACTAAAGGCTAGATATAAAGGTCATGTCTAATTTGAGTTTCACGGTGGACACAGCAAGAACACAGCTAATCAGAATCCATTTAAATTCACTGGTAGAAATCTACTTTCCAAAGTGGCTTAATAAAGCAACTTTGGGAATTTTTTGGCATTTACAAAGTACCTTTTCAATACACGTTTACAAAATATCCTCTTTATGCTTGAAGATAAAATGTCATACTAGAGTGGGGCCTTTTATCAAACACACCAATGTACTTTTGGCTTCAAAGTATAGATTGAGGAACCAGACCGGTTCCTCCGATTGGTACCGGTCCGGTAAGGGACCAGCACCGGAACCCTCGTTGGAGCATGGTCCGGGTAGACGGCGGGCAGACAGTGGGATTATTTTTTAAAAAATTTATTATCTATTAGTGTTATGCCATGAACATGGAGAATTTCTGGTCAATTTGATGTGATTTGTTCTATTTTACTGACTGATATTTCCTTCCTCACATCAACTGTGAATAATGATAACAAAATAAAGAAAAAATATCATGTCATCAATGTGCAAAACACTTACCTTTAAACTTGTGAACTAGTTCAACCCCATTAACAACACGAATTCTCGAGTCTGCTGATGTAATAAGAACTTCAGAAGAACTTCCTGGAACAAACTGTTAATGTACTAATCAAGATTCAGGAGTTACAGAAAAGTAGTTCAGATTCTATGCACAAAAAGAAAAAAAAAAAATCCAAAACACGCAACAGAGTATAAAGCATGAACAGAATTATTGCGTTAAATTAACTGGACTTGAAATGGTGAAACAAAGCTCTAGATACCTGAAAGCCCGTAATTTTCTTGTGGCTGGACTTCTTTTTCTTCTGTTGTAAGAAAATATGATCCTTCAAGAGTAGCTTACTCTCTAGGAAAAAAATCATAAAAAAAGCAGGGAACATTAGAAATGAAGACAATTTCCAAAGAGAACAAAAAGATAGAAACTAGTAGAAACTTCTGGAGACAGAGTTCTAATGAGTCATACCAGTTGTGTCAAAGAGGAGGCAACTACCCTTGTGTGTGCCAACTAAAGCTGCCTACAAGGTCCAGCAGGTCAAATCATAGCATCCAAATGGACTAATATTGGAATATAGTATTTATTTGATTAGAATCAAATTTCTATGTGTAAATTCTCTCTACCTGTCCATTCGGGGTAAAACAGGCAGCAGTGACCATTTCATGAAGATCTTGCCAATCAACAATTTGTCGGTCTGGTATACTCCATATTCGAACTTTCTCATCTAGAGATCCACTGATGAAGTAGTTACCATCAACAGGATTGAATTGGATACATGTCACTGAATCAAAGTGTACAAAATTTTTTAATGCAACAAAACACCCAGAATATGAAAGATCAATTAAGGAACATAGAGCAGAACAAATTCTTCTCACCATAGTCGGTGTGGGAAAATGTTTTTAAACAAGAACCGTTAGATGTGTGCCATAGTCTTACTGTTTTGTCCATTGAAGAAGATAGCAGATGCTGCATTAGACAAGTGGATTTGTTTAACAATATCCTTTAATAAAACTACTATCCACAATATCAACAATGTGACAATTGACGAAAGTTGCAGACAATCAAGTGGTATCGAAAAGGACTGCCTACCTGTGTTAATGCCCAAGCATTATGTTAAGGCAAAAGAAGGAAGTTTTCACCAAAACGTAAGGAGAAAACAAAATATTTTGTGTAAATATTCCGTAATGTTGGCAAATATTACATTTTTAGCCTGCAATAGTCATTACATGCTCTGGACAGTTAAGATCTAGGTAATCTTTTGGAGCAAGATTCCTACATTACCATTCACATCAAAAATTATTTTATAAAATAGTAAAAACAAGTGTTATTTCAATAGTCAAGGAATGTTCTTCAATGCAATTTATGAACTTCAAAGAAGAAAAGAAAACCATGGGAAGATAGAAGGAAGAAAGCATACAACTTACACCTCATGCACTTGAGAAATGAAAAGAAAACCAGCATATGAAATATACGTAGGATCAAAGATATAGTACGAAAGAACAATGGTGATCAGATTTGAAACCCCAAATAAATATTATGAAAGAGAAAGCATAAAATTTAGTATTTCAAAGCAGTCAAATGGAGTTAAATGATTAAACATGCTTTACGAGGACCCAACTCACAATAATACACTAAAAAAATGTTGCAATTTCAAGGTCAACATAGTGCAACTAAAGATTTGCCATCTATTTCCAATTTTTAAACCTTTGTTGTTCTACCCACAAGCTTCTTCTACTGTCGCTGCTCACTCGGTACCATCCAATTCTGTTACTGGTACAATGCCAGTCCAAGCGGTCTCAAACCGACATTTTGAACATTGGTTTTAATTAAATTTATATATATAATACATACATAATATATATACATATACCAGTAACAATATATGGTTGGACTCTTACAACAGGGCTAAGACCACTATATTTGCTTAAAACTACTATTAAGCATTTTTGAACTTTGGGGGAGTTAACATTCTTTCTTGATGCATTAATTCATCAAAAATAGTCCGAAACTCCAGATGACTTTCATAAAACACCAAATTATCTTAAGTTTGTAAATATTACAAAATGCTAAAAGTAATTGGAAACCATTGGTAACTAGCATAAATATGCTAACCGTAGAAGTGAGAGGACACACAAACATCAAGATTCTTGAAATAAGATTAAGCAATATGGGACAAAGACTTTATGCAAGAGCAGATGAAACTGTTTGATTACTCAGCCCACTGTCTTCCTAAAAGTGTAAATATTTTTCAAAAAAAAACTTTCAATATAATTCCTATTTTTAACTCTTATTTTAAACTAAAATTTAAAAAACCGATATGAGACATCGAACTAGTCCATGATGGGGCCGGTGTGTTGATACTTATTATATATATATATATATATAAAAACTTAATTAAACCATACTGGTCCATGGTCGAACCGGTATATACTGCCTATACCGAACAATATTTGATACCTTGTTTTAAATTAACGTTAACTACTTGCATGATGTACATTTTATACCTTATGTGCAATTGTGAATTAAGGACTTACCATGATTAAAATGTTGGAAGGGAGATGTCAGAGATGCCACTCATTAGATGGCCTATCTTCTCCTCGCATGATTATATAAAAAAATATGAAACATACTTTAAACGTAAATTCTTAATTCATGTGAAAGGATAATCAAGATATTTGTGACTTAAACATGGATTGTGGTCATGTAATGTGATGAATAAATTATTAGACTTCTTTAAATTACTCTGGTGATAATAGAGATATGTAAAGTGTTGAATCTGACCAAGATTAGATCTGAACACATCATTAGGTCCAGCTCGGTTAAGCAGAATAGTAAGCCAATCCTTAAACCTTTATTCTTGTAGTCAACATTATGAATAATTGAATTATTTAAATTTTAATAGTTCAACTGGTAAAAATCTTACTTGTCATTAACAAGGAGCATAAAATAAGTTAATAGAATCAGTTAATTAATTTTTCTGCACCAAATGGTTATAAATTAAATAGTAATAGAATATGATGATAAAATAAATGATCGTATAGAAATAGTGATGAAGTCGTACTTGTTAAAAATTGTGATCCCCATTTGATTTGAGATGAATTGAATAGGTTTTATTTTAAAAAAAAATAACACTTATAAAGCGCTTGTGTTATGTGTCACTTAAAATTAATGATTAAATACAAGAATGCATGTGTATAAAAATTTAAATGTGCGAATGTCTTACCTATGGTTGATACTAGTATGTGGTACTTTGGGAATGTGGACTAACAAATGTAATAGTAAGGATGTGGACACACTTAGAGATGCATTATGTGGTATTTGTGTATGGTACCAGTATATAACCTTTTGAAATGTGGACTATCAGAAGTTATAGTTGCATGCATGCAGATGCACATGAAATGTATATTATGCTATAAAAGGACAAAATAAAAATTATTATTTTGGTTGACAATTATTGATGTGATTGTGGTATAACAGGTGTAATTTGCATGTTATCTCACTTGTTAACATTATTATTGATTCATGTTATCATCTTTGTTGATATATTTATTTGCCTTTGAGTATTTACCTACTTAGTATTGCATTGTATCTATTTTGTAAAAATATTTTCAAAATGCAAGTATTTAAAGGTATGAAAAAACCATCTAGAAATTTATATATATGTAATTTGCAAAAGCTATCATTTGAAAATGAAATACTGTAATGTCTTTCAAAATTCAAACTTGTGAATATAAAATTTAAGTTTGAATTATTTTAGTTTAATTTCCCAACTGTTGTACTATAAAATAGTTGTACGCCAAATTGTAAAAACAGAGTGTGATATTTGCAATGTTTACTCAAAGTAGCTCAGCTTTCCAACAAAACATCCATTCCTTAAGTCATCACATAAAATGAGAGTTAGCAGTATATATTGACACCCACAACAAAATAATGATTAAATGATTAATATAGTGATGGATGACAGAAAACATTCTGTTACATACACATGTAGTTTACCAACTCCACTTCTTTTGCTGTATAAAATAGGTTCTTTAGGTCGGTCTGAAGATGATAGTTTGGGATCAAACAAGAAAGCTGAAAAGAAAATGTAATGTAGAAGAAAAATGCAAGAGTTTCAAAGGAGAATGCAGACAACTATGGATGGTCTTTTCAGACGAGGGATGCATTGCACCTTAACAATAAAAAAGATCAATGCTCCATCTGGTCAATCTTGATCCAGAATTAGTGTAATTGTCTCAAAAAACAGAAACAGGCCAACCTAAAGGACCTATTTTATACAGCAAAAGAAGTGGAGTTGATAGACTGCAGGAGTACGTAACTAAGTGTACAATAGACAAGATTATGTATACTATACGAACATAAAATTCTTTAAGATAATGACAACAAGCAGATAACCATGAAACCGCTCTTTTTGCTAGTTGGTTAAGATGATCTCAACTCGTGCTTAAAAAATTGCCATTTTTTTTTTGCTAGCAACCCTTTCCTTCGAAACTTAAAATTGCAAATCATGATGCTCTGAAAAGCTTGCAGCATTTATTTACAAACAAGCGGAACCTTTGGTCATTCATTCTTTATCAACAAAGGTTCAATTCGCAAATTCCCACATTTAAATTTTTAGGCTTTCTCTACCTACTGCTTGCATCAAGGACTAGAATGACACTTCCAATTGCTTTTCCCAGGGTAAATGGTGTTTCATCAATTACAAAAGAAAAAAACAAACAAATGCAGATTTTGTTGAGAACCAGAAATAGTTTAACATGGAAGTTGCGTAACTTGTGTTGATTACCAAAAGAACAACACTGTATTGCCTCAACAAGAAGTGTTTAACTTTTTGCAAGAACAGTTAAAATAAAGCAAAAGATTACCTGAGACTTTGACCATGATAGATCAAGGACATCTTCCGTGTGGCCCCTCAAAGATTGGATGGGCTTCTCCGATAAAGCAAAAGCATGCTCTGGCTCCATTAAGTGGTCGGAACTCACAGATCTTCTGCTGTTAGGGAACTTTGACCTTCTCTTCTTCTCCCAGTGACCTCCATCTGCCCAACTCATTGTTACTGTAGGTTCCGGTGAGCCATTAGCAATTACAGCCAGGAAAGGTGAACAGCTTCCATTTTGTTTTTCTCCAGCTGCTCCTTGCAAGAGCTCTCCCTTCTTCTCCGAATCAACGACCTTCCACAGATGGATAACACAATCCTCACCTCCACTTGCGAGAAATCGCCCATCCAAGCTGCATTTAATGGTCCAAATTGCTCCATTATGAGCATGAATTGCCTGTGTAACGTGAAGGCCAGTGAGCTCCTTGACCGACTTGCCATGGTGCCGGACTCTGACCCTTTCACGGCTGTGGTGGAGCGAATGCGGAGCGTCCAGGCTATCATCGGTGGCCGAGCTGGACCTCCTTCCTCCCTTCTCCGACGACGTGTCTCTCTCATCGCTGCTCCGCCTCTCCCAGTGGTGGTTCCCTGCGGAGACAACCGTACCTGCCATGTGTTTGATGCTCTTTAACCAGTTTCCCTTCTTCTTCGACCTCAGGCTTCCTGAGTTGGCCTTTAAATCGCCGTGAGGGCTTTCATCTTCTCTGATTACGTTTTGCGGCCGCATGAGCTCTTGTACGATCGGGGATCGCCCGACGAAGATCTCGAACTCCTCCATGGTCAGCTGCCGCCCAGTCCCGACCTCCCTCAGCTTGTTCCACATCCCGTCCTGCCTTACGTCGTTCACCACGAACTCGCTCCCGTCGTCCAAATTCCTTATCGTACACGTCTGCCGATCACCGCCGCCGTCTTCGCCGATGGATTCTTCGAGCCTCCCCCCTGCCAGAGGCGGCTTCCTGATCCCCGCCGCGGATTCCAACGAGATTGCACGCCGCTGCGTTGATTCCTCATGCGCGCGATTGGGACCGACGGACCCATCCGATCTGGATCTGGATATTGCATCGGCAGCAGGCGGCGAGGAATCGAGCGACGCAAAAGAGGACCCAGCCTCCGCCTCCCCATCCCTAGCCGCCGCGCCAGAAGGGGCGGGGGATTTACCACGGGCGAGGTCAGGGTCGCCGGCGAGGCCCATCTGCATGAGGAGCCGGCGGCGGCGCTCCTGCACGGATCCCGGCTCGGAAATCCACACGTCGTAGGAGCTGGCGACGGGCGGCGGGAGGCTCGGGGGATGCTGGCCACGGCGGCTGCGGCGGCGGCGATAGTCGGCGTCGTCGTCTGAGGCGGAAGTGGACGAGCACGAAGACGACAGGATCCGGTCCAACGACTCGTAGAACTCCTCCTCTTCGTCCTCCTGCTGCTGCTGGGCGGCCGCCTGCTCCGCCGTCCACGTCTCCTCCGCCGTGGGAGTCGTCATCCCAGCCTCGTCATTCCGTTCGCGAGGCCGATACGGGGCTCTGCCGACACCCGAACACCCGACACGGCGATCGGGCACGAGTTCAAATCGGACGTGGCGATGAACAGGGAGAGGGGCGATGGAGGGAGGAAGCAACGAATGGATCCAAGTGCTAAGAGGGCGTCTTTTAGGCGGCCCACTCTGTGTACTAAAAAAAAGGCAGCGGCTGGCGTTTGGAAGTAGGAAACAGTGGTTTTTTTAAGCGTCATGTGCGTGAATCTTGAAATCTCGAAACTTGTGCTAAAACTCTCACCACCCCACCCATCGGTGACCTCACCTGCGGGCGGTTTTATTTGTTCAAATGCCCAACGCTTAGGCCTTAGCTAATAAAATAAAGTATAATTCATTAATATTTTAAAATTTAAATCTAAATAACTATTTGTTAATTTTAGCATGCTCATAATCAAGGCGGAGGAATTGAGTGAAGATAATAGGAGCGCTAATGTGCTAAAGCAACTCATGCATTATGTAAAAGCATGCATGTTATAGAAATTGTTGTATGAGTTTAGGAAAGAGGTGTTGCAAAGTTGGTCTAGGGTGGGGTAGGATAAGGAGAGAGGTTCATTTTGGTTGTTGGAAGGGAAGATATTCTCACAATTGTAGTAAGAGATTGTGAATCTATGTATGTTTGCCATAAAAGAAGAGTGCCACTTCAAGGGCATGCTTAGAGTAGAGGGATGCCATGAGCTATAGAAGTTAGAAATTCAATTGATACTATACTTGCTCAAGCATGAAGCATCGAGGAAGTAGAGAAAAGAATTAGAGAAAAACTAAACTTAAAAATCAACAAATAATAAAAGAAACATTATCAATTTGTGAGGAAGTAGAGAAAAGAATTAGAGAAAAACTAAACTTAAAAATCAACAAATAATAAAAGAAACATTATCAATTTGTGTGGTTTCTGCCTAGAAAACTAATTTCATCCCTCCTTTTACTATGAGATCTATGTTGTTTAATCTCAACTTTGGTAGTCACATATAGCATAAATCTCAAATATCTTTGTTTCTTAGGTAGAGTCAAATTTTCTTAGTTTTAGTGGATGTAGAAAAAAAATTTTAGGCATGGCCTAGTCATCATATGCAAGGTCCATCCCCACCATTCATCATGACAAGTGAAAAAAAAAAGATAACGAGTAGCATTTGCTCCCGTTAACCCTTCTCTCTCCTCAATAAACCGTCTCCTCTCTCTCTCTCTCTCTCTCTCTCTCTCTCTCTCTCTCTACAAACCTTTGCTCTTGCCCCAAATCTCTCTTGCTCTCGCCGTCTCTGCCCTCGCAATCGCCAGCATATGCAGCACTCCTCCTTCAACGGTGTCTCTGAGGCTTTCTCCTACCTCATTACAATGAAGAAAGGAGCCCTAGTTGCTGCACCACTGTTTGCCCACCCAACTTCGCCAATGTTGAAGACTATTCACTGGTAGCCCTAGAAAGATTACTTCTGTCATTTCCTTTCCTCTTTTTTCATATTAATCTAATTAAACTTGTAGTTTGAATCTAATGTTTATGTCAAGGATCACTCATTTTTTTTATATTTTTTCAAAATTATTTCATATAGTAGAAATTTAGGTTCATATCATAAAAGTTCATATAAATCCACTAAAAAACTAGGTTATGGATGACTGAGAGCCTCATTATTGAATCTAATATTTATGTCAAGGATCATGCAAGTTTTTTATGTTTTTTAAGAATTATTTCATATCGTAGAAATTTGGGTTTATATTTATAGAAATTTATGTATATGCACTAAAAAACTAGGTTATGGGTGGCTGAGAGCCTCATTATTGAATCTAATATTTATATAAGGATAATGCAAGTTTTTTAACATTTTTTAGAATTATTTAATATCATGGAAATTTGGTTCATATCGTAGAAATTCATGTAAATGTATTGAAAAACTAGGTTATGGGTGGCTGAGAGCCTCATTATTGAATCTAATGTTCATATCAAGGATCATTATTAAATTTGGTGCATCAGCTAGGTGTTTAGAACACTTGACCAGTGAAATTATTACACATATAAGTAGAATTTTTGCCCCGATATATAATAACAAACACTGGTTTTTATAATGATGCATTTAATAAATTATCAATTTTTCCTCTATAGGTTGTTGTATTAAGATCACATTTCCAACTCCAAAGTAAGAAGGACAGCATTGATATAAAGAATTAGCCATTGACTTACGAAGAAAATTGCCCGAAGGAATATGAAGTGCAGATTGTGGTATTTTTATAATGAAGTACATGGAGTATCTTTAACAACAAGGATTTTGATTTCTCGTAGTATGATGTACAAGGCTTAGGGCCATTACGAGTTTAGAACTCTTTGGAGGACTTTTGAAGAGTGAATATGATAAATTTTAATCATTTTCTGACTATAAATAGATGAAAAAATGTACATTCTATTAAATTGATGTAATTATTTGCAACTATGTCCTATAAGTTGTGTACAATGTGTTGTAATTATTTTGAAAAAGAATTTATAAATATATTGGTTGTAAGGTTGTTTTCATAATTATAGGATTTTTTTTCTATAATATATAAGATTTTTCTACGATATTCTATCAAATTTCTATGATATTCAGGATTTTTCTAATGTATTCAAGATGATGTATATTCAGGATTTTTCTAATGTATTCAAGATGATTTCTATAATATTTAGGATTTTTTCTACAATATTCAAGATGATTTCTATGATATTCAAAATATTTTTCTACGGTATTCAGGATGATTTCTATGATATCCTGGATTTTTTTTACGATATTACTGGTTCACATAGGTGAAATTCCACACAGTACAATTATAAAAACAATAATATTAAACTAGTTAAAACATCACAAACAATGTTAAGCAATTCACATAATGTGCTTCACACATTCCCATATGCGAAATTCCATATAGTACAAATACAACAACAACATTATTTGATTGGTTAAAATATCACAAAAATATTTAAGCAGCCCACACAATGTTCTTCACACATTCACTCAAGCGAAATTCCACCCTATACAAATACAATAACTACAATATTCCACACAAGTTTATTGTCATATCTTTTGATGTTCTTGTGTTTGATTTTGTTGCTTTGATATGAGAGATCCGTTTGTCTGAACACTACAATCGACAATTGTAATTAAGTAGCTCTATTGAGATTTTACAAGTTAGTATACTGGTAAAAAAGATGTGGCTCCCATCATCATAGTATAAGAAATGTAAGGTTGTGTCAAAAGTATATATCTACTTCGTATCAATATCCATAATGAAAAATTGTGTGAGTTGAGCTAAATATCAATTGGTAGCATATCACATCCATGTAAATATGCAAACTTGTGTAGTTGGCAAGTTAGTACCCCTAACTCAATTTTTAAGTGCACTTGATATAAATTTCTACAATATTGACTAAAATTTTTATGAAATAAAAAATTTTAAAAAAATATAAAAAAAATTTACATGATCATTGTAATAACAATTTGAGATTAACAGTAACCCCTAACTCATTTTTTTAATGCATTTGACTAGAATTTCTATGAAATAAAAAATTTAAAAAATATATAAAAAGCATGATAATCATTGTAATAACTATTTGAGAATAACAACAAATACTAACTCAATTTTTTTAGCGCATTTGATATAAATTTCTATAATATTGACAAGAATTTTTATGTAATAAAAAAATTCTAAAAATATAATAAAATTTACATAATTATTGTAATAAATATTTGAGGCTAACAACAACCCTATATCAATTTTTTAGTGCATTTGACATAGTTTTCTATGAATTTGATAATAATTTCTATAAAATAAAAAAATTCTAAAAAAATAAAAAAAATTACATAATCATTATAATAATATTTGAGCCTAACAGCAACTCCTAACCTAATTTTTGAGTGTACAAGAATTTCTACGAATAAAATAATTCTAAAAAAAATTATAAAAATTTGATTCGAATGACCACGACGTGAAGGAATTTGTCTTTCCTGGGCTGGCGATGAGCAGTTGAAGTGGAAAAATCGATAATGAGGAGAGTGAAAAGAGGAGATGCCGGAGGACTTTTTCAGCGAATGCAACGGTAGAGAAGACCGGCGAGGGTAAAAGGTGCTACGAAAGATGGGTGAATTTTTTTTTTTTTTTTTTTTTCAAATTAGAAGAGAGAGTGTTCGGGTGAGGAGAAGAAGTGTTTATTAAGGAAAGAGAAGGTTAACGGGAGCAAATGCTGCTCCATTACCCTCAACGGTGGGGATGTATGCAATAATAATTGATAAAAGAATAAATAGGAGTAGTTTAGAGAAAAAGCTGAAAAGGGGTATTAAGAAAGCATGTTAGATGATTGTGAGGTTAATAATAATAATAACAATAATATATGGGCACGTTTCTGCTTTGCTTCTTGTAAGATGGTGTCAGCTGCCTGCCTTGCTTTTTCTATTTACTCTGCGAGTGAAACTTCGTTGATGAGTCCCAGGCCATCATGCCACCTTGGCCCAAGTCAAGCCAAACGCTCTCGCATGTTATTGTTATAATAAAAAAAAACAAAAAAGAGAGAAAATGTTTGGTAAGTTTACGAGAGACGAACTGCCCAAAACAAAACAGGGGAGTTCCTAAAGTCGGCATTCGGAAACAACAAGTCAGAAACTGGATGGCGATGCGTCGATGCGCCTTTATGTTCTGCGCTGGAGCGGTTAAGAATCCCGTGGTCACTCTGCTTCTGCCAAGTGTGCAGGTTTGATGATCATGGACAGCGCGCCCTGACACCACTCCGCTCATCGGCATCTCTGTGGCGAGTCGTAATAATGACCGCAGCATGCACAGCTATTCTGTTATGATTGTTCTCCACATGAACCCCTTGAGGAAGGCGTGTTCGCTTGCAGTTGTCTTCCAATCTCCCCAGCAAGCAATTGGAAATGGACTCATCAGCAGACGCGATCAATGTTCTCTCTCTCTCTCTGTGTGTGTATATATCCCTCTGGCTCGCTTCCTGCAGTGGTCTGAGCTAATCCGACAGCGAAGGACCATGGACAAAGCAATTGGTGGTGGTCCTCGCAATAGCAGCAGGCCTGTCTTGAGCCCCCAATGGTCCCAAAAGCTTTAGCACCAAAGTCACCTAACTATTAGCTAGCCCCAATGGCATCTTTCTCCTGCGTACGTTAGGTAAACCAAACGGTACTCAAAGTTTTTTAACTCGCGCGAGGAGGTGAGTCTCAAGAACATACCATGCTGTAATTACTCGGGCGAGGGCTGAACCTGTGCCGCTGCTGCTCTTAAGCCTCTTTTCCTCCACATGCACGCAGAGTTCGATGCCTGGAAAAATGTTGCAGAGGGTGGTGGCCTGTAAGAGAAGAAACTAGGAATGGGCTCCGCTGGGAACAAAGAACACAACGGTGGACCAGCGCTGAGGCAAGGAATCATGGAACGGTCTCTGTTGTTTTGGTTTCCAGATCTCTGTTTGTTGGTGACCATGGTCCCCTGTTTATCATGAGATTGTTCCAGGATGCTGGCTGCTGCTCTGCACAGGGTAAACTAAACTAGAAAAAGAAAACGAGGTTTCTTGTTACTGCTTGTAGTAATATACTTTCTTTAATCAGCAACAACTGTTTCATTTATTGGAATCAGATCACTAGAGTATCATATTTACTGCAATTGTCTCCAGCAATTATATTTCATGAATCAATTAAGCTGTAGGATGGACAGAAAACCAATTTACCAGTGATTCTCTAGACGCATGAGATGGATTTGAGCGATCCATTTATCAAATGTGAACCTGCTCCGATTTCATACTACAGAAAATGCGATTTCTTGTGGTGAGGTTAAAATCATCTCAAAGTGGCCTATTTAATCAGCTTTAGCTGTGTCTGTTGCATGCTTGAGATTGATCTGCAAGTATCATCAAAACATTAGCCATCACATTCTGCACAAGAACACAGCTCTTCAGAAATAGAAGAATTAACACCAAAAGAAAGGGAAACTTCATTAAGTCAATTTGGTTGATCCATAGTGTGCTTACAAGAAATGAATTGAGGATAACATCTTTCTCAAGCCATTGTTTGTAGCAAATTAGTGTTTGAAAAAAATTGAATTTTTTTTTTTCTAGCAGAAGAAGATTAGTTTTTTAAAGGTTTGAAGCTTATTCAGATTTGAACAGGATGAAAGTCGCAGGTAAACCTTATTTAGTACAGCATTGGATTAAATCACTAATAAAATCTTTTTCAAAACAAAGCATATACTGCGGCATTGATCACTGACCAATTTGAGGATCACTCAGCAAACATCCTCCTGAAAGAAGACTAGATAAGGTTCATGCAGCCCTCCTAGGATGTCTGATCACCGTCGGTAACTAGCCTGTTACTGAGAAATTGAAACGGATGACAAGTCTGATGTCGTAGGAGTCCAAGTAGTGGAAATGGATGACAAGTCTTCTTTGTATTGGGAAGGTCGGCATGAGTTTCATGTACATGAGATTTAAATTCCGATTGCTTGAGGAAGGACACAAGGCAGTGCAGAGCACCACATACAAACATGGCTTCCATCTTTTTAATAGACACGAATTTTTTTGTGCGCTCAACACAACTGCAAAGTTATGGAACAATAAAAGGATGTTTAATATCAAAGAAATGTGTTGTAAAATATTTCATGAACATTGAAACCAATTATTCAGCTACAAATGCAGCTTTTTCACCCTCAACAAGTACGAAGCAGAAAATATCTGTAAGGAGAACTAAGGGGCAAACTAAAGTTGGATGCTCGTCTCTGTCTCCGCATAAAGATAGATTGTGCAAATACTGAACAAAAGTATTTAAACGCATAGTAGCTTCAATACTAAAATAAAAATGTATCAAGAACAGAATATAATAATATCGTCCTACTAAAGAATGCTCCAATTTTCTCACTCGTATAAATAGTTGTTGCATATATCATGATTCCAAGATAACAAGATGCTCAAAGAAAGTCTTGAAATAAGTTACCAAAGATATTTTATAAAATGAAGTTAAAAGATACTTATGGTAAAATCAGTGCAATCTAGTCAAATATCTTGGAATGGAAAAATTCAATTTAAAAGGCTGATCGAGGAGGCTAACATTAATGCTCATTATATGCCACAAATTCACAATTCATGGTTGTTTCACTAAAGTCAAAAAGGCAGTTAGTAGTTCAAACACTCAATATTCCAGAACGAAGTAGTCATAACTAATAATATGATGCATGGTAGAAAAGCAGACAACTGGATTTTGAGATAACATACTCTATGATAAGCAATTGAAACAATTCCTAAGCTCAATGTAAAAAAAAAAAAAAAAAGTAAATTCAACTAAAGAGATCTTAAATGAGTTACCATTCCTTGCACATGTGAAACAGCACGTCCAAAGGGCGACTGAAAAGTGAAACGTTTTAGGTTTTAGCATTAAAGGATAAAACAAAAACACAAGTCAGAATAGCAAACAGAGTCCAATTTAATTCAATTTTGTTTTCTTACAAAAGTAGACAATGCACAATCGTAAAGAATAAGATTTTTCTGTGATAAAAAAAAAAGACATTTAGAAGAAGCTTAAAGGAACCAATCTTGGAAGCTCTGGCTGAATGTAGAACATCTTGGATTGCCCACAAGCTGATTTTGCATGAAAGTTCTTATAGGGGATTTGCACAAGGCATCCTCTCTGAAGCCTTAAGTTGAAGATTGAATTAAGGAGCAGAGTGAAGCAAATTGGCAGAATTCTGTACATGATGTTATTTAAGATATACCGTTAATACGGGTGATCAAAAGAGTTGTTACAAAACCTGCGTTCCTCGTAGCGGACCTGGTTTACTTAAATCTTTTGGGTAAGAATCTCCCTTGACCGATCTAGAATATATTTTTTTTTGACATAGGCAAGTAATTGATGAAGGCGGGAGGTCATATATTCTAGAATGAATTCTATTCTATTATTCATTCTAGAATATATCACTTTACCTAAACTATACTTATCAATGATTAATCATGAACTTGTGAAGCTTGTGTTATGCTTTAACTAGGTATTATCACTTTTATCATATACCCTTTTTAACCTAATAAGCTATTATTTAAGAGAAAACTAATCAAGGTCATCAAAAGAAAACACTAGGTTTAGGACCGAAGACATTAATGATTTTGGATTCTAGGAGATTTTATCAAGCTCGGGTAAGCTCAAACATCAATCTTTATTAATACAAATATGTCTTCTCATTCCACATGCCTTCACTGCTACATGTTGATTCATTGCCACAAGGTTTAGACTTGGAACTCTTCCCCAGACAAAACAACATTGGACTTTTAGCTTTTAGACAATCTTTCTTGCATTCTTTACTTTCAATTAGTTTCTAGCAATCATTTTCTTTTACTCATTTTATCGAAGACTTTCATGTGTCTAGTTCTGGTGCAGGTATAGATCCTCTAACTCAGAAACTTCCTCTGACTCAGAAACTTCAATTATTAGGGTCTCAACTGAACCCGCTAGTATCCTAACTTTCTAGTAAGTCTCAATTCATATCTTTGCATCATTCTTGACCTCTTCAAGGAAAAGTTTCCTATTGTCCCTTCTTTTTCTGAGGTGTTGTTTACTTGATAAGTGGGGTACCTTAGTTCAGTAGAGAGGGCAACCTCCATTCTGAATACATGTTTGTAAGGAGACTATGAGGTTGATGTTCTGGGGTGATGTAATAGGCAATAGGACAAAAGAAAAGTCAGTTGCAAATTTTCATTTGATCTTATCAATCTTCTTTTTTTAGTCAAATGAGGATGGCCCTATTTATTACATTAGTTTGGTTACAGGTTTAGGTATGTCTAACTAATCCTTAGTTGTATCCCAAGCTTATAATATATTAACGGCCTTCTCATTTAAGATCTGAGTCTCAGGGTATGTTGGATTGGGTAATGATATTCGTTTAGAAGAATTTTTACATACTTCTCCAATTAATCTTCAAAACAACTTCAACTTCCATAAGTATTGTAAAGTACAACACTACTACTTTTCTATAAGTTCTCTATTCATATATTAATGGCATTTGATTTGAGGATGCTAATTCTCATACACTCATAGGTCCAAGCTCTATTTGAGTTGAGAGTACCATAGGGAGATTTGATCTTGGGCAAACTTCTAATATTGCTAACATTTTTAAGTAAATTCTGGACTTTTTTTTTGTAGGATTGTCCTTGGTAGATAACCTTATACGCGGGTACATCCCTTAGAGGGCTTTGGTAATGTCCTCCATGACCTATTGTGCTTTGATTGGTCATAAGCATTCGAGGTAAGATTGACTAAATCTATAAAGTGCATCTACCATAGCACATTGAACAAATTATATCTACAAGATTATGACCCTTGACCATTGTACCTTAGAAACTTAGTATTGGCATATTGGCTAGTCATGTAAAGGGCACAAAGTACTCATGTTTCCTCTATGTATCCATATGGATGTCTTCAATCCTTACATTTTTCTAAGCTCTTCCAAAGAGGTTAATTTGTTTTTCTCCCTTACTACTGAAATTCTTTACCTAGTATAGGCCGAGGTTTGCAAAACTGGTCCAGGCTTATAGTCCAAGCTCAGACTAGTACATACTAGTCCATACTAGTCCATACTAGAAGGAGCTGGTGGAAGATTACGAAAGATAGAACTAGCAGACAACAGCAGAAGCTTTAGTGGACGAAGCAGAACTGATGGATAAGAGTAGAAGCTTCTGCAAACGAGAGCAAAAGCTTCAGTGGACTAGGTGGAACTGGTCTTGGTACTAAGACAAGATTGAATTGGTACATACCACTGTATGTACCATGGTATGTACCAGGCAGTATGAACCAGTTTCTCAAATATATGTGTAGGTATTGAACAAGATTAGATTCATGAGTCTATAAAGTTATCAAACACTTAGATTAACTACAAGTTGGGAGTTGTCAATAGACCTACAATTCTTGGATATTAAGTTTTTTATGTTAGCTAGAGCTCAACTATTAGTGCTTCATATTTTTACTATATTATTTATGATCGGGATTTGAAGTGTATATATTCAAAGCATTCATCTTTAGGGTTTGTCAACACCAAAGTTATCCCACCTAGACTATGGTAGTTGACTCAACCATATTTAAGATCCATTTTGGCTATTTACTTTAGGCACATGGTTTGGACACGCTAGGTTTTGAAGAATACTTCAAGCATTGCTTGTCTTGACTTTGGTATGAAGTCAGCTAGAGTTTGGGCCTTAGTTGCGGCTCGACACAAATATATTATTTCATATTCACTCAACAAACCCATGCGGTATTTGGTCAAGAGGCTAGTCAGTGAACACTTTCATCTTGTGTGCCAAGAAGTAAAGCTTCAATTTCCGATGATGATCAACAAAAACAGAAGACTTACTCTCGTTGTAGTGTTTCTTATAGTTAGAGGAGAAAAGAGGAATTATTCATTGTAGTGGTTGTGAAAAATTCATAAATAACCTTTAAAAGGGTGGAGGGCCACTAAGATAACTATTCAATATGAGAACCAATATATTAAGCTAGAGTATATTTTTCAAACATGCCTAGTTTGTTACACAACTTGGATCCAAAATCCATTCCGAAACCGGTCCGGTGGAGGACCGGCCACGGAGCAGCGGACGGCGGGCGGATGGCGTAGGAGGCGGTGGGCGGAAGCTTCGATCAAAGCTTCTGCCTCTGCCTTCTATGCCGATCGAAGCTTCCGTCGCCTTCTACATTGCCCGCCGCCTTCTATGCTGCCATTGCCTTCGTCGGTTCACCAGTACCATACCGGTACTATAGCGGTCCGATGGCTCGCCGGACCGAGCCACTAGACCGGATTTTAAAACCTTGTTACACAATACATGAAAACGTATAACATTAAGAGCCTTATATCTGCAAGTTGTTATATAGACTTTGTACAAGGAGTGTATATCTATTTATTTAACATAGCTCTTGAACAAAGTGACAATTAACTTTAACATGCTTTATTATTTTCAAAAAATATTTGATTGACAATTATTACTTTACCATATTGATTATCACACATCATGGTCATTGGATAAGGGATGGAGATTGAAGTCTTGCAATAGATTTGAAATCCACATCATCT
The DNA here is from genome assembly GCA_027563935.2 of Costus lasius. Classification (NCBI taxonomy): domain Eukaryota; kingdom Viridiplantae; phylum Streptophyta; class Magnoliopsida; order Zingiberales; family Costaceae; genus Costus; species Costus lasius. Next base: position 103,867,440 of record CM050448.1, read on the forward strand.
CATAAGTGGAATATGCCATAGTTCTATATTCAAATCTATAACTTGGCCTATCTACTACATTTTATTTCTTTCTCTTCCAAGGGTCTACATTCCCACTCACATAAGTTCAAAACTTAAAAATATATTGTTTGTCGTCTATGTTAATTGCATAATTTACATCAAAATATACTTCAACTTTGATATGTCAATTTTTCTTATATAGCAATCCCTAGGTCCTCTTTTTTGTACATCGAAGGATGTGTAATGCAGCCTCCCAATGAAATAATCTAGGCTCCTGTATGAATTAACTAAAAATACTCATAGAAGATGTTTGGTTTTATCCAAGTGAGTATTCAACCAATTGCCTATGCCTTGATCAATATATTCAGATTCATTATTGATGTAATATTTTTGACTTGAAAGAATACTAGTATATGATAGTTTGCACCCAGAAGACTAGTTACTTTAAATAAGTCAAGAGCATACTTATGTTGTGAGAGGCATATACTTTGTCTTTATAAGCAACTTTAATTCCCGAAAGTATTTATCTCTCAAGATCCTTTAGATTCAATTGAGACGCAAACATTTATATGATTCAATAATGTTAACAAGAATGTCATCCACATAGATAGCCAAAATAACAACCCAAAATATTATTGAATGATCAGCCTTGTTGCGTTGATAACTAGCAAACTGAATGATTTATGAAAATTTTTGAAACTAAGCTACGGGAATTCATTCTAGGCCATAGATAGCTTTGTGTAGTTTACCAACTAACTCCCCTAAGAACATATAAAAGACATCTTTAATACATATACGACGCAATTGCTTCGCAAGATTTATGACCAATAAAAAAAGAACATAGGCAGAATTTAATCGAGCTACAGGGGAAAAAGTATCAAAGTAGTCCATCTTATAAACTTAGGTAAAACCCTTAGCAATAAGGTGTGCTTTGTACTTATCCACCATGCCATGTATTTTGATAGTGTACACATATACTTTGTCCTTTATAAGCAACTTTAATTCCCCAAAAATTATTTGTCTCTCAAGATACTTTAGAGTAGACTGAGTTCAGACCTAAACATTTCAATAGTTTAACAATCCCTTATAGATTATTGCTTGTTAACAAAATATCATCCACATAGATAACCAAAATAACAACCAAAATATCATTGAATGATCAGCCTTGTTGCATTGATAACTAGTAAATAGAATGATTTGTGAAAATTTTTGAAAGTATGCTCTAGGACTTTATTTTAGACCATAGATAGCTTTGTGCAATTTGCCGACTAACTCCTCCTAAAGCAACTGGGAGGTTGTACTATGTAAACATCAAAGAGATCTTCATATAGAAAACATTTTTAATACCTATATGATGTAACTGCCTCTCAAGATTTATGACCAATAAAAAAAGAACTTAGGAAAAATTTAATCAAGCTATAAGGGAAAAGGTATCTAAGTAGTCCATCTTATGAGCTTAGGTAAACCCTTAGCAATAAGGTGTGCTTTGTACTTATCCACCATGCCACGTATTTTATTAGTATACATGTACTTGTGAGTAACCGAATGAATCTTAGTAGGAGAGACTACCGTCTAGAACTCTAGATACCCCTAGACAGCAAGACCACCATACTTTCATCCATAATCTTCTTCCACATAGGATTTTTGTATAGCCTTTTGATATGTTTTAGAAATAGTAACAAATAAAGACAAGCCATGATTGATACTCAATGGATAAACGTTAAAAAGAAATGTGATGAGAAATAAGGTTAAAAAGAAATGTGATGAGAAATAAGATGAACAGTAATAGACTATTTACCATTACAACGAACAATGGGGAAGTCAAAATCAAAGGGTAGAAGACCTCTAGAGGAAGACAACATAGTTAAGGGAGCCTACACAATTAAGAGTCTAGGAACAACGATGATTAACTTATAAAGGAGGGGTTTGTGATATGTTGATGGTGGAATCACATGTTTTGGCGGTAGGTGAAGTGAAACAAGGCGGTGTTGCAATCATAACATGACCACTGATAAAGTCATCAAGTGGAATAGGTACCAGTATAAAAACATAGGAATGAGTCCCAAGAGTAGCAATAGGTTTTAGGTCATCGTTTATGAAAGAAAGATTCATGACAAGAAAACCAAAGTACACAAGAAAGGATCTAAAGAAAATTAAGACGAGGAGATGAAAGCATAGCCGTTACAGGCCCAAATAGTGATAGTGGGTTTTAATAAAGCGGGTCGAGTTGGTTTGTCATACTCGGGTCCGTTAAGTAGTGAGAGTCTATAAATAAGGGCCTAGGGTTAGAGTTGAAGGATGACTAGTGTCGGTATTAGATCTACACGGCAGATCTAATATCGTTTCAAGACGAAATTAAAAAAAAAACCCTAGGGTGGCAGGACGCGAGCGGTAGAAGAGGCTGATTTGGTGGAAATCTCGACGCCGTCGCCTCCCTTCCACAACCATCCACTCCCAGTCGGCGACCTTGCTCCAGCGTTGCACATCTTCTATGTTGTTCCTTGCGCCAGACACCATCTTTCCGATGACGAACGAAGCCAGCGCGACACAACTCGCGTTCGTCTGTCGGGACGAGCTCGGTGACGTATCCAGGCGGGACGGCAGAAAGTCACATCGTCGGTGACGCAACGACGAACCTCCTACCGGGACGCTCACCTCTTCCCCGCCGGAACCCTAGCCGGCAAGCTCTGTGACCGGAGAAGCAAGCGCAGGTGGACGACGATGCGGTGCGGAGATTTAGGTGGAGGCGACAATGGCGAGCCTTCGTTGCCTTGTTCCTCCAGCAACAAGCAAGCGAAGACCCTCCTCCGATGCCGGAACCCTAACCGGCGAGGGTGGTGGCTGACGGCGAATAGCGGACGCGGCGTTAGATAAGGTTACTGTAGCTAGGTTTTTGAAAAAAAACAGAGTGAAAAAAAAATTCAGTTACTGTAGCACCGAAAAAAAAATTCAAAAAAAAAAAATCACGAAGGAGGATGAAGAGTAGTGAGATAGATCATGTTTTAGATGAGATAAAAATGATGTTGAAGGAGTTAATACGAGAGAACAAAAGGCAAGAGAGTGTGAAGGTACGTGTTGATCGACCGACTTATCCAACCTCAAGCAATGTCCTAAAGAATACATCACAAAGTCAGAGTGCCATGGAAGATAAACAACCGCTTCGTATCTATGTGGACTTACGCGGATTTGACGGAACTGCTCCAGCAGATTGGATTGCGCAAGCTGAATATGTTTTCAACATTCCAGGTATGCGAGATGATTACAAATTTCCTATGGCATTTGTTCGTATGGAGGGACAACCGTATGATTGGATTCAAGGATTAAGACGACATATTCCCAATCTCTCTTAGGAAAGGTTGAAAGAAGATATGATACTAAGATTTAGTGCAATTCCTAATCAAAGCTCCTTTGAGAAAGACGATCTAACTCATGTTGATCAAGGTTCTAGAGCATCGACTGATACCACTTTTGATCCTCATTCTGAACCGAGCAATTATCCAGCAGTTGAGGCCGATTATAGCCCCAATGTAGAAGAGAAAATGATTGGTGGTGTTGTTGAAGCTTCCATGAGAGAAGATGAGGAAAAAGGTTTGCAAGATCACCCAAGGTTGCCTGTACCAAATGATATGGTGATCGCATTTGCCTTAGAAGAATTAGAAGATATGCAGGAGAAGCAACCCTTAAATGCAAAAGCTGCCAATCCTGGAGACTTCAGCTTTATTCTTTCAGGTCCTCCACACCATGATATAAACGGACACCCTCAGCTTCATAGTTATATGTTCCAGCCACATGAGTGGGGTGAGATATCTTTTGAAGAGCAAGATGAAGCTGTCAAACAGGAAGCTAAAATGTTTGGCATTGCGGATGCAACAAATATCGAGCCACTTGGGATCCTGGAGGCAGCTCAAGATCAAATTTTCAGCCTTGAGGACAAGGTTGGTTTAAGAGGGGGGCAATTGTTACAGGCCCAAATAGTGATAGTGAGTTTTAATAAAGCGAGTCGGGTTGGTTTGTCATACCCGGGTCCGTTAAGTAGTGAGAGTCTATAAATAAGGGCCTAGGGTTAGGGTTGAAGGATGACTAGTGTCTTGTTTCTTCTAATTGGGCGTGCTTTGCACGAAGAGTCTATCAATAGCCCTATTACCATTAAATAAATCTTAAAAGAAGGGTTAAAGAAAGTGAAGAAGCTTGTTGACACTGTAACTTTTTGGCAGGATACAACATAAACTCGACAAAAAAAGCATAAGGTGTTGATAGAAGATATCTAGATTGACTCCATGCGGAGGCAATGATTGCAGTACTACACCTCAATGAAGAGTACATTAAGAGAATTGACACATAGCAAGATGACACAGTAGATCGCATGAACCACTAAATTGGAAACACTCAAGAAGCTATTCAATAATTGAAAACACAATTATAGAGGTTGATAACAAGTGTTTATCATCACTGAAGTTATCTGTGTGAGGGAGGAGGATGCTCATAGGCACCTAGGATTATGAGCTCTAGAATTGTGTTGCTATGTCGAGGCACATGACTTAAAGAAATTTCTTTTTGACTTAGAACCATACTTTTTAGTTATCGAAACCTCAATTGGAGTACAAAGCATAAATAATGACTTGGTATTATTAGAAGATACCAAGCGGTGTTCGTGAAGGCATTAGAATGACATATAGAAAGGGCTTTGCGCAATTGATACATGGCAAGTTAAAGAAAGAATTTAAGGCTTAATTATTGTACGAGAACATGAGACATATTGCATGGAGGAAGTTGATACAACTTCACATGACTCTTCTATTAGGGAATATGTGATAATTCTAAACATCAAAAAATGGCTGAGACAAATAAGCTCTATGGTTTTCTTGATGATTGCAACCATAAGCACAAAGAGTTGCATCCAAAAATGTCACAAATTTAGCATCTATACAAGCGGTGATAATGTGTTCCAAATACTTCGTTCCACTCAACCAAAAATTGAAGAGTAGGTATGCTCCTAACAGTTGGTTCTTTTAACTTTCAAAAAGAGATATGTACTGAGCAACAATAGACATTCAAAGTTGCATTGTAGAAAGGACTGTCCCTAGAAACAAGTCCTCAATGTTATGGTAGTGATGGTAGTGAAGATCAAGACAGTAGCCTTGAAGAAGGGCAAGGAGAAGGTAAATAATTTTTTTGAATAGAAAAAATATAGATTACAAAGCTTCTACTAAACAAAGCAGTAGAAATAGTAAAAAGATGTTTGTTGTTGTAAGCATGAGAATGCTTAAACTTCTCAATGTAATTTAGGGATGCAAACAAGTCATCGATGAAGGTGAAATCATGGGAAGAAAAATCATGAGTTAATGTTTGTGGACATCAAACTTAATAGTAGCAGAATCTTGCTATGATGAGTAAAGGGCAATTCACAACTTTAGGAAGACTAATGACTGGGTTTATTATGGGAGAAAAGCTCAAATTAGATTATGGTGACCAATTATAAGACTAGTCTTGTGTTTGGGAGCATTACAAGATGTTGCTATCAAGATCAGAAAAAGGTCTATGTATACCAACTTTAGAATAACTCAGGTAAACAACTACAAGTCATCTGGGGCATGCAATTCATGCCAATTTTTTGAATTTCGGTTCCAGTATAATGTACCAGTCTAATCTTAATTGTACCGAACACACAGATAAATGAAAATTTTAGTACTAGATGTACCAACATATCATGATATCAGATCGGATTCTTCTCGAACTAGTATTTATTAGAAGAACTGACTGGTTCAAATCAGTTTTTAAAAGATTGATTCATACAATAGGCAAAAGTGGTGCCTAAATTTTTTCTTAATTCATTATACTTGATGGTGAAATACCATGTAATATTTGTTAGTATAAAATTAAGAGATACAAGCCTTCTCACAGCAAAGCATTTGAGGGAAGAGAAGTAGAATATTAGGCTAATTACATTATCAGCAATACGATTGAATGATGAATGCCCATGACCAAATTAGAAATATGGCTAGGAGGGAGAGGTAACTAACAACTTTATGTCAATAATATCATTGTAGCTAAATGACTGCTTAGGATCAAGGGTTGTCCAATCAATTCAACACCATGACCCAAAATGAATATATATTTTTTTTTTGCAAACAATACCAAAACCAATTTTTACAAAAATGGAAACCAAGATTTAACTAAAAAAAGTTTTATGTTTAGTTTGATTGGAGTTAAACTAAAATTATTTTCATATATATTTTACATTATTTATTACTTAAAATAATATTATAATATAAATATTTTTTTCAATTTGATATATAATTATTAAAATTTTGGGTCCAACCGGAGATTTTGGTGATGAACCAAAAACCAAACTAATATTTAGAAAAATAAAAAAATAAAAATAGAATCGAGCGGACCAAGTTAGTAAAAATTGAACAAAACCAAAAATTCTGATCTAATTTAGTTTGATTTTTTGCATTAACCTAAAATTTGGATAGCACTAGGAGTAAGGGATCAAGCATAAAAGTAGATTGGTGTATGTAAGCACATTTCCAATTTATAATTAAATGTTCTATCAATATTAGGGAAGGCTTGAGTGTGCAAGCTAAGGAAAGCCAACATTGACCCAAACTCCTTATGTTGAAGAGTAAAGTGAATGACTATATTTTACAAAGATGGTGTTGGCAACAATTAGCTCAATTTTCATGGGAAAATCAAGAAGAGAGAGCAATAGGTTCTACCCATTGTGATACCTCGGCAGCTGAGCAATCAAGAGAAAACATAATGCTTCAAGCGTAAAAATGACAAAATCCCCAACATTCAATATTTGTAAATGTTCCAAGAGGCAACACAGACAACAAGAAACTACAACACACTAATGCCCTTGCAAAAAGAGTAGTGCATTAATTAGATGATTGGCTTGAAGTGTGGGAAAATAATGGACTGGAAGATTAGTAAGCAACTATAAAGGCTTAATACAACCAAGGTGTCAAAGCCAAAAAAATTTGGTGCTTTGTGGTGTCAAATCCAAAAAGAGAGGACATTCCTACAATATCATCCTAAGAGATTGGGCGCATCTATGTGAGAATACCCAACTCTTTGTATGGCAGACATTAAGGACACGCCAAGAGTGAACCAATAGAGCGATTCATAGGGTCATACAATCCATATAATTTTCCAAGCAAACTTGAAGAATTCTTCCGCAACTCAAAATAGTTAAATCCAAATAGGAAGAGAGCCTCTAAACCTATCCCCAAGTAGTATGTGACTGATGGAGCTTAATGAGTCATTCACAAGAATGATAAGATGAGATTATGTAGAGACCTTGTGTGCAATAAAGAGGACTCCTTATTTGTTCTAATGCAAATGGCGATCACTAATTGCATGCAACTTTTGCATGGAAAGAAACTTGTTTAAGCTTTCTCACTGATGGTTTAAAGTCATGCCACACTACTCAAAATGTGGGAATACAACAAGTACTCAACTTGCTGATCCCCTTTCATCTCTTCAATGGAGTTACAACTCGAGCATAATTTTGTTCAAAACCAAAAAAAATCATCTATGAAGTTTGAAGAGTCATGAATATTCTAAGTGGAAGGGACTCCGTTCTACTAGAGTTGTGGAATCTACAAAATGTTTTCATGATCGAAGCCAACATAAAAAATGTAGATTAGGCATTATTGAGGATATCGAGATCCCGAGTGGGAGAGAATATTGAGGACCAGGTGAAATTCGATGTAATCCATGTGCTCGTCCTAATATGAGTGTGTAAATTTATATGATATAATTCATTTTTAAAGGATATTGGAGTGTCCAAACTAGTCCAATGCTTGGATATATATGATGCAAGAAAGGAATCATGAGCATGTTCTAGACATTCTAATCCATTAGAATAATATTTAAGAGGTATTGGAGCTTTAAAAGTTTAAAACCTAAAGTTGAGGGTCAATTTCAGACTGGCTTGTTTGAAATCCTCTGATTTACTTGCAACTTCTCCAAGTTAAAAAAAAAAATCATTTTATTGGTAAAATAAAACAAAACAATTGATGATCACTATGAATTTGATCTATACTGCAAGCACTTATGTCCCAAATATCCTAATGGGAAGATCTAAATCACAAGGATATCGATTATCAATTTATAAGGGTAATTCGGAAGAATGAAACAGTATTTGTCAAATGGAAATGAAGATTTCAGGATCAATTTGACATTAATTCCCCAGAAGAATAGTTCATGGAACTAATTTTTAAGGGACGCAAATATTATTATCAGCAATTCGGTAAATCTATTCATCCTCAAAAACGTATCATCTCCTGATGCAATGCCAAATAGAAGAAACCAATCCAATAACCCATCTTCTGGAGGCGATTGGACAGGATTAGACTCCCCCATTGATTTCGGTAACTACTCAGTGGTCCTAATCGTACGGGGAAGGGAAAAAAGGGTTCGTATCAGCCAGCCGTAAATAAAGACAAGGAAGACGCAGCGGACGCACAAGTACACCTTCTCTCCGGATTTTTTGCAGGGATCGTCGGCCGATGGGCCGGAGTATGCCAGAGGAGGCGACGTGCTTACAGCTTTGACCGCGGAGATGTCGACAATGATGAAGTGGTCAGTGCACGTCGTCGTCCTCTACCAACTCGAGCATTTGGCCTGTGAAGAGACCCTTCACTTGGCTTTGGAGAAGAATCTCAATTTCGAGGTCTAAATAAGTTTTTTTTAAAAAAATATAAAATCCTACAATAATCTACTCATCGAGATCTATCCAACGATATCAAAATCGTCGCGATCCAAATCTTATACGAAGAGAAAAAAAATCAGAAAATTTAGTAGAATTTATGGTAGATTATATTCTACTATAATTCCCGAATTTTTTTTTCTCATCATACAAAATTTGGATTGAGACGATTTAGGTACAGTTGGATAGATCTCGATGAGTATATTATCAAAATAATTTTTATTTATTTTTTTAAATCTATTTAGACACAAAAATCTAAATCCTTCTCCATAAGGTAAAAAGAAGAGTCCCTTCCCAGGACTTTTTCCCCGGCTTATCTTCAGCATACGCTGTCGTCAGCCAATCGTTCGCCTCCGACCTCCGATGTTTGTGCTCATATTTAAATATTTCGGGTGTAGCCACCGTGGCAAGGCCTGTTCGGGATTGTTGGTCCTATGTGTCAGTAAGCAGACTCATGATGTCGGAAAAAAGTCCCGTGAAGGGATCCTTCTTTTTATTTTGTGGAGAAGGATTTGAATTTCAGGGTCTAAATAGGTTTAAAAAAATAAATAAATAATACTATAATAATCTATTCATCGAGATCTATCCAACGGTATCAAAATTGTCACAATCTAAATCTTATACGATGAGAAAAAAAATCGAGAATTATAGTAGAATATAATCTACCATAAATACTACTATAATTCTCGATTTTTTTTCTCCTCGTATAAGATTTGGATCACGATGATTTTAGTACCGTTGGATAGATCTCGATGAATAGATTATCGTGGTATTTTTTATTTTTTTAAAACCTATTTACACCCTGAAATCAAAATCCTTCTCTACAAGCCAAATGAAGGGTCCCTTCACAGGCCAAATGCTCATGATATCACGCCCCGGCTTAAGATAGTCCGACGGAACACCAGACTGGGCGTGAAACCTTAAGATTTCCGACGCAAAATTGCCCCAAATTGGAAACCCTAATTCTCCGTCCAAAAATCGTTCCCAAATCGAAAAACGATCGTCGGAAAACCCTAATCCTAATTCAGAAAATCCGGACCGTGGAAACAGGGGAAGGAAACAGTGGGAAAGAAAACTAGTTTTATTCCCAAAATTTATAGATTTCTCTCTCTTTCTCGTCGTCGACTCCCTGGCTGCCGATGCCCTCTTCCCTCCCTCGCCGGCAATCCCCTGATCGCCGGTTTCAATTTGCTCAAAACCTCCCTCTTTCCCAACGCCCCCTGGCACCGGTAATCCGCTCAAAGCTTCGCTCCACTTGCCACTTAGAACTCGAAGATCTGGAATCTCCTGCCTCCTCCTCTCGTCTGGACGCCGGACGCTTTAAAGAGAAGGGGATTGCCCTCATGTGCTTCCGCGTTCCTTGCCCAAGAACTCGTCTTCCTTCCTAAATCGGGAAGTGGCGCCCAGATCCTTCCTCCCCAGCGCTCCGAATCCTCTGCTACACCCGCACTTGTCGCCGCCTCCGCGTCCGTGTCCGATCCCTTCGGAGAAGACGTCGTCTGCATCGAGCTCGCGCCAGCATCCGCGAAGCTCGGTGAAGGGGAGGCATTCTCGTGTCTCCTGCGGGATTCGGGGTCAACATCCAGCGTTGACCGGACTTTGTTGCGTGCGCTGGGCAACCCACTTCCTCTTGGCCCGGGCCTATTGGTCCAGGGCCTAACACATGGGCACCCTTGTACCCAATTCAATTCTAACTCTGTTATGTTAACCCGATCCTTATTATAGACCTAACCTGATCCATATTATCTATATTAGATCCGTAGCCGACCCGATTCGATTTTGTTGCAACACGATTACTAATTTACTGTGCAAGCCAAACCCGGATCCGATAATCCATAATTGTGTGGTTTTTTTTGTACTAATCGATCCGATAATCCACACCGGCTGCTAAAGGGCTGGCCTTCCTATGTGGCAGTAAACAGACTATTTCTTTGTTGTTTGTTGATATTGTGCTTCATGACATATCAACTGGTTACTGTACCCTATTTGTTATTTGCCTTTGACATATTATGTATGACTCTATTTGTCATCATGTCCAATATTGAGGATCAATTTTGTGCTCCACAAATGTGAGACGATCTGCTAGTCCCAGTTGGCAGGGCAGAGGTGGACACGACTAGAGGTTTAGAAAATTCCTAAAGACTCTGACAATATTTTCATCTATTAAAAGTTTTAAAAATTTTAATTTCTAACCAAATAAAAATTTATTTTAATAATGTAATTTTGCAAATTCTCTAAATTTAAAAAATTTTCACTTGTGTTTCATATTTTTTTTGTTCTTAGAGTTATTAAAATATAAAATTATTTGTACAATCTTGAAATCTGTTTTATATATAGTAATTAAAAGTATTTAAAAATATATTAATCAAAAGTATACAAAATTGGAGTTTTCAAAATTTTACTTTTAAAGAATGATTGACTCTGCTAAATATAAAATTAAAATTTTATTTTTTTTTAAAAAATTAAACTCCTTAAATACAGAAGTGGAAACTTTGAATTCTTAGATTTATTTATTTACTTTTAGAAATCATCTAAATAATATTTAATCAATTCTTATTTTAAAATTTTTATTTGAGTATCGTTTATAATTCTTGAATTTCTAGGATACTTGTTAATTTGTCAAATTTGCATCATTCGATTTACAAATTAATTGATGAAATAATTACTTCAATTTGAAATTTTAAAATTTCGTCACATACTTAAAAAATTCTTAAATGTACAAAATAGGAGCATTAAATTTGAATTATTTTAAACACATAATTCTTAGTTTATTGTCCACAAATTTCATTTTATTAATGTTTACTATTCAATAGTTAAAATACTTAATGCATAAATTAATAAATCGAAGAAAGCACAGCTCCTAATCCAAAAGTCTTGCTCTTTTCATTATAATGTTTGAATATTCATTCCTAAATTCAAAAGTAGAAGATCCGGCAATGGATCATGACTTTGAGGGATGTTCTACTTTTCCACGTTTGCGTTGACATAAGGTCTCTTTATTTTGAATTATAAAATGTTGATTGATTCTATTTTGCCAATTTTTTTGGTACTAATCGAGACCATTTGCTCTGAGATAAATTGTATGGATAATGACTCTTAAACCAGTTTTTTCATTCATTCACGCCAGACTCAACTATCTATCAACCATGTGATCATTAGTAGGCTTTTGAAATGTGTGATTTGGCTAGTTAATTCAAATCAAGCATATTCAATAACTCATCCCTCAATTTAGGGAAGTGTAGGTGGGAGCACAAGCCCCTTCGGATAAGTTTGAGATAACTTATTGATGACTCCAAATTTTATCGTGTTTTTCATGCTTATTTAGTAGTCTTTTGAATCATAATTTCATCTCATTGCTTTATTTTATACCCTTTTAGCCAAAAGCTTCAGAATCTTCACCATCTTTGGTTTTTGATCAATTTCAGGCAAAAGAGCGTATTTTTTACCAGTTTTCAAGCAATTCAATGCATAAACGAGTTCCAACCATGAAGAGGAGTCTCCCCATCAAATTTCAAGTCAAAAGGATACTCCTAGCAAATATACGGCACTACCGTGTAAATATACACGGTACCGTATTTCAGCGCTTCAACCAGATGAAAATACGGCACTACCGTATTTTCCCCCGAAACTCTCACGGTACCGTATTTTGAGCTGATCCCGAACAGAAGACTTAAGCAAGAATACGACACTGCCGTGTAGAAATGCACAGTACCATGATTTTCAGCCATCCAGAACAGAAAGTTTTCAGCGAAAATACGGCACTACCGTATTTCACCCGGATTTTATCACGGTACCGTATTTTTCATCAATTCTGACCAGAGAACTTTTGACACATTTATGACACTACCGTGGGGGAATACACGAGGCCGTGCTTTCTGCCCAGATTTCACAGAACAAAATACGGCACTGCCGTATTTCCCATACGGTACCGTAATTCCAAACTGAGATTTATGAGTTTATTATGGCAGAATTAGAAACACGATTTCTAGAGATTTGGGAGTCCAAATTTAGAATAAAAAGAGGCGGCAGACTCGTCTTTAAAAGGAGAAGACACGCGAAACAATTTACACAATTTTTATCCACGATTTGGGGAGAATTCGGGAGAATCGCCGCCCGCTCTGGGTTTCGTCGCCGTTCACTGCACAGACCACTTCCGGCCACAATTTTTTGAAAAGAAGCTTCGCCTGGGGACGAGGAAGATGCCACAGAAGTTTCAGATCAAGAAGAGATAGATCGAGGGAGGAATCATCAAAAACGTGGTTGCGGCATTGTTCATCGTGACTACTAAGACAAATTCGGGCTGTGGTTCAACTGCAGCCCTGTTTTGTAGCCCTTACTCCCTCTTTACTCTTTTTAATCATTCAAAAAACCATGTGTTGTTGTGAATCTTCCCCCATGCTAGCTTAATTTTCTCTAGGGACATGGGGGGTGTAGTTCTCTTGATACTTCTATGACTAGTTAACTCTTATTACATCAATATATTTTTGGTTATGGTTATTTTACTCAAGTGACTCTTGTCTGTGATTGTTTTTAGTATCATGCATTAACATGTTTTAGAGTTTTATGCTATAGACTGAGAAGATAATATCATAGAACTTGGAACCCTAGATTTTATGATAAGGACTCTTCGCAAGAGATTGGCTGAGTTCTTATTTTATATTTTAGTAGTTTAATTCTTGTTGATGCTATGATCTAAGGATTATCACTGTTTTAGATATGAAAGCATGCTAGAGATAGATGTTGAATTATTCGAAATCCTTGAGTAAAGCCGGCAAAACTAAGGTGCGAAAGTGCTTAGTTTTGCTTGAGATCTTGGTACTGAGGTGGAATGCACGAGAGTGATTCTTAAACTCTTTGACCAAAGTTCGCTTTCATCTAGCATTGAATTGATCTTGCACGAGAGTGAGGATAATTCTTTGCAAGTTGACTCCGCGAGAGCGAGTTAGCTTCTCTATATTTAAGTGAACTATATCTTGACCATAACGAAGGTATATTGATGAATTCTTAACCCTGTCTAGTCATAATTATCAAGTTGAATGAACCCCTAGTCCCGTTTTTCCCATTCTATTTCTATTCATATATTGTTCGATCGTTATTCTTACAATTTTCGATCTGCTTAGCTAGTGAGAACTTAATTAGCTAGTACTTAACAACGAAGTCTCTGTGGTTCGATATCTTAATTATTACTTCGAGTATCTGTGCACTTGCGGAGTACAACAAGTTTTTGGCACCGTTGCCGGGGACTTCGGTTTTGTTAATATTGGTTTAATTTGCAGTATTGCTAGACTAAGCTTTTGTTTTTGTTTTTGTTTGCAATAGCTTCTAATTTTCTTTTACATCCTGCGATTTCTGAACTTTTCTGACTCTCTACTTGTTTATGCACAGAAGTCTTAGGACAGGACCATTAGTTCCTTTTGATCTGAAATTAATAGAACTAGGGGTGTTAATGGGTACCCGACTTTGCGGGTATCCGACCCGACCCGACCCGTTTATGGCGGGTTTGGGTTCCTGATTAGTTAATCGGGTCGGGTTCGGGTTTACTCCCATGGGTACCCGCGGGTACCCGATACCCGATTATATATAATAAAAAATATATATTTATATTTATATATATATTTATATATTAAAATAATCTTTTTATAAATATATTTATTATTATTATTATTTTATAGTTATATTTTATAAAAATAATTAAAAAAAAAATTTAAAAGTAAATATTTTAATTTAAACGGGTACCCGCGGGTACCCGTTTAAATACCCGACTCGGGTTTAACCGGGTTCGGGTTTGGGGCGGGTCGGGTCGGGTTCGGGTTTGGCCAAAAAGGGTGGGTACCCAACCCGTTGACATCCCTAAATAGAACTCTTAGATCACTCAGGAAACTAAGATTTTCAGAAGAAAGAGAAGAAGAATCTATCATGACAGATCAGAAAACACTCAAGGACTATGCAGCCCCGAATACACAGGAAATTCGTTCCAGTATTACTAGGCCTGCAATTGAAGCAAATAACTTCAAAATAAAACCAGCATTTTTATCAATGATCCAACAGAATCAGTTTGGAGGATCTCCTTTGGGAGATCCAAACCAACACTTATCTCTTTTTCTTGAATTTTGTGACACCATAAAGATTAATGGTGTATCTGATGATGCTCTTAGACTTAGACTTTTTTTCTTTTTCTCTCAGGGACACAGCAAAAGCTTGGCTTCATTCACATCCAACTGGGACATTCACTACTTGGAAGCGGTTATCAAATGCTTTCTTCCAGAAATATTTTCCTCCCAGTAAGATGATACAGTTGAGGAACCAAATTTCAAGCTTTGCTCAAAGAGACGGTGAATCCTTCAGTGAAGCGTGGGAGCGCTTCAACGAATTACAACGGAAGTGCCCTCATCATGGATTAGAGGATTGGGTTTTAATTCAAACTTTCTACAATGATTTGCTTTATAACACACGCTTAACTGTTGATGCTGCTGCAGGGGGAGCACTAATGAACAAGACTATTGATGCGGCCTATGCCTTGATTGAGGAGATGGCGTTAAACCACAACCAGTGGGCTTCTGAGAGAGGAGTGCTTTATCGGCCTCCTCATGGTAAGAACGATGGTGATGGTTGGCGCTCTCTCTCAAAAAAGGTAGATTCACTATGCAACCATTTTGATTCCTTTCAAATACAATCTGGTTCTGTCTCATCTGTTGTCTGTGAAGTTTGTGGGAATCATGGACACTATGCTGAGGAGTGCAAGGTTATAGTTGATCAGGGAAGTGAGCAGGTCAATGCCATAGGGGCTACAATCAAGGTAGACCTAATGACCCCTACTCTAACACTTACAACCCTGGTTGGAGAAACCATCCTAACCTGTCCTGGAAAAGTAACAATCAAACTAGTGGGCAAAATGAGAATAGGGGGTATAATCAGAGACAGACAAACCAAAGTCAACCCCAAAAATCTAGTTTGGAAGAGATGTTTAAAAAATTCATGGGTAAGCAGATGAACAAGAATGATGAAATTGAGGAAACCCTTAAGGAAATCAAGTCTAAGTTGGATGGTGTTGTTGCTCATAATAAGATGTTAGAAACCCAAATAGCACAACAGGCTAGTGGACCTTATAGACCCCCAGGGAAATTACCTGCCAAGCCTGAACCTAACCCTAGGGAACATTGCAATGCCACTACAACTAGGAGTGGGAAACAGTTAGGAGATCCAAGGGGACTTCTAGATGATGAAGAAGGTGAGCCTAATGTCATACCTAGTGATGAACCAGTCTTGGAACCACAACCCACACAAGTGCAGTCCCATCCTGACTCTTCTTCTCCTAAGGAGAATGAGCAATCACATATTGATGACTTACCTTGTGAAGTTGAGGTACCTAGACCTAGTTCACCACCACCCTATAGGACACCTATCCCTTTTCCCAGAGGATCATGCAAGCTAAGCTAGATAGGCAGTTTGGAAAATTTTTAGAAGTGTTAAAAAAGTTATACATTAATATTCCTTTTACTGATGCACTATCTCAAATGCCTACTTATGCAAAATTTTTAAAAGAAATTTTAAGCAATAAAAGAAAAATAGAGGACTATGGTACTGTGGCACTAACTGAAGAATGTAGTGCTCTTATTCAGAATAAATTGCCACCAAAGCTAAAGGATCCAGGTAGTTTCTCTATTCCTTGTTCAATTGGGAATGTTGCTTTTGAACGAGCCTTATGTGATCTAGGAGCTAGTGTGAGCCTGATGCCTTTGTCTGTATGCAGGAAATTGGATATGGGAGATCCTAAACCCACCTCGATATCTTTGTAGCTCGCTGACCGCTTGGTAAAATTTCCAGTAGGTATTTTAGAAGATGTTCCTATCCAAGTTGGTAAGTATTTTATACCTGCTGATTTTGTGGTGCTTGAAATGGAAGAGGATGCCAAAATTCATATTATTCTGGGTAGACCATTCCTAGCTACTGCTGGAGCCCTTATTGATGTAAGGAGTGGTAAACTTACTTTAAGAATTGGCAATGAAAAGATTGAGTTCGATTTAAATTGTTCATTGAAAAAACCTGCATATGCTAGTTCCTGCTGTACCATTCATGCTGTTGATGATACAGTTTATTATCTTAGTTGTTTGTTTGATGATTCTTCTGTTGATGTTTCTATATCTGACTCTATTTCCGATTCCTTAGAAAATGCTTGTGAGAAAATCGATGAGTATGATTTAAATTCTGATTTTGATGATGATGAAGTAATTCATGATGATATTTTAAATTGTGCTGCATATGATGATGAAAAAGAAAAGGTTCCTAAAGTTGAGTTGAAAACTTTACCTAATAACCTTAGATATGAGTTTCTTGGTCCTAACTCCACTTACCCTGTAATTGTTGATGCTCAATTAAATGCCAGGGAAACTGAATTGCTTCTAAAGGAATTAAGGATTCATAGAAAGGTAATTGGGTATACTATTGATGACCTGAGAGGAATTAATCCTTCATTTTGTATGCACAGGATTCACATGGAGGATGAGCATAAGCCACATGTAGACTTTCAGAGAAGGCTAAATCCATCCATGAAAGAAGTGGTGAAAAAGGAAGTGCTGAAATTGTTGGATGCAGATATTATCTCCCCTATCTCTGATAGTAAGTGGGTAAGTCCTGTGCATTGTGTTCCTAAAAAGGGAGGTGTTACAGTTATGAAAAATAAAGATAATGAGTTAATACCTATTAGAACTGTCACTAGCTGGCGTATGTGTATTGATTATAGAAAGTTAAATACTGTCACTAGGAAAGATCATTTTCCCTTGCCTTTTATTGATCAGATGGTTGAGAGACTTGCCAAGCATTCTTACTTTTGTTTTCTTGATGGTTATTCCAGATTCTTTCAAATTCCCATTCATCCGGATGACCAAGATAAAACCACCTTTACATGTTCGTATGAAACTTTTGCTTATAGAAGAATGCCTTTTGGTTTGTGTAATGCACCTACTACTTTTCAAAGATGCATGATGACTATATTTTCTGAATTTATTGAAGATTTTATGGATGTTTTTATGGATGATTTTTCTATCTATGTCTTCTCTTTTGATGACTGTTTGGCTAATCTATCTCGAGTCTTACAAAAGTGTGAAGAAACTAACCTTGTCCTGAACTGGGAGAAGTGTCACTATATGGTTAGACAGGGAATAGTTTTGGGACACCTTATTTCAGAAAGAGGGATTGAAGTGGACAAAGCCAAAATAGAAGTGATTGAGAAGCTGGAACCACCTACCACTGTCAAGGAGATCAGGAGTTTCTTGGGACATGTAGGGTTTTACAGGAGATTTATCAGGGATTTCTCTAAACTCGCTAAACCACTTACTGATTTGCTTTGTAAAGATGCCAAATTCTGCTTTGATGAGAAATGCTTGTTTGCTTTTCAGGAATTGAAGAAAGCCTTGATATCATCACCAATCATGCAGCCACCTGACTGGGAGATACCTTTTGAGATCATGTGTGACGCTAGTGACTTTGCTGTGGGAGCAGTTCTAGGGCAGAGGAAGGACAAGAAACCCTATGTGATTTACTATGCTAGCAAGGCTTTGGATGAAACACAGAGAAACTACACTACAACTGAGAAAGAATTGTTGGCTATAGTTTTTGCATTTGATAAGTTCAGATCTTATTTGATAAATTCAAAAGTTGTAGTTTATACTGATTATGCTGCAGTTAAGTATTTGATGCAGAAGAAGGACAGCAAACCACGATTGTTAAGGTGGATTTTGCTCCTACAAGAATTTGACCTGGAAATTAGGGATAAGAAAGGAACTGAGAATTTAGTTGTAGATCACCTTTCAAGGATGGTTGTAGAAGAAGAAAAAGGTGATATCAATGATTCCTTTCTCGAGGAACAACTGATGAGGGTAGAGCAATTTAAAGCTCCTTGGTATGCAGATATTGTTAATTACCTTGTTGCTCATATATTTCCTGTTGATTTGAACTACCAAGGCAAGAAAAGGTTTTTAGCAGATGTTAAACATTATTTTTGGGATGAGCCTTATGTGTTTAGAAGATGTGCAGATGGAATATTTAGGAGATGTGTCCCCGAAGAAGAGATGAAAGACATATTATTACAGTGCCATGGATCATCATATGGAGGACATGCTAGTACAGAAAAAACTATTTTTAAGGTATTACAATCTGGATTTTATTGGCCCACTTTGTTTAAAGATGCAAGAAATTTTATAATGTCCTGTGATAGTTGTCAAAGGATGGGGAACATTAATAGAAGGAATGAAATGCCATTGTCATCTATACTTGAAGTTGAAATTTTTGATGTTTGGGGTATTGATTTCATGGGACCATTCCCATCGTATGGAGGAAATAAGTATATACTTGTGGCAGTAGATTATGTTTCAAAGTGGGTGGAAGCCATTGCTTCCCCTACTAATGATTCCAAGGTAGTGGTGAAACTATTCAACAGAATTATCTTTCCACGTTTTGGAGTGCCACGGGTTGTTATTAGTGATGGAGGATCTCATTTTATTGAACACAAATTTTCAGCGCTACTTAGAAAATATGGAGTAAATCACAGAGTAGCAACACCTTACCACCCCCAAACAAGTGGACAAGTGGAGATATCTAACAGAGAGATAAAAGGGATATTAGAAAAGACAGTGTCCAGAATGAGGAAGGACTGGGCTTTCAAGCTTGATGATGCACTTTGGGCATACCGGACTGCTTTCAAGACACCAATAGGTATGTCATCTTTTCAATTGATTTATGGTAAATCGTGTCATCTTCCTGTAGAATTGGAGCATAGAGCGTTCTGGGCAATTAGGGCACTGAATTTTGATTCGAAGAGTGCAAGCGAAAAAAGGAAGTTGCAACTGAATGAATTTGATGAGATTAGACTCTCAGCCTATGAGAATGCAAAGATCTACAAGGAGAGGACTAAAAGATGGCATGATCGACACATACTCAGAAAGGAATTCCAATAGGGTGACCTCGTTCTTTTGTTTAATTCTAGATTAAGGCTTTTTCCTTGTAAACTTAAATCTCGATGGTCTGGACCTTTTCAGGTTAAAAAGACTTATCCATACGGAGCCGTCGACATATGGAGTGAGGAGAAAGGGATATTCAAAGTCAATGGACAGAGATTGAAACATTACTATCATGAAGAAAAAGCAGAGGAAGGAGAGCATTTTCTGCTTGATGAACCAAGAGCAAATTCGAGTGTTGAACGGTCAAGCTAATGACCATTAAATTAGCGCTTCTTGGGAGGCAACCCAAGCGTATTTTTGTTTTTCTTTCTTTTTCTTTGTTTTGTTTTGTTACAGTCGTTTTTAATTGATTTCAGACTTAATTTACTTAGTTTAGGGTTAGTTTTTGTTTTTCTGATTTTTAGTGATTTTTAGTGAATTTTTTGAATTTTATTTATGAAATACGGTAGTACCGTGCACATCTATACGGTGCCGTATTTCACGGCGTTTCTTTGCAGCAGATAATTGAGACAAATACGGCAGTGCCATATTTTGCCCCAAATTTATCACGGTACCGTGAAATTTGCCGTTTTTACACAGAAAGATTCTTTCAAAATACGGCACTACCGTATCATTCTACACGGTACCGTTGTTTTGGCGATTTTTGCACAGAAAGTTTTTGCGATTTCACGGTAGTACTGTGTACATATGCATGGTACCGTATTTTTGGTAATTTTTGAACAGAGAGTTTTTAAGCTTTCACGGTCGTGCCGTGTGTCTTTACACAGTACCGTATTTCTTTCCTATTCTGAACAGAGATTTTTTTTGAGTTTCATGGCAGTGTTGTGCACATATACACGGTACCGTATTTACCGGATGATCTTGCACAGAACCTGTAACCGAAATACGACACTACCGTATTCACAATACGGTACCGTATTGGTGCCGACCCCACGACTTCACGTGCCGTATTTAGGGCACGGCGCACTGTTCTTAGGGTTTCTTCACCCATTTTTGCGCCGATCTTCCGCTCTTCGCTGAGTTTTCGCTTCCCTAACCTTCGTACGACCTTCCCTTGTAGATTTCGTTCGTTTCCATGTGAAGATCCGTTCGATTTCAAGCTCGATCGAGCTCATTTCTGGCGTGCTGTTTTGTTCTTCGCCGAGGTTCCATCCTTTGCGATTTCCTTTCGTCCAAGCTTCGATCGATCGGTCTCCAAGTTCAGAAGGACTTAATGAAGGTTGAGGATCATTCCCCACAAAGATTTGGAGCTCGATCTCAAACCAGAAGTCCAGATTCGAAGCTCAAAAACTCAGCCTGTTTTCAGCCACGCGCAACTGTGGGTAACGAATTTTTTCCAAGCTTCTTAAGTTATTTCCTGCTTTACCTGTGAGTTTGATGTCACCAACCAAGAAAATGGCACCGAAGAGAAAAGGGAAAGCCCCCGCTGAACCTCCAATGCCACCACCGAATCCTTTCGGTATTCAGTTTAGAGATGAAGAACTGGAACAACGGTATAATGCGTTACTCACTCGCTGAATTGTAAAAACCAAATATACTGATGTCAGAGCTCTAGAGCTCCTTGGATTGAAGGAAGATGTATTTTGGATGTATGATAAAGTAGGGTTGAGAGAGTTTTTTGAATTGATACCAGAGACATAACTACCCGTTGTGCTGGAATTTCTAAGCAGCCTGGAGGTCGATTGGAACGAATACATGGACCACACGGCTGATGGGGAAATCCGATTTAGGATGATGAATGAAGAAAGGAAGCTCACATTCAAAGAAGTTAGTCACATATTCCACTTCCCACGGAAGGGGAAGACTGAACCACCGATTGGGTTTTCTCAAGCACATGTTTTGGAACCAAATTACTACAGACAGCAGGTTTGCGGCGTCAACAGCAAGAGCTTCAAGAATCTCAAATCCTTGCATTAGATATGCCCATCGTGTTCTCGCACACACCATCTTCGGGCGGGGAGACAGCGATGACATTGTCACACACGCTGAGCTATTTATGCTTTGGAGCATGCTGCATGGTTTCACAGTAGATATAACTTTTTTCTTCATGAGGCATTTGGGAAAAGTAGCAAAGGCCAAGAAAGGAACCATAGTGATAGGAGGATTCCTTACTCTTATAGCACTGCATCTAGGAATTGCACCCTATGAGATTGAGGTTGCTAAAGGGAACTCAAGAATAGACATTGAATCTTGTATAGCCATGAAGATGATTGTACGAGATGGAGACACCTATTGTTTAGTTTTTCAGCCTGGGCTTCCAACATTACCTTTGCCAAACCCCGAGCGGACCACGGTGCAGAATTTAGAGAACTGGAAGCTATCGCCGAGTTGTGTATCCTTTGCTACCCCTGCACCAGAGACTTCGATTCCACCGCCACCTCTTGCATGGGGCGATGATCCATTTGGTATGGGCATGGACTCTTCACCGCCCAGAGCCACCGAGCCACCACCACGTGGAGCCGCCGGTTCATCCTCGTACCATGCAGATCCAGGATATCAGACTATTTCTGCACAGTTATATAGGCAGGAGCAGCGCTTGGAGCGAGTGATGGGTGGTATAGGGAGATTACATGAGCAAATTAGTCACGTTCACTTAGATGTAGAGGCGCTCGGAAACTATATGGAGGACATGGGGAATTTTCTCTATGAGCGACTTGGCTATGAGGACTCCAGGAGAGGCGGTATACATGGAGGTGCAGGAGAGGGAGCTTCTTATGATCCGATGGATGCAGCCCAGGACGACGAGGACGAGGAGGAGACGCATTCGGACTAGTGAGATCTTGTGAGTATTTCATACTATTTCTAGTACTTATTTGGTTTACTAATTTATGATGATCTCAAACTTGTGTAGGGAAGGATGACCTTTTTGCCTCCTACTGCTACGGATACTCATTTCCTGATTACTATTGTTATTTCGATTTGGTTGTATCAACATATTTTGCTGATTTTCTACACTCACTATTCAATATGGTTGTATTAGATATAAGATAATTGATACTATGAATTGATGCTAACCCTATAAATTAGGTATGCCATTTGAACTATTCATGTGTGTGGTTTGTTTACTTGAGAAAATATTGCTGTCATCATGCCAAAATTTTCTTGAATTGAAATTAGGATTAGACCTATTATGATGAATTTATTTCTTTAATGCATATCTACCTATTGAAGATTTTTCGTTGATTGATAAATGGTGTTTTGGTTGAACATATTATCTGATGAATTTGATTTTAGAGGAAAGCTATTTCTTTGAATAAAATCAACATATGAGTGTAATTTGTGAATAGATATTGATAGGCTAATCCGGTTCAGTTTTTTTTTTTTGCTATTTACTGTTGTTGGGAAAATAAAGGTTCCATGATCCAAATAAAGTGAGGACTCCCCTACTTGGCACTGTGAAAAATAGACAGTGGTACTGAAGGACATGAGTTGAAGTAATAAACAGAAAAAGTATGTATCTATGTGGGTACATGCCCAAAAAAAAAGAGTGAAAAAAGATCATGGAGACCCTAATCCTGTAAACAAAAGTTGATAGTTATAAACTAAAAATTGGATAAAGGCTTGAGATTGGTGTTCTGCTTATTATACGATTTGTGAAGTTTTATTTGACTAAGTAGTGGAACTCGAGAATTAAATCAAAAGGTGACATGTTTGTTTGAAATATCATGAAACAATTGATGCAAGTTTTCTTGGGAGATTGTGTTTTAGAAATTTATTCGTCATGAGAAAGTTTTATCCTTTGATCAATTTCCTGATTATTGCTTGAGGACAAGCAAGGTTTGAGCCTTATGTGTTTGATGACTCCAAATTTTATCGTGTTTTTCATGCTTATTTAGTAGTCTTTTGAATCATAATTTTATCTCATTGCTTTATTTTATATCCTTTTAGCCAAAAGCTTCGGAATCTTCACCATCTTTGGTTTTTGATCAATTTCAGGCAAAAGGGCGTATTTTTCACCAGTTTTCAAGCAATTCAAATGCATAAACGAGTTCCAACCATGAAGAGGAGTCTCCCCATCAAATTTCAAGTCAAAAGGATACTCCTAGCAAATATACGGCACTACCATGTAAATATACACGGTACCGTATTTCAGCGCTTCAACCAGATGAAAATACGGCACTACCGTATTTTCCCCCGAAACTCTCACGGTACCGTATTTTGAGCTGATCCCGAACAGAAGACTTAAGCAAGAATACGGCATTGCCGTGTAGAAATGCACGGTACCATGATTTTCAGCCATCCAGAACAGAAAGTTTTCAGCGAAAATACGGCACTACCGTATTTCACCCGGATTTTATCACGGTACCGTATTTTTCCTCAATTCTGACCAGAGAACTTTTGACACAAAGACGGCACTACCGTGGGGGAATACACGTGGCCGTGCTTTCTGCCCAGATTTCACAGAACAAAATATGGCACTGCCGTATTTCCCATACGGTACCGTAATTCCAAACCGAGATTTCTGAGTTTATCACGGCAGAATTGGAAACTCGATTTCTGGAGATTTGGGAGTCCAAATTTAGAATAAAAAGGAGAAGACACGCGAAACAATTTACACAATTTTTATCCACGATTTGGGGAGAATTCGGGAGAATCGCCGCGACTCTGGGTTTCGTCGCCGTTCACTGTACAGACCACTTCCGGCCACAATTTTTGAAAGGAAGCTTCGCCTGGGGACAAGGAAGACGCCACAGAAGTTTCAGATCAAGAAGAGATAGATCGAGGGAGGAATCATCAAAAACGTGGTTGCGGCACTGTTCATCGCGACTACTAAGGCAAATTCGGGCTGTGGTTCAACTGCAGCCCTGTTTTGTAACCCTTACTCCCTCTTTACTCTTTTTAATCATTCAAAAACCATGTGTTGTTGTAAATCTTCCCCCATGCTAGCTTAATTTTCTCTAGGGACAAGGGGGTGTAGTTCTCTTGATACTTCTATGACTAGTTAACTCTTATTACATCAATATATTTTGGTTATGGTTATTTTACTCAAGTGACTCTTGTCTGTGATTGTTTTTAGTATCATGCATTAACATGTTTTAGAGTTTTATGCTATAGACTGAGAAGATAATATCATAGAACTTGGAACCCTAGATTTTATGATAAGGACTCTTCGCAAGAGATTGGCTGAGTTCTTATTTTATATTTTAGTAGTTTAATTCTTGTTGATGCTATGATCTAAGGATTATCACTGTTTTAGATATGAAAGCATGCTAGAGATAGATGTTGAATTATTCGAAATCCTTGAGTAAAGCCGGCAAACTAAGGTGCGAGAGTGCTTAGTTTTACTTGAGATCTTGGTACTGAGGTGGAATGCACGAGAGTGATTCTTAACCTCTTTGACCAAAGTTCATTTTCATCTAGCATTGAATTGATCTTGCACGAGAGTGAGGATAATTCTTTGCAAGTTGACTGCGCGAGAGCGAGTTAGCTTCTCTATATTTAAGTGAACTATATCTTGACCATAACGAAGGTATATTGATGAATTCTTAACCCTGTCTAGTCATAATTATCAAGTTGAATGAACCCCTAGTCCCGTTTTTCCCATTCTATTTCTCTCCGTATACCGTTCGATCGCTATTCTTACAATTTTCGATCTGCTTAGCTAGTGAGAACTTAATTAGCCAGTACTTAACAATGAAGTCTCTGTGGTTCGATATCTTAATTATTACTTGGAGTATCCGTGCACTTGCGGAGTACAACACTTATTGGATTAAGTAGCCATCATTGGCCATAATGTCGTAGACATCTTTACAAGTGGGCAAGTGGAATTTTATCTTTATGAAACATTTTATGATTTTCTTTACAAGAATTGAATCATTCACATTTGATCTAACATGTCTTTTGAAAATATCACCCCAAGATTCCGTGGGGCAAGAGGACCATGCCGGTAGGTGTGGGCCAAGTATGGCATAGCCTATTGACTAATTAACAGGCCATCAACAGTATAAGACTAGCATTCTAGCTATGCACGGGCTATCAATAGTTCCAAACTTGGCATATTAGCCATGCCAGACTGAGGTACCCTAGTGTTTGGCCCAGGCGTTGGGCCCAAGCCCAACCGCAAACCCACTTGGATAGAGGGTCGGGTGCGATTAACAGATTGGGCAATTGGCTGGCAAAGCTCCATTTGAAGCAAAAAGGGGAAGACACGTGTGAACACGCGTGTTAGGGCTACAGTGCCCCGTTCGTTTGCCCCTGCGATCCCAAGCAAGGGTGGTGGTGGCACTCTCCCCCAATGCCTCCTCCCTCCACTGTCGAGTGGCTTTTCGGCAAGTCGGCGGCAACGACTTTCACTGAGCTTCCCGGTGGCGTGCGTGGGTGGTCCAGGACATAGTTGGGCGATGTCCCATTCCTCCTCTTCGGGGTTGCTAGTGATGGATCCAGCAGATGGATGTTCGCCAAGGTATTTCCTTTCCTCCTCTCGCTCCAGCTCCGTCCGATGGGTGGGTTTTTGTCAGCAAAGCGTTCGCCAACTCCTTCTTCTCCTCTCCACCACGTCCTCTGCCCCTCTCCTCTTTCAATGAGGCCGAGGACATCCGGCGAGGCTGGAGCCCCTCTTCATGGGTTCTTCCGGCGAATGGGAAAGGGGATTTGCTGGCATCCCCCTTTGGCTTCGACGTGTCCAGGATCATCTGGTGAGGCTAAGCACACCGGCGAGATGGTGTTCCTTTTGACTTCTACTCCTGGGCTCCGGCAAGCCTCCGGCTGCCGGCCCGCAGCTTCATCCCTCGTGTGCATGCCTTTCTCGCAGGTTTCGAATGCGGTTCCCACTCCCGACCGCTGACTTCCTTTCTCTGGCTCCTTGCACTTCGCACTCCCAGTTGAGATGTCATTCTTGGCTGGCGACTTCTTGTCTCCTCTCTGCGCTCTGGTCAAGTGTGTCGGCCTTGTGGATGTCGTTGTCTGGCTTATGCCAATTGAGTGCACTAAACGTCTGTGAGATGTCCTTTTTGGCAAGCGAGCAAGCCTGACCACCTGCGTGTGATCCATTCAAGATTTGGGCATGTGTTCGGCATCTTGCGTGATGTCGTCTCCTACGCATGTGTGCACTACTGCCTACATGCAGTTTGCTAGTTATTGCGATGTACCAGGCTCATGCGTGCGCTATGTTGGCATCGAGTATCGGGTGGTGTACTCAGTTATACTTTGGAGTTGATTTGTGTAGTGGTCCTTGGCAGACGTGTGGCGATCTCCAACTAGTCGAGACAAGTAGCCAGGTGACCATATCAGATAGGCTGAGGAGCTATCGGTTATGCCAGCACCGTGTGGTGACTAGGCTCGTCCCCTCTGTGGGATTGAGTCTCGGTCGAACTAAATGTGGCTCCTTCCATTGACTTATTAACAATTTGTATTATTATAATTCAGGGCGTGACAGCTTGGTATCAGAGCTATGGTCTACACATTTCAAATTATACACCCCTGTCATATATTGATCTGGCGACAATGATCTTGGCGATGATCACAAACGACCACAGCATTGAGATACTGGTGGAGACTGTCGAACATGGAGGAGCTGTTGCTCCAAAGATGTTGGCAGAGTTGTCTTCGTTCAACTAGAGTCTCACAACTCAGGTTACTCGTCTCCCTAGCGGAGGCATACATTATGGAGGTCACGTGGCTGAAGCCCGCTGTTGTGGCTTCTATAGCACCGACCGAGGCCAATGGCAGCCATGAGACTGTTGTGCAATGACATGTCCCAGAGAGCAGTCGATGGTGGCCAGGGCACAGTCGTGTGACGATGTGTCCCGAACACCAGTCAATGATGGCCAGGGGACAGTTGTGCAATGATGTGTCCCAAACACTAGTCGATGATGGCCATGAGGCAATCATGATGTGACATGTCCCTGAGACCGAGGCCGATGGCGGCCAAAGGATCATCATGCGACGACACATCCGGTAGCTAGCTCCCTTCTGAGCGGTATGCTGCGCTAAGGAGGATGAGAACCTCCTATGTGGTTTATGGAAACGTATTCACCAAATTTATGTTGGGACTAATCGAACCCATAAGCTCTAGGGAAGAGTTTAGAATTTAGATCAAAACCAGTTCCTTCCGGGGAATCCGTCATGGGTTGCAAGGGGTGTTGTAAAGCAACACGAGTACATTTGAGCATATGGGGCCTTATCTAGCAATTTGCTCAGTCGATGTTTGAGATCGATGATATATCGGTTAGGAACCGACTTTATCACCTTATAGTCAACCTTTATAATTATGGGTTATGCAGGGATAGAACTGTGCCTCTAGAAGGTCAAGACCCTCAGGGCAACCCTTTTAGGTTGCTGATGTTTGAGTAGACCTCGAGGAGATAGAAGGCTAACTTATCCTAGGATTGTTAGCTAGATAATTCGAAAAGGGTTTTATTTTTTTGTATAAGAGAGAATGAAAACACGAATAGGTTGTAATCAAATTATGGAAAATCAAGACTTTGGGTTCACCACACTATGTTTCATGACTTTTCTAATTAAAAATATCTTAAGAAGGATTTACTGTGCCGAAAGGGATTTATCCGCATGTACAGATTGCCCCCTCTCAGTAGTACAATATGGTATTTATCCGAATTAATTCCCTACTCTCGTGGTAATTAATTTGAAATAGACCCAATGAGTTCTTGACAAATCTATAAAATCCCTCAAGCTGATTCGAACTACTCTCGTGATCGAATCAACTTGTCCAAAAACTGTAGATCCAACGTCGCAATTCACCTCTCAGTACTTTTTGCGACGTCTCTAACATGCAAATTTGGCCAGTAATCAACATGTAAATAAATGCAATAATAATTGAATCTAATACAATAAAATTACTTCATAAGAAGAAAATCAACAGTTAAGTCATGAAAATATAGCGGGTTACAACTGTAATCCTAAATAATAAGTTTACGCCGATATAATAATAATATCAACGCTGTAAAAATCCATGCTTTTGATTACAATTGACAAAATAATAATAGAAACGACAAGAATGATGAAGTGTGAAGCTCCCTCGTGAAGGTTGATGCCAATCGGCCGAAAAAAACGTAGTTTTTCCGGTGAAGAAACGCCTTCCGCCGTTAGTCGCTCTTAATTTTGCCCTTTTGCCAAATTTGCGTTAAATCCTTGCCAAAAGCCTCCAATAATCACTCATTTGGCTTATATAATTCCCCATTATTTAATTAGGTTTTCTCCAAAATTTGGCTCGAAAATGAGTCAAACTCGAAACTGGCGGACAAAAATATAGCTTTGATTATAATTACGGCCTAGCCGTATTTCTTTCTATGTCTTCTAGAAATAAAACCTGGAAGAATTACAGCTGTAAAAATGAACACGAGCAGGTCGTATTTCTTTCTGTAGATATTCTTCAACAAATCACAGCTGTAATTTTTGTCACGGGCAGGCCGTATTTCTTTCTATGCTCTTCTAGAAAATACGGTCGTGACAAAAATTACGGGTAGGCCGTATTTTTCAAATAAGCTCTGATTTGCATGAATTTTGATAGGCAGCTTCATCTTGGCTTGTAGAATTCATCTGTGCATTTAGATTCTTCAAAATCCATCAAAATTTAGTAGTTTTCCCCTGAAATATGACAAAAGCAAAGAGTGGTGAAGATTCCAAACAAACGAAAGAATTTAAGCCAAAATGAGTAAAAACATGATAGAAAAGAGAGATAATTGGTGGTAAAAATATACTAAAAATACTATATAAATGCATGACATTAAATATCCCTAGACTTAAACTTTTTCTTATCCTCAAGCAAATAAATAAACCAAAGAATAATACTGAGTATGAAAAAGATAAATCACTAATAAAAAATAAACTTCCAAAATATAATCACTCATTAAAGATTTCCAACTCATGTCACAAAAGATTCTAGAGAAATAAACTGTTCTTAGAATTTAATCCTTAAGATTCACAATCCAAAACAAATAAAAATTGCAACTTGCATAATAATTTGAATCTCATCTCATGAGTTCACCTTATATTTAGTTCAACACTATAATGTTTTTGTTTACAGGAATAGGACCTCCAAAATCTATTTCTGTATTTATTTTTGACATTCTCTAAATCGATTACAACATTTTTTCTGGTGACAAATTTAGAGCACACCGACCACATAGCTGATGTAATAGAACTTATATCTTTAAGCTAGCGGATTCGCGACTCATAGTCAAAGATAGCAGAATTAATGTCAAATGACTTTTCTTTGGCATGTACCCACATAGATACATACTTTATTTTCTCTCTTTTTTTTATATGTCAACTCATGTCTTCAGTACCACTGCCAATTTTTCACAGTGCCAAGTAGAGGAGTACTTCCTTTTTTTGGATTTTGGATTCTTTCTTCCCAATAAATAACACAATAGACCAAACATATACAAGACTAATCAATAAATATCAATTCAAGAAAATTATACTCATCTACTTACCTTATTTGAAAAAGATCCTTCACTCTTGAATCTCACTCCTCAAACATTCTATTTACCATAAACTAATAAACAATTGATGGAAAATCAAAATGAGGATATATATTGAGGAAATATATTCAATATAAGGAACAAATAACCCATTCATAGGCATTGGTATATGATTATCCATAGCACATATAATCAACAATATAAAACCACACATCATCATCAATAAAAACACATGCATCCACAAGATAGAAACAATCCTAGTACAATAATTAGAATAATGTGAGCATAGCGTCCACATATAACACTAATCAAATACAGCCAAACCAGAGATCACACTGCACCTACACATGGCGCCATACCACAAGTCAAATATGTCACACCCCTTAGGGTATTATAAAATAGTCTATATCAAAGTTATACAATAACCACCATGACACATATATCCTTCCCTACATAAAGAATGCATCATCCTCAATGCAGTAAGCAAAGAATAAGAGAATAGGAGAAAGGATACTCACAGAGGACTACCCTTCTAATCTGCTGTCCTCGCCACTCTCCTTGGCTAAGCTGGCGTCCTCCTAGTAAACATATCACAAAGCTCCTATATAAAATATAGATAATGATCAAAAGGGGAAACCATTCTAAAAGCATCATATAAGATTCATAGCGTAACTCCCAAAAGCAATTAACTAAACTATACTACAAAGAAGTAAAATAACACAAAATAAAAACTGAGAATAAAAAAGAGAAATAATGCTTGGGTTGCCTCCCAAGAAGCCCTAAGTTTAAGGTCGCTAGCTTGACCGAAATCAAACATCATGGTGTCGATGGTGGATCGATGGCAAAGTATAGAGTATGTAATTTCTTGCATTTCCGTCATTTTAAAAGTACACCCACCAAAGTAATTATCCAAAGTAGTAGGTGGATCATTGTCATACTAAATAATCTGTGTAAGCAAAAAGAAAAGTTAATACCTGCAAAATCATCAAAAGAATAACCTATAGCCTTTTTGAACTTATATATTATTGAACTTGTTTGTTTTTCATGTTCCTCTGTATCATCAATTATAGAAAAAGTAAGGTCTAGGTCCAGAAATTCATATCTTGCATTATTTGGAAAAGTTATGAGTTCAATTTTTGGATTTTTACTTACCTCAAGAGCGGCATGGTATGAATTTTCTGGTTCTACCTTATGTATGTCAATGGCAGGAATTCAATCAAGTGGTTGAGAGTAAGCCTTGACATGAGCTTCAGTGACCATATCATCATCATCATTATCCATTATACAAATTTCCAAATGGCTTTCACTAGTTTGGGTTACATTGTTTTCCTCAATCATTTTATCTAAGATGTCTACACTATTACATCACCCAAATTTCTCATCAAGTGTTACTTTCACCAACTGTTGGGGAAAAAGAATCGGTGGTTTATATGGTGGAGGTGGAATGTACACCGGTTCTTGTTCCCTACTTTGTCGATCCGACTCCTCATTACATGGTTGCTCAATGGGTTCTGAATTTTGCATCTCTTGGTCCAGCATTTCGTTGCTTGCCCATGGTTCCTCTAGTTGTTTAGCCTGTTGAACTATCTGATTTGCTAGCATCAACTGGCGGGTTTGAGCAGATTCCATCCTAAATGCCAGATTCTTGACAGCTTCACCGATTTGCTTGAATTCTTCCCCTGAACTCCTCATTTTGCTTGCTCTAGGCAACTATGAAGTTATCAAGTAGAGTCTCAAAGCTGGATTTCTCAGGTTGATCAAATTGTCTAAATCTTTGCTTGAACTCCTCATTTTGCTTGATCTGGGAAACTATGAAGTTCTCAAGTAGAGTCTCAATGTTGGATTTCTCATGTTGATCAAACTATCATTCTTCAAATTCAAGAGGTGGTCCAAAGTTTGGTTGAGTGATATAATTCGGATCATTCTCATAAAAGAAGTTCGATTGATTCCTCCAATCCGACTCATAGGTACTAGAGTATAGATCATTCTGAGGCCATGAGTTGAAGCTACCTTTTTTGTAGTCATGCCCTAAGGATGGATTTAAGCAAGGTGGGATATTAGATTGATAATCAGTAGAATAGTGATTGTAACATCTATAATCCTAAAAAAAAAAACTGAATTTATCCTTGCATGATTGAATCGAGCTTCTATAGAATCCTGTACAAAAACCAAGTGAGATTAAAGTAGAGATAACATAAAATTTTTAATTAACATCAAAGAAATAAAAATCTAGAAAAAGAAATAAACTATTTATAGAAATTAGAATTATATAAAAAAAATCACAAAGAAAATGAAAGAAAACAAAATGCAATAAAATATCTAGTCTAGCAATCCTTTAATTTAGTCAATATTGGCGAAATTAGTCCCTGGCAATGGCGCCAAAAGCTTGATGTGTCCGCAAGTGCATGGATATGTCGAAGTAATAAAAATATCGGTCCCACAGAGACTAATGACCAAGTACTGACTTATCTTAGGATCGTTAGCTAGATGATTCAAAAAAGGGTTTAATTTTTTTTTTGTATAAGAGAGAATGAAAACACAAATATGTTATAATCAAATTATGAAAAATCAGGACTTCGGGTTCACCACACTATGTTTCATGACTTTTCTAATTAAGAATATCCTAAGAAGGATTTACTGTGCTGAAGAGGATTTATCCGTGTGTACAGATTGCCCCCTCTCAGTAGTGCAATTCGGTGTCTATCCAAATTAATCCCTTACTCTCGTGGTTATTAACTCGAGATAGGCCCAATGAGTTCTTAACAAATCTATAAAAATCCCTCAAGCCGATTCGAACTACTCTCATAATCGAATCAACTTGTCCAAAAACTGTAGATCCGACATCGTAATTCACCTCTCAGTACTTCTTGCGACGTCTCTAACATGCAAATTTGGCCAGTAATCAACATGTAAATAAATGCAACAATAATTGAATCTAACACAAATAAATTATTTCATAAGAAGAAAATCAATAGTTAAGTCATGAAAACATTGCGGGTTACAATCGTATTCCTGAATAATAAGTTTACGCTGACATATCAACGTTGTAAAAATCTATGCTTTTGATTAAAATTGGCAAAATAATAATAGAAACGATAAGAAGGATGAAGTGTGAGGCTCCCTCGTGAAGGTCGAGACCAATCAGCCGAAAAAATAGACTTTTTCCGATGAAGAAACGGCTTATGTCGTCAGTCGCCCTTGATTTCGTTCCTTTGTCAAATTTGCATTAGATTCTTACCAAAAGTCCTCAATAATCACTCCTTTGCTAGCTTATATAGTTCCCCATTACTTAATTAGGTTTTTCCCAAAATTTTGCTCGAAAACGAGCAAAATTAGGTAAGAAACGAAGTCAAACTCGAAACTAGCGGACAGAAATACGGCCGTGATCATAATTACAACCTGGCCGTATTTGTTTCTATGTCTTTTGGAAATAAAACTTGGAAGAATTACGGCCGTGAAAATGATCACGGGCGGGCCGTATTTCTTTCTATGGATTTTCTTCAAAAAATCACAGCCCTCACGGCTGTGATTTTCATCACGGGCAGGCCATATTTCTTTATGTGGATTTCTAGTATTTTGTATTGAGTAAATTATGGCTGTGATAAATATCATAGGCAGGGCGTATTTCTTTCTGTGTTCTTCCAGAAAATACAGCCATGATAAATATTATGGGTAGACCGTATTTTTTAAAATAAGCTCTGATTTGCATGAATTTTGATGGGTAGCTTCGTCTTCACTTGTAGAATTCACCTGTGCACTTGGATTCTTCAAAATCCATCAAAATTTGGTCGTTTTCCCCTGAAATATGACAAAAGCAAAAAGAGGTGAAGATTCAGAACAAACAAAAGAATTGAACCCAGAATGAGTAAAAACATGATAGAAAAGAAAGATAATTAGTGGTAAAAATATACTAAAAATACTATATAAATGCATGACATTACTACCTCACATGGTTATACTTCTTTCTTGTGAACGTCATTTGTCATAAGAGGTAAGAAACCCTTTTCAAGGGAAAATTGGCATGCGATGCCAAAAACCAGTGAAGTCGATTGGAGACTGACATTCTCTCTCTCTCTCATAGTGGTAGGAAAGGGAAATGTAGAGGATCAGGAGGCACTCCTGAATCCATCCATGCTTCGCTTCTAGGCGAGGTCATGACTATGAAAGTTGTATCGAAGATGTCCCCCGCACAGAATCAAAGGATGTCGATTAGTGTAATAGACCCTCAGGTCTTAAGGATATCCTGCGATGATGGTATTGCATTTGGCACTTGGCGGGGCCATTGCGACACAGAGATCCTAAAGTGAATGGATTACAAAACTATTGTTGGACTTGAGCTATTAGTAAGGCAAAGATAGTGTACTGTCATTCCCATATGGGATCCGAATCTATGATAAATTATCTCCTTGCTTCGTGTCATGCATTGGTAACTGATGAGTTGCATTAACATTATATTTTTTCCTGTATTTTATATGATATTTTATGTTTAATTGTATGATTTTATACTAATTTTTAGTATTTTTATCTTCTATGGTATAGAATCTTCATATTTCTTGGTTTTTATGAAAATACAAATAAAAATGATGGATTTAATGAGTTTTGAGGCCATGGAATGATTCCCGAGAAAAAAAAAGAGGCTAGACGTCAAATTTGGAGTAAAATGGAGGTCATACAAGATATTTATAGTCACAGCCATGAGTCCATCACGGGCCATGAGTATCGCGTTGCACAAAGGAACAATTTTGCGCTAAAGTCCAATTCTTCACAGAGACTTTCATGGCGTGACTCGTTCACGGGCCATGAATGTCTCAGTGTACAACAACCAAAAGACAATTATACACAGAAACTTTCACGGCCGCAGCAGTGAACACTTCATGGCCCTTGAATACTTCTACCAAACTTGATTTTTCGCACAATTTGGCCTCGAATCGAGTTCGAGCTTAACCAAACTCTAGAAAAACCTTCCTAGATAGGTTCTAAGTGAATTGAACTATAAAAGGAAAGATTTTGAAAGAGTTTAAAAAGCTTTTCCAGATGAAAATAGACATAGGCAATGGCTAGGGCAAATTCAGGTAGCTGGGCGATTTTCCGGTGAGGAGATCACGCAAAGGACGAATTTTGATGCTCTATCTTCATCTCCAAATTGAAGGGAAGGATTATCCTTATTCTCCTAGTGTCTCTTTGTAATTTGATTAGGTTTTCATGTTGAATTCATCATACTCTATGCTGTATGATATGAACATGATCACTTAAACTTCCTTTTTAGGAATTGAGGCGTAACCCGTTGACGTTTTATGAATTAAACTATTTGTCTTAATCTTCGTTAAGTATTTTATTGAGTTGATTTGATTAGAATTGTGTTCTATTTCATATTTTCACTCTGGCCAAGTAATTTTACGTCTTAGACGTCACGAGAAGGACTAAGAGGTGAATCATAACGTTGGATTCACTTGAAGGTTTTTATGATTTGTCATAGAGCTTAAGGGGCTTAATTACCATAATTATCACGAGAGTAGGGAATTATCGTGATTAGGTACTGGATTATGCTTCGAGAGAAGGTAATCTGTACACTAGGATAAATCTCTTTCAAAGCTTTAATTTTTTTTACTCTGATTTATTTTATTAAATTTTGAATTGTCAACTTGGTGAAACCCTAGTCCCGATTCTCTCATATTGCTTTCTACCCGAAATGCTCACTTTTTCTCTCTCGTACTTAGAAGTTTTTGAACAAAAATTACACATTGATTCGTCTAGCTATAGATCGACCGTGTAATTGGTAATTGATCGACCGTGAAATATTGTGCATCCTTGCGATACAAACTGAGTAGAAATTACTTAAGTTTAACTTATTTATTATTGTTTGATAGAGAATTTTTCATGGATAGAAAATGGGTGACATTAGTATAAAGAGACTTGCTCCAACTCCTCTGGTTGAAGAATCTGAAGTCATGAGTTATATTATACCACGAGTTGGTATACTTTAAACTTGTTTCATTAAGTAACAGAGGAAAAACTTTAGAAATAAATATTTATCTCTCATGCAGAAAGATCGATAATAGTTTAAGTACCATGCCCTTAACTGACTTTCTCCTAAATAAAAGAAAAATTCAAACACCCAAGAAAAGGGTAAGAGAGAGAGCTGGAGGTCAAGTGGACAACTCCGCTGACCATTCATGATTAAGACTATAAGTTTTATTATACTACTATGTAGTATACTTTAAATAATGTTATGATGCTAATAGGAAAGAACATGTAACCGTTTAAGGACCAGTTTGCTCTAAAAGTCTCTTTACTCAGAAACATCACCCAGATTCTAGAAATGAAGATTTCTTGTGTCAGGTAATTTAGATGTATTAAAGCAAAAGTATTTGATGCTTAGTAAGTTGAGATTGGATGTAACAACATGAGTTATGAGTTTTAACTATCTTGGATTGTCAAATCTCAAGAAGTTTGCTTCTAGCATGTTATTTCTTAAATTTCTTGAGTTATGAAAATTTGATTGCTTAAATTGCAGACTAAGGACATGATTGGGGAAGAATGAACAAGTGTTCTTTATCTTTACATTCTCTTTGCATATTATGGTATTACTTGAGGACAAAAAAAATTCTAAGTCTAGGGTATTTTGATGAGTTGCATTTATATCATATTTTTCCCTATATTTTATATGATATTTTATGCTTAATTATATGATTTTAACCAATTTTTAGTATATTTATCTTCTATGGTATGAAATCTTTACTTTTCCTGGTTTTCATAAAAATACAGGCAAAAATGATGGATTTAATTAGTTTTGAGGCCATGGAACGATTCCCAAGGAAAAGACGAGGCTACATATCAAATTTGGAGCAAAATAGAGGTAAGATGAGATATTCACGATCACAGCCGTGAGTATCGCACTGTACAAAGGAACAATTCTGCGCCAAAGTCTAATTCTTCATAGAGACTTTCGCGGCCGCACCCGTGACTCGTTCATGGGCCATGAATGTCTCGGCGTACAGCAACTAGAAGGCAATTTTATTCATAGAAACTTTCACGGCCTGTGAATACTTCCGCCAAACTCAATTTTTCACTCGATTCGGTCTGGAATCGAGTCAGTACTTAACCAAACTATGGAAAACCCTTCCTAAATGAGTTCTAAATGAATTGAACTATAAAAGGAAGGATTTTGAAAATGTTTAAGAATCTTTTTAGGATGAAAATAGATAGAGGCAGCGGCTAGGGCGAATTCAGGCGGCTGGGTGATTTTTTGGCGAGGAGATCACGCAAATGATGGATTTTGATGCTCCATCTTCGTCTCCAGATCGAAGAGAAGGGTTATCCTTATTCTCCTAGTGACTTTTTGTAATTTGATTAGGTTTTCATATTGAATTTATGATACTCTATGATGTATTCTATGAACATGATCACTTAAACTTCCTTTTCGGGAATTGGGACGTAGCCCTGTTTTATGAATTAAACTATTTGTCTTAATCTTTATTAAGCATTTTATTGAGTTGATTTGATTAGAATTGTGTTTTATTTCATATTTTTACTCTGGCCAAGTAATTTTACGTCTTAGACGTCGTGAGAAGGACCGAGAGGTGAATCGCAATGTCGGATCTATTCTTTTCAAACCTTTGAATTCAATCACCAGAGTAGTTTTGATTCACTTGAAGGTTTTTATGATTTATCATAGAGCTTAAGGGGCCTAATTACGATAATTATCATGAAAGTAGGGAATTATCATGATTAGATACTGGATTATGTTTTAAGAGAAGCTAATATGTACACTAGAGTAAATCCCTTTCAACGCTTTAATTTTTTACTTAGATTTATTTTATTAAATTCTGAATTATCAACGTGGTGAAACCCTAGTCCTGATTCTCTCTATATTGCTTTCTACCTGAAACGCTCACTTTTGCTCTCTCGTACTTAGATGTTTTCGAACAAAAATCACACCTTGATTCGTCTCACTATAGATTGACCGTGTAATCAGTAATTGGCCATCAGATCCTCATTGGGAACAAAATTTATTTTATTACTTCGATACAACTGTGCACTTGCGGTCACATTAGTAACACAGTGGCAAAGGAGAGGAAGAGGGACTCCATGGGAGTAAACCCCCCCCCCTTTCGGACAAATGCCTTGGCTGCAGGGTTGCACCAAGAAGAGCCTATGGTTAGAGCTGTGTGGGTGGATGACCCTTCTGAGAGAAAGGAGAACCATTTGACGGTCAAAGAAGTGTTGAAAGGATTTTCCAACATAAGGCCTTTGGAATTGCCAAAGCACCTCCCGCCTAGGAGTGAGATCGACCACAAAATGGATCTTTTGGCATGATCTACTCTGCCCTCCAAGGCTCCTTTGTGGATGCCTTTGGTGAAGTTGGCTCAGTTTCAAAAGCAACTAGATGAGTTGCTGGAAACATGATTCATAAGACCAACCATGTCACCATATGGAACCTAGCTCTCTTCCAAAAGAAGAAGGATGAGTCGTTGAGGTTCTGTGGGAGCTATAGAGCTTTGAATAAGATAACAGTCAGGGACTACTATCCAACCCCCACGATCCCAGATCTGTTGGTTAGATTGGGAAAATATAGGATTTTTTCCAAGCTTGACTTGAGGTCGGGATGCTGGCAGAGTCGTATTGCCAAGGGTGATGAAAAAAACTACCTGCCTAAACTGATATGGGTTATTTGAGTTTTCGTAATGCCTTTAAGAATTGTCAATACTTCGGCGACACTTTGTTATCTAATGAACCAAGAGTTGGCCTTGTTCTTAAATGAATTTGTCGCGTATATCTGATGATATAGTCATGTTATCCTCAAGCGTTGAGGGGCACTTGACTCACTTGGAGATGGTTCTTCAAGTATTGTGGGAAAACCAACTTTATGGATACCTTTGGTGTGAAGGATGTTTTTTCCTTGGTTATATGGTGGGTCACAACCAGGTGCAGTTGGAGAAGAGCAAAGTCCAGACCATTACGAAATGGCGAACTCCCTCAAACCAAGCCGAGTTACTTTTTCGGTGTGGTAAACTCTTACCGAAAGTTCATCAGGGGCTGCTCTAGAGTAGTTGTATCTCTCAGCAACCTACTAAGAAAGAACGCAAGCTAGTACTGGGATGATAGATGTTAGTCGGCCTCTTAGGAGCCAAAAAGAACGTATCGCCTCTGAATCAATCCTAAAATGGCCATACTTTTGGGAACCTTTCGAGGTTCATACCGATGCTGCGGAATAAGTGATTAGTGGCATTCTTACTCAGGATGAGTGTCCTGTAGCTTTCATGAGTAGAAAGCTAAACGTGATGGAGCAATGATACTCGGTTCATGAGAAGGAAATTGGTAGAGGTATGCCATTGCCTTCGAACCTAGAGGATATACCTCCTAGTGAATGCTTGAGTTGTGAAAATTGAAAATGCAGTGAATATCTAACTCACCACTCGTGGGAGAATTATCGATCAGGCAAGCTGATGACTCAAAAATTCATAGTATATTTTATATTGATTGTGTGGCCTTTTTGAGTCATATTTATACTCTTTTGCTTGCTTTTAAGCTTTATTTGTCAAATATTGCGGAATCTACATCTTTTCTTATTTTTGATCAATTTCAGGCAAAAAGCATCATTTTGATGGATTTTTAAGCAATCTGAGTGCATAGACGAATTCTAATCATCAAGAGGAGATTACTCGACAAATTTCAAGCCAATCAAAGTTTTTTGAGAAATTACGGTAGGGCCGTAATTTGAATTACGGTGCCGTGGTTTTACTGAACTTACAGAATAAACCATGGCGCTGCCGTGATTTATTTCCTCTGCCGTAATTTTCAAAGATTTTTGTTTAGAGGATATTACGACACTACTGTAATCTTTTACGACCGTAATCATATCAAGCCGAATTTTAAAGCATGAAAGATGAAACACGGCACTGCTGTGGTTTTTATTACAACCCGTAATTCTTCCAAATTTTTACACAAAAGAAATTACGGTACTATTGTAACGTTCTTTACGGGCCATAATTATAACCTAGGCTGCCGAGTTTGGCCGATTCTTCCAGAATCACTGTAGCCCTATTTTTGCGATGATGATTCCAAGTGATTTAGACCACTATTTCAAAATCCAAAAGAAGGAGAGTGATCTATAAAAGGAGGCGAAGATTTTAGAAAAAAAGGCCCTAATTTTAATCATGGATTCAGAGAGAAATCAAAAATCTCACCGCTGCCCTAGAGTTCATCATAGAGAAGTGCACAGACCATCATCGGCCACGAAATTTGCAAGAAAATTACGCCTGAGGAAGGAGAATACGCACAGAAAGTTTCAGATCAAAAAGAGTTCAATCGAAGGAGAATTGAAGGAAAACGCGAGCACTGCCACTGTTCATCGCGATCTTTAGAAGAAATTACAGACTGTAATTTCTTTACAGCCTTGTGTGCCGTAACCTAATTCTTCTTTTATTAATTTCTAATTTTTCTGATCAATGTCTTATTGTAATTCTTTCATCATGCTAGCTTAAATACTTTTTTGGGACAGGGGATGTAATCCCCTTAATTTCTAATGACTGGATGATTTTTATTCCGTTAGCATATTTATGTAATCCCCTTGATTTCTAATGATTGGATGATTTTTATTCCGTTAGCATATTTATTGATATGATAATTTTACTTAAGTGATTAATGTCTTTAATTTTTACTAGTTTCAATTATCAACGTGTGTTAGAGTTTTGTGATATGTACTGAAAAAAGATTTGCAAAACTTGGAACCCTAAAATTATGATTTAGGAACTTATGCTAAGAGATTAGGTTTGTTCTTAAATTCTTAATTTTTGAATTATAATTCTTGTTGATAAACTGATCTAGGAAATATTATTGAGATATATATGAAAATATGCTAAGTGATTAGGTATTGGATTGTTGGAAACTCTTAAGTAGAACCTGTGAAACTAAGATATGAGAATATTTAGTTTCACTTGAGATACTGACACGCTCCGTAAGTGCACGGATATGTAGAAGTAATATAAAAAATGTCGAATCCCACAGGGAACAAGGTTGAGTACTAGAAAGTTCGAGTCCTAATAGCTAGGCGAATCGAAATGTGGGTTTTTGAAGACGGAAATCGAAAACAAACAAGTGCAACTACTTCGGTAGAGAAAAGATATAAGAGAGAATTCAGGGCTACGGCTTCCACCACGATGATAATCTTAATTGCACAAGAAAGATATTAGTTATTTGGTTTATTGGTTTTGCACAATAGTCTAAC
Organism: Costus lasius; assembly: GCA_027563935.2. Lineage (NCBI taxonomy): Eukaryota > Viridiplantae > Streptophyta > Magnoliopsida > Zingiberales > Costaceae > Costus > Costus lasius. The sequence goes on from CM050448.1 coordinate 103,908,723, forward strand.
CCTAGGGTACAAGGTGCCCTCTCTCGAGTGATACACCCCGGTGTTCGTTTTAGACCGACCTCCTACTCTCGCGGTGGATCGTTCTAAGATGAACCCAATGAGTTCTATGGTAGACTATGAAATCCTCGAGCGAAGACCAAGCACTCTCGTGTTAAGGTCTCGCAAGTTTTACTCAAAGGTTCGACCCTTACGATCCTTCTCTCGATATGAATCGTAACGGCTAACACACGAAATCACTCGGCCAAGGTAAAACCACGAAATAAATACGTCAAAGTAAAATATGCTCACAATTCATACCAAATAACATAAATAGATACAAAGTTTGCAATTAAAATCATCAAAGGGTTTCCACCAAGCCCCGAAATAGGGTTTACGCTACAATCGTCATTGAGACGCTCAAAATCTCTCTTTTAATGAAATGAAAAGTATAAGAAAACGAAGCTAAGGGGAAGGAGACGATGAACCAAAGGAATCCTAAAGAAATCGTGATGATCGTGTGTCTCAATCTCTGAAAATCTCCAAAAGTCACCTCTGTCGCCGTGTTCTTCCTCCCGCGCCGCTTCTTTATGTGAATGCTCGATGTTTAGGACAAGAAAATTGGGCCTTTTATATTCCATCTGTTCGCCTCTGAAAGAGCTTTCCATAGACACCTCACTTGCTAAATTTGGACTTCAAACGAGTGAGAAATCAAGGAAAAACCGAGTGGAACTCGGTCTCGTGCGTGACTGGGTTGAAATCAAGGGTGAACCCCGCCGGGTTCACCTGCCCGTGATTCCTTCTGTGAGATTGGGCGAATAGAAGCGCGGTGCACCCCGTGGGGTTCACCCAGCCGTGCTTCTCTCTGAACTGGTTTCGGCCTTCAGGAAATCCGGTGAACCCGGTGGGGTTCACCTGGCCGTGATTCTCACTGTGAAGTTCTTGCAGCCTGACGAAAGATCTGGTGAACCCCATGGGGTTCACCTGGCCGTATTTTTTAGGCTAACTCCGTTTAAGCCCAAATTTGACGTGTGACCTTGTCTTCATACAAAAAATCTTCCCATGGCCTTAGAATCTTCAAAATATGTCAAAAAGGGTGTTTTTACCTGAAATTCCATAAAAGTGCCAAAAAGTGAAGATTCCGAAGATATCAAGTAATTTTGCCTAAAAAGGGCATGAAAGTATTAAAATAAGCCTAGGATTAGAATGAAATGTCTATGAAAATTACTACTAAAATGCAAGGCATCAGATACTGACACTGAGAGTTATGCACGAGAGTGATTTTAAATCTCTTTGTCAAGGTTTACTTATTTTTAACATTGAATAATCAGTCGCGAGAGCGAGGGTTGTTCTTTGTAAATTGTTGTCGCGAGAGCGAGATAATTACTTTATAAGTAAATTTCATCTTTATCATGTTAAGAATAGACTGACGAACATTTATTTCTATCTACTCATTGAAATTAAGGTGGATGAAACCCTAGTCCCAATTCTTCCTCTTTGATAATCCGTACACTTTTCGATTGTTCACTTACGTTATATTCGATTTGCTTAGCTAGTAAGAAAACAAATATTCGGTACTTAACACATAGGTCCCTGTGGTTCGATATCTTTTATTACTTCGAGTATCCGTGCACTTGCGGACACAACACAAGCTTATTGGTGGAAATTCTTAGAAGAATTCTAGTTCCAGTGGGAACAAAAACTGAGTACAACCAATATAGCGCTGAGTGCTCTCAACAGGCTAACGCCCTAGTGTACTTCACCCTCACAAGAGTTGAGGGAGAACTCCTTGAGAGGGTCCACGCATTTTAATATGTGGATGAAATGTGTCAAAGGATCATTCGACAAATCAAGTCAGATACCATCTGACGATGTCGTCATGGTCTAAGGCGAGAGGCCATTAGTCCCTTGGGCAGTTGGACTGTGACACGACCTATTGAGGGCGCTCTATGATGCCCTTGTGTGGGTCATATGGGACGAAGGTGGATGTTTTCTATGTAATCCAAGTCATATTATTGACTGGATATTTTCATAGATATAGAGGTGTATATCTGCATGGGTCTTGTGTGCCAACAAGACAAAGTTGATTGGATGGTAAAGGCAGAGTTGTTATAACCCTTGCCTATTTTCGATACTCCTTGGAGCCTTATTCAGCTAGGGTGATAGCTGAATTATTCTTCTAGAAAATGGTAAAAAAAAAAAAAATTGGGATCCCAAAGCATATTGTGAACAATAGGGATGCCCAGTTCGCTGGACACTTCTAAAGCCATCCATCGACGGATGGGTAGGTAGAGTTGTGATGTCTCGCATTTATATAGTCTTTTGGTCCATATTTATCATTGAATTGAGACTTATTATCATGTTTTTATATTTCTTTTCAGCTTATTCATTGATTTTCTTTATAAGCTTCAATTCTTGTCATTGTTGATCAAATACAGGATGATTCACTTTGTTGTAGAGTTGTATGAAGGTCTGTTGATGTCTCTGACTGAATCAAGATTTTTTATAAGAATTTTAGCAACAAAAAGGACTTATTTCAACATTACGGCCAAAGCCATAATTAAAGCCATGGCCATAATCTTTTCATCAGCAATTTTGGCATTACAACCATAGCCATAATTCGAGCCTAGGTCGTAATCTTCTTTTCAGCAACTTTTCATATGATAAAAATTTTGACGAGAGAATTACGGGCATGACCGTAATCCTCGTTATGGTCGTAATCGCACCGAGCATCCAAACTGAAAATTGCTATAACTCCCTCGTCTTAACTCCATTTTGGACGTTCTTGGAGTCAAAATGATGAGGATCTCAAGGGACATCTTTATGTAAACTAAGAAGACACTTTAGAAACCATGTAAGGGATGAAATTCATGAAAGGAAGTAGGCTGGCGAGTTTGGCAAAGGTGAAAGTCTTGGCGAGAGCAAAGGGGAGAGAAAGAACTTCGTGCGTCCACTCTAGAAGACCTGAAGGAGGAAAGTTGCAGCACATCCTTGAAGAGTTTGCTTTCTTCTTTTTTCTACCTTCACTTAGAGATTTGTACTGAATTGACGCTATGATAGCGTAATCTTCTTTATCGAAACTAAGGTGTAGTTGAGTTGTGTGGATCTTCTATTTGAACTTGCTATCTTGTAGCAAATGCAATTTTATCTTGTGTTTATTCGATTTGTGTTGTTTTACTGCTTGTAATTGCCTTAATCACATAATTAATTTTCTTGGGCATCGCAAGAATGATCAAAAGGAGAATTGCGACGCTAGATCTCCTGGATCGATCATACTTTGAGCTATCAAGAATTAGGACAGGATATGCGTGAGGAATTTTATGATATCTTTAAACCTATTGGATCAATCCAGATTTGGTTGGCCACGAAAGTAGGATGCCGATTTTGATTGATACCGGATTACGCCATCGAAAGAGAGTAATATGTACCATTGGATATCCCCTTGAATACTTTAAGATTGCATGCTATGGTATTGTCTTGTTCAAGTTTAAGATCCTCCAATGAGATGAACCCGAAGTTTTGATATATCTAAACCTTGTTTTCTATTCAAAACTATCCCTTGCTAAATTCAGTTAGCACTTGCATTTAGTTGTATTTGATTTATTTTCTGAAAACTCAAAACATTCATCTGATTATCTAGCTATTGGTTTATAATCACTCGGTACTTGATCCCTATCCCTGTGGGATCGACTTTAAATATTAATACGATAGAACCCTCACGCTTGCGGTTGTGACATCAAGTTTTGGCACCGTTTCTAGGGACAGACACCAATATCGAAGTAATTTAAGAATTAGTAGACTAGACATATTGTTATATACTATTGCTTTTGTTTTGTTTCTTTGTTATTGTAAAATAGTTTTTGTCTCAAATTTTGTTTATTGAGCTTAACAGTTGTATGCATAGAGGTTTACAATCTAGTGGATTAGGAGACTTGTACGAGCTTGATCAAGAAATTGAAAGGATGTTCCATCGAAGAAGAAGATTAAAGGAATTGAGTGATAAAGAGAAATCAAGAAGAACTAAACATGTGCCTATTGGATTGACGATGGCGAACAACATTAGACCTTTAAAAGATTTCACTTCCCCAAATGCATAGGGTCTTCACTAGAGTATTGTTTGCCCTCCGGTAGAAGCAAATAACTTTGAAAGTAAGCCCTCCCTCTTATCGATGGTTCAGCAGAACCAATTTAGAGGCTTACCTTCTGAAGATATGAACATGCACCTCTCAATATTCTTGGAATTTTGTGATATGACAAAGATGAACAAAGTTTCTAGCGATGCGCTACGGTAGAGACTTTTCCCATTCTCTGTTCGGGATAGAGCTCAAAATTGGTTATATTCTTTGCAACTAGAGTCGCTCATAACTTGGGAACAACTTTCCCAGGCATTTCTTTCAAAATATTTTCCCCCAAGTACGACTGTTCAACTGCGCAATCAGATAACTGGTTTCACCCAAAAAGAATAGGAGTCTTTATGCTAAGTTTGGGAGTGATTCAAAGAGCTTCAACGTTTATGCCCACATCACGGCTTGGTGAAATGGGTAATAGTTCATACCTTTTACCATGGTCTTAATTATAATACGGGTCTTACTGTCGATGCAGCCGCTAGTGGAGAGATCATGAATAAGAATATTGACGAAGTAATGAATCTATTGGAGGAAATGACACTAAATCACAACTAATGGTCTGGAGAACGAGGTACATCATCTAGGGCTATTGCGCCAAGTAAATATGAATTGGATACCTTAAGTTCTTTAGCTGCCAAAGTAGATTTATTGTCTCATAAGTTCAATTCATTCAATGTCAATTCTGTTTTGTGTGAAATTTGTGGAATTGTGGGTCACAGGCTTGCTGACTGTTAGTTAGGAATTTCCCAACCTTCTCAACCACACTGAGAATATGTTAATATTGTAGGGAACCAAAATCCTAGACCTCAACATGATCCCTACTCAAATACATACAACCCCAGTTGGAGAAACTATCTTAACTTTTCCTACAGGAATTATCCCAACCCTGCTCCGCAACTAAACTATAGACCACCACCTAGCTTTCAACCTCGAGCCTATGCACAACAACCTCAGAAGACCCAACTTGAAGCTCTTGTGGAAAATTTCATCTCTTCTCAAACAAGGACAAATGAGAGTGTTAATGATATGATGTGTTATATGTCAACTAGACTAGATTCCATTGAAGCCCATAACAAGCAATTGGATACATAGTTGGCAAACCTTGCCACCAGTTTAACAAGACCTTTAGGTAGGTTACCTTCTCAACCTGAATAGAACCCACAAGAGAATTGCAGTGCAATTACTACTCGTAGTGATAAGCAATTGGAGGAACCAAAAGTATTTGAGTCTGACATGAGTCCTAATGCACCTTTTTGTGATGAACCTGAACTCGATAAACCATGTGAGGAAAAAGAAGATGAAGTGAAACAACCAGCTTATATCCCACCACCGCCTTACAAGCCACCAATCCCTTTTCCCCAAAGACTGCTAAAGGCGAAGCTGGACAAACAATTTAGAAAGTTTTTAAAAATTTTAAAGAAACTGTATATTAATATCCCATTTACTGAAGCTTTAACGCAGATGCCCACCTATGCAAAATTTTTAAAAGACATTCTCTCATATTGAAGGAAGCTAAAGCTACCAGGCACAGTGGCGATTACTGAAGAGTGCAGCGCTATCATTCAGAAAAAGCTTCTAGAGAAATTAAAGGATATGGGCAGCTTTTCAATCAAATAGGGGATTTGTCTTTCGATCATGCATTTTATGATTTAGGCACTAGTGTCAGTTTAATGCCTTCCTCTATTTGTAGGAGATTGGACATTGGCGATATAAAACCGACACCGATTTCATTGCAACCTACTGACTGCTCAGTGCGCGAGCCGGCAGAAATTCTTGAGGATGTCCCAATCATGGTCGGTGATTTCTTTATTCCAGTCGACTCCATCATGCTAGAGATGGAGGAGGACATGAAGCTACCAAGAAATTTGGGAAGACCGTTCCTTATAATTGCCGGAGCGGTTATTGACGTGAAGAACATGAAACTAGCCTTAAACATCGGTGAGAAGGCTATTGAATTTGACTTGTCACAAAGTCTGAAACACTCTTCTGTTGCAGGTTCATATTATAGCCTATATATTATAGATGACGTAGCCAATAAGAATGCCATAATTGATGGAATGGACACGGACCTACTAGAGGTTTGTCTGTTGAAGAGTCCAAATGCTGAAGAGAATGAAGAAACCCAAGCTTATGCAAAAATAATGGACTCTGCTGAAAAATTGAACCCCTAAAAGGTGAGATTTGAACATCTTCACAAAACGACATCACGGGTAAGTGAGGTAATTAAAATTGAATTGAAATCGTTTTCTCAAAATTTGAAATAGCAATTTTTGAATGAAAACTCTACATTACTAGTGATAGTTAATGACAGTTTGACTGAAAATCAGACAGAACAATTACTTGCTGAGATAAGGCTTCACAAAAGAGTTATAGGATATTCCCTAGATGACATCAAAGGAATTAACCCATCTGTGTGTATACATAGGATTTGGGCGCGCTGTCTGTTTGGGATTTGGGCGTGTGCTCGGCGTCCTGAGTGACGTCGTCTCCTGCACATGTGTGCGCTACCGTCTGCATGCGGTTCGTTAGTTATTTCGATATACCAGGCTCGTGCGAGTGCTGCGTTAGCGTCGAGTCCCGAGTGGTGTACTCAGTTATACTTTGGAGTTGGTTCGTGCAGTGGTTCTTGGCAAACTCGTGGCGGTCTCTGACTCGTCAAGACGAGTATCCAAGTGATTGCATCGGATAAGTTGAGGAGCATGTCGAAGGCGTGTTCTTGCCGGTCACACTAGCACCACGTGGTAGGTGTGGGTATTCGGATTAGTAAATTTGGCAATTACTGATTTTTTCGGTAAATTCGATTTGGTTTAATCGATACCAATAATATTTTTTTTATACATCGATTATCGATTTCAGTATCGGTTAAAGTTTTTCGGTTCGGTAAAAAATCAATTGTACCTAAAATTAATATACTTAATTTTACTTACTTGTTTACCAAATTCGGTAATTTAATTGGTAAAATCGGTAAATTCGGTTTGGTAAATTACCAAATTTACCGATATAAATATAAAATTATTAAATTTTATTTAATAAATATATAAAAATAAAAATATTATTATATTTATAAGAATAAAATAATTTAAATTAATAAATCGATAATTTATTAAAAATTATTCGATAAATTCGGTTCGATAGCTAATTGATAATTTTCTTATTTGATTTTGTATCGATTTTAAAATTTTTAATAAATATTTAATTGATAAATTTGATTCGATTTATTTGGTATCGATATTTACCAATTGCTCATCGCTACTACATCATGCCTAGGCTTGTCTCCTACGTGGAATTGACTCTTGGATGAGCCAAATGTGGCTCTTTCCGTTGACTTATTAAGATTTTATATTATTATACTTCATGCCACCTAGAATGTGGGTTAGGCCAAACACAATATATTTGCATGCCGGCCATGACTCTGACCATTGTTAAGGTAGAGGCTCAATGAGCTGTCCACGTGTCATGCTTCAGATAAGATTCATAAAAGACAACGTTCAAGATCAATTTGTCAACGAATTTCAAAGTCAAATCTAGCATCGATCCTTGCGGCAGTCATGCTGGTCAAATCAGACATCTCTTCACTGCGTTGTTAACTCTATTGATCTTTCTAGTGAATCCGGACTCATAGCAATTATTAGATTCTCCGAAGATGGAGGACAGAGAGGTGCTCTCATGGTGGGCTCCACTTTCATCTATCTATACCCTAATTACTTCCGTTGTCCCAAGTGCATCCGGCAAGTGGTGGCAAACTGGCCCCACATTGGCCCGGGAATGGCGTAGGTGGGTCACCATTAGTCAGTAGATAATAATAGATTATAGGCCAAATTTATTTGCCATGGCAAATTGGTTAGACCAAGGATGACGTCTACATGTGCTAAGCTATGCCAACAAATAGATAATAATACATGACGTCTATATTTTTATTTTTAAATTATTTTATAAAATAAAATTATATAAATAAGAATAATATTATATAATTATATGATAAAAATTATTATTTTATATTTTAATATAAAATTTTATTTATTTATTTTTAGATTGGATATGAAGTATCGAATACATCTCAACTTGACTCAAATTCTGTCCATCAAATTTGAACTCGGCCATTTAGCTAACTAGTTATTCTAATTCATCATAAATAGATTGTGTTAATCGGTATCCAACTATAACAAGTAGTGGCACAGTCACATGGAAGCAAGTGAGGGCAATTGCCCCCACTATCTTGTGTTACAAGGATTAAATATGCATATATATATATTTATACCATCACATGCAAAAAACTTATAAGTTGCTCGGTTAAATAAAAAGTAATCTCCACATTTTTATTGTTTGCACCTCTTGTTCATTATTTTTAAAAGTTTATATTAATTTATATTTATTCCTTTTGTATACAATAAAAAAAAAATTATAGTACATTGAACACACCACTGCCTATATAGCCACCTTGTCAATATTATAGTCAACTATAATTTATTTTAAATCCTGAATAGTATAATTGGCCAAATTCACATCAACTTCACAATTTCCCTAAATCACCCATGTCACTTTATAGTCCACCTTCTAACCTTCCTAATTTATTAGGAGCAAAAACAAGATGAAAAAAATGAAAAATAAAATTTTCCTTAGGCTATGTTTTATAGAATAGAATCTATGGTGAAAAGGATGGAAAGTACAATGAATATAGATGAAAAGTCATCAATGTTCATTGTACTTTCCATCCTTTCCACTATGGATTCCATTCAACAGAACTTAGCCTTAGTTTACTTATAAGAGAGAAAAGAAGTGATGAAAAATAGAAAAAAAAGGCTAACTTTCTCTTGTTTTCTAATTCGCCCAATTAAGGGGAAACATATTATTTTCAGCTGTCCGCTCTCCCACATCCTCATTCTTCCCTCAAACTCCCTTGATTTTGCTCTCTTTTACTCGCCTGCATGCATGCTACACCCAAACTCGTCGCCGCCTTCATCTCCTTCGACAAGCGAATAATCCGACCATCTACTGGTGTTGAGGCAACGAGCAACTGGTCCAGCCGTCAATTGGTGTTGAGTATCCGTCGGTGTTATTCTCCCTCTTTTTGGTGTTGTTTGCCGTCGTGCCCCTACAGCTGACGTCAGAAGATGTCGATTTTATTGGGCGGATGTGCTTCGAAGCCCTTTGTACCCACTCATTTATTTTTTTTTTCTTTTTTTGCTAGCGCTCATGGCCATGCTACCGCCGTTTGTGGTCACATTATTGTCATTTGTGGTTGTGCCACCTCTGGTCGCCACTGACTGGTATTTTCTTCAAACTATCTTTCCTTATAAAGAAACAGAAAGAAAGAAAAATTTTAGCATTTTACTTTCTACCCTTCTATCATTTCCTTCTAATTTTGCCTTTTATTTTATTTTCCATTCTTCCTAATAAATAGGCTACACAAATCACACAACTGCCAACTACTAGGTCTACTTAGATTACCATAGCCCACCAACCCATTGTAGTATTATTGAATGCTGATAGCCTTTACAGAATCCAATTATCACTCACTCACATCTAACCTCCAAGCTTAACCAAACAGTTTAGGCTAACCACTATTGTCCACTAATCTACTCAAAGCCTCAAACAAAATCTTGGAAATTGCTCAGCATAGTGTGGCACTAATGAGATGATGTGTCATCTACACTTTCACTCTTTTGTGAATTTTGCTTATTTATCATCTATTCAGTTGTTCCCATTTGACCATCGGTCATTTGCCTACGGACTACACTGCTATAAACCTATAAGTTTTTTACTAGCTTACCCTCTCTAAGTCACTCACTGTTGACTATCATTACTCTTAATCATGCAACCTATGGTCTCTTTCTCATCCATCTCACCCGGTGATCTAGTTTATTCTATTCTGAGCACTATTGCATGCGATAATTCATCACTAACTATTGTCTCTCCACTGGATTCTCCTATCCTTCACTCTCATGATCTCATCTCTCACTGGGCATCATCACTTAAACTTACAATCTATGTCACTGTAATAGCAATAAGTTACTCATCACCCATCACCCATCACCAACTCACTCACATAATTATGACCTCATAGGTTAGTAATATATATGAGTTGTGATTTATAAATCTACCACTATTATCCCCACATACCTTGTTCAGGATCCATCACTAATAACCGGTTTAATTGTCATCCTTATGACATGGCTTACTACTTAATTTTAATTTTTATATTAATTTTTTTAATTTTTATCTTTTTCACATCTATCCATTTTATAAAAATGAGACATGATAAAACTAAATAAAAAGAAAAAATTCATTAAAACTAATAATATTATATTAGTATCGTCATTTAAAGTTTGAAAAAAAAAATCCAATTTTAAAAAATTAATAATTTAATATAGTAATAAATTTTCATATAATATATTTTGTAACTAAAACAATCAAGGATGCTAAGTTGTTATCATATTATGGATTATCATCTTATACCACTTGAATCAAATTTCTCACTCTATAATTGGTATTATCTCGTCTATGCACACAAACAATAGTTGAACAATAATCTATTTAATATTTAAATAATAAACTATTAAAATAACATATGAATGAAGTATTAATTAAATAATATCTCACATCACTATGCAAAGTCTTAAACCATACTTAATATTGACATGGGTGACAATATTTTTTAGCACCAACTCATCTTTCAAAAGCAAGTATTCCTTGAATTATAAGAGTTTTCAATAAATAATGAAAAAAAATAAAAATGTAATTAAGAATATTTTCAATATAAAAATACTAAATACATATTTATATTTAAAAAAATCTAGAATTTATTAATTTAGGTGGGGAATGATTAAATTTTCACTATTGTTACATAGCATCATCGACATCATATGATCATGACTTAGTGAGATACAAGTCATACATCAATAACAACTCACTTAAAATTAGGTTGAATAGAAGAAGATTCGTAGGCTAGCCATTAGAGTCGTATAAACTAGAGTTATATATGTCAAAATTGACCGCCCAATCCTAAATAAGGTCAATTAACATGACTTAAATATCAAGCATCAACGTGGTTTGACCTCGACCTCTGACATTGGGCTCGATCGGCTTGCACTATTTGGTTGGCTAGTGAGTCTGAGCTGGTGTGAATTGGAGGAAGCAACGATAAGAATCGGAGTCGTATAAACTGCTGAAGCGCTCAAAGTTTCCAGATATTTTATCAACCCTAGAAAGTTTGACCACTCAAGGCTCGGGTGATGGACCGTGGATAAGATCTCGAATCGCAATATAATAAGGGGGAGTTTGGTGGAGAAAGAGGAGAGCTCGAGGCCCCATTAGCGGGTCCCGTCATCAGCGGTCCTCCCGGCCCCACCACTCGGGCGGGGGTAGGGGGAGCACGCTTGTCGAAAGGAGAAAGAAACCCACTCCCGGATCCGACGCGCCCCCTCGTTACGCGACGAGTCGGCACGCGAGGAGCCCCAAAGTCGTGCGTTAGTAGGAGCGAAACGCGTAGCTCGTGCCGGTGCGGCGTTACCCGGGCGACAACGCCGGGGCGACGCAGTAAATACGAAGCCCACGCGGCGGCTCTCCTCCGCAGGGGCAACGCGAAGGGAAGCGGCACGCATCGTCACCTCCTTCCTCTTCGGTGCGCGAAACAAGGGGCGGAGGAAAACCAATCTCCATCGAAGCCGGCGGCCCCCTCCTCGTCGCCTTCTTCTTCTTTTCCGCCTCGTGCGTCTGCTCTTCCTTGGCCGTGTTCGAATTTGTTGCGCGGATCGAGCTTGGCTGTTTGCTCTTTATTTCTTTCCGTTTGTGGAGTGCAGGATGAGCTTTCGCTTGCTTATTTTAATCCCCTTGTGGGATTAACTCCTGAATCTGCCTTAATCTGAGGGAAAAAAAGGACCTCTCTCTACTCCTCCTTTCAGTGTTAGTTTATAGCTTTGATTTAGAGTTAGATTGAAGAGTTTTGTATTAATGGAGGCTAGGTGGCCTAAGCGCTCCAACTTGCAGTCCTTCCTTGCTCACACAACACCGACCATTCCAGCTTACCCCCTTCCAAAGGTGAATTTTCCTCTTTTTGCATAAGCTTAATCCTCTTATTTAGAATTGATATGGTTCCCTTTGGGTTACGTTGCGACATTTTCACTTGTTGAAAGTTTTTAATCTCGACTTATATCGACCCAGCTAATGTTATAATCTACTCTGAATTTTTTTTCCCTCTAATTCCGTTTCCTTTTTGTTAGAAATAATTATTATTAGCAAATTGTTTTTTCTGATTTTTGTATGGAAGTCAAGCATTCCGTTTCTAGTGATTCATATTAACTCATTAGGAGAACCACAAGTTGCACAAGGATGGGTGGTGTCAATTCAGAGCAGCGAACAAAGTGATATGTTCGCTTCTTTCTTTTTCATGTTGACTGATTTAACCCAGACTTCTTGGTGTACATTCGATACATAAATAGAAATAGTTATTTTTGGTCAAAAGAAACATTCTCTTTCGTTGTTCTTGTTGTGATTGGTATAGTATTCTCCACTTTCTTTTGTTGGTTTGCTAAATAATTAGTCGTACAATTCAATGATATGTTTTTACTTCTCTAAAATTAAGCTATTATAGTTGCAGCCGTGTTCTCGAGATCTGTCTTGTCAGCAAGTCCAGCAAGGCAATCTTGAGTATTTCACTCTTGGAGACCTCTGGGATCAGTACAGTGAGTGGAGTGCTTATGGCGTTGGAGTTCCAATCAATCTTGATAATTATGAACGTGTAGTCCAGTACTATGTACCATACCTCTCTGCCATTCAAATTTACACCACCAAATCTTGTGCTCTTGGCAGGTGCTTGTAAGTTTTTTGACTATATGGTTTTGATCATTTTGGTTGTAGGAAATAAGAAACTAAGTTGAATTTTCCCCTTCAAACAGGATTATGTTGGAAGAGAATGAAAGGGAATCTTTTAGTGATGACAGTGAAAGTGAAAAGTTGTCTAGATCTTCTGATGCTGTATCAGAGGATTTAGTCTTCGATCAGGATACTTCATGGTCAAATAGACAACTCTTGGGGCAATTGTACTTGCATTATATAGAATATGGTTCACCTTATGGCAGGATACCTCTAATCGATAAGGTAAAAAGTTTTTACTAGAAACCATTTCTAATTTACGAATTCTTGTGATGCTACTTTTTTGTTGTCAAGACTGAATTAGTTCACCAGTGATATCTTTATATTTTGTTGTGCATAAAAATCTATTTTTTTTAATAGGTAAATGAGCTAGCACTGAATTATCCTGGTTTGACATCATTCAAGAGTATGGACATCTCACCAGCTAGTTGGATGTCTGTTGCCTGGTATGCTTCACCTCTATTTCATGCCATTTCAATTGAAGCATTTTGGATATCCATTGTCTTAACGATGATATCTTTTCTTTTGTTAAAACTTACGTTTAAAAAACCATGAGCGGTACACTACAGAAGAAAAAGAAAGAGGAGAAGGAGAAGAGAAGCAGAAGGAGGAGGAGGATGAGGCGCTCACCGTGTGCAGCTTCTTTGCTACGCTCACGGTGAGCTTGCCAGCCACCTTCCTGCTGCAAGCAGCTTCTTCTCCTGTGCTGTTCCTCTTTCTTTTTCTTCTTCTTCATCCTCTTACTCCTTCCTCCTCTACACCTGCAGCTTCTTCTCCTACACTGCCCACTCAGTTCCATTCCGTCCAGGACCGGTAACAGATCTTGGACCGGGTTTTTAAACTTTGGTTAAACAAAATAATGACAGTGTAGCATGCAAGTACTAACAACTAGTTGTTATGAACAAGTCTTTTTGGTTCTGAAATTTCTTTTCCTTATCAGGTATCCTATTTATCACATCCCAACTTGTAGAAATGCAAAGGATTTTTCTACGTGCTTTCTGACATATCATACTATCTCAGCAATGTTCCAAGGTATGTGCTGGCTGACATGATTAGAACAGGAATAGTTTTGCTATGTATATTTTTTTTCCATACGTGTGTTGGGTGCTGTTCTTTTACATGTCATATTAAATTCATGTTTATTTTTGGTACCACTGTTGGTTTAATAGCTGTCTTCCATGTCGGATTTCGATATCTGCAGACAGTAGTGTACCTGAGGACTCGGCAAGAGATTCATCTGCTACAACTGTGAGCAATGTGCTGGAGAAGAAGAGGGAGAGCAACAACTGTGTCTCGCTTTCTCCCTTTGGCCTTGCCACTTACAAGCTGCAAGGGGGCCTCTGGATAAACCCTGAAACTTCAGATGGTGAAACGATTAGCTCCCTGTACAATGCAGCATACTCTTGGCTGAAGCAGCTTGGAGTTGAACACCATGACTTTGACTTCTTCACTGCTCACTGAATGTACATAGTAACCTTCTTCTCCTTGTTTTTCTCATGCGACTATAAACCCGTTGAAGTAGAGTGGATTCTGATTTCTGAACGTAACCCCTGACTGGTTGGAAGGCTATAACACAACTGACCATCTGCAACTACTGTTGGTAAGGACTTAGTTATTGAAAACAAAGTCTTGGATCGAGTCCCCCTTGCTAAAAAAGTTAATCCTTAAGGCTTTAGTGCTCTAGTATGACATTTTAATTATGAGTTGCATCTCATAAGTTTCGCGAGGGAAAATCATGTACAGTCTTAGGTTCTTGCGAAATTCTTGATTTTGCTGAGACTGATGTTTTAAGCCTTTTTCTCTGTACGTTCGGTAAATTTGAAAGTAATGCATTAATGTATAATAGCAATGATATATATATATTTTTTCATTTTTGCAAGTGAGCAAGTGGCAGAGGAGACAACTTGTTAGGCACCGGGGAGGTTAAAGCCTTACGACCTCAATCGTTTTAGTTCCCCGCGCACCCTTATGCCTTGACCTGGGACTTAACACCGGCAGAACCCAGCCTCAGCTAAGCTCTCAGCCTCTTCGTCGAGTCGAAAGCCCTCTGGGTTTGAGGTTATGCGGAAGCAAGTTAGAGATAGAACTCGGGGGATTAAGGAGAAATTTTTCGCTTATTCATACTCAAGAAAAGCTACATAAAAGCAAAAGAAGGGCTCCGGTGATGCTAAGACGACTTTAGGGCTCCGGCCCGCGTTTTCTTTCGGTGTCATCTTTGACGCGAGTGGCGACTATTTTCTCAGGACGGTTCTTTTCTGGCGATGGCGGAGCATCCATGGAGCGGAGATGCGTGGGAGGTCTCTCTAGCTTGCGAATCCTCTCCATCGACCTCGGTGGTTGTTTCCGGTAACTAAGCGCTCTCGCTTTCCATCTCCTCCGCCGCATTTTTGTTTCGCTTTGGACTTCTTACAGTTTCTCTTTTCTGGCTTGGAGGGTCGTCTTTTGGGCGGTCGCTTGTTTGCAACTCATTCCCGTTTTCGTGTTTTGTGCGGCTCCTGGGTGGGAGTGTTCTCTCTGGTTTCTGGGTTCTCGGATTGCGCCGTGTCCTCAGCTCTCTATCTGGCCTTCATCATGTCTGGTGGCCAAGTAGGGAAGGCTTCTCGGGGGGGGGGGGGGGGGGGGGCTCATGTGGCACCCCTGGCGCAGGTTACTCGCAATCCCACCCCCTCAAAATTGTGGAGTTCACTTTTTTCTAGCTCGCTAGCTAGGAATTCGAACTGCTCCCTTACTCAATCAGACGTTAAAGTGGAGAATGGCATGCTTGATATCTCTGTCTCTGCAGAGGAGATTGCTGAGAACTGCTCGTTCTGGGAGCACGCTCTTGTAGGGCATTTCATTGGATTCAGCCCAAACTTCCAAATCCTGAAACAGAAAGTCATCCAGTTGTGGAATCCTAAAGGGGAGTTGGAGGTCTACACTCTCCCTGCCGGATTCATCCTTTTCCATTTCGGATCGGTCGAAGACAAAATGGTTGCCCTAGAGAAGGGTCCCTGGTTTGTTTTTGGAAAGATATTAATTCTCAAACCATGGAGTCCTGACGAGGAGCTGATTCGTGTGGACTTGTCCTCAATTCCTATCTGGGTTCGCATTCATAATCTGCCCCTGAAATGGTGGTCCCCTGGAGTTATCGGACAAGTGGCGAGTGCCATCGAGCGGCCCCTCTTTATGGATCTGGCTACGGCAGCAAGATCTAGACTGGGGTACGCAAGGATCTGTGTTGAAATGGAGGCTCTCTCTGATTTCCCCGAGTCGCTCTCGGTCATGGTAAATGGGGGATCGGAAGTCCCCCTTCGATTCGAATATGAAGCCGTTCCAGCCAGATGCTGCAAATGCAATCTATATGGACACAATACCAAGAGCTGCCCAGAGGCCGGGAAGGTTTCAGTGAGTCAAGTGTGGAGGGAGAGGCCTAAAACCCATCCGGCTGCAGAAGGAGGCTTGAGGGCCACATCAGGTCTGCAAATGCAATTGAACCCGCAGCCAGATGGGACAAAAACCTCCCCTCTGATGCAGCAAAGCCAAAATTATGCTCAAAAAACCTCTACCACGGCAGTTGCTTCAAAGGAAACATCTTTAAGCAAAGTTGGGGCGAAAGGTAAATATATCATTTCCCCACCGAGCCTTCCTGATCCAGAACCGGTAGATGATGCTGTTGAGTTTTTAGAATCGGAAGATTCGGATTGCCTTGATATGCTGGAAGCCAGTGGTGAGGCTGCTTGCTTCCTTGATCCCCAGGATTGTGAGGTTTCAACTTCTGGAAGAAAGAAAAAGAAGAACAAACGTAAGAACCGAACCTCTATTATGGACCCTAAGAGCGCGAGTCCATCGGATCCGGTCTCCCCATGACTGACACTCCGAGCCCCATCGTGTGTTGGAATGTGCGAGGTTTCAACGCATTTTCCAAGAGGAAGGAAGTAGCAGCTATGGTTAATAAATACCACCTCAAAATGTGTGCAATCCTTGAAACGCACGTTAGAGAATCTAAGAGTGTTGATACCATCAATTCAGTCTTTCCGGGGTGGGCCTTCTCTTGTAACTATTCGGCCTGCGCCAAAGGCAGGATATGGCTTACCTGGGATCCTAAAGTCTATACCGTCGATGTCCGCGAGACTACAAGCCAAATGATTATGGGTAAAATCCTCAATGTGCAAGGGGAGTTTCTTTTATATATGGGGGTGGTCTATGGCCTATATTCTGTAAGTGAGCGCAAAGAGATTTGGAGGACCATTGCGAACTGGCACCATCTAGGGCCTATGCTTTTATTAGGAGATTTCAGCATGCTCTTCTCGCGCGAGGACAAGACAGGAGGAGCTGCCCAAAGCGACTCAGAGATTATGGCCAATCTTGAGATGAGAGCTGGCCTTGACATTACGAACATAAACTTTAGAGGAGCTTATTACACTTGGTCAAACTCACAAATCGGTGCTAATCGTATCTGGTGTAAGCTCGATCGCGTTATGGCCACCAAAGACTGGATGGAACAGTTTCCCAGGGCTGAGGCTATTTTTCTTAGCCCTAGCATCTCGGACCACTCACCGGCTCTTCTGGTCTTTGGAGACAATCGGAGGCACAAGGGTCCTCGTTTTCGCTTCTATAATAAATGGCTAGAATACCCGGACATGTTCCAGGAAGTAGACCGAATCTGGAGATCACAAACAAGCAGAGGCACCCCTATGTTCACTCTCTGTCAAAAGCTTACTCAGGTAAAGCTCCGCCTCAAGTTATGGGCTAAGGACTTGAGAGCGGGGAAAGACAAAGAGCTGAGGGATAGCCATTGTCAATTACAGGCAATTCAGACTCAGCTTCAGGAAAATCATAATGACCCCAACCTGTGCGCCTTGGAGAGGGATTTTCAAGACAAGATCAAACGTTATTGGGATGAGGAGGAATCAGCCCTAAAGCAAAGATCAAGGGAGCAGGTTATCTCCTTGGGGGATTTGAACACGGCCTATTTCTTCAACCTGATGAAGTCTAGGCGCATGCGCAACACTATTTCATCAATTAAGAACTCGCAGGGGCATTTTGTATTCGGCGACGATATTTCCCTTGAAGCGGTTAGCTATTTTCAAGGCCTTCTCGCCCCAACTCTAAATGATTTGAACCTCCAATTCCGGGTGAATAAGCAGCTCTCGGACTCGGCAGTTCTTATTCTTAATTCCAGATTCTCAGCGGAGGAGATGGAGAATATAATCTTGAGGGCGAATATTCAAAAAGCCCCGGGCGTGGATGGGTTCAATGCGGCTTTCTTCAAATCGTGTTCGGGAATCATTAAAAATGATGTTCTTGGGGCAATCTTGGATTTCATGGACAAGGGGCACCTGCTCAAAAGGGTTAATATAACCTCTCTCACTCTAATTCCAAAAATTCCTAACCCTTCTTCTTTTGCAGAATTTAGACCTATATCAGTCTGTCAATTGATCTATCGCTATATTGCAAAAGCCCTGGCTATCTGAATTAGAAATGCCCTCCCGGAGCTAATTGATACCAATCAACACGCGTTTATTCAAGGTAGATCCATTCAAGAGAATATATTGTTGTGTCAGGAGATTATGAGTGGATTTCATCAAAGATGTGGAGCCCCTCGAATGGCGATAAAATTGGACCTTCACAAAGCCTTTGATTCGGTTCGATGGGAGTTCTTAGAATATATTTTAAATGCATATAATTTCCCGGCTTGGCTTGTAGCTAGGATCATGGTATGCGTTACTGCCACCTCCTACACCATCAATCTCAACAGACAAGATGTTGGCCTCTTTAAAGGCACCCGAGGTCTCCAGCAGGGCTGCCCCATGTCCCCGTATCTCTTCATTCTGGTGATGCAATATTTCACTGATCTCTTGAAGGAGCAATTCACTATTGGCCATCTCATCCCCCATCAGAAATGTAGGAAGCTGGGAATTACAAATCTTCAATTTGCGGACGATGTTATAATTTTCTGTGACTCCTCGGAACATTCCGCAAGAGCTGTCCTAATGGTTCTTGAGACCTTCTATCAGCATACTGGGCTCATGATCAATAAAAACAAGTCCCAAGTATACTTCTCGGCTTCCTCGGATCCCGAGCTGCAGTCATCACTCACGTCCTTTCTTGGGATTCAGAAGGGTTCAATGCCCTTTCGGTATCTCGGAATTCCCATCACCAGCCATCTGATTAAAGCTAAAGACTGTTTGCCTTGAAAAAATTACAAACTATCTATCTACTTGGTGGGCCAGGTGTCTCTCATATGCGGGCCGGATCGAGTTAATAAAATCCATCTGCTATGGCAACATCAATTTCTCGTGTAATGCAGTAAAGCTCCCTGCGAGTGTTATAGCCAAATTAAATACATCGCTTGCAAGTTTCCTGTGGTCTCGGGGGCACCGGAGGGGACTCGCAAAAATTGCTTGGGCCCGCATCACCACGCCTACGTCCGTAGGGGGCTTGGGCCTTCGCGATATCAGCAAACTGAACCGGGCTTTTCTTATGCGCCACTTTTAGAACGTGGTGCAGGATAAAAATTCATTATGGGTTAAATGGATCCATGGAACATACTTACAATCTGATTCGATCTGGTCTGTCCGTTTATCTAGACAAGCTCCGTGGCCTGTTCGCAGCTTACTCTCGGTCCGCGATACCTGCATGCAGATGGTGGGGGTACAAAATTGCTAACGGCAGGTCTATAAAACTCTGGCTCGATCCATGGTTCGAGTCGAGGCTCCTAATCGCGTTGGTGGAGGACACTAGATTTGGAAACCCCCTGGGGAGAGACACTCTAGTGAGCTCGTTAATTGAAAATAACAGATGGGTAACTCCCAGACCGAGATCTGTAAGTCTAATTGATATATATTCGTCAATCCACCAGATTAAGATTCATTCGTCCCTCAGCTTAGATCAAATATACTGGAAACCCACGCACAAAGGGGACTTCACCTTAAAATCAGCCTATGAATGCCAGGTGCAGGGCACGGAAGTTTTCTGGAAGGAGTTGGTGTGGTTTAAAGGTCGAATACCACGCTACTCCTTCTTTATGTGGCTGCTCTGTCAGGGAAAAGTTTGTACCAAAACCCGGCTCCACAACTGGGGTCTCGTGCAAAATCCAAGCTGTGCTCTTTGCCATTCGCATCCTGAAACCATTGAACACCTTTTCCTTAGATGTGAGGCCTTTACCGATTTCTGGAGGGTTATCACTAGCAGATGGGACCTCAATCTTCCCGGAAATACTTGGGAGGGGTTCCTGCTCCAACTGTCTACAACCTGGAAGCAAAAGAATTCGCCCAGGATATACATCAACAAACTCTTACTTTCCGGGGCTTTCTATTCCATATGGCGTTACCGCAACAATGCAATTTTTGGTTCTCGCAACGGGGGGCTCATGGCCCTTCTTTGTTGTTTAATTTTTGACGTCAAAATCAAAATTACCACCTATATTCAGGATGCACATAGCAATCCTTGTTACCTGGAATTCCTTAATCTTTGGGCGGATCTGGATGGGCTCTGAGTTGCAAGCTGGCATTTTTTTTCTCCCTTCTGTCAATCCATATATACTTAATTATATTTACAGGTAAGATACAGGGGATGACAATAGGGCGTATTAACTTCACCACGTTGATGGCTGTCTGGATCTGGATATACTGGGCGTGGCCGAGAGGAGCAGGTTCTGCCGGGGGAAGCTCCAATGTATTTTTTGGCGCCGTCGGCTGCTGTCCGGAGCAGGATCTCATGGGCGCTGGTCGCAAAGTGCTGAGCCTTGAGCTGATCGTGGCCGAGAACGCTGCATGTTCTTTTTTGGAGCGATACAGGGGACAACTCAAAGTTGCTGGTCACCGCATAGTGGGCTCACAGGGCTGCTCCAAATACCAACTAGCAACACATCGTCTGCAAACTTTAACATCTCTAACTTATCTAGTAGAGGTTCGGACAAATGTTCAGTTCCAAAAGGAGATTGGAGCTGGTCTGATTTAGATAATAGATCAGTAGTAAATTCTTCTAATTCATTATCTGAATCTGATCTGTAATTATTGTCTGGGATAGAGACAATACTATATATTGACTCTGTGTCAGAAATATATTCATCTACATGAAGTAGATCTTCTTGGACACAATCAACAAGGATTGATTGTTTACTATATAAATTTTGTCTCTTAGTACAATCCCGTGCTAAGTGATATATCCCAGGGTCCTGTCAAGTACCCTCAAACATTGACACTGGTGATGATAATTTAACACCACCAGATGAAGAAGAGATCTTATGGATCATACGAAATCCTCTTAATAAAGTCCATAAAGAATATGAGCAAGAAGATGATGTGTGTGAACATTATCTTGAAAAAATTGAATCAGGAAATCTTGATGTAGATAATCTGATTCGAATGCTTGAGAAAAACCAAATATTTGG
Organism: Costus lasius; assembly: GCA_027563935.2. Classification (NCBI taxonomy): domain Eukaryota; kingdom Viridiplantae; phylum Streptophyta; class Magnoliopsida; order Zingiberales; family Costaceae; genus Costus; species Costus lasius. The sequence goes on from CM050448.1 coordinate 103,930,071, forward strand.
TTCAGATCCCCAAGCACATTGGGATAAAAACAAACTTTTTTGTACACTAAAAATCAAAGACCCTGGTTTTCGGATTACAAACAAGAAAATTACAGCAACAAATGAAAACATTGCTGAATTTAAGATGCACATTGATGATTTATTAAAACTTAATGTGATAAGAAGGAGTATATCTCCTCATAGATCTCATGCTTTCCTTGTAAATAAACACAGTGAACAAGTTCGGGGAAAAACAAGAATGGTTATTGACTATCGTCGACTAAATGATAACATAGAAGATGACAGTTATGACATTCCAGATAAAACAGAGTTAATAAACTCTATACAAGGAAGCACGTTCTTCTCAAAATTTGACTGCAAATCTGGTTTTTGGCAAATCAGGATGGCAGAAGAATCCATACCATGGACAGCATTTACATGTCCATTAGGAAGCTTTGAATGGCTTGTTATGCCATTTGGACTAAAAACTGCACCTGCAGTATTCCAAAGAAAAATGGATGAGGTATTCAAAACCTTATCAAGAATTTGTTTGCGTGTATATAGACGATATTCTAGTACATAGCAAAACAGAAAAAGAACATACAAGTCACTTAAAACTTGTATTACAAAAATTCTATACAAACGAGATTATTGTCTCAGGACAAAAATCTCAATTTTATAGAAAAAATATTGATTATTTAGGAGTAGAAATTGGGAACGGAGTCATAAAACTCCAACCTCATATTGCTTCTAAAATAAAAACCTTTGAGGTAACAGATACCAAAAGTCTTCAACAATTCTTGGGACTAATAAATTATGCTAGACCTTTTTTAAAGGATCTACATAAACTGAGTGGACCCCTCTACTCAAAATTAAGTCTGTATGGTGTTAAAAAATTTAACACTGAAGATTATAAGCAAATTGATAAAATCAGGCAATTGGTAGAAACACTGCCTTTGCTCAAATTACCATTGGACAGTGATTATCTTATTGTCCAAACAGATGGTTGTGAACACGGATGGGGAGCTATCCTTCTCCGTAAAACCCATAAATATACTATAGAAACAGAAACTATCTGTAGATATGCTTCTGGCAAATTTTGAGAGAAAAATGTCACTAGCAGTATTGATCAAGAGCCCCTAGCCGTTTGTTATGGCTTAGATGCTTTTAGATTGTTTCTTTTAAATAAAAAAGAAATATTAATAAGAACAGATTGCGAAGCAATTGTAAAGTTCTTTAATACAAAAAATGAAAAGCGTATCTCTCAAAAGAGATGGCTATCATTTATAGATCATTGTATTAACAATGCATACAGAATCACCTTTGAACATATCAGAGGTAAAAATAATGTCATTTCTGACATATTATCACGCCTTTTACAAAGGCCAGAATAATCAGCCTTTTTGGCTATATATATAGAAAAATATGACAACTGAAAATGTTGTGCAGAAAATGGCAACAGCCCAAGGTTCTTCATCTAAGAAAACCGGTAAAAAGGTTCTACAACCTCTATTGGTAGATCCTATGGATATTGAAGGAGCAACTTATGCTCAAGCACTCCGAGATGCTCCTCCCAAAGAGCAAAATTATCTGTTCAGAACTCCAAAGCACTTTACAGCATTAACAGGACATGATCACATGATCCTAGATTTATTATGGAAAGACCATCATGGAGTTGGATTCCTAACAGCCATGAATACGCTTGCCGGTCATTTGCAAGCAATCAGATATATGAAAACCCTACCTGCAAGTACAACATCAGTGCCAAAGTTAGAACCTCAGACTCTCGAAGCATATATAGCCAAAGAGTTTAAGATAACAGCCTTGGAAAAAGAACTCAGTCTTTTAAAAACCCAGATTACAGATCTACAAACACAAAAGACTAAGTTAGAACAAGAAGTCCAGGTGTTAACTCAGACCTGGAATCAAGAAATGGACTCTGAATGGACAAATTCACAGTCAAAAATACCACCAAGTCTTTATCCAGTAAAACAGTATATCTATGAACTGGTTAAGAAGACTCAGCATCAGAAGTTTTTGAAGATTGTTTCTTATCTTAAGAAAATAGCCTTGAATGAGATTACAAGGCCTAATGGACTTCACCTAACAATGATCTCTATGAAGAGAGATGAAAATCATCTTGAAGAACCACATTGCAAGTGTGGTCAAGGTTTTACCATTATAAAGGCCTCCATAGACATTACACAATGGAGAGACTGCAAGATATTGGATACAGAGGTCACCCTCTCAGAACTTTTTCAATATGGATTATTAGACAGACTAGTAATTCATGCATTACACTTGGAAATAATTTCTAATTTTCCATGGAAATTTCGCTATTGCATTGACAAGTTCTATAAGCTTCATGACTTTTCAGGGTATTTAGACCTAAACATTAGCTCTTGTCCCCCTTGGTTTTTGGGATATCCAAATGATGCAAAGCATCAAATACTAATAAAAATCCAACAGGATTTCATGCCAGATTTTTAGAATTTATCTTTTGTTGATGATATCAACAGAACAGCCACCGTTCCCTTGGAATTGCAAATATGCTTATGGCGAGATTATGTGATTACTGAAGCTCCTTTGGTTTTCTACCAAGCTACTTTGATCACTGAAGATAAGAATATGAAGATCTTTGTAGAAGATGAACATGATGTCTTTTACACCCCTTTTACTTCTCATTTTTGTACCCATGTGGGACAATATGAACACTTCACTCAGGTAAAAGGAGAATCCTATGTAAAAGAATATAAAGACTATGGAAGGATGATCCATCCTTTGATAGATGCTGATAACGATGATATCCTTGATGAAATTCAAGAAGATAACTAAAGGATCAGTCCAGAAGAAAAGAAAGGTTCACGTGTTAAAAGGTGATGTGATGCCGGCTCAGTTGCAAGGCGGTCCCCACACAAGAATCTTTGAAGGGTCAGACTCTTTCCTTAAGAGTCAAAAATCTTTTCATTCTTCGAAAGGTCATATATGTTTTCCTTTTCCGAAGAGTCATGTACTTTATTGAAGAGTCATGTTTCTGAAGAGTCACTTATGTGCTGGCATCAATTATTGATGCTTTACTTAGTCTGTATGAAACCTCTCCACCTTATGTTTATATAAGGAGAGCTAGTGTGTTGTAAGAGGCATTCCGCCTCCAGTCAGTGTCCAAGTGTGAAGTGTGTACTCAAGTCCTTGTAAGTCCATTTTAATGAGTTTTTAATACTATCTCGCATCTTTTAAGTATTTTCGATTGTGTAAAAATACCCCCCTTCTTTTATTGGTATCAGAGGTTGTACGGTTCTATTTGATCGAACGGGAAAACGTATACTGATGGAATAAAACTTTGCTGGTGTAACGAATAACCCTAAGCAGATGTACATTTTAGCCAAACATAAGCTTTCCTTTTCCTTAGGAAATGCTCATTATACTCCTCCGACTTATATTGGAAGAATTTGTTTAAGACCTTTAAGTCTTGTCAAAACAAAATTTATTATAGGACTTAATATGCTTATTAATTCCTATAAAGGTGTAACTCTTACCGCTGAGGGATTATTCTTCCTCCCTCATACTCTTATTCCCTACACCTCTTCTGCGCCTGCGAAGCGTGGTGGGTGTCCTTGTGAATGAAAATACAGAAAATGGACCGACATCTAAACATGTCGAATTTCTCCATAAACTAGTACAACCTCCATGGTTATACTCAATCAAAATCAATAGTATTATCCAAATTTCAGACTGGAAACTGGAAATACCTGCTTTAATTGATACAGGTTGTAGTAATACTCATGACCCTCAAACATGGAGCACAGTTCTTGATAATTGGGCTTCTATGGTTTCTATGAAGGTAATGGTGCTTTCATTGAGATCTGCGAAGCGTGGTGGGTGTCCTTGTGATATCCCAGGGTCCTGTCAAGTACCCTCAAACACTGACACTGGTGATGATAATTTAACACTAGAGGGCCAATGGCTTGGTAAGTAAAAGTCCACAGACCAGGAGAGTCGCCAGGGACGAAAACTTGCTAACGTCCATACAGCATGATGTTATTTTGATTATTCAAAATCATATGGTAAAACGGTTAATACCAAAGGAAAACATAAGCATAAGAAGGGCCAGGAATCTACAGTTAACAAGTATTTCTACTCTTTAGGGAATCTTCGTTACACTTACAACAAAGTTCCATTAAGATATACGCCAGTACCTAGTAGATATGTGATATCTGATTATCTGCTCTTTAATTGTGTTTTTACACATAGTTTCTATGAAACGAATCTATCCACAGAAGCCGAAAGGCTTTAAACAAAATTATGCTTGGAAGCATAAACTAACCGTTAAAACACATCGTACGGTTAAAAACTTAAAAATGTCACTAACCTTGTTAGGACAAAAGAAATAAAAATTTAAAAGATGGATATTAATTATCTATCTTTAAAATTAGCACAAAATTATTGGGAAATACAAGCTAATTCCCAAGCAACTAAACATAAATGTTATTTTCCAAAAGAAAATGGTAGATATGTCCACCAATTACATACTGAGAATGCTCAGTTAAATACAGTAATTGATTTACAAATTTCACAGGCTGAAAGCCTTCGTGAATTTAATCATATATGTACTGATTTATGGAAGACAGTACACACAGAAATGTTAACAAAAAATATTTTGTTAAGAAATATTCATGAAAACCAAGAATATATTAAAAATCAGTACACTTATCTGATTACTATGGTAAAAGAGATTGAAAGATCTCTCTTATTACAAAAACAGCTCACAGCAGAGCTTAAAGACATATTAGATAATCTTCAAAGACAGTCAAAAGTCTTTGATTATCAAACAACAAAAACAGTAGCTTTACTAGAAAAGTTGCAGAAAAATTCAGAAGAATGGTAAATCCTACAAAGGAATATCCAAGAGTGATAGATCAAGACATTGACTATCAAAAAGCATTAGTTGAATCTAGCAATTATCTAGATAATTCTTTAGGAATGATCTCTGATGATCCACAAAGCGCCTCTGACAAAAGATTTGTCAGACAAAACAATTTTATCATTGCATACCTTATGCAGTTAAATCACAAACTCGATGCTATTATACAAAATACATCAATATCTACTGAGTCTATTATTAGACAACAAGAAACTATAAAACAGTCTACTGAAACAATTCTTAGACAACATGAAATAATCCAAAGATTGGAAAATTTGTTAGTTATACAAACGCAACAATATCAAACCTCGGTTCAAGAATTAACTACCCAATTAAACCGGGTATTACAAATGTCTGTAGGGCATACTCAGACATCTACCACTCAAACTTCTACTTCGAAACGACAACCTAGAAGTACACAGTTTGCCTGGAAAATGAGTACAAGACCATTTACTGGGACTTCTAATACTCTCACTGGTACAACAACAGTACGAGAAAATAACCAAAATGAAAGGTTATCTATAAGTAATCCCATCCCAAATATCTTAAATAGGATATTTGATGGACAAGGGATTCCAGCCCAAATTTTAGAAGAAGTTGTTGATATTGATCAACAATTTGAAGCCTATCAAAATAATAGGTTACAAATATTACGTCCTCAACTTCTTTATAGGACTGGACCTTTAAACCTTAGAACTCAACTTCTAAGAATAACCCGTGAAGAACATCTTTCTGTCACAACAGAACCAAGGAATCTTAAGATAATTTCAAGAGATTCTTTAAATAAATTAAAACAATCTGGAAAAACATTAGCACATATAGGTATGATTGTTATTTCAGTGAAAGGACTAGCACGAAAGAAGCTAGGAACAAAAGTACTAATTGCAATTCTTGACAAAAGATGGAAATCTGATGCAAGAAAAGCAATTATTGCTTGCATGGAAGTTGATATGACCGAAAATAAGGGTATCTTTTATTGTGCCCCAGATTTTCTCATAAGTATTAAGGACTTAGGAGAATTAGAAATTGGTATCCAAACACGTGGATATGAAGATTTTTCTGGAGACTCTAATCTTCTCATAGGATTAGGATTTTTGGGAAAACTAACAAATAATTCTAATACTGGATATAAGTTGTATATTTCTTCTGTTATAGACGCTTTAGCCAGTAAAGGAATCAAAATGATAAAACCTATGGCCATTTCCCCAGATGACCTAGGAGGTTTAGATTGGAATATTTCCAAAAACCTAGATTGTGAACAAATGCTTATCCCTGAGGAAAGTATTATGTTTAAAAATTCAGATGATACATATAATTTGAGATTTTCAAATTATAAAAAGAAACAAACTTTTAATAATGATGAGGCTTCAACATCAGGATTAGAAAAATTCCTAGAATAATGATACTAGAAGAAAATAGTCTTATAGTATCTAAAGATTTGGACTTTACTTTTGAAGAAATGATAAGTCTCGAAATTACACTTATTAATAAAGGAAAATTACTTAATTCTCATAAACTTGTTTATGATAAAGAAAGAAACATTAGAGTATGGCATGGGCCTAAAAAGCTCCAAAACTTAGAATATAATCAAGAAGAGGAAGACATAATAACTTCTTTTCTTGAAAATCATACTGAAGAACTCTCTGATGATGACTCTCAGAGTATACAAAGTATACCTCAAAACTTGATGGATACAATAATGACTGGCCAAGAACCACAAGCCAGTAATGCTCCAGTATATAATAATCCAGTACAGGTGGCAGCTTCAACAAGTACAGCTCCGCCAAGTACTTCAAATATAAGAACCTATACTGTAGGACAACCTCCTCGTGAACCTTATACTCAGTATGAAGGCGAACGCGAAGGTATTAGAACCAGAGGTAAAAGATTACCTTTAGAAACAATAGACAAAAGAAAACTTCTAGATGAAGGAAGGATCCTTAATCTAGCAGCTCATGACCCTCAAACATGGAGCACAGTTCTTGATAATTGGGCTTCTATGGTTTCTATGAAGGTAACAAAAATAGATGAAAACTTTTCTGCTGAAGAAATGTATTCTTATCTCAAAAATTTCTTAGGAGAAACTGCTAGAGCTATGTGGGAATCTTATAAATTGAACTGCCCCACAGAATTCCAGCAAGATATTTCATTAGGGATGAATCCATATAACTTCACCAACAGAATGAAAATCATGATATTAGGATCAAATCCTAATATGGGATTTAATACCCAACAAAAAGAAGCAATTCGTAAGCTTGAAATCATCCAAATAAAAAATTGGAAATATATAAAACCCTTTTTGCAAGACTATCTCTATTATGCTTGCAAAGCAGGTGGATACCATGACCAAGCTTTAGGAGAAAGGTTATTTTTGAAATTACCTGCTCCAATTGGCCATGAAATACACCAAGCCTGGAATAATGATCCAGAGAAATCACAATTATCTCTTTCTCTAAACAATATTACTACCAGAATACAATTTATCATAGATAAATTAGTAGAAAGATGTACCCGATTGAAAGGTGACCATCATTTAAAAGGTGAATTTAGTTTCTGTAACGAAATTTATACACCTCAAACATATGCTAAAGATGAGGTTAAACAAAAGAAGAAACCTAAAAAGGGTAAACCTTCTAAGAGATATTTTCTTAGAAAATCTTCTGCAAAGAAACCCTATCTTGCTAAAGAAAAGCATGTTAGGAAATATAACCCTAAGCGGGATTATAAAAATAAACTTTCATGTTTTACTTGTGGAAGTCAAAATCACTTAGCACGAGATTGTACTAAGAGACAAAATTTATGTAGTAAACAATCAATCCTTGTTGATTGTGTCCAAGAAGATCTACTTCATGTAGATGAATATATTTCTGACACAGAGTCAATATATAGTATTGTCTCTATCCCAGACAATAATTACAGATCAGATTCAGATAGTGAATTAGAAGAATTTACTACTGATCTATTATCTAAATCAGACCAGCTCCAATCTCCTTTTAGAACTGAACATTTGTCCGAACCTCTACTAGATAAGTTAGATATGTTAAAACCATATCTAGAACGGTTATAATGAATATGGATAAGCCTCCATACCAAATAATGACTCCTAAAATTATGCCAATTCATGAACATAATTGGAGTCCAAGACGAGGTAGCCAAGATCATGCTTGTATATATTGTTTTAAATATCCAAGCCTAAATCTTCGTTATCAATGTATTATTTGCTCTATAGAAGCTTGCCGTTATTGTCTTGAAAAACAGCAAGTATCTTTACCTAGTTCTAGTCAACCTGTTTTTCAAAAAACAATAGGGCCAACAAGAACAAAAATTATAGAACTTCGAATTCTTCAATTAGAAAATGAAGTCTATAAACTCTCTCAAAAACTTGAAGAGTTAGAACAGAGAAGTCGCCAACAACTTCCTGAAAATCTTATTTTATATGAAAATACAGATTATAATGAAAATACAGAAAACGGACCAACATCTAAACATGTCGAATTTCTCCATAAACCAGTACAACTTCCATGGTTATACTCAATCAAAATCAATAGTATTATCCAAATTTCAGACTGGAAACTGGAAATACCTACTTTAATTGATACAGGTTGTAGTAATACAATCTTAGACATGGATTTAGTTCCACAAAAGTATCATGTAAAACTTAATTCTTCTGATAAGTTTTATGCTGAACAAATGAATGGTAAATTATTCTTGTATGAATACATTTTAGCCAAACATAAGCTTTCCTTTTCCTTAGGAAATGCTCATTATACTCCTCCGACTTATATTGGAAGAATTTGTTTAAGACCTTTAAGTCTTGTCAAAACAAAATTTATTATAGGACTTAATATGCTTATTAATTTCTATAAAGGTGTAACTCTTACCACTGAGGGATTATTCTTCCTCCCTCATACTCTTATTCCCTACACCTCTTCTGCGCCTGCGAAGCGTGGTGGGTGTCCTTGTGATATCCCAGGGTCCTGTCAAGTACCCTCAAATGACTGAGATATAATGTTCTAAATCTTCAATATCCATAGTAATCCCATCCCAAATATCTTAAATAGGATATTTGATGGACAAGGGATTCTAGCCCAAATTTTAGAAGAAGTTGTTGATATTGATCAACAATTTGAAGCCTATCAAAATAATAGGTTACAAATATTACGTCCTCAACTTCTTTATAGGACTGGACCTTTAAACCTTAGAACTCAACTTCTAAGAATAACCTGTGAAGAACATCTTTCTGTCACAACAGAACCAAGGAATCTTAAGATAATTTCAAGAGATTCTTTAAATAAATTAAAACAATCTGGAAAAATATTAGCACATATAGGTATGATTGTTATTTCAGTGAAAGGACTAGCACGAAAGAAGCTAGGAACAAAAGTACTAATTGCAATTCTTGACAAAAGATGGAAATCTGATGTAAGAAAAGCAATTATTGCTTGCATGGAAGTTGATATGACCGAAAATAAGGGTATCTTTTATTGTGCCCCAGATTTTCTCATAAGTATTAAGGACTTAGGAGAATTAGAAATTGGTATCCAAACACGTGGATATGAAGATTTTTCTGGAGACTCTAATCTTCTCATAGGATTAGGATTTTTGGGAAAACTAACAAATAATTCTAATACTGGATATAAGTTGTATATTTCTTCTGTTATAGACGCTTTAGCCAGTAAAGGAATCAAAATGATAAAACCTATAGCCATTTCCCCAGATGACCTAGGAGGTTTAGATTGGAATATTTCCAAAAACCTAGATTGTGAACAAATGCTTATCCCTGAGGAAAGTATTATGTTTAAAAATTCAGATGATACATATAATTTGAGATTTTCAAATTATAAAAAGAAACAAACTTTTAATGCAGTTTTTAACCCAAATGGCATAACAAGCCATTCAAAGCTTCCTAATGGACATGTAAATGCTGTCCATGGTATAGATTCTTCTGCCATTCTGATTTGCCAGAAACCAGATTTACAGTCAAATTTGGAGAAGAACGTGCTTCCCTGTATAGAGTTTATTAACTCTGTTTTGTCTGGAATGTCATAACTATCATCTTCTATATTATCATTTAGTCGACGATAGTCAATAACCATTCTTGTTTTTCCCCGAACTTGTACACTGTGTTTATTTACAATGAAAGTAGGAGATCTGTGAGGAGATACACTCCTTCTTATCACATTGAGTTTTAATAAATCATCAATGTGCATCTTAAATTCAGCAATGTTTTCATTTGTTGCCGTAATTTTCTTGTTTGTAATCCGAAAACCAGGGTCTTTGATTTTCAGTGTACAAAAAAGTTTATTTTTATCCCAATGTGCTTGGGGATCTGAACCAAATATTTGGTTTTTCTCAAGCATTCGAATCAGATTATCTACATCAAGATTTCCTGATTCAATTTTTTCAAGATAATGTTCACACACATCATCTTCTTGCTCATATTCTTTATGGACTTTATTAAGAGGATTTCGTATGATCCATAAGATCTCTTCTTCATCTGGTGGTGTTAAATTATCATCACCAGTGTCAGTGTTTGAGGGTACTTGACAGGACCCTAGGATATCACAAGGACACATTATTGAAGGAGCAACTTATGCTCAAGCACTCCGAGATGCTCCTCCCAAAGAGCAAAATTATCTGTTCAGAACTCCAAAGCACTTTACAGCATTAATAGGACATGATCACATGATCCTAGATTTATTATAGAAAGACCATCATAGAGTTGGATTCCTAACAGCCATGAATACGCTTGCCGGTCATTTGCAAGCAATCAGATAAATGAAAACCCTACCTGCAAGTACAACATCAGTGCCAAAGTTAGAACCTCAGACTCTCGAAGCATATATAGCCAAAGAGTTTAAGATAACAGCCTTGGAAAAAGAACTCAGTCTTTTAAAAACCCAGATTACAGATCTACAAACACAAAAGACTAAGTTAGAACAAGAAGTCCAGGTGTTAACTCAGACCTGGAATCAAGAAATGGACTCTGAATAGACAAATTCACAGTCAAAAATACAAATCTTTTGTCAGAGGCGCTTTGTGGATCATCAGAGATCATTCCTAAAGCATTATCTAGATAATTGCTAGATTCAACTAATGCTTTTTGATAGTCAATGTCTTGATCTATCGCTCTTGGATATTCCTTTGTAGGATTTACCATTCTTCTGAATTTTTCTGCATTTTTCTAGTAAAGCTGTTGTTTTTGTTGTTTGATAATCAAAGACTTTTGACTGTCTTTGAAGATTATCTAATATGTCTTTAAGCTCTGCTGTGAGCTATTTTTGTAATAAGAGAGATCTTTCAATCTCTTTTACCATAGTAATCAGATAAGTGTACTGATTTTTAATATATTCTTGGTTTTCATGAATATTTCTTAACAAAATATTTTTTGTTAACATTTCTGTGTGTACTGTCTTCCATAATTCAGTACATATATGATTAAATTCACGAAGGCTTTCAGCCTGTGAAATTTGTAAATCAATTACTGTATTTAACTGAGCATTCTCAGTATGTAATTGGTGGACATATCTACCATTTTCTTTTGGAAAATAACATTTATGTTTAGTTGCTTGGGAATTAGCTTGTATTTCCCAATAATTTTGTGCTAATTTTAAAGATAGATAATTAATATCCATCTTTTAAATTTTTTATTTCTTTTGTCCTAACAAGGTTAGTGACATTTTTAAGTTTTTAACCGTACGATGTGTTTTAACGGTTAGTTTATGCTTCCAAGCATAATTTTGTTTAAAGCCTTTCGGCTTCTGTGGATAGATTCGTTTCATAGAAACTATGTGTAAAAACACAATTAAAGAGCAGATAATCAGATATCACATATCTACTAGGTACTGGCGTATATCTTAATGGAACTTTGTTGTAAGTGTAACGAAGATTCCCTAAAGAGTAGAAATACTTGTTAACTGTAGATTCCTGGCCCTTCTTATGCTTATGTTTTCCTTTGGTATCAATCGGTTTACCATATGATTTTGAATAATCAAAATAACATCATGCTGTATGGACGTTAGCAAGTTTTCGTCCCTGGCGACTCTCCTGGTCTGTGGACTTTTACTTACCAAGCCATTGGCCCTCTAGTTATTTTCCTTATTCAAAATATGGTGACTTAGGCAGCCGGATTCATCCTTTTCCGTTTCGGATCGGTCGAAGACAAAATGGTTGCCCTAGAGAAGGGTCCCTGGTTTGTTTTTGGAAAGATATTAATTCTCAAACCATGGAGTCCTGACGAGGAGCTGATTCGTGTGGACTTGTCCTCAATTCCTATCTGGGTTCGCATTCATAATCTGCCCCTGAAATGGTGGTCCCCTGGAGTTATCGGACAAGTGGCGAGTGCCATCGGGTGGCCCCTCTTTATGGATCTGGCTACGGCAGCAAGATCTAGACTGGGGTACGCAAGGATCTGTGTTGAAATGGAGGCTCTCTCTGATTTCCCCGAGTCGCTCTCGGTCATGGTAAATGGGGGATCGGAAGTCCCCCTTCGATTCGAATATGAAGCCGTTCCAGCAAGATGCTGCAAATGCAATCTATATGGACACAATACCAAGAGCTGCCCAGAGGCCGGGAAGGTTTCAGTGAGTCAAGTGTGGAGGGAGAAGCCTAAAACCCATCCGGCTATAGAAGGAGGCTTGGGGGCCACATCAGGTCTGCAAATGCAATTGAACCCACAGCCAGATGGGACAAAAACCTCCCCTCTGATGCAACAAAGCCAAAATCATGCTAAAAAAACCACTACCACGGTAGTTGCTTCAAAGGAAACATCTTTAAGCAAAGTTGGGGCGAAAGGTAAATATATCATTTCCCCACCGAGCCTTCCTGATCCAGAACCCGTAGATGATGCTGTTGAGTTTTTAGAATTGGAAGATTCGGATTGCCTTGATATGCTGGAAGCCAGTGGTGAGGCTGCTTCCTTCCTTGATCCCCAGGATTGTGAGGTTTCAACTTCTGGAAGAAAGAAAAAGAAGAACAAACGTAAGAACTGGACCTCTATTACGGACCCTAAGAGCGCGAGTCCATCGGATCCGGTCTCCCCATGACTGACACTCCGAGCCCCATCGTGTGTTGGAATGTGCGAGGTTTCAACGCACTTTCCAAGAGGAAGGAAGTAGCAGCTATGGTTAATAAATACCACCTCAAAATGTGTGCAATCCTTGAAACGCACGTTAGAGAATCTAAGAGTGTTGATACCATCAATTCAGTCTTTCCGGGGTGGGCCTTCTCTTGTAACTATTCGGCCTGCGCCAAAGGCAGGATATGGCTTACCTGGGATCCTAAAGTCTATACCGTCGATGTCTGCGAGACTACAAGCCAAATGATTATGGGTAAAATCCTCAATGTGCAAGGGGAGTTTCTTTTATATATGGGGGTGGTCTATGACCTATATTCTGTAAGCGAGCGCAAAGAGATTTGGAGGACCATTGCGAACTGGCACCATCTAGGGCCTATGCTTTTATTAGGAGATTTCAGCATGCTCTTCTCGCGCGAGGACAAGACAGGAGGAGCTGCCCAAAGCGACTCAGAGATTATGGCCAATCTTGAGATGAGAGCTGGCCTTGACATTACGAACATAAACTTTAGAGGAGCTTATTACACTTGGTCAAACTCACAAATCGGTGCTAATTGTATCTGGTGTAAGCTCGATTGCGTTATGGCCACCAAAGACTGGATGGAACAGTTTCCCAGGGCTGAGGCTATTTTTCTTAGCCCTAGCATCTCGGACCACTCACCGGCTCTTCTGGTCTTTGGAGACAATCGGAGGCACAAGGGTCCTCGTTTTCGCTTCTATAATAAATGGCTAGAATACCCGGACATGTTCCAGGAAGTAGACCGAATCTGGAGATCACAAACAAGCAGAGGCACCCCTATGTTCACTCTCTGTCAAAAGCTTACTCAGGTAAAGCTTCGCCTCAAGTTATGGGCTAAGGACTTGAGAGCGGGGAAAGACAAAGAGCTGAGGGATAGCCATTGTCAATTACAGGCAATTCAGACTCAGCTTCAGGAAAATCATAATGACCCCAACCTGTGCGCCCTGGAGAGGGATTTTCAAGACAAGATCAAACGTTATTGGGATGAGGAGGAATCAGCCCTAAAGCAAAGATCAAGGGAGCAGGTTATCTCCTTGGGGGATTCGAACACGGCCTATTTCTTCAACCTAATGAAGTCTAGGTGCATGCGCAACACTATTTCATCAATTAAGAACTCGCAGGGGCATTTTGTATTCGGCGACGATATTTCCCTTGAAGCGGTTAGCTATTTTCAAGGCCTTCTCGCCCCAACTCTAAATGATTTGAACCTCCAATTCCGGGTGAATAAGTAGCTCTCGGACTCGGCAGTTCTTATTCTTAATTCCAGATTCTCAGCGGAGGAGATGGAGAATATAATCTTGAGGGCGAATATTCAAAAATCCCCGGGCGTGGATGGGTTCAATGCGGCTTTCTTCAAATCGTGTTGGGGAATCATTAAAAATGATGTTCTTGGGGCGATCTTGGATTTCATGGACAAGGGGCACCTGCTCAAAAGGGTTAATATAACCTCTCTCACTCTAATTCCAAAAATTCCTAACCCTTCTTCTTTTGCAGAATTTAGACCTATATCAGTCTGTCAATTGATCTATCGCTATATTGCAAAAGCCCTGGCTATCTGAATTAGAAATGCCCTCCCGGAGCTAATTGATACCAATCAACACGCGTTTATTCAAGGTAGATCCATTCAAGAGAATATATTGTTGTGTCAGGAGATTATGAGTGGATTTCATCAAAGATGTGGAGCCCCTCGAATGGCGATAAAATTGGACCTTCACAAAGCCTTTGATTCGGTTCGATGGGAGTTCTTAGAATATATTTTAAACGCATATAATTTCCCGGCTTGGCTTGTAGCTAGGATCATGGTATGCGTTACTACCACCTCCTACACCATCAATCTCAACAGACAAGATGTTGGCCTCTTTAAAGGCACCCGAGGTCTCCAGCAGGGCTGCCCCATGTCCCCGTATCTCTTCATTCTGGTGATGCAATATTTCACTGATCTCTTGAAGGAGCAATTCACTATTGGCCATCTCATCCCCCATCAGAAATGTAGGAAGCTGGGAATTACAAATCTTCAATTTGCGGACGATGTTATAATTTTCTGTGACTCCTCGGAACGTTCCGCAAGAGCTGTCCTAATGGTTCTTGAGACCTTCTATCAGCATACTGGGCTCATGATCAATAAAAACAAGTCCCAAGTATACTTCTCGGCTTCCTCGGATCCCGAGCTGCAGTCATCACTCACGTCCTTTCTTGGGATTCAGAAGGGTTCAATGCCCTTTCGGTATCTCGGAATTCCCATCACCAGCCATCCGATTAAAGCTAAAGACTGTTTGCCTTGAAAAAATTACAAACTATCTATCTACTTGGTGGGCCAGGTGTCTCTCATACGCGGGCCGGGTCGAGTTAATAAAATCCATCTGCTATGGCAACATCAATTTCTGGTGTAGTGCAGTAAAGCTCCCTGCGAGTGTTATAGCCAAATTAAATACAGCGCTTGCAAGTTTCCTGTGGTCTCGGGGGCACCGGAGGGGACTCGCAAAAATTGCTTGGGCCCGCATCACCACGCCTACGTCCGTAGGGGGCTTGGGCCTTCGCGATATCAGCAAACTGAACCGGGCTTTTCTTATGCGCCACTTTTAGAACGTGGTGCAGGATAAAAATTCATTATGGGTCAAATGGATCCATGGAACATACTTACAATCTGATTCGATCTGGTCCGTCCGTTTATCTAGACAAGCTCCGTGGCCTGTTCGCAGCTTACTCTCGGTCCGCGATACCTGCATGCAGATGGTGGGGTACAAAATTGCTAACGGCAGGTCTATAAAACTCTGGCTCGATCCATGGTTCGAGTCCAGGCTCCTAATCGCGTTGGTGGAGGACACTAGATTTGGAAACCCCCTGGGGAGAGACACTCTAGTGAGCTCGTTAATTGAAAATAACAGATGGGTAACTCCCAGACCGAGATCTGTAAGTCTAATTGACATATATTCGTCAATCCACCAGATTAAGATTCATTCGTCCCTCAGCTTAGATCAAATATACTGGAAACCCACGCACAAAGGGGACTTCACCTTAAAATCAGCCTATGAATGCCAGGTGCAGGGCACGGAAGTTTTCTGGAAGGAGTTGGTGTGGTTTAAAGGTCGAATACCACGCTACTCCTTCTTTATGTGGCTGCTCTGTCAGGGAAAAGTTTGTACCAAAACCCGGCTCCACAACTGGGGTCTCGTGCAAAATCCAAGCTGTGCTCTTTGCCATTCGCATCCTGAAACCATTGAACACCTTTTCCTTAGATGTGAGGCCTTTACCGATTTCTGGAGGGTTATCACTAGCAGATGGGACCTCAATCTTCCCGGAAATACTTGGGAGGGGTTCCTGCTCCAACTGTCTACAACCTAGAAGCAAAAGAATTCGCCCAGGATATACATCAACAAACTCTTACTTTCCGGGGCTTTCTATTCCATATGGCGTTACCGCAACAATGCAATTTTTGGTTCTCGCAACGGGGGGCTCATGGCCCTTCTTTGTTGTTTAATTTTTGACGTCAAAATCAAAATTACCACCTATATTCAGGATGCACATAGCGATCCTTGTTACCTAGAATTCCTTAATCTTTGGGCGGATCTGGATGGGCTATGAGTTGCAAGCTGGGATTTTTTTTCTCCCTTCTGTCAATCCATATATACTTAATTATATTTACAGGTAAGATACAGGGGATGACAATAGGGCGTATTAACTTCACCACGTTGATGGCTGTCTGGATCTGGATATACTGGGCGTGGCCGAGAGGAGCAGGTTCTGCCGGGGGAAGCTCCAATGTATTTTTTGGCGCCGTCGGCAACTGTCCGGAGCA
Organism: Costus lasius; assembly: GCA_027563935.2. Lineage (NCBI taxonomy): Eukaryota > Viridiplantae > Streptophyta > Magnoliopsida > Zingiberales > Costaceae > Costus > Costus lasius. The sequence continues at coordinate 103,946,860 of CM050448.1, forward strand.
GGATCTCATGGGCGCTGGTCGCAAAGTGCTGAGCCTTGAGCTGATCGTGGCCGGGAACGCTGCATGTTCTTTTTTGGAGCGATACAGGGGACAACTCAAAGTTGCTGGTCACCGCATAGTGGGCTCACAGGGCTGCTCCAAATACCAACTAGCAACACATCGTCTGCAAACTGAATTCTCTAGCTTGTGCTCTCGTCTCCCAGGTGGCAATGAAATCTCATGGTGGAGCTGCTTTTGTATGGTGTAAAGGGCGTGTAAAAGCTGTTTGTGTACTGTTTTGCATACGGTTTCCTTGGTGTTTTGTTTTGGTTTTTTTTGTGAAGGAGGGTTGTTAGTATGTATTGCATCATCCATGCGCTAGGTTTACAGGGGAGACTCTGCCGGATTTTTTTTGGATCCGGTGTGTGGATTGAGTGAGAGTTGATATACATACACCTGTAACATATTTTTTTGGCTCTTATAAAATCTTACTTGCCTTTGGCAAAAAAAAAAAAAAAAACATAAAACCCCTTATTCAACTCAGATATACAGATTTCCACTCTTGATTTTTACTCACAAAAGATCATTGGAATTCACTGGCGAAGATGACAGGAACAATTCACCACCGGTGTCGGAGAAGATAGTCGCCTCCACCTGAGAGCTCGGTGTTGCATACAAAATACCAATCCCTGTGGATCAAGGTAGTGTGTTGTTGGCGCCTCACCGGAGCTACAGTACCCACCACCCGCTAGATGGTCTGAAGCACTGATCGGAGCTCGGTATGCCCACCACACCGCATGATGGTTAGAAGCACGAATGGGTGAGATGCTTCTTCACTAGAGGCATCGCACAGTAATAACCCAAGACAAGCTTGTTGTCCATCCCAACATATATCTTAGCCCTTATATAAGTTTGGGCGAGTAGAAGGCTACTTTTCCCCTCGCTAGGCTGAGAGTGCCAGTGCTAACTTGGCTTGCCACTTGTCACCGCTTGGTTTGTCGGCCAGCCACTGATTCCCAACCAAACCTGGGCTTGACCCAACTACTCTATGAGTCACTGTTCTGACGGTGCAGCAACCCGACGAGAATTGCGTTAGCTTGTCGCTGACTCATTGATGACTCAACGCATGGGTTGTTGACACAAGCTAAAGCGGAGCTGAGTCGGAGTCATTGTATAAGTTACATAATCTTGGGGGCTAGTTGGTGCTCATGCCCCAGCTCGCCTGTGCGTGCCTGCAATACTGTTCCTTTTACATATTTTTAGGGGCTAGAGAAGTCTGCATCCCCCATTCGCCCGCGCTTGCCTGCGCCCATTTGCGCCCCACTACAGCAGTTAAAATTTGGTTGCATGTGCCCGTGCTCACTCGTCCGAAAAAACTAGTGTGCGGGGCCATCGCATCGTGCGGTGGCCTCATCCACCATCAATACTTGTTTTCCATATTTAGAGATTTGTGAAAACACAAATCCTAATGAGCTGTTGATGATGGATGGGGCCACCGCACGATGCGATGGCCCCGCATACAAGTTTTATTCCGCGCGTCCATGCCTCAGACGACAATATGAGAGCTATGCCTTTCTTTTAACTTAGAGTTCTATATATTCTGCTACATAAAATTTCTTGAGGTTGTGTACTAGGCATAAAGGTCCAATAATTTTGCTGATACGGTTTTGTCTAAGAAATGATCAATTTGTGAATTTTGAGAATGTTGGTTGATTTCTTATATTTATAATAATTAATTTTTATAAATTATAAATACATTAAAATTATTACTTATACTGTATTCTTGCATATTTATTTGTTTAACAATACTCCACACGTGTAAACGCCGGAGTGAAAGAAATAAAAAGCATCTCTACAAGTGTCCTTAAAAAAACTTACTAATGTGCGAGTATAATTTTGTTGAAGCACTTCATTAAAAAAAATTCAACAGTTGGAAAGTCATGCCTTAAGTATGATTTTAAAAGGACAATTTCTTCCATACAGTACTTGTCCATTTAGAGTTTTTAAAAAAGTTCACATTTTTTGGTAAATTATGAAAATGGTATTAAACTATGTTCTTTATTTCAATTTAATGTATACACCTTTAATATATTAATTTACAGCTGATTCAGGTATGCACTTACAGCCTATTTACCAGGACAAAAATCAGGATGAAAAGAATGAAAAAGATAAGAATCCGATGTATACCAGAAAGGATGAAAATTAGCGGATGGATTAAAGGATGGATTTAACCCCTATTTTTCGTCGTTTTGTGATCCGCCCGAATCGGGTGGAAACACATCTAACACTCGCCAACCTTCCTGGCTGCCCGCTGCCGGCCCGCCTGCCTTCTCGCTCGCATGCTCGCCCCTCTCGCCAGCAAAGCTCGCCGCCGCTGCCCTCTCACCTGCTCGCCGACGAAGCCTGCTCGCCCCTCTCGCCCTCTTGCCAACGAAGCCCGCTCGCCGCCGTCGCCCTCTCACTAGCGAAGCCTGCTCGCCCCTCGCGCCAGCGAAGGTCCTCTCACTAGTGAAGCTCGCTCGATCGTCACCGCCGCCCACTCGCCCCTCTCGCCCTCTTGCCAACGAAGCCTACTCGCCAGCGAAGCCCCTCTCGCCAACAAAGCCCCGCTCGCCCCTCTTGCCAGCACGAAGCTCGCTTGCTACCGTCGCCCTCTCACCAACGAAGCCTGCTCGCCCCTCTTGCCCTCTCGCCCTCTCGCCAGTGAAGGCCCTCTCACCAGCAAAGCTCGCTTGATCGCCGCCGCCGCCCTCTCGCCTGCTCGCCAATGAAGCCCGCTCGCCCCTCTCGCCAGCGAAGCCCAATTGCCCAAGGGCTCGACGCTGCAGTGCCTTCAGTGATTGGATCCCCACAGGTCGGCCACCATCCATTGCTTGGACACGTGACTTTCATGTGTCTGATATTTCCATCCATCATAAAATCCTTTCCATCTCAAAATCATTTCTATCCTAAATCCCGTCCACCATGGTAAACAGAGCCTAATATGGCCTATTTCTTTGGAGGAAAAAAGAGAAAGAATAGATACAAGGGAAGAACGGAAGAATAGGGAGAACGGAATAAAGTTCACGTGCAATGCATGTATTTCTTCCCACACTTCCCTACGGCAATAGCGAGGCGACGACGACAGAAATCCGCGATTGCGAGCTCATCCACCATGGCGAGCCGCGGACGAGCATGGACGATGGGCGAACAACGGCAAACGAGCGTGCTGCAGTTGGGGGAGGGCGGACAAGTGTAACATTGGGGAACTGAACCAAGTTCCCACCTTCTAACTTACACCTTGTTTAGTAGGAAGGAAAATAGGAGAGAAGGGAAGGAAAGTTGGAAGGATCACTTTTTAAGTGTGTTTAGTAGGAAGGATGGAAAATAAAGGAAAATAAGAGGAAAAGTATGGGTAAAATACACTCATTTGCTTTCTGCCCAAATCGGGTGGAAAGTTGTTATTTTACTTGTGTCTCCTAAACCCACACTCTCATACCCTCACGTTCATCTTGTGCCCCTCTCACACCATTCCCGACTCCGACTCCTCATGTGCCCCTCTCACACCGACGCCTGATGCTCCTCTTATGCCCCCTCTCATGCTGGATTTGAAGATTTTTATAATTTTTTAGATTCGAGCATCTGATGCTTGTTTCAAAATAAGTGTAAAAATAGGAAGATAGGGTGAATATATTAATCTTTTATCCTTTCTTTCCTTCTAAATAAACAGAGGGAGGGAAATTTTTTATTTTATTTTCATTCTTAGTTTCCTTTCTTTCAAACTTTCTTTCATTTTTACATTCTTTCCTTCCTACTAAACAAAGCATTAGTCATTTGAGGAGATGACTCGGGGCATTTACACACTCACATTGGTGAGGCCTGAAGTAGGAAGGTCTATTGTCAGGCCCATGGATCATTGGGCTAGACGAGAGACAAGTGGGCTAGGCGGTGGCCCAAGCCCACGCGGCAAGGGGAGGAGCGAAGCCTGTAATCATCCCCAAATCACTCGGTCAATGCAAACCTTCGCTCCCGATTTTGACTCAGCAGCAGCATCCACGTCGTCTCCTTCACCGAAATTGTCGAACGCAGACGTCGGCTCCGGCTGGACTAGGCAAAGCAGAGATCTCAGACGAGAGATGCGGACGTGGAAACAAGTGGTGGAGGAGGTGGCTTCAGCGAAACCATCGGGCGTGCGGGTGATGACATGCAAAAATATGATATTTCGTGACTTAATTCTATTATTATTTTGGAGTAAAATGAATGCTTTGTCTCATTTATGCACTCAAATGCTTCATATTCTTGAGTCTTTACTTTTCTCTTGTTTTATGAAAATGTAGGTTTTTGGCCTCAAAATTGATGGAATTTGGAGAATCTGAAGGTATGGGACGATTTCTCATGATGAGACGGAGCTACACGCCAAATTTCAGCTCAAACGGAGCCTTCTACAGAGTGCACGGCCATGGGTGTGCATCTATGCACGGCCGTGCATCGTAACTCATCAGAATATCTTAACCGAGCCGTGCACGGGCGCACCCGTGCACCGATACACGGCCGTGCATCGCCTCCCGTAGCTTCGACAGGCACTCGGTATTTCGGCCATAACTTTCTATTCCTGGCTCAGAATTAAACAAAATTTTAGGGAGACCTTTCCAACTAGGATACACACGTTTTGGGACTGAAATCATCGGATTTGATCAAGCGGTTGAGGAGAACGAGGGGAAAGGGCGAGACCTTAGGGTTTGGGGCAATTTTCTGGGCGACAACACTATTCCGGCTCGTTTTCTTCGTTGTTCCAGCGTGGATCTTCATGCTAGACCTTCTTCCATCAAATATCTACCCTTCCCTTTGGTTTGAATCAACTTTTATGAGAGATTTTATGTATTTAACGATGAATCTTATAGCTTAACTCTATTTTCGTGGTTTGGGCGTAGCCCATTGTAAGAATATTTGATATTAATGTTTGACCTACTTATTTCTCATATTTATCTTTGTTTTTATTTATGTTTAGGATGTTTTATCTCATGTTTATGTACTATCCATACGTATGCATGTCTTAGATGTCAAGGGAAGAACTGAGAGGTGAACCTTGATCATCGGAACCCCTTAGACTGAACTGGTGATTTCGTGTTGCGAGAGCACTCGAAATCACCCGAGGAACCCTAATCCTTCACAGATCCCATTGGATCCGACTTAACCCGGTAAGCCACGAGAGTAGGAGATTTGGGTTTAGTCGGATACCGGACCGTGTCCTAAGAGGGAGCGCGTCTGTACCCTAGGAAGGATTACCTTGAGAATTTGGATAAAGCTCAATTTAAAATATCAAACCTTAATATTTCTGCATGCTTCAGTGTGGTGAAACCTAAAACCCCGAATATCTCTCATAGATCTAAAACCCCGTTTGCTTTGGTTGATTTAAGTCTGTTTTAGTTTAATTACTTGCACTAGGATTTTAGCTATTTCTCCCTTAATCATTTACCTAGCTACGAGTTGACCGATCAGTTAGTACTTGACCCTAGTCCCTGTGGGTTCGATCTTATTTATTACGCGATAGACCGTGCACTTGCGGTAGCAGCCGTCTAGGCCCTATCAAGTTTTTGGCACCGTTGCAGGGGACTAGGTTGTCAATATTAATATGATCAGGAGATTAATAGACTAGGTTTAGTTAGAATTTCTTTTCTTTAATTTTTCTTTTATTTTATTTTATATAATTTTTATTTATTGTGGCTGAATTTTTTCTATCATCTAGAGTTTCTGAATTTTTCTTCAAAGTTTTCACTTGATTAATGTGCATGATGTTTGATTCATCAAGTACCTATCCTGTATTGTTACCGTATGTTTCTTATGATATTTGTGGATGTACAGGTCATTTTTCTGATGAATGTCAATTGGGGAGTCTATTTTCAATTCACCTATGTTTTAGTACTTATGAATATATCAATCCTGCATTATTACCATATCTTTCTTGTGATGTTTGTGGAGTGTCAGGACATGCTGCTAATGATTGCCCCATTTTGAGCACTCCATCTGAACAGTTTAATGCTATCGGGAACCTCAGAAATCAGGATGATCCTTATTCGAGCACGTACAATCCAAGAGGGAGAAATCACCCAGATTTCTCCTACAGCTTTTACCAAGGACAAGTCCCTCATGAAAATTTTTCTAATCCAAACTCTTCTTCTACTTTCAGGCCTCCTCCTGGAATGCAACCTCCATTTGTCAATCAAAGACAACCGGATCCTCCTCAAAAATCTAGATTAGAGTTGATGCTAGAGAATTTCATGACAAATCAGATGAAGCACAATGATACTATAAATGAGTCCATTCGCTAGCTGAATTTGAAGGTGGATTCCATGGCCACACTTTATTGCAACATGGCTACACACTCAAAAATATTGGAGACCCAGATTATCCAGCTCGAACAGCAAGTCATCTCCTTAGCCAAACCCATGGCAGAGTCAGAGGAGCCCCAAGTAAAGAGTAGCGAGTTCAGTGAGGGTGAATTGGAGAGTCATTTGGATGAGAACAAATTAAACACTAATATCATAAATGTTGAAGAGGAGCTAGTGTACATTTTACCACCTCTGTCTGAACCACTGATTCCTATTCCCTAGAGATTGATGATTAAAACTGATAAGAGGTTTAGGTTATGCTATAACATAGAAATGTTGAACAAAGTGGTTGAGGAAATTCATGTCCCCCATATCAACATAGATTCATTGGAAATTTACATGATTGATGATGATGATGAGGTGCCTGAAACTGGTATTCAGGTAAACTCCCAACTATAGGACTTACATCCTGCTAACGATACAGATAAGGTACAACCTGAAACACTTGACAAGATCAACCTGGAGGTAAGGGAACATCTGAAATGTGAATTTAAATCTGTCCCTAGACTGAGGATACTTAACTTGATAGTGATCAACTTGCTAGTGAAATATATGATACTTGTTTTGGTGAGAATGCTTTCAGGACAACGAAAAGGCAAGAGACTACATACATTTTATTATGCAAGTGACCCACCAGCATCACCATAATCTTCAAGTATTGGTCAAGCTAGTGACCCTAAAGAAACGCTTATTGGGAGGCAACCCAACCTCTTTCTCACTCGTTCACTTTCGCTTTCTTATTTATTTTCATGCTTTAGACTTTGTTATTTTTCAGTTTTTATTTCATATTTGTGCTTTCTAAGCTGTACCACACTGATGGGAATTTTTCTGAATTTTTCAGGCATCACCGAGTCATGCACGGTCACACCCGTGCATCCATGCATGGCCGTGCACGGCTCGGTAAACTCCTCCCAATGCGAGGCTGAGCGCTGCACGGGCGTGGGCGTGAAGGTGTGCACGGGTGTGACGCGTAATGAAGTTCCGCACCCACACTTGACCGAGACGTGCGCGGGCATGCCCGTGCATGCCCGTGCACCGATGCATGGCCATGCATCGTAAGTGGACTCCGTTGGAAGTTTCAGACCGAAAGCTGCACGGGACAGGTTGTGTACGCGTGAACACCGGTGCACGATTTTCTTATAAGGGGCGCCGCCTGCGCACCCGCGTACACACCCGTGTACGCAACCTTAGCGCCGCCACCGCCGTCCCGATCTGCCGGCTCCGGTGCCCGATCGACCTCCGGCGACTCTTTCCCCCAACTTTCCAGAGTCGATCTGTGCTTGCCGTCACTGTTCGCCGCTACCCTAAGTTCGGTAGCCACCCACGATTCTGCCGCCGCCGACCCTCCTTCTTCGACTCCGGCGCATCTGAAGCTTCTTCTACGACACTAGCTACGTTCCTGTCACAGTCCTATACCTCCAGAATGTCTCGACGCAAGCAACCCACCTCCAAGCATCGAGCGTCCTCCTCTTCTCAAGCCGCCGCTAAACCTCTTCCGCCGCCAGCTTTGCCACCCACTCCATATGAGATTATCTGTCAGGATCCAGAACAACTTACCAAGCTCAACACTCTGGCACGCCGTCAGGTGGTCACGACCAGATTTCTTGATCATTCCACGCTGAACACCTTAGGCTTCTACGAAGATGTATAATCCCCCTTCGCAGCGCCCTACTACACAGCTTGATCGAACGAATGGAGACCATGATCCGTTTTGTCCGAGACGCTCAGGACGACACCTAGCGCATCGTTATTGACGCATTAGCATAGATCCGAGACCTTGAGGCCGAGGTTGGATGTCAGGGACAAGTCCAATATTCTATTTTAGACTCCGTACATCAGCTTCAGGAGCGACTGCGTCGGCGTTGGGGATGAGCTTCTTTGGTTTCACCTGTCACTTGGTTAGCTTTCTATTTTTCCAATAGTTTTCTTTATTCTAGTTGTTTATTTTCTTTAGTTAATTCTTGGTAGTTTTAAGTTTGTCGCTTCTATTTCTTGCATGCTTTATTATTTTGTGGTATCAACATTTTTAGTGTCTTGCCCAAACCCTACCTCTCTTTATGCTATTTGCTTTGTCTTCTATTATTGCATTGTTCTATGATTACTTGTTTACTCGGGATGGGAATCTTGACTTTTATTTACCTATAGTCTATACTGGTTATGGTTTGCATATATGATTCTTTGGTTTAATGTAGTTGAATGATGTCATTAACCCAATTCATCATCCGTATGACCTTGAAGAGTGAGCTTGTTATTTTACCTTACCCTTGATATGCATCTCATGTGTAATGATTGATTGACTCTTGCTTCATAACCCTACTTTACTTGTGCACTTTGTCATGGGAATCAGAAATAATAATAGTGGTACCGAAGTGTTCTTGTACATTGCACATTGTACTTCCACTTGGCACTATTCATACCATCTCAATGAAAAAAAAAGGGTTGGTGGTACCTAAGTTCACTGTCCATCATACTTGGCACTAACCCCATACTTCTAAATAATAACAATGGAACCTAAGTGGTACCGAAGCAAAGCTTGACGCTTAGCATTGTTCATGTTCTAAAAAAAAAAGCACCACATAGGGACTATGTGGTACTGATGCCATTTTTCCATGACTTATTGCACAATTATATGTATTTTTGGATGCTTGATCAATTATATCATGTGTGTGAGATGTAGTGTAGAGTTTTTTGATAATGTAACTTGGCATGCTCTAATAGATTATATTCATAATAATTGGTTTAATTTGCTTTCCATACTGCATTATAACCTGAAGACTTGTTGTGATTAACCTATAACATCACTAGACCTACTTAAGCTATTTGAGATTCCCTATTCCATGTCATCATTGTATTCTAGACAATTCAATTGCTTGAGGACAAGCAAAACTTTAAGTCCGATGTATTTGATGACATGCAAAAATATGATATTTCGTGACTTAATTCTATTATTATTTTGGAGTAAAATGCATGCTTTGTCTCATTTATGCACTCAAATGCTTCATATTATTCAGAGTCTTCACTTTTCCCTTGTTTTATGAAAATGTAGGTTTTTGGCCTCAAAATTGATGGAATTTGGAGAATCTGAATGTATGAGACGATTTCTCATGATGAGATGGAGCTACATGACAAATTTCAGCTCAAACGGAGCCTTCTACAGAGTGCACGGCCATGAGTGTGCATCCATGCACGGCCATGGGTGTGCATTCATGCACGGCCGTGCATCATAAGTCATCAGAATAATCTTAACCGAGCTGTGCACGGGCGATACACGGCCGTGCATCGCCTGGCGCAACTTCGATAGGCTCTCGGTATTTCGGCCATAACTTTCTATTCCTAGCTCGGAATTGAACAAAATTTTAGGGAGACCTTCCCAACTAGGATACGCACGTTTTGGGACTGAATTCATTGGATTTTATCAAGCGGTTGAGGAGAATGAGGTGAAAGGGCGAGACCTTAGGGTTTGGGGCAATTTTCTGGGCGACAACACTATTCCGACTCGTTTTCTTCGTCGTTCCAGCATGGATCTTCGTGCTGGACCTTCTTCCATCAAAGATCTACCCTTCCCTTTGGTTTGAATCAACTTTTATGAGAGATTTTACGTATTTAACGATGAATCTTGAAGCTTAACTCTATTTACGGGGTTTGGGCATAGCCCACTGTAAGAATGTTTGATATTAATGTTTGACCTACTTATTTCTCATATTTATCTTTGTTCTTATTCATGTTTAGGATGTTTTATCTCGTGTTTATGTACTGGTCATACGTATGCATGTCTTAGATGTCAAGGGAAAGACTGAGAGGTGAACCTTGATCATCGGAACCCCTTAGACTGGACTGGTGATTTTGTGTTGCGAGAGCACTCAAAATCACCCGAGGAACCCTAATCCTTCACAGATCCCATTGGATCCGACTTAACCCGGTAAGCCACGAGAGTAGGAGACTTGGGTTTAGTCGGATACCGGACCGTGTCCTGAGAAGAGGGAGCGCGTCTGTACCCTAGGAAGGATTACCTTGAGAATTTAGATAAAGCTCAATTTAAAATATCAAACCTTAATATTTCTGCATGCTTTAGTGTGGTGAAACCTAAAATCCCGAATATCTCTCATAGATCTAAAACCCCGTTTGTTTTGCTCTTTTCTTTGCTTGATTTAAGTCTGTTTTAGTTTAATTACTTGCACTAGGATTTTAGCTATTTCTTCCTTAATCATTTACCTAGCTACGAGTTGACCGATCAGTTAGTACTTGACCCTAGTCCCTGTGGGTTCGATCTTATTTATTACGCGATAGACCATGCACTTGCGGTAGCAGCCGTCTAGGCCCTATCAGCGGGCGAAGCTCGTGAGGGACTTATGCTCGTCATCTTCTGCAAACAAGATAGCGACACCTTCGGTGAATCTCTCGGACTCGGGAGCAGAAGGCAGCGTCGACGTGTGCGGAAGAGGCGGGCAACAAAGGGAATTGCGACGGTGGACTTCCCAATTTGGGGAGGTAGACATGGTCTAAGCGAACGCGCGTGGGGCACAAGCAGATATTGTTGGGGTATGCCCTTAAGGCTAATGTTTGAGGCCTTGGGTTATTATCAGTATCATGTATAAACTATGTTTTATAAAGGCAATTGTTGTTATTCAGGTTGTTACATTATCTGCTGCTATTATGTATACTTCTGAATAATGTCTCAATAGTGTTCAGCTTGGCTGACATGCAGTATTGTCCTTAGTCGAGATATCTTGGTGAACATGAGACAGCCTTGATATGATAGAGACTAATATGTGTTCTGATCTTATAGGATGCTTCGAGCATACAATAAGATTTAGACACATAGGTGCATTGGATGTACTGGACTGACCCTACTTAGGATATTCAATTGTTTGTCACAATGTGAATAAATCCTTATAAGCAAGCAAGTGGTATATTCCCTCTAACTTGAGATCACTTGTGTTTCTAAATGATGATTGGCATTGTCTTGAGGTAGTTCAATATCATTTGAAAAATAATGGTTAAGGATTATCTTGGATGGTGACCATGAGTCATATTAGGACACTAGTGATAGATATAGGATTGCCTCTCCTAATTGGAGTGTGATGTTCTAAAGGGGCCCCCTGGATGAGATGGTTGTGAAAGTGTATGGCCATACCCAGATGACTATGATCATCTGATCTAACCATTCTCATCATGTTGGAATTACAGGCTTGACACGCTTATCCAACGAGAACATCCAGTGGCAAAGGGAACATGTATACTGAGTGAGTTGGATTCACACTTGTGCTGTGATTTGGGAGTAGTCTTGGAAGACTCTTTCCTTCATATCGGGAGACATTGATGTGTTGCTAGATACCCCTCTCTGATCGTGATAACGTAAGTTATCGTTACCGACAATGAAGGAAACCCTCAGGGTCGCACAATTTGATGATATGGCTTACTTATGTCAGATCGTGTGGACTGGAATTATTCTAGTTCAGTTTAAAGCAATTTAAACTCTGATTGGAAGTGAGATCTAGTCTGATCATGTTTGATTGATTAGGACATATGATCGATAAGCTTCGATCGGGAGAATTGATTCTTGATCATAAAGATCAAGAGGTTCAATAAGATGTGTGGTTGGATCTTGAACCATTTGGTTCAATTAGATCAACACCAGGGCTTGTTTGATTTGGTCCTTGAACCAAATGACATTGAACCGGTTCACTTAGTGTGAACGCATGGTTCAATTTAAGAGGGAGGTTTCGGTTGGTTCACTTAAGGTGAACGCATGTGAGTAATGAAGGGAGTTTCAATTTTGATACTTACCATATTTGGAAGCTGCAACTTTCCTATGGTGAAAATCGGTTTTGAAACCTCTTCTACTCTCATCCTCCTCTCGCATCTCTTCTTGATCTTCACGCAAGGAAGAAAAACAAGCCAAGGGGGTGCACATCTTGTCTCCAAGTTTCGATCAAGGACTCCTTAGTGCCTTGCTAGCACAAAAGCACAAGGAAGAAGCCATCAACATCTTGTGTGTGATTCCTTTGGAGAAGAGGCGCCTTTCCCCTTTCTTCTTCCAAGCCGCTACTCAAATCTATGGCCATGGTAATGCTTCAACTTATCCTTGTATGGTTGATTATATCTCAAGTCAAACGATCCATGAAACCTAGATTATCCGCCCATGCAAAATTTTAGAAATGAATGTGACCTACGTTTATTCTTACAATTGGTATCAGAGCATAGGTTTTTTTGGCTTAATATATGATCGCCATCATGTTGTGATCCATGCTTTTGATAGATCTATAAGATGCGCATACTTTAGTTATCATGCGACATTTAACTACATGTCATGTGTTGATCCATGTATTAGATCTACATGTATTTTGTTAAACTTGCGCATGTATGAATTGTGCTTGCGCTTATGATGAAAGTTTTCAATCAAAACATAACATCTTGCGCGCCCCCTCACTTAGATCTATTCAAGCGCCTACATTAAACACTTAGACGGGTTAGCAGTGTTAAAATCGTTAGTCAAATCTGGACCCAACAGTCTAATCAGACCATCTGACAGCCTAGATGGGTCGGCCAGATAGCACCTGTGCGCAAGCTATACAGGTGGCTATAGGTCGACTGCAGAAGGGCGTGTAGCGATGTCTGATTGAGGCGCCTAGTGAACGATCATGATTAAGGCCCGGGGTCACACCCGCTTGCCAGAAATCATGTGGGACGTTCAGCCCTTAAGGCATGCATAGTTGACCACAAGGTCGACGCAAGTCAGTTATGACTGGGTGCATGCAAGGGTAGTGGGTCTGACTTGATCTAATGAGTGGATACCTGTTAATGGACCATTGTAAGGTAGTAGGGCTCATAAGAAAATAAAATTGATGCCATGGGGTTTTTTCAAAACTTTTATTTTCTGATTGGATCACATGTATGCATGTTTAACATGATTGGATGTTTATTTATTCTTATGTGGGCTGCCCTCTTTTTGTGTGCTGTGCTAGGGCCTGCGTGCCTGGAATTAAATATAAATTTTGCTGTGATCTGCGAATCACACTTTAATTTATGAAAACTGTATAATTGACCTGCGAGTCAAACCATGTCTAGATAGATTAAAATGTAATTTGATCAGACATGAGCACAGAGCACTCATGGCAGAGGCGCTTGCTGCAAATGGCTTCACCAGGTGGGAAGTCTAGAGGTCGACTCTAGGACAGGCGCATTTGGGCTGCAAAAGGCGCTTAGGCCCGGGCTGGGCCAGATGAAGTGCAAAAGTCCCATAAAGAGCTCAAGTGAAGGCTTGTATAAAATTAGGGTTTTACTTAGGCTTTTATGGGCGTTTACCACATAAGATAATACTGCTTTCTGCTTAATGTTTTAAATAATGTTAGCACAAGCATATTTTTCTTCTGCTATCACCATAGAATTTGCATGATAGTAAGAAGATAAAAGACCGTTTTAAAATCCAACGACAATTTCAAGCTACCGATAGCCTTCTGACGCGAAATCTCACTGTTCTGACTATCGTTGGGACCGTGTTGTACCCACTCAGTGGGCACGCCCAGCCATCTTCAGACGGTGCGTGATTACATCCACATGCTACAGAGAAGGGATTTATCGCTCCTCGTTGCTCAGCATAGCATGTGATGGTCCAGGGAGTAGGTCAGGTCAGCTTGACCATATAGGCTACATATTGAGCATATGATAGCTATATGGAGGCAGCCATCTGAGGAATTAGAGACTGTGTTGTACCAACTCAGTTGGCACAGTCTTCTGGATTACCTAGATGAAGGGGAATCGCACGGGTTGGCGATTGGCATGGATAGCCTACCAGTGATTAGTGCTTGAACTCTCTGTGCATCTTATCTCGCCTGAGCGGGACGCGGATATCAAGTATGAAATCTGGATCCCATCTCACTAAAAGAGTTTCACTCTTTCGGGCTGTTTTATTGGATTTTTCAGTCAGATAAAATAGTGAGAAAAGAATCACTCTTAAGTCCTGGAATGATTCTAACATGGATACTGACCTTGTTGTTCTTGCAATGTTGTAGATTCCTGCAGCAACGAACACCACAGGGCTCAATTTGCGATCCATACTGGAAAAGGAGAAGTTTGCTGGGCCAAACTTCTCAGACTGGTACAGACAGCTTAAGATTGTTCTTAAGGTTGAGAGGAAGCTGTATGTCCTTGAGTCGGCAATACCGGCTCAACCCGCTGCGAACGCCGCAAGGGCGGTTCGGGATGCTTATGAGAAGCATGTCAGTGATAGTACTGATGTTGCTTGCCTTATGCTTGCGTCAATGACGCCCGAGCTACAACGTCAGCATGAAGATTTGTCTGCTATTGACATAGTAGAAAATCTCAAGATGTTGTACGCTGCACAGGCAAGGACTGAACGCTATAACTTGACAAAACTTTTCTTTCATAGCAAACTGACTGAAGGGAGTCCAGTGGGAGCTCACGTACTCAAGATGATTGGGTACAAGGAGGCTCTAGAGAAACTGGGACACACCATCAATCAGGAACTTGTTGTAGACATTATCCTGCAATCTCTCCCGGCTTCTTTCGATCCGTTTATTATTAATTTTAATATGAACAAGATCGACTGTACACCGGCAGAGTTACTGAATATGCTCTGCACGACAGAGCAGACTCTTGAGAAAGGAAAGCCTTCATCCTCTGTCTTAATGGTTCCTTCAAGGAACAAGAAGAAGGGGAAGAAGGGCAAAGCCCCTATCAAGAGCTACAACAAGGCTTTAAAACAAAAGATAAAGCGGTCAAAGGACAACAGATGCTTCCATTGTGGCCAGCTGGGTCACTGGAAGAAGGACTGTAAAGCGCTCCAAGGAGAGAAGAAGGGAAGCAAGCCTTTCACTTCTGGCTCAGGTATTTACGTGACTGAAGTCATGGTAGCTTCTTCTATTTCATGGGTGTTGGACACTGCATGTGGAGTTCACATTTGTTCAAATGTGCAGGAACTCAAGAGAAGAAGATAGGTGGGACAGCATGAGGTGGACCTACGAGTTGGAAACGGGGCACGGGTTGCTGCTGTTACTGTAGGAGAATATCACATCTCTTTGCCATCTGGTTTTGTATTGGAACTTGACAATTGTTATTTTGTACCAAGCATAACTAAGAATATTATCTCTATTCCTGCTCTTGTCAGGAAAGGTTTTTCTTTTGAATGCAAAACTTCACAGTGTTGTATTTCATTTGATAATATTGTTTATGCAACTGGGTCAATTAACAATGGGTTATACATGTTGGACATGGAATGTTCTGTACAACAGATTGATAATAAGAAAGCCAAGTATGCTGATGATAGCACCTTGCTATGGCATAGTCGTCTAGGCCATATTAACAAGAAGCGCATTAAGCGGTTGCATAATCATGGACTGCTGGGATCATTCTCCTATGAAAAGTTTGATACATGCAAAGCTTGTTTAATGGGTAAAATGACGAAGACTCCTTTTTCCAATAAAGGTGAAAGGTCTTCAGGTTTACTTGACCTTATTCACAGTGATGTGTGTGGGCCTTTTAGTAAACATGCCAGAGGTGGCTATTCATACTTCATTACTTTTACTGATGATTTCAGTAGGTATGGTTATGTCTATCTTATGAGACATAAGAGTGAATCTTTTGACAAGTTCAAAGAATTCAAAAATGAAGTACAAAATCAGTTGGGCCGAAATATCAAGGCACTTCGTTCAGATCGAGGTGGAGAATACTTGAGTCGTGAGTTTACTAACTATCTGAAGGAGTGTGGGATTATCTCACAGCTCACTCCACCAGGAACACCGCAATGGAATGGTGTGTCCGAGAGGAGAAATAGAACCTTATTGGATATGGTTCGTTCTATGATGAGTCAGGCTACTCTACCTTACTCCTTCTGGGGATTTGCACTGGAAACAGCTGCAAAGGTGCTAAACCGAGTGCCATCCAAGGCCAT
Source organism: Costus lasius (assembly GCA_027563935.2). Classification (NCBI taxonomy): domain Eukaryota; kingdom Viridiplantae; phylum Streptophyta; class Magnoliopsida; order Zingiberales; family Costaceae; genus Costus; species Costus lasius. Next base: position 103,963,117 of record CM050448.1, read on the forward strand.
TTCAAAGACACCATATGAATTATGGTATGGGAAACAGCCGAGCTTGACATTTATAAAAATCTGGGGTTGCGAGGCTTATGTCAAAAAGCTCGCCTCTGGGAAACTAGAGAGCAGATCAGATAAATGTGTCTTTGTCGGTTATCCTAAAGAAACTAAGGGTTATTATTTCTACGATCCCAAGGAGAACAAAGTATTTGTTGCTCGAACGGCTATTTTTCTTGAGAAGGAATTTCTTCTGCAAGAGGCTAGTGGGAGAGAAATAAAGCTGGATGAAAATCGAGAAGCGGGACAAAGTAGTCAAGTTCAGTTGGATGAGCCTGAGCCAATAGATCAGGTTACTGAGCAACCTGAGGCTCAGATATCACGGGAACCGCGTAGATCGGGAAGGATCCGTCGTCAGCCTGAGCGCTATGATGGAGTCTACATCATTAATGATGAACCCCTCACTTATGCGGATGCGGTCAGTGGACCGGAATCAGCAAGATGGCTTGAAGCTATGCGAGCCGAGATGGACTCCATGTCAGACAACCAAGTCTGGGATCTGGTTGATCAGCCTCAGGGAGTAATCCCTATAGGATGTAAGTGGATCTTCAAAAAGAAGAAAGACATGGATGGTAACGTAGTTACCTATAAGGGTAGGCTAGTTGCGAAAGGTTTCAAACAAATCTACGGGATAGATTATGATGAAACTTTCTCTCCTGTAGCCATGTTTAAGTCCATTCGAATTATTCTCGCGATAGCAGCATATTATGATTATGAGATCTGGCAAATGGATGTGAAGACCGCTTTCCTTAATGGAAAACTGGAAGAGGATGTGTATATGACACAGCCTGAAGGTTTCATCAATCCATCAGAACGTCATAAAATATGCAAATTAAAGAAGTCCATTTATGGACTTAAACAAGCATCGAGAAGCTGGAATATTCGTTTTGATGAATCAGTTTGTGAATTTGGTTTCATCAAAAATGAAGATGACCCGTGTGTATATAAGAGGTTTAGTGGGAGCGTGATTACTTTCCTAGTCCTCTACGTCGATGATATTTTAATCATTGGAAACGATATTCCTGAACTGCATGCAGTCAAAGCATGGTTAAGAAAATATTTCCAGATGAAAGATTTAGGAGAAGCAGCCTATGTATTAGGTGTGGAGATCTATAGAGATAGATCTAATAGGCTTCTCGGGCTATGCCAGAGTACTTACATCGATAAGGTCCTGGAGAGATTCCATTTAGAACATTCTAAAAGAGGATATCTTCCAGTCAGACATGGTCTGAATCTTTCAAATAGCCTGTGTCCTCAAACACAGTCTGAGAAAGATGAGATGGACAATACGCCTTATGCTTCGGCTATTGGGTCCATCATGTATGCGATGTTGTGTACTCGCCCAGACGTCGCTTACGGGTTAAGCGTGACCAGTCGGTTCCAAAGTAATCCAGGGAAGGCACACTGGATTGCAGTCAAGAACATTTTGAGATATCTTCGGAGAACCAAAGACATGTTGCAGCCTGGATTCCAGGGAAGGCACACTGGATTCCACAACGGAAGCCGAGTATGTTGCAGCCTCAGAAGCATCAAAGGAGGCAGTCTGGATTTGTAAGTTCATTCAAGAACTTGGTATTGTTCCTTCGAGTGCAGATCCATTGGTTATCTTCTGTGATAACACTGGAGCGATTGCACAAGCAAAGGAACCACGGTCACACCAGAAGTCCAAGCACATACAGAGAAGGTTTCATTTGATCCGTGAGATCATAGATCGAGGAGAGATCAAGATCTGCAAGGTTCATACAGATGACAATCTAGCTGACCCGCTTACAAAGCCTCTGGCGCAGCAGAAGCATGAGAAGCACTGTAATAATATGGGTTTGAGATTTCTCAACCATTAGTTTAAGTGCAAGTGGGAGATTGTTGGGGTATGCCCTTAAGGCTAATGTTTGAGGCCTTGGGTTATTATCAGTATCATGTATAAACTATGTTTTATAAAGGCAATTGTTGTTATTCAGGTTGTTACATTATCTGCTGCTATTATGTATACTTCTGAATAATGTCTCAATAGTGTTCAGCTTGGCTGACATGCAGTATTGTCCTTAGTCGAGATATCTTGGTGAACATGAGACAGCCTTGATATGATAGAGACTAATATGTGTTCTGATCTTATAGGATGCTTCGAGCATACAATAAGATTTAGACACATAGGTGCATTGGATGTACTGGACTGACCCTACTTAGGATATTCAATTGTTTGTCACAATGTGAATAAATCCTTATAAGCAAGCAAGTGGTATATTCCCTCTAACTTGAGATCACTTGTGTTTCTAAATGATGATTGGCATTGTCTTGAGGTAGTTCAATATCATTTGAAAAATAATGCTTAAGGATTATCTTGGATGGTGACCATGAGTCATATTAGGACACTAGTGATAGATATAGGATTGCCTCTCCTAATTGGAGTGTGATGTTCTAAAGGGGCCCCCTGGATGAGATGGTTGTGAAAGTGTATGGCCATACCCAGATGACTATGATCATCTGATCTAACCATTCTCATCATGTTGGAATTATAGGCTTGACACGCTTATCCAACGAGAACATCCAGTGGCAAAGGGAACATGTATACTGAGTGAGTTGGATTCACACTTGTGCTGTGATTTGGGAGTAGTCTTGGAAGACTCTTTCCTTCATATCGGGAGACATTGATGTGTTGCTAGATACCCCTCTCTGATCGTGATAACGTAAGTTATCGTTACCGACAATGAAGGAAACCCTCAGGGTCGCACAATTTGATGATATGGCTTACTTATGTCAGATCGTGTGGACTGGAATTATTCTAGTTCAGTTTAAAGCAATTTAAACTCTGATTGGAAGTGAGATCTAGTCTGATCATGTTTGATTGATTAGGACATATGATCGATAAGCTTCGATCGGGAGAATTGATTCTTGATCATAAAGATCAAGAGGTTCAATAAGATGTGTGGTTGGATCTTGAACCATTTGGTTCAATTAGATCAACACCAGGGCTTGTTTGATTTGGTCCTTGAACCAAATGACATTGAACCGGTTCACTTAGTGTGAACGCATGGTTCAATTTAAGAGGGAGGTTTCGGTTGGTTCACTTAAGGTGAACGCATGTGAGTAATGAAGGGAGTTTCAATTTTGATACTTACCATATTTGGAAGCTGCAACTTTCCTATGGTGAAAATCGGTTTTGAAACCTCTTCTACTCTCATCCTCCTCTCACATCTCTTCTTGATCTTCACGCAAGGAAGAAAAACAAGCCAAGGGGGTGCACATCTTGTCTCCAAGTTTCGATCAAGGACTCCTTAGTGCCTTGCTAGCACAAAAGCACAAGGAAGAAGCCATCAACATCTTGTGTGTGATTCCTTTGGAGAAGAGGCGCCTTTCCCCTTTCTTCTTCCAAGCCGCTACTCAAATCTATGGCCATGGTAATGCTTCAACTTATCCTTGTATGGTTGATTATATCTCAAGTCAAACGATCCATGAAACCTAGATTATCCGCCCATGCAAAATTTTAGAAATGCATGTGACCTAGGTTTATTCTTACAGATATTCCCTTCTCCCTATAAGATCGTCCGACGGGAGGATGAGAGGGAGGATCGAGTGACGAGCGATCGAGCACACCACTGGCGAAACTTAGGGTAGTTTCGAGAGGATATTGTGTGAGGTCGAGAGTTGGGTTGTCACCAGGGGCGATGGCGATAGGGCTTGTAACTGGTGTCTGGGGAGACGACCGGTGAGGGAGGGACAGGGGTTGTCGGTGCTGAGAGGTTTTTTAGCTCATCTGAAGAATAAGATCGAAGCTTTCCTCTGATATCCTTCTCCCCTGTTCCTACACGTCTTAATTCCATCTCGATGATCGTTCATGGTTCCCGGTGAGGCAACTTTCAGCCAGCAACGAGAGGACGAGGGGAGGCAGGCGGCCTTCCCCACATGCATGCTTCTTCTCCGATGAGCTGAGCATAGGCGACACTCGGAGAGGGGAACGAAGCAGGCGGACGAGCTTCGTCGTGGAGAAGACGATGTGGCTGGCTTCGTTCGATTCGAGGAGAACGCTGACGTCAGTAGTAGAGTTTGATTTCGGCAACGCGCGGCAGATTTCTGGGTTGACCGGGTCAAAATCCGAAATCAAAATTAGGGTTTTGATTTGGGGGTAATTTTGCGCACGGAAATTAGGTTTCGGCGTGGTACAAAGGTCCGTCGGAGAACCTTAAGATCGAGTGTCAAAACCAAGGATGCGAGAATCAGGCAGATCACAGTAGTTCCCAGGTGGAGCATCTTCAGAGGATGGTGGAGCAACAGCGCTTGCAGATCATCGCTCTGCAGTAGACTGTGGAGAGTCTGATTGATGTGCCAGAGCAGATGACAAGGATGCAAGAAGAGATGCAGACAGAGATCGTTGTACTGCGGTTGGCCTTAGCACAAGCATCACAATCGACGGCGACGGCAGAGCAGGAGGCTCCGAAGCCGAATGTACGCGTCCCTGAGCCAGTGACGTTTGGGGGGGGGGGGGGGGGCGATCGTCCAGGGAGGTGGAGAATTTTATTTGGGACATGGAGCAACTATTCTCGGCGAGCCATGTTCCAGAAGGAGAACAGGTGCAGGTGTGCATCATGTATCTCACAGCTGACATGAAACTTTGGTGGAGGACCAAAGTTAGTTCGACATCGGGGGGCTTCTAGTTGGTCATGGGAGACCTTATGTGAGGAACTGTGGTGACAGTTTCTTCCCGAAAACTTGGTGGATCAGGCTCGTAGTAAAGTGGATCGGCTGAGGCAGATGGTGGGGTCGATCCAGGAGTATGTCAAGGCATTCTCTGCACTGATGTTGGAGCTATCGGACATGGCGAAGGCAGATAGGAGGTACTTTTTCCTCCAGAATCTTCAACCATGGGTAGAGGCGGAGGTCCAACGACACTCACCAGTTGACTGGAGGGCGGCTGCAGCAGTGGCCGAATCCTTGGTGGAGAATCAAAATTCCAAATCAGCACCATCAAGGAAGTCAAGGTCACCACCAAAGCGTGGCTCCCCGCCGAGAGCTAGAGTTCCAAAAAGGGGTAAACCCTTTCTCCGGGGGGACAGGGGTTCACCGAGACGACAAGAGCCACAGCGGACTGCTGGAAGGGTCTATACAGAACTAAAGCCACAAAGTTATTTATTGTGCAGCGGCCCTCACTAAATGAAGGATTACCCCACCAGACAGAAGATAATGGCAATGGTACTGCAGGAACCAGCAGAGGAGGTTGTAGAAAACAACGAGGAGCCAAGGATCGGTGCGATCTAGGTAGCTCCACACACTGCCATGGAGGTTCCGCAGTGTCGAATTGGGTATATCGCATCGATGGTTGCGAAAGAAACGCCCATAATGGACATCGAGGGTAATGTCTAAATTGGGCGGGGGAGAATTGTCAGGCCCGTGGATCATTGGGTCGGACGAGAGACAAGTGGGCTAGGCTGTGGCCCAAGCCCACGTGGCAAGAGGAGGAGCGAAGCCCATAATCATCCCTAAATCACTCGGTCAACGCAAACTTTCGCTCCTGATTTTGACTCAGCGGCAGCATCCGCGTCATCTCCTTCGCCAAAATTGTCGGACACGGACATCGGCTCTGGCTGGACTGGGCAAAGCAGAGATCTCGGATGGGAGACGTGGACATGGAAACAAGTGGTGGAGGAGGCGGCTTCAGTGAAGGGACTTATGCTCGTCGTCTTCAGAAAACAAGACAGCGACACCTTCGGCGAATCTCTCGGACTCAGGAGCAGAAGGCGGCATCGACGCATGCAGAAGAGGCGGGCAACAAACGGAATTGCGACGACGGACTTCCCAAATTTGGGAGGCAGACGCAGTCTGAGCGAACACGCGTGGGGCGTAGGTGGATATTCCCTTCTCCCTATAAGATCGTCCGATGAGTGGATGAGAGGGAGGATTGAGTGACGAGCGATCGAGCACACCACCGGTGAAACTTAGGGTAGTTTTGAGAGGATTTTGTGTGAGGTCGAGAGTTGGGTTCCGTCACCAGGGGGCGACGGCGACAGGGCTTGTAACTGGTGTCTGGGGAGACGACCAGCGAGGGAGGGATAGGGGTCGTCGGCGGCCATGGGGTCGTTGGCGCTGAGAGGTTTTGTAGCTCATTTGAAGAATAAGATCGATGCTTTCCTCTAATATCTTTCTCTCCTGTTCCTACGCATATGAATTCCATCTCGACGTTCATTCACGGTTCCTAGTGAGGTGGCTTCCAGTCGGCAACAAGAGGACGAGGGGCGGCAGGTGGCCTTCCCCACAGGCACGCTTCTTCTCTGGCGAGCCGAGCATAGGCAACACTCGGCGAGGGGAACGAAGTAGGAGGATGAGCTTCGTTGTGGAGAAGACGACGCGGCTGGCTTCATTCGATTCGAGGAGAATGCTGATGTCAGCAGTAGAGTTTGATTTCGGCAATGCATGGCGGATTTCTGGGTTGACCGGGTCAAAATCCGAAATCAAAATTAGGGTTTTGATTTGGGGGTGATTTTGCACTCAGAAATTAGGGTTTCGGCGCGGTATGAAGGTTCGCCGGAGAACCTTAAGATCAAGGCGTGACACCTATCTAGAGGAGATAGGAGGAAAAATACTAACTCTTGTATAAGGATGTGTATGTAGGTTGTAGGTGCAGTAGGCCTCGACGCATTGGACGCATTACGCATAGTGTATCCTTGGGTTAGGCTCGAGGGTTTGTAGAGCACATCGTGGCACCATGCATAGGTGGTGTATTGGGCAAAACCCAAGGTAGGGGAATTGTGGGTATGGGAAAGCCTCAAACCTAAGACCTAGTGGAGTATGAAAGACCTATATGTTCATGGGGACCGACCTAGCATACGAGTAATGCTGAAGTCTAGGGGAGGCACAAGCTTGGTAAAGCTCCTCCATCTTCACTATTTGGCACACCATGGAGTCAAGTAGTGGGCGGTTACAAGACTTGGCTGAAAATAGCAATAAAAGAGGGAGTTTTGGCCAAAGAAGATTGTGCAAGTTTCACACGACTTCATCTTCTTCCTTGATAGAGGTGTGATCTTGAGGATTCTCTTCTTCATCTCCTTCCTTCTCCGGTGAGAGCACATCATCGGTGGATGCTTGTGAGGAACAAGTTGTGGAGGTTCGGCTAGAGGGTAGCCAAAGGTTGAAGAAGACTAGCATCAGCTTGGTGACTGGTGAGGGATCAAGCTTACTTCTGGCAATCTATATTTTCTTAAGTGAGTTGTGAATTCATTTCTGAATTCATAGGTACATCTCTATTATATTATAGATACTTGTATTACTCGGATGCTAGAAGTGGCGTGTGGCCACTAGAGGTTTTCTATTATCACTTATTTGTTTAGTAGTTGATAGCCTTCCTTTATGTGTAATTCTTCGTCATGGTTTCTTGTGTTCTTTGTGTTTGGTGCATGCAATGTATGAGTATGGCCAAATGTGATGAGTCTTGTGTTTGCTACAGTGTATGATGCATATGTCTAGTGGATCATTGTTTTAGGCTTTGCACATATGTCTAGTGCGCCTAGAACTATTTAGGTGTTTTGTATGTGTATACCTCGCATAAGTATAGTGTGAGGGTTGTTTTGCTCAGGGTGCATACCTTAAGTGTATAAAGAGGTTGGGGGCGCACGCTAAACTCAATTTGCCACTCAAGTGACATAGCAACGCATAAGTGACAAGTGGTTTCCACATACCCAGGTGAAAGGGGACAGGGAAAACTCTTGTCCACGGCAAGTGGAGCATCGCATACAACTTAGACAATGGGGGCGCAACATCAAATCAAAGGGCATAGAGGTGACAGTGACTTTAGTCAGGGCACGAGCATAGTGAGTGGGGAGTTAAGTAAAAGTAAGAACAAGTTCCACAGTGCACAGTAGTGTGTTGAGGCGCTGGTGAGTTGAGAGACTCACGCCATCACATTACAAGATTTCCTATTGTGAAAAGTTTGGTGTGACAACAGGAGAGGCAACAAGGGAGGCGGGTGCCTGTGGACAAGCATGGATGGTGGGCGAGTGTGGAGGGCGACGGCCGACGAGCGTACTGCGGCTGGAGGGCAACAGTGTGGGTAAGCTGCGGTTGGAGGGAAACGGATGGGCGAGGCGTGCAGCGGCTGGATGGAAACGACAGCTAGAGTTGAAAGGTTGGAGGCCAACGGATGGCGGCTGGAGGGCAACAGATGACGGAAGAAGGGCAATAAGCGTGATGCAGCGAAAGCGAAGCTTGTTCCGTTGAGTTTTCTGCCCAAATTAGGCGGAAAACAAATCGAGGGAAAAAAGACATTTTGATCCATACATTTTTCTTTTACCTTCAATTTTCCCTTCAAAGAAACGAAAAAGGTTTTCTTTTTTTTTTTCTTTCACATTTATCTCTAAAGAAACAGGCTGTTTAGTTTTAGGAACTGATTTGAGTTTTACAAGTTAAAACTCTAATTGAATTGAGTCTAAAGCTAAGTACCGAACACCTAATTAAAAAAAAGAAAAAAACTATAATTTACCAAAAATCCTTAATCAAATAAGACTAAAAGTGATTATTATATAAATGTATAAGATTATTTTAATTTATAAAATAGTTTAAAATTACAAAAAAGGAAACTTCAAAATGCTTATCTTGATTGAAAACAAGCTCTCTTAGCTACATCAAGCGAAAAAAAAAAGGTGACCCAACCTGGGCTATCGTAGGCAGGTTTACTCTTGATTAAAGCACTGCTGTAGTGACTTGGGCTTTAAGATTCATATTTGAAATCCAACAGCTTGCAAGTGACACTGTCTAAAATTCCTAACCAAGATCAATGCACATGAATTTTGTTAAATCAACCTTTTACCGCACGCCTTCTCAAGATTTGTAATTTTTTGTTTCGTCTAAAAGTATTAGAAATCATATGCAAGAGAAATTTTAGATGAAAAATTCAATCATTGATTTCTTTAGTGTTCTTCATTCTCATTTAAATACGTGAATGGTTTACTGATATAAGTGTTGCATAGTTATTTGTTTTAAATTGTTTATTATTGTCCCATATATTATTTATGTATTATACATATAGTTTACTGATATAAGTGGTGCGGCGTTAGAACTCGGAGGAGAATGCAAACGATTATTCGCTAGAAAGGTTAAGTAGCAAATAAGATAGATATAATGTATGAGTAATTGTAATGATATTGTACCAACTTTCTACCATACTCTACATGGATTATATATCATATAATACGTCTAAATAAAATAATAAACATATGATCCAAAACATAGATAAAACCAAAAGCTCATAGTCACAATGGTCCAACAATACACACTTAAAAGAGTGGTCTTGTTGCTAGCTCCCCAAACAGTGAAACGACTATCCGTCGATAACCCACTAGTATAGTGTCCTACATCGATTCATACTGCTATGCTCGAGACAACTCATCAATATGATGCATACCTGATGCCCATAGTCTAATAGCTCACACCATGATTACAAGCCATGACCTGACTAGTTACCCCTATTCTAACTAGTCCACAACAAGTAATAAATACACAAGCTAGAAAAAATTATGATGAATCTAAATAACTCTTAATAAACAATGCAACAAGTTACATTAAATCATGCATGTGTAACCAATAGATAATATCATGTCTTAATGAAATTATAAAAGGTTGAAAGTAAACAACCAAAAAAATGATAGGATAAGATGCCACTATCCTACGTATGCAATTGGCATCATATCAAAGGATAGGGCAAGATCCCTACCTGATAGTAGTAGTGTGTATGACTACAGTCCAAATGAATCATGTGTGTTCAAATCTCCCGCCCCTAATAACCATAATTATCTTATGTAAAATAGTATATCCAAATATCCTAATTATCTTCTATTATCATTGTTTCAATGTTATTTCATCATTACTATTAATATTTGCTAGAATATTTGTCGAGACTCCAACTAACAATGGTACATTCCCATATTGAAGCAAGTATACAACTTGTATATATTTAATTATGTGAAAAATATTGATACTAACCTAAGTAGCTCTCAAGGTTGTTGTCCAATATACGTATCCATGTTTCCATAAATTTAGTTAATGCAGAGCATTATGCCCCTTCTACCCATAGTAGCATAGTTGAAAAGATATCCCCTATAAGATATTAATGCTCTTATTATATAATTGGAACAAATCTCATCTTAATTACTCATATTATTCTTTATAATTTATCACATACTCAAATACAATCTTTATGCTCGATCAATTATAGATAATATTTGATTGTAGTAAAGTATATAACTACTGAAATTCATAGTAACATTAAGTGTAAGGATCACATAAACTATTATCATAATAAAAATACTGATGAAAGTTAATATAATAATTCATGTACATTCTCGTGATAAATTTATCTAATATTTTATACTCTACATATAATCATGTACGGATATGAAAACTATATCATGATAACTTCTTATTATCATTCATTACATACACTAGTCTTAATATATTAATATTGTCATAATCCATAATAATATTTGAATAATCATATGTATTACATAGATATCAAGTAAATATCATTACAATAATGTATTTTCTTAAATTATAAATATAAACATAATAAAAGGAAGAAGTGGTTAGGGGTGAGCATAATTTGGTTTTTACCAAATTTACCGATCGGTAAATCGGTTCGGTAATTTTGGTTTCGGTTTTCGGTTCGGTATTTATTTTTATGTAATTCGGCTTTCAGTTTTCGGTTCGGTAAATAAAATTTCGGTTCGGTAATTTACCGATTTACCGATATATATATTAATATATAAAAAATAAATTTTTATTTATTAATCTTTAATTTTTTTAACGATAATTTACTGATTTATCGATCGGTTTTTTACCAATCGGTAATATTTTAATTAGGTAATATTTTAATAAACTTTTTTAATAGATTAATTATATGATATTTTAATATTTTTTAATCGGTAAATCAGAAAATCGATAATTTACCGATTTACCGATCGATAATTCGGTAATTTACCGATCGATAAATACCAAGTTCGGTATCAATTTCGATAATAAATTTTTTGATTTCGGTAAATCAATTTTTGGTAATTCGATTTTTGATTTTTTAATTTTTTAATTTTTCAATTTTTTGATTTTTACCGAATACACCTCAGCCTTAGAAGTGGTTACTGGTTCGACCGACTATCTCACTTTATCTTGCCACGTGGCAATATCCGAGTGTGTTTCGATCGCATCAATTGGCCGGCGTCCTCCATTCCACACGCCCGCATCCCCTCCGTTTGGTCACTTGTCCCGTTTCTCTCTGTCTCTCATTCCAATGGCGTCTTCTTCTTCATCCTCGTCCCTCTCCTCCCCGCTCTCCTCACTCCAAACTTCTTCCCGATCCAAGATCAAGGCTCCCCCTGATCTGCGCCTAGGCTTTCGCCGCATCAGCTTCTTCCCCAATTCAAAAACCCTAGTTCCGATCCCGCCCCGAAGCAACACATCTCGCCCTAATCACATCCGTGCCGTGCAGACCGATAGCAAGCCCGGCATGTCCCCGAAGGAAGGTAACGGTGCCACTGCCAAGGATGACGGCGACGTGATCGAGCGGTTCCTCAAGCGGGACTACTCCCAGTGGGGGTTCGTTTCCGACATCGAGTCCGTTTCCATCCGCAAGGGCCTTGATGAGGAAACCGTCCGCATCATTTCCGCCAAGAAAGAGGAGCCTGATTGGATGCTCCAATATCGCCTCCGCGCTTTCCGTCGCTTCCAGACTATGCGGGAGCCCCAGTGGTCTGACAATCGCTACCCGCCCATTGATTTCCAGTCGATCTGCTACTACTCTGAGCCCAAGCGCAAGCCCAAGCTCGGAAGCCTTGATGAGGTCGATCCCAAGGTCCTCGAAACCTTTGACCGCCTCGGCATCCCCCTCAACGAGCAGAAGCGCCTCGCTAACGTTGCCGTCGATGCCGTCATAGACTCCACGTCCATCGCCACCACCCATCGTGACGTCCTGGCAAAGGCGGGCGTCATCTTTTGCTCCATCTCTGAGGCAATCAGGGAGTATCCGGACCTTGTTCGCCGGTATATTGGGGAGGTTGTGCCTCCTGGTGATAACTACTATGCAGCCCTCAACTCTGCTGTCTTCAGCGACGGTTCCTTCTGCTACATCCCCAAGGACACCGTATGCCCTATGGAGATTTCAACCTACTTCCGGATTAACGATAAGGAAACTGGACAGTTTGAGAGGACACTCATTATTGCTGATGAACGGAGCTACGTGAGCTACCTCGAAGGTTGCACGGCTCCATCCTACGACAAGAACCAGCTCCACGCTGCGGTGGTCGAGTTATACTGTCACGAGGGAGCTGAGATTAAGTACTCCACGGTGCAGAACTGGTATGCCGGGGATGAGAATGGCAATGGTGGGATATACAATTTCGTCACGAAGAGGGGGCTTTGTCATGGCAAAGGATCAAAAATTTCATGGACCCAGGTGGAGACTGGGTCTGCAATAACATGGAAATACCCGAGTGTAATTCTGAGAGGGGATGACTCAGTCGGTGAGTTTTACTCGGTAGCGGTAACAAAAGATTATCAGCAAGCAGATACTGGAACAAAGATGATTCATCAAGGGAAAAATACAAGGAGCCGGATAGTTTCCAAGGGCATTTCTGCCGGAAACTCAAGGAATTGTTACCGAGGGCTTGTCAAGATCCAGCCTGGTGCAGATGATGCTCGTAACTTTTCACAATGTGATTCTATGCTTATTGGTGACACAGCCGGTGCAAACACCTACCCCTACATCGAGGTAAGTTGCTCATTTGTAGATCCCAAATTTTTTATGTCTACTTTGGCATTGTTATGACCAGTGGTTTCTCTCCCCTACTTAAAAGAGACTCTATGCTGGTTTCCTATTTGATCCGAAATGCCAAAAGTTTTAGGTTGTTTTGAGGACAGTAGTTGCTAATTTCTTTGTTTGATTATATGAGGTGAATATCCACGTAGCTTTGTATGCAAAGGATTATATATAAGGCTCTATATAGTTTATGGTAAATGCAATGTAGGTGCATTGCGCATGTGCAATTGTGCCTACTGTCCACCTGCTTAGTAGTGCGTAGTGAGTGTACTTGCAAGTGGAAGTTCATGAAGCAGGCATGTTTTTCAAATATTTTTGACAAAAATGGATCGCTAAAGGTGGTCAGTTCAAATACATTTTTTTGGTGTACATAGAAGTTATGCCTAGTAATAAAAAGGGAAATTGGAGTCTGATTAATATTTAAATGACGCTACATATTAAGGTTTTGAGGAAAAAGGTAGAGGGTTGACTGACAATTAAGGATCTGTTTACTGTGAGGGAGTAACTGAATAAGAGGGAAAGAAACTGAAAAGGAGGGTAAGGGAGGAAAAATTAAAATTTTCTTGTTTACTGTGAAAGGGAGTTCAGTGAGAATGAAAACTAAGGGGAGAAATTAAAGAATCGTTCTGCAGATTTTGTGCTTCCTAGTTTTTCATGAAAACCAATAGAAGCAGAGAAATTGCCATATGTTACCCTGTCAGACTAGCAAATGACACCGTTTATGAAGTTTTCAACTGTATAAATGATTAAGTAATGGGATACAAGTAGTTTTATGATTCAACACATGGTGGTCTATCTCAGCCGTGCCCTTATATTCCTTTGTTGAAGCATACAAATGCAGAAGCAAATTTTCACTTAAATCCTCCGCTTCTATTTTTTTCCTCATATACATCTTTTTTCATTTCTCAGTTTCCTCATTTGGTAAACATAGCCTAATACCTTGTTTAAAAGAAATCACATCTCATGGACAGGTTTTTTGGTTTGTTCTCTATATAGGTTTTTATGTTCCCACATGAAGATATCCTCAAAATCTAGCCAACTTTGGGGGAGGAGGAGGAGGAGGGGGGAGGTGGGGTGGTTGTGGATGATTATTTATCATTAACTTAAGCTTAATCATTTATTTGTTGACACATATAATGTATGGTTAAGATATCGCGCTGGAGTAGGTATGCAATGGTTAATTTCTCTCATTGTAGTTGGTATCCAGTGGTTAAGTTCTCTCATAGGATTAGTTTGACATATTAGTATTTGAGTGGACCAAATCCTAAGATTGGTGTCTAATTTCGATAGAATTTGAGGTGTTGCTATTGGAATCTCATGTCCCCATAAATAACAAATGTATATTGTTGATTAGACTAATTATGATAGAAACCTCAATCGTCATCGGCGAAAATCGTGCAACACACGCCCTAAGAAGCAAATACAAAGCACTCTACCTCTAATCCTCAACCCTAGAATTCTATAAATACTACTTTATGACTATGCGGATCGTGTATGACATACTAACATAGATCCACTTATTAATAATTCAATGTGGGCCCGTAACATTGCCTCCCTCTCTAATTACAGCCTTGAGGACAAGGCTCTTTTACAATTCAGAAATTAAGTTTATTTAATTAAATTTCATCTTGTGTCTTCCCCTTCCGCGTCTTCATCCTCTGACAGTAGCATTAAGCGAAATTGCTTATTTTCATATCGGTGCATCGGGTGATAACGTTGATCACAACGGAAGCATAACCCTTTTTCTCTTTTGTTGATAATTTTGGTGGGATATAGCTCGACTCTTTGTGCGGTCATAAGTGCTTGATGATATTCGTTGAATTCCCATCTCTTTGAAGCTATTGTGAGAGGTGTCACCTCTTTTTCCCTCTACCTGAGTTATCATATTGGAACTAATATTAGAACTTCCAATTGAGTATTATGGTTTGAGATGGTTCCTAGAGGTGAATCAGGTAATGCTAGGTGAGTAGGAAGGCTTCCTCCTTAAGAGTAATTTCCAGAATTAGAATGACTTTTGCTCGCCACTTCTTCAATACCGTTTGTCATCTCAAATTAGTCTCTCTTGTTATCTCCTTCTCAATTATGCGAGCAAAGTGTCATGGCTCGCATTACGTTGGTACGTTGGTGGGTAAGAAAGCTCGCACTCTCTCTAATATTAGAATTTAAGTTTTTCAAAAAGTATCTCATATATTGTTGTTCCAGAAGATTTTGTGTTTGTGAGACTATCTATCTCCTTAGAAGCTGTAACATGATCTGTCACTGTCAAGTCCCCTTGCTAAGGGGTCGCTAATCGCTTGTATGCCGACGTGGCAGGGAAATCATTGTAGCGTTGTATCATTTTTTCCTTCAATATTTCTGAGGTAAGATTAGGAATTCTTTTCTTCATCTATTGGAACTAGTGACCTACTTGGTTTTCCATGCTCACAAATGCCATTGGGACCTTATATCCATCAATTGTCCCCTGAATATCAAAATATTGCTCTGCCCACTCAATCCATCCTACTGGATCAATGCTATGAAATCCTAATAGTTTCATGTGCTTGTGAATCCACTATTTGTCCTCCCCTGCAATCATCTCCCTAACTGAATCTTCCTATGCACACACTTCACCGTCTGTCTTCGTCATTGATTTCTATTCTATTAGGTTTCATGCTTGACTCTGGTGGGGACCAATGCTCACATGCTGGTGGTGATTGGTACGGTTCCTTACCTTGGTGGTGGTTAGTGTCTATTAGAAGCTCTCTTTGTTCGCCCCTCCTCTCTTTCACTAGCTTTGTAAATAAGTTCCTCATCTTGTCCACCACTCTAAGGTGATGTTCCATCTTAGCCTGGTGTCGAGTAATTTCAGCTATCTCCTCCCGATGTTGACGTCGTTCTTCTACCGCTGCCAAGCCTTCCATCCTCTTTTCCTCTCCCACAAATTGGAGTTTTGCCTGCACTACTACAATAGAACTCTGCACTTCTACCACCGTCTTCTTAGAGCCTCTAGCAGTGTCTCACTTCTCGTTATCTTTCTTTAGTTTTTTTTAACTCACTATATCAATTGTCGCAATAGTACCGCTACTACAGTAACACACTACAGTACCTACCGTTACAGTATCGTTGCTGAACCCTAGCACCGCTACAGTACTTTGCAAACGCATTCGCAAGCTGTGCTATAGTACTCATTGTGCTACAACAGCTTGCCGCACGCATTGGAAGCTTGCCGAGAAGAGGACTTCGATGCGTGTTGAAATTCTTGTGCTCAGGGTTTTCTTCAATGACTAGCTAATGACAATAGATCCGCTGCTTAGATCTACTATCGACAATGGAATTTCTTTCGCCTTTATCCATCGCCGGAGAATCGGTTCCCCGGTGATCGATCCTGCAGGTCGAGCCAATTGAAAGAACCTCAGCCATCACTGGTAAGAATCGTGCAATGTATGCCCTAAGAAGCAAATACAAAATTCTCTACCTCTAACCCTCAACCCTAAACTCCTATAAATACTACTTTACGACTATGCGGATTTGGTATGACATACTAACCTGGATCTGCTTAGTAATAACTCAATGTGGGCCCGTAACAAATTACTTGATGAACTCTAGGCTACAAAGATGTAAAATCTTCGACAAAATCTTAGTCGAAGATTGTAGCACCTCAACTGTGTTTCCAAATTGCAAGTTGGTTGATTGTTTGTGTTAGTTTGTAGGCCTAGCCTGTTTGTTGCTGTTGGCTCGGGTTGAAGCATTTTGGAACGCAATCTTGTATTAATTGATAATAGATGCAGGAGCAATATTATTAATAGTGGATCGTGAAAAATACCAAAAAAACTAAAAATCCGCAATATGATAGCAGATTGTGTTGCAGGCAAATAGCGGAAGTCACATGGCGTTTGAAATATATATTTTATACATAAAAAATTTAAGTATAACGTTTGAAATATATGTTATATACCTAATAAATTAAGCTATATAAAAATAAAATAAATTATATAAAGAAAGATAATATAGTACTAACTCAATTCAAGTCATAATTTTAATTTCTCAAATTTAAAAACATAATAATGTGGTCTTTGCCCAAAAACCGCTATGGAAAAATGCTATAGTGCCACTATTGTGGCTATTTAACAACACTGTGCATGAGAAAAAGAGGATCTTTATCTTAATAAGTCATTCAAACTCTACCTTTATCATAACATTCAAAGCTATTGTGGCTATTTAACAATATTGTGCAGGAGAAAAAGAGGATCTTATCTTAATAGGTCATTCAAACTCTACCTTTATCATAACATTCAAAGCCTTATATAAGCTTTAGAGGCTTTAGACAACTAATAAAGCCTAACTACCAACAAGATACATTATCATCTTCTCATCAACCTACACACTAACACCAGCAAGAATCCCACACATACTCACTAATATCATTAATTTAAACTTACTACATCTTCTCTTCTACTATGACTATGGTGACTTGCATTAGAATAGTAACTAAATTGACTATGGTGGAAGGTGCCATTCTCGTAGTGGACATACTTGGTGGTACTAGGTTTATTTTTAACTGGAACTTTTGGATTTGTCATCGGTAGTGAACACAGGAGATTTGGGCAACACCGTTGGTTTGTGGTTGCAAGAAGTGACATTGATTTTCTTGGTTGTCTAATGTGAGCGAATAACTGAATAAGAGGGAAAGCAACTGTAAAGGAGGGAAATGAAGCGAAAAATTAAAAATTTCTTGTTTATTGGGAAAGGGAGTTCAGGGGAATGAAAAATAAGGAGAGAAATTGTAAAATCATTTGACAGATTTTGCGTTTCGTATTTTCTCATGAAAACCAAGGGAAACATAGATATTGCCATACTTACCCCTGTCAGTCTAGCAAACGACACCGAATATGAAGGTTTCAACTGTGTTAAGTGACTAAGTGATGGGATACAAGTCATCTTATGATTCAACACATGGTGGCTTATCTCAGCCCCGTCTTTTATATTCCTTTGTTGAAGCAAACAGATGTATAAGCAAATTTTCACTTAAACCCTCTGCTTCTAATTTTTGCCTCATATACATCTTCTTTTCTCAGTTTCATCAGTTGGTAAACATAGCCTAATCCTTAGTTTAAAATAAATCACATGTTATGGACAATCTTTTTGGTTTATTGTTGATATAGGTTTTTATGTTCCCACGTGAAAATTTCCTGTATATCTGGCCAACTTTGGAGAAGGGAGGAATTGTTATATAATTGACAAGCGTAGACGATTCTTTATCATTAACTTAAGCTTAATCATTTATTTGTTGAGGCATAAATGTATGGTTGAGATCTCTCGTTGGATTTGGTATTGCAATGGTTAAGTTCTCTCATTGTAGTTGGTATGTAATGGTTAAGTTCTCTAATCGGATTAGGTTGACATATTAGTCTAAGAATGGACCAAATCCTAAGATCGGTGAGTAATTTCAACAGAATTAGGATTGCTTTGCTAGTGGAATCTCATGTGCCTATAAATCACAGATGCGCATTGTCGATTAGACTAACTACTTGATAAACTCTAGGCTACGAAGATGATGTAAAATCTTAATAGTAGGTTGGAACACCTCAATTTTATTTCCAAATTGCAAGTGGGTACATTGTTTGTGTTGGTTTGTAGGCCTAGCCTGCATGTTGCTATTGGCTCAGATTGAAGCATTATTGGGACGCAGTCTCGAGCACATTAAATTAATGGGTAATTGATGCAGAAGAGAAAGGATCATATCTTAATAGGTCATTTAAACTCTACCTTTATCATGACATTCAAAGCCTTATATAGGCTTTAGACAATTAATAAAGCCTAAATACCAACAAGACATACTACCATTATCTCATCAACCTACATATTAACACATACAAGGATACCACATGTACTGATGTACCCACTAATATCATTCATATAAACTTAGTACATCATTCTCTTCTAGTAGAAAATAACTTTGACAATGGTGACTTGCATTAGAATAATAACTAAATTGATTTGGTAGTGCTAGGTTCATTTTTAACTAGAACTTCTGGATTTGTCTTCGGTGGTGAACACAGAGATTTGGACCTTTGGTTTGTGGTGGCAAGAAGTGACATATTGATTTTCTTGGCTCTCGAATGGTTGATGCAAGAGATGTATAGGCATAATCTGAGAATGGGAGTGTGCATAAAGAGGGTTGTTGTGGAGATAGTCATGAGTGGTTCTTTAGGAGTTCAGGAGTCGAGCGAAGATGGGTCATGGTGGCACTGGAGGGTAGTGTGAGTTTAATGTTAGAAACTGGACGTAAGTTGCAGCTAACACACTGGAAGGAGCGGGAGAAGGTAGAAGAGGAAGATAAGGGAATAGAAGTAGAAAAGGAATTTATCTCTATTACCAAATTGATCTAGGAGAGAAATAGAAGGAAACTTAATTTCAATGTATCATTCAAATTCTACCATTTGCAGTACATTCCAAGCCTCTTTATATGCTGTAAACTACCGATAGTACACTACCACTACATTAACCTACCCACAAACACCATGCAACTAATACTTACACTAATATCACCACCCATTGGCAAAACTATATATACCACCAATGCCATTAATATAGACAAACTCGCCGGTACACCAAATCAGTAAATCTCCGGTTAGGGATTCATGTCATATTCCTGTCTCTATTTTTATTAATATTGTCCTTCCTTGGTAGCTTTAATTGCTACTAGAACATGGGAGTGCTGGTTAAGTAGTGATTCTATTTATAACTAGGGGTGTTGTTTTTCTGAACTGCCCTACTCCTGTTCTTTTCTATGGGATTGTTAACAATACCCTTTTTTTGGGATAATGTTGATATCTTCCAGAATCCATTGTCACCCACTAGTTGCAGTAGTTATTTTGATATATGAGATGGTTACTTTTTTGTTTGGTTGCCGAGGTTTGCTTGCTATTATTACATCAAGGTCACACTGTATGCTTGCTTGAACGAAGCTGTGGTCTTTTGTGCATCAAGGTCACACTGTATGTCTGTATGCATGCTTGAATGGAAGCTGTGGTCTTTTGTGCAACAAATTTGGATAAATATTGATTCATATATGGTTATTCATTATAGTTTCAGGTTATATACTTAATAGTTGCTAGTGGTATTTTAGATTAATTTGGAGTCATTTGATATTGTTGATGGTGTGACCAAACTTCATCATGTCAATGTATACATACACAATTCGACAACAGTTTGATTTTTCTGTGTGATAACCTTCATATGCACTGACAAACAATACGCTATTTACGCTTGCAAATTAAATCAATTGCTTCTTTAAACTGATAGTTGATGTGCGTCAACCAGGTAAAGAACCCTACAGCACGTGTGGAGCATGAAGCCAGCACTTCCAAGATAGGTGAAGATCAACTCTTCTATTTTGAGCAGAGGGGGATTGATCATGAAAAGGCTGTTGCTGCCATGATTGGTGGATTTTGCAGGGATGTGTTCGATAAGCTCCCGTTGGAGTTTGCTTCTGAAGTAAATGCACTGATGAATATGAAATTAGAGGGCTCTGTTGGGTAAGCGTCCTCTTACTGGGAAGAACGACCAAGATGTTTGCAAAACTCTGTAATTTGTATAGCTTAAAAGCGCAATACCAGTAAATTGGGATCGAAATGCAAATCGTTTACCTCTATTACTTGTAGACGAGAGTTTGAGATGTTGAATTTACTTAAAGGTAACACATGTTCATGGAAGAATAAATTCTAGATGGTTTTGGCGAATGAGTACCTTACCTAGGGGTTTGATAATTCTGTGATTCCATTTAGGCACAACCTGTATGCTGTAGCTTATTGTATTCAAATTTGATGTCGTAGCATCCGCGATAGAAAGATAGGGTGTTTTGCCATATCATTGTGGCGAGAACGCTTTAACCATATTTAGAGGCACACTATATGGTGATAACAAATGAATCACTCGCCAGGTGTCACGCCCCGGTCGGATCGGTCTAGAATTAGCGCTTATCCGCTTCCTAGAGCCGTCCGGCGGAATACCAGAACGTAACTCGCCCTAGGGTTACCGATCCAAAATCGAAACCCTAATCTCCCCGAATTATTTTTAACCCCAAAATACAATTCGCACGGAGAAAACCCTAACCCTAATTTATGAAAATCGAACCTCAAATCAAAATATACCTCAGTTGACCGAAGTCAAAATTCACCGTCGAATTAATCCCCTTGCTGACGCTGACGTCAGGATGACGTCGGCGGCCGATTTCGTTCGTCGAAATCGAAATTCACCCGCTGACGCAAGCGTTCGTCACCCAAATTCGAAATCGATTTCGCGATTTCGTTCCGTTCGGATTTTGACCCGGTCAAAATCCGCGTTGCCTCGAAGCGAACGCCCAGCGCGTTCGTCGTCTTCAAGCTCGCGACGCACGACGCCGCCGCGTCGTCGCTTCTGCCGAGCGCCGCCGCACTCTGGGTTCCGTTGGAACAAAGGGGAAGGCCGCCGCCTCCCGTCGTTGTGGAACAGGGGAAGGAGGTAGAAAGTAATGCTTCATTTATTCCTTGACGAAACTTACAACCTCTCCTCGACGCCCGCCGGCGCCCCCATCCCACCCTCGCCGCCAGCGCACTCGCCGACGGTTACAATCGCTCTGTTTCCCTCTTCCGCTCGTCGGCACCTCTGCGCCGACCTTCGCCCCCTGGTGGCATCAGAGCCCTGCTCTGGTAGGACGACGGCGCCTCGCCGTCGCCGGTGGAGTCGACTCTCCTTTGTGGTGTGGTGACGCCTCCGCGCACACCGATTGCTGCCGCCTCGACGCTTCCTTTATAGGGAAGCTTCGCTTCATCCGCCTGCGTCGAGAAACCTGCGCCCGAGTCTTCCGCCGAAGACTCCGTCCTCAGCGGCCGCCAGCCGCGTCCGCCTTTCTCGTCGAGCCAGCGTCCGCGTCTTTCGCGTGAGGATTCCGTCCGTGCCGCTGGAACCGCTCGACGCTTCCAACCGCGTCCGCCATCGTCCGCTGCCAGCGCCCCTTTCAACGCGCGACGAGGTCGTCGCTTCCATTGGCTCCGAGCGGCGCGGAGAAGACGCCGTCGTGGCGCACGCGAGCTCCGCGCAACATCGTTTGGGAGAGCAACGCTCTCCGTGGAATGGGCCGCTGCCCATTCATGCGTCCGTTGGGCTTGGGCTTGGGTTGGGCCGAACCGCTGAACCGGGCCCTAACACCAGGTATGTAGGGCAGTGTATGGAGATTACTTAAGTGGGCTGTCAATTTAGGTGAATATGATATTAAGTACGTGCTGAAGATAGCAATAAAAGCAAAGGGCTTTGCTGATCTCATAGTAGAGATGACATGGCAATTTTCATCAACAGTTGAGGTTGACTACAATATCGGGCCAAAGTTGAAGACAATAGTTGAAGGTTGATAGATGGCCAACAAGCGATCGGGAGTAGGTCCAATGCTTACGGACCTAGACGAGAATTAATAGAGTTTGCTCTAATGCTAGATTTCTTAATAACCAATTACAAAGTTGAATGCCCGACCGTGTACCTCACGAGAACACCCAAGTTGATTAGCTAACTTAGGGCTAGGGCTAGTTTGGTTGCAAGCTGGTTGATCCCAAATGTGCCCTTCGATGGCATGCTCGACTGTTAGTTAAGATTTAGGATGAGTCACCATTAAAATCTTTTAAAATCCTAATATTGGAAAAAAAAAGTTACAGTGATACAAAGGAATCTTAAAATTATAAATTTTAAATGATTATTAATAAAATTTTTATATTGGTAATATTTAGTAGTGAAACCTAATATTTTTAATATATATTTTAATTATTATTAAATAATTAATAGTATAATTCATAATATTTTTTAATAAATATTTTAATTATAATTAACTAAAAATTTAGTCATATAAATTTTAACTTATTAATATTTTTAATAAAAAAATATTTATTATTAATAGAGAATTTAGGTAAATTATAATAACCTACCCAAAAGTTGTGCATCTAAAACCCTCTAAACTTTTTCAGTCAATATCTTTTCGACTAGTACTTCTTCAGCCAACAAAAGTTAGAAACAGAAGCTGGGCCAAACACAACCATAATACTACTTAGTAAAGACCCATTGATACTTAAAGCATGGGCTAAAAGGCCAAATCCACTAGAGACTAAGTGCACTCTAATCAAGTTTATAAATAAGGATTCATACTAGCCTCGGCAAAAAAAGAAAAAAAGATTCATACTACCTTACCTCCACTATTTAGGGGGGCAAAAGAGGAAAAAAAAGTAAATTGTGAGAGAATCTACCAATTGAGTATTGGTGGCATGACTTTTTCAATGTTTCTCTAGCTAACATTTGGATGAGTATGTTTACCACTATGATATATCAATATCAATATCAATATTTTGCAATGAAGCTAAAGGGCACTATTGTACCTTACTCCTATTTATGTTAGTTATCCTTCTTAGAATGGGGATTGGACTTGCTAGGGTCATGCTCATGATGGGAGAAAGTTTATCGTTATGGGCATGGAATACTTCACCAAATGGGCACAAGTGGAGACACTAAATAGCATTGAGAGTGACTAGGTGATTGGTCATGGAATACTTCATCAAATGTGCAAAAGTGGAGGAACTAAATAACATCAAATCTATTTAGGTGGTTGGTTTCTTCTAAAAAAAAATCATGTCTTAGTTTAACTTATGCAAATGATTATAATCAACACTATAATGAATTTCACTTAGTGACTTTTATTTGGAGACCAATGAGTTGGTCAAAGTAAGAACAAACAGATCTAGCTAGATAAACTCCTAACAGTTATCTTACCAAGTGACAATATGAACAACAACCTAGAGTCTCCAACTAGTATATGTTTTAGAGGTCATGCTACTATTTCAGGTAATGCTTCATACACACACACATAAAGCTTCAATCTCTTAAATGGACATAACTAAGCTAGACATCATTGAGAAAGTCTAAGAAAGTAGCTAGTTAAAGATGGAAAGATATTAGAAGTTTGTTGCTAATTATGAACACTAAGGGTAAAGTCTTGACTAATCAATTTGAAAGATCTCATACTTGGGCAATTAGCCATCTCCGACCCACTTAATTGGGGAAACTCGCTCCAACATAAGAACCTTACCTCATCATCAAAGTGATAAGGCCAATCCATCAACTATAAGCAATGGATTGTTAGATATTTTGGGAGTGCAAAGTATTAGCAAATTAAAGTGGTATTATCTTCAATAACTTAACTCTAGTATTCAACTTTAGAGTTGTAGCCAATGTACCATAATTTGCTGATAAGATATATGCATGAGTTTTGGTACGTTTACTGGAATGTTTTTAATGATGAAAGACAAACACTCATGCAAGCACATGGGATTGAACCCCTCGGGATAGTAACTTGATCAATTAGAAACTTAGGACCCAAACACTTACGCGAGTTCCATGGGAGTTAAGTCTCTTAGGATCAAGATCAAGATCTAAATACTTAGGCAAGAACTATAAGGTTAAATATTTTGGTTTAGTCGAAAAAGTGAGAATTATGATATATAAGACTTAGTGAGCTTATTATTATTAACTTCAACATAAATATTTTAATTAAGCTACGTTGTCCTTTGGCTCATCAAGTTAATATATTAGATTATACATTAAATAGATTATAATAAGTTTACCCTAGAAATTAGAACAAAATAAAATTCAACAAGGACATAGTCCACTCATGATGTTGAGCATGATCATGTTTCATTAAGAGGAGTACAAGCTCAACCTATGGAATGAAGCATGAAAATAGTGCAACTTGGCATGCAATCTATTGAAGTTGCCAAAGTGCATAGTATGTGACATGGTTATCCTGTGTCTCCACCCATAACCCGTGTCTTTATCATAACTAAATCTATTTATAACATGATACATAGTTAGCTTGTTTTCTCATCCACAGCTGTGTCTTTTGACTTATGCATGCCCAAAGCTGCCAGAGCCATGACTCTGCACTTGGCCATGTGTGATGCCCCACTCTGAAATAGTAGTCATGTCACACTCTTAGAATCATCATTAAAAATTTTATTTCCATTCCCCAGGATTCAAAACATTTCAAAAATATAAATCACATCAATACCAAATATGTATAGATTCCTAGGGTTGCAACAACAACACAATACAAAAATCAATATCATCCAAGAATCCAAATCAACTAGCATCATCAACCAAAGCACTCTCATAAAGCACAATATATTTCTATACACATACCAACTCCAAAGAAAAGATCAAAGATCAAATTTTATTTATACATTGAACACATGTTCACATTATACACTCCCAAAAGAACATATACAAGAGCCTCTCATTTTAGCTCATCAAAACCAAGCCAAAATCACATATACATGAGTGTATCCTTGTAACACATCAAAACCAAACCAAAAGCCTACAAGCATATACTTCTTAGCATTTCTTCTATTGCCCCAAGGGAAAGCAACCAAAAGCTAACCTGAAATAGATATCAAATCAAAAGAGTGAGTTATGGAAAACTCAACAAGATCTACCATGCCCATGGAATAACATATAAGTTTTGTTACCACTTTGGAAAATAGATTTTTTCCTGGTAATTACTTTGGGACATAGATTATAATGGTAATCAAAACCAATATCTCAAAACATGACAATCCAAAAGCATGAAGAACAAGAGCATGGGAATAGTATAGAATATTAACTCAAGCATATGAGCAATGGTAAGTTCATGATCTCATGGTATTCAAAACAAAGTGTCATAATAGCAATATATGGTATCCTCTTATGAGTGTCAAATGTCAAAAGTCTCTATCAAAGCATCATACAAAGAGTCTGTTGTACTCCGCAAGTGCACGGATACTCGAAGTAATAATTAAGATATCGAACCACAGAGACCTTGTTGTTAAGTATTGATTAATTGAGTTTTCACTAGCTAAGCAAATCGAGAATCGTGAAAATAGCAATCGAATGAATATTGGAGAAAATCAGAATGAGAGAATCGGGATTAGGGGTTCATTCATCTTGATATTTATGACTAGTCATGATTGAAGATTCATCAATTTATTTTGTCATGGTTAAGATATAATTCACTTGAAAATCAAACTAACTCACTCTCGTGCAATTAATTTACAAAGAACAATCCTCACTCTCGTGCAAGATTAATTCGATGCTAAGTATAAGTGAATTTTGGTTAAAGAGATTAAGAATCACTCTCGTGCATTCCATCTCAATACCAAGATCTCAAGTGAAACTAAGCACTCTCGCACCTTAGTTTCACAGGTTTTGCTTAAGATTTTCTAACAATCTAATAGCTATCTCTAGCATGCTTTCATGTCTGAAACAATAATAATTTCCAGGTCATAACATTAACAAGAAATTAACTTCTAAAACCTAAAGACAAGAACACAACCAATCTCTTGCGATGAGTTCTTATTATAAATTCTAGGGTTCCAAGTTCTATGATATCATCTTCTCAGTCCATAGCATAAAACTCCAAAACATGTTAATGCATGATATTTAAAAACGATTAAAGGCATTAATCACTTAAGCAAAATAACCATAGCAAAGATATATTGATGTAGAAAAGTTATCTAGTCATTGAAATATCAAGAGAATTACACCCCCATGTTCCAAGAGGAAATTAAGCTAGCATGACGGAAGATTCACAGCGAAACATAGTTTTTGAATGATTAGAGACAGTAAAGAAGGAGTAAGCATTACAAAACAAGGTTGCAATAGAATTGCAACCCAAAATTTGCCTTTACAGTCACGATGAACAGTGTCGCGAGCGTGTTTTTGCTTTGTTTCTCCTTCGATCGGTCTCTTCTCACTCTGAAACTTATGTGGCGTGTTCTTCTTCCTCAGGCAAAGCTTCCTTTCAAAAATCGTGGCCAGAGATGGTTTGTGCAACGAACGGCGACGAACCCTAACACGGCGGCGATTTCTTCAAATTCTCTCTCAATCCTTGATCAAAATTCTTCCTTCCGCTATGTAAACTTCTGCCTCCTTATCCTGAGTCTTCCCCTTTTTCTAGATCTGCAATTGGTGCCCTAAATTCCGAGAAATCGTGTTTTTAATTCTGTAGTGGAAAATTTGGAAATCTGGGTTTCAAAATACGGTACCGTATCGGGATTACGGTAGTGTCGTATTATGCTTCTGTAAGATCTGGGCAGAAAATATGGTGCCGTGACAATTTCTCTCAAATATACGGCAGTGCTGTATTCTTGCTAAGACTTTCTGTTTAACTTTGTCATAGAATATGGTACCGTGTACCTTCATATGGCAGTGCCGTATTCGTGTCGAAACTCTCTGGTTGAAATCACTGGAAAATACGGCAGCGTGTAGTTTCATACGGCAGTGCCGTATTTCACCTCAAATTTCTGACCATAGTCTGATGAGAAATACGGTACCGTGACAATTTCTCACAAAAATACGGTAGTGCCGTATTTTTGCTAGAAGATCCTTTTTGGCTTGAAATTTGTTGTGTAAATTCCTCTTGATGTCTAGAACTCGTTCATGCATTGGGATTGCTCGAAAACCAGTGATATTGATGCCTTTTTGCCTGAAATTGATCAAAAACCAAAGATTGTGTATTCCGAAGTATTTGGTAAAAATGTGTAAAAACAATGCAAGAGAGTGAGATTATAGTTTGAAAGACTACTAAATAAGCATGAAAAAACACTATGAAATTTAGAGTCATCAAACACATAAGGTTCAAACCTTGCTTGTCCTCAAGCAAAAATCAAAAATTTGATCAAAGGAGAAAACTTTCTCATGACGAATAAATTTCTAAAACACAATCACCAATGAAAACTTTCATCAACAGTTTTATGGAATTTCGAATAGACATATCACCCTTTGATTTTTGATCTTCAAGTTTCATTACTTAGTTAAATAAAACTTCACAACTTGCATAATAAGCAGAATATCAATCTCAAGATTTCATCTAGTTTTCAATTCATAACTATCAACTTTTGTTTACAGGATTGAGGTTTCCAAGATCTTTTTCCACTCATAATCATCAATTCTCTTTTTTTTTTATTGTTCACATTCTCTAATTTGATTATCACCTTTTTTCTGGTGACGAAGTTAGAGTGCATTGATCACATAATCAATGTAATAAAACTCTTATCCTCTAATTGGAAAGAATTTACCAAGGATAGTGGAGTTTATGTGAACCGATGTCTCTCATGGTATGTACCCACATAGATACATACCTTTTCTATTTATTACTTCAATCCATGTCCTTCGGTACCACTGTGCTTTCCCACAGTCCCAAGTAGGGGAGTTCTCACTTTATTTGGATCAAGGAACCTTTCTTCCCAACAAATAGTAAATAGCATAAATATCAACTGAATTACTCTATCAATATCAATTCAAAGATTACACTCATATGTTGATTTTATTCAAAGAAATAACTTCCCTCTAAGATCAAACTTATCAGATAATATGTTCATCCAAAACACCCTTTATCAATCAATGAAGAATTTCAATAGGTGGATATGTATTAGAGAAATAAATTCATCATAATAGGTCTAATCCTAATCCCTATTTTGAATATGTAAGCCATCAAGAAAAATTTCGGCATGATAACGGTAGTATTTTCTTAGATAAACAAACCACATGGGTGTATCAACAACAATCATCAACAAATCTCATGACATATCCAACCCATAGCATCAATCCAGAATATCAGATATCAAATATCAACTACAACCATATCGAATAGAGAGTATAGAAAATCATCCAAATATGTCGGTACAACCAAATCTAAATCACATAACAACAGCGATTAAGAAGCGAGAATCCGTAGTAGTAGGAGGCAAGAAGTTTGTAAAGTCATCCTTTCCTACACGAGTTTAAGATCAACATGAATTAGTGAGCTCAAATAAGCACAAGAATAGGAATGAGATACTCACAAAATCCTACTCATCTGAATGCGTCTCCTCTTCGTCTTCTTCAGCCGGGGTAGTAGCCATGGGATCGTGAGAAGCTCCCTCACCTGCATCACCGTAGATACCACCTCTTCTGGGATCTTCGTAGTTAAAACGATCATAGAGGAAATTCCCCATGTCCTCTATATAGTTTCCCAACGCCTCAATATCCATGTGAATGTGACTTATCTGCTCATGTATTCCTCCTATGCCTCCCATCACCCTCTCCATATGCTGCTCTTGCCTATACAACTGTGCAGTGATAGTCTGAAACCCTGGGTCTCGATAACTCTGCCAATCTCTCTGATCTGGGGCTGCGTGATGTGAGGACGATC
Source organism: Costus lasius (assembly GCA_027563935.2). NCBI lineage: Eukaryota > Viridiplantae > Streptophyta > Magnoliopsida > Zingiberales > Costaceae > Costus > Costus lasius. The sequence goes on from CM050448.1 coordinate 103,992,162, forward strand.
CGACGGCTCCTTGAGGCGGTGGCTCGGTGACTCTAGGTGGAGAGGAGTCAATGCCTATACCAAGTGGGTCATCACCCCAAGTAGGAGGTGGTGGTGGCAATGATGTCTCCGGTGCAGGTGTAGCATAAGATATACAGCTTGGCGACAGCTTCCAATTTTCAAGGTTCTGCACTGAGGTCCATTCGGGGTTAGGCAATGGCAACATGGGAAGCCCAGGTTGTAGGATCAAACAATATGTATCTCCATCACGCTGAATCATCTTCATTGCCATGCATGACTCAATATCTATCCTTGAATTTCCTCTAGCAACCTCGATCCCATAGGGCGCAATCCCTAGATATAGTGCTATAGGAGTAAGAAAACCTCCTATCACTATAGCTCCCTTCTTGGCCCTTGACACTTTACTCAGGTGTCTCATGAAAAAGAAAGCTATATCCATTGTGTAACCATGAAGCATACTCCAAAGCAGGAATAACTCAGCATGAGTGATAATACCATCACTGTCCCCTCGCCCGAATATGGTGTGTGCGAGAATGCGGTGGGCATATCTGATGCAGGGGTTTGATATTCTTGAGGCTCTTGCTATTGATGCTGAAAATTTGCTGTCTGATGATATCTGGTTCCAAAAGATATGCTCCATGAATCCAATGGGTGGCTCTGTGCGTCCCTTCCGTGGGAAGTGAAATACACGCCGAATTTCCTTGAAAGAGAGTCTCCTCTCTTCATTCATCATCCTAAATCTGATCTCTCCTTTAGCTGTGTGATCCATGTATTCCTCCCAACTTACCTCTAGGCTACTAAGAAATTCTAGAACGACAGGTAAGTATGTTTCAAGCGTCATTTCAAAAAATTCTCTCAAACCCATTCTGTTATACATCCAAAACACATCATCTTTCAATCCAAGGGTCTCTAAAGTTCTAACATCAGTGTATTTTGTTTTTACAATGCGTCGAGCAAGTAGCATGTTGTATCTTAGCTCTTGCTCCTCATCTCGAAACATGATACCGAACGAATTCGGTGGTGGCATTGGAAATTCAGCGAGGGCTTTCCCTTTTTTCTTTGATAATGTTTTCTTGGGAGGTGCCATGATATCGTGCAAGAGAAATAAATCACAACTGAGGAAAAATTGAGAGCTGAAAATGTTACCAAAGGTCGTGCGTGGCTAGAAGCAGGGCTGGTTTTCACGCTTCGAATCTGGACTTCTGGTAGAAGATCAAGCTTCGAATTCTCTTGGGGTATGATCTCCTTCCTCCCTTGAAGATTTCTAAGCCTGGAAGCAAGCCAATCGTCGCTCAGACGGGGAGAATCGAGGGGGGGGGGGCGAAATCACGGCGGAAAACCTTTAGCACGCTTGAAAACGATTCGCTTGGAATCGGATGAAAGTTGTAGAGAGAAGTCGTACGAAGGCTAGGGAAGCGAAAGCTCGAAGAAAAACGCAAGGTCAGCGCGAAATCGGGCGAACAAGTTCTAAGAACAGTGCGCCAAACCCTAAATATGACATGTGAATACGTGGGGTCGGATGCAAATATGGTACCGCGTGAGGAATACGGCAATGCCGTATAATGGCTACAGGTTATGTAAAGGAAAACGCGATAAATACGGCACCGTGTATTCTCTCACGGTGGTGCCGTATAATGCAAAAACTCTCTGTTCAAATCTTTCCAAACACACAGCACCGTGCAAATGCTCACGGTACCACCGTGAAATCACAAAAACTCTCTGTTCAAAAACAGCCGAAAATACGGTACCATGAGAATATCGCTCAAAACTACGGTGGTGCCGTATTTTGGTAAAAACCTTCTGTAAAGAAACAACTAAAAATACGGTACCGTGCAAATGTCCACGGTACTGCCGTGAAATCACAAAAACTTTCTGTTTCGAAACGGCAAAAAATACGGTACCGTGAGAATTTGTATCAGAAATACGGTACTGCCGTATTTTGTAAATGAAGATGCAAAAATTCGCCAAAATTTTCTAAAAATTTCTAAAAATGAGAAAAAGAATAATTAACCCTAAATAAAGCAAATTGAAGGAAAAACAAACCAAAATCGATGGGAATAAAAATGAAAAGAGAAGAAAAAGAAGAAAGAAAAGAAGAAAAATCGCTTGGGTTGCCTCCCAAGAAGCGCTAATTTAATGGTCATTAGCTTGACCTTTTCACACTTGGATTTGCTTGTATTTCATCGAGTAGATAGTTCTCCCCTTCTTCAATTTGTTCTCCATGATAGTAGTGTTTCAATCTCTGTCCATTAACTTTGAATTCTCCTTTCTCTTCACTCCATATATCAACGGCGCCGTATGGATAAGTCTTCTTCACCTGAAAAGGCCCAGACCACCGAGACTTAAGTTTACCAGGAAAAAGTTTCAATCTAGAATTAAACAAAAGAACGAAGTCAGCTGGTTGAAATTCCTTTCTGAGTATGTGTTGATCATGCCTTCTCTTGGTTCTTTCCTTATAAATCTTTGCATTCTCATAAGTGGAAAGCCTAATCCCTTCAAGCTCACTCAGCTGTAATTTTCTCTTTTCACTTTCACTTTTCAAGTCAAAGTTCAATGCTCTAATAGCCCAAAATGCTTTATGCTCAAGTTCTACAGGAAGGTGACATGATTTACCATAAATTAATTGAAATGGTGACATACCTATTGGTGTTTTAAAAGCAGTCCTGTATGCCCAAAGTGCATCATCAAGCTTGAAAGCCTAGTCCTTCCTTGTTCTCGACACTGTCTTTTCCAATATCCCTTTAATCTCTCTGTTAGATATCTCCACTTGTCCACTTGTTTGGGGATGGTAAGGTGTTGCAACTCTATGGTTCACCCCATATTTTCTAAGTAAAGCTGAGAATTTGTGTTCAATAAAATGGGATCCTCCATCACTAATTATAACTCGTGGTACTCCAAAGCATGGAAAGATAACTCTTTTAAACAATTTCACCACAACCTTAGAATCATTAGTAGGAGAAGCAATGGCTTCTACCCACTTGGACACATAATCTATCGCCACAAGTATATACTTATTACCTCTAGATGATGGGAAAGGTCCCATGAAGTCAATACCCCAAACATCAAATATTTCAACTTCAAGTATTGTGGACAATGGCATCTCATTCCTTCTATTGATGTTCCCCAACCTTTGACAATTATCACAAGACATTATAAAATTCTTTGCATCCTTAAAGAATGTGGGCCAATAAAATCCAGATTAGTTCTTATTAGGTTTTGTTAACTTTCCGGATGGTTTTAGCATATCTAGTTGTTTCCCTGGCGACATGGTTTCTATGAAAGTTACAATTGGACTAGTGGGTCTAGCTAGACTAGTGGCTAAGTTTGCCAATTGGATATCAACCTGTTTGTTGTGGGCTTCAATGGAGTCTAGTTTAGATGACATATGATGCATCATATCATTAACACTCATTGGTTTTGGTCTGAGAGGATATGAAATTTTCCATGATTGCTTCAAGTGAGGTCCTTTGAGGTTGTGGTGCATACGGTTGAGGTTGGAATCCAGGTGGTGGTCTGTAGTTCGATTGTGGAGCAGGATTGGGGTTGTTCCTATAAGAGAAGTTAGGATGGTTTCTCCAACCAGGATTGTATGTAGTGGAGTAGGGATCATTTTGTGGTCTTGGATTTTGGTTCCCTACGGCATTAACAAATTCGTGTTGTGGATCAGAGGGTTGGGAAATGACTAACTAGCAATTAGCATGTGTATGGCCAAAAATTCCACAAATTTCACATACAGAAGAAGTAGAGCTAGAATCGATAGAATTGACATGCATGGAATCAAGTTTACGAGATAATGAATCAACCTTGGCTGCTAGAGAACTTAAGGCATCGAGTTCATACTTACCTGGTGCAACGACCCTAGATGATGAACCTCATTGGTCTCCAGCCCATTGGTTGTGATTTAGTACCATGTCTTCCAATAGATACATTGCGTCATCAATTCTTTTGTTCATAAGTGCTCCACCAGCGGCTGCATCTACAGTAAGACGTGTATTATAGTTAAGACCATGGTAAAATGTATGAACAATTACCCATTTTTCCAAGCCGTGGTGTGGGCATAGATGTTGAAGCTCTTGAATCGCTCCCATGCTTCGTACAGAGATTCTCCGTCCTTTTGGGTGAAACCAGTGATTTGGTTTCGCAACTGAACAATTTTGCTAGGGGGAAAATATTTCGAGAGAAATGCTCGGGAAAGTTGTTCCCAGGCAGTGAGCGATTCTGGTTGAAGCGAGTATAGCCAGTTTCGAGCTCTATCCCGTAGAGAGAATGGGAAGAGTCGTAATCGTAGTGCGTCGCTGGAAACTCCGTTCATCTTTGTCGTGTTGAAGAACTCCAAGAATATCGATAGGTGCATGTTTGGGTCTTCAGATGGTAGGCCTCCGAACTGGTTCTGCTGAACCATCGATAGGAGGGAGGGCTTTATCTCAAAATTATTTGCCTCCACTGGAGGTCGAGAAATACTAGAGTGAAGACCCTGCGCATTTGGAGTAGCGAAATCTTTCAGAGTTCGATTTTCGTTTGCCATCGTTAGATCAATTGGAATTGGTTCAGTATTCCTCAGTGGAGCTCTAGCGCTCAATTCCTTTAATCGTCTTCTACGATGGAACATCCTTTCGATTTCTTGATCTAGCTCGTACAAATCCTCCAATCCACCGGATCGTAAACCTCTATGCATACAACAGTTAAAGCGCAGATAGCAGAGATTGAGAGAAAAAGTAAATAACTAGAACAGTGACACAAAATGAAAGCAAAAGGCAAACAAACAAAAATAAAGAAACAAAAGCAAAGTAACAAAAGCTATAAACAAAGTGTCTAGTCTAGCAATTGTTAAATCTCTTTGATATTGGTTGTCTGTCCCCAGCAACGGCGCCAAAACTTGATGTGTGCTATACTAATGCACAACTAACCGCAAGCGTGACGGTTTCGTCGCGTGTAGTACTTAAGATGTCGAACCCACAGGGACAGTGATCAAGTACCAAGAGATTATAAATTAATAGCTAGACAATTGATTAGGTGGTTTTAGATCTCAGAAAAGTAGAGTAAATTGAGTCCAGCGAGGGAAAACTTTGTGAAGAAAACCAGGGTTAGAGATATCGGAACATCAAGTTCATCTCGTTGAAGGATCTTAAATTCTTACAAGTTAAAATTATAGCAAAACAATCTTAAAGATGCTCAAGGAAGTATCAAAAGGTACAGATTACCCTCTTTCGACGGTGTAATCTGGTATCAATCTAGATCGACGTTCTACTTTCGTGGCTCACTGCCCCTAGATTGATCCAATGGGTACAGAGATACTATGAAATTTCTCATACAAATCCTGCCCAATTACTTGACAGGTCAGAGCATGATCGAAAAGGCAGATCTAGCGTCGCAATTCACCTTTTGTTCCTTCTTGCGGCGCCTAAGAAAAGTATTTGCGTGATCAAGGCAAAACTAGCAATAAAACAGCACAAATCGAATAAGCACAAGATAAAAATTACTTTTGCTATAAAATAACAAGTTCGACAATAAGATACAAGCAACGAGACTACACCCTTAGTTCCAATAAAAAGATTACGCTATCATAGCGTCGTTAAGTACAATCTCTAAGAAAGAAGATACAAAAGTGAAGATAGGAAGTAAAAGAAGGCAAACTCTTTAAGAAAAGGGCAGCGATTCTTCTCCTTCAAGCCTTCTAGAGTGGGGCACAAGAGCCTTCTTCCTTCTCCCAAGAATTTCACCAAAGTCTCAACCCTTCCCTAGAACTCGTCGAGTTTCCAAGCCAGATTTCGCCCTTTATATATAGCCTGATCCCAAATATGAACGTATATATTGATGGATCTTTTTAATTAGCTACGTTTTGACACCTTAAACGTCAAAAACGGAGCTATAATGGCGAAGTTATGGCTGTTTTAAGTTTGGGTGCGCAGGGGAGAATTACGGCCGTAATTATAATTACGGGCATGCCCATAATTCTAACTTCGGTGCTCTTGACTCTTCAAATCTTCATACACTTATGGGCCTTTAAATACTCATCGTTTTGACTCCAAGAACGCCCAAAACGGAGTTAAAACGAGTGAGTTATGCATATTTAATGCGGGCCATTAATGTGCATGTGAGAATTATGGGTGTAATGAAGATTATGGCCACGCCCATAATTTTGGTAGAAAACTCCGTTTCGTCTGAAATTTTGCGGGCATGGTGGCCTTTGACTCGTCTTTGATTCTGGCCATAGTTTGACGTCAGGAGTTGCCGGTGGGAATATTACGGGCATGCAGAAATTATGGCCATAGCCGTAATGTTGTCTGATGAAGATTTCTTTGCCCGAATGACTTCCAACGAGAAAATTAAGAGCATGTCTTCAAAGTATGATTACGCTTGCACAACCAATGGGCTTTTTTAGCAATTAAACTGAGAATTATGGCCATAACACAGATTATGGCCTCGGCCGTAATTTTGGAAATTAGCCCCGTTTGAAGCGAAATTTCTTGTCAAGGTCCTTGATTCACTCAGGAACATAAATATGCTTCCAATTAGCTCAAAAAGTGAGTGAATTGTCCTGTATTCATCAAACAAGACAAGAAGTGAAGCTTCTGAACAAAATCAATAAATAAGCTAGAAAGAGATGTAAAAGCATGATATTATGTCTCGATTCGCATGTAAATACTAGTCTAAAAGACTATAAAATACGAGGCATCAGGCTAGCAAAGGGATTAAAATGATCAAGCCTATAGCTATATCTCCGGAAGATCTTGGAGGTCTTGACTGGAATATTTCAAAGAATCTGGATTGTGAACAAATGCTTATCCCAGAAGATAGTATTATGTTTAAAAATCTTGATAATACATATAATTTGAGATTTTCAAATTATAAACAAAAACAAGCTCATGATGATGATGCATCAACATCAGGAATTGAAAAATTCCTTACATAAATGGTATTAGCAAATAAAACAATATTAATACTTAAAGAATTAGGCTTTATGTTTGAAAAAATGATAAGCCTAGAAATGGAATTAATTGAATCTGGACAAATATTAAGTCACCATAGACTAGTACCAGATGAACAAGGGAATATTTGTGTTTCTCATGAAACATCCCTTCAAAAATTACAAAGACTTTGTGATAAACTTCAACCACATCACGGAGATCTAGATAATTGAAATGATGAATTATATGCTTTACAAAGCATAGATTCAAATTCAGATGACATCAGCCAAGAAGTAACTGATGAGGATGATGAAGAACAATTGTTTCGGCGCTTAGGTGCTGACACAAAAAATCAAACAGCTGTCTTAGAAATGGCTAGACAAGCTATAGCACAAGTGAACTTGGCTTCACTTAACAATGACTATGGCTAGACAAGTCATAGCCCAGAAAATTCTGAGGAAGAATTTCCTTATGACAATAATAACTTTGATACTCAAAGTATACAAAGTATCCGTAAAAACTTCGTGGATACAATCATTAGTGATGCACCTCAAGCAAGTGCTATGACACAAGCAAGTACATGACAATCAAGAACCTATATTATAGGTCAACCTCCTCGAGAACCTTATACGCAGTATGAAGGTGAAAGAGAAGGAGTACGTACCAAAGGTAAGAGATTACCTTTAGAACTAGCGGATAAGAAAAAACTACTAGATGATGGATGAATCCTAAATCTAGCAGCTCATGATCCACAAACTTGGAATACTGTAATTGACAATTGGTCATCCATGGTAGCCAGGAAAGTGTCAGAAGTAGATGGAAACTTTTCTGTAGAAGAAATGTATTCCTATCTAGAAAATTTCCTTGGAGAGACCGCATGGTCCATGTGGGAATCATATAAGTTGAATTTTGCTACCGAATTTCAATAAGATGTTGCATTAGGGGTAAATCCTTATAATTTTACCAATCGAATGAGATTAATGATCACTAGTTCTAATCCTAATAAGGGATATAGTGCTCAGCAAAAAGAAGCTATAAGAAAGTTAGAAGTACTTCAGATAAAAAATTGGAAGTATATCAAACCTTTCTTACAAGACTTCTTATATTATGCCTATATGGCACGCTATTATCATGACCAAGCCATAGGAGAAAGGTTATTTCTTAAATTACCTGCTCCATATGGATATGAAATACATCAAGCATGGAAAAAGGGCCCTGAAAGGCCTCCTGCTTTAAACAATATTACAATCAAAATACAATTTATTATTGATAAACTGGTAGAAAGATGTACCTACCTCAGGGTAGATCATCAATTAAAAGGTGAATTTAGCTTTTGTAATCAGCTTTATACACCACAAACATATGTTTAGGATCCTCCTGTACATAAGCGAAAGCATAAAAAGGGAAAATCATCAAAGAAATATTTTCTTTGTCGATCTTCTACTAAAAAACCTTATCTTGCAAAAGATAAGCATGTTCGAAAATATAATCCTAAACAGGATTATAAAATTAGATTTTCATGCTTTACGTGTGGAGGTCAAAACCACTTAGCACGAGATTGCACTAAACGGCAAAATCTCCATAATAAACAGTCTATTTTGGTAGATTGTGTACAAGAAGATCTACTATAAGTAGATGAATACATATTAGATACTGAGTCAATCTATAGTATTGTCTCAATTCCAAATCCAGACTATTTGTCTGACTCAGATAGTGAATTAGATGCATTCACAATGGACTTATTGTCTAAAGCCGAAAGGCTCCAATCGCCTTTTGGTACTAAAAAACTAGTTGGTCCTTCTATGGACAAGCTAGATTTACTTATGCCCTACCTTGAGAAAATCTGAGATGACATCTTAGTACTCTCAACACCAAATTATGGCTCCATTGGTTCCTCCTGTACATGAACATCAATGGAATCCAAGACGAGGAAGTCAGGATCATGCTTGTGTTTTTTGTCTAAAATACCCAAGTATGAATCTCCGCTATCAATGCATTATCTGTTCCCTCGAGGCATGTAAATATTTCCTAGAAAAACAAAATGCAGTTCTATCGATTCCTTCTCCACCTCTTAAAAAGGTCGAAAGGACAGATATTGTAGAACTCTGTGTCCTACAATTAGAAAATGACCTTTATACTCTTACACAAAGAGTAATTGCCCTTGAAAAAGGCAAAGGTCTATCTATCGTTTCATCCTCTGAAACACAAGCTTCTCTTTATGAAGCCAATGATTATGGTCCTGATCCATTTGGCCCATACAAAATAGAGTATATCCATAAGCCTGTGTCTAACCAGACATGGCTGTACATGATTAAAGTCAATAGTATGATCCAAATCTCTGACTGGAAATTGGAAATACCTACTTTAATTGATACAGGCTGTTGTAATACAGTCTTAGATATGAACCTAGTTCCAACAAAATATCACACAAAACTTGATCCCCAAGATCAGTTTTATGCTGAACAAATAGATGGACAATTATTTCTTTATGAATATATATTGTCCAAACATAAGCTTTCCTTTTCTTTAGGAAATGTTTACGCCCTCTCAATTTGGCCAAGACAAAGTTTATAATTGGTCTGAATATTCTAATCAATTCTTATAAAGGTGTCACTCTAACTTCTGATGGGTTATACCTCTTACATCATTCTATGATCTCATATACATCCTCTCTTGCTGCAAAGCGTGGTGGGTGTCCCTATGCGATCCCAAATTCGTGTAACCATCCTCCTCCTGCACGAGTTTCGGATGTCTTTCTAGACACTCCAGATTCTCCTTCTCCTGAGGAGCTAAAATGCATCTTTCCTGACTCAGGATCCCCTGAAGAAATTAGACGTATAAATGATGAAATTAAGTGGATCTTGCAATATCCTCTTAATAAGCTTCATCTTATAGAGGACAACAATGACGAAAGTTGTCAAGAGCCCCTTATTAATAATATTGAGTCAGGAAATCTTGATGTGGATAACTTGATTCGATTATTAGAAAAAGACCAAATTTTTGGTACTAATCCCCAAGCACATTGGGAAAAGAATAAACTTGTTTGTGCTCTGAAAATCAAAGATCCTAGTTTTCGCATTACAAACAAGAAAATCACAGCAACAAATGAGAATATTGCCAAATTTAAAATGCACATTGATGATTTATTAAAACTCAATGTGATCAGAAGGAGTATTTCTCCACACCGCTCTCCTGCTTTCATTGTGAATAAATACAGTGAACAAGTCAGGGGCAAAACACGAATGGTCATAGACTACCGTCGCCTAAATGATAATTTAGAAGATGATGGTTATGATATTCTAGATAAAACAAAGTTAATCAACTCTATACAGGGAAGTACTGTCTTCTCAAAATTCGACTGCAAGTTTGGATTTTGGTAAATTCGGATGGCAGAAGAATCAATATCATGGACAGCATTTACTTGTCCATTAGGAAGTTTTGAATGGCTAGTCATGCCATTTGGCTTAAAAACTGCTCCAGCGGTATTCCAAAGAAAAATGGAAGAGGTCTTTAAACCTTATTAAGAATTTTTGTGCGTGTACATTGATGACATCCTTGTACATAGCAGAATAGAAAAAGAACATACAAGTCATCTCAAGCTTGTATTACAAAAAATTTATACAAACGGGATAATTGTCTCAGGACAAAAATCTCACTTTTATAAAAAATCTATTGAATATTTGGGAGTAGAAATTGGTAATGGAGCTATAAAACTCCAACCACATATCTCTTCTAAAATAAAAACTCTTGAAGTTACAGATACCAAGAGTTTACAATAATTCTTGGGACTTATAAATTATGCTAGACCTTTTCTAAAGGATCTACATAAATTGAGTGGACCTCTCTACTCAAAATTAAGTCTGACTGGTGTGAAGAAATTCAATATCGAAGACTATAAACAGATACTAGAGGAGAACAATGGCGTAATAATATCCAGGAATCTATAGCTAACAAGTATTACTAATCATACACAGTTTCTTCTTTTACTACTTTCTTGTTTCCATTCATATGTATCTTTGAGTACCTAGTAGATCTGTTCAATCAGTATCAGCTTTTCTCTTCTTGTGTGTTACACGAAGACCAATATGATCTCACATATTCTGATCAAGCCGAAAGGCTTATATCATGTCGCAAGACATAAGAATCAAACCCATAAGGGTTTAAACATACCTAACGGTATTATCATAACTCTCACAAGTTTAACAGATCTTTGGATCTTAGCAAAAGGTCTTAGACCTTAACATCTTAAAGATGGATATTAATTATCTATCTTTAACATTAGCACAAAAATACTGGGATACTCAAAACACTTCCCAGGCATTATAACATAAATGCTATTTTTCAAAAGAAAATGGTAGATATGTACATCAGTTTCATACTGAGAATGCTCAGATGAATACTATTATTGATTGTTTAATCTCAAAAGCTGAAAGCTTATGAGATTTCAATCATATATGTACTGAACTATGAAAAAAGGTACATATAGTAATGATTGCCAAGAATATTTTATTACAAAATATTCATGACAACCAAGAATATATAAAAAATCAATACAACCATTTGATTACAATGGTTAGAGAAATCGAGAAATCGATTATTATACAAAAATAGCTCACAGCAGAGTTAAAAGAGATGCTTGATAATCTACACAGACAGTCAAAAGTCTTAGATCATCAGTATACAAAAATGGCAGCTTTACTCATAAAACTGCAAAAGAATTCTAAAGAATGGTATCCAAGACGAGGAAGTCAGGATCATGCTTGTGTTTTTTGTCTAAAATTCACAAGTGTGAATCTCCGCTATCAATGCATTATCTGTTCCCTCAAGGCATGTAAATATTGCCTGGAAAAACAAAATGCACTTCTATCGATTCCTTCTCCACCTCTTAAAAAGGTTGAAAGGACAAATATTGTAGAACTCCGTGTCCTACAATTAGAAAATGACCTTTATACTCTTACACAAAGAGTAATTGCCCTTGAAAAAGGCAAAGGTCTATCTATCGTTTCATCCTCTGAAACACAAGCTTCTCTTTATGAAGCCAATGATTATGGTCCTGATCCATCTGGCCCATACAAAATAGAGTATATCCATAAGCCTGTGTCTGACTAGACATGGCTGTACATGATTAAAGTCAATAGTATGATCCAAATCTCTGATTGGAAATTGGAAATACCTGCTTTAATTGATACAAGCTGTAGTATTATAGTCTTAGATATGAACCTAGTTCCATCAAATATCACACGAAACTTGATCCCCAAGATCAGTTTTATGCTGAACAAATGGATGAACAATTACCAGCTAATGTATTCATGGTTGTGAGAAAGCCCGTACCGTGATGATCCTTCCATAACAAGTCCAAGATCATATGATCATGTCCTGTAAGGGCAGTATAATGTTTTGGTGTACGAAACAGATACATCTGAATCTATACTTTGTAAAGCATATAATTCATCATTTAAATTATCTAGATCTCCGTGATGTGGTTGAAGTTTATCACTGAGTCTTTGTAATTTTTGAAGGGATGTTTCATGAGAAACACAAATATTCTCTTGTTCATCTGGTACTAGTCTATGGTGACTTAGTATTTGTCCAGATTCAATTAATTTTATTTCTAGGCTTATCATTTCTTCAAACGTAAAGCCTAATTCTTTAAGTATTAACATTGTTTTATTTGCTAATACCATTTATGTAAGGAATTTTTCAATTCCTAATGTTGATGCATCATCATCTGAGTTTGTTTTTATTTATAATTTGAAAATCTCAAATTATATGTATTATCAGGATTTTTAAACATAATACTATCTTCTAGGACAAGCATTTGTTCACAATCCAAATTCTTTGAAGGTCCTCGCTTTGCTTTCCCACCACGTCTGACACCCGCTGGCCCTCGCCGGCTTCCCCGGGATGCACCTCGCGATGCTCCCCTGCCTCACTTGACTTGGGACGAGAAGGGCAAGGCGCCCATCTCGGCCGTCCCCCCAGGTCCATGTTGACATTGTAATCAGACCGGTCACTTCAATCGGGATTGCCCGCATCGCTCCTTGCACATCGCACCTGAGTGCCATGACCCATAGCCCCTTGCCCCCCTTCGGCCAGCCTTCACCCCAAGAAGTCTGTCCATAATGCTATTCGGATGAGGAACTGAGCCCACGGCCCGCCATGGGGCTTGTGCGTTGCATTTACATCATATCTTTACCTGTGTTTTATATGATATTTAGGCTTAATTACATGATTTTGTACCAATTTTTAGTGTTTTTACTTCACTTGGTATGGAATCTTCACTTTTCTTGGTTTTTGTGAAAATACAGGTAAAATAGCATAAAATTCATAGATTTCAAGAGTTTTGAAGCCATCGCACAATTCCCAAGGAAATTACGAGGTCACACCTCAAATTTGGGGCAAAAATAGTGACAGGTGCAACTTTCATGACCACAGCCATGAATTTTTTGGCCGGCCATGAGTTTCGCGTTCGAAGGGTGAAAATGTGGCTAAGTAAAAAAGTTCACAGAAACTTTCACGGGTAAGGCCATAAATCCTTCACGGCCTTGAATTTTTCTGTGTACATAGGACTTTATTCACAGAAACATTTACGGCCTCAGCTATAAACTATTTACGGGCCATGAGTTTTTTTCGTCCTTTCGAGTTTTTCACTCGATTCGACTCCAAATCGAACCAGAATTAAACCAAACTCTCTAGAATTCTTCCTTGATGGGTTCTTGATAGATTAAACTATAAAGGAGAGCAAAAGAGGACTTTTCGGAGGAACACAATTAGAGGCGGTGATTAAGGCGAAAACTCAATTCCAAGGCAAAATTCTGGCTAGAATTCACGCAAAAGGGAGAATTGATCACTTCATCTTCGTCTCCAGATCAAGGGGAAGCTTTTCCATTTACTTTCTTAGTGAATTCGTGTACTTTTGATAGGATTCAATACAAGTTTTATTCATATACATGCTGTTAACGTTTATCATAAGTGAATAAAACTTTATTTCGAGATTTGGGATGTAGCCCACTGACATTTATGGATCAAATCTGTAATTTCATTCTTTATTAAGTTATTTTATAGAATTGATTTGATTAGAATTGTGTTACTTGCGTGATTTACTTTGGCCAAGTATAGTTGCGTCTTAGATGTTGCGAGAAGGACCGAGAGGTGAATCGCAACGTCGGAAACATTCTATTCAAACTTATGAATCCAATCACGGGAGTAGTTTGGATTCGTTTGAAGGAATTCAAGGTTTTTCATAGAACTTAATGGGTCTAGTTACGTTAAATGTCACGAGAGTAGAGAGTTAACGTAGTTAGATACCGGATTATGCTTCGAGAGGAGGTAATCTATATCTTAGGAAAAACCCTTTTCATTTCTATGTTATTCTTTTCAAAGGTTAACTTTTATTAAATTCATACTTGTTAGTGTGGTGAAACCCCGAGTCCCGATCTCCTAAAACCTAATTTTTCCCAAAACGTTACTTATATTGCTTTTCGTGCTTAGAGTCTAAACAAAAATCACGATTTAATTCGCCTAGATTTAAGCAAGTCGTAATCGGTACTTGACCGCCAGATCCTCGTTGGGAATGATCTTTATTTTATTACTTTGATAAATCCGTGCACGTGTGGACGTGTTAAGTTTTTGGTGCCGTTGCCAGGGATTAGGCTAGGCAATATCGATTTGATCGATAAGTTTAGAGACTAGACATTTTTCTTTTGTTTTAGCATTTACTTTGTTTTTATTTTTAATATTTTTTTTTGCTATCTTAACTCTATTTCACTTGATTAACATGTTGTATGCCCAAAGTTTTAAATACAAAAACTCTATTTCCTAAAGATTCAGAGATTGAACACACCTTCTACCTTCGAAGAAGACTACAGTTTCAAATTAAAAAGAGTTCAGAAGAAGGCGCGATGTTGATGCCTCAATCGTTGAGGGATTTTTTAGTGCCTAACATACAGGGCTTTAATTCAAGCAGTGTTCGACCTAATGTGGAGGCGAACAACTTCAAGTTCATCAAAACCAGTTTAGGGGGTCCCTAAACCAAGATCCTAATCTTCATCTTGCTGTATTTTTAGAATATTGTGACACCGTTAAGGTAAACAGTGTATTTTCTTATGCGATTTGACTAAGACTATTTCCATTTTCTCTTCGGGATCGCGCACGGGCTTGGTTATATTCTCTTCTTGCTGGATCAATTACTACATAGGATGAGCTCTCACGTGCTTTTCTAACCAAATACTTTCCACACAGCATGACAGTTCAACTGAGAAACATGATAACTAACACGTCCCGCAAGTACACGGTTATATCAAAGTAATATAAAAGATGTCGAATCCCACAGGGAACAAGACTGAGTACCAGAATGTCTAAGTTTTAATAGCTAGGTGGATCGAAACGTAGTTTTGAAAACTTAAATAATTGAAAACAAGAAGATCAAAGCTACGATGGTAGAGAGTAAATGTGAGAGAGATATTAAGGCTACGGTTTCCACCACGATGACTATCTTAATTGCACTTAAAATTATCAGTTATCCAGATTATTGATTTTGCATAAGGAATCTATCCCTAGGGTACAAGGTGCCCTCTCTCGAGTGTACACCCTGGTGTTCAACAAAGACGATCTCCTACTCTCACAGTGTATCATTTTAGATGAACCCAATGAATTCTATGGCAGATTATGAAACCCTCGAACGAAGACCAAACACTCTCGTGTCGTGGTCTTGTAAGTTTTACTAAGAGATTCCACCCTTATGATCCTCCTCTCGGTATGAATCATAATGGCTTAAACATAAAAATACTCGGCCAAGGTAAAATCATGATATATGCGCATCAAAGTAAAATATGCTCACAATACAATCCAAGTAATAGAATTAAAATAGAGTTTGCAATCAAAATCGTCAATGGGCTTCAACCGAGCCCCAAAATAAGGTTTACGCTACAATCGTCATTGAAATGCCCAAAATCTCTCTTTTAATGGAAAGAAAACTACAAGGAAGCAATTCTAAGAGGAAGGACATGATAAACCGAAAGTATTCAGAAGAAATCGTGATGATCTGACATCTCAATCTCTGAAAAGCACCGAAAATCACCTCATCGCCGTGTTCTTCCGCCCTACGCCGCTTTGTCACTTGATTCCTCGATATTTAGGTTATGAAAATTAGGGCTTTTATATTCTCCATGTTCTCCTTCAAATCAGCTTTCCATAGAGTCCTTACTTGCCAATTTGGATGCCAAATGGGTTGGAAATCACTGAAAATCCAAGAGAGGGTCGAACTCGCGTCGCCTGGGTTGAAATCACGGGTGAACCCCGCCGGGTTCACCTGCTCGTGAAGCTCTCTGTGAAGAAATCTGCTGGCTGGCGAAAAAGCTGGTGAACCCCGTGGGGTTCACCTCGCTGTATTTTTCAGGCTAACTCCGATTGGGCCCAAATTTGACATGTAGCTTCGTCTTCATATGAGAAATCACACCACTGCATTAGAATCTTCAAAAGAGGTTGAAAATGGGTGATTTTACCTGAAATTCTACAAAAGCACGAAAAAGTGAAGATTATGAAGCTTTTATGTAAATAAGTCTATACAGAGCATAAAACCATCAAAATAAGCCTAGATTTATTATGAAATACAAAGGAAAAATACTACTAAAATGTAAGGCATCAGAATACTCTAGACTTAAATCTTTGCATGTCCTTAAGCAATAAATTAGGATGAAATACAAGATGGGTATAAGAGCAAGCTTTCATGTCAAGGCATACATCCAAGTTAGAAAAACATTTAATAACAATCCAAAATCTAATCAGGAGAAATCAAGTAAATGGTTGTTTCAAGTGTTCAACAGTTTGATCCCACAATTTCTACATGGAAAACAACCTAGTAAGCAACAAACATAGGATTCAATCAAGCTTACACAAAACACTCATGCAATTCTAATCTTTCCTAGTCAAATCGTTGGGGTTAACTCAAATGTTTTATTTAGGGTACGATACACTGATTTTTGCATTGGACTTCAACTCATATCCTTAGGTACCATTGCCAATTTTTTGTAATGCCAAGTAGAGGAGTCTTTTTATTGATTTCATTTCACATCACTTAGATTTCAACTCATCTCCTTCAGTAACACCGCCGATTTTTCGCGGTGCCAAGTAGAGGAATCTGAGGGTGATATATTTTTTTTATCACAGCAGTTGATAGCATATCCTTTCTAACAATTGCAGTGTCTCCCCAACAATAGAAAGGAGTTCAAAGAATGACTAAGTGAATATGCATCTCAATACGATTCTCATGTAAGTTACAAGCTTGAGTTGATTAAACAATCATAGAAATGTTTGAACCACTAATGAACAACTCAAAGTCAATCCAAATTACAAAATTTCAAAATCATAGAATATATGGACGTGATCAAAAAGTATTTCTATCAAGGAGGTATTATCAACAATCATTGATTATTCCTCACCAATTATGCATTTAACTCAAAATTTTGAAATGGCTTTCATAGGACAAGACTCATACACATACAAACTATGCAAACTCATGTAAAAATTTCACACAGCATATATGAAAAGCATAATCACCATATAAAAAGCATAATCACCATAAAAGACTACGGGCACACGCAACCAACAACATAATGTCATATAGTACTGTCACATAGTGGGGCCTGAAGATGTGGACCAGGCCCACGAATGTAATGACATATAAGTTACAATGCCACAATACCATCCATCACAGAATAAAAGTCATGCCACAGTCATAAGACAAACAGCCACATGATAGACAAACAAAAGAAGAAACCGGAGTAGAGATAGCTCACCCACTCTAAAAGTTTGCATAGTCCTCTATGCAATGCCATGATGTGAGAGGAGTGGATGTCAATGTTGATGCTCAGGGTAGCTACCTCCATTTGTGCGAGCGAGAGCTAGAAGCCCATGAGCTCTTACTCTTCCCGCGTGTGCTATAATCTAGCTCGGCTTCCTCATCAGAAGAAATGTCCATGCGAGCCATGTTCTTCTCAGAGAGAAAGGAAAGTCGCTCATCCATACTTGATATCTTTTCCCACACAGAACCCATCATCTTGTGTTGCCTCTGCATGTGTGCCTCCATCGACTCCCATCGAGAGGAATGGTCCTGCTGAATATAGGAAACGGTGGTGTCTAGGTGGTCGATCACTTCTCATTGGTGGAGCTATTCCTCCCTAATTTCCTGCAAGATAGACATCATAGAATCAAAGTGTGAAGTGCCGTCGAAGGAAAATGCGCCAGGTGGTGGTGGTGTAGTGTCGACTGGGTCGGGCTTTGGATCATCAACTGGCTGGATACGCCAGTTCCCACACACACGCACAGTGGTGCGCTCGGGGTTCGGTAATGGAAGGCAGAATGAACTCCCTTTGAATGTCATGCAATAGGAATCACCCTTGCGTATAATCAACTTCATAGCGACACAAGACTCGATCTTGAGTCTGTTGTTGCCAGTAGCTTCCAGTGTGCCGTATGGGATGACGCCTAATGAAACTGCCAAAGGGGTGATGAGGCCGCCAATCACTATCGCTCCCTTCAAAGAACAGGTGACGCGGCTGAACTGTTTTGCCAAATAGTACCCAGAATCCACTCGGAAGCTGTGAAGCATGCACCAGAGATAGAGTACCTCAGTCTGTCGAACCATGCCATCGCTCTCACCACTGCCAAAGAGGGTATGGGCCAACACGCGGTGAACATACTTAATCACTGGGTTGCAAAGGCTGGATGCACGGGCCACGCGAGCGGAGTAAGAATGCTCATTGGTAATCGCGCTCCAAAAGCCCTGATCGTTGTACTCGGTAGGGACCTTGCGGACACAAGGTTCTGGAAAACCATAAATGCTGCATAACTAAGAAAGAGTGAGGGTGTGATCGATGTTACCCAAACGGAATGTCAGGCTGCCGGGATCATCTTCGAGAATCGGATCTGGCTTCATTTCTAAAGAGCTCAAAAATTCTTGCGTGATACCAACGTAAGTAGGAGAAAATAGCTGTTGGAATTGCTCCCAACCGACTGCAGCGTACATCATGTTGACATCTTCTCGTAGCCAGAGTAGTTGCAACGTGCCTCTGTCTAGATATCTCATATTAAGAACTCGACGTTGACGCAACGTCTGATAACGTTCCTCTTGCCCGGCGTTGCAGAAGATAATCCCGAACTCGTTCGGGGGAGAGACGTAAGGCGTCTGCCGGCTGGTGGGTGTGCGTCCGTGCCGGGACGAGGAGGAACTTGGAGTCGCCGGTGGTGGCCGGAAAGATGGGGGAGTCGGCGATGGCTCATACTCGTCGTCATTGGTGGCAGACGAGTTGGAGAATGCCTACGTAGGTCGCGCGGTCCTCTTGGAAGCCATGGCCTTTGTTTGCGGAGGCATGGTGGCTAGAGAAGATCGGAAGGATGCCAGTGAGCTTTGAGTTGAGAAGATCCGGCGGAGATGCAAGGAAAAATGAAGGCGACGGCGGATAGGCTTAAAAACTCGAAGAATAGGTGAGACAGAAATCTGGAATCAATCGAAGAGGAGACTTGTCTGGATGGAGGGGGAAACTTGGATGAAACCCTTGAAGACCTCCTTCGAGTGTTAAGAAGGAGAGAAGGTGGCGTGATCGGGTGGTTTCGTCAAAATCGGGAGGCGGCGGCGGAAGTTGCATGCGGTGTCCTAATTTCGGGTGAAGGCGTGATGAAATACGGGTGAACCCACCCAGGTTCACCTGCCTGTGAAGTTCACTGTGGGAAGTTGCAGCTACAGAATTACGGGTGAACCCGCTAGGGTTCACCAGCCCGTGAAGCTTACTGGATGGTTCCTTACAAACAGAAATGCTGGTGAGCCCCATGGGGTTCACCTGCCTGTGAAGCTTGCTTTACATCTCCCTGAACACGCTGGTACAATGGGCTTTGCGGGTGAACCCCGTGGGGTTCACCAGGCCGTGATGTGCACTGATATGCTCAAAAAATTCTAGAAAAATTTTCATGTGCTCCATCTTCATCCTACAACACAAAGAGACATTAAATTAGCAGCGATCCCCTTTAGAAAACCGAAGATTAAATGAAAAAGAAATTAACAGTCTAAAACAATGTCTAAATCAATGCATGAAAAATAAAAACAATTAAAAACTTGGGTTGCCTCCCAAAAGCATTAGTTTAGGGTCGGTAGCTCGACCATAAGAGGTGTCAGGGTGTCAAATTTGTGGGGTCTGAAAGAGCAAGAACTTCCTCTTTTTCGACCCGCTCATCTTCAAAATAGTGCTTGAGACAGTGCCCATTAACTGTGAAACTCCCAGTTTGTTCTGTCCAAATTGTGATGGTACCGTACGGTTGAACTTGCTGAACTGTAAAAGGACTGGACCATCCTGTGCGGAGATTTCCTAGGAATAGCCGAAGTCTTGAATTAAATAGAAGTACTTTATCCCCTTCACGAAATTCTTTCTTTACTATGCGCTTGTCGTGCCAAAACTTAGTGCGTGCTTTGTAGCTCTTGGCGTTTTCGTAGGGTTGCGGCTTACTCCTTTTATTGGTGTCTTCGGTGGGGTTTGTCAGGGTAAATTCCAATGGATCCACTTCTTTCCTAAAGGGCTCGGCATACTGTATAGCTTTTTCCACTATGTCCACGCTACAGCATGTTCCTGCAAGAGAAGGTTTTTTCAAGGTGTCAATCAGATCAAATTGTATAATATTGCCATAGATGTTCAAGGACAGTTTCCCATTCTTAACATCCATGACAGCGCTAGCAGTAGCAAGAAAAGGTCTCCCCAGAATGATAGGGAGCCTGTCATCCTCATCAATATCCAAAATAATAAAATCAGCAGGAATAAAGTAATCTCCTACTTTAACAGGTACGTCCTCTAAAATACCAACTGGTTGACGCACTGATCTGTCTGCAAGTTGTATAGAAATGTTAGTTGGTTGCAAATCCCCTAGGTCTAGCCTTTTACAAAGTGACAATGGCATGAGGCTAACGCTTGCTCCTAGATCGCATAGAGCTCTCTAAAAGGACATCTCCCCAATTTGGCAGGGTATGGAGAAACTGCCTAGGTCCTTAAGCTTCTGAGGGAGCTTATTCTGAATGATGACGCTGCACTCCTCAGTAAGTGCAATGGTCCCTTGATCTTCCAGCTTCCTCTTATTAGATAAGATGTCTTTCAAGAATTTTGCATAAGTCGGCATCTGCGAAAGAGCATTAATGAAAGGGATGTTAATATACAGTTTCTTTAATACTTCTAAAAACTTACCGAACTACTTGTCTAATTTAGCCTTGACAAGCCTCTATGGGAAAGGGATCGGTGGCTTATATGCAAGCGGTCCCACGTAGGGCTGCTCTTCTTCGGCTGGTTCAGGTGCCACCGGTGTTGAATCTGAATGCGGTTCCACAGGCTTGGTAGTCAACTCATCTATCCTGTCATCGATCGGCATCTTTGGATCCTCCAGTTGTTTGCCGCTTCGAGCGGAGATTGCATTGCAATACTCCCTCGGGTTTACCTCTGGTTGGGATGGAAGCTTGCCTGGTGCTCTGGAAGATGAGCTAGCTTGCTAGGCTAACTGACTCTCCATCATCTTGTTGTGTGTCTCCAGGGAGTCTATTCTTGTCACCATAAGCTTCATCATGTCTGTCAGTCCTTCAAGCTGCTTGCTCAACTGTGAATCATTATTTGCCCTTGGTTGTGGTGGTGGCGCATTGTAGCTCCTAGCCTGAAATCCTGGTGGTCTGAAATTGTTCTGTTGGGGCTGCCTGAAATTTCCTTGTGGGGGCTGGGCTTGCTGTGAAGGTACTTGTCCAGGTTGCATTGGCTGAGTTGTTCGGTATGAGAAGTTCGGGTGGTTGCGCCATCCTGGATTGTATGCGCTGGAATATGGATTGTTGTTAGGGTTGAAATTTCCAACAATATTCAATTGCTCAGAGTGGTTCACAGCCATCTTTCCATCTCCTGCCTGACAATCTACCCCTGCATGACCTGCAACTCCATAGACCTCACAAGAAATAGCGTTAACATCCATTGAATTAACAGACCAAGAATTAATCTTTCTAGTCAAATTGTCCACCTTTGCTGTAAGAGCAGTCAGAGAGTCAAGGTCATACTTACCTGACTTCTTGGTAGATGTACCTCTCTCAGATGTCCATTGGTGATGGTTGATTGCCATGTCCTCGAGGAGTTTCATTGCATCTTCCACTCTTCTATTCATTAAAGCACCACCTACTGCTGCGTCCACTGTAAGTCTTGTGTTGTAATCCAACCTGTTGTAGAACATCTGGATTAAGACCCAAGTCTCGATTCCGTGATGTGGACACATTCTTTGGAGCTCTTTAAATCTCTCTCAAGCCTCGTATAAGGATTCTTCATCCCTCTGCATGAAACTCATTATCTGATTCCGCAACTGAATTGTTTTGGATGGAGGGAAGCACTTGGAGAGAAAGGCTTGAGCAAGCTCCGCCCATGTTCTTATCAAAGCAGAAGGTAGCGTGTACAACCAAGCTCTCACTCTGTCCCTTAAAGAGAAGGGAAATAATCGCAACCTGATAGCATCAGCAGACACACCGTTAATTTTTAGCACATCACAATATTCTAGAAAAATAGAGAAGTGCATGTTGGGGTCATCAAGAGGAGAACCACGAAATTGGTTTTGTTGCACCATAGAAAGAATAGCAGGTTTTATTTCAAAATTATTGGCCTCAACAGTGGGCCTCGCAATTCCTGATTGTAAACCATGTGCGTAGGGAGCAGAGTAGTCCTTCAATGTCCTATTGTTATAGTTGTTCCCCACTAGTTGAGGTACTCGGTCATTGTTCACATCAAGCTGAATGTGATCCATCTGATCTTCTCCTCCTGGATGGTTCATGTTTTCCTTCTTCTGAATTTGGATTTGCTTCCTTCTTGTCCTGAACGTGCGCTCAATCTCCGGATCAATGTCAAAGAATTTACCTACCCTAGAACTTCTTCGCATAAAATGGTTAGTCAAAATTTTAAAGTTCTAAGGCAACATGTAAATAGAGAGAAAAAGAAAAAAAATAGCAGTGCAGTAAAGAAAAACTAACTAAAACCTAGTCTACCAATTCTTAGAAATATACTAATATCAACCGTTGTTCTCCGGCAATGGCGCCAAAAACTTGACACGTCCCGCAAGTGCATGGTTATGTCGAAGTAATATAAAAGATGTCGAATCCCACAGGAACAAGGCTGAGTACCAGAAAGTCCAAGTATTAATAGCTAGGCGGATCGAAACGTGGTTTTGAAAACTTAAATAATCGAAAACAAGAAGATCAAAGTTACGATGGTAGAGAGTAAATATGAGAGAGATATCAGGGCTATGGTTTCCACCATGATGACGATCTTAATTGCACTTAAAATTATCAGTTATCTAGATGATTGATTTTGCATAAGGAATCTATCCCTAGGGTACAAGGTGCCCTCTCTTGAGTGTACACTCCGGTGTTCAACTAAGACAATCTCCTACTCTGACGGTGGATCATTTTAGATGAACCCAATGAGTTCTATGACAGATTATGAAACCCTCGAGCGAAGACCAAGCACTCTCATGTCGTGGTCTTACAAGTTTTACTAAGAGATTCCACCCTTACGATCCTCCTCTCGGTATGAATTGTGACGGCTTAAACATGAAAATACTCGGCCAAGGTAAAATCACGATATATGCGCATCAAAGTAAAATATGCTCACAATACAATCCAAGTAATAGAATTAAAATAGAGTTTGCAATCAAAATCGTCAACGGGCTTCAACCGAGCCCCGAATAGGGTTTACACTACAATCGTCATTGAAACGCCCAAAATCTCTCTTTTAATGGAAAGAAAACTACAAGGAAGCGATTCTAAGAGGAAGGAGATGATAAACCGAAAGTATCCAGAAGATATCGTGATGATCTGACGTCTCAATCTCTGAAAAGCACCGAAAATTGCCTCATCGCCGTGTTCTTCCGCCCTATGCCACTTCATCACTTGATTCCTCGATATTTAGGTCACAAAAATTGGGGCTTTTATATTCTCTGTGTTCTCCTTCAAATCAGCTTTCCATAGAGTCCTTACTTGCCAAATTTGGATGTCAAACGGGTTGGAAATCACTAAAAATTCGAGAGAGGGTCGAACTCACGTTGCCTGGGTTAGAATCACGGACCAGGCCGTGATTTGCTCTGGACAGATTCGGCTGAAGGAAGAACGGGTGAACCCCGCTGGGTTCACCAGGCCGTGATGTATTCTGACCAGTTCTGAGCACTGCGCAACAGAGAGAAGCATGGGTGAACCCTGCCGGGTTCACCTACCCATAAAGCTCTCTGTGAAGAAATCTACTGGCTGGCAAAAAAGTTGGTGAACCTCGTGGGGTGCACCTGGCAGTATTTTTCAGGCTAACTCCGATTGGGCCCAAATTTGACATGTAGCTTCGTCTTCATATGAGAAATCACCCCACGGCCTTAGAATCTTCAAAAGAGGTTGAAAATGGGTGATTTTACCTGAAATTCCACAAAAGCACAAAAAAGTGAAGATTTCGAAGCTTTTATGTAAATAAGTCTATAAAGAGCATAAAACCATCAAAATAAGCCTAGATTTATCATGAAATACAAAGGAAAAATACTACTACAATGCAAGACATCAATAACATGCTTTGGACAACGAGAAGGAGAATCGCTCTATGATGCTTGGGATCGCTTCAAGGAGCTCCAGCACATGTGTCCTCATCATGGGCTTGAGAAGTAGGTCTTAATCCATAACTTTTACAATGGATTGGACTACAGTACAAAGCTCATGGTGGATGCTACTACTAGGGGTACCACATCATGAGTAAAAATGTTGAGGATGGAATGACTTTGCTTAAGGACATGGCTATGAATCACAACCATTGGTCCAATGAGCGAGGTACCACATCGATGGGTATGGGTAAGTATAGCAGTGACTCCTTGACATCTTTAGCTGCAAATGTAGATTCTGTAGCACAAAAATTAGATTTTTTTTACTATTTCCTCAGTTGCAGTTAATTCCATTTTTTATGAGGTTTTGTGGTGTTTTAGGTCATATCTCTACTGATTGTCAGCTCTTAGCTTCGCCACGGGATGGTTCTCTGCAGGAGCAAGTCAACGCTTTAGGCAACTATAATCAAAGACAGGTGAATGACTTTTATTCTGCTACTTATAATCCAAGTTGGAGGAACCACCCTAACCTGTCATACAAGAACATCCAAGGGCAAGTTCCTCCAAAATCATAGTAAAAATACTATGTAAATACGATACATCAAAATACATAAGGCTCAAACCTTACTTGTCCTTAGGCAAATAAATAAAATAAAGATTAATGCTGAGTATGGAAATATAATTCCTTATGAAAAATAAATTTATAAAATATAATCACCCATGAAAAATTTCCACCACATGCTACATAAAACTCCAGATAAATACACCGTCCTTAGAATTTAATTCTCAAGATTCACAACCTTAATTGAATAAAATTTCATAACTTGTATAATATACAAAATCTCAATCTCTGAATTCACCTAAGTTTCAGTTTAAATCTATAATACTTTTGTTTACAGGAATAGGATCTCAAAAATCTTTTTCCACTCAAAATTCTCTCTTTCTCTTTTTTTATATTTTTTTGATTTTGATATTCTTTAAATCGATTACCACCTTTTTTCTAGTGACGAATTTAGAGTACACCAACCACATGGCCGATGTAATAGAACTCGTATCTTTTTGGTAAGAGGAATCATTGCCTAAGACAGCAGAGCTAATGTCAAATGGCTTTTCCTTGGCATGTGTCCACATAGACACATACTTTTTATTTGGACTTCAACTTATAACTTTGGTACCACTGCCAATTTTTCGCAGTGCCAAGTAGAGGAGTCATATAACTCTCCTTCTTTTTTTTATTTTTGGATTTTGGATTCTTTCTTTCTAATAAATAGTATAATTGATCAAACATCAACTAGGCTAATCAATCAATATAAACTCGATAAATTATACTCATATGCTCATTTTATTTGAAAAAGATGCTTCACTCTCATATTACATTCATCGAACATCATAACTATCTAAAATCTCATGCATCAATTAAGGAAAAATTACAATGAGAGGATATATATTGAAGAAATAAATTTAACACAAGAGGCATATCTTCATTCACACACATTGATATGTATAGACAATCATCACCATAACCAAAATAAACATATTATCACAACAATGCATCCATCCAAATTCCAAAAAAATAAAACCGCATAACATCATAGAAAATTCCTCACATCCAAGGAAAACACACATCATCAAGTCATGAGTTATACAATCCATTAATCCTATCATCAAGATGCTCCTACACATGGTGCCAAATCACATCACATCACCAAGCCATAAGTGTAATAAAGTCATACAATCCCATCTAAAACATCACAAAAATCCGAAGAGAGCAAAAAGATAACAGACGTGAACATGGAGGTTCATCTTTCCCTACAAAAGAGAATGCACCATTCTTGATGTAATAAGGCAAAGAATAAGCAAGAAGGTTAAGGGATACTCACAAAGCACTAATCATTGGTATCGGAATCAGTCACCTCATATTCTTCTTCATCTGGAGTAGCTTCTCCCATAGGCTCGTCTTGATCATTCTCCTGATCTCCTTCCTCATCCTCACTGCCAAAGTGGTGCCACAGAAATCCCTTCACATCCTTGATATCTTCATACACATACTGAACAACATCAAGCACTTTCTCCATGAGGCGCCCTTGACGGTATACCTCCATAGATAATGCCTGAAAATTAGCATCCTGGGCTGTGGACCAACCTCTCTGAGGCTGTGGCGTACCATGAGAAGAAGAACCCTGTCTGGGCTTAGAAGAATCCATACCCATACCAAATGGGTCACTACTACCTCCCCAAGTAGGTGGTGGTGATATAGAATCTAGTGGGGTAGGGGTAGCATTGGCAGCTGCACTTGGAGAAAGTTTCTAGTTCATTTGATTTTGGACCATGGTTCTTTCCTTGTTTGGCAATGGTAAAGTTGGGGAATTAGATCCAAGAATTAAACAATAAATGTCACCGTCTCTAACAATCATTCTCATGGTAACACATGATTCCAAATCTATTCTGGCACTACCCCTTGCAGTTTCAGTCCCATATGGGTCCACGTTCAAAGAAAGTGCAATAGGAGTAATAAAACCTCCTAATATAATGGCACCTCTCTTTACACGTGCAACTTTATCAAATTGCTTTACCAAAAAATAAGCTAAATCTACTTGAAATCCATGTAGCATGCACCAAAGAAAGTAGAGTTCAGTTTGTTGTACCATACCGTCTCTCTCACCTCGTCCAAAAACAGTATGTGCAAAGACTCTATGTATGTATCAAATACACGGGTTGGAGATGCTTGTTGCTCTAGCAGCCGAAGGTGAAAAGCTTGACTCTGAAGTAATTTGATTCCAAAACGCATTTTCAATGAATCCACGTGGTGGATATGTCAATCCTCCTCCTAGTATATGGAAAATAGCTCTAATATCTTGGAGCGTGAGGCTCCTTTCGATGTTCGCAAGACGAAAGGTGAGATGACCTTTCGTGTCATGTTCATGGTACTCGTGGAGTTCAACTTCTAGACTGCTAAAAAATTCCAAAACCATGGGAAGAAATGTCTGCGGGTGAATCTAGAAGAATTTCTTGGCTAGAATCTGATCAAACATCCAAAATACATCTACATGAAGCCCAGGGATTTCCAAAGTTTGTTTGTCAGCGTATTTGGTGTTGATAATGCGTTTGGTAAGTAGCATGTTATATCTTTCTTCCTGTGCTCCATTTCTGAATATAATACCATAGGGATTTTGAGGAGGAGGTGGTGTTGAAGAAGTGGTTGGAGCTTTTCCCTTTCCCTTGGATACAACTTGTTTCTTCTTTGGTTCCATTTCAACCCAAATAGTGTAATGTAACTTGAAATAAAATTGGGAACATGATGCGTTAACAATGCTCAAACAGCGCTGAGAGTAGCTCGAACGTAATGCTCCAAACTTTGAACTTCCGGTTAAAATCAGTCCACCAAACTCCTCAAGAAAGTGCTTCTCCCTCTGGCGAAACTTTTGGAAGTAAACAAATGCTCCAACAAAGCTCGGATGATGAAGAACGAGTGCGACAAAAACTCGGTGATTCAAGCTGTTTGAACCCAATCGGAGCTTCAAATCAGCGGAATGTAGGTTGGAGATGACTAAAACTTGGTTGGAGAGGTTCGCCAGATGGTTTGGCAAGCAAGAGCAAGCTTGAATCGAAGAGTCGGTGTTGAATCAAGAAAATCACAGGTGAAAAACCCTAGAATACGGCAGCAGATTTATATAGATGAAATACAATTACGGTCGTAATAATTTGCATGGCACTGCCGTGAAACTCTTTGTAAAGCTTCGACTTAAAATTACGGCCATAAAACTAATTATGGTGCTACCATAAAACATTATATATAGAAAATGTATGAAATTATGGGCATGAAATAAATTACGGTACCACCGTAAAATTTTTTCTCTTTTTTTTTAACAAAATAAAGTTACAGGTGGAAATATAATTACGGTAGTGCCGTGAAATATTCTAGCTAATAATAATACAAAATTACTATACTGCCGTAATGTTTAAAAATCACCGTTTCGTCATAAAAAATTTTAGACTCACCTACAAAAAGGAAAAAGATAAATTAGTATACATATATATATGTAAAAATTGTTAAATAAAATAGAAAAGCTAAAGTAAGAGTGCTTGGATTGCCTCCCAAGAAGCGCTAATTTTAAGGTCACTAGCTTGACCGTTCTTTACTTAAATCTGATTGAGGCTCATTAAGTTGCAATTTCATCCTTTCTTCGTTCTGTTCCTCTTTGTAATAATGTTTTAACCTCTAATCATTGACCTTGAATTCCCCTGCCTTTTCACTCCACATGTCCACGGCTCCATAGGGATAAGTTTTTCGTACCTGAAAAGGGCCGGACCATCGAGACTTAAGTTTAGTAGGAAAAAGTTTTAATCTTGAATTAAATAAAAGAACAAAGTCACCTGGTTGAAACTCCTTTCTGAGAATATGCCGATCGTGCCACCTTTTTGTTCTCTCTTTATAAATCTTTGCTTTCCGTAAGCGGAGGGTCTAATCTCATCTAGCTCGTTTAATTGTAATCTTCGCTTTTCCCCCGCGCTCTTCAAGTCAAAATTTAATGCTTTGATCGCCCAGAACGCCTTGTGCTCGAGCTTTACAAGTAGATGACATGATTTACCATAAATTAATTGAAAAAGAGATATGCCTATCGGTGTTTTGTAAGCAGTTATGTTTGCTCAAAGTGCATCGTCAAGTTTGAAAGCCCAATCCGTTCTTGTTCATGACACAGTTTTCTCTAAAATCCCTTTAATCTCTATATTTGATATCTTAACTTGTCCACTTGTCCAAGGATGATAAGGTGTTGCAACTCTATGATTAACGTCATATTTTCTAAGTAAGGCTGAAAATCTATGTTCTATAAAGTGTGAGCCTCCATCACTAATCACAACTCTTGGCATTCTAAACCGTGGGAAAATAATCTTTTTGAATAATTTCACAACTACCCTAGAATCATTAGTGGGAGAAGCAAGAGCCTCGACCCATTTAGAAACATAATCTACTGCCACAAGAATAAATTTATTACCTCCAGATGGTGGGAATGGCCCCATGAAATATATCCCCTAAACATCAAAAATCTCAACCTCAAGTATGCTAGTAAGTGGCATCTCGTTTCTTCTGTTAACGTTTCTTGTCTTTTGGCATCTATCACAAGATAATATAAAATTTCTAGCATCCTTAAAAATCAAGGGCCAATAAAATCTAGATTGTACAACCTTAAAAATAGTTTTTTGAGTACTAGCATGCCCTCCATAAGATGATGCATGACACTGAAAAAGGATATCCATTATTTCCTCCTCTCGTACACATCTCCTAAAAATCCCATCTGCACATCTTTGAAAAACATAAGGCTCATCCAAAAAATAGTGTTCAGCCAAAAATTTCTTCTTTCCTTGATAATTCAAATCAAGAGGAAAAACATCAGCAACTAAATAATTCACTATATCAGCATACCATGGAGCCTTGATTTATTCAATGGCTAAGAGTTGATCATCTAGAAAGGATTCATTAATGATGACACCTTTATCTTCTTCTGTAATTATCCTTGAAAGGTGATCTGCAATAAAAGTTTCTGCTCCTTTCTTATCCTTAATCTCTATATCAAACTCTTGTAAAAGTAAAATCCATCGAAGAAGGTGCGATTTACTATATTTTTCTGCTTCAAATACTTTACCGCTACATGATCTGTATACACCACAACCTTGGAATATGACCTAAATTTATCAAAAGCAAAAACAATGGCTAAGAGTTCTTTTTCAGTGGTGGTATAATTTCTCTATGCTTCATCTAGGGTTCGGCTGGCATAGTAGATGACACAGGGTTTCTTTTCTTTTCTCTGACCGAGCACTGCTCCTACTGCATAGTCACTAGTGTCACACATAAGCTCGAAAGGTAAACTCTAGTCTGGCGGCTGCATGATGGGAGCAGATATTAGAGCCTTCTTCAAACCCTGAAAAGCAGACAAACATTCTTCATCAAAAGAAAATTTAACATCTTTACAAAGCAAATTAGTAAGTGGTCTAGCAAGTTTAGAAAAATCCTTAATGAACCGCCGGTAGAATCCTGCATGTCCCAAAAAACTTCTAATTTCCTTGACTGTCGTGGGTGGTATCAACTTCTCAATCACTTCAATTTTGGCTTTATCAACCACTATCCCTCTTTCTGAAACTAAGTGTCCCAAAACTATTCCTTGCCTAACCATGAAATGACATTTTTCCCAATTAAGCACTAGATTAGTTTCTTCACACCTCTGCAAAACTCGAGATAAGTTAGCCAAACAATCATCAAAAGAAAAACCATAAACAGAGAAGTCATCCATAAAAACATCTATAAAATCTTCAATAAAATCTGAAAATATAGCCATCATACATCTCTTAAAAGTAGCAGGTGTATTACATAAACCGAAAAGCATTCTTCTATAAGCAAAGGTACCATATGGATATGTAAAAGTGGTCTTATCTTGATCATCAGGATGGATGGAAATTTGGAAAAATTCAGAGTACCCAACCAAAAAACAAAAATGAGAGTGATTGGCATGCCTTTCAACCATTTGATCAATAAAAGGTAAAGGGAAGTGATCTTTCCTAATAGCGACATTTAATTTTCTATAATCAATACACATGCACCAAACTAGTCACAGTTCGAATAGGAATCAATTCATCATTCTTACCCTTCATCACAGTCACACCACCTTTCTTAGGAGCACAATGAATAGGGCTTACAAATTTACTATCGGAGATAGAATAAATAATACTTGCATCAAGTAATTTCAAAACCTCCTTTTCACAACTTCTTTCATAGAAGGGTTAAGTCTTCTCTGGAAATCCACATGCGGTTTGTGATCCTCCTCCATAAGTATCATGTGCATACAAAAGAGGGGTTAATTCCCTTTAAGTCATCAATAGAATACCAAATTACCTTTCTGTGAATTCTCAATTCCCTAAGAAGCAAATTTGTCTCTCTTGCATCAAGCTGTGCATCAACAATACTAGGGTCAGCAAAATTTAGCCTAAGAAATTCATAACGAAGATTATTTGGTAGAGATTTCAATTCAATTTTTGAAAATTTTTCCTCTTAATATTCTTGATCATCACGTGAAATGTAGTCTAATAAACCATAAGTTTCAGAATCAGAAGGTTTATCAAACAAAGAATGAAGATCACTAACAATATCATCTACAGCATGAATACTACAACAAGATCTAGCATATGATGGTTTTTTTTATAGATTCAGCTAAATCAAACTCAATTATGTTTTCACCAATATTAAGAGTGAGTTTACTATTTTTTACATCGATGATTGCACCTGCTGTAGCTAAGAACGGTCTACCAAGAATGATGAAAATTTTAGAATCTTCCGCCATCTCTAATACCACAAAGTTTGCTAGAATGAAATACTTACCTACTTGAATTGGAACGTCCTCTAAAATTCCAACAAGATACTTAACCGAGCGATCAGCGAGCTGTAGGGAAATAGAAGTCGGCTTTGGCTCTCCCATGTCAAGTTTCTTGCAAACAGATAAAGGCATTAGACTCACGCTGGCTCCAAGATCACATAAGGCTTGGTCAAAAGCCATCTCTCCAATTAAGCAAGGTATAGAGAAGCTACCTGGATCCTTTAATTTTGGTGCCAATTTATTTTGAATAATGACACTACACTCCTCAGTCAATGCCACAGTACCGTAGTCCTCTATTTTTCTTTTATTAGATTGTATCTCTTTCAAAAATTTTGCATAAGTGGGCATTTGAGATAAAGCATCAGTAAATAGAATATTTATATAAAGCTTTTTCAAGACATCTAAAAATTTCCCAAACTATTTATCAAACTTAGCTTGAACAAGTCTCTGAGGAAATAGTATAGGAGGCCTATATGGAGCAGGTGAGCTAGGTCTAGGAACATCAGACTGACGTGGCTCATCACAACCCTATGAAGGCTCATTACATTCATGAGGTGGTGAACTAGGGTGGGGTTGCCCATGAGCTGGTGGTGTCTCTAAGGCCAGCTCACTACTAGGTTCAATGTCAGGCTCATCATCATCATCATTATCTAGTCTACCCCTTGGTTCATCTAACTGTTTTTCACTCCGGGTAGTTATAGCATTACAATGCTCCCTAGGGTTTAGTTCAAGTTTAGCAGACAACTTCCTTAGGGTTCTATAAGATGTGCTAGCTTGCTATATTATTTGGGTTTCTAGCATTTTGGTATGGGCACTCTTGTTATCCATCCTAGAGTTAATTTGCTTAAGGGTCTCATTCACATCTTCATTTTGTTTGATTTGGGTGCTCATGAATTTTTCAAACATTGCCTCTAAGCTAGATTTGGGTGGTGGATTAGAATTGGTATTCCTAGGTTGGAAATGAGATTGAGGTCTAGAATCTGCTTGTGCCCCTTGATTACTTTTCTAAGACAAGTTTGGATGATTCCTCCATCCAGGGTTATATGTGCTAGAGTAGGAATTATTATTTCTACCTTGATTGTACCCCCCCCCCCTACAGCATTAACTTGTTCAACACCCTGTTCAGCAATAACCTTACATTCTTCAGAACTATGCCCTTGATTACTACAAATGTCACGGATAACAGATGATGCCATAATAGTTTGCATATAAAAGGAATCTAATTTATTATCCAAAGAGTCTACCTTTTCTGCCAAGGTACGCCATGCATCATTTTCATTCTTACCATGTGGAGGTCGATATAACACTCCTCCTATGGTCCACTGGTTATGGTTTAGAGACATCTCTTCAATCAATGTGTAAGCGTCATCAATGCTCTTATTCATAAGAGCTCCACCTACAGCAGCATCAACAGTGAGACGGGTACTATAAAAAAGATCATTATAAAAAGTATGAATTAAAACCCATTTTTCTAAGCCATAGTGAGGTTACTTCCACTACAATTCATTAAAGCGCTCCCATGCTTCACTCAGGGACTCGCCATCCCTTTGTGCAAAACTAGTAATCTGGTTTCTCAACTAGATCGTCTTGCTTGGTGGGAAGTACTTAGATAAGAAAGCATTTGAAACTTGATCCCATGTGGTGAATGTTCCAGTCAGCTGGGATTGTAGCCAGGCGCATGCTCTATCCCTCAGAGAAAAAGGAAACAATCTCAGTTCTAAGGCATCATTAGATACACCATTAATCTTAATGGTGTCACAATATTCAAGAAAAAGAGAGAGATATTGATTAGGATCCTCAAGTGGTGATCCTCCAAACTAATTCTGCTATTTCATTGATAGCAAGGCTAGTTTAATTTCAAAGTTATTAGCCTCAATCGCTGACCTGGCTATACTAGAGTGTATTCCCTGTGGATTTGGTGTTGCATAATCCCTAAGTGATCTTCTTTCTTCCATGGTTGGTTCCTTCTCCTTTTTCTCTTCAAATCTGAGTTTCCTATGCAATCTAAAAGTTTTTTCAATTTCAGGATTTAATGGAATTAGTGGTCCTGATCTAAGGGTCATGCGCATAAATAAGTAAAATAATCAAATAGACTCAGAATCTCAGAAAAACAACAAAAAGAATTCCCAACTCAAAAATCACAGCCTTGTGAAAATTTTCATAGGGTGTGAAAAAGCATAACCTGTAAAAATAGATAACAAAGTTAAATCAAAGATAAATAAAGCTTAGTCTAACAATACTATCAACTATTTTGATATTAACAAAACTAAGGTCCCCGGCAATGTCGCTAAAAACTTGATGTGTCCGCAAGTGTACAGATACGTCGAAGTAATAAAAGATATCTAACCCACAAAGACCTACGTGTTAAGTACCAAATAATCAAGTTCTCACTAGCTAAGTAGACGATATGTGATGAAATAGGATGAAGGTAGGCAATTGAAATCTGTTGTAAATTTCAGAGAGAGAGATATGGGACTAAGGTTTCATCCTCCTTAATTTCTATTAATAGACATAAATAAGTTTTTGTCAGTTAATCTTATCATGATAAAGATAAAAATTTACTTGTAAAGAAATTGCTTCCTCTCGGACATACAATTTACACAGATCCAGCCTTCACTCTCGTGACTCACTATTCAATGTTTAATAAAAGTAAATCTGACCAAAAATCAAACGTATTCTCATAAATTTAATTTCTAAGTCAAAATCTCAAGTAAAATTAAATACTCTCGTATCTTAATTTTACAGGTTTTACTTTAGGAGTTCCAACAATCAAATTTACCTCTCGGTTCTTATTATCATGTCCGAAACAATAAAATTTATAGGTCAAAATTTTAACATCTAAATATGCTTAAAAAATTAGGGTTTTTAGAACAAATCTATTCTCATAGCCTAAGTTCTTAAAAACACAATTTAAGAGTTCCGAGTTCGTAAATCACCTCTCGGTCCATATTACGAACTTTGTGACATGCTAATATTTCAAAACTAGAAAGTTTAAAGACAATAGTCACAAAAGTATAATTATCATTCAAAGAATAACTTGACAAATAATGATTATCTAGTCATTTCAAAAATTAAGAGAGATTACTCCCTCTGTCCCAAAAGGTTTTTACGCTACCATGGTGGATGTAATACAATAATAAATCATCTCAGAAAAATCAGAATTCGAAAAGGAGTAAAAATAATAGTTTACTGATTTCATAGGGGTGTGAAAAATTTCACAGCCCATGATTTCTATGAAGAACAATTCTAGATTCGTCGATAAATAGTAGTCGCGTCTAGGGTTTCGCTGATTTCTCCCCCAGTCGAGCTCCTTTTGATTTGAAACTTTATGTGTATCTTCTCCTCCACGAAGCACACCTTCCCAGAAAATTTGGTCATCGGAGATGGTCTGGTAGTTTTTCGGCGAGAAACCTATGATTTCTCTCTGTATTGCTGAAAATCTCCTTTTTGCCTTCGATTCCACCATCCAATCCCCTCGATAATTACTCCAAAACTTCCTGATATACTTCTCCATCCTTAGAATAGGTTTTCCCCAAAATTTAGAGTGAAATAGAATCAAATCGAGGGAAAAACTAAGTCAAACTCAAAACTGGCGGACAAAATTACAGCCGTGATAATAATTACGGCAGTGCTGTAATATATTCTGTGTATTTTTCTAGGATAATTACGGCCTACAGTGCCATAATTCTCTTTGTGTAAAATCTCCAAGAAATCACAGTCGGGAAAATAATCACGGTATTGTCGTGATTCTTTCTGGAAATTCTAATAAAACCATGACCATGAAAATAATCACGGCAGTGCCGTAATTTTGCCTTAAACTCTGATTTGCTTGAAAATTGAGAGGTAATTTCCTCTTGATGACTGGATTTCGTTCATACATTCAAATCATTCAAAAATCCATCAAAATTTGGTCATTTTTTCTGAAATATGTCAAAAGAAAATAAAGGTGAAGTTTCCAAACAAACACAAGGTTTTAAGTCTAATTCAGTTAGAATATGCTCAAAACAGGAGAGATTATGCATAAAAATCATAGTAAAAATACTATGTAAAAGGATACATCAAAATACGTAAGGCTCAAACCTTGCTTTTCCTCAAGCAAATAAATAAAATAAAGATTAATGTTGAGTATGGAAATATAATTCCCTTATGAAAAATAAATTTCTAAAACATAATCACCCATGAAAAATTTTCACCATATGCTACATAAAACAACAGATAAATACACCATCCTTAGAATTTAATTCTCAAGATTCACAACCTTAATCAAAATTTCACAACTTGTATAATAAACAGAATCTCAATCTCATGAATTCACTCTAGTTTCAGTTTAAATCTATAATACTTTTGTTTACAGGAATAGGATCTCCATAATATTTTTCCACTCAAAATTCTCTCTTTCTCTTTCTTTTTCTATATTTTTTTTTTGCTTTTGACATTCTCTAAACCGATTACCATCTTTTTTTCTAGTGAAGAATTTAGAGTACACTGACTACATGGCCGATGTAATAGAACTTGTATCTTTTTGGCAAGAAGAATCATATCCTAAGACAACGGAGCTAATGTCAAATGGCTTTTCCTTGGCATGTGTCCACATAGACACATATTTTTTATTTGGACTTCAACTCATAACTTCGGTACCACTGCCAATTTTTCACAGTGCCAAGTAGAGGAGTCATATAACTCTCTTTTCTTTTATTTTCTTTTTTTTTTTAGTATTTGGATTTTGGATTCTTTCTTCCCAACAAATAGTATAATTGATCAAACATCAACTAGGCTAATCAATCAATATAAACTCGATAAATTATACTCATATGCTCATTTTATTTGAAAAGATGCTTCACTCGCAAATTACATTCATCGAACATCATACCTTACTAGAGATTTCTGTGGATATTCTTGAGCTACACTCATTTCCGTCGGTTGCACCAGAGCCATATGTGGTTCCTGAGACAGCACCTTCAGCACTAGAGATACCACACATACCTGCGGTGCCTGTCCCAGCTCCAGTACCACCAGCTCACTCGCCGGAGATACATCTACTATCACCTAAGTTATCTCCAAAGCAGTCACCAGCTACATCACTGGAGTCATCTCCTCCAGTGCCAGAGCTTGCTATTGTTGAGAGGAGATGGGCAAGATCTCCACCCCCTGTCCTTGCTCCCTATCCACGACAGATCAGATATAGGAGTAGGGACTAGGAGAGGAGATATGCTATAATAGCTCGAAGGGTCGTTAGCACCTGATATTGGGACGACCACACATTGTAGACTTTAGGATTGTTTGATGACATCCAGTGGATGTTCTCGAACATAGGGTGGCAGGACTTTTATTAGTAGAGGCATCCCATATATATTTAGCTTACCCTGGAGTTTTTCAGTTATGTTTAGATTACCTTGCATAATTATGATGATAGAGATCCAGGACGTATGGCTTTCTGGTTGGGGAACCAGGATCATGTTCTCACTCTGGACCAGATTGGTCATATATTTGGATTCCCTATAGGCGGTACTAGACATCGCCCTTGTGAGTACACCGACATGACCTTCTGGGAGCAGATATCTAGGGAGGGAGGATTTTATCTAGAGACCTGTAGAGCTACGTGTCTGTCTAACCCAGCACTCAGATACGTACATCGGGTACTCATACACACTATTTTTATTCGAGCAACGAGTGATGCGATAGTCAGAGCCTCAGAGCTGTTCTTCCTTTGGACCATGTTGACTGGATTCCGTGCCAGCACCCCATTTTACGTTGTGAAGCAGATTCATAAGGTAGCCAGGGCGCGTAGAGGAGTTCTTGTTATGGGTGGTTTGATTTCCACCATTGCCCTTGCCCTCGGTATTGACCCTTCGAGGTTGAATGAGGCTAAGGGCAATCCGCAATTAGTTATGGATGCTTGCATAGCCATTAAGATGATCACAAGGATTGGGAGTTCGTATCATCTTATGTTTAGGCACATAGATGTTACCATGAGGCTACTGAACATGAACCGCACCATGGTTCATGTTCAGCAGAACTAGATCGTGGATCCAACACGAGGTGGAGGAGGTCCTAGAGAGGCAACCTCACCTCCTTCATCACCGTCGAGGATTTCCGAGCCTACTCCTCCAGTCAAGCCATCCACCTCTACTAGGCCATCTATGTCTGCTAGACCATCTACATTAGCACCATCAAATCCATCCTTAGGGCAGATAGGAGCTGAGCAGCGAAGGATGTGCGATGACATATCACGTTTGGAGCATGGACAGACGAGGACACTTGAGTCTCTGCGCGATTGAGGAGTTATTGCGACGACGTCTCCCTTCTTCATCGACACAGCATACCAGGGACTATGAGGAGGAGGACTCTGAGGACACAGAGACAGATTGAGGATTTTTGTGAGTATTTTTACTATTTTATTTGTTCTTATACATTGAGTATTATCGTTCGATACTTTCTAGTGATATTTCGCATGTATCTTCCTTGTGAGCAGGATTTGATAGAGTTGGTTTTGATGCAGCGCACACATATTCTTTTATGCTTTATTTGTGTGTGTGTTGTATTTTACTATTTTTGATGTATATTTCTGGATTTATACTTAGTACAGGATACTTGAGCCGATATTGTATATACATGATGGTATTAGACTTGTAGGTGCGGTACATGGTTAGGTTGCTATGGTATTGTATATATTTGTTACCTATCATGTACCTGTGATGCTATGTGATGGTTGGTGATGCTATGCTGATGATTTGGTTGATTTTTGAATTATTTTTGATATAAGTGTTGATATTTGAACTGAATAGTGTTTCTAAAATGGTAAATGTGATTTAGATGATAAAATGTGATGGTATTTCATATTTGAGACTTGTTTACCATGTAAAATGCTGATATCTTTGATGTAATATAGTTTTCAGATTTTTCTGCGTCATGTTTGCATATATTGATATAACTGTATAGGGTTTCGCTCACATTTTAAAGGGAACTCTTGCAAATTTTTTTCTGAAATCTGTTATTCATTGATTTCATATTTATGCATATGCAACAATTTAAGTCTAGGGTGTCCCCATATATTTTGGTTATCTTTGAGCTTTATAGGTATGTATTTTGAATGTTTATGATTTTTAAGCATAATCAAATTTGTTTTATCTTT
The DNA here is from genome assembly GCA_027563935.2 of Costus lasius. Classification (NCBI taxonomy): domain Eukaryota; kingdom Viridiplantae; phylum Streptophyta; class Magnoliopsida; order Zingiberales; family Costaceae; genus Costus; species Costus lasius. The sequence goes on from CM050448.1 coordinate 104,031,188, forward strand.
AATTTTAAACTTAGGAAACATTTTGAGTGATTGATTTGATGACTTAGGAAATTTTTAAAATTTCATGTATACTTAAATTGTTGAGTAAATTCAATTCTGGTATTGATAAAATGCGTATATGAATTGTTATATATTCATACGACACGTGCATAGTATCTTTATACTTGAAGTTTAATTTATCTATTTCTGCTTGATAGGAATTTTTATGAATAGAAAATTTGTGATATTTCTTTAAATTGAGATTTGCCCCAACTCCTTTAGTTGAGTGATCCGAGGTCATGAGTTATATTATACCACGAGTTGGTGTACTTTACGTCTGTTGTGATCAGGTATCAATAACGATTTAAATACCATACCACTAATCGGCTTTCTCAAAAAAAAAAAGGAGAGAGAGAGAGAGAATAAAAGCATAGAAAATGAGAAAGCTATAGGTTAAGTGGACAACTCCGCTGACCTTATGATTGAAACTATGAGTTAAATTATACTATTCTATGGTATACTTTAAACAATGTTATGATGCTAACAGGAAAGGGCATATAACCGTTTAAAGACCAAATTGCTCTAAAAATCTCTTACCTTTAACATCACCGAGATTTTTGAAATAAATTTTTGCCTATTGAGTAAGATATATTTATTAAGTTGAAAGTATCTGATATTTGGTGTGTCAAGAATAAATACTATGACATGAATTATGAATTTTATCTTTCTTGGATTGTAACCTCTCGGGAATTTATCTCTATTATGATTTTTCTTAAATTACTTGAGTTTTGAAAGGTTGATTGCTTAAATTGTAGACTAAGGATGTTATTAGGGGCAAAAACAGTTGAGAAATCTTTATCTTTACATTCTCTAAACATATCAGAATATTGCTTGTGGACAAGCAAAGCTTTAACTCTAGGGTATTTTGATGTGTTGCATTTACATCATGTTTTTGTCTGTGTTTATATGATATTTAGGCTTAATTTTATGATTTTGTACCAATTTTTAGTGTTTTTACTTCACTTGGTTTGGAATCTTCACTTTTCTTGGTTTTTGTGAAAATGCTGATAAAATAGCATAAAATTGATGGATTTCAAGAGTTTTGAAGCCATAGCATGATTCCCGAGAAAATTACGAGGTTGCACGTCAAATATGGGGCAAAAATAGTGACATACGCAACTTTCACGGCCGCAGCCATGACTTTTTTGGCCGTCCGTGAGTTTCGTGTTCGAAGGGTGAAAATGCGGCTCAGTAAAAAAGTTCATAGAAACTTTCACGGGTAAGGTAGTGAATCCTTCATAGGCCGTGAATCTTTCTGTGTACACAAGACTTTATTCATAGAAACATTTATGGCCGCAGCTGTAAACTATTTACGGGCCGTGAGTTTTTCACTCGATTTGACTCCAAATTGAACCAAACTCTCCAGAATTCTTCCTTGATGGGTTCTTCATGCATTAAACTATAAAAGGAGGGATTTTTGCAGGGCAAAAGAGGACTTTTTGGACGAACACAATCAGAGGCAGCGGCTAGGGCGAAAACTCGGTTCCAAGGCAAAATTCTAGCGAGAATTCACGAAAAAGGGAGAATTGATCACTTCATCTTTGTCTCCAAATCGAGGGGAAGCTTTTCCATTGACTTTCTTAGTGAATTCGTGTACTTTTGATAGGATTTAATGCAAGTTTTATTCATATACATGCTGTTAACGTTTATCATGAGCGATTAAACTTTATTTCGGGATTTGGGATATAGCCCACTGACATTTATAGATCAAATCTGTAAGTTCATTCTTTGTTAAGTTATTTTATAGAATTGATTTGATTAGAAGTGTGTTATTTATGTGATTTACTCTGGCCAAGTATAGTTGCATCATAGATGTTGCGAGAAGGATCGGGAGATAAATCGCAACGTCGAAAACATTCTATTCAAACCTATGAATCCAATCACGGGAGTAGTTTGGATTCATTTGAAGAAATTCAAGGTTTTTCATAGAACTTAATGGGCCTAGTTATGTTAACTATCATGAGAGTAGGGAGTTAGCATAGTCAGATACCGGATTACGCATCGGGAGGAGGTAATCTGTACCTTAGGAAAAACCCCTTTCATTTCTATGTTATTCTTTTCAAAGGTTAACTTTTATTAAATTCATACTTGTCAGTGTGGTGAAACCCCAAGTCCCGATCTAAAACCTAATTTTTCCCAGAATGTTACTTCTGTTGCTTTTCGTGCTTAGAGTCTAAACAAAAATCACGATTTGATTCACCTAGATTTAAGCAAGTCGTATAATCGGTACTTGACCGCCAAATCCTCATTGGGAACAATCTTTATTTTATTACTTTGATAAATCCGTGCACTTATGGACACATCATTTAGTCCACACCCCTCCTCCGTCCGAGGACTGGAAGCGCACAAACATCTTTTACACACACATTAAGTGTATCGGGCTCTCGTGCAAGATTGTGATCGATGGAGGCAGCAGCCTTAATGTTGTGTCGAGGTCGGTGGTCACCCGCATCGGTCGCTCCTTGGAACCACACCCCTAGCATTATTCAATTGCATGGGTCGATGCCTCTAGCGTACCCATCACTCACCACTGTCAGGTCCCCATCTACTTCGGGGATTACACCAATAAGGTGTGGGGCAATGTTACATCCATGGACAACACCCATGTGCTCCTTGGCCACCCATGGCTTTACGACCGTGACATCGTCCACTATGGACGCTCCAATACCTACGTCTTCTAGCACGGACGACATAAGATCTATTTGTCCCTAGCTTCTCCCAAGGAGTTGTGGGCCTCCACCTCGAAGGGAATCATTCAGCCCGCCCTTCTAGCCCAAACTGCACCCAAGCCAGTCGCCCTAGTGCGGCCCGGCTCGATTGTCCGCAAAGCCCATAAGACCAAGGTGGTCTACGCTCTCATGATGCGCGAGGTCTTCTGCGAGCCTCCCCCTCTAGCAGCCACTTTGCCTCCGGAGGTTGCTGCCCTTTTGAAGGAGTTCACGGACATTGCCCCTATTGACCTTCCCACTGGCCTTCCTCCGGATCGTGACATTCAGCACGTCATCGATCTTGTCCCCAGGGCATCTTTGCCCAACTTGCCTCATCACCGCCTTAACCTCATGGAGCACACGTAGCTCAAGCGGCAAGTCGACGACTTGCTGTCCAAAGGCTTTATTCGTGAAAGCTTGAGTCCTTGTGCTATCCTGGCCTTCCTAACCCTAAGAAAGACGGCTATTGGCACATGTGCATTAATTGCCGGGCAATCAATCGCATCACCGTCAAGTATTGGTTCCCTATCCTGTGACTCGATGACATGCTCGATCTCATATCTGGGTCATGTTGGTTTAGCAAGCTTGACCTCCAGAGCGGCTACCACCTAGTTCGCATCCGCGAAGGGGATGAGTGGAAGACGGTCTTCAAGATGAAGGATGGCCTCTACGAGTGGCTTATGATGCCCTTCGGCCTCACCAATTCCCCCTCCACCTTCATGCGTTTAATGAGTTAAGTGCTCAAACCATACATGGGGAAATTCCTGGTCGTCTACTTTAACAACATCCTCATCTATAGCCATAGCTGCGATGACCACCTTGAGCACCTTCGGCAGACCTTCAAGATTTTGCGTAAGGAACAACTATTCCTTAGTGCAAAGAAATGTGCCTTCCTTGATACCCAAGTTCAGTTCTTGGGTTTCATTGTATCCGACCAAGGTCTCATGGTCAATCCTGCTAAGATTGAGGACATTCGTCAATGGTCCAAGCCAGAGTCCATCACCGAGGTCGGCAGTTTTCTCAGCCTCACGGCCTTCTACTACCGCTTCATCAAGGGGTTCAGCACCATCGCCTCCCCTATGACAATGTGCACCAAGCACGAGGATTTCACTTGGACCCCCGTGGCTAGACGTGCATTCCTAGCCCTGAAGGACATTATGACTTCTTCCCCTGTCCTTCGCCTCCTCGACTTCTCGAAAGTCTTCGAGGTCGCCTGCGATGCCTCTGGTACCGGCATCAGCAACACAATTAGTCAAGAGAGCCACCCCATCGCCTTCTTTAGTGAGAAGCTAAATGAAGTTTGCCAGCGTTACTCCACATACGACAAGGACTTCTACGCGATTGTCCAATCCCTTAGGCAATGGCGCCACTATCTCCTACACACGGAATTCATCCTTTATAGTGATCACCAAGCCATCTCCTTCCTAAACGCCCAGAAGAAACTTGCCCCTCGCCATGTGAAGTGGGTAGAGTTTCTTTAGCAATGCACATTTGTGATCACCCACAAGGCCAGTAAGGACAACGTTGTGGCCGATGCCCTTAGTCGCGTCTGCTCCCTACTATGTGTCCTGTCCACATCCGTTATCGCCTTTGACCACATCCGCGATGAGTATGCGGCATGCCCCGATTTTGGTCCCACGTTCACCCGACTTCTTGCCTCCAACCTGCCGGACCTGCCTTACCGTGTTGATGATGGTTACCTTGTGTACGATAACCATTTGTGTGTCCCTCGCTCCTCGTTGCATGAGCACCTTCTGCTGGAGCTTCACACCGGTGGTGCCACTGGACACCATGGCCGAGACAAGACCCTCAAATTGGTCGAAGACCAGTTCTTCTGGCCCGCTCTTCGTAAGGATGTAGAAAGGGTCATTTGCCACTGTGGGACATGCCAACGTGCCAAACCCCGACCTCCTAACACCGGTCTCTACACCCCGCTACCTGTCCCCCACGGTCCATGGCTTGACATTAACATGGACTTCATCCTCAGATTGCCCTACATGGCCTCGTGCCACGACTCCATCTTCGTTGTCGTGGATCGCTTCTCCAAGATAGCACACTTTGTGCCTTGTTCCAAGACGGTCGATGCGTCTCACATTGCACATCTCTTTGTCAAAGAGATCGTTCGCCTACATGGCCTCCCACTTACTATCGTGTCTGACCACAAAATACATCGGACTTAAAGTTTTGCTTATCCTGAAGTAATTGAATTGTTTAGAACATAGTGATGTAGTGAAATAAGGAATCTCAATCAACTAAATAAGTCTGACAAGGTTATAATTTGATCACAACAAACCTCAAGTTATAATGCAGTATCGAAAGTAAATTAAATCAAATATTACTAATACAATCCATTGAAGTATGCAAAGTTGACAATACCAAAATTCTTTATCATGCATCTCACATAAATGACATCGTTGATCAAACATTCATAAGTCAAGTGGTTGTACATCAAGTCATGGGAAAATAGCATCGGTGCCACATAGTACCTATGTGGTGCCTTTTTTTTTAAGCACAAGCAATGCCAAGCTAGATGAGTAAGAACACCGTAGCCTCGGCACCACTGCTATTATTACTAACCAGGGGATAGTTGTAAGATCTAGAAATTTATTAGCAGGTAAGAAAATGAAAGTTTATTTATCTAGCAGTTTTGTGGAAGTTTTCTTTGAGATAATGTATCGATTTATGTATTTTTCCTGCAATGTAAAAATATGGGTCGCGGAGAGGATTCGAACCTGCGACTTAAGGTGTAGAATGTGTGCTGTGTACCACTAGGTTAGTGGTGTCTTTCGATTAGAAAAGGGTAAGAGCCCTTGATAAGGGTGAAGTGGAAAATATAACTTATACTAAAGGGTTATTGGATCTTCCACTTATGTTTGATATTGGGTTTGGATCCTTTGGAGGTAGAAAACGAAAATTAAGAGGGTTCACTCACGTTTTTCCCTCTTTGCTTTCGTTCACGATTTCTTCCTAGAGTGAGGGTGGCGGCTTATCTCTTCTCCCTTCTCCTCTTCTTGTGGCCGGCGGCGATTGGTGGTGGAGGCGACTTCCGGCGGTCCTTGGGTGTTTTCCGGCGACGTGAGTAGTGTGAGGGGAGGCGTGAGGGGGTTTGTGACTTGGAAGAAACCGAAATCAAGGTGAGTGGATTTTCTCTTCACCTAGTTCACGCATATTAGTAGTATTGCTTGTTTTAGAGAAAATTAAGGGTTAGAAATATAACATGAACTCTTGCTTTCACATGTGTACACGTTTTCTTTGTTTTTCCCTAAATTTCGAAACCCTAGCTTGCATGACAATTAGGGCTTTTCGTTTTTAAGACTCCTAATCATCAATTAAACCTTGATTAAACATGTATGTAACTTTAGATTTTCAATTGCATGAAGATTAGGGCTTGAATGAGAATTTCGCCCCTTCTTCATGAAATTACGCCCAAATGTATGGGTAAAAATTGGGGAAAAACTGATATTCATGAAATTAGGTATATAAGGACTCTACCGTATTTTTTTGGGAATTTTTGGAAATAAAAGTTTCTGTTGACTGAGATTGACCTAGGGGTAATTGGGTAAATTTTCTAGTTAAAATTGGGGAAAACTTGAAATTACGAATCTAGGGATCATGAGGGATGTAATGACTATTTTTACGAAATTTTTGGATAAGTTTTCCTGCATGACTTAAACTTTGAACTAAGGGTATTTCTGTCTTTTGTTATAAGAACTAGGAGAAAACTATGAATCTGTGATATTCAGTATTTATGTTATTTGTGGATGAAATTGGTGAATTTTTTGTATTAGTATGTATTTTTAATTATTGATTGATAACCTTGAATGATAACCTAGAAAAGGTTAAACCATGCTTGCATGAAATCTAAGGACCTTTCTGAACCTGATTGATGTGATGTTCGAAATAATGTCTCTGTTAAATGCATTCGATAAGGGTCCTAGACTTGAGTGGACTGAACCTAAGGGTCAACTAGAGCACTCAGTGAACAGTCATTCTGACTTGGGGTTGGAGAATCCACCCAACCTATTCTGATTTGTTTCCGGTAATGGAGGGACTGTTCTAGAGTCTAGTGACCAGGTTAGAGGTTCAGGTTTCCAGTTTGTGTTGAGGGTATTTTTGTCCAAGTGGTAAACCTTTTGAGAGTTGGGTGTTTGAAACAAAGTGCCACGTCTTGGTCAGACGGGGGCCACCTCTTGAATTCATTCACCTTCCGTTCTGTTCTGTTTGTGTTCCCGGTAAGGGGGTGTGGTTGAGTGTCGTAGAGCAAAGTGCCACGTCGTGACCTGGCGGGGGCCACCTCTTGAATCTACGCCTCACCATTGTTCGTGCATGTTACTCTCAGTGCCTTGACGAAGGCCGGGTTGGACCCTCGGGGTCAATTCTGAAATCACTGGACAATAGTTGCGTGAGTCTGAGTCTGTTAGCCAGTTAGGCTGTTTTGTGATCTTGTTGCTCGGGATGGTGGGTGTATTGTTGTATGATCATAATTGTGATTTATGGTTATCAGTTTTATTATGTATCATGCTTTGTCATCTTCCGTTAAAAGTTTTGAAAAGATATCTGCATCTATTTTTGATTGTATATTAGTGGATGGTCGAACGAGACTATCTACTCACTAAGCTGTGTAGCTCATTCCACTATATTTCCAGATGCAGGGCAGGAGCCTACAGCCTAGCGGATGTATTATTTTCTGATTTGATATTTTGGGGCCTGCGAGCCTGTGCTATTTTGAGGGCCGGATGTGGCCGAGGTTTTTATGATTTTATTCATTGACATGTTAGCCGGATGTGGCTGCTAGTTTTCGACTACTGTGATATTGTTTCCAGGTTGGCATTTGGTTTTGATACGAGTGTTAAACCGAGGGCTTAAGCCTGTTTTCGGTGAATTCTGTTCTGTTCAGTGTTATTTAATTAATGTGATTTATTAGTTGGATGTTGTGATAAGGATTGTGAATCTTGTTTTCGAAATGGTATGTTCAATTTGTGTTTTGGAGCATGTACAGGAATTTCCTTAGTAATTCTGGGGACATGCTGCCGAAATTTTCTGAATCGTTTTATGTAAGCTATTATTCCCTAGCATTTGTCTTGTTGTTTTGTGTGTGACGTTCCCTATCTTCCGCGGTTTCTGCATGTGTTTGGGATTTATTCTGAGGGGGCGTTACAGAGTGGTATCAGAGGGATGAGCTAGCTAATAATAGCTGTTTCGGGGGTGGAAAACCTTGCTTGTGTATTGCTAGACAGCTAGGAAACTTGTTTGAGAACTGACTTGATTGTAAATTTGATTTGTGTGTATTTGTTTGTGTGTGTTTAAGGAGCCAGTATGGTGCGCCCAAGGTCGAGTGCTAGTGCTGGCAGCAGTGAGCAGACTGCTGAATTCCTGCGGGCTATGGAGTCTTTGACTGGTATGGTGCAGCAGCAGAACGCACTAATCCAGCAACAGGCTCAGATGCTGCAACAGCAGCAGACCCAGCACCAGGAGGTGCAGCAGCAACTGTTACAGCAGAATCGCGAACAGCAACGCGAGTTCAGAGAGCAGTTGCAGCTTCTGTCTCAGACACAGATACCGACGCAGGGGCGGGGGTCTGAGTCTGACTCGGGCCCGGGGTCTAGCTTGCCGGAGGACACCCATAGGCGCTATGCCTTGCTTGTGGGTGAATTCCAGCGGTTGGGCCCTAGCTCTTTTTATGGGAGTCCAGACTACAGGACGGCAGAGGACTGGCTTTCCGGCTTGGAGAAGATCTTCCAAGTGATGCGATGTTCAGATGAGGACAGACTATGTTTGGCCGCTTATATGATGCGTGGTGACGCGGATGTGTGGTGGAAGAGTGAGCTGAGACTCGCGGTGGACAGATCTGAACCGGTGACGTGGCAATACTTCTTGTCCCGGTTCAATGAGAAATTCTTTCCCACTAGCATGGTTGAGGATAGGGAGGTGGAGTTTATCCACTTGGAACAAGGAGACATGACAATGGATCAATATGACCTGATGTTCTCAAAGCTTGGGAAGTATGCTCCACATTTGATAAATACTGAGGATAGGCGAGCTAAGAAATTTCTCAGGGGTCTCAGAAGGGATATCAGACAGAAAGTAGGACTACAACACTTGGAGACTTATGCTGAGATGCTGGATCGTGTCCGCACCGCAGAGAAGTACATCCTGGAGGAGCAGGCCGAGACGGCCCTAGTTGTAGCCCCTATAGCTGTGGCATCGGTTCCCCAGCAGACTGGTGGAGGCAGTAGGAAATACCATAAGGGGAAGGACCAGAAGAGAGATCGATACAGACCGTACCAGGGGAAGGGAACTCAGAGACCGCAGCAGACATCTCAGTCACAGCAGCAGAGTACTGATGGCCGGGTAGAGGACAGAGTCTGCTACCATTGTGGGGCCAAGGGTCACCTGAGGGCGGACTGCCATAAGAAGTCCGGGGAGTGCTTCAAGTGCGGAAAAGTGGGGCACAGGATCAAAGATTGCAAGGCGCCTGGGCCACAGATCCGGGGTACCGATAGACCAGCTGTCCAGGCCAGAGTCTACGCTATAGCAGAGAAGGACACTCGAGCTTCCCGATCCGTCGTGGAAGGTACTTTACATGTTTTCAATCAGTTAGCTCGTATTTTGTTTGATCCGGGGTCCAATTTGTCCTTTGTGTCTGCTAATTTTGCTTCTAGACTACCTGTCTCACATAGAGTACTAGATTACACTGTTTCAGTATGTACACCCTTGGGGGATAGTTTATCCACTGACATAGTCTACCCTGACTGTGTTATTCACGTAGAGCAGTACCAGTTTTTAGTTGATTTGATACTGCTAGGCATGCAGGATTATGATTTGATCCTAGGCATGGATTGGCTATCTTCTCACCACGCTACAATGGATTGCTTTGAGAAGATTGTTACTCTGCATCTGCTTGATGGGAGTCATCTGCTAGTAAGGGGCCTGGTGTCTGATCAAGGGCCACATATGATATCATTTGTGCATGCCAGCAAGTTGCTAGCCAGTGGGTGCAAAGGATACCTTGCACATGTTAAGGTGCAAGAAGACTCAGATCCAGACTTAGCTCAGATAGAGGTAGTCTGTGAGTTTCCTGATGTATTCTCAGATGAGTTTTCAGGTTTGCCTCCCCACAGGGATGTAGAGTTTGGTATTGAGCTGATGCCTGGTACAGCTCCAATATCAAAGGCTCCTTATCGTATGGCCACCTCAGAGTTAGCTGAGTTGAAGAAGCAGTTAGAGGAACTGCTTGAAAAGGGCTATATCAGACCGAGTGCTTCACCCTGGGGAGCGCCAGTCTTGTTTGTAAAGAAGAAGGACGGAACATTGAGAATGTGCATAGATTACCGCCAGTTGAATCAGGTGACGGTAAAGAATAAGTATCCTCTTCCGAGGATAGATGACCTGTTCGATCAGTTGCAGGGTGCCACTGTGTTCTCCAAGATCGATCTGAGGTCAGGATACCATCAGCTCAGGGTCAAGGATGAGGATATCCTGAAGACTGCTTTCAGGACCAGGTATGGGCATTACGAGTTTGTAGTTATGCCTTTTGGACTGACCAATGCACCTGCTGTTTTTATGGATCTGATGAACAGGGTGTTTCATGAGCTGTTAGACACTTGTGTGGTGGTGTTCATAGATGATATACTGGTATACTCCCGTACTTCTCAGGATCACGCTAGGGACTTGCGCAGGGTACTAGCAATTCTGAGGAAACACCAGTTGTATGCTAAGGCCAGCAAGTGCGAGTTTTGGTTGGATCAGATCAGCTTTTTGGGGCATGTGATATCTGGTAAGGGCGTGTCCGTGGATCCAGTGAAGGTACAGGCTATCCTGAACTGGGGAAGACCAACTAGTGCCACAGAGATCCGGAGCTTTCTGGGATTAGCAGGATATTACAGGAGGTTTGTGGAGGGGTTCTCCAAGCTGGCGGGTCCCTTAACTAAGCTGACCAGGAAAGAGGCTAAGTTTGTTTGGGACGAGAAGTGTGAGGAAAGCTTCCAGGAGTTAAAGAGGAGATTGACCAGTACGCCCATCCTTATCATTCCTACTGATGGGGATAGGTTTACTATTTATACTGATGCCTCAGGCAAAGGACTGGGCTGTGTCCTGATGCAAAAAGGGGCCGTAGTAGCTTATGCTTCGCGGCAATTGAAGGAGTATGAGTTAAACTACCCCACCCATGATTTGGAGTTGGCGGCAGTGGTTTTTGCACTGAAAATATGGCACCACTATCTATTGGGACAGGAGTTTGACTTATTTACTGATCATCAGAGTCTCAAGTACATTTTCACTCAGAAGGATTTGAATATGAGGCAGAGAAGGTGGATGGAGCTAATAAAGGATTATGATTTCTCTATTCAGTATCAGGCCGGGAAAGCCAATGTGGTAGCTGATGCATTGAGCAGACACCCAGTTACTTCGGTAGCTGCACTGAGGGTCAGTGAGTGGCAGTTACTGCAGGAGTTCCGAGAGCTCAGGGTTGAGGTGTCTCCTAGAGTTCAGTCTGGATATGTGGCTTTTCTCCGGGTTCAGTCTGCTTTACTACAGAGAATCAAGGATCAGCAGCTGGTAGATCCGAATCTAGTTCAGATCAGAGAGAGGTTGGCTGCCGGGCCAGTGGAGGATTTCACCTTATCTGGTGATGGTATTCTGCGGTTCCGTGGACGGGCGTGTGTCCCTGAGGAACCTAGTCTAAGGAGAGAGATCTTGGAGGAGGGTCATAACTCCAAGTATTCCTTGCATCCCGGAGTCACAAAAATGTATCAGGATTTGAAGAAAGATTTCTGGTGGCCGGGCATGAAGAAGGAGGTCGCGGTGTTCGTATCTCGGTGTTTGACCTGTCAGACTGTGAAGGCCGAACACCAAAGACCTGGGGGATTATTGCAGCAGCTCCCTATTCCGCAGTGGAAGTGGGAGTGCATTAGTATGGATTTTGTTTGTGGGTTGCCACGGACCAAGAGAGGGCATGATGCGGTTTGGGTCATCGTTGACAGGCTCACGAAGGCTGCACACTTTTTACCTATTCGGATGACTTACCTACTCGATCGGCTGGCTAAGCTATACATCGATGAAATAGTCAGATTACACGGAGTGCCTGTGGATATTGTATCAGACCGCGATTCCAGATTCCTTTCCAGATTCTAGAAGAGCTTGCATGAGGGTCTTGGCACTAAGTTGAGTTTTAGTAACGCCTACCATCCGCAGTCAGATGGTCAGTCAGAGCGTACTATACAGACTTTGGAGGATTTGCTGAGGGCTTATGTGGTAGATTGGAGCTCTGAGTGGGACAGTGATTTATCCCTGATAGAGTTCACCTACAATAACAGCTTTCACTCCAGCATTCAGATGGCTCCGTACGAGGCTCTGTATGGCAGGAAGTGCAGGTCACCTCTGAGTTGGGAGGAATCAGGGGACCGGATGATTCTGAGATCAGAGGCTGTACAGGAGGCTACAGATAGAGTCAGAATTATTCAGGAAAAATTGAAGGTTGCTCGGGACAGGCAGAAGAGTTATGCAGATGATCGTCGTCGTCCCTTAGAGTTTATGGTGGGGGATCATGTGTTTCTGAAGGTTTCACCAACCAAGGGTGTCATGCGGTTTGGCAAGAAGGGAAAGCTGAGCCCGAGGTTTGTTGGACCTTACGATATTGTAGAGAGGGTTGGTCCTGTAGCTTACAGACTAGCTCTGCCACCATCTCTGGAGCATCTTCATAATGTATTTCATGTGTCAGTTCTGAGGAAATACTGTGGAGATCCATCACATGTGCTTGATTCTGCTCCCCTGCAGATCCAGAGTGATCTGACTTTTGTAGAGAGACCACTGAGGATTGTGGATAGGAAAGACAAAGTCTTAAGGAACAAGACAATACCGCTTGTAAAAGTTATTTGGGGAAACCAGTCAGTCGAAGAAGCTACTTGGGAGACAGAGTCAGATATGAGAAGAGAGTTCCCTCAGCTGTTCGATGATTTGGATGGTGAGCTTTAGAGGACTAAAGCTTTTAAGGGGGGAGGAATGTAAGATCCAGAAAATTATTAGCAGGTAAGAAAATGAAAGTTTATTTATCTAGCAGTTTTGTGGAAGTTTTCTTTGAGATAATGTATCGATTTATGTATTTTTCCTGCAATATAAAAATATGGATCGCAGAGAGGATTCGAACCTGCAACTTAAGGCGTAGAATGTGTGCTGTGTACCACTAGGTTAGTGGTGTCTTTCGATTAGAAAAGGGTAAGAGCCCTTGATAAGGGTGAAGTGGAAAATATAACTTATACTAAAGGGTTATTGGATCTTCCACTTATGTTTGATATTGGGTTTGGATCCTTTGGAGGTAGAAAACGAAAATTAAGAGGGTTCACTCACGTTTTTCCCTCTTTGCTTTCGTTCACGATTTCTTCCTAGAGTGAGGGTGGCGGCTTATCTCTTCTCCCTTCTCCTCTTCTTGTGGCCGGCGGCGATTGGTGGTGGAGGCGACTTCCGGCGGTCCTTGGGTGTTTTCCGGCGACGTGAGTAGTGTGAGGGGAGGCGTGAGGGGGTTTGTGACTTGGAAGAAACCAAAATCAAGGTGAGTGGATTTTCTCTTCACCTAGTTCACGCATATTAGTAGTATTGCTTGTTTTAGAGAAAATTAAGGGTTAGAAATATAACATGAACTCTTGCTTTCACATGTGTACACGTTTTCTTTGTTTTTCCCTAAATTTCGAAACCCTAGCTTGCATGACAATTAGGGCTTTTCGTTTTTAAGACTCCTAATCATCAATTAAACCTTGATTAAACATGTATGTAACTTTAGATTTTCAATTGCATGAAGATTAGGGCTTGAATGAGAATTTCGCCCCTTCTTCATGAAATTACGCCCAAATGTATGGGTAAAAATTGGGGAAAAACTGATATTCATGAAATTAGGTATATAAGGACTCTACCGTATTTTTTTGGGAATTTTTGGAAATAAAAGTTTCTGTTGACTGAGATTGACCTAGGGGTAATTGGGTAAATTTTCTAGTTAAAATTGGGGAAAACTTGAAATTACGAATCTAGGGATCATGAGGGATGTAATGACTATTTTTATGAAATTTTTGGATAAGTTTTCCTGCATGACTTAAACTTTGAACTAGGGGTATTTCTGTCTTTTGTTATAAGAACTAGGAGAAAACTATGAATCTGTGATATTCAGTATTTATGTTATTTGTGGATGAAATTGGTGAATTTTTTGTATTAGTATGTATTTTTAATTATTGATTGATAACCTTGAATGATAACCTAGAAAAGGTTAAACCATGCTTGCATGAAATCTAAGGACCTTTCTGAACCTGATTGATGTGATGTTTGAAATAATGTCTGTGTTAAATGCATTCGATAAGGGTCCTAGACTTGAGTGGACTGAACCTAAGGGTCAACTAGAGCACTCAGTGAACAGTCATTCTGACTTGGGGTTGGAGAATCCACCCAACCTATTCTGATTTGTTTCCGGTAATGGAGGGACTGTTCTAGAGTCTAGTGACCAGGTTAGAGGTTCAGGTTTCCAGTTTGTGTTGAGGGTATTTTTGTCCAAGTGGTAAACCTTTTGAGAGTTGGGTGTTTGAAACAAAGTGCCACGTCTTGGTCAGACGGGGGCCACCTCTTGAATTCATTCACCTTCCGTTCTGTTCTGTTTGTGTTCCCGGTAAGGGGGTGTGGTTGAGTGTCGTAGAGCAAAGTGCCACGTCGTGACCTGGCGGGGGCCACCTCTTGAATCTACGCCTCACCATTGTTCGTGCATGTTACTCTCAGTGCCTTGACGAAGGCCGGGTTGGACCCTCGGGGTCAATTCTGAAATCACTGGACAATAGTTGCGTGAGTCTGAGTCTGTTAGCCGGTTAGGCTGTTTTGTGATCTTGTTGCCCGGGATGGTGGGTGTATTGTTGTATGATCATAATTGTGATTTATGGTTATCAGTTTTATTATGTATCATGCTTTGTCATCTTCCGTTAAAAGTTTTGAAAAGATATCTGCATCTATTTTTGATTGTATATTAGTGGATGGTCGAACGAGACTATCTACTCACTGAGCTGTGTAGCTCATTCCACTATATTTCCAGATGTAGGGCAGGAGCCTACAGCCTAGCGGATGTATTATTTTCTGATTTGATATTTTGGGGCCTGCGAGCCTGTGCTATTTTGAGGGCCGGATGTGGCCGAGGTTTTTATGATTTTATTCATTGACATGTTAGCCGGATGTGGCTGCTAGTTTTCGACTACTGTGATATTGTTGCCAGGTTGGCATTTGGTTTTGATACGAGTGTTAAACCGAGGGCTTAAGCCTGTTTTCGGTGAATTCTGTTCTGTTCAGTGTTATTTAATTAATGTGATTTATTAGTTGGATGTTGTGATAAGGATTGTGAATCTTGTTTTCGAAATGGTATGTTCAATTTGTGTTTTGGAGCATGTACAGGAATTTCCTTAGTAATTCTGGGGACATGCTGCTGAAATTTTCTGAATCGTTTTATGTAAGCTATTATTCCCTAGCATTTGTCTTGTTGTTTTGTGTGTGACGTTCCCTATCTTCCGCGGTTTCTGCATGTGTTTGGGATTTATTCTGAAGGGGCGTTACAATAGTGCCAAGTGAGATGGAAAATTTGCTTAGGTAAAGTCATGTTGAATAGGTTATCAAGTATTGATCCTGGATACCTATTGCCAAATTTTTGTGATATAAATTTTTATTATTAAATTATCATCATCTAGGGGTGTGACAACCACTGTCCCTTTTCTAGTTTTCATTTAAATGCTAAGAACAGTGCCAAGTGAAAGTACAATGTACAACAATACTTCGGTACCACTGTTATTATTTCTGATTCCCATGACAAAATGTACAATAAGAATGGGAGTATGAACGCAAGATACAAATATTCATTACACGTGTGAAGCATGTCAAGGTCAAGATGAAGACAACAAGCATACTCTACAAGATCATAAAAATAATGAGTTGAGTTAATTAACTCGTTCAACTACATTAAACAAAAGACCCATATGTGTAAACTATAACCAATGTAGACTTGTAAAAACAGTTAAGATTCCAAATTCAATCATGCAAATATTCATAGAACAATTTCAATTCCAAGGACAAAGTAGGTAGCATAAATAAGGGGTGGGCAAAGACACCTAAGGTGTTGAAACAACTAACTACGAGACAAAGATAAAGTAATGCATGAAAGGAAAATGACATACTAACTAAATAAAACTAAAAACAAAAATGAAACTACTGGAAACATAAAAGCTGACCAAGTGATAGTGAAACAAATACTGCTCATCCCCAGCGTTGACGTAGTCGCCTGAAAAATTCAGAAAAAATGTCAATGATTGGGCACCATATAAGAGGTGAAAATATAAAAGAAAATATAAAATCTAAATAAGAAAAGTAGCAAAAATAAACAAAAAACAAGAGGAGTATCAATAAGATATTGGGTTGCATCCCAATAAGCGCTTCTTTAAGGTCATTAGCTTGACCATAGCAAGGTATCATGGTGTTTCCAGTGGAGTAGAGGCAAAATAGATAGTGTGTAGCCTCTGCTTTCTTTGTCTCCTAAAGATTATACCTATTAAAATAAGTAGCAAATATAATAGTCTAACTATAATTGTTCTCAAATGATATAAAATAGGAGGATGGTTAAACACAAAAGTTCTCTCAATATCTCTCAAATTTTTGTCTCCAAGCATTCCATGTAGCGCTCTCTTAGGGTCAACTCTTGGACCATCATCTATCAATGTCATATAAGCCAACACCTTCTCTTCATTTGGACCGGCCAAGTTGTCAAGCTCTTCTTCAAATTGTCCCTTCTTGCCTCTTGATGATTTAACACTCTCTTCCACCACCTCAATGCTACAACAGGAACCTGAAAAAGATGATTTCTTGTTATTAATGAAAAGGTCAAATTCTAGGATGTTCTCACAAATGTTCAATGATAGCTTTCCATGTTTGACGTCTATTACAGCTCTGGCTGTAACTGTTGGGGTATGCCCTTAAGGCTAATGTTTGAGGCCTTGGGATTATTTCAGTATCATGTATAAACTCTATGTTTATAAAGGCAATGGTTGTTATTCAGGTTGTTACATCATCTGCTGCAATATGTATACTTCTGAATAATGTCTCAATGCTGTTCAGCTTGGCTGACATGCAGTTTTGTCCTTAGTCGAGATATCTTGGTGAACATGAGACAGCCTTGATATGATTGAGACTAATATGTGTTCTAATCTTATAGGATGCTTCGAGCATGGAATAAGATGTAGACTCATGGGTACATTGGATGTACTGGACAGACCCTACTTAGGATATTCAATTGCTTGTCACAATATGAATAATCCTTATATGCAAACAAGTGGCATATTTCCTCTGACTTGAGATCACTTGTGTTTCTAAATGATGATTGGCATTATTTTGAGGTAGTTCAATATCATTTGAAACATAATGGTTATAGACTATCTTGGATAGTGATCATGAGTCATGTTAGGGCACTAGTGATAGATATAGGATTGCCGTCTCCTTGATTGGAGTGTGATGTTCTATAGGGGCCCCCTAGATGAGATGATTGAGAAAGTGTATGGCCATACCCAGATGACTATGTTCATCTGATCTAATCATTCTCATCATATTGGAATTACAGGCTTGACACACTTGTCCAATAAGAACATCCAGTGGCAAAGGAAACACATATGTCAAGTGACTTGGGTTCACACTTGTGCTGTGGTTTGGGTGTAGTCTTGGAAGACTCTTTCCTTTATATCGGGAGACAGTGATGTGTTGCTAGATACCCCTCACTGATTGTGATAACGTAAGTTATCGTTACCGACATTTAAAGGAAACCCTTAGGGTCGCACAATTTGATGATATGGCTTTCTTATGTCAGATCGTGTGGACTGAATTGTTTTGGTTCAGTTTAAAGGAGTTTAAACTCTGATTGTAAGTGAGATCTGGTCTGATCATGTTTGATTGATTAGGGCTTGAGATCGGTAAGCTTCGATCGAGAGAATTGATGCTAGATAGGTGAGATCAAGAGCATCAAGAGATGAATGGTTAGATCTTGAGCCTTATGGTTTAATATGATCTAGACTATGACTTGGTTTGGTTTGGTCTTTGGACCAAAGTGAATTGAACCGGTTCACTTAGAGTGAGCGCATGGTTCAAAGGGTGATGTTTGCGATTGGAGTGAAGGCATCATGCTTGCTATTTTTGGAAATTGTTTTTCCAAAATTGAGTGCACGCCTCCATGTTCCACGTCTCTCGCCGCTCTCTTGCTCTTCCTCTCGTGTGACTCGCCTCCACGAGTGTGAGAGAAGTATTCGGCCATCCAAGCAAGGAAGACTCCTCCTTCATGCGACAAGGATACCTTGAAGCTTTGCTAGCACAAAGAAAGAAAAGGGAGTAGCCATCATCTTCTTGTGTGCGGTTGCCTTTGGAGAAGAAGCATTCGATTCTTTGATTCCAAGATGCCATCCAAGAAATGGCAATGGTAACGCATCTCTATGCTTTCAATCTTAAGTTGATCATATGTCCATACTATTCGATCCTCATGAAACCCTAGATTCCGCCCATGCAAGTTTTTATTTGCGCATGCTATTAGGGTTTCACCCCCTTAAGGGAACTTTCAATTGGTATCAGAGCGAGGTTCCTTGTATGATTCATATGATTGCTTATTGTGATCCATGTTTGTGCTTATTAGTAGATCTAAAAGAGCATGCGAAAATTTAATGTATGTTTTACATTGGCGCATGCATGATAGTTGGCACTTGTTGTAGTTTTCTCAAAACTTACTTGCGCGCCCCTCATTAGATCTAAGCGCCTACTTCAAAAGCTTAGACGGGTTATTAGGGTTGAAGTCATCGTCCAGTCTAGACCCAACAGTCTGATCAGATTATCTGACAGCCTAGATGGGTCGACCAGATGGCACCTATGCGCAAGCATGAGGTGGCTATAGGTCGACTGCTGAAAGGCGTGTAGCGATGTCTGATTGAGACAACTGATGAACGCTCATGATTAAGGCCTGGGGTCACACCCGCTTGCCAGAACTCATGAGGGACGTTCAGCCCTTCACGCATGCATTGTTGACCATGAGGTCGACTCAAGTCAGTTATGACTTGGTGCATGCAAGGGCAGTGGGTCTGACTAGGTCTGATGAGTGGATCCCTATTAATGGACCGTTGTAAGGTAGTAGGGCACATAAGGAAATAAAATGAAGCCAATGGGTTTTTCAAAAAATTTTATTTTCTTGATTGGATCACATGATGTTTGTATAACGTGATGATTGTCTATTTAATCTTATGTGGGCTGCCTCAATTTAATGTGTGCTGTGCTGGGGCCTGCGTGCCTGGACTAGTATTATTTGTAAATTGTTATTGTGATCTGCGCATCACATTTTAATTAATTTATAAAGTGTAATTGACCTGCGTGTCAATCATGTCTAGATAGATTAAATTGTAATTTAATCAGACATGAGCACAGAGCACACTTGGCAGAGGCGCATGCAGCAAGTGGCTTCACCAGTGGGAGGTCTAGGGTTCGACTCTAGGAAAGGCGCATTTTACCTGGTGGGCACACCTGAGCTGCAGTGGGCGCTTGGGCCCGGGTTGGGCTAGAGGAAATGCTAAAGACCCATGAAGAGCTCAAGTGAAGACTTAAGTTAATTAAGGTCTTACTTAGGCTTAATGGGCTTTTACCACATAAGATCATCATGCTTTTAATTTACTGTTTAACTAATTTAGTAACTGCATGATCTATTCTTCTGCTATCACCATAGGATTTGAATGAAAGTAAGAAGATAAAAGGACCGTTAAAATCCAACATTAAATAACAAGCACGTAAGCCTTCTGACGCGAAACCTCTCTGTTCTGACTATCGTTGGGGCTGTGTTGTACCCACTCAGTGGGCACGCCCATCTATCTTCAGACGGTGTGTGATTACACCTACGTGTTACAGAGAAGGGATTTATCGCTTCTCGTTGCTCAGCATACCACGTGGTGGTCCAGGGAGTAGGTTAGGTCAGCTTGACCATGTAGGCTACATATTGAGCA
Source organism: Costus lasius (assembly GCA_027563935.2). Lineage (NCBI taxonomy): Eukaryota > Viridiplantae > Streptophyta > Magnoliopsida > Zingiberales > Costaceae > Costus > Costus lasius. The sequence continues at coordinate 104,050,956 of CM050448.1, forward strand.
TATGGTAGCCATATGGAGGCAGCCATCTGTGGGATCAGAGACTGTGTTGTACCAACTCAGTTGGCACAGTCTGCTGGATTGCCCAGATGAAGGGGAATCGCACGGGTTGGCGATTGGCAGGGGTTGCCTACCAGAGATTAGTGCTTGTACTCTCTGTGCATCTTATCTCGCCTGAGCGGGACGCGGAGACCAAGTATGAAATCTGGATCCCATCTCACTAAAAGAGTTTTACTCTTTCGGGCTGTTTTGCTGGATTTTTCAGCCAGATAAAATAGTGAGAAAAGAATCATTCTTAAGTCCTGAATTGATTCTAATATTGATACTGACCTTGTTGTTCTTGTATTGTTGTAGATTACTGCAGCAACGAACACCACAGCGTTCAATGTGCGATCCCTACTGGAAAGGGAGAAGTTTGCTGGGCCAAACTTCTCAGACTGGTACGGACACTTTAAGATTGTTCTTAAGGCTGAGAGGAAACTGTATGTCCTCGAGACGGCTATACCGCCTCAACCCGCTGCGAACGCCGCAAGGGCGGTTCGGGAAGCTTATGAAAAGCATGTTAATGATAGCATTGATGTCGCTTGCTTTATGCTAGCGTCTATGACGCCACAGCTGCAGCGTCAGCATGAGGATTTATCTGCTATAGAAATTATAGCAAACCTCAAGATGCTGTATGCAGCACAAGCAAGGACTGAACGCTATAACTTGACTAAACTTTTCTTTCAGAGCAAACTGACTGAAGGGAGTCCAGTGGGAGCTCACGTACTCAAGATGATTGGGTACAGGGAGGCTCTAGAGAAACTGGGACACACCATCAATCAGGAGCTTGTTGTAGATATCATCTTGCAGTCTCTCCCGGCCTCTTTCGATCCGTTCATCATTAATTTTAATATGAACAAGATCGACTGTACCCCGGCAGAGTTACTGAACATGCTCTTGACTGCTGAGCAGACTCAGTCTCGTGAGAAGGGAACGCCTTCATCCTCTGTCCTAATGGTTCCTTCAAGGAACAAGAAGAAGGGGAAGAAGGGCAAAGCCCCTGTCAAGAGCTACAACAAGGCTCTGAAACAAAAGCTCAAGTGGTCAAAGGAATACAGATGTTTCCATTGTGGCCAGCTAGGTCACTGGAAAAGGGACTGTAAAGCGCTCCAAGGAGATAAGAAGGGAAGCAACTCTTTCGCTTCTGGCTCAGGTATTTTTGTGACTGAAGTCATGGTTTCTTCTTCTATTTCATGGGTGTTGGACACTGCATGTGGAGTTCACATTTGTTCAAATGTACAGGAACTCAAGAGAAGAAGACAGGTGGGACAGCATGAGGTGGACCTACGAGTAGGAAACGGGGCACGGGTTGCTGCTGTTGCTGTAGGAGAATATCACATCTCTTTACCATCTGGTCTTGTATTAGAACTGGACAATTGTTATTTTGTACCCAGCATAACTAAGAATATTATCTCTATTCCTGCTCTTTTCAGGAAAGGGTTTTCCTTTGAATGCAAGATTTCAAAGTGTTATATATCTTTTGATAATATTGTTTATGCTACTGGGTCAATTAACAATGGGTTATTCATGTTGGACATGAAATGTTCTATACAGCAGATTGATATTAAGAAAGCCAAGTATGCTGAAGACAGCACCTTGTTATGGCATAGTCGTTTAGGCCATATTAGCAAGAAGCGCATTAAGCGGTTGCATGACCATGGACTGCTGGGATCATTCTCCTATGAGGAGCTTGATACATGCAAAGCTTGTTTAATGGGTAAAATGACGAAGTCTCCTTTTTCCAACAAAGGTCAAAGGGCTTCAGGTTTACTTGACCTCATTCACAGTGATGTGTGTGGGCCATTTAGTAAACATGCCAGAGGTGGCTATTCATACTTCATTACCTTTACTGATGATTTCAGTAGGTATGGTTATGTCTATCTAATGAGACATAAGAGTGAATCTTTTGACAAGTTCAAAGAGTTCAAAAATGAAGTACAGAATCAGTTAGGCCGAAATATCAAGGCATTTCATTCAGATCGAGGTGGAGAATACTTGAGTCATGAGTTTACTGACTTTCTGAAGGAGTGTGGGATTATCTCACAGCTCACTCCGCCAGGAACACCGCAATGGAATGGTGTGTCCGAGAGGAGAAATAGAACCTTACTGGATATGGTTCGTTCAATGATGAGTCAGGCTACTCTACCTTACTCCTTTTGGGGATTTGCACTGGAAACAGCTGCAAAGGTACTAAACCGAGTGCCATCCAAGGCCGTTTCAAAGACGCCATATGAGTTATGGTATGGGAAACAGCCGAGCTTGACATTTATTAAGATCTGGGGTTGCGAGGCTTATGTCAAAAAGCTCGCCTCTAGGAAACTAGAGAGCAAATCTGAGAAATGTATCTTTGTCGGTTACCCTAAAGAAACAAAGGGTTATTATTTCTACGATCCCAAAGAGAACAAAGTATTTGTTGCTCGGACGGCTATTTTTCTTGAGAAAGAATTTCTTCTGCAAGAAGCCAGTGGGAGAGAAATAAAGCTGGATGAGAATCCAGAAGAAGGACAAAGTAGTCAAGCACAGTTGGATGAGCCTGAGCCAGTAGATCAGGTTACTGAACAACCTGAGGCTCAGATATCACGGGAACCGCGAAGATTGGGAAGGATCCGTCGACAGCCTGAGCGCTATGACGGAGTCTACATCATTGATGATGAACCCCTCACTTATGCGGATGCGGTCAGTGGACCGGAATCAGCGAGATGGCTTGAAGCTATGCGAGCCGAGATGGACTCCATGTCAGATAACCAAGTTTGGGAGTTGGTTGATCCGCCTCCGGGAGTAATCCCTATAGGCTGTAAGTGGATCTTCAAGAAGAAGATTGACATGGATCGTAACGTGGTTACCTATAAAGGCAGGCTAGTTGCGAAAGGTTTCAAACAAATCTACGGGATAGATTATGATGAAACTTTCTCTCCTGTAGCTATGTTCAAGTCTATTCGGATCATTCTCGCGATAGCGGCATATTATGATTATGAGATCTGGCAAATGGACGTGAAGACCGCTTTCCTTAATGGAAAACTAGAAGAGGATGTGTACATGACACAACCTGAAGGTTTCACTAATCCATCAGATCGTCATAAAATATGCAAATTAAAGAAGTCCATTTATGGACTTAAACAAGCATCAAGAAGCTGGAATATTCGTTTTGATGAATCAATCTGTGAATTTGGTTTCATCAAGAATGAAGATGACCCGTGTGTATATAAGAGGTTTAGTGGGAGCGTGATTACTTTTCTAGTCCTCTACGTCGATGATATCTTAATCATTGGAAACGATATTCCTGAACTACATGCTGTCAAAGCATGGTTAAGAAAATGTTTCCAGATGAAAGATTTAGGAGAAGCAGCCTATGTATTAGGTGTGAAGATCTACAGAGATAGATCTAAGAGGCTTCTCGGGCTGTGCCAGAGTACTTACATCGATAAAGTCCTAGAGAGATTCTATTTAGAAAATTCTAAAAGAGGATATCTTCCAGTCAGACATGGTTTGAATCTTTCAAAGAGTCAGTGTCCACAAACACAGACTGAGAAAGATGAAATGGACAATACGCCTTATGCTTCGGCTATTGGGTCCATTATGTATGCGATGTTGTGTACTCGCCCAGACGTTGCTTACGGGTTAAGCGTGACCAGTCGGTTCCAAAGTAATCCAGGGCAGGCACACTGGATTGCAGTCAAGAACATTTTGAAATATCTTCGGAGGACCAAAGATATGTTCTTGATATATGGAGGTCAGGAAGAACTCAGTATTGAAGGATATACCGATGCTTCGTTCCAATCTGACCAGGATGATTTCCGATCACAATCAGGCTATGTTTTTAGCTTGAATGGAGGAGCGGTGGTGTGGAAAAGTTTCAAACAGTCAATTGTTGCTGATTCCACAACAGAAGCCGAGTATGTTGCAGCCTCGGAAGCATCCAAGGAGGCAGTGTGGATTCGTAAGTTCGTTCAGGAACTTGGTGTTGTTCCTTCGAGTGCAGATCCTTTGGTTATCTTCTGTGATAACACTGGAGCAATAGCACAAGCAAAGGAACCACGGTCGCACCAGAAGTCCAAGCACATACAGAGAAGGTTTCACTTGATCCGGGAGATCATTGATCGTGGCGAGATCAAAGTCTGCAAGGTTCATACAGATGACAATCTAGCTGACCCGCTTACAAAGCCTCTTGCGCAGCAGAAGCATGAGAAGCACTGTAATAATATGGGTTTGAGATTTCTCAACCATTAGATTAAGTGCAAGTGGGAGATTATTGGGGTATGCCCTTAAGGCTAATGTTTGAGGCCTTGGGATTATTTCAGTATCATGTATAAACTCTATGTTTATAAAGGCAATGGTTGTTATTCAGGTTGTTACATCATCTGCTGCAATATGTATACTTCTGAATAATGTCTCAATGCTGTTCAGCTTGGCTGACATGCAGTTTTGTCCTTAGTCGAGATATCTTGGTGAACATGAGACAGCCTTGATATGATTGAGACTAATATGTGTTCTAATCTTATAGGATGCTTCGAGCATGGAATAAGATGTAGACTCATGGGTACATTGGATGTACTGGACAGACCCTACTTAGGATATTCAATTGCATGTCACAATGTGAATAATCCTTATATGCAAACAAGTGGCATATTTCCTCTGACTTGAGATCACTTGTGTTTCTAAATGATGATTGGCATTGTTTTGAGGTAGTTCAATATCATTTGAAACATAATGGTTATAGACTATCTTGGATAGTGATCATGAGTCATGTTAGGGCACTAGTGATAGATATAGGATTGCCGTCTCCTTGATTGGAGTGTGATGTTCTATAGGGGCCCCCTAGATGAGATGATTGAGAAAGTGTATGGCCATACCCAGATGACTATGTTCATCTGATCTAATCATTCTCATCATATTGGAATTACAGGCTTGACACGCTTGTCCAATAAGAACATCCAGTGGCAAAGGAAACACATATGTCAAGTGACTTGGGTTCACACTTGTGCTATGGTTTGGGTGTAGTCTTGGAAGACTCTTTCCTTTATATCGGGAGACAGTGATGTGTTGCTAGATACCCCTCACTGATTGTGATAACGTAAGTTATCGTTACCGACATTTAAAGGAAACCCTTAGGGTCGCACAATTTGATGATATGGCTTTCTTATGTCAGATCGTGTGGACTGAATTGTTTTGGTTCAGTTTAAAGGAGTTTAAACTCTGATTGTAAGTGAGATCTGGTCTGATCATGTTTGATTAATTAGGGCTTGAGATCGGTAAGCTTCGATCGAGAGAATTGATGCTAGATCGGTGAGATCAAGAGCATCAAGAGATGAATGGTTAGATCTTGAGCCTTATGGTTTAATATGATCTAGACTATGACTTGGTTTGGTTTGGTCTTTGGACCAAAGTGAATTGAACCGGTTCACTTAGAGTGAGCGCATGGTTCAAAGGGTGATGTTTGCGATTGGAGTGAAGGCATCATGCTTGCTATTTTTGGAAATTGTTTTTCCAAAATTGAGTGCACGCCTCCATGTTCCACGTCTCTCGCCCCTCTCTTGCTCTTCCTCTCGTGTGACTCGCCTCCACGAGTGTGAGAGAAGCATTCGGCCATCCAAGCAAGGAAGACTCCTCCTTCATGCGACAAGGATACCTTGAAGCTTTGCTAGCACAAAGAAAGAAAAGGGAGTAGCCATCATCTTCTTGTGTGCGGTTGCCTTTGGAGAAGAAGCATTCGATTCTTTGATTCCAAGACGCCATCCAAGAAATGGAAATGGTAATGCATCTCTATGCTTTCAATCTTAAGTTGATCATATGTCCATACTATTCGATCCTCATGAAACCCTAGATTCCGCCCATGCAAGTTTTTATTTGCGCATGCTATTAGGGTTTCGCCCCCTTAAGGGAACTTTCAGTAACGAGGAATGGTCTACCCAATATAAGAGGAAGTTTGGAATTCTCGGTCATATCCAAAACCACAAAGTCCACTAGAATAAAGAACTTCCCGACTTTAATGGGCACATCCTCTACAATTCCCACAGGGTGTTAAGTAGAGCTGTTAGCAAGCTGAAGAACTTTAGACGCTGGTTTCAGATCCCCCAAGTCTAGCTTCTTGAAGATAGAGAGTGGCATGAGACTAACGCTAGCCCCTAAGTCCAAGAGTGCTCTTTCAAATGAGATGTTGCCAATTCTGCATGAGATAGAAAAACTACTATGATCTTCAAGTTTAGGAGGCAGCTAACTGTGAATGATTGCACTATATTCCCCTATCATTGCCACCATCCTATGTTCCTCTATTTTTCTTTTTTTGGTCAGAATATCCTTAAGGAACATGGCATAAGTGGGCATCTAGGAAAGTGCATCTATGAAAGGAATATTGAAGTAGAGCTTCTTCGACACTTCGAAAAACTTGCCAAACTGCCTATCCAATTTTGCTTTAACTAATCTCTGTGGGAAATGTACAGGTGGCTTATAGGGAGGTGGAGGAACGTATGCTGGCTCTGGGTCTACCTCCGTCTCTGCCAGTATTTTCATTGAAGATTGAGTCTCGTTTCCCTGACGATTAGACTCTCGAACAGCATCATCACTATCATAATTGCATTGCAGTGCTCCCTTGGATTTGCTTCAGGTTGAGTTGGAAGCATGCCCGCGGCTATAGAAGGAGAACTGGCCTGCTGAATGAGCTGAATAATCTGGGTCTCCAACATTTTCGAGTGTGTGGACATGGAGTCCACCTTCAGGTTCAGCTGGCGGATAGACTCATTAACATTATCATGCTACTTAATCCGTATAGCAAGAAACTTTTCCAACATCAACTCTAGACTCGACCTGTGAGGTGGGTCTAGCTGCGTTTGATTGATAAATGGAGGTTGCATTCTAGGAGGTTGCCTAAAATTAGAAGAAGAATTTGGATTAGAGAAATTTGCAGGAGGGACTTGCCCTTGGTTAAGCCTGTAGGAGAAATTCGGGTGATTTCTCCATCCTGGGTTGTACATGCCCGAATAGGGATCATTCTGATTTCTGAAGTTCCCGATAGCATTGACTTGTTCAGATGGAGTGCTCAAAAATATGGCAATCATCAGCAGCATGTCCTGACACTCCACAAACATCACAAGTCACAGAGTTAGAAGTAGAAATATCCACAGAATCTATTTTGGATGAAAGTGAATCTACTTTTGCTACCAAGGAATTAATTATGTTTAGATCATACTTCCCTAAATTTTGCACTGTCTGGCTCCTCTCTCCTGACCACTGGTAATGGTTGAGGGCCATGTCTTCAATTAATTCCATGGCGTCATCATAATTTTTGTTCATGAGTGACCCACCACCAACAGCATCTATAGAAAGTCTTGTTTGATACAGTAAACCACTATAAAAAGTATGTATAATTACTCATTTCTGTAGATCATGATGCAGGCATATCCTTAGTAGCTCCTTGAACTAGTCCCATACTGTTGGGGTATGCCCTTAAGGCTAATGTTTGAGGCCTTGGGATTCTTTCAGTATCATGTATAAACTCTTAAGTTTATAAAGGCAATGGTTGTTATTCAGTTTGTTACATTGTCTGCTGCAATAAGTGTACTTCTGAATAATGTCTCAATGCTGTTCAGCTAGGCTGACATGCTCTATGTCCTTAGTCGAGATATCTTGGTGAACATGAGACAGCCTTGATATGATGGAGACTAATATGTGTTCTAATCTTATAGGATGCTTCGAGCATGGAATAAGATGTAGACTCATGGGTACATTGGATGTACTGGATAGACCCTACTAGGATATTCAATTGCTTGTCACAATGTGAATAATCCTTGTTTGCAACAAGTGGCACATGTCCTCTGACTTGAGATCACTTGTGTTTCTAAATGATGATTGTCATTGTTTTGAGGTAGTTCAATATCATTTGAAACATAATGGTTATAGACTATCTTGGATAATGATCATGAGTCAGGTTAGGGCACTAGTGATAGATATAGGATTGCCGTCTCCTTGTTTAAGGAGTGTGATGTTCTACTGGGGCCCCCCCCCCTCGAATGAGATGATTGAGAAAGTGTATGGCCATACCCAGGTGACTATGTTCATCTGATCTAATCATGCTCATCATATTGGAGCTACAGGCTTGACACGCTTGTCCAATAAGAACATCCAGTGGCAAAGGAATCATGTATGCCTTGTGAAATGGATTCACACTTGTGCTGTGGTTTGGGTGTAGTCTTGGAAGACTCTTTCCTTTATATCGGGAGACAGTAATGTGTTGCTAGATACCCCTCACTGATCGTGATAACGTAAGTTATCGTTACCGACATTTAAAGGAAACCCTCAGGGTCGCACAATTTGATGATATGGCTTACTTAAGTCAGATCGTGTGGACTGAATTGTCAGGGTTCAGTTTAAAAGGATTTAATCTCTGATTGTGAGTGAGATCTGGTCTGATCATGTTTGATTGATTAGGACTTGAGATCGGTAAGCTTCGATCGAGAGAATGGATGCTAGATCGGTGAGATCAGGGTGCATCAAGAGATGAACGGTTAGATCTGGAACCTTAGGGTTTAATTTGATCTGGACTAAAGGCTTGGCTTGATTGGTTTTTGAACCAAATCAAAATGAACCAGCTCATCAAGTGAGCACATGGTTCAAGGGGAGAGGGTGTAACGACTAGTTCACTTGGCGTGAACGTTTAAGCGTATGTGGGTTTCTATTTTTGGAAACCATGATCTCCACATGAGACACGCTTCACGTTCGAATAGAAGTGAGTTCTATTCTCGCCTTTCCCGAGATTCCTCTTGACGTTTTCGTGTGTGGCGACACCTTGAAGCTTCGTGAGGATTCAGCCAAGAAGAAAAAATCTTCTCATCCCTTTCACTCGACAAGAACTCCTTAGAACCTTGCTAGCACAAGGAGCACTAAGGGAGTAGGCGACATCATTTGTGTGCGCACCATTTGGAGGAGAAGCGCTTGAGTCTCTTCTTCCTAGACGCCATCCAAGCAATGGCTTTGGTGAGAATCGATTCCTTGATTCTTATTTGCAATCACTTATAAGTTGATCATATAATATGAAAAGATCCTAGAAACCCCTTCCGCTGCATGAAAACCTCCATATGCGCCTATCTAGGGTTTCGCCCCCTTTGTTAAGGGGACTTTCACATACTTGATAGAGGGACTCTCCATCTCGCTGAGCAAAGTTTGTAATTTGATTTCTCAGCTGGGCCGTTTTGCTCAGGAGAAATATTTTGACAGGAAGGCCTATGATAGCTGATCCCACGTCGTGATGGAGCCCTGCGGTAGAGATTGTAACCATGCTCTGGCTCGGTCCCTGAGAGAAAATAGAAAAAGTCTTAGTTTAATAGCATTAGGGGGGGTACCATTAATTTTTAAAGTGTCGCAGCATTCTTAGAAAATAGAGAGATGAAGGTTAGGGTCTTCTGTGCTTACTTCACTGAATTGATTCTATTGCACCATTTGTGCTAGAGACGGCTTAATCTCAAAGTTGTTAGCTTCGATGGTCGGTCGTGAAATGCTTAAGTGCACACCAGAGATGGTGGGTGCTACAAAGTCCTTAAGAGAGCGATTCACATTCTTTTCCATGGTCTGACTATTTGTAAAATCTCCTGAAAGCTTTAGACTCTTTAAATTTCTGCGAATCAGATGAAAGGTTTGCTCTATCTCCGGGTCTTGTGGAACAAGTTTCCCTGTTCAAAGAGTGTTCCTGGGCATAAACAAGGTACCTTGACTAAAGAGGTTAGTAGCACCAACACCAAATAAAGATTACAACTAGAACTAAAAGAAACTAAATAGTAAATAAACAAAATAAAAACAAGAAGAAATCTAACTAAACCTAGTCTATCAATTTCCTAATTGTTCATATTGACAAACCTAATCTCGGCAATGGCACCAAAAACTTGATAGGGAGGTCGCAAGTGCACGGTTCTAACTAATCAGTCAATTAATAGCTAGGTGATCAAATAATGGAGAAATAACTAGTGCCCTAGTGCAAGTAAAATAAATCAAACAAGTGAAGAGCAAACAGATCGGGGTTTTAGGTTTCACCACACTGAAAGTTAATTGAAAGACAAAGCTAATGTTTAAAATTATTTAATCTAGGTTCTTAAGGTAATTTCTCCTTAGGTACAGATCGTTCTCTCTTAGGCCATGATCCAGTATCTAACTTAACCTAAGTCTCCTACTCTCGTGGCTTACTAGGTTAAGCAGATCCAATGGGTTCTGTGAGGAATTAATGACTCCTCGAGTAATTTCTACCTACTTTCGTGGTCGAAACTACAAGTTCAATTCTACCTACTTTTGTGGTTCACCTCTCAGTCCTTCTCATAATGTCTTAGAGATATATATGCATGACCAGTACACAGATATGAAATCAAGCACTTATAATTGAATAAGAACAAAGATAAACACAATAAATGTATTAACTAAGCAATGTCAAATAACAACCTTACAGCGGGCTACACCCAAACCCCAAAAATAAACTTATGTTACAATATTCATCATTAAATACATCAAATCTCTCAAATGAATCAAATCCAACTAGAGGGAAGGCTAGATCCTTGATAGGAGAGGGTAGAGCACAATCCTCAGCGTCGAAACGAGGGAGAAATCCAGCCAAAACAATCCTGCCGTCAAGAAAATGTTCTGAAACCCTAGTTGTCACCCTTTCACCTTGTTCTTCCCAACCGCTCCATGAAATCTTGTGATTCTTATCCCAAAATGTCTGTTGGTAAGTTAGGAAGGTCTCCATAAAATTTCATCAAATTCTGTTCTAAAAATAGTAAGAAATGGGCGAAAAACCGAACAGGTATCGTGCAGGGCGGAAGCTTTCACGGCCATACATGGATGCACGGCCATGTATGGATGCACGGGCATGCCTGTGAACATTTCGTCAAATTCTGAAACTTTTGCAAATCTTCACGGCCGTGCATGTCTTCACACCCTAGGCCGTGAACTCTATAGAGGGCTCCATTTTAGCTGAAATTTGATATGTAGCTTCGTCTCATCATGAAGAGTCGATCCATATCTTCAAATCTTCCAAATTCCACCAAATTTATAGCAAAATCTCTATATTTCAATAAAACCAAGGAAAAGTAAAGATTCTGAAGAATATGAAGCATTTAAGCAAATAAATGCGACAAAGTATGCATTTTACTCCAAAATAATAATAGAATTAAGCCACAATATATCATATATATGCATGATATCACCGTGACACCCTGTTCGTCATTGCTTTTGGAAGTCCCTTTGGTCCCTACTTGGCACCACACTCAAGTACTCATCCGTGTACCATCCACAGACCGATGGTCAAACAGAAGTGGTAAACCGAAGTCTTGGGAACCTGCTGCATTATTTGGCTGGTGACTTTTCATGCCATTAGGCTGATCATCCCCCCATCGTGGAGTTTGCATATAATAGCACGTTCAACCGGTCTACCGGGTTGAGTGCATTCAACCGGTCTACCGAGTTGAGTCCTTTCCAAATTCTGCTCGGGCACCAACCTAGGAAACTTATAGACATGCATGGCGTCCCTACTCCCCCTACTCTCCACGAGTTTGCTCATGCATTTGCTTCTCATATTTTGGGTTTACACGATGAGATTCGTCATTAGATCTACTTGAGCAATACCCGGTCCACCGTTGAGGCCAATGAGCATCGTAGGCTACATCATTTTGAGGTGGGTGAGTGTGTGATGGTGCATATCCACCCTAAGTGCTTGAGATCTAGAGCCAATTGGAAGCTACAAGTGCACTACGACGGTCCCTACACAATTCTGTGACGGGTTGGTGCCAACGCTTATGTCCTCAACCTACTGGAGGACTCTCTCCTCAACCCGATCTTCAACGTCATCGACCTGCTCCCTTTTTATGCGCCCCTACCCGACGGTGTCCCCTCTGATTCCATGATGGACCCTTGTTCTTTGGAGGAGAATTCTTCCCACCCTGGGGGAATTGATGAAGTCATAGATGAGCATTGGGGTGCCCCAACACCCTTGAAGACACCTGGGAAGACTCCCTAGGACAGGAGGAAACTGCTTCAAAAATTTCAGGTCAAATAGAGCTCTACAGAAAGTTTCCACCCCTGCCGTGAAGGAGATCACGGCCGTGACCACCACGGTGGAAGTAGACACGCCTGTTACCACCACGGGGGAACTAGACATGCCCGTGCCCCTATGCACCGCCTCAGCCGAGATGCGCTCGACGCAAAACCGAGTCCTCGATGCAAAAGGAAGCACGACCGTGACAGACAAAAGCAAGCTCGTGACACGGTCGTGCCCCCACGTGGAAGAAAGAATGGCCATGAAGGAGTTCACGGCTGCACCAGCTGCACCCGTGACAAGCTCGGCCGAATTTGCAGATTGCATTCACGCCCGTGAACGAAAACACGGCCCAGCTGTGACAAGCTCGACCGAGATCAGTGCCGCGCCCCACGAGCGTGACTCGGCCGTGAAAGTTTCAACCAAATCTTCACCCACTGTTCATGGCCGTGACTCGATGCACAACCTGGCCACGACGGCCTCGGCAGAATTCCCAGAACCCGTTCACGCCTATGAACGCAAGCATGGTCAGGCCGTGAATAGCTCGAAAACACAGATGGGTCCTGTTCTTCGCGACGTTCGACACTCCTAGCAATTCTCACATCTCCCTAACTGTTTTGTGGGTATTGTGAGCCAATTCTCCGCCTCAACGGAGCTGATCCATCCCATCACTTGTCAAGTTTTCCAAGGGGACTACCCCAAGAATCGATAGCGGACCGCTACAACAACCGAGTCCTCAATACCGCTCAGGAGTCGGCCCACACTATGCAGAACCAACCCACGGTTAGCAAGTTCTGTTACTTCGTGGTGGCTTGCTCAGAGATGGTCTGAGCGTCCGCACCGGCCCATCAACGGCCCAATCAGCAGCTCGTGAATCCCAGCCTATGCGCCAGCTTCTCCTTGCTGCCATAGTTGGTACTTTTGCTTTATGTTAGTTAGGAGCATCTTTTGACTACTTTTAGGAGGTTATGTGGTAGTTGGCTTCTCCAACAACCCCCTCATGTGTTTTGTGTGTGACCCCTACCCTCTTGATCTATTAAAGAGGGGTAAGGGATAGTATAGTTTCAGTTTTCGCTGTAGTAGAAGCTCTTCCTCACGCGAGAGCCTAGGTCCAGTGTAACTCCAGCGTTCTTCGTTGCCTCTTTTCTGTTTTCAATCAAAAGAGCCGGGGTGACACAACTCACCTCCGCCGCCTTTCATTACATTCTGCACCCTTACTTTTGAGTTTGTTGCATGTCTTGGATGAGTGAAGCCCTGCCTTCGCAGCGTCGTGTAGGAATCGTGTGCGTGTGCTTACTGTGAAAATTTGGCTCTACGAGCGAGGTAAGTATTTTCCATTGTAGTTCACACTGTTCCCTTCAACTCACTGGGTTTTGCTCAAGTACGCATCGAAATCGACTTCTTTTTGGTTTTCACTGAGTTTTCCCTTCGTGCACGTTTTCATCTTCCCTCATCTCAAGACTCTCTCCCGTTTTTAGCATTATGTTTGTCACCACCCTAGTGTATTGAATTAAGGACAACCCCTCCCAAAGTTTCACTGCATCACACTCCAGTGGCCTCGGTCGCTCTGGTCCCCTCTCGACGAGTTGAGCAGGCTCCTGTCGTGGCTGGGAATGCGCCGGCTGGCCTTTGCCACGCCGGGGTGGGTGTCAGCCCCAAGCTGGTGCTCTCGTCCTCATCGGAGAGCCGCCCTTCGGGGGCGACGTCGAGGCTCTTGGCGAAGCTAACCCCGATGCCCTTGTGTCCACCAGGTCCTCGGTCACCGCTGCGGCCTCTCGCCAATCCCGCAGGGAGTGTCGCCGAACCTCCACCTCGGCCCACGACTATAAATGCCGAAGGAGGGAATGCCGTTGGTGCACCTCTGATATGTCTGGGATCTCTAGCATGAGCGCCGAGTATGCTCGCACGTACTCCTAGATATGGCCAGTGTGCTGGAGCTCGTCCACCACATCTCTGGTCTGATCCACCGAGCTCCCGGGAAGGAACTACCACCGCAGCTCATCCAGGAAATGTCCGAGGTCCATGCCGCCGCTCTCAACATTGATCCAGCTTTGGTCCTCCACTAAAGCTTCACGTCGGCTATCAAGTACGCAGTGCACACCTGCACATGCTTGTCATCCGGGATGTGGCTGAAGGTGAAGAACTGCTCCATATCCTATATAAAGTTCTCCAGCTCGCTAGATGATCGGACTCCTCGAAACATCACCGGCTCAGGAATCCGGACCTTTGGCTTAGAGGCTGCCTGCCCCGTTGTCACCACCATCGAGGGACTCCCACTCTGCGTCAACGCAAGTGCCATGCACAACACGACCATCTTGGCCTACATCTACTGCTGCGCTGCCTGCGTCTGCCGCTGTAGCGCAGAGAATCTGGCTACCTGGTCATGGAGCATTGCATGCCCACCATCTCCTCCTACAAGGCGAGGATCTGGAGCCTCGGCTCCTTCGCCCGCTGATGAAGCTCCTCCACCTGAGGAGCCAAGGCGGTCTCCTCCTCGCCGAAGACACCGATTAGCTCCTCCAATCACGCCACTCAGTCAGCTAGCGAGCTAATCTTGTCTCTCTCCCTCAACCGCTGTCATTGCCGGAGAGCTCTCGCTGCTGGCTCTCCTGTAGCTCTGCAAATCACCTTCGAATCTCCTCTGAGACTACTTGAATCACCACCTCTGCTTGCCTCTGATACCACTTGTGATCCTGGTCCAGAACAGTATTCAACCCAAGCACCACGTGGATTTTTCCTTTTTTTTTCTCTTCATTCACCAAACACCCAGAGTCGAAACCGCACGCAATCACTGCTACGCACGCGACCATCGTCATTGACACATCGCCAGACTAGAAGGTCACCGGCAGGGGAGGGACATCTAGCACCCTCGCCCCTCACCCTCTCTGGTTGCCTGATGATACCGAAATTTATAGTAAATTTTGTGCCATTTGATAGATATTTTTGTGTCATATTTACACTCTTTGCTTATTTTTATGCTTTTTTTATCAAATACTGTGGAATCTACACTCATTTTGGTTTTTGATAATTTTTAGGTAAAAAGGCACGATTTTCAGGCGTTTTCAAGCAAATCCAGTTGAATGAATGAATTCCCACAATCAAGAAAAGATTACATGTCAAATTCCACGAAGAACAGAGCTCAAACCAAAATTATGGCACTACCGTAGTCAAAATTACGGCACTACCGTAATCGAAATTACGGTACTGTAGTTTCACTACACCTACAGAACAAACAACGGTACTGCCGTAATTTCTGAGTGCTGCCGTATTTTGGGACATTTTCATACAGAAAGTTTTACGGAAAATACGGCCCTGCCATAACGGATTTCACTGGCCATAATCTGGGTTCGTTTTTATACATAAAGTTTGATAGATTTTACGGTGCTACGGTAATGGATTTCACGGGCCGTATTTCGAGTCAATTTTTCACCCGAAAGATTTGATGAAAATACGACGCTACCGTAATGCATTTCATGGTACCGTAATTTCGGAATATTTCTGTACCAAGAGTTTCTACCGAAATTACGGCACCGCCGTAACCGTTTTCACAGCTGTAATTGTAACCCAGATTCGTGATTTTTCCAGACATTTTGGAGCCCGATTTTTGCGTGATCGATTGTGGACGATCCAGACCATAAATTGAAGATCCGTAAGAAGCAAAAAAAGAGTTTAGACAGAGGAGAAGACACAGAGCCAAAAAGCCCTAATTTTCATCCACTTTCAAGAGACAAATCTAGTTTTCCACCACCGCTTTAGGTTTCACCACCGAGAAGTGTACAACGCATCTCCGGCCATGAAATTTGAAGGGAAGCAGCGCATAGAGGAGGAGAAGATACCGCAGAAGTTTCAAAGCGAAAGGAGATCGATCGGAAAAGAAATCAATGAAGAACTCACCGCCGACACTGTTCACGCCAGGAATTACGGCTGTAATTTCCATTTCAGCTATGCTATAAAGTTGTTTTCTCTTTTCGCCTCGATTTTTGATCCTCTGATTCTATGGATTATTGTAATCTTTCTACTATGCTAGCTTAAACTTCTTTTGGGACATGGGGGAGTAATTCCCTTTGATTTCTTACTAACTAGATGAATCTTTCATTATTTCATCAAGTGTAATTTTAGTATGATAATTCTGCTTCTGTGATGATTGCTCTTTAATTCTCCATAGATTCATATTATCAAGCATGTTTTAGAGTTTTCGCAATAAGGACCGGAAGGTGATTTGCTTGAGAACTTAGAACCCTAAAATTGAATGTTAGGAACTCACTGTAAGAAATTAGGTTTGTTCTTATTTCTTAATTTTAGAAGTTTAATGCCATGATTGATAATCTGACCTAGGATTGAGTTAATGAAACAAACATGACGATATTGAAAGAAATTGAATATTAGATTGTTGGAGAACCTTAAGCAGAACCTGTGTTGAAATTCGAATGCACGAAAGTGATCCTTGAGTTTCCACTTGAGATAATTAACTTAGAATTCGGATGCATGAAAGTGATCCTTGAGTTCTTTGTTGATGATTCACTTTTATTTAACAATCGAATAGATCCTGCACGAAAGTGAGATGATTTCCTTATTAAGTGAATTATGTCTTTATCATAATGAAATTAGAATGACGAACATCTATTCATATCTAGTCATGGAAATTAAAGTGAATGAAACCCTAGTCCCAGATTCTCTCTCTGATATTTCATACAATTTTCGTTTGCGCTTTCATCATATTCGATTGCCTAGGTAGTAAGAAATTAATTATTCGGTACTTGGCAAACGAGGTCTCTGCGGTTCGATATCTTAATTATTACTTCGGGTATCCGTGCACTTGCGGACACAACAAGTTTTTGGCGCCGTTGCCGGGGACCTTGGTTTTGTTAATATTGATATAATTGATAGTATTGTTAGACTAAGCTTTTTGTTTCTGGTTTTTCTATTTTCTGTGATAGATTCTAATTTTCTACTATTTTCTGCCAATTCTGAGCTTATTTGATCTTTTACTTGTTTATGCGCATTAGTTCCTTTTGATCCTGAAATTAATAAAACTCTTAGATTGCGCAGGAAGCTTAAGTTTGTAGAGGAGAGAGAAGAAGAATCCATCATGGCTGAGAGGAGGACAATTAGAGATTATGCAGCCCCGAATACACAGGGAATTCGTTCTAGTATAACTAGGCCTGCAATTGATGCAAATAATTTTGAGATTAAACTAGCTTTCCTGTCAATGATCCAACAGAATCAATTTGGAGGATCTCCTTTGAAAGATCCTAATCAACACTTATCTCTCTTTCTTGAATTTTGTGATACTATAAAAATTAATGGTGTATCTAATGATGCTCTTAGACTGAGATTGTTTCCTTTTTCCCTCAAGGACCGAGCAAAAGCCTGGCTGCATTCTCATCCGACTGGAACATTCACGACTTGGGAACGATTATCAAATGCTTTCTAGCTGAAATACTTTCCACCCAGTAAGGTGATTCAATTGAGGAACCAGATCACGGGCTTTGCACAAAGGGATGGTGAATCACTTAGTGAAGCATGAGAACGCTTCAATGAGTTACAACGGAAGTGCCCTCACCATGGATTAGAAGATTGGGTTTTAATTCAATCTTTCTATAATGGTTTGCTTTACAACACTCGCTTAACTATTGATGCTGCTTGATGCATTGCATTTACACCATGTTTTTGCCTATATTTTACATCATATTTTGGGCTTAATTGAATGATTTTATGCAATTTTTAATGTTTTTACTTCACTTTGCACAGAATCTTTATTTTTTTCTGGTTGTTATGAAAATATAAGTAAAAAGGCACAAAAATGATGGATTTTGAGAGTTTTGAGGCCATATTATGATTCCCGAGTAAATCACGAACTTACACGTCGAATTTGGAGTCATAATAGTGAAGAATGCGAAAATTACGGTCTTGGCCGTAATTATGGATCAGCCGTAATTCTGAGTTCGAGCAGAAGGCAAAAAATGGCTAAGTTAAAAAGCTCATAGAAACTTTCACGGGCAAGGCCATGAATATTTCTATGACTTAAGTGCTGTACACACAGAAGGATTTACGGCCGAGGCCGTAAACACATCACGGGCCGTAAAAATGTCCGCCTTTTCAGTTTTTCACTCGATTCGACTCCAAATTGAACCAGAATTAAACCAAACTCTCCAGAAACCTTCCTAGATGGGTTCTATAGGGATTTGACTATAAAAGGAAGGGTTTTGCTAGAGTTCCGAGGGCTTCTCGGCATGAAAACGTGAGGAGGTAGCGGCGATGGCGAGAATTGATTCTAGGGCAAAATGATGGTGAGAGATCACGCAAAGGAGAGGATTTGACGCTTCATCTTCATCACCAGATCAAGGGGAAGAGTTCTAATTACTTTCCTAGTGTCTCTTTGTTTTATTTTAGAGAGATTACATGTTTAATTCATCGATGAACAAGCTGTTTATTATGAACATGAACGTGTAAACCTATCTTTGGGATTTGGGGATAGCCCGTTGATGATTTATGGATTGAATATATTGTTTTAAATATTTTATGTGAATTCTATAGATTTGATTTGATTAGAATTGTATTTATTCTGTAATTTACCCTGATCAAGTAATTTTACGTCTTAGACGTTGTGAGAAGGACCGAGAGGTGAATCGCAACGTCAGATCTATTCTTTTCAAACCTACGAATCCAATCACGAGAGTAGTTTGGATTCGTTTGAAGGATTTACATGGTTTTTCATATAACTTAAAGGGTCTAACTATGTTAACTGTCACGAGAGTAGGGAGTTAGCGTAGTTAGATACCGGATTACGCTTCGGGAGGAGGTAATCTATACCTTAGGAAAAATCCCTTTCAAAACTATATTTTTCTGTTCAAGGATTTATTTTTATTAAATTTATATTTGTCAACGTGGTAAAACCCCGAATCCTGAATTTATCCAAATTGATTTTAGCCAAAACCCTAAAACCACCTTTTTGTTTTCTTGCATTAGAAGTTTCCAAAACAAAAACCACATATTTGATTCGTCTAGATATAGATCGACCGTGTAATCGGTACTTGACCACCTGATCCTCGTGGGATCGATAATCTTTTATTACTTCGATAAAAATCCGTGCACTTGCGGATCGCTATCAAGTTTTTGGCGCCGTTGCTGGGGATCAGGCCAGTAAATATTGATTTAATCGTGAAATTTATAGACTACACATTTTTTTTATTTATTTGTTTTGTTTTTTATTTTATTTGTTTTTGTTTTCATTTTTTTTGTTTTATTTGTTTTTTGCAATTCTTTTTATATAGTTAGTTTATTTTATTTTCTTCTTTTTGGATTAACACGTTGTATGAACAGGAGACCTCAAAAACTACATATTTTGCATTTCTTGTTCTACATTTTATATTTCTGAATTTTATTGAAAAAAAATGATGTTTAATCAATATCAATGGTCAGGTCAGACATATGTGCCACCGGCGATGACAAGAGAATATGGCACAGTTGCAATTCAATCACCTGCAGCAAGGGTAAATTCTTTTTCTCAATACACTAAATATTTAAGAATGCAATCTCCTGTTACTTGTGATATTTGTGGAAGTTATTATCATTATGCTTCTGATTGCCAATTTGGAAATCCTGCCAGTTCTAATTTATCATGGTACCAAGATGATCAGTATAATTCTAGATGGAAAAATCACCAAACTTCTTTTTATGAGGATTTCTCAAATAATATTTCAGAACCACACTTTGAGGAATCTGAAGAATCCATGCTTGAAAAAATTATGATAAATCAAAGTAAGAAACTTGAAGATCTTAGTGGGATGATTGCTCAGCTTACTTCTCAAGTAGAATTTATAACTGCTAATACTGAAATGCTAGAAACCCAGATAGCACAACAAAGTTGTATGCTTGAGTTTGATTTGGAAAATGAGAATATTCATAGTATGATTTATGGCACTGATAAAAATGATATAGAGGATGGAATCTAGGATAAATCTGAGAATTTTGTAGAGATGGATCAATCATTAGTCATGACTCCTGATTGTGATTTACCTTCTGCAAATTTTGATGATTCTTCAAATTTTGATGATTGTGATTTACCTCCTGCAAATTTTGATGATTTGGATGATTTTGATTTACCTTCTTCAACATTTTACCAGCCATCTAGTCCCCTCTCACATAATGAAGTGTCTTACAGCATAAATATTTGGGACTTATTTGAAGAGAAATTTGAACTTTTGGATTCTTGTGAGAAGAAGGATGATGAATTTAATGATCCTCGAGAAAGAATTAGCGAGATAGATGGGGATGAATTTGACAGTGTTAAGATGGAGTACCCCATTGAAGAAAAAGAAATTGAGGAAAAAGATGAGGAAGAGGATCTTATGCATATTGTACCACCACCTCCATGTGAACCATCAATCCTTTGTCTCTGGGAAAATCCATTAGAAATTTGCATGATTGATGACGAGGGAGATAATTATAAGGATAATGTTGATGAAGTGATTGAAATATTATTTGAATCAAATTCAAGCACAGGTACCTAGCAGAAGATAACACATGAGATTCTTGATCACATTGGCATTGAGGTAACTGAAAAACCAAAAATAAAATTTGAAAGCTTCTTGATCAATCCAGGGTATGAATTCTTTGATTTTAATTCTAATCTTCTTCCAGTTGCTAATGTAAATCTAAAGGAAGAATGCATGATATTACTCTTGGATAAATATAGGAAAATTATTGATTATTCTTTGCATGATTTTAACTCTTGTTTTTGTATGCATGTATTTGACAATGCAACATTGATCCACCTATTTGACTGGATTTATACTTTGGTGGGCATACTCTTGAGACGAAGAAAAAGCAGAAGATTATATGCTCTCTACTATGGCACAGACTCACCAACTCCACCATGGCATGAAGCATTGGTCAAGCTAATGACCTTAAACAAGCGCTTTTTGGGAGGCAACCCAAACTTCTAACTTTTATTATTTATTTTATTTTATTTTATCTTTGCTTTGCTTTGAAATAAAATTTTGACAGCATGAATTGATGAATTTTTATTGATGGAAAATATTTTAATAAATTATTTTATTTGCAGGAAATTTTTGGAGAATTTTTACATGAAGAAAAGCTGATCAACAAGACCATCACGGGTGCAGCCGTGAATTATTCACGGACCATGATTCTTGCGGCAATCTCTTTGTGAGTATATTTAAACATGATTTTGATAGTGAAACATGATGGTATTTAATGTTTGAAACTTGTTTACATTGTAAAATGTGATTATCTTCGATATATATAGTTTCTAGATTTTTTTTGAGTCATGTTTTCATTCTTTTGATAATTATATAGGATTTCACCAATATTACAAAGGGAACTGTTACAAAATTTTTCTGAAATCTATCATTCATTGATTTTAATGTCTATGTATATGCAACAATTTAAGTCTAGGGTGTCCCTTCACGATTTGTGTTTTCCTTCAAAAACTTTATAGATATGAATTTTAAATGTTTATGATTGTTAAGTAATAATCAAATTTCTTTTACCCTACATTTTTGAACTTAAGAAACATCTTGAGGGATTGATTGGATGACTTAGGGAATTTTTGAGGTTTCATGTAGACTTAAATTGTTGAGTAAATTCAATTCTGGAATTGATAAAATTTATATGTGAATTGTTATATGTTCATAGAACACATGCATAGTATCTTATTACTTGAAGTTAAATTTATCTATGTCTACTTGATGGAAATATTTATGAAGAGAAATTTGGTGATATTTCTTTAAACTGAGATTTGCTCCAACTCCTCTAGTTGAGAAATCTTAAGAGTTAAATTATACCATCATTTGGTATACTTTAAATCTGTTGTGATCAAGTAACAGAGGGAGAACTTTTAAAACAAATAATTAACCCTCTTGCAGAAAGATCAACAACGATTTAAATATCATACCACTAACCAGCTTTCTCTACAAGAAAAGAGAGAGAGAGAGAGAGAGAGAGAGAGAGAGAGAGAGAGAGAGAATGACTCCTTGATGCATTGCATTTTGGTAGTGATTTTCATAGTTATTTAATGTCAAATCTAGGCTTATTTCGGCATTTTTATACTCATTATAGGCTTATTTCCTACATATCTTCGGAATCTTCACTTTTCGGCACTTTTATTGAATTTCAGGTAAAAATGCCCTCTTTTCGACATATTTTGAAGATTCTGAGGCCATAGGACGATTTCTTATGCGGAAACGAAGCCGCCCGTCAAATTTGGGCTTATTTGGAATTAGCCTGACAATCACGGCCAGGTGAACCCCACGGGGTTCACCATCCCAGTCGCCAGCCTGCACAACTCACATAAGACATCACGGTTAGGTGAACCCGGCGGGGTTCACCGCGCTTCTTTCAGCCGAACTCTCAGAATGAATCACAGCCAGGTGAACCTGGCGAGGTTCACCGTGATTCTAACCCAGGCTCGCGAGCGACCCCACCCACACTCGATTTTCCCTCGATTTCTCACCCGTTCGGAGCCGAAATTTAGCAAGTAAGGTGTCTATGGAAAGCTCTTTCAGAGGCGAATGTATAGGATATAAAAGCCCCAATTTTCTTTCCCTAATCATCAAGCATTCACGCAAGGAAGCGGCGCGGGCGGAAGAACACGGCGACAGAGGCGATTTTTGGAGATTTTCGGAGATTGAGACACACGATCATCATGAATTCTTCAGGATTCCTTCGGTTCATCGTCTCCTTCCCCTTAGCTTCATTTTCTTATAATTTTCATTTCATTAAAATAGAGATTTTAAGCGTTTCAATGACGATTGTAGCGTAAACCCTATTTCGGGGCTTGGTTGAAGCCCGTTGATGATTCTGATCGCAAACTTTATATCTATTTATGTTATTTGGTATGAATTGTGAGCATATTTTACTTTGACGTATTTATTTCGTGGTTTTACCTTGGCCAAGTAATATCGCGTGTTAGCCGTTACGATTCATATCGAGAGAAGGATCGTAAGGGTCGAACCTCTGAGTAAAACTTGCGAGACCTCGACACGAGAGTGCTTGGTCTTCACTCTAGGATTTCATAGTCTGCCATAGAACTCATTGGGTTCGCCTTAGAACGATCCACCGTGAGAGTAGGAGGTCGGTCTAAGACAAACACCGGGGTGTATCACTCGAGAGAGAGCACCTTGTACCCTAGGGTTAGACTCCTTGTGCAAAACCAATAAACCAAGTAATTAATATCTTTCTTGTGCGATTAAGATTATCATCGTGGTGGAAGCCATAGCCCTGAATTCTCTCTTATATCTTTTCTCTACTGAAGTAGTTGCACTTGTTTGTTTTCGATTTTCGTCTTCAAAAACCCACGTTTAGATTCGCCTAGCTATTAGGACTCGGACTTTCTAGTACTCAACCTTGTTCCCTGTGGGATTCGACATCTTTTATATTACTTCGACATATCCGTGCACTTGCGGAACGTGTCAAGTTTTTGGCGTCATTGCCGGGGAGCAACGTTTGATATTAGTATATTTTCGAGAATTGATAGACTAGGCTTTAGGTTAGTTTTTCTTTATTGTACTGCTATTTACTTATTCTCTTTGCTTACTCGCTGTCTTAGAACTTTATAATTTTGACTGACCATTTTATGCAAAGATGTTCTAGGGCAGAAGCACTCATTGATATTGACCCTGAGATCGAGCGCACCTTCAGGTTAAGAAGAAAACAAAATCAAATTCTGAAGAAAAAAATCATGAACCATCCTGGAGGAGAAAGTCAGATGGAACACATTCAGAATGAAGTGAACAATGAACGAGCACAACAACTAATGGGCAACAACTATAACAACAACAGGACATTGAAGGATTATTCTACTCCCTACACTTATGGTTTTCAATCAGGAATTGCAAGGCCCGCCGTTGAGGCCAACAATTTTGAAATAAAACCTGCTCTTCTTTCTATGGTGCAACAAAACTAATTTGGTGGTTCTCCTCTTGAGGACCCCAACATGCACCATTCTATTTTTTTGGAATATTGTGAAATGTTGAAAATTAATGGAGTGTCTGCTGATGCTATTAGGTTGCGCTATTCCCCTTCTCTCTGAGGGATAGGGCGAGAGCTTGGCTACACACACTACCTGCTGCTTCAATAAGAACATGGACAGAGCTTTCTCAAGCCTTTCTCTCCAAGTACTTCCCTCCGTCAAAGATAATCCAATTGCGAAATCAGATAACGAGCTTCATGCAAAAGGATGGGGAGTCTGTATATGAAGCTTGGGTGAGGTTTAAGGAGCTCCAAAGGATGTGTCCACATCATGGAGTTAAGACTTGGGTTTTGATCCAAACGTTCTATAGCTGTTTGGATTACAACACAAGGCTTACAGTGGATGCTGTAGTAGGAGGCACTTTGATGAATAGGAGAGTTGAGGATGCAATGCACCTTCTCGAGGACATGGCGATTAACCATCACCAATGGACATCTGAGAGAGGTACTTCTACCAAGAAGTCAAGTAAGTATGACCTAGACTCTCTTACTGCACTTACTGCTAAGGTGGATAATTTGACTAGAAAGCTTGATTCTTGGTCTGGTAATTCTATGGATATTAATGCTATTTCTTGTGAGGTCTGTGGAGTTGTAGGTCATGTAGGGGCAGATTGCCAGGTAGGAGATGGACAGATGACTGCAGCTCATCCTGAGCAGTTGAATGCAGTTGGAAATTTTAACCAGAACAACAACCCTTATTCCAACTACTACAATCCAGGATGGCGCAACCATCCAAATTTCTCTTACCAGACAACTCAGCCAATACAACCCGGTGTTGTACCACCACAGCAAACCCAGCCCCCACAAGGAAACTTTAGGCAACCACAACAGAACAACTTCAGACCACCAGGATTCCAAGCTAGAAACTATAATGCACCGCCACCACCGCAGCAACAGCCAAAGCCGATCAATGATTCAAATCTGGGCAACCAACTTGAAGCACTTACA
Organism: Costus lasius; assembly: GCA_027563935.2. Taxonomy (NCBI): domain Eukaryota; kingdom Viridiplantae; phylum Streptophyta; class Magnoliopsida; order Zingiberales; family Costaceae; genus Costus; species Costus lasius. Next base: position 104,075,944 of record CM050448.1, read on the forward strand.
GACATGATGAAGATGATGATGACCAGGATGGATTCCCTAGAGACACACAATAAGATACTAGAGAGCCAGCTAGCCCAGCAAGCTAGCTCATCTTCCAGAGCACCAGGGAAGTTACCATCCCAGCCTGAGGTAAACCCGAGGGAGCAGTGCAATGCAATCTCCACTCAGAGCGGCAAGCAATTGGAAGACCCAAAGATGCCGACATATGGTAAGATAGAAGAGTCAATACCGGAACCTGTGAAACCGCATACTGATGTGATACCGGTGGTACCTGAGCTAGTTGAGGAGGAGCAGCCCTATGTGGGACCGCCAGCATATAAGCCACCGATTCCCTTTCCACAGAGGCTTGTCAAGGCTAAATTGGACAAGCAGTTTGGTAAGTTTTTAGAGGTTTTGAAGAAACTCTACATTAACATCCCTTTCGTTGATGATCTCTCGCAGATGCCGACTTATGTGAAATTTCTGAAAGACATCTTATCAAACAAGAGGAAGCTAGAGGATCAAGGGACCGTTGCACTTACTGAAGAGTGCAGCACCATCATTCAGAACAAGCTACCTCAAAAGCTTAAAGACCCCGGCAGTTTTTCTATACCTTGCCAGATTGGGGAGATGTCTTTTTAGAGGGCTCTGTGCGACTTAGGAGCAAGCGTTAGCCTCATGCCACATTCACTCTGTAAAAAGCTAGATCTAGGGGATTTTCATCCAACTAACATTTCTATACAGCTTGCAGACCGATCTGTGCATTACCCAGTTGGTATTTTAGAGGACGTACCTGTTAAAGTAGGAGATTACTTTATTCCTGCTGATTTTATTGTCTTGGAAATTGATGAAGATGATAGGCTCCCTATCATTCTAGGGAGGCCTTTCTTAGCCACTACAGGCGCTGTCATGAATGTCAAGAATGGGAAACTGACCTTGAACATCTGTGGCAATGCCATTCAATTTGATCTTACTAATGCTTTGAAAAAAACTTCTCTTGCAGGTATATGCTGCAGCGTGGACATTGTGGAGAAAGCCGCGCAGGATGTTGAGCCACTTGGAAGAGACGTGGACCCATTGGAACTTACCCCGACCAAGAACGCCAAGAGCTACAAAGCACGCACCAAATTTTGGCACAACAAGCGCATAGTAAAGAAGGAATTTCATGAGGGAGACAAAGTATTGCTATTCAATTCACGACTTCGACTGTTCCTAGGAAAACTTCGCACGAGGTTGTCCGGTCCCTTCACAGTTCAGAAAGTTCAACCATATGGTGCTATCACAATTTGGACTGAACGAACTGGAAGCTTCACAGTTAACGGGCACCGCCTGAAACATTACTTTGTAGATGAGCAAGTAGAGAGAGAGGAAGTTTTAGCTCTCTCAGATCCCCCGGAATTGAATCTTTGAAAACTCTTATGGTCGAGCTATCGACCTAAACCTAGCGCTCTTGGGAGGCAACCCAAGTTCTTGTTTGATTTTAATTCTTATGCATAATTTTTCTTTATCATTAGTTAGTGTTTTAGATCATAGTTTTGTTTTTCTTTTAATTTTTGCTTTTCTAGAAGGGATTGCTACTAATTTGATATCTCTATATGTTGTAGGAAGAAGAGGGGGCAAATGGGAATTTTTTAGAATTTTTCCAGATTTTTTCGAGCATACAGTGAACATCACGGCCTGGTGAACCCCATGGGGTTCACCGTGATGTGTTCTGAACAGTGCACCCAGGCTTTGTGACTAGAGGATTTCACGGGCAGGTGAACCCCATGGGCTTCACCAATATTCTTTATGCGCGGAATCCATCCAGTGAGCTTCACAGGGAAGTGAACCCCACGGGGTTCACCACGATTCCGAAAACCAGAAAATTTTCCAGAATACTTCACGGCTCGGTGAACCCCAGTGGGTTCACCCGTGCTTCTGTTGTTTCTGCCCGACCACAATAAACATCACGGGCGAGTGAACCCGAGCGGGTTCACTGGAATTTCATGCTTTGTTCGCCCAAACCTAGGGCACACACGCTTGACTCTTCCGCCGCCGCCCCAAATCAAGCCAAGATCTCTTCGATCACATAGATTTGCCATCTTCTAAACATAGAAGCGATCTTCCTGGTGCAGATTCGAGTTTCCTTACGAGCAGAGCAGGGTGCTTTTCTATTTCGAACTGGATTTTTGTGTCGCAACATTGCTGAGTTCCCCCTCTTCAGCCGCCGCCACCCGTTTTCGACGAAACCGACCGGATCGCGCCGCCTTCTTTCCTTCTCAACACTCAAAGGCGATCTCTCAGGTTCTGATTTACGATTCCTAATAATCAGATCAAGTTCTTCTCGCATCTTTCGCACTGGATTTTCGTGTCTTTTTCTCACCGACTTCTTCTGATCCGCCACCACTTCCGATCAGCCCAGCAACAATGCCTCCTAGGACGAAGGCCATGGCCAGCAAGAGAACCTCACGGCCGCAGCAGGCGCTTTCAGATTCGTCCGCCACGGACGATGAGGAGTATGAACCGACGCCTACTCCTCCTTCCTACCAGCCTTCTTCGGCTACGCCCGGTTCTTCTTCATTTCTCCACGGTCGCACGCCTGCCAGCCGACCGCAGACTTACGTATCTCCCCCGAATGAGTTCAGGATTATCTTTCGGAACGCTGCGCAAGAAGCACAGTATCAGATTCTGCGTCAACGCCGCGTGCTCAATACGTGGTATCTTGATCGAACCACCTTACGGATGCTAGGGATGCTTGGAGACTTTGACTTGATGTATGCATCCATAGGGTGGGAGCAATTTCAGCAGCTATTCTCACCCACCTACATTGGTACCACGCTGGAATTTCTGAGTTCATTGGAGGTTAAGGCAGAACCCATTCTTGAGAACGATCCAGGCCGTCTGTCCTTCCGCCTGGGTAACATCGAACACATCCTATCTCTTTCACAGTTTCGCAGTATTTACGGTTTTCTAGAGCCTAGCGCACGCAGAGTCCCTACTGAGTACAGCGAGCAAAACTTCTGGGGTGCTATCACTAACGAGCACACCTACTCTGCTCGCACAGCTCATGCTTCCAGTCTGTGCAACCCAATGATCAAGTACGTTCACCGAGTATTGGCCCACACTCTCTTCGGCCGCGGTGAAAGTGACGGCATGGTACGACAAACAGAGTTGTTCTATATCTGGTGCATGCTCCACAGTTTCAGAGTCGATTCAGAATATTATTTGGCAAAACATTTCAGCCGCGTCGCCCGTTCTTTGAGGGGGGCGATAGTTATTGGCGGCTTGATCACACCTTTGGCAGTTTCCCTAGGCATCATCCCCTATGGCACATTGGAGACTACCGGCAACAATAGGCTCGACATCGAGTCCTGCGTTGCCATGAAGCTGATTATACACAAGGGAGATTCATATTGTATGACATTCAAGGGGAGCCCCTTCTGCTTGCCTTTGCCAAATCCAGAGCGCACATCTATCAGAGTTCGTGAAAACTGGCACATCTAGCTAGTTGAGGACGCACAGCCCGACCCAATCGACACAGCACCACCAGCACTAGGAGCATTCTCTTTTGGTGGTACCTCTTCTCACGATTCTATGATGTCTGCATTGCAGGAAATCAAAGAGGAGCAGCTTCATCAGCGAGAGTTGATCGATCACATGGACACCACTATCTCTCACATGCGGCAGGACTACGCCGCTAGATGGGAATCAAATGAAGATGGTATGCAACGCTAGCACAAAATGTTGAGCTCTATTTGGGGAAAGTTATCCGCGATGGATGAGCGCCTCGCCTTTGCCTCTGAGGAGCACAGGGCTCAGATGGACATCTCCTCCGACAGTGTTTTTCCTTCAGATGAGGAGGTTGAGCCGGATTATAGTGCGCGTGGGAAGAAGAAGAGCTCGAGCTCGAGAGCTTCTGGCTCCCGCTCGCGCAAAAAGAAGTAGCTGCCCCCGGATATCTGTTTTAGCATCCACTCCTCTGACATCATGGTATTGCATAGAGGACTATGCAAAAATTTTAGAGTGGGTGAGCTTTCTATATACCGATTTCTATTTTCTTGCTTCATGTGGCTATTTGACTGTGTTCTCTTGACCTTGCTATGTTTGGATGGATACTTTTACTCTGTGATGGATATTATGTGGCATTGTATCTTATATGCCATCATATTCGTGGGCCTGGTCCACATCTTCAGGCCCCATTCTGTGACAGATTTGTATGACGCTATTTTCTTGCTTATTTTCTTGCGCTACTATGATGATCATCCTTTTTCATATTTGCTCTGTGAAATATTTCCATGAGTTTGCATGTGAGTTATGTGAATGAATTGTCCTATGAAAGCTATTTCGAAATTTTGAATGAGTTGAACGCATGATTGGTTAGGAATGATCAAAGAATTAAGTCTGGAGTATACCTCCTTGTTAGAAATACTGTTTGATCATATCCATTTGTTCTATGATTTAGAGATTTTGTGATTGGAATTGATTTTGAGTTATTCATTAGTGGGTCAAACATTGATATGATTGTTAAATCAACTCAAGCTTGCATCTTACATGAGAATCGTATTGAGATATATACTCTCTCAGTTATTCTTTGAATTCCTTTCTGTTGTTGGGGAGACACTGCATTTGTCAAAAAGGATATGTTATCAACTACTGAGCATGAATAAAAAAATAATAAAAAATAAAACAAAATTTGCACCCTTAGATTCCTCTACTTGGCACTGCACAAAATTGGCAGTGGTACCGAAGGACATGAGTTGAAATCTAAGGGATGTGAAGTTGAAATCAGTAAAAAGACTCTTCTACTTGGCATTGCGAAAATTGGCAATGGTACCTAAGGTTATGAGTTGAAGTCCAATGCAATAATCGGTGTATCATACTCCACATAAAACATCTGAGTTAACTCCAACGGTTTGATTTGGAGAGATTAGAATTGCAAAAGTGTAGTGTGTAGGCTTGATTGAATCCTATGTTTGCTGCTTACTAGGTTGTTTGACATCTAGTTTCTGTGGGATCAAACTATTGAACACTTGAAACCACCATTTACTTGATTTCTCCTAATTAGATTTTGGATTGCTATTAAATATTTTTCTAACTTGGATGTATGCCTTGACGCAAAAAGATTACTCTTTTACCAATCATGTATCTCATCTTATTTTATTGCTTGAGGACAAGCAAAGATTTAAGTCTAGAGTATTTTGATGCATTGCATTTTGGTAGTGATTTTCATAGTTATTTAATGTCAAATCTAGGCTTATTTCGGCATTTTTATACCCATTATAGGCTTATTTCCTTCATATCTTCGGAATCTTCACTTTTCGGCACTTTTATTGAATTTCAGGTAAAAACACCCTCTTTTCGACATATTTTGGAGATTCTGAGGCCACAAGACGATTTCTTATACGGAAACGAAGCCGCCCGTCAAATTTCGGATTATTTGGAGTTAGCTTGATAATCACGGCCAGGTGAACCCCACGGGTTCACCATCCCAATCGCCAGCCTGCACAACTCACAGAAGACATCACGGCTAGGTGAACCCGGTGGGGTTCACCGCGCTTCTTTCAGCCGAACTCTCAGAATGAATCACAGCCAGGTGAACCCGGCGGGGTTTACCGTGATTCTAACCCAGGCTCGTGAGCGACCCGACCCACACTCGGTTTTCCCTCGATTTCTCACCCGTTCAGAGTCAAAATTTGGCAAGTAAGGTGTCTATGGAAATCTCTTTCAGAGGTGAACGCATAGGATATAAAAGCCCCAATTTTCTTGCCCTAATCATTAAGCATTCATGCAAGGAAGCGGTGCAAGCGGAAGAACATGGCGACATAGGTGATTTTTGGAGATTTTCGGAGATTGAGACACACGATCATCACGAATTCTTCAGGATTCCTTCGGTTCATTGTCTCCTTCCCCTTAGCTTCGTTTTCTTATACTTTTCATTTCATTAAAAGAGAGATTTTGAGCGTTTCAATGACGATTGTAGCGTAAACCCTATTTCGGGGCTTGGTTGAAGCCCGTTGATGATTCTGATCGCAAACTTTGTATCTATTTATGTTATTTGGTATGAATTGTGAGCATATTTTACTTTGACCTATTTATTTTGTGTTTTTACCTTGGCCGAGTAATATCGCGTATTAGCCGTTAAGATTCATAACGAGAAAAGGATCGTAAGGGTCGAACCTCTGAGTAAAACTTGCGAAACCTCGACACGAGAGTGCTTGGTCTTTGCTCGAGGATTTCATAGTCTGCCATAGAACTCATTGGGTTCGCCTTAGAACGATCCACCGCGAGAGTAGGAGGTTGGTCTAAGACGAACACCGGGGTGTATCACTCGACAGAGGGCACCTTGTACCCTAGGGTTAGACTCCTTGTGCAAAACCAATAAACCAAGTAATTAATATCTTTCTTGTGCGATTAAGATTATCGTCGTGGTGGAAGCCATAGCCCTGAATTCTCTCTTATATCTTTTCTCTACCGAAATAGTGGCACTTGTTTGTTTTCGATTTTCATCTTCAAAAACCCACGTTTCGATTCGCCTAGCTATTAGGACTCGGACTTTCTAGTACTCAACCTTGTTCCCTGTGGGATTCGACATCTTTTATATTACTTTAATATATTCGTGCAGTTGCGGAATGTGTCACTCCTCTACTTGGCACTGCTAAATTTAGCAATGGTACCGAAGACATGAGTTGAAGTCTAATAAAAGAAAAAAAAAAAAAAACTGTAGGTTAAGTGGACAACTCCGCTGACTTTCATGATTGAGACTGTGTGTTAGATTATACTACTCTGTAGTATACTTTAAACAATGTTATGACATATGACAGTTTAAAGACCAAATTGCTTTAAAAATCTCTTATCTTTAACATCACCAAGATTCTTGAAATAAATTTTATCTATTGAGTAAAATAGATTTATTAAGTTGAAAGTATGTGATATTTAGTGTGTGAAGAATGAATATTATGACATGAATTGTGAATTTTATCCTTCTTGGATTGTAACCTCTTGGGAATTTATCTCTATTATGATTTTTCTTGAATTACTTGAGTTTGAAAGGTTGATTACTTAATTTGTGGACTAAGGATATTATTAGGGGCAAAAACAAATGAGTGTTCCTTATCATTACATTCTTTATACATATCAAGGTATTGCTTGAAGACAAGCAAAATTCTAAGTCTAGGGTTTTTGATGCGTTGCATTTACACCATGTTTTTACCTATATTTTAATTCATATTTTGGGCTTAATTGAATGATTTTATGTCATTTTTAATGTTTTTACTTCACTTTGCACAGAATCTTCACTTTTTCTGATTTTTATGAAAATGTAGGTAAAAAGGCACAAAAATAATGGATTTCGAGAGTTTTGAGGCCATATTATGATTCCCGAGGAAATCACGAGCTTACACGTCAAATTTGGAGTCAAAATAGTGAAGAATGCGAAAATTACGGCCTTTGCCGTAATTATGGATTAGCCGTAATTCTGAGTTCGAGCAGAAGGCGAAAAACGGCTAAGTTAAAAAGCTCACAGAAACTTTCACGGGTGAGGCCGTGAATCCATCACGGGCCGTGAATATTTCTGTGACTTAAGTGCTGTACACACAGAAGGATTTACGGCCGAGGCCGTAAACACATTACGGGCCGTAAAAATGTCCGGCTTTTTGGTTTTTCACTCGGTTTGACTCCAAATTGAACCAGAATTGAACCAAACTCTCCAGAAACCTTCTTATATGGGTTCTATATGGATTAGACTATAAAATGAAGGGTTTTGGTAGAGTTCTGGGGGCTTCTCGGCACAAAAATGTGAGGAGGTAGCGGCGATGGCGAGAATTGATTCTAGGGCAAAACGACGGCGAGAGATCACGCAAAGGAGAGGATTTGACGCTTCATCTTCATCACCAGATCAAGGGGAAGAGTTCTAATTACTTTCCTAGTGTCTCTTTGCTTTATTTTAGAGAGATTACATGTTTAATTCATCGATGAACATGCTGTTTATTATGAACATGAACGTGTAAACCTATCTTTGGGATTTGGGGATAGCCCGTTGACGAATTATGGATTGAATATATTGTTTTAAATCTTTTACGTGAATTCTATAAATTTGATTTGATTAGAATTGTATTTATTCCGTAATTTACCCTGATCAAGTAATTTTACGTCTTAGACGTTGCGAGAAGGACCGAGAGGTGAATCGCAACGTCGGATCTATTCTTTTCAAACATACAAATCCAATCACGAGAGTAGTTTGGATTCGTTTGAAGGATTTACATGGTTTTTCATAGAACCTAAAGGGTCTAACTATGTTAACTGTCACGAGAGTAGGGAGTTAGCATAGTTAGATACCGGATTACGCTTCGGGAGGAGGTAATCTATACCTTAGGAAAAATCCCTTTCAAAACTATATTTTTCTGTTCAAGGATTTATTTTTATTAAATTCATATTTGTCAACGTGGTAAAACCTTGAATCCTGAATTTATCCAAATTGATTTTAGCCAAAACCCTAAAACCACCTTTTTGTTTTCTTGCATTAGAAGTTTCCAAAACAAAAACCACAGATTTGATTCGTCTAGATATAGATCGACCATGTAATCGGTCCTTGACCGCCTGATCCTCGTGGGATCGATAATCTTTTATTACTTCGATAAAAATCTGTGCACTTGCGGATCACTATCACCGCTGCAAGAGGAGCACTGATGAAGAAGATCGTTGAAGATGCCTACGCGCTGATTGAAGAGATGGCGCTAAATCACAACGAGTGGACTGTTGAGATAGGAGTGCTGTATCGTCCTCCTCATGGTAAGAATGATGGTGATGGTTGGCGATCTCTAACAGAAAAGGTAGATTCTTTGTGTAACTATTTTGATTCTTTCCAGATGCAAACTGCTACAGTCTCTTCTGTTACTTGTGATGTATGTGGGAACCATGGGCACTATGCTGAAGAGTGTAAGGTTATTGTTAATCTTGGTGGTAAGCTAGTTAATGCAGTAGGGGGTTACAATCAAGGTAGAAATAATGACCCTTATTCTAATACCTATAACCCTGGTTGGAGGAACCATCCTAACTTGTTTTGGAAGAGTAACAATCATGCTAGTGGACAAAATGAAAATAGAGGGTACCAGCAGAGTCAACAAAATTAGAGTCAACCCCAAAAATCTAGCTTAGAAGACATGTTTGAAAAATTCATGGGTGCCCAGATGAGACAAATGAAGAAGTTACAGAGAGCCTTAAGCAAATTAACTCTAGGTTGGATGATGTTGTTGCACACAATAAGATTTTAGAGACACAGATAGCACAACAAGCAAGCACTTCTTACAGACTCCCAGGAAAATTACCTGCTAAACTTAAACCAAACCCTAGGGAGTACTGTAATGCTATCATCACTAGGAGCAGAAGGCAATTAGATGAACCTAAAGGGAAATCTGAAAATAATGAAAAAGAGGCTAATATTGACCTTGACAATGAATTAGACTTGGAAAAATCTTCTGAGCATGAGCAGACCCAAACTAGTTTGTCACCTCACCAGGGTGATGAACCATGTCAGAATGATATTTCTAAACCTAATTTACCTCCACCTTATAGGCCACCTATACCCTTTCCCCAAAGGTTAGTGCAAGCAAAATTAGACAAACAATTAGGCAAATTACTTGAAGTGTTAAAAAAACTTTACATTAATATTCCTTTTACTGAAGCTTTATCTCAAATGCCATCATATACAAAATTCTTGAAAGAGATCTTGTCTAACAAAAGAAAAATAGAGGACTATGGTACTGTGGCTTTAACTAATGATTGTAGTGCTATTATCCAGAATAAATTGCCACCAAAACTGAAGGATCTAGGTAGTTTCTCTATACCTTGTTCTATTGGAAGCATGGCTTTTGACCGAGCCTTATGTGATTTAGGAGCCAGTGTAAGCTTAATGCCTTTATTTATTTGCAGGAAACTCGACATTGGAGAGCTTAAACCAACATCCATATCTTTACAGCTCACTGATAGCTCGGTAAAGTATCCTATTAGTATTTTAAAGAATGTTCCAATCAAAGTAGGTGAATTTTTTATACCTGCAGATTTTGTAGTCCTTGACATGGAAGAAAATCATAAAAATCCTATCATCCTTGGTAGACCCTTTTTGGCTACAACAGGAGCATATATAGATGTTAAGAAAGGAAAAATCACTTTTGATATCTGTGAAAATATAATTGAGTTTGATCTTGCTAATTCTTTGAACAAACTTTCATATTCTGGATCGTGTTGTAGTGTTGATATAGTAGATGATGTTGTCATTGATGTTCATAATTTATTTGATGAATCCTCTAATATTGAAACTGACACTTTTTCTGAGGATGTGGATAGAGGAATTCAGGAGAAAAGAGATTCAAATTCTGAAAAGAAGAAGAAGAAGAAAAAGAGGCTCTAGATTACTTGATCAAGGAAGAAAATTCTTGAGTAAACTTGGACATTGTTTCATGAATGAGCATTATGTGATTCGAAGTGATGCTCAACCCAAAGAAAAATCAGAGTGGAAATTGAAGAAATCAAGATCAAATCTGAATGCAGAAGAGTCAAGCTAAAGACCTTTAAATTAGCGCTTCTTGGGAGGCAACCCAAGCATTCTAACTTTAGTTTGCTCTCTTTTATTTTACTTTATTTTTTACTTTTGCTCTTAGAACTAATTTTTCTTCTCTTTTTGTAAGTAAAACAAGTTTTGGTGCAAATTACGGCACTACTGCAACGCAAATTACGGTACTATTTTTCAGTCCGTTTTCGATTAGAGAGTTGGGATGCCATTACCGTACTGCCGTAAGTATTTTTACGAGCCGTATTTTGACTCTGAAATCTTCCCAAGAGTTTTTAGCATTTCATGGCACTACCGTAATAATTCTCACGGTGCCGTATTTTTGAGCTGATTTTTTTATTTACCTTAAAAGAAATATTTTGTCAAATTTACGGTACTACCGTTTTCAATTTCACGGCACCATAATCTTAAGCATTTTCTTTGACGAAAGTTTCGAGCATATTACGGCAGTGCCGTAAACATTTTTGTGGTACCGTATTTGCTATTGGTTTTTAACCCCGAGAGTTTTTTTTGGATATTATGGCGGTACCGTAATCTTTTTCACGGTACCATAATCAAGGCATGTTTTTGACCCGAGAGTTTGAACGATTTTACGGCACTAGCCTTTTGACATTACAGCCCGTGTTTTTCAAATCCGCCAGATTATGACACTACCGTAAAATAAATTATGGCTGTAATTCTATCGGCCCTATGCGATATATTGTTGTAGTCCGCAAGTGCACGGATACTCAAAGTAATAAAAAAAATATCGAACCATAGAGACCTCGTTTGTCACGTACTGAATAATTAATTTCTTACTAGCTAGGCAATCGAAATATGCAAGTAAACTATCGAAGGCTACACGAAAATATCCGAGATAGAATCTAGGACTAGGGTTTCATTTATTTTAATTTCCATGACTAGATAAGAAAAGATGTTCGTCGGTCTAATTTTATCATGATAAAGATATAATTTACTTCATAAAGGGATTGTCTCACTTTCGTGCAGATAATCATACAGGGGACTGATCCTCACTTTCGTGCAGGATCTATCCCATGCTGAAAATAAGTAAATCATCAATCAAAGAATTCAAGGATCACTTTCATGCATCTGAATTCTAAGTTGATTATCTCAAGTGGAGTCTCAAGGATCACTTTTGTGCATCTGAGTCTCAACATAGGTTCTACTTAAGGTTCTCCAATGTTCCGATCTTCACTTTCGCACAAGATCTTCACGTTTAATAAAATAACTCAATCCTAGATTCAAATTATCAAACATGGCAATTATTCTTCTAAAATCAAAAAATAAGAACTAACCAAATTTTTTACGGTGAGTTCCTAATATTCAATTTTAGGGTTCCAAGTTCTCAAGCAAATCACTTTTCAGTCCATATTACAAAAAGTCTAAAAACATGCATGATTATAAGAAAACTATGGAGAATTATAGACAATCGTCACATAAGTAGAATTATCACACTAAAATTATACTCAATGAAATAATGGAAAATTCATCTAGTCATTAAGAAATCATAGCGAATTACTCCCCCATGTCCCATAAAAGGTTTAAGCTAGCATGGTAGAAGGATTACAATATTCCATAGCATCAAAGTGTAAGAAATCAAAGAAAGAGGGGAAAAATAAATAACCACACGACTGTAATGGAAATTATAGCCGTATTCCGCGTGTGAACAGTGCCGGCAGCGTGCTTTTGTTGATTTCTCCTCTGATCGATCTCCTTTCACTCCGAAACTTCTGGGGTATGTTCTCCTCTTCCAGGCAAAGCTTCCCCTCAAATTTCACGGCCGGAGATGTGCTGAACGCTTCCCGACGGCGAAACCTAAGGCGGCGGCGTGTAACTCGATTTCTCTCTCATCAGTGTAAGGCTTCTTCATTCTCTATATTCTCCTCCCAAAAAGCTCCCTTTTGCTTTTTACGGATCTTCCAATTATCACTTGGATTGTCCGCAATCAATCGCGCAAAAATCGGGCTTCAAAAAGTCCGTGAAAATCGCGTGTGTAGAACAGAATTACGGCCATGGTTTATATCACGACACTACCGTATTTTCTTTCAGTTCTTCTGTACAGGATTCGACCAGAATTATGTTACCGTGAAATTACTTACGGCAGTACCATATTTTCTCCAAATCTCTCGGGTCGGAAATTGCCTCAAAATACGGCACCGTGGAAATGATTACGGCCCTGCCGTAAAATCTGGAAATCTCTCGGGTAAAAAATAGACTGAAATTACGCCCTGTGGAATTCCTTACGGTAGTGCCGTAATTTCGAAAAAACTTTCTGGATGAAAACTCCCTAAATTACGGCAGCACTCTGATATTACGGTAGCTGGTGAAAATACGGTACCGTAATATATATTACGGTCCTGCCATATTTTGGTCTGAAGCTCCAATCTTCATGAAATTTGACATGTAATCTTTTCTTGATGGTGGGAATTCATTCATTTATCTGGAACTGCTTGAAAACGCCTGAAAATCATGCCTTTTTACCTAAAAATCATCAAAAACCAAAAAGAGTGTAGATTCCGCAGTATTTGATAAAAAAAGGCATAAAAATAAGCAAAGAGTGTAAATATGATACAAAAATATCTATCAAATGGCACAAAATTTACTATAAATTTCAGTGTCATCAAACACATAAGGCTCAAACTTTGCTTGTCCTCAAGCAAAAATAAAAAATTAATCATAGGAAAAGATTTTCTCATGAGGAAAAAATTTCTAGAATAAAATCACCACTAAAAAATTTCACTAATTATTTCACAAAATTTTAAATAGATATATCATCTTTTGAATTCAATCCACAAGATCCACAACTTGATCAAATAAAACTTTGCATTGTATAAAAAGCAGAATCTCAGTCTCATGAATTCACCCAAGTTTCAGTTTAAATCTATTATACCTTTGTTTACAGGAATAGGATTTCTAAAATCTTTTTCCACTCAATATCTCTCTCTTTTTTTTTATTTTTGACGGTATGTACCCACATAGATAGATACACACTTTTTATTTGGCCTTCAACTCTTATCTTCGGTACCACTGTCAATTTTACACAGTGCCAAGTAGAAGAGTCTGTTTCTTTTTCTTTCTCTCTATTTTTTTTCTTTTTAGACTTCAACCCATATCTTCGATACCACTATCAATTTTACACAGTGCCAAGTAAGGGAGTCTCTCACTCTTTTTGGATCTTGGATTCTTTCTTCCTAACAAATGGCAAGATAAACAAAACATCAACTGTGTTAATCGATCGACATCAATTCAAAAATTACACTCATATGCTAATTTTATTTAACAAGTAGTTTCACTTTTAAATCAAATTTTTAAAATAATATATCTACCTAAAATCTCATTCGTCAATCAATGAAACATTTCAAAAGTAGATATATATTAGAGAAACAAATTCGACATGATAGGTCTAGATCTAATCATAGGCATGAATTCATTCGTCATCAAGAAAATCATTTTATCTATAGAATCATGATAAACTAATCAGAAAGTAGCGGACACGAGAAGTTTGGAAGACGAAACATCGATGGGGAAGATGAATTTCAAAGAAGTGAAGAAAAAGGAATACTCACAAAGTTTTGCTCATCAGTATCTGATCCAATCTCTTTTGTGTTTCTGGGGTAGCTAAGTCAAAGAAAAATTAGTTCTAAAAGCAGAAGTAAAAATACAGAAAAGTAAATGAGAATAAACTGAAGAAAGAGTGCTTGGGTTGCCTCCCAAGAAGCGCTAATTTAAAGGTCTTTAGCTTGACCGTTCTGCACTTAGATTTGATCGTGGTTCGTCATGATAAAACTTTTCCTTTTCTTCAATCTGCTCCTCTTGATAATAATGTTTCAACCTTTGACCTTTAACCTTAAAATCTCTTTTTTCCTCACTCCATATGTCCACGGCTCCGTAAGGATAAGTTTTCTTCACCTGAAAAGGCCCAGACCATTGAGATTTAAGTTTTCCAGGAAAAAGTCTCAATCTAGAATTGAATAAAATAACAAAGTCACTTGGTTGGAATTCCCTTCTAAAAATATGTCGATCATGCCATCTTTTAGTCCTCTCCTTGTAAATTTTTGCACTTTCATATGCAGAAAGTCTAATCTCATCTAGCTTGTTCAACTGTAACCTCCATTTTTCACCCGCGTTCTTTAAGTCAAAATTCAGTGTTTTGATTGCCCAGAACGCCTTATGCTCAAGCTCTACAGGTAGATGACAAGATTTGCCATAGACCAATTGAAAGGAAGACATACCTATTGGCATTTTAAAAGCAGTCCGATAGGCCCACAGTGCATCATCAAGTTTGAATGTCCAATCTTTCCTCGTGCGTGACACTGTCTTTTCCAAAATCCCCTTTATTTCTCTATTTGATATCTCAACTTGACCACTTGTTTGGGGGTGATAAGGTGTTGCAACTCTATGATTCACCCCATACTTTCGAAGCAAGGCTGAGAATTTATGTTCTATGAAATGTGAGCCTCAATCACTAGTCACTACTCGTGGTGTCCCAAACCTTGGAAAGATAATCTTTTTGAATAGTTTAACAACTGGAGTCATTAGTAGGAGAAACAAGAGCTTCAACCCACTTTGAGATATAATCTACCGCCACAAGTATGTATTTGTTACCTCGAGAAGATGGAAAAGGTCCCATGAAATCAATCCCCCAGACAGTAAATATCTCAACCTCAAGAATGGTGGATAATGACATCTCATGTCTTCTATTAATGTTACCTGTTTTCTGACATCTATCACATGATAAGATAAATTTTCTAGCATCTTTAGAAATTGAAGGCCAATAAAATCCTGATTGCAACACTTTGAAAGCAGTCTTCTTAGTATCAGCATGACCACCATAAGACGATCCATGATATTGAAATAATATATCTGTGATTTCCTCTTCAGGTACACATCTTTTAAAAATACCATATGTACATCTTCTAAACACATAAGGCTCATCCAAAAAATAATGTTCTACCTCAGTCAAGAATCTCTTCCTTCTTTGGTAACTCAAATCAGGGGGAAAAACATTAGCTACAAGGTAATTCACTATGTTAGCATACCATGGGGCTCTGATTTGTTCAATGGCCAAGAGTTGTTCTTTAGGGAAGGAATCATTGATTATATCATTCTTTTTAGTATCCACCATTATCCTTGAAAGATGATCTGCAACAAAGTTTTCTGATCCCTTTTTGTCTTTAATTTCCAAATCAAACTCCTGCAAGAGTAAAATCCAACTGAGCAAGTGTGGTTTACTATCCTTTTTCTACATTAAGTATCTCACAGCTGCATGATTAGTGTACACCACCACTTTGGAGTTAATCAAGTATGATCTAAATTTATCAAAGGCAAACACTATATCTAAAAGTTCCTTCTCAGTGGTGGTGTAATTCCTTTGTGCCTCATCCAAAGTCCTACTAGCATAATGAATAACATAAGGTTTTTTCTCCTTTCTCTATCCCAAAACTGCTCCTATTGCATAGTCACTGGCATCACACATAAGCTCGAATGGCAAATCCCAATTTGGAGGTTGAATGATAGGCGTTGAAACCAAGACTTTCTTTAATTCCTGAAAAGTAGATAAACAATCCTCATTAAAGGAAAATTTAACATCTTTACAAAGTAAATTTGTAAGAGGTCTAGCAAGTTTAGAACAATCCTTGATGAATCGTCGGTAGAACCCCGCATGTCCTAGAAAGCTTTGGACCTTCCTCATTGTAGTGGGCGGATCTAATTTTTCTATCACCTCAACTTTGGCTTTATCAACTTCAATCCTTTTTTCTGAAATCAAGTGCCCCAAAACAATCCCTTGCCTAACCATGAAATGACATTTTTCCCAATTAAGCACAAGGTTAGTTTCTTCACACCGCTACAAAACTAGAGATAAGTTAGCCAAACAATCATCAAAAGAAGAACCATATACAGAGAAATCATTCATAAAGTCCTCAATAAAATCAGAAAAAATAGCCATCATACATCACTAAAAAGTAGCATGAGCATTGCATAGACCAAAAGGCATTCTCCTATATGCAAAAGTACCATACGGGCAAGTAAAAGTGGTCTTATCTTGGTCACCAGGATGTATAGGAATTTGGAAAAATCTAGAGTATCCACCTAAGAAACAAAAGTGAGAATGGTTCGCAAGCCTTTCAACCATCTGATCAATAAAAGATAAGGGAAAATGATCCTTCCTAGTAGCAGCATTCAATTTTCTATAATCTATGCACATACGCTAACTAGTTACAGTTTTAACAGGAATTAATTCATTGTCTTTATTTTTCATGACAGTTACCCCTCCTTTCTTAGGAACACAATGTACAGGACTTACCCATTTACTATCAGATATAGGATAAATAATACATGCATCAAGTAATTTCAAAACCTCCTTCTTCACAACTTCTTTCATAGAGGGGTTAAGTCTCCTTTGAAAATCTGCTTGTGGCTTGTGTTCCTCTTCCATCAAGATCCTGTGCATACAAAAGGATAGGTTAATTCCCTTTAAGTCATCAATTGTGTACCCAATTACCTTTCTATAAATCCTTAATTCTTTGATAAACAAATCTGTTTCCCTTTTTCCAAGCTGTGCATCAATAATAACAGGGTAAGTAGAATCAGGACCAAGAAATTCATAACGAAGGTTATCAGGTAAAGCTTTAAGTTCTACTTTTGGAGCTTTCCTTTCTTCACTCTTTTCATTATCATAAGCACTGCAATCTAATAATTCATCAATTTCAGAATTGGTCTCTACATTAGAATCAAGAGCAGAATCTAAATCAGAATCAATTTCATAGGTTTCAATAAATAAATCATTAAGATCATAATCAATGTCATCTACAACATGTATACTACAGCAAGATCCCGAATTTGACGGGTTTTTCATGGCTTCATTCAAGTCATACTCAATTCTTTCATCCCTAATGTTAAGTGTAAACTTACCGTTCTTTACATCAATAAGTGCTCCTACTGTGCCTAAGAACGGTCTACCAAGTATGATGGGGATTCGTGCATCTTCTTCCATCTCAAGAATTACAAAATCTGCTGGGATGAAATATTTACTTACTTGGATAGGCACATCTTCAAAAATTCCTACAGGGTATTTAACTGAACGATCGGCGAGCTACAAAGATATAGAAGTCGGTTTAAGCTCTCCCATGTCTAATTTCCTGCAAATAGATAATGGCATTAGACTCACACTAGCACCTAAATCACATAAGGCTCGGTCAAAAGCCATGCTCCCAATAAAACAAGGTATAGAGAAACTACCTGGATCTTTTAATTTCGGTGGCAACTTGTTTTGGATAATAGCACTACATTCTTCAGTAAGAGCCACAATACCATAGTCCTCTATTTTTCTCTTGTTAGACAAAATTTCTTTCAAAAATTTAGCATATGTGGGCATTTGAGATAAAGCTTCAGTAAATGGAATATTGATGTAAATCTTTTTCGAAACATCAAGAAATCTCCCAAACTATTTGTCTAATTTCACCTGCACTAGTCTCTGGGGAAAGGGTATAGGTGGCCTATGTGGTGTAGTAGAATTAGGCTTAGAAACATCATTCTAACATGACACATCACCTTTTGGTTCATCACCCTTTTGAGGTGGCAAACTAGCTTGGGCTTGCTCATATACAGAAGATTTTTCTAACTCTAATTCTTCATCATGATCATCATTAGACTCTTTTTCATTATTCACAACTCTCCCTTTGGGTTCCTCTAATTGTCTCCCATTTCTAGTAATGATAGCATTACAGTGTTTCCTAGGGTCCAATTCAGGTATTTGATCTTCTAGAGTTTTTTTGTAAGTAGCTAAGGATCCTACTTGAGAGGTAAGATGACTGACCAATCCCTTAAGATCTTCAATCTCTTTATTTTGATTTGTCATTAATTGATAGCCATAAACTTCTCAAGCATGGACTCTACATTAAAAGAATTTACCTCTTTAGTCAAGGTTCGCCATCCCTCATTCTCATTCTTATCATGTTGATGACAATATAGCATTCCTTCTTCAGGAGCCCACTGGTTAAGATTCAGGGCCATCTCCTCAAGCAGGGTAGAAGCATCTTCGATTGTTTTGCTCATGAGGGCTCCTCCTGCAGCAGCATCAACAATCAGACGGGTATTATAAAGTAAGCCATTATAAAATGTATGAATTAAAATCCAATCTTCAAGGCCATGGTGAGGACACTTCTGTTGGTTCCCCTTCAAAGGGGGGGGGGCGAAACCCTAAGGTGGCGCAAGCAACCTTATTCTTATGTTTTAGCAGCGGAAGTAGGGTTTCAAGAGGATCGGATGCTATACGGTCATATGATCAACTTTTAAGAAGCATGAAGATCGAATGAAGATCATACCGAAGCCATGTGTTTGGATGGCGTCTAGGAAGCAGAGATCGACAGGGGTCTCCTCCAGAGAATGCGCACACAAGATGAGAGTGCGCCTACTTTCTTGGTGCTCCTTGTGCTAGCAAGGTTCCAAGAAGTCTTGAACGTATGGAAGGGATGGAGATGATTTTCCTTTCTTGGCCGAATCCTCCTCAAAGCTCCAAGCGTCGCCACACACGAAAAAATGCCAAGAGGAATAATGGGTGGAGAGGCGAGAATAGAATCAATCCTATTCGAACGTGAGAGATCTCCAAGTGGAGATCATGGTTTCTAAAAATAGAAACCACCACTCGCTCAAACGTTCACGCCAAGTGAACAAGTCGCCACCTCTTCTCCCTTTGAACCATGCGCTCATATATGAGCCGGTTCAATTTGGTTCGGTTCAAGAACCAACCAAGCCAAGCGATCCAGTCTAGATCTTAATTAAACCCTAAGGCTCCAGATCTAACCGTTCATCTCTTGATGCTCCTGATCTCACCGATCTAGCATCTATTCTCTCAATCGAAGCTTACCGATCTTAAGCCCTAATCAATCAAACATGATCAGACCAGATCTCACTTACAATCAGAGATTAAATCCCTTTAAACTGAACCAAAACAATTCAGTCCACACGATCTGACTTAAGTAAGCCATATCATCAAATTGTGCGACCCTAAGGGTTTCCTTTAAATGTCGGTAACGATAACTCACGTTATCACGATCAGTGAGGGGTATCTAGCAACACATCACTGTCTCCCGATATAAAGGAAAGAGTCTTCCAAGACTACACCCAAACCATAGCACAAGTGTGAATCAACTCACAAGGCATGCATGTTTCCTTTGCCACTGGATGTTCTTATTGGATAAGCATGTCAAGCCTGTAACTCCAATACGATGAGCATGATTAGATCAGATGAACACAGTCATCTGGGTATGGCCATACACTTTCTCAATCATCTCATCAAGGGGGGCCCTTTAGAACATCACACTCCTTAAACAAGGAGACGGCAATCCTTTATCTATCACTAGTGCCCTAACCTGACTCAAGCTCACCATCCAAGATAGTCTATAATCATTATGTTTCAAATGATATTGAACTACCTCAAAACAATGACAATCATCATTTAGAAACACAAGTAATCTCAAGTCAAAGGAAATGTGCCACTTGATACAATCAAGGAATATTCACATTGTGACAAGCAATTGAATATCCTAGTAGGGTCTGTCCAGTACATCCAATGTACCCATGAGTCTATATCTTATTCCATGCTCGAAGCATCCTATAAGATTAGAACACATATTAGTCTTAACCATATCAAGGCTGTCTCATGTTCACCAAGATACATCGACTAAGGACATATAGCTTGTCAGCCCAGCTGAACAGCATTGAGACATTATTCAGAAGTACACTTATTACAGCAGACAAGGTAACAAACTGAATAACAACCATGCCTTTATAAACACAAGAGTTTATTACATGATACTGATACAATCCTTAGGCCTCAAACATTAGCCTTAAGGGTATACCCCAACAATCTCCCACTTGCACTTAATCTAATGGTTGAGAAATCTCAAACCCATATTATTACAGTGCTTCTCATGCTTCTGCTGCGCCAGAGGCTTGGTAAGCGGGTCTGCCAGATTGTCATCTGTATGAACCTTGCAGATTTTGATCTCGCCACGATCTATGATCTCCCTGATCAAGTGAAACCGTCTCTGTATGTGCTTGGACTTCTGGTGCGACCGTGGTTCCTTTGCCTGTGCGATTGCTCCAGTGTTATCACAGAAGATAACCAAAGGATCTGCACTCGAAGGAACAACACCAAGTTCTCTCACGAACTTACGAATCCACACTGCCTCCTTGGATGCTTCCGAGGCTGCAACATACTCGGCTTCTGTTGTGGAATCAGCAACAGTTGACTGTTTGAAACTCTTTCACACCACTGCTCCTCCATTCAAGCTAAAAACATAGCCTGATTGCGATCGGAAATCATCCTGGTCAGACTGGAACGAAGCGTCAGTATATCCATCAATACTGAGTTCTTCCTGACCACCATATATCAAGAACATATCTTTGGTTCTCCGCAGATATTTTAAGATGTTCTTGACCGCAATCCAGTGTGCCTGACCTGGATTACTTTGGAACCGACTGGTCACGCTTAACCCGTAAGCGACGTCTGGGCGAGTACATAACATCGCATACATAATGGACCCAATAGCCGAAGCATAAGGCGTATTGTCCATTTCATCTTTCTCAGTCTGTGTTTGTGGACACTGACTCTTCGAAAGATTCAGACCATGTCTGACTGGAAGATATCCTCTTTTAGAATTTTCTAAATGAAATCTCTCCAGGACTTTATCGATGTAAGTACTCTGGCACAACCCGAGAAGCCTCTTAGATCTATCCCTGTAGATCTTCACACCTAACACATAGGCTGCTTCTCCTAGATCTTTCATCTGGAAACATTTCCTTAACCATGCCTTAACCGCATGCATTTCAGGAATGTCATTTCCAATGATCAAGATATCATCGACGTAGAGGACTAGGAAAGTAATTACGCTCCCACTAAACCTCTTATATACACACGGGTCATCCTCGTTCTTGATGAAACCAAACTCAGAGATTGATTCATCAAAACGAATATTCCAGCTTCTTGATGCTTGTTTAAGTCCATAAATAGACTTCTTTAACTTGCATATTTTATGACGATCTGATGGATTAGTGAAACCTTCAGGTTGTGTCATATACACATCCTCATCCAGACTTCCATTAAGGAAAGTTGTCTTCACATCCATCTGCCAGATCTCATAATCGTAATATGCAGCTATCGCGAAAAGAATCCGAATAGACTTAAACATAGCTACTGGTGAGAAAGTTTCATCATAATCTATCCCGTAGATTTGTTTGAAACCTTTCGCAACTAGCCTGCCTTTATAGGTAACCACGTTACCATCCATGTCAATCTTCTTCTTGAAGATCCATTTACAGCCTATAGGGATAACTCCCGGAGGCGGATCAACCAAATCCCAGACTTGGTTATCTGACATGGAGTCCATCTCGGCTCGCATAGCTTCAAGCCATCTCGCTGACTCCGGTCCACTGACCGCATCCGCATAAGTGAGGGGTTCATCATGATCAATGATGTAGACTCCGTCATAGCGCTCAGGCTGTCGACGGATCCTTCCCGATCTTCGCGGTTCCCGTGATATCTGAGCCTCAGGTTGTTCAATAACCTGATCTACCGGCTCAGGCTCATCCAACTGTGCTTGAGCACTTTGTCCTTCTTCTGGATTCTCATCCAACTTTATTTCTCTCCCACTGGCCTCTTGCAGAAGAAACTCCTTCTCAAGAAATATGGCCGTCCGAGCAACAAACACTTTGTTCTCTTTGGGATCGAAGAAATAATAACCCTTAGTTTCCTTAGGGTAACCGACAAAGATACATTTGTCAGATCTGCTCTCTAGTTTCCCAGAGGCGAGCTTTTTGACATAAGTCTCGCAGCCCCAGATCCTGATTAATGTCAAGCTTGGCTGTTTCCCATACCATAACTCATATGGCGTCTTTGAAACGGCCTTGGATGGCACTCGGTTTAGTACCTTTGCAGCTGTTTCCAGTGCAAATCCCCAAAAGGAGTATGGAAGAGTAGCCTGACTCATCATAGAACGAACCATATCAAGTAACGTTCTATTTCTCCTTTCGGACACACCATTCCATTGGGGTGTTCCTGGCGGAGTGAGCTGTGAGATAATCCCACACTCCTTCAGATAGTCAGTAAACGCATGACTTAGGTATTCTCCACCTCGATCAGAACGAAGTGCCTTGATATTTCGGCCTAGCTGATTCTGTACTTCATTTTTGAACTCTTTGAACTTGTCAAAAGATTCACTTTTATGTCTCATTAAATAGACATACCCGTATCTACTGAAATCATCAGTAAAGGTAATGAAGTACTGATAGCCACCTCTGGCATGTTTACTAAATGGTCCACACACATCACTGTGTATAAGGTCAAGTAAAACTGAAGCCCTTTGACCTTTGTGAGGAAAAGGTGACTTCGTCATTTTACCCATTAAACAAGCCTTGCATGTATCAATCTCCTCATAGGAGAATGATCCCAGCAGTCCATGATCATGCAACTGCTTAATGCGTTTCTTGTTAATATGGCCTAAACGACTATGCCATAGCAAGGTGCTGTCATCAGCATACTTGGCTTTCTTAATATCAATATTTTGTATAGAACATTCCATGTCCAACATGAATAACCCATTGTTAATTGAACCAGTTGCATAAACAATATTATCTAAAGATAAAACACACTTTGAAATATTGCATTCAAAGGAAAATCCCTTCCTGACAAGAGCAGGAATAGAGATAATATTTTTAGTAATACTGGGAACAAAGTAACAATTGTCTAGTTCCAATACAAGTCCAGATGGTAAAGAAATGAAATAGTCTCCTACAGCAACAGCAGCAACCCGTGCCCCGTTTCCAACGCGTAGGTCCACCTCATGCTGTCCCACCTGCCTTCTTCTCTTGAGTTCCTGTACATTTGAACAAATGTGAACTCCACATGCAGTGTCCAACACCCATGATATAGAAGAAGAAAACATGACCTCAGTCACAAAAATACCTGAGCCAGAAGCGAAGCTTCCCCTCTTATCTCCTTGGAGCGCTTTACAGTCCTTTTTCCAGTGACCCAGCTGGCCACAGTGGAAACATCTGTATTCCTTGGACCGCTTCACCTTTTGCTTCAGAGCCTTGCTGTAATTCTTGACAGGGGTCTTGCCCTTCTTCCCCTTCTTCTTGTTCCTTGAAGGAACCATTAAGACAGAGGTCGAAGGCTTTCCCTTCAGAGTTTCCTCAGTAGTCAAGAGCATATTCAGCAGCTCTGCCGGAGTACAATTGATTTTGTTCATATTGAAATTAATGATGAACGCGTCGAATGAGGGCGGGAGAGACTGCAGAATAATGTCTACAGCAAGCTCCTGATTGATGGTATGCCCCAGTTTCTCTAGAGCTTCCTTGTGCCCAATAATCTTGAGCACATGAGCTCCCACTGGGCTCCCTTCAGCCAGTTTGCTCTGAAAGAAAAGCTTTGTCAGATTATAGCGTTCTGTCCTCGCCTGTGCAGCATACAGCATCTTGAGGTTCGCTATCATGTCTATAGCAGACATATCCTCATGCTGATGCTGCAGCGGTGGCGTCATAGACGCTAGCATCAGGCAAGCGACATCAATGCTATCATTGACGTGCTTTTCATAGGCTTCCCGAACCGCCCTTGCGGCGTTCGGGGCGGGCTGAGGCGGTATCGCCGTCTCGAGGACATACAGTTTCCTCTCTGCCTTAAGAACGATCTTAAGGTGTCCGTACCAGTCTGAGAAGTTTGGCCCAGCAAACTTCTCCCTTTCCAGTAAGGATCGCACATTGAAGCTCATGGTGTTCGTTGCTGCAGGTATCTACAACAATGCAAGAACAACAAGGTCAGTATCAATGTTAAGAATCAATCAGGACTTAAGAAAGATTCTTTTTCTCACTATTTTATCTGGCTGAAAAATCCAGCAAAACAGCCCGAAAGAGTAGAACTCTTTTAGTGAGATGGGATCCAGATTTCATACTTGGTCTCCGCGTCCCGCTCAGGCGAGATAAGATGCACAGAGAGTACAAGCACTAATCTCTGGTAGGCTGCCCTAGCCAATCGCCAACCCGTGCGATTCCCCTTCATCTGGGCAATCCAGCAGACTGTGCCAACTGAGTTGGTACAACACAATCTCTGACCCCACAGATGGCTGCATCCATGTGCTACCATATGCGCCACATATGTAGGCTACATGGTCAAGCTGACCCGACCTACTCCCTGGACCACCACGTGCTATGCTGAGCAACGAGAAGCGATAAATCCCTTCTCTGTAACACGCAGGTGTAATCCCGCACCGTCTGAAGATAGATGGACGTGCCCAGTGAGTGGGTACAACACGGCTCCAACGATAATCAAAACAGTGAGGTTTCGCGTCAGAAGGCTTACGAGCTTGATATTTTAGCGTTGGATTTTAACGGTCTTTTATCTTCTTCACTATCATGCAATACCTATGGTGATAGCAGAAGATAAATAAATCATGCTGTTCTACTTATTTAAACAATAAAAGAAAGCATGGATCTTATGTGGTAAAAGCCCATAGCCTAAGTAAGACCTTAAGAAACTTAAGTCTTCACTTGCTTTTCTTCATGGGTCTTTTGCTGCTCATTTGGCCCAAACCAGGGCCCAAGCGCCATTTGCAGCTGAGGTGCGCCCACCAGGGAAAATGCGCCTGGTCCCAGAGTCGAACCCTGGACCTCCCACCTAGTCAAGCCACTGCTGCATGCGCCTCTGCCAAGTGTGCTCTGTGATCTTGTCTGATTAACTTACAAATTAATCTATCTAGACAAGATTGACACGCAGGTCAATTACACTTTATAAATTAAATACAATGTGATACGCAGATCACAATAATTAATTTACAACTTTAATACAGGCACGCAGGCCCCAGCACAGCACACATTTAACATGGGCAGCCCACATAAGAATAAATAAACAGGCATATGCAACAATCAAACATGTGATCCAACATAGGAAAATAAAATTTCGAAAACCCCATTGGCATCAATTTTAATTTTCCTTATGTGCCCTACTACCTTACAACGGTCCATTACTAGGGATCCACTCATCAGACCTAGTCAGATCCACTGCCCTTACATGCACCAAGTCCTAACTGACTTGAGTCGACCAAATGGTCAACCATGCATGCGCCAGGGCTGAACAACCTTCATGAGTTCTGGCAAGCGGGTGTGACCCCGGGCCTAACTCATGTGTGTTCACTAGTCGTCTCAACCAGACATCGCTACACGCCTGTCTGCAGTCGACCTATAGCCACCAAGTGCTTGCGCACAGGTGCTATCTGGTCAACCCATCAAGGCTGTCAGATGGTCTGATCAGACTGTCTGGATCTAACCTAGGGGATGACTTCAACCCTAATAACCCGTCTAAGGGTTTACAGCAGGCGCCTCTTAGATCTAGTGAGGTCGCGCAAGTGATATATTTTGAGCAAAACTACATCAAGCGCCAACATACATGCGCAAAAAGAAAATATGCATTTTCGTCAACCAACACATACTAGAGATTTCGCATGTAACCCTAGATCTAGAAATATGCGTAAGTAATGGATCACACAAGGCTAAAGCAATCATAATAACAATGCATAGAACCGGCTCTGATACCAATTGTTGGTTCCCCTTCAAAGGGGGGGGCGAAACCCTAAGGTGGCGCAAGCAACCTTATTCTTATGTTTTAGCAGCGGAAGTAGGGTTTCAAGAGGATCGGATGCTATACGGTCATATGATCAACTTTTAAGAAGCATGAAGATCGAATGAAGATCATACCGAAGCCATGTGTTTGGATGGCGTCTAGGAAGCAGAGATCGACAGGGGTCTCCTCCAGAGAATGCGCACACAAGATGAGAGTGCGCCTACTTTCTTGGTGCTCCTTGTGCTAGCAAGGTTCCAAGAAGTCTTGAACGTATGGAAGGGATGGAGATGATTTTCCTTTCTTGGCCGAATCCTCCTCAAAGCTCCAAGCGTCGCCACACACGAAAAAATGCCGAGAGGAATAATGGGTGGAGAGGCGAGAATAGAATCAATCCTATTCGAACGTGAGAGATCTCCAAGTGGAGATCATGGTTTCTAAAAATAGAAACCACCACTCGCTCAAACGTTCACGCCAAGTGAACAAGTCGCCACCTCTTCTCCCTTTGAACCATGCGCTCATATATGAGCCGGTTCAATTTGGTTCGGTTCAAGAACCAACCAAGCCAAGCGATCCAGTCTAGATCTTAATTAAACCCTAAGGCTCCAGATCTAACCGTTCATCTCTTGATGCTCCTGATCTCACCGATCTAGCATCTATTCTCTCAATCGAAGCTTACCGATCTTAAGCCCTAATCAATAAAACATGATCAGACCAGATCTCACTTACAATCAGAGATTAAATCCCTTTAAACTGAACCAAAACAATTCAGTCCACACGATCTGACTTAAGTAAGCCATATCATCAAATTGTGCGACCCTAAGGGTTTCCTTTAAATGTCGGTAACGATAACTCACGTTATCACGATCAGTGAGGGGTATCTAGCAACACATCACTGTCTCCCGATATAAAGGAAAGAGTCTTCCAAGACTACACCCAAACCATAGCACAAGTGTGAATCAACTCACAAGGCATGCATGTTTCCTTTGCCACTGGATGTTCTTATTGGATAAGCATGTCAAGCCTGTAACTCCAATACGATGAGCATGATTAGATCAGATGAACACAGTCATCTGGGTATGGCCATACACTTTCTCAATCATCTCATCAAGGGGGGCCCTTTAGAACATCACACTCCTTAAACAAGGAGACGGCAATCCTTTATCTATCAATGATATTGATAGTCTATAATCATTATGTTTCAAATGATATTGAACTACCTCAAAACAATGACAATCATCATTTAGAAACACAAGTAATCTCAAGTCAAAGGAAATGTGCCACTTGATACAATCAAGGAATATTCACATTGTGACAAGCAATTGAATATCCTAGTAGGGTCTGTCCAGTACATCCAATGTACCCATGAGTCTATATCTTATTCCATGCTCGAAGCATCCTATAAGATTAGAACACATATTAGTCTTAACCATATCAAGGCTGTCTCATGTTCACCAAGATACATCGACTAAGGACATATAGCTTGTCAGCCCAGCTGAACAGCATTGAGACATTATTCAGAAGTACACTTATTACAGCAGACAAGGTAACAAACTGAATAACAACCATGCCTTTATAAACACAAGAGTTTATTACATGATACTGATACAATCCTTAGGCCTCAAACATTAGCCTTAAGGGCATACCCCAACAACTTCTGTTGTAATTCATTGAACCGCTCCCATGCCTCACTGAAAGTCTCGCTATCCCGCTGTGCAAAGGTTGTAATTTGGTTTCTCAACTGGATGGTTTTGCCGAGTGGAAAGTATTTGATAGTTGTTTCCAAGTGGTGAAGGTACCAGTAGGTCCAGAATGTAGCCAAGAACGTGCTCGGTCCTTGAGAAAAAAAGGAAACAACCTTAGTTTTAATGCATCATCAGAAACTCCATAAATTTTAATGGTATCACAATATTCAAGAAAAAGATATAAATGTTGATAAGGATCTTGAATTGGTGATCCTCCAAACTGATTCTGCTGGATCATAGACAAGAAAGCAGGATTGATTTCGAAATTATCAGCATCAATAGCTGGTCTGGCGATGCTAAAGTGTATCTCCTGTGGTTTAGGGGCTGCATAGTCCCTAAGTGATTTTTGGTTCGCCATCAGATCTAAATTTCCTGTGCAGTCTAAAGAAGATAGGTCAAATAACTCAAGTAAATAGAAAAGAACAGCAAGATAAAACATAAATAGGAAATAAACAAAACCTAGTCTAGCAATACTTTCAATAAATATTGACAAAAACCAAAGTCCCCGGCAACAGCTCCAAAAACTTGTTGTAGTTCGCAAGTGCACAGATACTCGAAGTAATAAAAAAGATATCGAACCATAGAGACCTCGTTTGTCAAGCACTAAATAATTAATTTCTTACTAGCTAGGCAATCGAAATATGCAAGTAAACTATCGAAGGCTACACAAAAATATCAGAGAGAGAATCTGGGACTAGGGTTTCATTCATTTTAATTTCCATGACTAGATAAGAAAAGATGTTCGTCAGTCTAATTTTATCATGATAAAGATATAATTTACTTCATAAAGGGATTGTCTCCTTTCGTGCAGACAATCATACAGGGGACCGATCCTCGCTTTCGCACAGGATCTATCCCATGCTGAAAATAAGTAAATCATCAATCAAAGAATTCAACGATCACTTTCATGCATCCGAATTTTAAGTTGATTATCTCAAGTGGAGTCTCAAGGATCACTTCCATGCATCCAAGTTTCAACATAGGTTCTACTTAAGGTTCTCCAATGTTCTGATCTTCACTTTCGCACAAGATCTTCACGTTTAACAAAATAACTCAATCCTAGATTCAAATTATCAAACATGGCAATTATTCTTCTAAAATCAAGAAATAAGAACTAACCAAATTTCTTACGGTGAGTTCCTAATATTCAATTTTAGGGTTCCAAGTTCTCAAGCAAATCACTTTTCAATCCATATTGTGAAAACTCTAAAAACATGCATGATAATAAGAAAACTATGGAGAATTATAGACAATCATCGCATAAGTAGAATTATCACACTAAAATTATACTCGACGAAATAATGGAAAATTCATCTGGTCATTAAGAAATCAAAGGGAATTACTCCCCCATGTCCCATAAAAGGTTTAAGCTAGCATGGTAGAAGGATTACAATATTCCATAGCATCAAAGTATAAGAAATCAAAGAAAGAAGGGAAAAACAAATAACCACACGGCTGTAATGGAAATTACAACCATAATTTCCGCGTGTGAACAGTGCTGGCGACGTGCTTTTGTTGATTTCTCCTCCGATCGATCTCCTTTCACTCCGAAGCTTCTGGGGTATGTTCTCCTCTTCCAGGCGAAGCTTCCCCTCAAATTTCACGGCCGGAGATGCGTTGTACGCTTCCCGGCAGCGAAACCTAAGGCGGCAGTGTGTAACTCGATTTCTCTCTCGTTAGTGGATGAAAATTAGGGCTTCTTCATTCTCTGTATTCTCCTCCCAAAAAGCTCCCTTTTGCTTCTTACGGATCTTCCAATTATCGCCTGGATTATCCGCAATCGATTGCGCAAAAATCGGGCTTCAAAAAGTCCATGAAAATCGCGTGTGCAGAACAGAATTACGGCCATGGTTTCTGTCATGGCACTGCCGTATTTTCTCTAAGTCTTCTGTACAAGATTCGACCAAAATTACGGTACCGTGAAATTACTTATGGCAGTACCGTATTTTCTCCAAATCTCTCGGGTCAGAAATCGCCCTAAAATACGGTACCGTGGAAATGATTACAGCCCTGCCGTAAAATCTGAAAATCTTTCGGGTGAAAAATAGACTGAAATTACGACCCGTGAAATTCCTTACAGTAGTGCCATAATTTCCAAAAAACTTTCTAGATGAAAACTCTCCAAATTACGGCAGCGCTCTAATATTACGGTAGCTGGTGAAAATACGGTACCGTAATATATATTACGGCCCTGCCGTATTTTGGTCTGAAGCTCCAATCTTCATGAAATTTGACATGTAATCTTTTCTTAATGGTGGGAATTCATTCATGCATCTTGAATTGCTTGAAAACGCCTGAAAATCGTGTTTTTTACCTAAAAATCATCAAAAACCAAAAAGAGTGTAGATTCCATAGTATTTAATTAACAAAAAGCATAAAACTAAGCAAAGAGTGTAAATATGACACAAAAATATCTATCAAATGGTACAAAATTTACTATAAATTTTGGTGTCATCATATACGTGCCGTTTTTTAGGGTTTCCGTGTCGTTTTCAAGGTTTTCACCCACTCTTGCGCACCGACCTTCGACCTCCGACCTTCTGAGCACGCCGGCGACCCTTCCCGTCCGATTTTCACCGCCGATCTGGTACTCTCTTGCCTAATTTCGTAGTTTTAGCGAGTTTCACGAGTATTTTTGCCCCTTTCTTCGTTTCTCCTCGATTCTCAGTCGATTTCTAAAATACTTATTTCCATTTACTCCTTAGACGACTGACGAACTTTCTTTGTTAGTTTCCAGAGGTTTTTGACCAGTTTTTGTGAGTGATTTGAGCTTAAATGAGCTGGATTTGCTGAGTTTTTCAGATTTACTATTCACACCATGTTTACTAGCTGAAATTTTGATAAATTCAACTGATTTTTGCTTCTATAATGCTTATTGAGTAATGATGTTCATGTTGAAAGTGTTATTAGAGTTCAATCTTTGCTATATTGTGTTGTCAAATCCAAGTTGCAGCTCTAATTCATCCTTGCATTGAAGAATGGCCCCTAAGACTAAGCAAGTAGCTTCAAAAAGAAAAGGCAAAGCACTAGCTAAGCCTTCATTCCCACAGAATCCCTATAGCATTATCTTCAGGGATAAAATTCAAGAGTCAAGATACAATCAATTAGTGGAGAGAAGGGTGGTAAATACGAAATATGCTAACAGACGCACCCTAGAGACACTTGGCTTGTATGATGATGTATTTTGGATGTTCGACCAAATCAGGGCCAAGAAATTCTTTCAGATGACTCCCCAGACATATTTGTCGTTGGTATTGGAGTTCTTGAGCAGCTTTGACATGGATTTGCATGAATATACTGATAGGCCTGCCGAAGGTGAGATCACCTTCCGCATAGCCAATATTGAGAGGAAGCTTACCATGAGGGACCTCAGATCTATTTTTCAGCTTGGATCAGGAGGACATACCAGTGTGTCACTTGGCTATGTAGAGAGTGTATTTTGGAATCAGATTACCTCGGAGGTTCACTTTTCTGCGGTCTCAGCCAAGGCATCAAAGATTACCAACCCCTGCATCAAATATGTACACCGAGTACTTGCCCACATAGTCTTTGGTAGAGGTGATAGTGATGGGATGGTGAGACAGTCTGAGCTCTTCTTTCTGTGGAGTATGCTGTATGGATATTCTTTGGATGTGGCTTTCTTTTTGGTGAAGCATATGGATAAGGTAGCCAGGGCCAAGAAAGGTGCCATTGTGATAGGTGGTTTCATCACAACTATAGCTCTTTTTCTCAGAGTGGAGCCTTTATGGGATTAAAGTGGCCAGAGGGAACTAGACTGGATATGGAGTCATGCATGGCCATGAAGATGATAATTAGAAAGGGTGACACCTTATCTTTAGTTCTTGGGCCTGGAGGTTAGAAATTACCACTACCCAACATTGAGAAGACCTCTGTGAGGAACCAAGCCAATTGGAAGTTGACTCCTAATGATGCAGATTTTGCTATGCCACCACCTCTCGATACTGTGCCGCCACCAACCACCTGGGGTGGTAGTGATGACCCATTTGGCATGGGTATGGATCCACCATCTCAGGGAGCTATAGATTCATCCTCATATCGCGCTTCTGACCGAGGATTCTCTAGTGCTTACGACCCTGGATTTCGGGCTCTCTCCGCCCAGATGCACCGACAGAAGCATCGGATGGAGAAGATGCTTGGTTCCATGGGGCGGATGCAGGACACCATGCACCATATTCATCACGATGTGGAGAATCTCAGCAACTATATGGAAGAGATGGGCAATTTTCTGTATGACCACTTTGGATTCCAAGATTCTAGGAGGGGTGGAGTTTATGGAGGCTACCATAGAGGGCAGCAGGATGACCCGATGGATGCAGCTGCTAAGGGGACTGAGGAGATTGGATCAGACAATGATGAGTATATTTTGTGAGTATCTCTTTCTCTTACTACTTTGCATTTCATTTTCCTTATCTTATTGATGTTTCATGTTTATAGGGAAGGATGATTCCTCCAAACTTTTGTGTCAGCCATTGCTACCTTGCTCTGCTTTACCTGACTTGCTTATTCATTCGATATGGTTGTATGATATTGATATTGATTTCGATGGGGTTGTCTAATGATGTTTTGATATTGATACTGATCTCGATTTGGTTGTATGACGATATTTTGAGCACCTTGTGGAGGTGCATACTTGAAGATGACTTGCATGTCTTTGATCATGAATGAGTATATGATGATTTTTGTTGATATGATTATGTTGTGGTATAACATGTTTTTGAAGAAATTATTGTTAATAGTATGATTCTCTTGATAATGAATGAATTCATGCTTGTGATTAGGTCTAGATCTATCATGTTGAATTTATTTCTCTTATATATATATATTTGAAATTTTTCATTGATTGATGAGTAAAATTTTGGGTAGACATATTATTTGATGAATTTGATTTAAAGGTGAAACTACTTCTTTAAATAAAACTAGCATATGAGTATGATTTTTGAATTGATATTGATTGATTAATTTAGTTGATGTTCATACTATTTGCTATTTGTTGGGAAGAAAGATTCCTTGATCCAAATTAAGTGAGGATTCCCCTACTTGGCACTGTGCAAAATTGACAGTGATACCTGAGACATGGGTTGAAGTCAAAATGAGAGAAAAAGAAAAATCAAGAGATTGACTCCTCATGTTGGCACCGTGTTGATTTACGGTGGTACCTAAGTTAAGAGGTGAAATACAAAGAAAAACATGTATCTATGTGGGTACATACCATGAGAGAAATCGTTTCACATAAACTCCGCTATCTTAGGATATGAGTTCTCTTACACTAATTATGTGATCAGTGTACTCTAACTTCGTCACCAGAAAAAAGGTGGTAATCGAATGAGAGAATGTGAATGATGCAAAAATAGGGGAGGAGCTAAAAAAAATTTATGAGTGGAAAAAGATCTTGGAAGTCCTATTCCTCTAAACAAAAGTATGATAGTTATGAACTGAAACTGAATGACATCTTGAGATTGAAATTCTGTTTATTATACGAGTTGCGAAATTTTATTTGATTAAGTTGTGGATCTTGAGAATTGAATTCAAAGGGTGATGTGTTTATTTAAAATTTTATGAAGTAATTGGTGAAAGTTTTCATTAGTGATTGTATTTTAGAAATTTATTCTTCATGAGAAAGTCTATTCCTATGATCAATTTTTGATTTTTGCTTGAGGACAAGCAAAGTTTGAGTCTTATGTGTTTGATGACAATGAAATTTATAGTAAATTTTGTGCCATTTGATAGATATTTTTGTGTCATATTTACACTCTTTGCTTATTTTTATGTTTTTTTATCAAATACTGCGGAATCTACACTCTTTTTTGGTTTTTGATGATTTCAGGTAAAAAGGCACGATTTTTAGGTGTTTTCAAGCAATTTCAGATGCATGAATGAATTCCCACCATCAAGAGAAGATTACATGTCAAATTCCACGAAGAACAGAGCTCAAACCAAAATTACGGCACTACCGTAATCGAAATTACGGTACTGTGGTTTCACTGCACCTACAGAACAAACCACGGTATTGCCCTAATTTTCAAGTGATGCTGTATTTTGGGACGTTTCCATACAGAAAGTTTTATGGAAAATACGGCCCTGCCGTAACGGATTTCATGGGCCGTAATCTGGGTTCGATTTTATACAGAAAATTTGATAGATTTTACGGTGTTGCCGTAATGGATTTCACGGGCCGTATTTCGAGTCAATTTTTCACCCGAAAGATTTGATGAAAATACGGCACTGCCGTAATGCATTTCACGGTACTGTAATTCTGGATGATTTCTGTACTGAGAGTTTCTACCGAAATTACGGCACCGCCATAACCATTTTCACGGCCATAATTGTAACCCAGATTCGCGATTTTTCCGGACGTTTTGGAGCCTGATTTTTGCGCGATCGATTACGGACGATCCAGACCATAAATTGAAGATCCGTAAGAAGCAAAAAAAGAGTTCAAACAGAGGAGAAGATACAGAGCCAAAAAGCCCTAATTTCATCCACTTTCTAAAGAGCAATCGAGTTTTCCACCGCCGCCCTAGGTTTCACCGTAGGGAAGCGTACAGTGCATCTTCGGCCGTGAAATTTAAAGGGAAGCTATGCATAGAGGAGGAGAAGATACCCTAGAGTTTTCCACACCTCTACTATCACCGCCAACCAACGCTATCATAGATGGGATGCCTGCCAATAGTCTATGTCCAGTGCTGCCTCGGGCCGCTGAGCTCATTCTTGCCTCAGCGCGCTTTGGCGGAAGGAGGGCCACGTCATGCCTTCGCACACTCGCCCCGAAACCCACCTCACGTGGGGGCCTTGGGCCTCCGCCCAGGCCTGCTTGGCCCAGCCCATCACCGCTCGGGCGTAACACCGTGTCTCTTCCGCTACAATGTGAAGAACAAGTGCACTTGCTCTCCTCGATGTTTTGTGTAGAAATAGCAACGCCAAACTATAAAATAAGGCCTCATAAACTTAAGAAGCTGTCCAAAATTTAATTTGAATATTTAAGTAGGAAAACACCAAATTAAAATTAAATCAAAAGTTTGGCGGCCATCGCTGCGAGAATCTTGATCGAATAAGAAAATCCACCGCCGCAGAGCAAAACTACCCAGCCATCACTGGCCGTACAATATTCATCGGACGGCTGTTGTTGGTTCATCACAGCGAACGGAGGGGGCGAAGACGACGAGCTCCTTCCCATATATGGTAGGCACACCACAACATCACCGAGGTCTTCCGAGTCTTTCTCCCTCCTCCCTTCCGAACTACCACCGGCCCTCTTCTTCGTCCCTTGCCGAGGTATGTAAATTACAAGCCCTCTTTGCCCTTTTGCGGCAATAAGAATCTGATTTCGTGCTTTGATAGTGATTTTGATCTTTATGCTTTGATACTTTAGCCGATGGTGGTCTGAGTTTTCTCCTTTTTCTTTGGGTTGGTGCCTCGAAAGATTTCTCGTTCCATTAGTCTGGAATCTTGATTGGTTTTGTGGCTTTGCTTGGATATTGACTGGAACTCACGGATATTTGAATGCTTTTGAATCCTAGATTTGGTCTTTGTGGTTGTTTTGGTTGCAGATTTAGGGTTGTGTAGGTTTATTGTTACGGGTACTTTAATTCATCATGATTGTGCCGTAGCTCGATGATTTTGAACAATAATATGTTTAATCATATTGGGTTTTTACAGATTGAGAAACTAATGTTTGATTCTCCTTTTTTTTTTTCTCACCAACCTTTCCAAATTTTCTTTGCCGGACGAAATCCCGAATCCGCTGTGATGAGTACCAACCTTTCCTTTTTTTATGGTCCCAAACAATCTAACACTCGCACACCTTATGCTTGGTAATTGTTGTGCTCGGATCCATTATTTGTATGTCTCAGATATTAGTAACAAAGCCAGAATTGAATTTTTAAAAACACTAACCAAATCAAAATACCGTCCCATTCTATCTTGGAACTTATCGATCAAATAAGCTCCGGTTTTGTAATCAACTCCCTCAAACATACACACAAAATTATCTAAATTCCGCCACAAAGTTATTTTTCTTTTTCGTTTCTAACGTTATCTATCAAATATATTGTGGCACTTCTTGGCCCTCTCCCTTAGTATGCATATCTCATTGAATTAATCATTTTCTCAGTATTTGAATAAGTGCTACGAAAGAAAATGCATGGGGCCACACTTCTCCTTTTACAGAGGAAGAACTGAGGAGTTAGACTCGTTATGTTGGAAGAGATAAAATACAACTATGTCTATATGAGAATGGTCACAGCTAGTGGATGCAGTAAAATTTAACAAAATAAGCACAAACAACAATAGTGTTGAATAAGGAAATTAGCAAGAAGTTAATACATAATGTAGCTGCACTGGAGTATTCCTTATAGATTAATACATATTAATGATTACATGAGTTTGTCAATAAGCAAACCTATGAAATTGAGTTCAGATGAGGAATTGGTAAAAATCATTTCATGGGCCGAAGTTGCATAGCTAAAATATTTAAGCCTGCAATGGTATATTTTGCTCATCTATTCATCTTAATGAACACTATTAGCTTCTCACTTGAAAGGTCGGAGGGTGGGACTAAATCAAAATCATAATTTTGGCTTTGAGATCATAATGAATTTTCAAACTTGAACTATCTAGCATGTTTGGTTCAATAGGCAACCATTGATAACTGATCTTTGCTACTGGACTATCTCCACCCCTAGGGGTACTAGTATCATTGATTAGGGTGATGAGAGAACCAACTACATAATTTGATATACCTAAATTGCATGGCCAAAATGCTTAAGCACAAGCATGGTTTTAGATATTGGTGGGCCATACACCTAGTATGTATTGGTCTAAGATGTCATCGGTATTAGCAACTTTATATGTTGGCATGCCTAGTATGTGTGGGTCTAATATTGAATCGGTACTAGTACAAACCAAAGAGATTGGAAACCTTGAACCCAAGTATACCCAAGTGCTTAAAAGGGTCAAATTGCTATCTAAAGATGCATTTACACATCTTTATATAAGCAAATATTTTATTGGTTGATAGGATTCTCTTTTATTTATCGTATCCAAGTAACACAGTAGACCCAGGATAAACTTTGGAAGAATGTCTATTTGTGCTACTAATCTCTTGATATAAATCAACAAATTATGGTTAAAAGTGAACTTTTGGTAAAGCTTATTTATTTATTTATTTATACTACACCTCTATTTTTGTATATATTTACTTGCCAATGATCAAAGTGAAGTACATGTTACCCTGCAAACACCAGACGGATCTAAAGTCTATCTTTGACTTGTTATTTTTCTATGTTTGGAAACCTCTATTCATTCACATGACTTAGGAAACTGTTCACGTAAGATATTTCATTGTAAGTTTTCACAATCTAGGAAACATTTTAATACTCTCTTTTTTGTAACTCTTTAATACTCTCTTTTTTAAGAAAAACACAAACACAGCATAGACAATAGCAGATTTACTTACTGACGACATGCATGTTAACCTAAAGCATTCTAGGACAGTTGCTACTATTTATTTCTACATAATCCAATGCATCCCTTGTAATTTAAGTCATACATAAAATTTTCCTGCAATTTTCATTTCATCTTTTAATGATGTTTCACGCCTTACTTTATAAGCAGTCAACTGATTCTTCATTTTGCAGTTTGAGAATTGCGAGGAACTCAAGGAATTTTATTTGCCTCGTCCATTTTCAACAACCAATTCATGACTGATCTTGACATACAAATTCCCAACGCCTTTGGTACTTGAACTAATCCCTTCCTAATTCATGTCTACTAATAACTAGTACTATTTTTTATAATTCGGTGTATGATTATTATTGTATATGCTTCTTTTGATAACATTCATACTCCATCCTGCTGCCACAAATTATTGTTGCATCTTTGAGATCACTTCAATAGTATGTCCGCCATGAGCTATCTTAATCGTACCAGAAGCTGTTTTTCGTAAGTTTTATATTTGATTGCCTTGCCTTGGAAAAGATGTCAACGTTTTTTCTTTTTCCATTAAACATTAAAATACCTTATCTAAGGGGGAATATTACGTACTTGCATTATACCCAGAATTTTATTTTGACAATCAACTTTATTTTATTTCAATTAGGCACCTCAGCTTATATCAGTGTTTTTTATCAAATACATCCGTCAATATTCAGTAAATTATTTACGTGCCTCAGGAAGTCTCTGAACATAGCTGGTGCGTGAATTGCCATGTACCTTCACTCATGGAATTGAATGAACTGGAAAATGTTTTTGTAGAGGTCCATGTGGTTACTTTTGCATGTTTAGTCGTTCACGGCTGTTCGTTGCCTGCTTGGTGGCTGCATCATGGTTTTTTGTTTGGTGTTTCACGTGGCAACATGCTGCTCATGTGTCCAGCCATGTGGCTTCTCCTTTTGGAAGAGAGGGGTAAAATGTAAATACTTCATGGTCAAGTAGCATATCCAGTCCAGTGGTGGTCGACATGATTGTTCTCCACAACAATCCATGAGGCATCTGTTCACGTTAGACACTATTCCCAAGCTACATAAGCATTCGGTAGTGGAAAATATCATAGACTTTTTATTGAAACGCTGTATGTAAGATGCCAAAATGAAATTCCGCATAGTTTAAATGTGAATTTTATTATATGCCTATAGGTCGCAAGTGACTTCAAATTTTGATTAGTTTTCTGTTCTTATTTAACGTCTCTGCTTATTTGAGTATTTTTCGTGTTGGTTATCTATGCATTGGTTGCAATCAGTTGTTGGTATCATGATGTATAACGTAATGCGTAATTTTCTTTCTTTTACATCTTTACCTTTCCAAAACTCTACTTTCCTTTATGATAAAACATAATACAGTGTTATTTATGCCGATAATTCTTATCTACACGAGATCTTTAAAAAGAAAAAGGATCAGATGAAAGATTTCTGATGTAGGAATTCAGGATATAATTTGTCAAGTGCAGTTATTCCTCTCATAACAATGCTAATAGACGGCGAAATTTTTGCAGATCCATTTGCGGAGGCAAATGCTGACGACTCTAGCATTGGATCGAAGCAGTATGTGCACGTGCGCATTCAGCAGAGGAACGGAAGAAAGAGCCTGACGACGGTACAGGGACTGAGGAAAGAGTTTAGTTATAACAAGATTCTGAAAGATCTAAAGAAGGAATTTTGTTGCAACGGTACTGTTGTCCAGGATTCCGAACTAGGCCAAGTATGTAACAACGCCGCCAGCCCTTCTTTCCCTTGTTTGGCTTTAAGCATGGTAACCGGGTTTCGTGTATGCGTTTGTACAGGTTATTCAGCTGCAAGGCGATCAACGAAAGAATGCATCCAACTTCCTTATTCAAGTAATATTTTAATTTCTTCCTCTTTTAATAGTCTAATTAAATTGACTGACATCTTCCTGTTCTAATATTCCAGGCTGGCATAGTGAAGAAAGAACATATCAAGATTCATGGCTTTTGAACATGCATGTTTGCTTTCGCTGCTGGTTGGTTAAGTTTTTTTTGTATACTGGGCAGAACCTTGTGACATGTACATTCGGATAAAGGGTGATGAACACAAGGGTTGGATTTACAGCACTGCGTTTTTTAGATCTACGCTTTATGAGATACAAGCTGCATGTATTGGACAGACTGTTTACAATGAATTTGTGCTATCGCCTACCTCATATTCTCTGTATGTTGTCTGCAGCAATCTGACACGCATGCTTCAGGCAACGCTAGGTAAAGCTTCAAGTCTGGATCGCCTCTATGGTGATTCACTTTAAGATATAGCTTATTCCCAATCCAATTGAATTCCAGTTTAAGCAAATATTGAATCAGCCTGATTCATGAATAATGAACATAATCTGTGAAATTGGGTTAATAAAAGTTGTTGAATATAAGGCAATTTCTTCCATAGAGCACACATTTTCTTTCAAGCTTGCAGTGTTTGTTCATTTATAGTTTTAAAAAAGTTAATCACTTTTTTAGGCAAATTATGAAAATGGTATTAAAATCTGTTCTGTACTTCATTTCAATGTATACACCTTTAGTATATTTATTTGTATTCACTTTTCACTTCTCTGTCCCAATCGCATAGTCACTGACGCCCCTCTTTTTAAGAATGGTAATTAACTTTGAGCCAGTGGGAACTCATTCAGATATTCAATTAGTTTTACGAACTAATTTGAGTTTTAGAAGTTTAAATTCGGTTTGAATTGAGTCTAAAGCTATGAGTACCGAACAGCTAATTAAAAATAGAAAAAAAAAGCTATAAGTTACCAAAAATCCTTGATCAAATAACACAATAATTATTATATAAATGTATAAAATTATTTCAATGTATAAGATGCATTTTTTATAAAATAATTTAGAATATAAATCTATAAAATTATTTCAATGTACAAGATTGCATTTTTTTTATAAAATAATTTAGAATTTTAAGAAAAGAACAATCAAAAGTTTATCTTGATTGAATCAAATATTAATATATATTTCTCAAGCGTACTAGCTCGACATGGTCAAGGTTAGGCACAACACGACCATTGACTAGTCAAAGGACTATGGATCGCACGAGGCACACGAAGGGGCTGGGCCATGGGATCCACGAATGTGGGCTAAGCTAGGCATGTTATGTTAGTGGGCTACATTAGGCCAGGCGCATGTGGCTAGTTGTCACGTGCAACCTGATCGGCTCATCCACGTCAGAATTTTTCTCCTCCGATTTTGATTTTGGATGCGCCGTTGATGGTTGACTCGCGCTCGCTCACCTCATTTCGAACGACGTGCGTTTGAAACTCGTCCGCCACTTTCGTCACAAACACTACCTACATTCGTCGATGATCGGCGCTGGAGAAGGGGAGATGGGAATGTTCAAGGCATGCGACAGGTTCGACGCCCGAACCTCGGCCTACGTTGTCGATGTCACCGCTACCAGAAAACCATGCCGCAAGATGTGAAGACGTTTGGAGACGCTGGAAACAAGAGAAGCTCGCCACCACCGCAGAAGAGGAAGATAGAGGGAAATTTCACCCTTATTTCTTGTTAAAGAGTTACAAAAATTCTCCCTCACATTGATGATGCACACTCGTCGTTGACCTCTCACTCTCGCCGTCGACCTTTGGCGGCAAAAACTCTCACAGAGTTCTTGCTCCCTTCCGCTTCGCTCTCAAGCTCGTTCCCTTCTTTTCTACCTCCCGTTCATCGCCGAGGCTCTTCTCTTAAGGGGGAATGCTGGATCTAGGAAAGGAGAGCCAGCTGTTGCACGTCGTTCCTTTCCATTATCGTCTGCGATCCGACGGAGTCGCTTGCCTCTTCTGCATCCAGGAGCACAGTTGCTAGGCTCTGAGAGATTCCGTGAATCCCGTCGCTGGTCTCGCCCCATATCTTGGCATTGTCCTCGCCGAGCAGGTGCCTCTGTCTACGTCAACGGCGATTTCCTGGATTTGGGTCAACTTTCCTTGGTTGACCTGATTTTGGGCTTTAGCCACTTCATCAGCAAGCGATTGCCCAATCCCATTTCCCCCTTTGGCCCAGTCTAGAAAATTTGGACATCACACTAGCCATGCTAGCTGTCAAGCCCTCCTTCTCAAAACCAGTCCACGCCAGCCTCACTGGCTCGTATGAATGGAGAATGGGCTTGTGGCAGAGTTTGGACTACTCGTACCCTCACTCTCAGCCTTCATCTACGTAAACCACGCCGAAAGTCATCGAAAGGAAAGGAAGGAGAGGACTAGAAGGACACAGATTTGAGGGGGAAGTTTCTTTGTTTTATTTCTCTCAAACAGATACCTAAAACCCCTCATCTCTCTCCCTATACAAGATCTACACTCTCGTATACTCTCTCTTCATCTGACCTCACCATCGTCGGAAACCCATCGAGGACGCTGCCTAAGAGAGAGAGAGAGAGAGAGAGAGAGAGAGAGAGAGTTGTTCGCCTCTGGGAATGCCGGAGAGGGGAAACAGCTACCTCTGCTGCTGCTCTCCCATTACCGCTCCTGTGGAAGATGCCTCCTCTCTTGACTAGCCAAGATCTTAAAGGAGAAGCTCTCTTACTCCCTTTGGAAAGATCCTTAAGACGCCACCAAGCCTTTCTCTTTTGCCAAGATTCTCCATCAATGCCGATCAATGCAGAGATGAGCCTTTCTTATTTACAAGCATGCGCCACCCAGCATGCCAACTTAGGAAGAATCTTCATCCAATTTTCCTTCTTCGAGTCAATCATCGTACCACCATCTTATCTGCTAGTTTGGGCTCTTGTCTGCATCAAGAACGTGGGCTTGGGCGTCCGCCCAAATCCCTAGGCTTCTCGGCCTGGCCGAAGAGAGATTCAGCCTCACACAAGCCAAGCATGTCACATATGCAAATCAGGCATTACATGGCACAACACGCATGTGGGCTAAGTATGACATGCACATTATTTCAAATAAGTTATTTTACTCATTTGCCCTAATAAAGTATCTCAAAAATTTAAAAGTAGCGATATAATTTTTTTCATTATAAAACTACCATTTGCCCTCTTATTTTTTTTTTTAAAAAAAAGATATAGGGATAAAAAATTTTTCATTATAAAACTACTATTTGCCTTCTTTAATTTTTTTTTTTGAAAAAAAGAAAGAATAAATATGCAAATTTAAACAAAATTCTTTCCTATAAATTGTCCCCCAACAATATCTCATTCTCTCTTAACACTTAATCTCTTGAGATTCGAGTTTCAATTATTTTTTCTAATTAAGCTTAAGCTTAGAGTGTTTAAATTTTCAAGAC
This sequence comes from Costus lasius, assembly GCA_027563935.2. Classification (NCBI taxonomy): domain Eukaryota; kingdom Viridiplantae; phylum Streptophyta; class Magnoliopsida; order Zingiberales; family Costaceae; genus Costus; species Costus lasius. Next base: position 104,118,573 of record CM050448.1, read on the forward strand.
TTCAAGGTTCTCTCAAGTTAGTTTAGTCGCATGATTAAAATCAAATAATTTTTAAATTTTATTTTAATTTAATTTTATAATATATGTGTTGTTCTATTTAAATTTTTTAATTATTTAATTGTGTTCAAGTTAGGCTTATCAAAGCTCATAAGTTATTAAGCGTACTTAAATCAATTGGTAAAGCAATTTTTAATATGCTGTTATTTTTAGTTTATCATATACATATATCATTTTATTTTTTTAGTATTTAAATTTATTTATACTTGTCCCCATAATTAATTTTTAATATTATATGCATAATTAATGGCCAATTTTAACAATGATTAGGATCTCTTGCTATAGGAGTATGAATAATTACAAAATAAACTCACTGGTTCAACTTCAAATAACCACAATATTGCAATGCTTTAAGTTGACAATGCCAACCCTCCGCCTGGCCAGTGTGCACAACGTAATGTTGAAATAAATAGTTAAGTGAAAAAAATAATAAATTAAAAATTAAGTTAATTGTAGAATTGTGCACGGCTCGTCATCGCAAGAGCTATGAGAATCTAATCATTTGTGCAAGTGCCATTCTTAGCTGTTCCTTTTGTTCATCAGAATTTTTAAATTATTTTATTAAAAAATTTAGAAAAAAATTAGTTAAATTTATTTTTTAGATAATTATTGGGAAAACCCGGGATAATTTTAAAATAAAATAGAAGTGGAAACGGTGACCCAAAACAAATTTTCAGAAAACTAAGAATCGTTCTTATGACTAAAACCATCGAATGTGGTATCTTTTAGCAATTTAGAGACAATTGATGATGATGTTGAGATGCGCAAGTGCCCGTCCTCTACGTTCGTGCATACACGGGCTCCTCAAGATCTCTTTTTTCACGCCTGATACTAGCCTTCGGTAAGAAGATCTACGCCTCGATAAGTCTTCTCAACATGCACCCTCTTTAGAGTAGAAGCGCCAAGGAAAAAAACGAAGTCCTGGTCTTGCCTGCAAGGTGTGGTGAGCACTCCCACTTGCGCCAAGAAAATGATGAGGGGAGGCGCCAAGGAGAGGAAATTGCTCTTCTCTTCCACTTGCGCCTAGATCCCTTAACTCATGCCTATGAAGCTCTCGCCCACTTGAGGAAGAAAGGGTGGCAAGACTTCTAGGAGGGTGGTGACGGCTAGGGCTAGGAGAAGAAAGCTCTAGGCGGCTAGGGTTGCAAGAGATTGCATTGTACATTGCGTCCCCCTTAGCCCCTTGTATATATAGAGTTTGAGTGTGAGTCCTATTGCTTAAGTCGCGAATAAATTTAATAAATTTGTTCTATTATTTGAATATAAATATTTAATTATGTGCTTAAGTTGTGGACCCCCTCCAAATTATGTTTAAATCAAGTCGACAAGCCTCCAAATAAATTCGGCGTTATATACGTCACTTGACCTATTGACTATAACTAGCCAACTGAGGTCAACTGATGTCAAAACGTAACCTGACTCCATAAGATCATCTACAATTGATCAAATGCATCCGTGATGCATCAGACTCCCAAACTGATCCGAATCAACCAAATGACTTAGATCATAGGCAACTCGATTAATACGAGATCTCGAGTGTCTAGGTGTGCGACCTAATAGGTTCTTCAGATGTTAGCAATGATAACATCACGTCATCATAAGTAGTGAATGACACCTAGCAGTACATCGCTGCTACCCAAGTCATTGGAATGGATGTCATCATTGACAGCCCCTAAACTATGACAAAGTATCTATGTACTATAGTCCTTTTGTCATGCTAATATTCAGATTAGACAAGTTTGTCACACTTGTTTAACCCAATCTAATAGTCATAATTAAATCAGGTTCTCGCCTGGATATGACCATGCACTTTCAGTTATCCATCCATATGTCTAAGGGTGTGCAAAAAAAACCGTCAAATCGTTGAACCGTGATTAACCGAACCGAACCAAATAGTTCTTAACTGGTCAGTTTTTTACTTGTTGACCGGTTATCGGTTCGGTTATGGTTCGGGACTTAGCCGAACTGTGATTAACCGAACTGAACCATTATATAATATTTATTTATATATAAAAATAATTATTTTATATAAAAATTAAACTAGTTAACTACCAAAAACCAAACGGTTAACCGCCGAAAATCAACGATTAACCGAAAACCAATAGTTAACCGAAAGTATTTTTATTTATTTATCTTAAATTATTTTATAATTTTAAATATTTTTCTTTTATATATAAAGAATATGGTTAACCATTAGTATTCGGTTAACCGTACCAAAAATCGGTTAACCAGTGCAAACGGTTCGGGAACGGTTATCATTTTCTCCGAGCCGATTAGATTGGGTCGGTTCAAAAAATGAGGTCATGGTTAACCAAACCATGAACACCCCTACATATGTCATACCCTTATATGACGATAATTCAATTAATGAAAATTCATATCATAAAAAAATTTGCAATATATGTCCAAGATCAATAGTCAATAATCTGCTCAATATAAATAATATACTTTACTTTGCTTCATCACCTAAGAGGCAACAATAATCATACAACAATATTTTATCTCATTCAACAAGAACTTTCCATTGGTATTATACTATATGTGGGGCACCCAAGGATATCAAGCTTCCAATTAAGGAAGAGGTAAATCCTGTCTTGGCTCATTGAATCTCTCATATGGCTTATGACATACCTAATGACAACTATTATGACTCCCTTGCTACGGTGGAGCATTAGCTTGTATCAAAGTATATCACTTAGCATACAGAGATGTTAATAACATAAGTCAAAGAACAAGTATACCTCTGTCACAGTGAAGTTTAACTTGAGACACCAAGTCAAATCCTTACGGTGGGTCGATCCAGTACATCTACTTTGATATACTCATATGTCTGCGTTAGCAACGCATGCTTAACTAGTGCATATACTAGTCTCACATGCAACATAGCTATCCCTTATCTACTATGGTACTCAACCGGGGACAATCTTTGAGACTAGATAAAATCTATTTCTAGGGATTGTTTATGCACGTGTACATATGACACAGATATACCAAATGCACAACAATGACAATGCAAGGATATATGAAATATCACATATGAATATAATATACATATTGGACCATCTTAAGGTCCTAGGATATAAACACCAACAATAATAACTATTTTCTTTAGCTAAAAATTAAAAATTTATAAATTTAGAAATAAATCATTACAACTTATATATAAAAAGTAAATAGAGAAAACATGTGTAAGGATTTCTAATTTTTTAATTATAAAATAACTCTTTCAGAAACTTTAAATACATTTACTTTTAGTTTTTTTTTTTAACATCATTCTAATTATTCTTATATTAGTATTACAACACATTGGATAGATAATAATTTTTTTTAAATAAAAAAGAATTATTTTATTTTAAATTTTTTATTTTCCTTATAGGTTAGAACTACTCTCATGTTTTAACCGAGAAGCTTGGTCCTTCTCATATAATTTAAAACAAGTACTATTATAAAGTAAAGCACAACTATCACCAAATTAACTTCAAATAAGTTCATATAACAAAAAAAGGGAAAACAAATATAAGAACTTCCCCTCCGAAGCTTGCCACTTCCACTACTACAAATGTTGTTCCTCTTCTCCAACCATGAGGAGCCATTGCTACTACTCTTTCAGTCACTATGGCTTGCCAAAAGCCTTCTTAGGTTCTTTCTAACAGCCTATTTCAGAGAAGGGACAGAAAACAAGAAAGAAAAGAAAAATGAATAGAACAGAAATTGAGAAGAAAGAAAAATCTTTTTATTTTCCTTTTTCCTTGTTTCAAAGATAAGGAAGAAAATAGAAAAGAGAAGCTACTTCCCGTCAAGCTCCAAGGCCTCTGTGGCAGGCTCCGTGGAAGAGGCCTCTGTGCCGCAAAATCATGGCAGCAAACACGTATTTTTTAGTAGAATGGAGACTGGAGACGCAAGGTTTTCGGAAGAGGTGACTGGAGATGCGAGGTTTTCGGTAGAGGTGAACGGCAAACGGTGAGAGGCAAACAGCGACTGGAGTAATGGGGCGAACGACAACTGAAGTTAGCGGCAAATGGTGAGAGGCGAACGACGAGGGGCGAACGGGAAGAGGCAAACGGCGAGAGGCGAGGTGGGAAGGGAAGAGGCGAATGGTGAGAGGCGAGCTGGGAAGGGAAGATGCGAATGGCGAGAGGCGAGAGGTGAACGGCAAGGGAAGAGGCAAGAAATGGGTTTCGAGAGATAGAGGCGTGAGGGAGAGAAATTTATTTTATGTCTAAATCGGAGGGATTGGTTTAAGGAGAAAACTGTCTCAAATTTTCCTCTGATTTTCTTTCTTTTCTTTCCTCTTTTTTGACTTAAACAAAAGAAAACACGTTTTTCCATTCTTTCTATCCAGATTTTATTTAAGGAGCTTTCTTTATAAAACACGTTTTTCCATTCTTTCTATCCAGATTTTCTTTAAGGAGCTTTCTTTATAGATGAAGCTTGCTATTTTTAAATAAGAGTCAAACTAGTTTAAGTTGATTTGCTTCAAGGCTCAGCCATGTGCTTTCTATGTAGCTTCAGTCGAGTCGGAGATAAGAGTAATGACAGTGTTAGCAATCATGGGTAGATCATGAAACTCTTTGTGAATTTCCTAGATTTCTGTTGCAACATGATCATGGGTAGTGATGAGGATTACACCCTTGATGTGATGTCTTTTCTAGATTTTAAGATCTCTCGGATTGCAAGCCTTGCCATTTCATTCTCATGATTGCCAGCATAGATCTAACATGTCCCATTCCTTCAAGAGTGTGATGCTCCCGGAACTTAATCAAGTTCCGAGGCACACCGAGCGCGACAGGTGGTGGTGGTCTCCGGTCACTTGGGTGTAGACGGCTCGGGGTGTTGGTGTCACTGAGGTTGACACGAGTCTACAAGGCGAGGGTCGAGCTAGTTGCGTTGAGAGCGGGGACACGCATGGACATGCGGGGGCTCGACCCGTGGACCTAGAGAGGTGCACGCATATGCGGTGCACGTGCGGAGCTAATTCATCCGGTTCCAACTTGGCGCGACGCTGGTGATTGATTCAATGCGCCTATTAGTGCGCCAGTCGTTCCTATTGGGTGGGACGACTTAAGTCATGGACTCCTTGTTGACTTCTCAACTTGGACGAGCCTAGGGTCCAGATTTGATCTGGCCCCGGTGGAAGCCAATTAGGGTCTCAACAGCTTTGATGCTTGCGTGTGGGCGGTTGCCGGAAAGGAAACTTTTCAGCTAGCCGTGGGGTGGAGGCCAAATATGGGAAGACAATCCCATGGCCTAGGTCTAGCGTGCGTAGCACTATAGCAGCAGGAGGAGACGATCACCGTGAGCGACATCTGAGGCGATCGGCGACTACTGCGATACCTTCTTTCCTTCCCTTGCTCCGGCGACGAGGTCGACGTCATCGACTCGCCGGACGGGAGAGGAAGGAGGCGGCGTCCTGTGGTAAGGGAACGATCTCTTCGTTCCGGCGCCGAGGCTAGACGCGGGAGAGGGGCGGCTTCGTCCGCCTCCGTTCCACGCGCGAGAGGCTTCCACTGGGTTTCCTATCGAAGACTGATCTAAAGAGTTCGTCGGCGGCAGACTTCGAACCAGATCTGTCATCGGTGGCTCCTCTGCTTGCGATGGCGGCGGATCTGTCGCAGACGAGCGGAGCATAGAGAGGTGGACGCGAGCGCCTGGGTTCCTTGACCTAGATCTGTGCGTGCGTCCCCTCCCGACGACGACGGTGACGGGTGAAAGGTCGACGCGGCTCTTATTTCCCTGCTTCCTTGGCTTCGGTCGAGAGCGGGGCGAGAACGGCGGTTGTTGACAACTGCGCCCCTTTCTTGGCTTCAGCTGGGAAAATTTGGGTGCGGGCCCTCCTTCGTGACGCCGGTCCTTCGTGACGCCGGACAGCGGGTGGACTACGACGAGACTCCGGCTTGTGGAGCGAGGCACGCATCAAAGGTATATCTCTTCCTCCGGATTCATCGTGTCGGTTTCTCATGTGTAGTGGTGGTTAGGCTTTACCACCGGGCGGGCTTTGCTGTGGTATTCTTGCCCGGACAGTTCTCTTGTGCACTCCTAAGTATAGGGCATTGCTTGTGCTTGCCTGTGTTGAGCTCACCTATGTCTAGGGTGTAGCTTTTTGGGTCTCTGTTTGTAGGTGCACTTGAGTTACGCCGGCACCCTCAAAGGTGTCCGAGTAACTCGTGGGGAAACGCTTGCTCTCGGACGTGCGCGCCGACACCCTTGAAGGTGTTCGAGCGCCGTCTCCTTGTGATTGTGTGCAAGGCCGCGCCGGTGCCTTAAATACTCGGCTGTGTACTGTAAGGAGCGTGGGCTGAGTGTACTTTGTAGTGCGAGGTGTTGGGTGAGTCACCCTCACTGAACACGTGTACGGGGTGTGATCTGTGAGTGCGACTGTAGGGGCGGTGGTTTCACCGAACCTCTCTTTCGTACGGGTGAGGTTCTGTGGAGCGTCCTGGTAGCTTCCGCATTGCGACTTAGCAGTCGCATTGCACTCTAGTGTAGGGCTGAGAACTCCGAGAGGGGTTCTGCCGGTTGTGGTTTGAGTTTCTTAATTAAAAAAATAATTTAAGAAATTTGCCCATAACAGCTACCATGATAGGTTAACTGTGACTTTCTGGCGCGCTTCGTATTGCACCAAATTCGGGGGATAAGCTTGTCTTTTCAAATGAAAACTTCTCAAAATTCAAAAACCTTCAAAAATATATCAATCTTAGATACTTTTGCTTGAAATTTACAAAAACAAATAAATCGGTAGATTCCAAATAAATAATACAAAAGTGGCTAAATAAAGTGCATAGCAATAAAATAAGCCTGATTTAACAAGTTATAAGTATTAAAAACACCATAAAAATTAAGTGTCATCACATGTGATCTATTAACTTCTTTGTTGTCCACAAGGTGATAGATGAGAAATAAGTATGATGAATAAAGAAAATGTCAAAATATTCTTTTGCCTTAAAGATTGGTTATATGTTGAAGAATATCTTAAAGATAAAAGGGCTATTTTACTTGCCGTTTTTAGAAAATTTACTAGTTGCCTTAATCGATTTGTTGTGGATCATTCAATTTCCTTAGATAATATGATCAATAAAGGTTTGAAAGTGCAAATGAAAGTAATTATGTATAAGGGTTAGGTTTAAAAATAGAACTTGGTTGACATGATATTTTTGTAAATAATATAGAAGGTATAAGTGGTTGTCAAGAGTGCAATCTTAATTAAGAAATATATAAAAATAGAACTACTTATACCTAATTCCTCTATTGAGTAATGTTCGTAAGCAATCCATAATCGGTCTAGTCTAAAATAAATAATAAAAAATTATTTAAAAAGTTGTGCATTATTATTATTCTTATAATTTATTTTTTATTTTCTAAATTTTTCCTTTTTCTTATTTTTTTCATAAAAAATTTTCATTTTATCATTCCAGAATTCTTTTTTTCCTATTTTCCCATTTATTTATTTATATTTCTATTTTTCAAATTTTTCCTAGATGCGTTGCAGGTTTATAAATGTGTATACTATTAACAAATATAGTAGTACAATGTATTGAAATTTAGTTTAGCTTTTGATTAATAATTTTGTATAATTAATTATGTTAAGAATAATATGCTTATATACATATTTAATTATGAAAAATATATGTGCTAGACTTTCATGTCATGCCATTATTTTTACTATTGCTCTTAGAGTAAATGTACATTCAGATTAAGAAGCAAAATAACTATTAAAGGCCTTTCGCGACCCACGCGGGACTTGCAAGTTATACTTTTCTAGTTAGTCCATAAGAATCGTACACTCATATTTAAAGAAACAAATGAATTTTAAAAATCTTATGCAAATCCCAAGTATTTACAACAAAGAATATTTCTAAGTCCCAATTGTTGGAAGAAAGCACTCTTTCAACCTATAGAAGTATGTTGGAAGTAGAAAAATTGAAAGCCTTGAGGCTAAAGACAATTTCTAATATTTTGGAGTAGCCTTCAGGATTCAACAAGGCAGGAGAGAGTCTAAGAAAACGCAGAAGTATGTTCATAGAGCTCATGCAACTAAACCTTGCTCATGCTCCTTTTTTTTTCTTTTGATGTAACAAGTACAAGCAAAGTATGTAAGTATTGAAACACTTATACTTTTTATCAATATGGGACTAAAGAAACTTGCTTCCTCTTGTTTACAACTATAAAAATATCTAACAATCCCCCGCTAGTTGTAAATAATAATTTTCCTCCCAGGTAATATTATGAATACAAATGAGTATCTTTCGATTTGGACTCACAATTAGTGTAAACATCTTAAAGTGCTAACGAAGTTGAAGGTTTCAAAGATTGTACCTCGACTTCTTATGTTAGAACCGAAGACATCACACACATAATACTTCCCATGGTATTCTCAGAAACTTGCCTTCAATAAACCTTAACACTATTATATATGGCCATGTGTTAATCCCAAGGTAACGAATATTTATAAGAGAACCACAATTCTCTTATTGAAGCGGCACCACTTCAATATTCATATAGGTGGAGTCTCTACATTGTCCCAGTTGCTGTGGACACAAATATTTATAAACTCCATTAAGAGCAAATGCTCATCCTTAACCTCACGCAACTATCAGCACTAGCACTTGAATTGTAAATCAACTAAGTATAGGATTTTATAGTGCTCACAAGCACATAACTATGACTTGTTATTACCCAATGTACTTTATAATTAGTGATTTACTAATTTAAAGTTGGGTTACTATCATAGGTGCTTAATTTAATAATTTAAGTCCCATACTATGAGTAGTGTTCCTCACTGAATCCCTGTTAAGAGGCTTAGTGAGAGGATTGGCTAAGTTTTTTCCCGATCTCACATATATTATGGTGATCACCCCACTAGTAATTAACTCTCTGACATATACATATCTCATGCCAAGATGTCTAGACTTTCCATTATATACTTCATTATAAGCACTAGACATTGTAGCTTGGCTATCACAGTGCAAATAAATGGCTGCCATCGGTTGTGGCCACAACTCAATATCCATTAAGAGATTCTGCAACCATTCAACTTCTTTGCCTGCTGCAGCAAGGGCTATAAACTCTGATTCTATAGTAGAATGTGCAATGCAAGTTTGCTTCTTAGAAGCCCAACTTATAGCTCCACCTCCTAGCATGAAAATCCACCCTGAGGTGGCTTTACTTTCACAATTATTGGTTAACCAACTTGCATCACAATATCCTTCTAGCACACATGGATAATCACTGTATACAAGACTTAACTCTCTTGTATTCTTTAAATATCCAAGTATTCTTTTAATGGCTTTCCAGTGATTTGTGCTACGTTTACTTGTTAACCTTGATAATATGCACACAACATAAACAATATCAGGCCTTGTACAATGCATAGCATATATTAGACTATCGATGACACTTGCATAATTTAATTGATCAATAACTCTCTCATTATTTTCTGATAATTTTAGACTTGAGTCAAATGGAGTATTAGCATCTTTTATACTAAGATACTTAAACTTATCAAGCATCTTATCAATGTAATGACACTGAGATGAGGAATAACCACTAGCTTGTTTCTTTATTTTAATTCCCAAGATTGTATCTACTTCACCCAGATCTTTTATTTGAAAGATTGAATTTAGATACAATTTGGTTTCTCTTATTCCTTTCTCATTTGTGCTTAATATTAGCATGTCATCAACGTATAAACATAAGATTACTATACACTCCTTTGTTGACTTGTGATAGATACACTTGTCAACTGCATTATGTCTAAAGTTATTTGAGAGAATTACTGAATCAAATCTCTTGTGCCATTCCTTTGGAGCTTGTTTCAATCCATAGATTGACTTAATTAGTTTACACACTTTATTCTCATTACTTGGAAGCACAAAGCCTTCAGGTTGCTCCATATAAACTTCTTCAGATAGTTCACCATTTAAGAAGGTCGTCTTAACATCCATTTGATGCACACATAGCTTATTAATTGAAGCTAAAGCAAACAATAATCGAATGTATGTTATTCTAGCTACTGGAGCATATATATAAAAGTAATCAATATCTTCCTTTTGTTTGAATCCTTTAGCTACCAATCTAACTTTATAGGTGTGTATACAGCCATCAGGTCTATATTTCCTTTTAAAGACCCACTTACATCCAATTGCTTTGGATCCAGGTGGTAAGTCCACAAGAACCCATGTCCCATTTGACATTATAAAGTTTATTTCATCACAAATAGCTTCTTTCCAGAAAGAAGCATCTCTTGAAGCCATTGCTTCACAATATGATTTGGGCTCATTCTCTAAATTGCATATCATGGATGTTTTATTTACAATTTTGGTTCTATCTCCTTCAACAAGGAAAATTAATGAATCAAGTGAAACAAAGTCTTTATCTAAATGTTTTTCAATTCTTATTCTTTGACTTCTTCTTGGTTCACTTGGTTTATTAATTTCTTTCCTTTTTTTCTCAACCCTCACATCAGAGGAGCTTGATGTCAAACTAGGTTGAGTCTCTTTTGCATCACTTATAAATTTATTTTCAAAGAACTCAACATGAATTGATTCAACAATTATGTTGGAGTCAATGTTTAATAATCTATAAGCTTTGGAATTTTGAGCATATCCAACAAATATGCTTTTAATTCCTCTTGGTCCTAACTTTGACTTATGTGGCTCAGGTGTTTTGTACAAAGCAACACAACCCCACACTTTAAAATAACTTAAGTTAGGTTTTCTCCCATTATTCCAAAGTTCATATGGTGAAGCCTTAAACTTCTTAAAAGGAATCCTATTATAAATATGACAAGCTGTCAATAAAGCTTCTCCCCAAAGAGTGAAAGGTAACTTAGCATTAAATAGCATGGCATTAATCATGTCTACCAAAGATCTATTTTTTCTTTCAACAACTTCATTCTGTTGAGGTGTATAGGGAGCAGTCCTTTGATGAACAATGCCATAATTATCACAGAAAGAGTTAAATGTATCAACAAAGTATTTACCACCTCTATCTGTTCTAAGCATTTTGATTTTTGTTCCTTTTTGATTTTCCACTAATGATTTGTATTCCTTGAATTTATCAAAGGCTTCATCTTTGGTTCTCATTAAATATACATATGTGAATCTAGAAAAGTCATCTATAAAAGTTATGAAATATCTTTTACCACCTCTAGTTAATTGACCATTCAATTCACATATATCAGAGTGTATTAGTTCAAGCAAAACAGATTTTCTTTCAACTTTAGGAAAAGTTTTCTTAGTCATTTTAGATTCTACACAAATATCACATTTTCCAATATAATCATCTATGCTAGATATATAATTATGCTTTGACATGTAATGCAAATAACCATAGTTTAAATGTCCTAGTCTAGCATGCCATAAAAAAAAGAAGAGTCAATAGTATAAACAACAACTTGATTCATTTCATTAAGAGATAATTTAAACATGTCATCCACAGAGTATCCTTTTCCCATAAATATCTCATTCTTAGTTACAATAACTTTGTCTACCTCTAAAACAATCTTAAAGCCATTCTTATATAACAGGCTTGCAGAAACTAAATTCTTTCCTAGATCAGGTACATGAAATACATTAATTAATGTGAGTTTCTTTCCATAGGTGAAATTGAGTTCCACACTCTCTTTGCCCAGAACATTGGCAGCTACATGGTTACCCATCAGCACTTCTTCAGGATCTTTCAGCTCATTCTACACTTTAAACAAATGACTTGTTGTTGCAAACATGAATGGTGGCATCAGAATCCAGCCACCAACCTTTGGATGGAGTTACAAAAGCCATATGGAGTTCTTTGATCATTGTAACAAATTCCATATTATCAATTTCAACCACATTTGTTTTATGGATGCCCATACCAGAAGTGCTAGTATTTTTTGCCATAATTTTTTTTTTACCTGCACTCTTTTATGTAATGCCCCTTTTTTCTGCAATTAAAGCATGGGAGATTCTTTTTGACATTATAATTATTCACAGCCTCTTGAAGATCTTTTTTTTCACATGAGTATTGTTTCGAGGACCACTAGAGGATACCCCCACATTTGGGGCAACAGAAATTTGGTTCACTCTTGAAACCAAAATTAATTCATCTCTGGTTCTGTTCTCACATTCAATTTGTAAATGAGTAATGAACTGTTCAATTGAATAGTTCTCAGTAGAATGCAGAATCTTTCTTCTATAATTATTCCAAGTAGCTGGAAGTTTAGACAATATTGCTCCCACTTGAATTGCATCAGGAATTTTAATTTGCAATTCACTCATCTGGGAAACAAGGATCTCTAGTTCTCTTACTTGGTCCATAATTGGCATGTTTTCAGAAAAATTGAATTCGAAGTACTTTAGTGCCAAAAATCTTTCCGTACCTTGCTTCATGTGCTTGTATTTGGATTCAAGCGCATCCCATACCTCTTTAGGCGATTTGTGGTTGCCTACTGGTGAGAGAGTTGAGGATATATCCTATACAAAGTATTTCGTCAGTCTCCCTTTTCGCCTTGTCTGTAGCCAATTTGGTCTTCGTAGCATCTGAATCCGTAGGTCTAACTTCTGGAATTGGTGGCAAGTCCAAATCTTGAAGATAGTAGAGATTCAACGCAGTGAGAAGCCAAGACATCCTGTCTTGCCAACGAGTGTAGTTCGTCTCATTAAAACGATCAAGTTTGAAAGTTTCCTCTTGAAATTGCACTTTCACATTTGAGTTTAGATCTGCCTCTATGGAAGAAGATTGTCTTTAGAATTGTTGGAAGAAAGCACTCTTTCAACCTGTAGAAGTATGTTGGAAACAGAAAAATTCAGAGCCTTGAGGTGTGATTAAAATCACTGTCCTAAAGGCAATTTCCAGTATTTTGGAGTAGCCTTCAGGATTCAACAAGGCAAGAGAGAGTCTGAGAAAACATAGGAGTATGTTCACAGAGAACACACATTTTTACTTGTTTTTCTCTAGAGAAAAACTACCCAGGAAGCAGTTATCAAGGTGGTTACCCCAATAGGCACAACTTTATTTGGGCGCACAACATAAATTACGGAGTGTAATATAAATTACGACAGGGCCGTAAAATCCTCAAAAATTCTCGGCCCGTGATTTATTTCACACCCACCCGTATTATACCCCAAGTGCCCAATCAAGATATTAAATATCATTATAGTCCCAAATTCATAGAGCTCATGCAATTAAACCTTGCTCATGCTCCTTATTTTTTCTTTTAATATAACAAGTATAAAAAAAAATATCTAAGTATTGAAACACTTATACTTTTTTATCAATATGGGATTAAAGAAACTTGCTTCCTCTTGTTTACAACAATAAAACTATCTAACACCAATACACCCAATGCAAAAGAATAATAAAAAAATTCAATAAAAATAGATAGAGTTTGTAATCATATGGCTCTTATTTTGAGATCATTAAAAAACTAAGACTTGAAATTTGTATAGCACTATATTTTTTATATTATATTAACATATAAATTTATGTTTTAGGGAGATAGTAATTTTTAAAACTTAACTACAAGTTAGATAGATAGGTTTTGCCATCAGATTATTCTTATTTTAATGATGTTGTATAATTAGCGGAGATTTTGTGTCAATTATATGCACATAAGATTTTTATATCGTATTAATGTATAAACCTTCATAGTTTGAGAGAGACGAAAGTTTCTTAAATTCATTCACTCAATATAAGTCTCACAAACATCACTTCTAACCCATCATAATAGTAAGAGTACAACAAAATAACTAAATAGCTTAATATCTGAGTTGCAGTACAACAGCTATACCAAACAGAGTCTTCATCCTCAATTAAGGGCATATTTGGATCCATTGTTAATTATTTTATAATTATGCTAAACTATATTATACTGGATTATACTATGCTATCAAAATTTATAAGATATTTGATAAATAACTTTTTAACTACTATTAAATTTTAAAATAATAAATAAATAAATTATTTTAAATAGTATTATTTTTTAATTAAAATTTTAAATTATTTAAAAAAATAATATTTAAAATTTTAACCAAAGTCATACTAATTACTTTTTTTGGATAACAAGAAATACCAAAAACATTAACACTATATTTTAGTGGAGGAAAATCCAGAGAGAAAGGAAAGAAATGATTTTTTTTCCTTGTTTCACTTGAGGGAATGGACGAAAAGGAAAGAAAAAAGTTGTTTCTTTTTCCTTCAAAATTTTCTCTCCAAATCGGGTGTAAATTACATTTCCTTCCTCGCGCTCCCTGATCTTGCTCTATTATATATAATATAATATAATATATTATTATATTCATATAATTATAAAATTAAATGAAGATAAATAAATAATATGCTATTATATTATATTATTATATTCATATAATTAGTAAACTATATTGTTTATATAATTACTAATTATTTATTTATTAAACATAATATATATATAATTTTAAAACTGAGTCTGTCCTATTTTCTTTCCTCCCAATGGAACATAGGGTTTATAAGAGAAAATAGTTATTTTTTTCCCTTCTTATTTCCTTTCTATCATTATTTATTTTCTTTTGTGATTTCTATCCCTCCACTGAAACACAGTGAGTTATAGTTTTCTCAACTTCTACTTTTTTTATTTATTTTTATTTTTATTTTTTATTATCTAATATTTTTTAAGTAATTTCTATTTGAAAGCTGATTAAAATCAGCAAATAGGCCTTCTTTAATATCATTTCTGCGCTATATTTGCATCCTTGTAAAGTTATTTCTCAATTACACAGTGGTAAAGAATGCAGAGGTATATCTGCGTTCACAATTTGAGTCGAAGTTTTCCTTTGCTAAACCACCAAATCATGAAGAGGTCTCAAGGATGCAAGCAAATATCAAGTTAATTCGCCAACCTATAATTAGTTTCTTCAAGAAATATTTGTGCATGTTCCTAACTAGGGGTGGCAATTCGTGTTTCACGTGTCATAACGTGTCGTGTCATACTTGACACGTGACACGATTGTGCTTGACACGAACACGACCCGTTTATGTATACGTGTCAATATACGAAACACAGACACGACCCGCTTATTTCACAGGTGACACGACACGACACGATTAACACGTTTAATAAATAGGTCGTGTCACATAACATGACACGACACGGCACGATTGACACGATTTATAATATAAAGTTATTAGATGACACAACACGACACGGTTGACACGATACGACACGAATAACCTGTGTAACTCATTATATTAAAATTATCTATAAATTATTAATTTTATATAATATATATTATATATGGGTTAGACGGGTCAACCCGCGACACGACACGACACGACACGAATTTTAGCGTGTCATAAACGGGTCGACACGATAATGACACGAAACACGATTATGTTAAACCCAAACCCGCGAAAACTCGTGTCGTGTCGTGTCGTGTTGGCGGGTCGTATAATTTTTTGCCAGGCCTATTCCTAACCATCTCGATCAATACATAAGCCCCAAAAAAAAATGAAGAAAAAAAGCTAAACATGCAGCAGCCATGGAACTTGCTTGAGTAACAGTGGAACAATTCACATCTTTCCTCCTCTTTCTACGTAAGAAGCAATCCTTGTAGATCTCTCCCTTCGCTTATAATGAAGGTGCACATCAAAGATAAAAAATAAGAGAACATGAGGATGATACATACTGGAGGTAGAACTACTGCGGCTGGACTGTATACATGCATACGGACATTTATATCCCAAGTATTAACTTGCAGAAAGCAAAATTTGTTCAAATAGATTGGCAGTCGATTAAACTTTTCATTGCTTTTGATGTTTCTCTACGCAAGAAGGCCTCATCAAACATGAGGTGATTATATTGTGAAAGCAATAATTCATCAATCAATAAGATCATAATCAAATCAATAAGATTGTAATCAAGATGATTATGATTTTATCATATTACTGTGTATAGGATTGCCTTTTATACCAAACTATAGCTATATAAAAAACATTGTATTCAATGAATATCAATAATGAGAAACTATGTAGTCCTTACATTTCTCTGGTGTTTTCTTCTCTCCTCTCTGTATCCCCTCTTCGCTGTTCTATCTATCTCCACTACTTTAACATATGTAACCTTATCTGTCATGAAACTAGTTTTTCACTTGGAAAGATCATTAACAAGTATTAGCAACAGACTGTAATGCTGCATTTGCTGCTACTCTTTTGTTGAGCTTGCTACTCGTGAAGGTTCAGATTACGCTCTAAGCAGACTCTAATAGTTACCATTGCATTCAAGTGTCAACAAAGAATAAAATAAAAAATAAAATAAATTCTTGCAGAATCAGCCAGCTCACCATGCATGTGCATTGGTAAAATCCATGAAAGTTTTGACTTTGGTGAAGGGATTAATCTAAGTTTGTTACAGTATAGCTAGGGTGAGATCCCTAGATTACTCCGGAGGTTCATGCCAGAGCTCAAGCACTGGTAGCTGGTTTTGTGCTGGAATCCATGGAATTGTCTCTTCTTAAGAGGCATCAGTAAATCGAATCAGCTACTTGTATGTTTCTGATCATTCCAATGCATAGAAATCTAAGAACCAAATGTTTCCATGTGTAACTAGTAGACGATGGATCACACTTCTGCAAGCCAATCAAAATCTATAAACAATCATCAACAAATCTGCCAGATTTGATTACAATAAGAGGGTGGAAAAGTTTGTCAACTCATGAACATTGTTATAGGAGCAGATTAATTGTGGGTTGATTTCTGTACTAGCAGTAATTAACTTCTTGGATTACGTGCATTTCCTAAATGTAAAAGGAGTTGAGAATTACCTCTCACGTGATCTCATTAACTCTCCTCCCGGTCCACGATGATTAGAGAGTTAAATAAGCACCGACTGCGATTAACCCCCTCTTTAGGGATCTCAAGTCGCTCCACCAGGGAATCTCCCGCTATAAATAGAGGAGCAGAGAGAGCAGAGCACTAAAACCCTTGAGCACCTATTTGCACCTGCACAAGGCCGTGAGGAAGCCAAGCTATGGCTTATCTCCTCCTCCTTCTGCTCCTGGCTTGCGCCGTCGCCGTGGGCCAGGCCGATCCTTACTTCAACTTCCCGCCGCCGGCTCAGCCTCCCTCGAAGGTGGCGGGGAAGGTGTTCCCGCCCGATGTTTTCGTCTGCAACGATCCGAACAGCAAATGCGCCGGCAAAAACATTTCTTGTCCGGCCCAGTGCCCGGCCTTCAAGCCCGCTAACCCAAATGAGAAGGCCTGCTCCATCGACTGCAACAATCCCAAATGCGAGGGCGTCTGTGGAAGTAAGTTTTTCATTTAGACCCTCTAGGTTTAATAAACTTCATTATGGCCCTTATATTTTTAAAATAAAATTTATACTAAAATTCTAAAATAAAATTTAAAACTTAACCCGTATCTGATCCGATGCTCTAATTGTTACAGAAAAAACACCTAACTGCGATGACCACGGGTCGGCGTGCAAGGACCCGCGCTTCGTCGGCGGCGATGGCGTCGTCTTCTACTTCCGCGGCCGCGCCAATGAGCACTTCGCCCTTGTCTCCGACGCCTCCTTCCACATCAACGCCCGGTTCATCGGCCTCCGCCCCGCCGGCCGCCGACACGACTTCACCTGGATCCAGTCCCTCTCCGTCCTCTTCGGTCGCCACTCGCTCACCCTCTCGGCCACTCCCGCCGCCGCCTGGGACCCCGCCGTCGACCACCTCGCCCTCTCATTCGACGGCGAGCCCATCGACCTATCCGTCGGCTACCGCGCCGCCTGGAGCGCCGCCGATCTCCTCGTCGAGCACACCGCGACGGCCAACGCGGTCTCGATTGCGCTCCCGGGCGCGTTCGAGATTAGGGCGGAAGTGGTGCCGGTCACCGCGGAGGACGATAGGATCCACAGGTACAATGTGCCTGCCGGTGACTGCTTCGCGCACTTGGACGTGCAGTTCAAGTTCTTTGGGCTTTCGCAGAATGTGGAAGGGGTGCTGGGGCAGACTTACCGGCCCAACTTCGAGAACCCGGTGAAACGGGGCGTGCCGATGCCGATCATGAGCGGCGAGGAGAAGTACTTTGTGTCGTCTCTACTGGCGACGGATTGCAAAATGTGCATCTTCTCGCCGGATGCAGCCGCGGCGGGGGAGTTGGTCGACGCTTCCGGCACGGCTTTCGATTGCACGAGCAAGATGCGTCCTGGATATGGGGTGGTTTGCCGGAGGTGAGGTTGAGATCGAAATGAGATTCAGCAATAAAAATGCGTGGTTTTTAGTCCATCTAAAGAATGTTCGGTACTAATGTAGCAGTAAATTCTTGTTGTTCTGAAGAATTATGTAAGGCGTGCTTTAGACCTTGTAAGCCTGGTGTTGATTAGTAAGTAGTAAAAGGATTTGTTGCGGCTCTTGCTCTGCAATGAATTGAAGGATTTGCTGCATATACACCCTCGTCATCTCCCGCTTTCTCGCCTATGCAACAGAGATGAACGTGAGTGATCGGTGCTGGTGGCGCAGCCGAAGGTGGGCGGGGGAACCGGTAGCAGCTCTCCATATGCTCAGTCGGATTCGCCGGCAAGATGAGCAAAAGCAGAGGCCAGAGCTTGACAACACGCTAAAACCCACTCACGAAAAAATTTCTTAAGCACCCCAAGAATCCTCAGCACACTCCCCTACGATTCGAGAATCGAATCTTAAAGTGTCTCAAATTGCACGAATCCCAAAGCCTCCTTGCTCCGTTAACGCCTTACTTAGTGCTATAGTTAACCTTGGTTAATTTTCGAAATACATTGACCCTTGCCGTCGCTCTCTCTCTCTCCCACGCCATTGTCGACGTGATTTGATTTCTCTCTTGCCCGTCCTCGTGAAAAAAATTTTTCCGCTTACGTTGACCTCTCGCCCGACACCCCCGACGCTAACCTCTCACCCGACGCCCTGAACCCTAGCCGACCTCTCGCCCGACGCCCTAAATGTTATAACCTGCTTACTAAGCAAACTATTTATTAACTTGGTGAGCCGATTTACCACGTGGCCTAATCTATTAAAATGTTTAAGCCCAAGTTAACAATAGCAAGCCCACTAAGCCCTATATACCATATAATATTTTCTGTCACTTTCAATGTGGGACTAAACTGGGGTATTACAATCTCCCCCACTTAAGACTTGACGTCCTCGTCAAACTCACCATCCCTTAGTCGGCAGCATGTGAGGTCAGCCGTGAGCCGATTTACCACGTGGCCCAATCTATTAAAATGCTTAAGCCCAAGTTAACAATAGCAAGCCCACTAAGCCCTATATACCATATAATATTTTCTGTCACTTTCAATGTGGGACTAAACCGGGGTATTACATGTGTCAATCTATTTAAATGACAACATACATATACCATACATAGCAAAACCAAACATACAGTTTCTTATTGAATAAAAATCACATACAATATTTACATGTCCTATACCCAGTCGGCCTATAAAGCCCCCTTAAATAGTTTCAGGCTCACTAAAGCCCTAATTTTGCATTTCACATGGGAGTAATGAAAGAGATGATCGTATATTAAACATTCCATACACTTAACACAAACAATGCATAGTCAGGGCGATCAGGATCCTGGATTGGGCATTCTTACTGCCACTCTACTCCTAGGGTCGCATGTCCAGCTTCCCTTTTGTCTCAGTGCAAAAATGATCTGCTAAATAGGTTGCCTGCAAAAGGGAATAAAATTTAATACACAAGGATCAATGTATATTACAGGAAATAGATAGGGCAGAATACTTACATATTTACAGACTAAGGCATTGTTAGAAATGGTGGTGCCTAATGAATTGAACAAGCATATCTATTTCTGGACGAAATCATAATACATTAGGAACCAGTGCTTCTTGTTGTAGATAGGATAGATTAATCTCTTCAAGAATCTCATCCGGGCTGCACTCAAACGCTCCAGTTCAGATCCAGCCATGCTGACGTAGTGGAACTTTGGGAGGGATTGTCCTTAGGAGCCGTACACTAGGGAGGGGGAGACCATGATGCCGAAAACGAGAGAGGGTCTTGAGATGAGGGAAGTACAACCCGTGCGATTGGAGAAGCGACAGAAAAGCCCGATGAAAATCCGAAAATATATATTACTTGAGCAAGACCCAACGCTGAGAGATACCACGGATCGACTACGCAAATGGAACTACTCACCTTACCCGTAGACCCAATTTTTTAGCAAGCTAGCAACGTGCACGCAAGACCCTTCTCCGTGCTGCGAGAGAGGAACTAGGCGCCCAAGTCACCTAGAAAAGGACATGTCCCCTTGAGCCGTACCCCTCTCGGGTGCACAACTTAGCAACTTAGTTAGTCTCCTACTCTTGCGGTGGACAACTACACGATCTACTTAGTTAATCTTCTACTCTCGCGGTGGACTAAGCGTAAGTAGATTGTGTTGAAATAGGACACGAAGATTCCCCAAGTGGTCTCTAAGACTCTCGTTGATATCAAGTCTTCAAGTAATAGAGCACACAAGAATGATCTAGGAGGATCCGTTGATTGCAATTCACCTCTCAGATTTTACCACAATTAACTAAAGTGAAAACCGATCTGGCCAAGAAATGATAAACACGAATGAAACAAACCAAGATCAAATAGCCTCGAAAGATACATCCAAAAGCAATTCTTAACATTAAGACTTGTAAATCAAAAAGACGGGCTACGCCCAAATCCTGATTGAGGTTTTTACGCTAATACATATATGGTTACGACAAGTACAAGCCTTTCGATCAGCACATAAAGAAAACTGAACAAAGTAAAGATGAGAACAGAATTGAAACAAACTCTTTTCTCTCCTCCTTTGTTGTCGCCTTCTTCTTCTTGAAATGACTCGCGTTCTTCGTCGCCACCGAACTCTGAGCTCTCGAGCGTAGTACCTCCTCTCTCTTATTCTCTCGAAGCCCCAACTGGGCACTCCCTGGGCCTCTGAGCGCCTTCCGGGCGCTCTCCTTGATTCGGTAATCTTGAGTCCTTTATATAGAAAACCTGGTGCCTCTTCGTATTCCGCATTAAATTCAGAATTAAATTCTGAATTAAACTCTAGATTAAATCCCCATTATGGCGTGTCTCTTCACATTCTGCATTAAATCTCATCCATTAATTGCATGACTCTTCAAATTCTCAACTTAATTTTCATCCATTATGAGTCTTGATGGTTAATAAATAAACTCCACAGTTATGACTTGTAACGGAAATGCATTAATTGCAGCCTCATTAAATCTCGTAACCTTCGGACGATTAATGCTCATTTAATCCACGATGGCCGGTAATAAATTCTGGTGGCTACAGATAAACTCTTGCGCCAGATGCAAGATTTCCGTCGAGAGGCGAATCACGACCATGCTCGTAATTTTCTTGTCGAGGGCGTGTTTATTCGAAAAGTTATCGTCGAAGAATTTACGATCGCGTCTGCCTATGCTCGTATAGAAATGGGTCCTTCGTATAGCCTGTCAGAGAATTACGGTCGTGATGTAGATTATGGCCTCAGTCGTAATTTTTGAAGTTACTTCCGTTTGCAACCAAATTTCTTGTCGAGATTCCTAATTCACTCAGATATGTAAATGTACGTCCATGTAGCTCCAAAAGTGAGTGAATTGACCTGTATTTAAGCAAACACGACAAGTAGTGAAGCTTCTAAAGAAAGTTAATGAAATAACCTGGAAAGAGATCTAAAAGCATTAAAATAGGTCTCGTTTCACAGGTAACATTAGTCAAAAAGACTACTTAAATACGAGACATCAACTACCTGCATCCTCTTCCCAACTAACTACAGCATCCTTCTCTTCTTGCCTCTCTAAGACAACTTTCACCTGTGCTTTAAGCTTATTGTTCTCTTCGACTATCTCCATAATTCTTTTATTGAATTCATCATGCTGCACTGTTGCAGCCTCTTTCAAACTACTTATTTCTTCAAGTAGTTGTATTATTCGTGTTTCATTGTCAGCTTTGGTCAGCTGACTGACTAGGTCTGAAGAATCCTTCAAGAATCCTTTAGACCCTTATTCTCTACCTTTAGACTCTGCAGCCTTGCAGCGAACTCTATACTCTGCAATTCTGTAGCCTGCTTTAGATTATTATTCTCGGCAAGCTGCTCAGCAATGCGTGCCTTTGACTTATACATCTAACAATGTAACATCATGGATAAGCTTTAGTCATTGTAACAATCATAGTTATTAAATGCAATAACTCGAATATAGAGAAACTTACAGTCTCCTTCAAATTATGGTTTTCTTGAAGCAGCACAAAAATGTAGGCCTTCAAGCTATTAGTCTCCTGAATAAGCTCCTCTATATGTGTAGAAGGGTTATTTACCTACCAATCGAGTAACCAAAATATATCATTCTAACCCTTCAACATATAAGACAAAGAAATATACCATTAAATATAATATAACAAAGGGGGACTTATATTTACATTCCTATGCAATTATGCTTTTAGTGTCTCATTCTCTTTAAGAAGCTCATCAATTTTGGCTTCCATCTTATTCACCTAACAAATAAGGCTATTAAGCACGTTTAGTTCCATACATTACAATATGAGCCTGAATAGGAAATTAACATGTCAATGACTTACAGTGTCTCTATACAATGGCGTGGTTGCTTCCTGCTCTTCAGCATGCTGTTCTGCCTCTTCAGCATGCGGTGGAAGCACATCTACATCATCTCCATGCGCTGATGCTAAATGATAAGCCACCATCTCATGTGCATCGGGAACCAAGTCAAAAATGATCTCCGCATATTAACACCATGATTAGCTTTTATCAGTAACAGACAATTATCTCGTACAATTAGCCCATTGAACAACAGACCGTGTTAACTTTCATTTGCTGAGTATGTTTATGATAAGTCAGCATTCGTTCCATTTTCACTTTGGACCATCAGAATACGCGAGGGTATATACCCTCAAACCCATATTCCCTGTACCCATTGTACAGCGTAAAGTGCTCATACAACCAAACCTGTAAGGGGGACATTATGCTAAATATAATTACAAATTTCAAATTGCTGGTATAAATTCTACATATTTTCAATTGAAGAAAACTTACACAGAGTACAATGGCGCACCTAGAGAATCCACTAGGCTTTTCCTTCTCTTTACACCTTGTCACCTTGTCGGTCATATAAAGATATATTGCTTTAGCCCAATCATACTATGCGACCTTGGATAGGTCTTCAATAACGTCTACTAAAAAGCTATCTAAGCTATAACTTATTCTACTAAATAAAAATATACAGCATATATATAACAGACCTAGAACAACTGCTCTGTCTTCAAGGTAACCTTTATTTAGTTCATCTTCCTCTTCAAAGGCCATATGCAACTTATTTTCTAATATCAAACATGTTATTGTCTTCCCTTTAAATTCCTTAGTGTAAAAGGGGGACTCACTAAACTGATTAAAGTCTATCAATTTCCCTCTTCTTCGCAGGCCTAGGATGACTGTGACATCTGAAACTGTGAATTCCATAAAATTACCGTTCACATTAAATCCCTTTCTATCCTTGTCCTAGTTGGATACCAAATATTCTACTGCAATAGAATCCAGCTGGACTGATGACCCTTGAACTAAATGGCTAAAGGGAGTTGTAGACAGTAAGTCCTTAATCCTTGTCCCTTATGCTAATCCGGAGAAAAATTTATTCATTCGGTGCATTGAGCACCTATTCATGCGCGATCGAGGTACTTCCTTCTTCTTTGGGGACTTAGCTGGCTTTCTAACACATGTCTTGTATTTAACCCTAAATCTACTTGTGTCAGCACGTGCGTCAGAGCTTATGCTACTACTACTACCATCACTTGAACTTCCATTGGAACTCGTGCTTTGGGAGCTCATATTGTTGAAAATATCTGAAAACTATGAAAAGTAAACTGTATTAGGTTATGCATTAAGTAGAAATAGGGTTACATTAGCTGTATCCATGATGATACACAACCTGTCCACGATGGGAATACCAAGTGGGAATCCTAATTTCAACAGAATTAGGGTTAAATTACTGGTATCCACGATGATAGACACCCTGTCCATGATGGGAATACTACGGGGGAACCCTAATTTCATCAGAATTTAGGTTAAATTATTGGTATCCACGATGATGGACACCATGTCCACGATGGGGAAACTAAGGGGGAACCCTAGTTTTATCAGAATTAGGGTTAAATTGCTGGTATCCACAATGATGGACACCCTGTCCACAATGGGATACCAAGGGGGAACCCTAATTTCATCTGAATTAGGGTTAAATTGCTAGTATCCATGATGATAGACACCCTGTCCACGATGGGAGTACTAATGGGGAATCCTAATTTCATCAGAATTTGGGTTAAATTACTAGTATCCACGATGATAGACACCATGTCCACAATAGGGAAACTAAGGGGGAATCCTAATTTCATCAGAATTAGAGTTAAATTGCTGGTATCCACGATAATGAATACCCTGTCCACGATGGGATACCAAGAGAGAACCCTAATTTCATCTGAATTTGGGTTAAATTGCTGGTATGCACGATGATAGACACATTGTCCACGATGGGGATACCAAGGGGGAACCATATTTTCATCTGAATTAGAGTTAAATTGCTGGTATGTATGATGATATACACCCTGTCCACGATGGGAATACCAATGGGGAAACCTAATTTCATCAGAACTTGGATTAAATTACTAGTATCCACGATGATGGACACCATGCCCACAATAGGGAAACTAAGGGGGAATCCTATTTTCATCATAATTAGGGTTAAATTGCTAGTATCCATGATGATGAATATCCTGTCCACGATGGGATACCAAGAGAGAACCCTAATTTCATCTGAATTTGGGTTAAATTGCTGGTATGCATGATGATAAACACCCTGTCCATGATGGGGATACCAAGGGGGAACCCTATTTTCGTCAGAATTAGGGTTAAATTGCTAGTATCCACGATGATGGACACCCTGTCCATGATGGAATACTAAGGGGGAACCCTAATTTCATCTAAATTTGAGTTAAATTACTAGTATCCACAATGATGGAAACCTTGTCCACGATGGGGATACCAAGCTTAACAATATGTATCCATGATAGTTTATTTTAAATCTATGATAATTTGAAATACTTATACACGATAATTTGAATTTGAATCCACGATAATTTTAAATAACTTTACTTACAAAGAAATTTACAGATGATGTTATGAACTGAGCCTGACTACCTGAGTGACCTTGTCCTTCTCAACTTACTGCTATTTACTTGCGCAGGACCTTGTCGGAGTGGAAAATGCAATAATTATTAATAACTCAGACCATTAAGCAGGAAATACTAAATGTGCTGAAATATTAAGTGAAAATTACATCGCACCTGAATCGACGAGATGGACAGAGCAGTTTAGGGTTATGGTTGGCTTGGAGAGACAATAGCGATACTCTAAACAGAAAGGAATAAGGTTTTAGGCAGGTAAGTAGGAGAAAGCAGGAGAAGGAGAGATTCGAGGACAGATTCTAGCTTGGGTTAGGGATTCAGACGAGAATAAGGATTTCGCTAGGATAGACAAAGTGCGATCCGGAGAAGTGTGCCCTTGTGGTATCTAAGCACAAGGGAGAAGGGTAGGGTTCAAAGCGTCGGGCGAGAGGTCGGCTAGGGTTCAGGGCGTCAGACTAGAGGTTAGCTAGGGTTTAGTGTCACGCCCCGGCGGAAGCCGGCTATTTCTAGCTCAGGGTTCCCCAGGGAGTAACAATATTGATAGGAACCAGAGAACTACAATAATCCAATATTATTTATTTAATAAAAGATCCAATCTTAACATCTACAATTTTATAACACAATATCTGAATACAACTATTCAATTTATCAACTGAATAAAATACAAAGACAACTATCTCAACTCGGTTTGGTATCTGCTATCTACTCTATCCCTCCCAGAAGTTAACTCTGTACCTGGAAGAGAAACAAAGGGAGTTAGCAAAAATGCTAAGTAGGAATCAACAAACATGGTGAGGGAATCAAATAACAGGATAATTCAATGACTGAAACAATGATATACAAATAATATAAGAATGCCGTGCAAATCATCAAGCTGGCCAACAGATCTCAATTAAGAGTCGCACTCATTTTCAGAGTGTTTCCACTGTTGCTCATGCAATGGAATGACTGTCTCAAACAGTCCGGTGAATGTTGCGTCCAACATCTGACATCCGTAGTATTGTCCCGAGGACAACTGGCGGTGCCCTAACCGGCAGCTCAGATAGTCTGATATAATCAGAACTATAACTCAGATAAACAGGCCACTGGAGAATAAATCATCCAGGTCAGCGGTCAAAATATATCATGACTTTATCATCTCAGATTTACAACGGTTTCACATACTTATGTGTCAATATCTCAGATACACAATTGTTTAACCAGGCTCCTAAGCCAATAAATCAGATATCTCAAACAGATTTGTTAACCAATCATACAGAAACAGAATATGACCAAATAATCAAGATAATTGAGTTCAACAGGAATTTCAGAAACAAACCAAGCAGACGAAGCAATCAGATATCAGTGTCAATTAATTCTATCATATGCATCATATATCAAGTCAAAGGATTAAGTAGCAATTCATATTATTGACACTGTAAGAAAGGAGTAGGGTAAGATTCCTACCTCAATCGCTGTTATTCTGAATCCTTTTGAAAAGTCAATAATTGTTTTATCAAACGATGCAAGCCGATTAATGGATCAACCACTCTGAAACATGAATTTGTACATGAACTCTATCATTAAACATTCTAATTTGAAAACTAAAACTACCAACATGTAGAACATAACCCTAAACCTAAAGAACCAGTCTCAGATCATATTGTAAGATCCAGAAATTTATTAGCAGGTAAGAAAATGAAAGTTTATTTATCTAGCAGTTTTGTGGAAGTTTTCTTTGAGATAATGTATCGATTTATGTATTTTTCCTGCAATGTAAAAATATGGGTCGCGGAGAGGATTCGAACCTGCGACTTAAGACGTAGAATGTGTGCTGTGTACCACTAGGTTAGTGGTGTCTTTCGATTAGAAAAGGGTAAGAGTCCTTGATAAGGGTGAAGTGGAAAATATAACTTATACTAAAGGGTTATTGGATCTTCCACTTATGTTTGATATTGGGTTTGGATCCTTTGGAGGCAGAAAACGAAAATTAAGAGGGTTCACTCACGTTTTTCCCTCTTTGCTTTCGTTCACGATTTCTTCCTAGAGTGAGGGTGGCGGCTTATCTCTTCTCCCTTCTCCTCTTCTTGTGGCCGGCGGCAATTGGTGGTGGAGGCGACTTCCGGCGGTCCTTGGGTGTTTTCCGGCGACGTGAGTAGTGTGAGGGGAGGCGTGAGGGGGTTTGTGACTTGGAAGAAACCGAAATCAAGGTGAGTGGATTTTCTCTTCACCTAGTTCACGCATATTAGTAGTATTGCTTGTTTTAGAGAAAATTAAGGGTTAGAAATATAACATGAACTCTTGCTTTCACATGTGTACACGTTTTCTTTGTTTTTCCCTAAATTTCGAAACCCTAGCTTGCATGACAATTAGGGCTTTTCGTTTTTAAGACTCCTAATCATCAATTAAACCTTGATTAAACATGTATGTAACTTTAGATTTTCAATTGCATGAAGATTAGGGCTTGAATGAGAATTTCGCCCCTTCTTCATGAAATTACGCCCAAATTTATGGGTAAAAATTGGGGAAAACTGATATTCATGAAATTAGGTATATAAGGACTCTACCGTATTTTTTTGGGAATTTTTGGAAATAAAAGTTTCTGTTGACTGAGATTGACCTAGGGGTAATTGGGTAAATTTTCTAGTTAAAATTGGGGAAAACTTGAAATTACGAATCTAGGGATCATGAGGGATGTAATGACTATTTTTACGAAATTTTTGGATAAGTTTTCCTGCATGACTTAAACTTTGAACTAGGGGTATTTCTGTCTTTTGTTATAAGAACTAGGAGAAAACTATGAATCTGTGATATTCAGTATTTATGTTATTTGTGGATGAAATTGGTGAATTTTTTGTATTAGTATGTATTTTTAATTATTGATTGATAACCTTGAATGATAACCTAGAAAAGGTTAAACCATGCTTGCATGAAATCTAAGGACCTTTCTGAACCTGATTGATGTGATGTTCGAAATAATGTCTGTGTTAAATGCATTCGATAAGGGTCCTAGACTTGAGTGGACTGAACCTAAGGGTCAACTAGAGTACTCAGTGAACAGTCATTCTGACTTGGGGTTGGAGAATCCACCCAACCTATTCTGATTTGTTTCCGGTAATGGAGGGACTGTTCTAGAGTCTAGTGACCAGGTTAGAGGTTCAGGTTTCCAGTTTGTGTTGAGGGTATTTTTGTCCAAGTGGTAAACCTTGTGAGAGTTGGGTGTTTGAAACAAAGTGCCACGTCTTGGTCAGACGGGGGCCACCTCTTGAATTCATTCACCTTCCGTTTTGTTCTGTTTGTGTTCCCGGTAAGGGGGTGTGGTTGAGTGTCGTAGAGCAAAGTGCCACATCGTGACCTGGAGGGGGCCACCTCTTGAATCTACGCCTCACCATTGTTCGTGCATGTTACTCTTAGTGCCTTGACGAAGGCCGGGTTGGACCCTCGGGGTCAATTCTGAAATCACTGGACAATAGTTGCGTGAGTCTGAGTCTGTTAGCCGGTTAGGCTGTTTTGTGATCTTGTTGCCCAGGATGGTGGGTGTATTGTTGTATGATCATAATTGTGATTTATGGTTATCAGTTTTATTATGTATCATGCTTTGTCATCTTCCGTTAAAAGTTTTGAAAAGATATCTGCATCTATTTTTGATTGTATATTAGTGGATGGTCGAACGAGACTATCTACTCACTGAGCTGTGTAGCTCATTCCACTATATTTCCAGATGCAGGGCAGGAGCCTACAGCCTAGCGGATGTATTATTTTCTGACTTGATATTTTGGGGCCTGCGAGCCTGTGCTATTTTGAGGGCCGGATGTTGCCGAGGTTTTTATGATTTTATTCATTGACATGTTAGCCGGATGTGGCTACTAGTTTTCGACTACTGTGATATTGTTGCCAGGTTGGCATTTGGTTTTGATACGAGTGTTAAACCGAGGGCTTAAGCCTGTTTTCGGTGAATTCTGTTCTGTTCAGTGTTATTTAATTAATGTGATTTATTAGTTGGATGTTGTGATAAGGTTTGTGAATCTTGTTTTCGAAATGGTATGTTCAATTTGTGTTTTGGAGCATGTACAGGAATTTCCTTAGTAATTCTGGGGACATGCTGCCGAAATTTTTCGAATCGTTTTATGTAAGCTATTATTCCCTAGCATTTGTCTTGTTGTTTTGTGTGTGACGTTCCCTATCTTCCGCGGTTTCTGCATGTGTTTGGGATTTATTCTGAGGGGGCGTTACACATATGAACCGAACCTAAAACCCACTGAACCGGACAGAATTGCACTGAACCGATCAAATTTACCTTGAACCCAGTCAAACCGAGACTTCTAACTTCAATTACACAAAATATAAACCTCATCTAAAGCTATACAGACTACCATTAGATAGGAAATTTAATTACCTTTCCAACGACTACCTGAACCGGCCAGGATTCGACCGAATTGGGGTCGAACCGGTCTAAATTCAATTACTGACCCAAACTGGAATTGAACCGCTCGGTCCGATTCAAATCAATTTCAACATAGCCAACGGTTTATTTCTAAATAAACTGCCAAATCCTAAAATCGAACCTGGTCCAGCCATTCGAACCGCGCCGCCCGACCGCCGCCGCGCAAGGCTGCCGGACTCGGGTCCGCTGCTTGCGCCGGCGAGCTCGCGAGAACGCGTCGAACATCGGATCGACTCCAAATTTCTCCAGAAGCTTTATAACAACGAAACGAAGCTCCTCGACGAACTTCGGAGAGATTTAGACGCCCGGTCGAAGCTCTCGAATTAGACGAAAGTATCGACAGTGGCGCCGCCACCGTCGATACTCAAAACTCAACCAAACCCAACAGAACTTCACGAAAACTTCACAGAAGCCTACATACCTTGCTACAACGATGTATCGTAGCCCAGAACACAGAGATCGCCGTCGATGGAGGCGCTGGATGGTTGGAACACGAGGCGGCGCCGCTCGAACTCCGACGACGAGTTTGAGCGTGATTTCTCCTTCCTGGCGGCGCTTCAAGGGGTGAAGATGTTCCAGGGTTCGAATCGAACCCACGAGAGCAGAAGCCCCATTATATAGAGGGAAGACGCGTTCGAGACGGCGAGAACTCGGCGGCGAGTAAATCACCGAGATCCGCGGGGAAGACGACAAGTTCGCTCGTCGCCCTAATTCAAATTTAAAGCTAAGTCAAAAGGATTAAATCCGATATTAAATTAAAACACAACTCGGCTCGTTGGTTAGACGGAGCCGTTTACGATCGCGCGACCGGGGTTCGAATCCCCGCGGACGCGTTTTGATTTTTTTGAAATAAAATCCAATCGACTTTAACTTAACAAAGCATAGTTTAATAACAGAAATAAAAACATAGCCTGGCGGTTTGGGTGCAATCAAAAAGTCCGCGCATCGCGGGTTCGAGCCCCCGCGATCGCAAATTAAGTTTTTATCAAAACTTAATTTTTTTAACCCTTTTTAAATTCCGAAAACTTCTCTAAAAATCATAAAAATTCCAAAATAAATTTCTAAAATTAAATTTATAAAATTTCAGGTTATAACAACACATATCTGGTTGAATTATACATGATATTACAGCCTTATCCACGATATTTATAGTTTATCTACCTTATGTATCTGGCAATCCACAATATTACAGCCCTATCCACGATATAACATTCATTATCCACAATGTTATAGCCTTATCCATGATGTTAGAGGCATATCCACGTTATGTTAGAGGCATATCCACGTTATGTATTAGGCAATCCACGATATTACAGCCTTATCTAAGGTGTTACAAGCTTATCCACAATGTTAGAGACTTATCCACGATGTTACAGGCTTATCCACGATGTTAGAGGCATATCCACGATATATAATCCACACTATTACAGCTTTATCCATGATATTACAGCCGTATCTACGATGTTACAAGCTTATCCACAATATTGTTGGCCAATCCATTGCTAACAAATATCCCTTATATACACTTTCAAGGAAAATCCTTTACATACAAATATCATACATACAAATGAAAATCCTTTTACATACAACTTTTCATTGCAATTACCCTATACAGTTGGGTCAAATATACATTACAAACAAACAGTCATATGTACACCTAACTTATCTATTCAAATTGTCCTCCTTGTCCGCAACATGTGAATATGCATCCGAGCACTGCATCATACAAAGAAACTAGTATTTGTATATGAGTTATTACAATACAAGATGCTCGTTTAGTTAACACTAACATAAAAGGATGTAGTAGTATCCATCATCATAGTAGTGTACGAAATAGCAAGGTGGGCAGGAGCGGCTGGCTGCGAAGGGATCCTGAATATTACTTAAGAGCCCTACAAGCAAAATTCTACAAAGATAAGTAAAAATAGTCATTAAGAGTGTAATAGAAAAACATACAAACTATTTGATTTCACCTGTGTTGGCATGGACACAGACTCAACAAGAACAGTAGTAGGAGTTGGGTTTTTCCTTTTCAGCCTTCTTTCTAGCACACTCTTCTTTCTCTTCTCTTTTGGCCCTTTCTTAAACACAGGATTTTTTATAGTAATATTTTGTGTGGGGGATATATGATTGCTATCATCTTTGTCCTCTTCAACTATCTCTTCACTCCGCAATATCTCATCAACGTCTAACGTCAGTCTATCCAACACCTGTTCTATCTTTTCAAGTCCTTTTCTGGATAATAAACTCCTATTTCCAATGCTTGAAGCCTTCTAACAAATGCGAGTGTATATGGAGATCAAGCTTTCCTCTCCATCTGCAACTAAATTGGAATTGCAAATATTTAAACCATATCCGTCCTGTGCATATTTGGTCTACCTCTTTAATAAATACTTGTCCGGAATATGTATCACATTGTGAGCTGCAAATACTTTCAAGGAATGCATACATATGATTCCACTTCATCTCTGCTTCTAGCTGGACTTATGATGTAATTCATCTCTATCTCATCAACACTTTTCAGCACAATACAACAATCTAATTGCGCCAGAAACTCTTTCTCAAACTCTTTGTACATGGTTGTCGTGTATTGTCCACTTGCATGTTTCAGCATACAGAAATTAGAGGCTTGTCCAACTGGAATAGTGTTCCTAGACTTAAAATCTGTCTTTGTCTCTTTCTCACAGAAGAAGTTGGTGGCTTTATTATATTATTCCAAAAAAATCAAACAAGGATAATTTTCTCTTAAAAAACTATTTAAAGTGACAATTCATACTCTCACTTCTTTGTGTTGTTGTCATATCTGCATAGAATGTCTCAATTCGGTAACAAGCAGCCCATTTAGAACTCAATTTGTAGAAGTTTACCATCCAAGTATGTTCATGAAAATTATACTTATTCAATAGGTCATGTCATAACCTTTCAAAAGTTTCCACACTACACCGCTCATAAATACAATGTCTGAAATCACGGGCAAATTATGGGAAATTATGAAGGACATGGGATAGATGTGTGGCAACATTCTGAAAAATATGCCACACATAGAGTCGATGTGCACTACTTGGCAAAATAATTTATATAGCTTTGACAATAGCAGCAAACTGATCAGTAAAAATAGTTACAAGCTGCTTCCCAGACATTGCTTGTAAAAATATTGAAAATAACCAAGTAAATAATTCTGCTGACTCATCATACAATAGTACAGCCCCAAAAATAATAGTCTGCTTGTGGTGATTCACCCTAACAATGGGAGCAAAGGGCATGCCATACTCATTGGTTTGGAATATGGTATCAAAACAAATAACATCCCCAAAATAGGCATAGTTTGTAATAGCTTTACCATCTGCCCAAAAGAAATTAGCTATTTCTCTGGTTTCCTAAACTTCGATCGCATAAAAAAAGGATGGATCAACGGCTCGCTTGTCCTGCAGAAACTTCATAATACCCTGAGCTTTTTTACCATCCAATAATTTTTTTCTACGTTTCTGGATATAGTTAACGTTATCTTCTCTTATGAAACCTACATCATTATTGCTTAACCCTGATCGGAAAAAATCATAGATATTATGTGCTTTTATCCCGGCATCTGTCATTGTGTCAATTAGAGCTCGTTGAAATGGTAAAATTTTCCTGTGAGATCTCAGCATGTGGACCTTATTTGGACTTGTCATTGGATGATTATGGTTTAACTCAACTCTATTTAATGTCCAAACTTTATGGAAGTCAATCTTAAATTCTACCTAGGCTATGCAGTTTGTTCTTATCTCCGGTTGTGGTTTTTTTGTGATATGTCCTTTATGTAGTTGTCTTAACCCTTGCTTACTATAGGTAAACCTTTTCATTTTCAAACTGTCATCTTTTCTCCTATCAACCTGAAACTTCTTTATACTAAAACCTACCTTTTTAGCATAGTCATTATAAAATTTGTAGGCGTCATCCTCACTACTAAAGGTCATACCAACCATGGGAATTGCAGATGAGCAGGATGGTTGCTCTTTATTAATATCTGATGCACCAAGGTTGTCTTCCACTTGTACAGGTGAAACATAATTAATTCCTCTAATTCCTCTTCCACATTCACATCATTTGGATCATGCTCTGGTTCAATTTCATGCTCAAGCTCTTCACTGAAAGCCCACTCGATATCTTTTTTTTTTGCCAAAGGCAAGAAGTTGATGTCATTGATCAAAAAGTATAGTTACATATTATACATAGCCTCTCCTACCCTTTCCTCCCTCGGAGGATCCGAGAAAATTTTGTCAAAGTCTCCCCTATATTTCTAACACAAGGATCCTGCGTACATGATACCACCACTCAAAATCCAGACATAGGGATAACAATCGACCCATTACCCACCAATACATCACACATACACACTAATACATCACACATACACATTACTTTGCATTCCAATACAAGCATTTATACAAATCGCCGCACAACCCATTGTACCACCGTGAAGAAATATTTGCCACCTGCGAAAATAGAATATCCCAAGCGTCGGATGTCCACAATCACCAAACAAGGCACACCAACCCAGTGCAATGATACAACTCTCGGCATTGCGTAGCGTTCCATCATGAGGGGATAGCTGTATCCAGCAGACCAGGAATACCAACGCATGATATTTTGCCCTGCAGCCTCCATCTTTACAACATGATTTAAGCCTTTCCTTTCCCAAACTCTAGCGGCTACCAACAACATTGGAAGGTCAAAGCACTTACAAGCCACCAGCCTGCACATATCCTAAGCCACATGAGATGCGAGAGTATCAATGATGATAATGAATTAATACAAGCGGCCAAAAAAGTCAGCAAGATGCCTCCCAAGCTCTTAATAACGAGATGATATGGGGGTTTAATTCCCTGGATTGAGCCCGGCTCCTCACTTTCAATTTAACGTTGGAAATCAAGAGTCTAAATAATGCCATAATACCCGTGTCATGATTCCCAAAGATTTTGTTATTTCTATATCTCCAAATGTAATAGATAGCCCTAGTTAGGAATAGTTTTTTGATGTAGGTCCGAGTGGCATCCCCCGTTTTCCAAACCTGTGATATATAACCCAAAATGACATCCCAAGTGTTTCCATCGAACCTGATACCGCACCTTTTTTTTATCAGCTTCCAAAAATCTGCTATGGCGCCACATGGGAAAAAACATATGGACATGAGTTTCCAGTTGCATCTTACACAGCTCACATGTAGGTTCCTGCACAACCCCCATCACATGTAGTCTAGCCCAAGTGCTCAGTCTTCTTAAGCAAAATAGCCACATGATGAGCGAGTATCGTAGTATCCGCCCCTTAAACCACACCATATCCCTCCAAGGCACCATATCCTCTTGGTACTGTCCTTCATAAGCTAATTTAACTATAAAAGTTCCATTCGTGGTCGTTCTCCAAAATATGCAGTCCTCACTATAGTTTGTGTGGATTTGTACTTGCAAGAAAGCTGCATATATATCAATTCGCCTAACGGATCTTGGGTTCGGTATCTCCCAATTGTTATTTACAATCATAGAATCCAAGCGCGCTACTTTTCCAGATGGGTTTTCAACTCTAATGTCTTCCACCAGATCAAGTAAAATATTTGACTCGAACCACGGGTCCAGCCAGAATCATATGGATGTACCGTTAGCGATCCTATAACCAACTAGTGGTATGCAGGCTTCACGAACCAACATGATACTCCTTGTGGGCCCCGACATTCTTCTAGACATTTTGACAGACCAGATCAAGTCAGAGTGCAAGTAACTTTCATGAATCCATTTAACCTAAAGGGAGTTCTTGTCCGTCACTATATTCCATATATGGTGCATAAGGAATGCATTATTCAATTTTCCAATATCCTGCAAGCCGAGGCCACCCAAAATCGTAGGTTTAGTTACATTGCACCATGCTACCTTAGCCATACCTCTCTTATTCCTATTTGACCATAGAAATGTCGCCAAAATAGAATTAATCTTCGTGATAACCCCCCGTAGGAAGCTTGAATGCGCTACACCAGAAAATTATGTTACCATAGCACATCGACTTTATCAGCTCAATAAGCCCCGCATATGATAAGTGCTTTGCCCTCCAAGCCGAGAGGTACTTTGTGATTTTTTTGAATAAGGTGGCAAACAACCTTTCACTTTAATTGGCCTACTAGTGATAGGAATGCCTAGGTATCAGAAGGGCATGGATCCCTAAGAATTCCCAAGAATTGATGTAATCTTCCCTTGCACTTCAGACCCGCACGAAGCCGAAAAGAACACTTGTGATTTGTCTTTATTAATTTTCAGCCCTGTATTTTGAAAGAAGGTGTCCAATACCCTTATCACAGTCTGGGCTGATTCCTCTGAGGGGTCACAAAATATGATGACATCATCTGCGAACTGGAGGTTTGTAATTCCCAATTTTTTGCACTTGTTGTGCGTGCACAAATGTCTGCCCAAGTATTGTTCTTACATTAAATCAGTGAGATATTGTATCACCATAACGAAAATATAAGGGGACATTGGGAACCCCTGTCGCAACCCTCGGGTACCCTTGAAGAACCCTTCATCTTGCCCATTTAAGTTTATGGTGTAAGTAGGGGAAGTCACATAGGCCATAATTCTCTTCACAAACCATAGTGGAAACACATAAGCCGTGAGCATATTCTTAATGAAATCCCATCTAACCGAGTCGTAAGCTTTATGTAAGTCCACTTTTATCGTCATTCGCGGAGCTCTGACCTTCTTGTGATAATCATGCATAATGTCCTGGCACAACATAATATTCTCATGAATAGATCTCCCCTGGATAAATGCATGTTGATTGCCTGCAATAATCTCCGGAAGAATAACCCTTATACGATTACCCAATACTTTCATGATAAATCTGTACATCATTTGGCATACCGAAATGGGCCTAAAGTCTGCAAAACAAGATGGATTAGAAACCTTTGGTACGAGAGAGAGGGAAGTTATGTTTACCCTTTTAAGTAAGTGGCCCTGCTCCAAGAAGTCCATAATAGCCTGGATAATGTCTTCCTTGATAATACCCCATCATGATTTAAAGTAGGAAGCATTGAAACCGTCCACCCTTAGGGCTTTAGATATGTTTGCAGCCATGATAGTCTTCTCAATGTCCTCCCATGAGAAACTTGCATTTACGAAATTAGTGGTCGTAGAGGACAAAGTTTTTCTCACCGGTGCCTCTACTTCCTTAGGGGCTAATCTTGGGGGTGAGAAGGCTCTTGAAGTAGCTCACTGCTTCTTCCCCGACAGCTTCACCGGAAACGAACTCTCCTTGGGAATCCTTGATAGTTGAGATTGAGTTTCTTCTGCGCCGAACCTTCATTAGGTTGTAAAAATAAGCTGTGTTAGAGTCCCCCAACGAAATGAAAAGTTCTCTAGATTTTTGCTTAAGCACGGATCCCTCCTCTTCCCAATACAATTTGATATCCTGTTGGTATTTCCTCTCCAAGGACCTTAGATTTGCTTCTGATTGATTTGCCTAAAGTGCATACTGGATGGTAGCAAGCTGCTGATGGTTGTCCCTTAACTTAGCTTCTTTATACATCCTCATCTCCTTCACCCACCGCTTAAGACCCTTTTTTACCATAGTCAGTTTTATGGTAAACAATAAACATAGGGGTTCCACAAATATGATTAGATCTCCATATCTCGTTTACCACCTGGAACATACTAGGATATCTTTGCTAGTGGTTGAAGAACCGAAATCTAGGCCCTTTGCATGCTTCCTCCTCACCAAATAGTAACATGGCAGGGGAGTGATCAGAAATACCGGGAAGCAAGAACACGGCCTCAGCCTGGGGAAACTAGTCCATCCACTCCCTAGTAGCCATCACACGATCCAGCTTGCACGAAATCCTATTCTCGCCTCCTTGTGAGTTTGACCACATGTAGAAATCCCCACGGTATTTAACATCATAGATGTCCATGGCTGCCCTCATCTCAAGATTTTCCAGAACCTCCTGCTCTATGTGAGTGGAGCTCCCACATTTTTCGTCAAGGGAAAATAGCATGTTGAAATCTCCTGCAGGTCCCTTGGTGTAGCCATTTAGCAAGGGTCCCCCATATTTGTCTGCGCTCATTAATTGAATACAACCCGTACACAATTTCCAATATGAAAAGAAAATCCCCGTGCACATTAAATATGTTACCTATCAGCACCTGGTCAGATGAATCTAGGACCTCAATTTTATATGCATCAGGGTCCCATATCAGCCAAATTCTACCGCCGGGTATGCTTGCAAAATTAGTGGAATAGATCCACCCAGGGAAAGACGAATTTATGATATCATCACATTTATTTTCACGGATGTGGGACTCCAGAATAGCTAACATTTTAACTTGGTGCTTCTTGACCAAGGATTCCACCTCCCTCCTCTTGGCAACTGCGTTGAAACCTCTCACGTTCCAACACACTATTTTACCCAGTTTGCAGTTCATGAGGCCTCGGCTAATATGGATCTAAGCTCTTAGGATCCATAGGTTGGATAGAAGTATTTTTACTTTTCTTTTTCTTCTTTCTTCCTCACGCGACTACCACGAACCCTTGTGAGTCTACAGAACAACCTGCTACCACCCCATTATCAACCCTGTATAAGCTTTATTGCTAGCAAATATCCAATACCCCTTGGATGCCATGCTCGACATCCCCCACCAAAGCATGCGAATCTGGTACCCTCAGCTGATCCATCCTCATTTTCCCCTTCTTCTGAGTTTTAGCTAACCCGGTTGCCTTTGATTCTTTCGATTTACTCACTAATGAGCTCCAACTCCTATCCCCATAGCTCCCTCCTGCGTAGTCCCCTTATCTTTTCCTCTTGCTAGCCCCACAAAGGGCATAGCTTTAGATGAATCTGCCATATCAACATCCTTCTGCGCTCCATTGTTTTTCTCCTTCCAAATTTGTTTCTCCTCCACTTGTACTTTTCTTGGGCAATTTTTTATATTATGGCCAAAGGTCTTACACTTGCATCTATGTAGAACCGATTCATATTCGAATTGTAGACAGGTTCCCAATTCTCCATTCATCATCACAGTCAAGGACTCTGGATATTCTGCTATTGCCCCCATTTCGATACATACTCGAGCAAACCCCAGACGAGACTTTGCGGCCGTCGCATTATCCATAAATAGTGGCTTCCCAAGGGCGCTCGCCACCTTCCCTATTATTCCTGCCGACCACCATCTTAAAGGTAAGTTCATTATGCACACCCAAACTGGGATAGAGGACAGATCAACCCAGACCAGGTCCTCCTAGGATTCCATGATTTTAAGAAGAGGATCTTCCCAGAGAAAAACCAGGGACCACGCTCCAGGACCCCCCTGTTTATCCTCCTCATTACTGAACTTAAACAAGATAAAGCCCGCTGGGAGAGTGAAGATCTCCAACCCTCCCGTTGGATTCCACAGTTGTATTGCCTTCTACTTCAAGCTTAGAAAGTTCGGCCTGTAGCCAATGAAGTACCCCACCAGTGTATTTTTCCCATAATGCAATGTTGTTCTTGAGCTCCTCTTCTAGCACCGGAATATCCAGAACCCCATCGTTAATGGATACCTCCGAAAGCGATAGAGTGCACATTGGCTTGCTCGTTGTAGGCCTCACAAACAGGGAGCTCCATGACTTATGTTCAGCCTGAGAGTTCCTCGGCCGGGCCTGCATTGCTTAGTTCACAGCCTGCACCTTCACCCTAGCCACCTTCCCCGAATGAGACGATGGCAATGGCATCTCTATTAATCCTTGGAATCCTAGCTTAAGATGAGTCCCCCTCTCCCCCCTGCAAACACCGGAGTAGCAGATAACCCCAGAGGAGGAAAGAACGATACGAAGAGCGACCCGACATAGAAACGGAATAAGAAGGAACAGAGAAATCGTCCCACGACCAAAATTGAACACCCAGAATAAAAGCGTGTAGACGAAGTAAGTAAGAACCCTCCGGAAATAACTAGAAGACCCGGCGGAACACCGTCAAAAGAGTTTGAATCGTACCCGCTCCCGCAAATCAGAGTCGAACCTAGCAGCCCAAGCGCCACCAATCCGGCCGAACAAAGCGAAGAGAGTCCAGCACCACCCCTTCAGCAGTACGGTATCTCCATGCACGCCCAGCGGAATCGTCGCCGCCGGCAGGACCGCTGACGCCGGAGCTTAGGGCCTAAGCCCTAACATCGCTCGTATCGCCCGACCGTATGATAACACTTGACCGGGATAAATTTAACGCCCACTCGATATCTTCATTGCATATTTGCCCAGTTGTTATTTTATCCATGATATCAAAAGTACTTATCTATTTTCAATAAAATTTTGGCAAATATAAGGAAATCTAAAGTGTATCCACGCTCAAATATGGCCTATCTATGTTCAATGAAGACAATAGTGAATAGAATAGACTATAGCAGAAGTCTATCCACACTAGCTTATCTACAAAGATTTAGTTGTATCTACGATGATAGACACTTTGTCCACGATGGGGACACCAAGGCTGAACTCTAGTTTCCTCAGAAACAGGGCTATATTGTCTGTATTCATGATGATGAACATCTTGTCCACGATGGGGATACCAAGGCTGAACCCTAGTTTCCTCAGTAACAGGGCTATATTGCCTGTATCCACGATGATGGACACATTGTCCATGATCGGGATACCAAGGTTGAACCCTAATTTTATCAGCAACAGAGCTACATTGCTGTATCCACGATGATGGGCACCTTGTCCACAATGGGGATACCAAGGCTGAACCCTATTTTCCTTAAAAACAGGACTACATTGCCTGTATCCACAATGATGGACACCTTGTCCACGATGAGGATACCAAGGTTGAACCCTAGTTTTCTAAGAAACAGGGCTAGATTCCCTGTATCCACGATGATGAACACCTTATCCACGATGGGATATCAAAGCTGAACCCTAGTTTCCTCATAAACAGGGCTATATTGTCTGTATCCACGATAATGGACACCTTGTCCACGATAGGGATACTAAGGCTGAACTCTAGTTTCCTCAGAAACAGGGCTATATTGCCTATATCCACGATGATGGACACCTTGTCCACGATGGGGATACCAAGGTTGAACCCTAGTTTCCTTAGAAACAAGGCTATATTGCATATATCCACGATGATAGACATCTTGTCCATGATGGGGATACCAAGGCTGAACCCTATTTTCCTCAAATACAGGGCTACATTGCTTATATCCACGATGATGGACACTCTGTCCATGATGGGGATATCAAGGCTGAACTATAGTTTTCTCAAAAACAGGGCTATATTGTCTATATCCACGATGATAGATACCTTATTCACAATGGGGATATCAAGGCTGAACCCTAATTTCATCAGCAACAGGGCTACATTGCTTGTATCTACGATGAGGTGTCCACGATGGGAAAGCCCAAGATTAAACCCAAATTTCATCTGAAACAGGGCTATATTGTCTATATCCATGATAATGGACACCTTGTCCACGATGGGGATATCAAGGCTGAACCCTAATTTCATAAGAGAGTCTATCCACAGTAAGGATAGACTATCTTCTGTGAAATAGAGCCTATCCACAGTAGGGATGGACTCCATCTCCTGTAAAATAGCGTCTATCCATAGATGATAGCTTAAGCTTTATCCACGATAAAAATATTACACACAGTGTATGAGTTTGTTCATACCACTATGTAATTTCTTCAATAATAAATTAGAAGACTGTGCCCTCTGGCTTCAACTGCAAAGCAGAAAGGAGACATGAATAACTTTCTATAAGCAACTAACGAAGAGCTGCACATAAGTCATCAACTTGTTACCTGCTATAACGCCACGGAGAAGAATGCCCTCGTCATATCTAAGCACAAGGGAGAAGGGGAAGATGAATTAGAAGAAACACCTAGGGTTCAGGGCGGACGGTGATTGGTCGGCATTGATGGAAAAAATTTTTCGCAGATTCAGAGGGAAGGGGCAATAGAAAGATCAAATCACGTCGACAGTGGCGTGGGAGAGAGAGGGAGGGGGGGTTAATGCATTCGAAAAGTAACTAGGGTTAGCTGTAGTGCTAGGTAACAGGGCATTAACGGGAGCGGGAAGGCTTTAAGATTCAGTTCTCGAATCGTAGGGGGTGCTCAGGATTCTTGGGCAGCCCCGGTGCTTAGGAAATTTTTTTCTCTTTTACTACTAGAAAATGAGCTATCCTCCTTTTCATTGGCAGCCAAGATATTTTTCTAATTTCATTTTTAGGAACTTGAACAAGAATTAAAAAATAATATAATTCAAATTAGATTTGGGTCGTATTGCATTTAAACATACGAAGATCCGAAATCTGAACCCAATTTATTAAATAATCAAAAGTAGATGAATGATTAATAATGAATAGTAATATATTATTATCTAAATGTGCTTTCTTGGCTGAGTTTTTTTCTCAAACTTTGTTCTTTCAAGTTGCAATGTATATGAGGTATGCGACTGACTGTTAAATCTTCCTTGAGACTCGCATTACTAACCTTCATAGCAATCAGTAATGAGCTCTTTACCAACCAATCTAGCATATGTCTTTGATGAACATTAAGCATGAGCTTAAAGGAAAATTTTGTTCATATAAGGTAGTGTACGTATACCAAATCTTGTTTGATAATGGGTTAATAATTATAAAGGACAACTTTATAGAATTCATAAAACTGTAGAATATTAGTCTTATACTCCATCATCAAGTTGGAAAGGCTTAGATAAGTAGCATGATAGGAACTGCCAAGTGCATGATTTATCAAAAGTACTAAAAATATTATTTTCAATCATCAAATACTAACTAATCTTAAGTTTACTAGATAGACATAACAAAATAATTGATTAAGCATATGAATTTAAATGCTTCTAGCAAAGATTCAAGCAGCAGAAAAACGCATAAGAGTAAAATAACATGATGAAAGATTAAGACATCAATTTTTACCATGTTAGTATTTTATGACTTAATAAATTAATTCACTTTGAAATAAAAGTACTGTGTGGATCGATTCGAATGTATAGATTGCCACATTTTAGTAGCACAATCCAAAATTTACCTAAATTAATCTCTTACTTCCATGTCTTATTCACTCAATATAGATCAAATGGTTTCTATGATAAATTATGTGATCCCTTAAATAGTTTAGATTTACTTTTGTGATATGAACTACAAGTCTAACTTTAGTATTCCTAACATCGTGATTCACCTTTCAGTCTATCTCGCGATATTTAAATTATACAAGTACTTGGCCTGAGCATCACATATGATTAATTGCAACTAAAATTAAATTAGAGGAGAATCTAGGTCTTTAATTAATTAAAATCCAACGGGCTATATACTTGTCCTAAAAGAGGGTTTACACCATTGTGTACTTGATTTGCACAAAATTATCTCAAAATACGACTATAATAGCAAAAAAAAAAAAAGAAATATTTGGGATGAAAAATCAATGACTCCTTTGAAATCGATGAAGAAAACAATGGCCCTCATTGTTGTAGCTGCCATCCTAGTTGCCTTATTGCTTGCCCATCCTCCAAAAATGAAAAAAATTCTTAGGCACGGTACCTTGCTCAAAGTTTCTAAGCATAATACCCTAAATTCCATAAAATGAGCTTATTTTATGAAAGAACATATGCCAATTATCCTAGAATAACTATAACATATCATAAAATGGTTGCCTATTAGCGTAGA
Source organism: Costus lasius (assembly GCA_027563935.2). Taxonomy (NCBI): domain Eukaryota; kingdom Viridiplantae; phylum Streptophyta; class Magnoliopsida; order Zingiberales; family Costaceae; genus Costus; species Costus lasius. The sequence goes on from CM050448.1 coordinate 104,161,880, forward strand.
ATGGGTACCAAAATAACACAGAATAGAATTCTACAATATTTTGGCAACCATTCTACGCCAATAAACAATCATTCTACTATATGTTATAGTCATTCTAGGGCGATTGACATATGTTTCTTTTTTAAAATGAGCCCATTCTATAATACTATGGGTATATTCTACGGAATTTAGAGTACCCTACTTAGAAACTTTTTTGGGTATGGTACTCTACTTAAAAAAAAAAATTTCTCCAATAACTTTTCAAAATCTCTTAGAATCCTTCCAAAAATTTCCTAAGTTTTTCAAAAAGTTTTAATCTTTATTTTTTTCCAATTTTCATCCTTGAAAATGAGCCAAATTAAAGTAAAAATGAAAAGAAATCGTGATAGGCAAACAAAATTATGGTTGTTATTATGATCATGACGTAGTTGGGATCCTTTTTGTGCCCTTTTTGCAAAATCAACCCAAAAGCATTATGGCTATGATCATTGTCATAGGTCAGCTATAATTCATCTTGTGCCATTATGATTGTGATCACTCACTGGTTATGATGCATTATATATAAATCTTACAAAATTGGGTCAATATCTTCACAGCCATAATTGGCATCACCACCTGGCCATAATTCTCTAGGTTCATCTACATATTATGACCATGATCGTTGTCATCGGCTAGCTATGATTTTCTCTTAAGCTTTGATTCACATAAAATTTGCTGAAAAGCTATATCATTAAGAATCATCCCATGGTATCAAAATTTTTCAAATCTTTAAGGCATTTTTTCATGAAGTTCTAAAAAATAAAGAGAAGTAAAGATGTATAAGTAATTAATCCTAAATAGATGTAAAAGTGATAAATAGGGATTCAATTTTTGGGTTAAAGCATACTAAAAAATCTTATATATATGTAAGTATCATTGGCTCATAGCACATACATTAAAGTTTTCATGCTTATAAAAAAGTTGCCTCTTGATTATAAAACATAATGAATTCCAAATTATTTGATGCTATAGGCTAGCCTAGAATATATGTTATTTTTTAAGATTAAAGCCTGAGACCAAAAAACTATGTACATTCTATTAATATTGGTGTATGGTTCATATTTTTTTTAGGAACAACTATTATCTTCAATATGAAAGATAAGATGGAAGTAGTAAAACTCTATTTTTCTAGTAACAACAACAACAACAACAACAACAACAACAACAACAACAATAATAATAATAATAATAATAATAATAATAATAATAATAATAATAATAATAATAATATCCTTATTTTGTTATGGGAAGAATAAGAGTCAAAGAACAAATTCAAGTCAAACTTTTGATTTAAGTCAATTGAAAAGAGGTTGAATATAAAATAGTATATTTGAAAAAGTCCAAATTTATCCCTATGAATCGTGTAACTGTTAGAGGAATTTGAAGGGCCGTATGTTCACACTATAAGCACCAACTTTCTTTGCACTCTTCACAAATAGTCATCCGAATGTAGGTATAAATAACTATACGCTCACGATATACAAATTATATATAATTTAAAATAACTAAGGTCGCTTAAGCATGTATATATAAATCTTAAATGTATGACTTTTGTTTTAAGATTTGTATTTTTGGAGAGATAATGACTCAAAGATTTCTAAGCAAGAATTCTATAAAATAGAATTTCACATAATTTGGTTGAACGTGGCGTTGACCGCGCGTGGTTACTTGAGGCATTAGATTTCTCGACTCCATGCCACGTGCCATCTGGACGGCGGCTACCAGCCACGGCTACCTTCCTACCTTTCCTTCCAGAGTTCTTAGGCTTCGCAATGAGTGACGTCACATTAAACTCTAGAATTTTGTCAAAGCCATTCTTGTTGACTTTTGTAGTCCTATCACAAATACTTGACCAAGTCTATTTTGCTGATGTTTCATAATTCTTTTAATAAATAACAAGTTATCAATATACCAATTAATGCAACTTTCTTTCAGGTCAAAACAATGATTGTTGACCATACGTGGAGAAAACGAAATTAACGTGGCTTCTGCAGGAACAAGAAGCAGACATGAAAACAAGATCTATGAGAACTAATGTAAAAAAGAAAAGAACCCAAAGTCAACGTTAGGACTCAGACAAAGAAAAGTTTGAACTTTCAGGCTACGGAATACCTTCAAGGAACCATCACTAAATCCCTCGGACAAGCTTAAATTGGGCCCTCCTGCATGCCGAGAACCTCCCGACAAGCTAGCGCAACAACCATGGCCGAGCTCCACAAGATCCACCCGGTCGCCGACGCCGAAGCGCCGCCACCACCACCGCAGGCTTCGAGTAGCGAGAAACTTCAGCCGCCGCCGCCACCGAAAAAGAGGCGGAGCCGCTGCTGCCGGTGCCTCTGCTGGACGATTTTCTCGTTCGTGGCACTCATCGTCGCCATCGGCGCCACCATCGGCATCCTCTTCCTCGCCTTCGACCCCAAGATCCCCAAGTACTCCGTCGACCGCCTCGCCATCGCCAACTTCACCGTGAACGGGAACATGACCGTGACGGCCACGTTCAACATGACGATCACGATGGAGAACCGGAACAAGAGGATCGGGATCTACTACAGGTCGGGGAGCTGGCTGAGCGCGTGGTACGACGGCGCGAACCTCTGCAACGGGACGTTTCCGGTGTTCTACCAGGGGCACCGGAACAAGACGACGGTAAGCGTGCCGCTGACAGGGGAGACGCAGCTGGGGAGCGAGCTGCTGCAGGGGCTGCAGGAGCGGCAGCAGACGGGGGAAGTGCCGCTGGTGTTCCGGGGGAAGGTGCCGGTGAGGGTGAAGCTAGGGCGGTGGAAGCTGCCCAGGTTGACGTTCAAGGTCCGCTGCGATATTGTGGTGAACAGCTTGAGTGCAAATAATAACATTAGCCTCAAGTCCAGCCGCTGCAAATTTAGGTTGAGGCTCTGATTATTTTCATTTAATTAATTAATTAATTATCAAATAAATAAACAAAGTATGCCTAGTTTTATACTGTAGATATTCCAAAATTCCTTTGTAGAGTTTAAAGGAGTTTTTTCCCCTAAATTAATAAAATATTAGTAATAAATAATAAGAGAAAATTATTGTATAATTGCTCATGTAGAGTAAATTGTCTTAATGACTAAGAATTGCATGTTTGGTTGCGTGAGTAAATTGTCTTATCGACTTTCCGATTATGACGACTATTTCAATCCTGCTATCATTTGGTTTAAGATGTTTTTAATGTATTTGTCTATTCATGATTATGTTATTTCATTTTAATTTTGTCTTAAGTTAGAGTTATATTCAAATTGTCTTCGTTTGATTTGTTTGTGAATATACTTTCTTGAGGATGATTTCATATCTTTTTCTATCTTATTCAAAATCCAAATAATAACTCTAGTATTGTTTACCATCCATTTTTATACTCCAATCTAAAATTTCAGTTAGTTCCTTCCATTATATGGACATACAAAAATGAAATTCCGATAGTTCTTCCTAGTAAACTTGACAGATTTAGAATCAGATTTGTTTACAATTCATATTATTATATAGTGCACATAAATACTTGGTTGAAATCGAAAGTAAGATCTAGAAGAAGAGAATCTGCAGCTGAGAGGAGGAAATAGACTCAATCCGGAAAAGAGCAGGATGCAGCCGATGTGGCGAATCTGCACAAGATGCTGATCTACGCTCGTCTGGGAAATGAAAAACATTTTTCACATTCAAATATTGAATCTTATTAAAGAAAAATGAACTTTTTAAGAAAATATTGCCTTTACGTATATGCCATAGCTTTTGAGATACGTACATAAACGTTTATTAACGATGGATTAATCACCGTGACTATAACCACGTTGTATGGGAAAAATTTTCACAGCGGGTGCCCCATCTGCCTTGCAAGAATCTTGGGACGGGCAAGACACCAATCTCAAATCTCAATGCAAATTCATCTCAACGCTGTCTTATACGATATCTACCTTTGTTATACAATATTTGTGTTACATTGAAACCGTTACACTCAACCTAACTCAACTCTGGTTAATGTTTTTCCAATTACCCGTATAACCCGCCTTTACTCCCTCCGCAACCCTTGTTGCGACGAAATTTTTCCCCCCAATACTCTCTGCCGACCTTCGATACTCTTCGACGGCCTCCGACGACCTTCGATTCTGAGTTTACGACTTCCGACGGCCTCCGAGTTCCTATCTATTTACGAACAATTAGTTGGGCCGATGCCTAATCGTGTTTTTTTTGGGAGACTGACAGGCCCCGCAAGTGTACGGTTTCTATCGCAATAGTAAAATTATCGTCCTAAGGGAGCAAAAAATCAAGTACCAACTTTTAGCATTGTTAATAACTAGACAATTCAAATTCGAAATGAAAGAATCGCACTAAATCTAATTTATTGAATCTAGAAGTTAACGACTAGTGGGAATTACAGTTAAAAAAAAGCTTCGAAACTTTAGGTTTCACCGTGTTGAAGGCTTTAAAGTAAAACATTAGATGAATTGAAATGAAAAACGAATTACCTTCTCTCGAAGCGTAATTCGACAGTAAATTATTTAAGGCAATTAGTCCTATTGTACAGCTTACCTTCTCTCGAAGCATAAATCGGTGCCTACTTAAGCTAATCTCCTACTCTCGTAACAAGACTAACTTAAGAAAGACCCAATGGGCACTAGGATAATCGTCGATCCTCGAGTGATCTTGAATGACTCTTGTAATTCAAATCACAAGTCTAAGTTGGACAATTGAGTGTTACGATTCACCTCTCGGTACTTCTCGTAACATTTAACAATACATAATGTTCGGCCAAAACACACATACGCAATTAAGCACATTCAAATTAGATAAATAATTTACTTAAAAATTTTACTAAAAATCATAAAAGATATTTTACATATGAAGAATTGTTCAACAGGCTGCGCCTAAGTCCCGAAATAGGGTTTATTCGATCAAATACATCATTTAACATATGAAAAACCTAGAAATTGAATTCAAAAGTGAGAGAAATTATAAATTAAGGGTAGGAGACGATGAATCTTCAGTAGTCTTTTGAAAGCCCAAAGAAATCCATCGAATCAAGCCCTTGAATGCTAGTTTTCGCCCTAGTCGAGTTCTCCAAGGATTCGACCCTTGTAACCGCCCAAAATCATAACTTTTATACCTTAATCGAAGCCCTGGGCGGTTAGGAAGGTAAATTGGGAGTTTTCCCCAATTTCTAGGCCCTTCGACTGTCGGATTTGGCGAAGAAATGAATGATGGTCGCGATCTGCGGACACTGTCACGGGCGTGATGCCAAACACGGCCAAGCCGTGTTGAAGTCTAGAATCTGCAATGATGTAAGCACGACCATGATAGTGGACACGGGCAGGCCATGTTGAGTGCGTAAAATCCTGAAATTGTGAACACGGGAGTGCGCACACTGGTGATGAGTTTGGTTGAAATTTGTGTCGAAACTCATCACGGCCGTGATGGTGGACACGGGCAGGCTCCGACGGGTTCGTATAATGCTGAACACACCCGTTCTACAAGCCGTGTTGACTTCATGGAATTTATGGATTCTGGCGGTCACGGCCGTGATGACCATCACGGCCATGCCGTGTCGGCTTCGCTGAATAGGAGACTGGGATTCCGATCTGATCACGGCCATGATGGCACGCACGGCCAGGCCATGATCAACATAGATAACTCCAAAAATTTCTAAAATTTTCCTATGTGATGCTTGTAATGTGCTAAACCTTTCCATAACTTCAAATCTTCAAAATATTTTTGAAAATATAGGGAAATAACTTGCATTTCACAAACAATCGAAAAATAGTGAAGATTCTATACTTAATGGGAAAAGATTTAAAATAATAGCATAAAAGCAAGACAAGCTTGAAAAGAGCACATAAATAAGACTTTAAATCCATTAGAAATAATGCTTATCAAAATATCATAGACTTAAAATTTTGTTTGTCCTCAAGCAATTACACTATCTGGAATAATCAGATATAAGGAAGGCAGCATGTTCCAAAGCCAATGTATGAACTTCATATGAAAACATTTATACTCAATCCTAGGTTGAAGAATGCAAATTGAGATATAATCTAAACTGTGAGCAAAGCATTATATTCAGTGACAATCCACAAATCTGAAATAGGAAAAACACCAATGCTATGTCAAGACTATTCATAATCATAGATTTCTTCTAAAAACAGCCAATTAAGTCAAGTTGCACATTTATTTCAATAAGGGCATCGTAAAGTTTTACTCGGTTGGCTCAAGCTACTTCTCTGAATTAACTTGACACCTTGTGACACAGAGGACAAATATTTGTGATAAATGCACCTCCAGTACTTAGTTAACAAGTAAACTCAAAGTGTGTATGCCACATAATGTACACATACTCATTTCTTTACCCTAAAGTAGAAGAAAGCGGAGTTGTTCACTTTTTCCAAACCCTTCTTTTCATTTCATGACCCTTTTATTTATTTATCTTTTTTTTATTTCTTTCTTTGTCGATAGTGCCAAGTTGGATGAATCTTTGGATTCATCTTCACTTCCGTACCACTGCCCTTTTTTTTTTAATGTGTGTCCTCAAATCAACTTGAAAAGCTGTCAACAAGGAATAGATAAAACATGAATCATCAAAAACATAATGTCATGTAAGAAGTAATTCAGAAGATGGGGATCAACCACTAAAACATCATGCAAACCACAGTAAAGCATACTCAATAACATTCTAAAACCTCGAACCATAAGCATAAAAGTAGTCATAATAAGAACTCCCTTGAACTTAAGAAACACATAAATCATCCTTAGTCTCATCATGGTTCAGAGTAGTGTAAGAACTGAGGACAAGATCACAACAATATCATCACAGACTTATCATTTTGGCACATTCACAAGCAAAACAAAGCAAAACATGGATATAAAGAAACATCATAGGAACTCAGTGTTATGCAAGTGAAACAACAAAGGCAACTAAAAGTACAACTAATGCATCAAAAAGAAAAAAAACTAACACATAACAAAGAGGGAAACCCTCTACCCATGGCAAAGAACTGCATAGTCTCCTATTCAGCTCAAAAGTACATAATAACAAAACAACTTACTAAAGCCAAGGCAAGATCACCATCGACGAGTGTTCATTTGCTGCAACATCTCCTGAATATCTCTAGTGTTCTCAGCCTGCAGTCGACCCTGGTGGGCCTGCTCCTCCTCCATATCCTTCAAGCGGTGGAGAACATCTTGCATCTCAAGTCACGACTCATGCTGGTCCTCACGAATCGCCTTGAGATAGCCCTCGATGTTGGCATAGGCATTCGCGGTGGACACTGAAGAAGATGGCTCGACATGCCTGAAGGTGCGAAAGGAAGGAGAGGGCGGTGCTATGTCTATGGGGACATTCTCATCGCCCACTAGAAGCATGTGCCAATTCTGCCTATCGCAGATGGAAGTGCGTGTCGGGTTCAGAAGCAGCATTGTAAAGTCACTCCCGTGAAAGAGGAGGCTGAAGGCATCACTCTCGCAGGTGATCATCTTCATAGCTTGGCACGACTCCAAATCAATGCGCGAGCTACCCCTGGCCTGCTCCACTCCATAAGGCTCGATGCCCAAGGCAATAGTAATCGGTGTGATGAAGCCCCCAGAGGCAACGACCCCTTACTGAGTGGTGGCCAACTTATGCAATTGTTTAATTAGATAAAACACAGTGTTTAACTTGCAAGAGTGTACCATGGCCCAGAGGTAAAGGAGCTCGGTGGCGCGCACTAAGCCGTCACTCTCCCCGCGCGCGAAGATAGTGTGTGCCAACACCTGATGCACGTAGCGGAAGCACGGGTTGCTGACATGACTCGCCCTCACTGTACGAGAGACATAAGGGCGCTGATCAAATATCGCCTCCCAGAAAGCTTGATCATTATACTCCGGTGGAGCTAAACGAGTGCCATCCTCTGGAAAGTCATAAATCTGATTTAGCTGCAAGAGCATAAGGATGTGATCCTAGTTCGCCAGCCGGAAAGAGATGGTGCCATCGTCATCGTCATTGTGGATGTTCATGTTGACCTCCAAGGATGACATAAACTCCAGAATGATAGGCACATACGTCGCCGGTGCCGTCCGGAAGAACTCCCCCCAGCCGATCTGCTGAAACATATATAAGACATCATCATGGAGCCCAAGTGTAGATAGCGTAGCGCGATCAAGATAGTGGGTGTTGGCAACCCGCCGTGACTCCAATAAATTGTATCGAGTCTTCTGCGCGGCATCGCGGAAAACAATGCCGTATTAGTTTAGCGCCTCCTCCACGGTAGGACGCTTGGAGGACTTTCGCGCCATTGTCTTCCTACAGCTAGACATGGTGAAGATCAAGAGAAGACGGCTGGGAATGGTGAACTGGTGGCAGCTGAGGAAGAAAAGCAACTGCCGGCGAAGGAATCCGGCGAGGTGATGGCGCTGGCTACGCTAGAAGGGTAAGCAACACCTGGCAGGGAGAGGCAGTATAGATATGGAGATCTAGATGCATTTGGGGAAGAGCCGGTGACAGCACGAAAGAGGACCGGCGGCGGCGGAGGACAGATCTAAGGGGTTTCGAGCCCACAAAAAGGGAAGAAGTGGTGGCGGCGGTGCTGGAACGGGGGTGAGCCCTAAGTTCCGCCGCCGCGACTTCTTATAGGCGAATAGTTGAACCCGGTTAGAGTTACAAACACGGGCATGATGAGGGGCACGGCCCGGCCGTGTCTGGGTCGGAGAAACAGGCGGAAGGTAAGTACGCCCGTGATGGAGAACACGACTCGGCCATGTCTGGGTCAGAGAAACGTCGGAAGGTAAGCATGCCCGTGACGGAGAACACGGCCCAGCCGTGTCTGGCTCAGTGAAATCCATCCAAACCTAAACACACCGGTGATGCGGACTGATAGGGGTTCCGCAAGTGCACAGAATTATCGAAGTAATAAAAAGATTATCTTTCCCAATGAGGACTACGTAGTTAAGTACTGACTCCTCGACTTGTTTGAATCTAAGCAAACCAAGTATGCTATGGTGATGAACTTCTAAGTACGAACAATTCAAAAGCAGCTTTTAGGGAGTTCAAGTTCTAAGAGAATCGGGATTTCTCGGTTTCACAACACTGACTATTATGAATCATATAAAGATTACTCAATCAATATAAAATATCTATCATGAAAGAAACTTTTCCTAATATACATATTACCTTCTCTCGGAGCGTAATATAGTGCTTAGTTAAGTTAACTCCCTACTCTCGTGACAGTTAACCTAACTAAACCCATAAAGTTCTATCAAAAGCTGTTAAATCCTTCAGACAAATCCAACCTACTCTCGTGATTGGATTCGAAGGTTCAAATGAAATATATCGGACGTTGCGATTCACCTCTCGGTCCTTCTCGCAACGTCCAAGACGCAAGTATACGTGGCCAAGGTATATTACGAAATAAATGCAATCGCAGTCAAATCACGATAATAATTTCGTATAAAAAGAGTATGAATAAAGGTTAATTCATAAAAGTCATCGGGCTAAGCCCTAAATCCTGAAACAATGATCTACTCACTCATGTTCTTAAGGAAATACATGTTTAAGTGATGAATAAGCATAGATCTAGTAGAAAAATCGCAAGAATTCACTAAGACAATAATAAAAATCGCTTCCCCTCGATCTAGAGACGAAAAAGAGTCGATCAATCATCTCTTTTGCGTGAAATCTCGTCAGAATTTCGCTCGGAAATCAACTTTCACCCTTGTCGCCGCTGCCGCTTGTGTTCGTCCAAAAAAGCTCTCTTTTTCCTTGAAAAATCTGATCTTTTATAGTTGGACCAGTTCAGAACCCATCAAGGAACGGTTTTGAAAGGTTTAGTTCAAATCTAGTTCAAATCAGTGGAGAATCGAGTGAAAAACTCGTCGGGCAAACACTTTTACGGTCTGTAACGTGTTCACGGCTACGGCCGTGATTTTTCTGTATGTATATCACTTATGTCACAGAAACATTCACGGCCCGTAACGGATTTACGGCTTCACCCATGAAAGTTTCTGTGCATATCTATACTTAGCCATTTTTCCGCCCATCGCTCGAACTCGAAATTACGGCCGACCCAGAATTCGACGTGTAAGCTCATGATCTCCTCAAGAATCATGATTTGGCTTCAAAACTTGTGAAATCCTTCATTTTTGGGTGATTTTACCTATATTTTCATAAAAACCAAGAAAAGTGAAGATTCTGTGCAAAGTGAAGTAAAAATACCGAAATAAGCATAAAATCATGCAAATAAGCCCAAAATATGATCTAAAATATAGGCAAAAATGTGGTGTAAATACAACACATCACGGACCACGCCCATGCCATGATAGAGCCATCGAAAATCTGCCAATCTCGATCACGGCCGTGATGAGAAACACGGCATAGCCGTGCCTGCTTCGGCAAAACACCCCTGATATCGACGAGACCATCACGGCTAGGCCGTGGTCACTACGACGACATGCAAAAATTCCTGAAAAATTATAAAAAAATTCCCACAATTAGTAAGAGGCTTTTCAATGTATAAAAAAAAATCAAAATAATGCCCTGGGATACCACAAGAAATATTAAAACAAATACATCAAATCAACAAAACAAACAAACACAGTAATTAACATCAAAGTCTAGTCAACACAACACAAGATAAATCCTTGGGGTGCCTCCTAAGAAGCACTAGTTTAAGGTCAGCAGCTTGACCAATGTTTGTGCCTCATGGTATGTTCAGTGGATCGGAGGCAGAAGAAATGGCAAGTAAATGCCTCTTTCTTCTTCACCTAAAATTAACACATATGGAGATAAGCAGTAATAATAATAGGTGTATTGTAAAAAATGTCTTTAAATCCTGCAAAATAAGAACATGTTCACTTGCTAAGTCTTTCTTCCCAAAATCAAATAAATATATCTCATCAACCCCACTAAGGAACATTCGCGCGCAACTGAAGTCGGGGTCCGCTTCAAACAAGTTATCTTGAATGGTCTGGTCCTCCCACATCAAAGTAGCACCTACGTCCATATCAGTGCAAGGGTGGGATGCAAGAAAATCCCACGTGACCTCCGAACAAATGGCAAGCACAGGTACTGTCTCAACACTACAGCACGAGCCTGAAAAAGAGAGACCTGGCATATCAGTAGAAAGATTAAACTCTAAAATAGTATCACTAATGTTTAGAGATAACTTCCCTTTCTTGACATCTATAATAGCCCCGGTGGTAGCAAGGAAAGGGCGGCCCAAAATAAGTGGTAATCTTGAATTTTCTGACATATCCAAGACTATAAAGTCTACAAGGACAAAAAGTTCCCCGACTTTAATCGGCACATCCTCTACTATTCCCACCGGGCGATGTATGGAGCCATTGGCGAACTGAAGAGCTATGAGTGTAGATTCCAGGCCTCCTAAGTCCAAACTTTTGAATAGGGAGAGAGCATGATACTCACACTGGCTCCCAAATCACATAGTGCCCTCCCAATGGAAAAGTTGCTGATACAACAGGAGACAGAAAAACAGCGAGGATCGCTAAGCTTCATAGGCATCAGTGAACTGTAATGTCCTGTCAATGCCTTGGCCAATCTCTGAGGATAGGAGATAGGCGGTGTGTGAGGTGGTGAAGGAAAAAAAATCGGTGCTTGCTTGACATCTGACTCTATGGGTATTTTTTCTGAATACGGTGCACCTACACTAACATATGACTCTTCAACAAAACAACTTCTGGGTGACATTTGGGGATCCTTCATCTGAGTGCCACTGCATGTCAGAACCATGTTGCAGTGCTCCCTTGGATTTGCCTCGGGTTGAGAAGGAAGCTTCCCTAATGGCCTAGAGGTTGAAGCAGCTTATTGAGCAATCTGGTTCTCAAGTGTCTTCGAGTGGGAAATTAGGGAGTCCACCATGGAATTTAACTACCAAATAGACTCGTCAACACCCTCATTTTTCTTTGACTGAGTATTGATAAAATTTTCCAACAGTAACTCTAAACTGGATTTCTAAGGCTGATTAAACTGCCTTTGTTGAAATCCGGGTGGTTGCCTGAATTGAGGATGAGAGAACTGATTGCTAGAATTTCCCTAGGAAGCTTGATTGTTGAAGTTCGGTGGGTTGGCTTGGTTCTGAGTGTTCTGGTAGGAGAAGTTTGGATGACTCCTCCATCCGGGATTGTATGTGCCTAAAAATGGGTCATTCTGGTTCCTCTGATCTTGGTGAATAACATTAACCTAATCTAAAGATAGATCAGAAGAACAAGAAAGAGCCATAATCTGGCAATTAGTAGAACCGTGGGCACCAACCTTGGCCGCCAACGAACTCAACATCGAATTAACAGACGATGTATTAACATTCATTGAAGTCAGTTGATGCGACAAGGAGTCAACCTTGGCCGCCAACGAACTCAACATATCTAAGTGATGCTTACCTCCTCCTCTTACCAGGACGTTTCTCTCACTCGTCCATTGGTAATGATTCAGAGCCATGTCTTCGATCAAATTCATAGCATCGTCTACATTCTTATTCATTAGTGCTCCGCCCGTGGCTGCATCTACAGACAAGCGAGTATTATACAGGAAACCATTATAGAAGGTATGCACTAGTACCCATTTTTCCAGTCCGTGATGCGAGCACATTCGTAGCAACTCCTTGAAACGGTCCCAGGCCTCGTAGAGCAACTAACCTTCCCTCTGGTTGAAATTCGTTATTTGGTTCCTCAGTTGAGCCGTCTTGCTTGATGGGAAGTATTTGGAGAGGAACACATGGGAAAGTTGATCCCATGTTGTGATGGAGCCTCGAGGAAGGGACTGTAGCCATGCTCGCGCACGGTCCCTAAGGGAAAAAGGAAAAAGATGTAAGCGAATAGCATCAAAAGTTACCCCATTAATTTTGAGGGTATCACAGTATTCAAGAAAAATGGACAAATGTAAATTGGGGTCATCCTGTGGTGAATTGCTGAATTAGTTCTGTCAAACCATATGCACAAGGGCCGGCTTTATCTCAAAGTTATTTACTTCGACCGCCGGTCGAGCAATGTTAGAGTGCAGGCCCTGCACGTTTGGCGCAGCAAAATCTTTCAGTAAACGGTTCTCGTCCATTGCAGCAATGTTTGGATGATGTTCCTCAAGCTGTTGATCCTGGAATTTCTTTTGAGCTCAAAAGGTCCTTTCAATTTCTAGATCTTCTAGCAATAGCTGACCTATTCTAATTGTTCTTAGCATACACAGGGTTAGAAGACTAGAGAATAATATAAGCTTAAAGAAAGGAAGAAGACAAGAAGTATTAACAAATGAACTAAAATAAAAACAAAAAGCAAATAAAAGCAAAAAGTATCTAGTCTATCAACTCAATAGTTAGTCAATATTGACTAAGCCTTGCTCCCTAGCAACGGCGCCAAAACTTGACAGGCCCCGCAAGTGTACGGTTTCTATCGTAGTAGTAAAATTATCGTCCCAAGGGAGCAAGGAGTAAAGTACCAACTTTTAGTATTGTTAATAGCTAGACAATTCAAATTCGAAATGAAAGAATCGCACTAAATCTAATTTATCGAATCTACAAGTTAACGACTAGTGGGAATTACAGTTAAAAGAAAGCTTCGGGACTATAGGTCTCACCGTGTTGAATGCTTTAAAGTAAAACATGAGATGAATCAAAATGAGAAACGAATTACCTTCTCTCGAAGCATAATTCGACAATAAATTATTTAAGGCGATTAGTCCTATTGTACAGCTTACCTTCTCTCAAAGCATAAACCGGTGCCTGCTTAAGCTAATCTCCTACTCTTGTAGCAAGACAAGTCTAAGTTGCACAGTCGAGTATTACGATTTACCTCTCGGTACTTCTCGTAACACTTAACACATACATAATGTTCGGCCAAAACACATGTACGCAATTAAGCACATCCAAATTAGATAAATAATTTACTTAAAAATTTCACTAAAATTCATAAAAGATGTTTTACATATGAAGAATTGCTCAATAGGCTGCGCCTAAGTCCCAAAATAGGATTTACTCGATCAAATACATCATTTAACACATGAAAACCCTAGAAATTCAATTCAAAAGTGAGGAAAATTACAAATTAAGGGTAGGAGACGATGAATCTTCAATAGTCTTTCAAAAACCCCAAAGAAATCCATCGAATCAAGCCCTTGAACGCTAGTTTTCGCCCTAGTCGAGTTCTCTAAGGATTCTACCCTTGTAACTACCCAAAATCATAACTTTTATACCTTAATCGAAGCCCTGGGAGGTTAGGAAGGTAAATTGGGAATTTTTCCCAATTTCTAGGCCCTTGGACTGTCGGATTTGGTGAAGAAACGGATGATGGTCATGATTTGCGGACGTCGTCATGGGCGTGATGGCGAACACGGCCAAGCCGAGTTGAAGTCTGGAATCTGCGACGATGTAAGCACGGCCATGATAGTGGATACGAGCAGGCCGTGTTGAGTGCATAAAATACTAGAATTGTGAACACGGGCGTGCGCACACCGGTGATGAGTTCGGCTGAAATTTGTGTCGGAACTCGTCACGGCCGTGATAGTGGACACAGGCAGGCCGTGACGGGTTTGTAAAATGTTCAACACATTCGTTCTCCGAGCCGTGTTGACTTCGTGGAATTTCTGGATTCTAGCGGTCACGGCCGTGGTGACCATCATGACCATGTCGTCCCGGCTTCGTTGAACAGGAGACTGGGACGCCGATTTGATCACGGCCGTGATGGCACTCATGTCTAGGCTGTGATCAGCATAGATAACTTCAAAAATTTCTAAAATTTTTTGTGTGATGCTTGTAATGTGCTTAACCTTTCCATGACTTCAAATCTTCAAAATATTTTCAAAAATATAGGGAAATAACTTGCATTTCACAAACAATCAAAAAAATAGTGAAGATTCTGTACTTAATGGAAAAAGATTCAAAATAATAGCATAAAAGCAAGACAAGCCTGAAAAGAGTACATAAATAAGACTTTAAATCCATTAGAAATAACATTTATCAGAGACGACTTCCCATTCTATGCTAACGACCTCCAACGGCCTCCGACTTCCTCACTTTATACAAACTATTGGTTGGCCGGAACCCTAATCTTGTTTTCTTTTTTGCAGGCTCTAAGGTTCCGACGACTAGCAATGGTTGGCCGAGTTCCCCTGACAACTCCAAGTATCTTTTAATTCTACCAAAATTTACCAAAAGTTAAGATAAGGTCTCCCTATATTTGCTCAAGTGTATTAAGTGTAATTTAGGGCATAATGACCTAATTTTTCGTATAATACTTTTTTTGCATTAGTGACACTTTGGTTTCGTATAATAGTAGTATATTTTCGTATAATAACTGTGTAGTTAATATGTAGCTATTACATTTAAGTTCTTTATGTTAATCTAGTTCTAACATATTGCTGAAATTTACCAAAATTTAAGTAAGGTAAGGTCTCCCTTTCTAATTTCAGCATATTTGCTCACGTGTATTAAGTGTAATTTATGGTAGAATATCACTTTTTGTGGCTAATACATTTGAGTTCTTTATGTTAATCTAGTTCTAACATATTAAACATTAGGTTATATAGAATGAGTTCTAGACGCTCATCTACATCTACGGATGAAAGCAATTCTAGTAGATCTACAGATGAAAGGAAAGCTAGTTATCACAGCAGTAAACCACATCGAGTATTCAGTAGATGCTCATTGAGCCGGATTCATAATTTTGTGAAAAAAGTGCAAGGGAGTGAGGCTATTAAAGAACAGCTCTTACAAACCCCCTTTGGACATTTGCTACAAGGGGCATCGGTTGCCCTGGATATGATTGTAGTGGAGTTTTTGCAATCTATATGGAACCTAAGAGAAGGGGATTCAACATTAATAGGAATTTTGTGCCCTTCTCGGTCAAGGATGTATCAATCATCCTTGGTCTCCCATGAGTTGGGAAGTTGGTTAGATGAGACACTAATCGACCAACTACTCCATTTTGCTCTCAAGAATTTGATAGGAAATTAATTAATAGAAATGTCATTGAAGAAAAATTGAGAATTCTCTGCTCATAAGGCCAGATGGGAAATGAGCAGAGGATCAGAAGATTAGCCATATTATATGTCTTTTGTTGTTTTTTATTCAGCCACCTAATATTCAACTTGGATGCGAGACTTGTTTTATTCGTAGAAGACCTCCCAAAATTGGCTAGAATCTGTGCATAATTTTTTATGCTCGGAATTGACTTCTAGCTCAAAGAAGAAAGGACGTTGATTTACCAGTTGTGTCATAATTCTTTCTGTAAGTATTTTTAATATATGAAGTTGTCTTTCAATGCATTACAGTTAATCATAAATTTTTATATATATATATATATATATATATATATATATAGATTTGGATATATGAGCATAGCAAATTGTATATTAATGGTAAGGTGGATGATGTATACCCTCAGTTGTTCCGTTGGGCCAAAGTGAGACTAACTCGACGACATTTTATTTCCAAAATTATGCCAAATTAAATGAAGATTCGGTACGATGTTTATTGTAAAAGTAGCAATTTGTATGTATTTAGGGTTTCTAATATTATTTACTATCGCAGATTATTTTTGAACTTGAAGCTAATGAAGTGGAGTGTGAGGTTGTAAATACTCCACTTGTATTAGAGGCAGCTCTCATGGAAGCTCTTGATGTTGGTCCATCACATAGTAAACCAGACCCTATATTTGGTACCTCATCAACTGACTTTGACCTTGTAAGTATGTTAAAATATTAAGTTTTTCTACGACAATAGTCATGTGATATACAAAAATATATAGGTGTTATACGGTAATAGTCACATGTTATACGATAATAGTCACATGTTAAACGAAAATATATAGGTGTTATATGGTAATAGTCACATGTTATACAAAAATATGTAGCTGTTATACGGTAATAGTCACATATTATACGAAAATATGTAGGTGTTATACGGTAATAGTGACATGTTATACAAAAATATGTAGGTATTATATGGTAATAGTGACATGTTATACGAAAATATGTAGGTGTTATACGGTAATAGTCACATGTTATAAGAAAATATTTTTGTGTAATACGGTAATAGTCACATGTTATACAAAAATATTTTTGTGTTATACGGTAATAGCCCGATGGGATTGTGTTCATATTGTGTGTAGAGCAATGAAGAAGTGCATAACTTGAAGAGAGATTTGTGCATTGTTTTAGAGGAAAATAATAAGTTGAAGAATGAAATAATTCAGTTGGAAAATGAAAAAAATCTTTGTTGAAAGATGAAAGTAATGAGAAGGATGCTGAGATTAATAGCATCAAGATAGGGTTAAACTTGGAGTCGGTTGAATTGCAAAAAAAGAATTGATGAGCTAGTTGAGGAAAATAAAAAACTGAAAGCAGAGATTGAGATTCTACAAAATAAGAATAATGAAGAGTTAAGTTGGTATGAGGAAGATGGGACGGGAGATGATGTACAACAAGAGAAAATTAAAATAATAAGAAAGGCTTCATGGCCAATAGCCAGCCCATACACACAAGAAAAGAAGAAGACTATAGTATCACAGGTAAAGCCATCAAATTTTGAATAAGTTATTTTAAACATATATCTATACATAGTTTTTAACATGAGAATATCTTCATTTGCATCAGCCAGTGGAGGTAGATGAGAACGTTGAAGATCCGCCCCTGGTGGATAAGGTAAGGTGGAATAACTTTTTTGTTTCTATGAAGCTTCTTCTATTAATAAGTTGATATATACATAGTTATGATAGAATTGAGTTGCACCTTTAGTTTCTAAATAGGACAGACTATTGCGGGCGAGATGTAACACCTGAAGAAGCAAAAACACAACTGGACTTTTATATATTTTTGGAAGATTCATGCCTTTTTGAGAAAATTAAGAAAGCCCATGTATGTGACATTCTCTTCGGAGACCTAGTTGGTGAAGAGGTTAGTATATATTGAGCAAATGCTAAAAATCTATGTGACATAATCTTTATATATGGATTAGTTGACTCTAATGGATTGTATTTATCAATTGTAGGCTATAGATGTATATGCTGAACTCCTCATCCATAGATCCCGGGCTAACAAGAAAAAATTCAAGCCCTTTGCTTACACTCCACCACATGTTCTGAATTATTATGTAGGTGACCTCTTTGGCACATCTTTCAGAGGATTAGAACATTTGAATAATAGAACAATGAGATATGTGCACAGAATAATGGCCTCTCGTATGCCATTCAAACCACTGGTTTTTTGCTTCTCTTAGATTTTGATAGGAATGCATTCTAGGCTACAGTTCACTGTCCCCATTGAAGGTAGTTGAGGGCACAGTAAAAAAAATGTGAGTATCTATTATCTCATGTAACATTCTTACAGTTTTCCTTTGCTAGTTTCTACATAATTCTTCATGTAATTTTATTGTTTGTACATGTTAAATAGATTCAGATACAGCAGTTTCATATCGGATTCCAAAGTGGTGGAAGGAAGGATATTGCTTCCTATCCATTGACATGGGAAGTTTGCCCGCAGTAGGGTGAGAGTGTAGACTGTGGGTTATTTGTCATGAAATACTTGGACTGCTTTAGCAAAAATGTTGTATTTGATTTCACACAAGAGAGGACATGCCAAAATTCAGGGCCCTTGTGAGTTTAGAACTATTTAAAGGAGAGTTACTGCCAACTGTGTAAAAGGCAATCTTTATGTATATTTACGTTATATATGAAATTGTTTATGTATATTTACCTTGTATATGAAAATGTGTTGCTGTTATACGTTATTGTGTTCATGTTATACAATGTTCAGAGGCCGTTATATAAAATGTGTTGCTGTTATACATTATTATTTTCACGTTATACGATGTTCAAGAGCTGTTATACAAAAATTGCTTCTCTTATATGTTATTGTCTTCCCAAATTTTTTTTGCTAAAATCATGGCAGGGGTGTGATATTTGGCATGGTCGCGATTTGTTTCAAGAAAAAAATCACAGGTTGTGAACTCTAGCATGACCGTGATTCTGTCGGCACTATTCATCATATGGGATGAGAAACTGTCACGGCAGGGGTGTGATATCTGGCATGGCCGTGATTTGTTTCAAGAAAAAAAATCATGGGCTGTGATCTCTGGCACAACCGTGACTCTGTCAGCACTATTCATCATATGGGATGTGAAACTGTCATGGCAAGGGTGTGATATCTGGCATGGTTGTGATTTGTTTCAAGAAAAAAAATCACTGGCTGTGATCTCTGGCACGGCCTTGATTCTGTTAGCACTATTCATCATATGGGTACGAAACTGTCACGGCAGGGGTGTGATTTCTGTCATGGACGTGATTCCAACAGGCTATTTAAACATCACAGTCATGACTCTAGGGTTTTCACCCGTGAAACCTAGCTTTGATCTGTGCCGCCTCTCACGATTCTGCCTCAGCCCCAATCTCTACTCCACATACATGGCTCCACAAAAGAAATAGGCGGTCGGGAAGGGGAAGGTGCCCACCACTTCGTCAGTGCCTCCTCGCAACCCTTACGAAATCATCTTCTGAGATGATGACCAGGAGGCTCGCTACAATCTCTTGCTCACAAGGAAGATTTCCAAGAAGGGTGCTATCGTATTAGGGGCTCTCGTCACCCCTATTGCGCTAGCTTTGGGCATTGACCTCTGTGGTATGGAAACGGCTCGACGTAGCCCGAGGATTGCTTTGGAGTCATGCGCTGCCATGGGGATGATTGTCCGCGAGGGTGACATCTTTTGTTTGATCCTCAGCCCAAACCCTCTAACCCTACCACTATCGAACAAGGAGCAGACGATGATCCGCAATCAAGCCAATTGGAAGATTCGGCCTTGTTCTACAGATGATGCCACGCCTC
The DNA here is from genome assembly GCA_027563935.2 of Costus lasius. Taxonomy (NCBI): domain Eukaryota; kingdom Viridiplantae; phylum Streptophyta; class Magnoliopsida; order Zingiberales; family Costaceae; genus Costus; species Costus lasius. The sequence goes on from CM050448.1 coordinate 104,181,690, forward strand.
ACCCGCTCGATTCAGATCCTCCGCCACCTTCCTAGGAAGGCACTGAACCATCTGGGATGGGGTCCTAATCGCATGGTACTGGTCCTTCTTCACAAGGATTTTGGTCCTACTCTCAGGACCTTGGATTTCAGGCCTTGTCTGCAAAGGTGTTCCACTAGGGACACCTACTGAAGACGATTTATGACTCTATCCAAGACGTGGAGGACTTCCTCAAACCACGCTTCACTAATGAGGAGGCCTGCTCTTGCTCTGAGGAGGATAGTGGTTCGAACAACGGTGCAGATGATAGTGCAGACGAGTAGCAGAGTCGTCTGGTATGACAACATGTGTTAAGCGCATTCTGCAGATTCTGGTTGTATTTGATTATCGTTGTATGTAAATGCTCATATCCATGTACTGTGATGTCTATTATCTTCTGATGTGTTGCTGTTATACGTTATTGTGTTCATGTTATACGTTGTTGTTGTTCATATTATACAATGTTCAAAGGATGTTATACAAAAATGTGTTGCTATTATACAGTATTGTGTTCATGTTATACAATGTTCAGGGGCTATTATATGAAAATGTGTTGCTATTATACATTATTGTGTTCATGTTATATGATGTTCAGGGGCTGTTATACGAAAATGTGTTGCTGTTATACATTATTGTGTTCATGTTATACGATGTTCAGGGGCTGTTATACGAAAATATGTTGTTGTTATATATTATTGTGTTTATGTTATACGATATTCAGGGGCTGTTATATGAAAATATGTTGTTGTTATACATTATTGTGCATTGTTATACGACCTTCAAGGGCTGTTACACGAAATTGTGCATTGTTATACGATATGGGGTTGTACAACATTAGTCAAACATTACAAATGAATAAACTACTTCTCATAATAATAGAACATTAGTCAACATCACAAATGATTAAATGATTAAATTAGTCAACATTAAAAAGGTTTAAGTATAAAATTATTGTATGATACAACATTATCCTAAACATTCAAATGATTAAATTATTTTTCATTCGTAGGCTGAGACCCATCATTACATATCTCCTGAGAACCAGTCTGCGTAGGCATTACTTGAGAAACCTCATCTAAGCACTAGCATAATATAAGGCAATTAATAAGGTAAAATATTCAATGTAGCAAGAAAAGAAAACATTCGACTATCAACTTACATGAAAAGAGGATGCTCCCACCATTAAAGCAGTGTAAGAGTATAATAGGGCTGTTGGCACTAGTTGGTGGAACATAGGCACTTGCTATAAATTTAACCTTTAGGTAAGTATAAAGTTTTTATTAATGATATGCTCTTGTTAGTCATACCTGTGTGCTTATATATTCACCCATCGGTAGCCCTGTCATGTGCGACATTCGAACATTAGTAATGGGATTGGGATTGGATCCTTTGGATGCAGTAGTGCTCTTTTTATGTCTTCGCTCCAACACTTCTTTCTTACGTTTCTCTTTTCGCCCTTTCTTCACTGGAGGTGGTTTCACCTGTATATTTGGTTTCAATTCACTGTCATCATCATTAACATCAATACCTTTATTATCGGTGTGCAAGATATCCTCAACATCAATACGTAATTGTTTAGTTTCCTTTTCTATGTATTCAAGTGCTGTCCTGGACTGTAAAACCCATAGTTGATATACAGTCTCAGTTATAAATAGAACACAAACTTTCTTGCCCCAAAGAATCAAAGCTATGCGAACTAACAATGGATACATCACCTTCTCTAACATACTTTGTCCATCTTTTCATTATGTACTACTTTGGTATAGAAATCACATTGTTCGCTGCTAAAACCTTTATTGCATGCATACACAGGATCCCATTGCTCTCAAACATTTTACATGTGTAAACAACTTGAATAGGAGAATGGCTGAAAATGACCATTTCATCACTACCATAAGCCGGGTTGGTTACCTTATATGTAATATGTGATATCCATGATTTACCATCTAACATCATGAAGTGGTGAAGGTGGTGACAGTGGGGAAGAAGTGGTGAAGGTGGATGTGAAGAAGACGGCTTAGCAAAGCACAAATTTTCATAAGGCAAGTTTCTGCCCTATGCCCTCAATTCATGGTTTCATAAATATGATAATTTGATAATAAAATGATGTTCAAATCCTAAAGATCTAGTTTATACTTTGATTTGCTGAAATCAAAATGAATTTTGAAGGTTTTGATAAACTAATGTGGAGAATTTTAAAAGAATGGTTATGGTTATGTGAGTATGCAAATCTGACCTTGTTAGGATTCTTATTCTATATCCTTGTACACATAAGTGGTCTATAACTGAGAATTGATTTGTGTAAAAGAAGACTTGGAAACCTTTCCAATGCATCCAATATTGTATATAATTAATTGGAGCTAGGGCATCAATTATGTAGCATCATTCAGTATATATTTGCTGTTAAACCAGACTGGCCTACTTGTGTTTTTTTACTTATAACTTCTGATATACAGCTCGGTTTTGATTGATTCTTGTTTAAATGAAAGGAAATTCAAATATCTTTTCAACGGATCATATATTGTATATCATTGATATGCTTCATGCCCGTAAACCGATTGCATTATCTAGTCCAATGCCTTGGAATTTTTGGAAATAGGATAGTTTGACCTTTGTTACTTTAACCCTAATATCTTTTTGTGTACTTTGTCAAATGGAATAAAACTAATTTTATTAGAAAGTAGACTCAAATATGGTTTCAATGAATCCTACTTTGTATGGTTTTATGTAGTTTATCCTTATGATTAATTTGAACAAATTGGGCTGATCAAATTGATATTTTCTTCTCTTAGCCTTGGAACTCTTATAGTAGAATTTGTAGTTATCCTTATGCAACATTCCATACTCATGATTTTAGTGAATTGATTGTGTCCTTTTCTGAAATTATGATTATTAGTTGATGCATGGGCATTGTCATTGTAATCCTTTGGTACTTTTAGACATGATCATGTTGTAAGGGTATTTGTTTGGAATGCAACAATATCCCTAAGTTGATAACTTTGCTTATATCATGTCCTATTTGTCTTTTGGCCCTTACAACTTTAATGGGAAAATGATTTGATCCCATTTATGGAAATTAAGTGATAGATGTGGAACTAAGTGCTACATAGAGCAAAGTGTCACATTAGAAATAATGGGGGCCACCACCATGGGAGCCACCTCTAGAGTCCCTCAATTCATATTTGATTGGGCCATGGTGAGCCTTTGCCAGCTTTTGCTTTGTGGGCTTTCCTAGACGTGGGTTAGTCTTGCTTCCAGATGTGGAGGACTTTGTTTTGCTTTGTTCTCACTACTCTGTCTATGCTACGTTGATATTCATGAGCTAATAATGCTTTTGATACTCATAAGTTAGAAATATTATCATGATTTACTTGGGTTCTTGTTGTCATCCTCATGCTCTATATTTAGGTTTTCATTATGGTATGACTTTTAGATTTTTCATAAATTCCGTAGGGATGCTTCTCTATTACATATTATATGATTTGTTTAATAGTCAATGTTAAGAAAAAAAATGTATTTTCTTGCATGGGCAAAGTAGATCTTGTTGAGTTTTGTAGCTCACTCTTTTGGCTTTATATACTACAGGTTAGCTTTAGTTGCTTTTCCTTGGGGCAATGGAGGAGGTGTTGAGAGGAAATTTTGCTAATAAGCTCTTGTTTAGTTAATATAGTAATGTGATGCATAGCATAATATGTTCATGTATGTATATATTTTGTGTATAGAAGATGTTTGATCAATTTTGGATATGATATTACATTGTACTTATGAACTAGTTGTATAAATAAAGTTTGATGGTTAATCTATCTTTGTGGTTGGTTGATGATTAATGATTTGATTAAGTAAACTGTCATTCACCTAGGACTATGTTAAGATTTTGTATAAGTTTTTCTCAAATTTTATTTAATTTGATTTTGGATCTTGGGAATTTCATGTTAAACAGGAAAGAACATAAATATTATTCCTAGGGGTATGACATAATACCTTGTGGTTCAGACCCAATGAAGAACAAAAGGCAATCTACATGATTTTGATAGCATGCCTCAAACTCGTTATATATGACCCTAGTGTAGATCGAGGCTGCTTGTCTACACATGTTCCCAAATACATTACCTGGTGTACTATTTTTGAGACTTAAAATCAGCCTTTATATCCTTTTCTCGAAAGAAGCTAAGTGTCTTGTCATATTGTTCTAAAAATTCAAATAAACCCAATTTCTTTCTAAAAAACCTTTTAAAATGGTAGTTCATACTTTCACTATGTTGGGTTGTGGTCATATCAGCCAAAAAAATCTCTGTTCGATAGCATGCAGCCCACTTTGACTGTAGTTTATAAATATTTACCATCCATGCATGTTCAACAAGATTATAGTTAATTAAAAGATCTTGCCGTAGTTTCTCAAAAGTATCAACACTACACCGTTTGTATATACAATGTTTAAAATCTTTAGCAAATGTACTGTTATTATAAATCACGTGATATAGATGTACTGCTGCATTTTGAAATATATGTCATAAACAAAGACGGTGTGTTGTATTTGGCAGCACCATTTGTATTACTCTGGCTATTGTAGCTGATTGATTCGTAAAAAATAATAACTAGATGCTTACCATGCATGTCTTCCAAAACAAAAGTCTCGAATAACCAAATAAATGATTCAGCAGACTCATCATACAGTAATGCAGCTCCTAATATAATAGTTTGTTTATGGTGATTCAAACCCACGATTGGTGCAAAGGGCATATTGTATTCATTTGTTTAAAAGGTCGTATCGAAATATACTACATCACCAAAGTATGCATAATCTATTATAGATTGACCATCAACCCAAAAAAAAGTTCTTCATCTCCCCTGTTTTGTCATAAGTTTCAATAGCATAAAAAAATGAAGGATCTTTGGTCAATCTTTCCTTCAAGTACCTAAGAATACCCTTACTTTCCCTACCATCCAAAGTTTTTCTTCTACTTCTTTGAATATAGTTGCTACTATCTTCTCTTATGAAACCAACGTTATTATTGCTTACACCAGACTCAAAATAATTATATATATGATGAGCCTTCATACCTGATTCTATCATCTGGTCTATAAGTGTACGTTGAAATGACAATATTTTTCTATGAGATCTAAGCATGTGCACCTTATTTGGATTTGTCATGGGATGATTATGGTTTAATTCAGCTTTGGACAACGTCCACACATCATTCTTGTCAATTTTGAACTCTAACCGAGCCATGCAATTTGTTTGGGTCTCCGGATATGGTTTCTTAGCAATATGTCTAGGGTCAGCTTGTCTAATCCCTTGTTTGCTACAATAATATGTACGGTGTTTCAAGCTACCATCCTTTCTATGTTCAACATGAAATTTCTTTATACTGAACCCCATTACTCTAGCATAGTCATTATAAAATTTGTATATTGAATCATCACTATTAAATGTCATACCAACTATAGGGACTTGGGATATAGCTTCTGATTTGTCATGTTCCATACATGCAGATGAGTCCATTTAATCTGTCTTTCCAGATGTTCCTATTATATCTTCATCATCTTCCTAAAAAAATATAATTTGTTAAACATTTTATCTAGCATACTTATAGTGTTGATAGTTGAGACACTTGACAACATATATATGCCCTTACCAATTTAACATTCTTGGAATCAAAATCAACCTTTGGGCATGTGTGGATCATCACCTGACAATATATAACCTTCGTTGTTTTGTGATAAATACCCTTCGTCATCTAACGATGACCACCCCAACATCTCAAAACAAGTCCTTGGCTTCTTCTGATCTTTGTCCATGTCAAATTCTATAATTCAATAAATGAAACACTATTACAATTGACTCGAATATCAAACATGTTATTTGAAAATATCCACATGTTATACGGAAATATTAAAATGTTATACGATAGTAGTCACATGTTATACATAAATATTAAGATATTATATGATAATAATCACATGTTATACGAAAATATTAAGATGTTATACGATAATAATCACATGTTATATGGAAATATTAAGGTGTTATGTGAAAACTGTGACAAGTTATACGAAAGCTGGAACATGTTATACGGAAATGTTAAGATGTTATGCAAAAACTGTGACAAGTCATACGCTGCAACATGTTATACGAAATCTATTAAATATATAGAATAAATTGTTACCGCAGATAGGCTTTGGATTTTGGCTGAAAAATAAGTCCCTTGGAGATAGCAGGAAGTCGTCAAAATCTATTAAATATATGCAATAAGTTATTGCCGTAGGTAGGCTAAGGGTCGGCGAGTGTCGGAGAGTGTCGGCGGCCGTCCTCGATCATCGTCGGAGAGCGTCGGTGATTGTGGGTGATTTTTTTCGTCACAACAAAGCTTTGGCGGCTTTGGCGAATCCTATCGCGCATTGAGTGGGTGGGTAGTGAAAATTCAAGTATAACCACGGTTAGGTTAATATGTAACAGAGCACGTTATTCAGTTGAGTGTAACAGTTAGGTTATAACAAAAATATCGTATAACAAAAGCTAGATATCGTATAAGGGTGCGCTGAAGTAAAATTGCATTGAGATTAGTACCCCGCCAGCGTCAAGATTCATGCTAGCCAGATCGGGGCACCCCATTGGAAAAATTGCGGAAGGGTGCCCCACTACAAAAATGCGGCCCGGTGTATGCCTAGAACATTTGCTCGACTACGCTATGATACAAGAGTAACAAAAAAAAGAATTTATAAAATAATAATAATAATAATATGTTTATATTATTTATTTTACCTTTAAAAAATAATAATAATATATCATATTTTTATGTTTTATCCGGTTTAAAATTGAAAAGAAAAATAAAAGAAAACTTAGGACTTGCGATTTCGAAATCCAAGCCAAAATGGCAAAATCTGTTCCTTTTTCTTTTTTCCAAACAAATTTTTGCGGAACGGTACCCTTCTGCGATGTTCGCAAGAGGGTCTCGCATCTTCCTCACACGCATCTTAAAGCGTGTCTGTTATACGTTATTTTTAAATTTATACGTTACGGTATTATACAATAATATACTAATGTTTTATGATAATGTATAAGTGTTATACGATAAATATCATATAACATACTTATATTATGATATAATATGTACTGTTAACATGTCGTATAATATATATGTATTATCGTATAACATGTTTATCGTATAACATTAATACATTATCGTATAACACCGTATCGTATAAATCTCAAAATAATGTATAATAAACACACTTTTATATATGTGCAAAAAAGATGTGGAGACCCTTAGTCGCATAAGGGTTCCATTCCCCAAAAAAAAAATTCTTTTTTACAGCCCAAGAAAACGTATGGAAGGGTGGTGCACAATAATTACTCGGGGAGGGACCGAAGACAAAGAGTGATGGGCGACATTTGTCCGCTGTGTGCCACAGTTTGCACTTTGCACTTTGCACTTTGCAGTGGTCAATCCCGTCGCCACGATGGCGGTAACAGCGGCTATGTTCACAGGATGGTCCACGGCTTCACTCATTTGTCCTTTCTTCTATTCCTCCACTGCAAACAGGATGCACAATTTACATGTGAAATATATATATACATAATTATATATATATATATATATATATATATATATATTACGTATTAAAAATTATAATAACACGGATACCAAATAAGTTTTACTTAATACTTAAACCCAATGACGAATTTAGGACCAAGAGTATATAGGGGCAACATAAAAAATAATATAATAATATAAATATATAAGTATAATATAATAAAAATAAAATAAAAAATTAAAGTAAGAAAAGGCAAACGGCACATTAAGAGAGGGCAAATAATATAATATCAATGATGAGTGTAAGCAAAATATATATATATATATATAATATTTTAAACATATGTATAATGGGGCATTTCCTGTACGCTGTTCTATACTAAAATGTGACTCAAACCCAAACCAAGTTTAAGTACTTTAGTATGTGACCAAACTCGTCTCATAGCATTTAAATAGGGACTCAATTAATTATAAAATAAATTTAATTATTACTTTAATTTATTTTATAATACATATTTTTATAAATAATAAAATATAGTTATTTTATTATCATTTGTTAGTAAAAAGTTAATTTTTACTCTCGAGAGATTAACATAGATTAACAAAGGTCTTTACTAGTTAAATTGTTTTGACACCTTTGGATATTTAATTTGAAAACTTTATCATTAAAATAATCAAAATAAAAAAGACAAATTATTTTTAGTTTTAGTTAAATAATTTAAATTATATTCTATTTAATTTGATGGCACTAGAGCCTTCTAGAAGGTTTCATTTATGATAATGAAAGACCTTCTTATCTATGTAACATAAATTTTATCGCATTATTGGCATTCGTGCTTGCGGCCGGGATAAGTGTGAAAGTAGATTTCTACTTGCTAGGGCAAAATGCCAAAAAGGGGCTAAAGATAAGAGCGAATCTTCTATAATTTGTTGAAGATAATTTTAATGTGTAGTTAACTGAGCTAGAAAGGGCACACCAACTGGATAAAAACCCTACACAAAATTAATTTGACTAGCTTCAACATGAAAATAGACAAATTTGACTTGAGCATAATTATATTTAAGTCGTAATTAGATTAATCTATGCATAATCTAAAATTAGATCTTAGTCATATCAAGAATCAAGTTAGACAAGCCAAATTAGAAAAGAGTCATGTTTAAGTTGAGTTTACAATATCGTATTGACTTTATGACTTATTGACATAAATTATCACTTTTGTGCACTATTATGCATTTTAGTGTGGGTATAGACTACATTTTGGGTCATTAATGTTTGCATTTCTATTGAGCATAGAAGGAAATAATGTAAATAATTTACCATTTCATATAATTATTTTCTCTTTCTATAGTTTGCCCTATGTGGAGCTAAAAACAAAGACTACATTTTGCTTAAGAATCCCCTTAAAAATTTAACTTATACACATATTATATAATAATTAAATGAATAAAAAATTAATCAATAGACATCTTATGCAATATTAAAGTATTTCTAAAATTTTAAAGTATTTTTAGTAAAAAATATTCTAAAAAGTGAAATAAAGTCTTTCTAAACTACACTTCAACAAATTCATAGTTGAACTAGTGTCATCTTAGTCACTTGATCATTTTTGAATTAGATAGGTCTTCTTCCATGACTTATTTATGGATTCACCTTAGATATTCTAAGATATACTAGGACCATTATCATAACATTGACCATGTTAGGAAGATTTTTTTTTTCCATATTGCACAATTTGATTAATGTGAATAAGGTATAATAATTTGATTAACATATCATGTATCTCAAAGAATGAGATAAATTTATTAGATTGTACTCACCAAATACATCATACATGTAGAGTCTAATTGTGTTCTCTTATTGATTTCTAACCTCAACTTTAAGTATCTCAAATTTATGTAGGCCTCATCATTGTTTTTTATAATAGATATGGGTAATATAACCTAGAAATTTCATCTTTAAAGGTTATCTCTAGTAGGAAGGCAGCTACATGAATTATGTTATCAAGACATTTTTAAAATAAAAAAGCTTGAAATTTTAAAAAAATTGCTTAAGTTGAGCACAGATTTAACAGATTTAAGTTTGTAAGTACATGTCAGGATAGCAAACATGAAGTGATTTACAATTAAGATGATATAAGAAAAAACAATTATTTCATTAAATCTAGAAGGAGCAATATTACATTTGTGTAATCCAAAAATTATGTACAAATGTAAGAGTGTCTTTAGATATTACAAATTTGTTCAATTATAAATTAATCTTGGAACCAAGTTATACACAAAAAAAAAAAAAAAGAAAGAAGAGAGAAACCATTAAATTGTTTTTTACGAAGATAAGAACATAAATGACCAAATCCTAGCCAAAAATGAATAATATTAGCAACTGAAGTCAACTCATCATTTAGAGTCATATTGGGCAAAGTGATTAAAGTGAAAATGAAAATTATTTGAAAGAGACAATTGAAGATTCGGCGTATGTCATAGGCTAAAGGTTTAGACTTAAATTTTCCTTCTTATAGGGGGCCATCTTAGTTTTCTAATATAAATAAATTAAACTAAAATGTTTTTCTCTTTCATAAATGAAGTAAAATTATTTAGCTTCCCTTTCCCTTTACAATTGAGAAGATTAAGAAGACATGCGACTAGAATAATTCTCACTAAAACAGTATTATTTCATGAATTAAAATGCAAAGTATGAAGTTGATCATTGATGAGATTATGGCCAACCATTTAAAAACAATTAAAACTTATGCCCTGAGTTTGATTTCCGCGTCCTTCATCTAATGCCTAGGTCAAAATATACGATGACAAGTCAAATGGATGGTAGATGTATAAGAAGAGTATCTAACTTGTATCACATTGCATCATACCTTTCATCTCTTTCCCCGTTGCTATACCTAGTACATGTAGGTTTCAGCTGCCATAGATTTTGCTTCAGAGGACTCAAACAAAAGTCTGCACCGTTGTTTGGATTCACGCGAGTGTGGTCTAGGATTCTCTTGGACTTGTTCATACCACTTTTGTTCTAGCCGTATTGATGGAAATAAGCAAAAAGGACTTCCACAATTCGACTTGAATGATTGAATCCATTCTGCGCAAGTGCTACTTTTGGAATCAATCAGAAGAAACTACAGGCTCTGCTTCACTTGTTCTTCTTTGCTTGACGTCGTTGGTAAAAGTTCGTCAGAGTTTGTTTTTGTTACTGCCAAATCGATCTTCAGAGTTTCTTTTCTGTGAAAATTTAGTATATATTTGTTGCCTTTGCGTCTCACTCATTCACTCAATTACCCAATCATCCATCTCACTGAATTCAGTTTGTGCTGGGTCGGAATCAAGATCTTTGATTCCTGTGTTGCCTGCTCGATCCAATCCTTTCTCATCCATTATATTAGCTTCACGCAGCGGCGATGGAAGAGGCAAGCAGCAGCTCGGCGTGGACCAAGGGCCAGGAGAAGGCGTTTGAGAATGCCCTGGCGACGCACCCTGAGGATTGCAGCGACCGGTGGGAGAAGATTGCGGCGCACGTGCCGGGGAAGACCATTGACGACGTCAAGCTCCATTACGAGCTTCTGGTGGAGGATGTCAATGGAATTGAGTCAGGCAGAGTCCCTTTGCCACGCTATGCCTCTTCCTCGGAGGGTGAAGACTCCATAAATGGCGGCGGAAGCGGGAAGAAGGCAGGGCATGGCCATGGAGACTCGGGCAAAAACCCGAGGCCCGATCAGGAACGCAGGAAGGGAGTCGCGTGGAGCGAGGAGGAGCACAGGTAAATCCATAGTGGAAACAGATTAAATCATCATGCATCAACAGATTAGGAACAGGAATTACTAGTGAATCTCTGCACATTCTAATACAGATTAAACCATCAATCAACAGATTGTTTCTTCTTGGGCTGGACAAGTATGGGAAAGGCGACTGGAGGAGCATCTCTCGCAACTTTGTGATCTCAAGAACACCCACTCAGGTTGCCAGCCATGCGCAGAAGTACTTCATCCGGCTCAACTCGATGAACAAGGACAGGAGAAGAACAAGCATCCATGACGTCACCACAGTGACCGCTGCAGATCCATCAGCTCCTCAAGTCCCAATTACCGGTCAAATAAACGCACTGGCGGCGGCGGCCAGAGAGAAGACCGGCAAGCATCCAGTCGGAGTAAGTATCTTTGGAACCCCAATTGGGCAGCCTGTTGTCGGTGCGCCATTTCCTGCAGTAGGGACTCCAGTCAACCTTCCTGTTCCCGCTGCACCGCACGTGGGCTATGCTGTGAGAACTCCAGTGAGCATTCCTTCATCTACCTATCGCATGATGCCTCCCTCATCATCTGGTAGCTAACTTTAATTCTGCATTTGGTCATCAAAATAAGCTCCCGCGAATAAAGTAGAGCGGCTGCAATCTCTGATTTCAGTGTTCTGTTCAGTGGATATTTTTACTCATATATATAAGTCTCTTTATGGAGAAGCAAATGGGAATGCAAGACTAGAAATTGGTTGATCAATAATTAGACTCGCATGAAAAGTTCAATCCTCCTCATATACTTGTTCATTGCAAGCTTTATATTGATTAGTTTTAGTTGATGTCAGCTGAAAATTTCTGCATAGGTCTTGAGCTCAAGTATACGGCATTCTCTTTTCAATGCAACATTGAGCTGATTGCATGGGAGATTATTATTATACATTAGACTCCATATACAAAGCTTAGAAGCTCGACCTAGCTTCTGAGTTTAGCTTTTGCTGGTTGAAAAAGTGCTAGTTGAAAAGGTGCTGACTGAAGAAGCAAGGAGGGTGTTTAGATGCAGAGCTTATGATTAGATTATTCTATTTATAATAAATATTTTTTTATTAAAAAATTAATAAAAATTATATGATTAAATTTGGAATTAAGTATAATTAAAATATTTATTAAAAATATTATGAGTTATATTATTAAAAAATTATTATTATATATAAGGATTATTGAGCATAAGTAGGTGGGGGGCTAGAGAAGCAGCTTCACCCCTGCTTCTCAGAAAAGCAGTTAATCTGTGGGTTGGAACAGAGAAGCTGAAGGACCGAACGCCTCAGCTTCTTACTTTCTGCTGGCCAAAAACTATAAATAGACCTAGAAGCTAGGGCAAACGGGCCTATATAATCATCCTACCATCACGAAGAACTATAATTTTGTTCTTTTTTTTTTATTACGACAAGTAAAGGATATTTGGTTTTTCAAATGATATTAATGAAATTTGGACTTTAGGAATTCTTTGTATATATAACTTTAAGTTTGTCTATCCTAAGAGAGACACCTCGAACAAAAAGAAATTTTTGTATGCTGACAGCTGGCTAACATATCTTTAGCGAGTTTCCATAGACTTTTTAAGTTGAACACACACAAGTTAAATGGCTGCTTCGCTCCATAAGAGATTCTTATTCTAAAAAATTCATGTAAGATTATATTTAAATAAAAAAAATTCACTTAAGATTGTCGTGGGTTTTTTTATAATTTATAAAATTTTCAGATTTTATAGATATTGATGCACATAAAATAATAATAAAAGAGGAGATTAGGAAAAAAAATAAACTCTGAATACGCGTTGAAGCTTGTTCTTCACAAAAAATTTAATATTTTATATAAGTAAAATTCGAATTGAATATCCAATGATACAACTGATGTTCCCCTCGTGTAATGCATGAGCGTGCAAAGGTTGATGGGCCTTTCTTTCCACAATAAGTAATGAAAAGGAGAAAGAAAAAAAATGACAAAAAATTTTGATGGCTAACAACAACAACAACAATAATAATAATAGTAATAATAATAATATTTGGAGCACAATTGCTAATGAAAAATGAATTGAAAAACAATTGGTGGCAAAAGAGAAAAGAATTTTCTCACTCTATATATGCTTCATGCAGAGTTTACACATATATATAATTAAGTTGTATGAAATACCGAATATACAATACTGCATTCACACATGAAGATGGAAATAGATCCACACATTCTAAACATTGCCTTTCTTCATATGGAATAAAGAAATATTAATCATTCAATTTGTGGCTATTTCCCTTATTGAGTCTCAGGACAATCTATCAATATCTCTATTGTATTTTTATCATATTTTGTGCTTGGATTAAGATAGTCTTCTTCCTACATTCTTATAATGTTGGATCTCAGTCTTCAACACTCCCCCTCAAGTTAAGAATGTACATGTTGGTAATTCCCCTTGTTAAGAAGTGTCCTGAACTATGTCATGCTTAGTGTAAATACATCAGCCAACTGATTGAGCATAGAAACATGATGAAGTTCAATTGCATTCTCTTAAACATTCTCTTATATTAGGTGATAATCGATTTCTATATGTTTTATTTTCTCATGATAGACAGGATTCATTACAATATAAAGTGCAACTTGATTGTTTCAAAATAATTTGACAGGCTTCATATGTCCAATTCCTAAGTCGCGCATGATCATTTTTAGTCAGGACAACATGTAGATGCCTTCCATGATACTCTACTTTTGCACTTGATTTTGATACAGTCGCATATTTCTTCATCTTCCATGATATTAATGATTTTCCAAGAAGAATGCAGTATCCTGAGACAAAGTGACGAGTATCATGACATCTTCCTCAATCTGCATCACAAAAGGCATTTAATTGAGTTGAGTTCACTAAGGGGAAGAAATTTTAAATAACATAGAATATGATGGGGTGCTTGTAAATGTGGTACCCATGGCTTGTCCATGAACTAACTTAGTATATGGACCACATATGTTAGGTTTGGACGAGTAATTGTTAAGTAAATTAATCTTCCAATAAGTGTTCGGTATGCAAATGGATCACTCACATAGATTCCTTCAAACTTGCCAAGTGATAAGTTATGTTCCATAGGGCAAGAGATCGGTTTAGCTCCTAGATAACTAACATCTTCAAGTATCTCAAGCACATACTCTCTCTGTGATATTATGATTCCTTTACTTGACCTAGCGACTTCTGTCCTAATAAAATAATTAAGTTTTCCCAAGTCTCTTAGCATGAATTTGTTTTTCAAAAATGTCTTTACATCTTTGATTTTACTTAGATTGTTCCCTGCTACAATCACATCAGCAACAAAAAATAAGCAAAATCACATTTTTCCATTTTGGATTTGGATGAACATAGAATAATATGATTTTGATTGAGTAAAGTTTGCTTGTTGAAGAGCATATGTGAGTTTGATGAAGCACTAACACGATGCTTGTTGGAGTCTGTATAGGGGGTTATGGAGTTTGCATACATGTGTCTCCCCTTTTTGACTGAACCCAGGTGATAAAGTCATATATACATCTTCTTCTATATCACCATTCAGGAAGGCATTGTGAACATCAAGTTGATGTAGGCGCCACCGTTTGATTGAAGCCAATGCAAGGAAAAATCGAATAGTTGCATGTTTTGCAACTAGTGCAATGGTTTCTTGATAGTCAAGACACTCTACATGACTATATCCTTTTGCAACTGGTTCAGTGGTTTCTTGATATTCAAGACCCTCTACCTGACTATATCCTTTTGCAACTAACCTGGCCTTATAACGTTCGATTTGCCCATCTAATATGTATTTAATATTGTATATCCACCTGCACCCTATTGGTTTCTTTCCAAATGGTAGTTGTTCCAGGGACCAAATTGAACCATTTTGGGCTTGTGTTGGCCTCCTCAAATGATGATGGTTCCTTTTCATTGGACAATGAAATGAAAAATGCTCGGTGCCTAGAAGATAAATTTTCATATGATAATACATTGCTAAGAGGGTATTTGGTATTCATACCTCTTGTAGTTATTAAGTTTGAAGATGAACTGGTTTTAGAAGGAAGGAATGCCTCAACTTGATACTCTTCTAGGTACTTTGGAAATTTTGTGGCTCGCTTCTATCGCAATGGGGCCACTTGATCATTTGCTAAAGAGTTTAAATTGTCTTGTTCAGTGGATGATGAAGATTCCAATATGGTAGTTGGATCACTTATTTCAAATTGGTGATCAAAAGAAAAGACTTCAGTGTTGATGAATTGATAGGTAGCATCATTTTGAGTTGACAATGAGCATTTTCAAGTTGTTTTCCGATCAACAATTCTAGTGGTGTTTTTCCTTGTAATAAAGGTGTGGGAGTTATGTTAAACAAATATGTAGTCATTAGCGTCGTATCTTCCAAGAAAATCTTTGGAAGACTCACTTGGAATAATAGTGCTCATGCCATGTTGAGGAGGTGTTTGTGTTTCCTCTCAGCTATTCCATTTTGTTGTGGAGTAGATACGCAAGTAGTTTGGTGGATGATCCCTTTGCTTGAATAAAAGTTGTTCAAAATGAATTCGACTCCATTGTCACTTCATATGACTTTTTTACTTTAGATGTAAATTGAGTCTTAATAAGATTGATGAATCGTATAATGCATTGTTTAGCTTCTGATTTATAGCGCATCAAATAAGTTCAGGTGCTGCAAGTAAAATCATCGACAATATTAAGAAAATATCTTGCTCCATTTATTAAAGGGACGTTGTATCCTCCCAAATATCAATATGAATAATCTCAAATGGGGCCTTAGTTCAAATGGTACTCATAGGAAAAGATAAGTGACTTTGGTTCGCCAAAAGACAAATCAAACAATTGCAATTATTCTCATAAGTTAAGTCTGCAATACTGTGTGATAACATGATGAAAATATTATTAGACAAATGTCCAAGTCTTATATGCCAAAGATTTGATGAAGAATGCCTTGACGATCCAACATTATTTCTTGTAGACTATTGAGGCATGTTCAGATAATAGAGACCTTCTCGCTTAGTCCTTATCCCAATCTTCTTCTTCAACTATCGGTCTTACAACACGCAAGTCTTATTGGCGAAAAAGGCAACATAAGAAGGACTGCGCAAAAGCTTGCTAACTGAGATGAATTTAGTTTGAACGAGGGAACACATAACACATCTTGTAGAATGAAGTCTTCAAAGTGAACAATTCCAATATACATATTGCTCCATTAGGGAGATGGACTAGATGATTTTTAATAGGAGATTTTGTTGTTAACAAAACCATTGAATGTACCATATGGTCGATGGCTCCTGTATCAAATATCCTATTCATGTTTTTGTTATCAACATGAGTGCAAAAGATTGTATTTTGAAATTGGTTTTAACGTGATTCACAGTTAGTTGTCTTTGAGTTGCTCTCATTTAGAAGAGTAATGAGATTTTGATATTGATCCATAGTGAGGGTAAAGGGTGTATTTGCTTCTACCTGATTAGCCATGAAGGAATTCTTTTTGTATTTGTATGTGTTGTCTCCCTTGCATAGTCTTATGCGGAAATCAATTGTGTGGCCTTAAAGTCCACAATGGTCACACTTTAAATGGCTATGACAATTTTCAGAGACATGACCAACTCGACCACACTTTCCACACCTCAATTGTTGATTTTTGAGTGTTATTTCTTCTCATGACTTCTTGTGCTAGTTCTTGTAGTAAGTGCTAATGTTTCAGCAGGGGTTCTACCCATTGATCCATCTCTCGTTTCTTCTCTTCTTGAAGCACAAGTGAGTAAACTTTATTGATAGAGGGAAGTGGGTCCATTAGCAAAATTTATCCCTGTACATTAATATAATCATCATGAAGTCCCATAAGAAATTTAATGGTCTTCTCATTCTGCTAGAATTGTAGAATGCCTTCCATAACTCCACATGTCCAGCTAGGAATATTGCGGAGTGCATCGCGCTCATCCCACAAACTTTTGAGCTTGGTGCAGTAGTTTCCTACTGATGTCTTGCATTTTTATAGTATTTTTTAATCTGACTTTATCTTAAGTCAAGGAAATTTTTGTTGTTTTTATACACCCCATCTAGACTTATCCACATGTTTTATTTAGAATTTTTGCTTTTCCTCATCTTTGTGAAAATTCATGTGAAATCACTCAATTTTGTCGTTTGTTTGATGATTTTGAGGTTACCGAGTGATTCAAGATGAATAGATGAGGTTGCACAACAAATTTTATGGTAAGCAAAGTTTTCTGCATCCATCATGGCATGCCCATGACGTACATCATGGCCATGATGAGTGACAAAGGACCTTATAATGGCCAAACCTTGATGAACATCATAGCCATGATGTGCTTGAATTGAAATTTGAAGTTTTATCTACAGATTACTTCACACCCTGGCCATGACTAGCTTCATGGTCATGATCACTATGCGAGTTTTTCACAGAAAGGTTCACAACCAAGCTGTAACTAGCTAATGACTTAAAAATTAATAGTATATTTTATATTGATTGATTAGTCTTTTGAGTCATATTCATGATCTTTTGCTTGTATTTATGCCTTATTTCTCAAATATTTTGGAATCTACACATTTTTCTAGTTTTTGATCAATTTTAGGTAAAAAGGCTTTTATTTCGATGGATTCTGAATGATTTGAATGCATGGACAACATTTAACCATCAAGAGGGAATTACCAACCAATTTTCAAGAAAATCCAAGTTCAAAGTGAAATTATAGTAGTACCATAATTATTATTATGGCCCTAGTTTTACTAGAACTTACAGAATAAACTACGACACTGCATTGATTATTTTCCTCTACCATAATTTCTGAAGATTTTTGCCCAAAGAAGATTACGGCACTACCGTAATTTTCATCACAGCCGTAATTTAATCAAGATGGATTTGAAAAGGATAAATCACGGCACTGCCGTGGTAATCGTTACAGCCCGTAATTGTTTCAAGATTTTGCACAGAAAAAATTACAGCACTACCATAATATTTTTCACGGGCCGTAATTCTAACCCAACAAGTCGAGTTTGCCCGAGTTTTCCGCAATTACTATAGCCGAGATTTTTGAAGATGATTTTGGGATATTTAGACCACGATTTCAAAATCCGAAAGAAGGGGAATGATCTATATAAGAAGGAGAAGGTTTCAGAACAAAAAGCCCCAACTTTGATCGATGATAGAGAGAGAAATCGAGGAGATCACTGCCGTGTTAGGGTTCATCCCTGAGAAGTATACAGATCATCTCCGGCGAAGAAATTTTTAAGGAAGCTACACTTGAGGAAGGAGAAGACGTGAAAAAAGTTTCAGATCAAGAGGAGTTCAATCGGAGGATAAATCAACAAGGGCGTGATCGCGGTTACTGTTCACTGCCTTTTCCAAAATTACGGGTTGTGAAATTTTTTCACAGCCTCATACATTAGTAACTCTATGCCCTTCTTCTTTGAATTCTGATTTTTCTGAGATGAATTCTTATTGTAAAACTCCTACCATGATAGCGTAAAAACCTTTTTGTGACAGGGGGTGAAATCCCCTTAATTTCTTAATGACTAGATAATTTTTATTTCGTGAGATTGTTCTTTGATATGGTAATTTTGCTTAAGTGATAATTGTCATTAATCTTTTCTAGTTTCAAATATCAACATATTTTGGAGTTTTATAATATGTACTGAGAGGTGACTTACAAAACTCGAAACCCATAAATTATGTTTTAAGAACTTATGCTATGAGAATATGTTTGTTCTTAATTTCTGATTTTTAAAGCTTAAACTCTTGTTGAGAATTTGATCTAGGAATTTTTATTGGGATAGACATGAAAATATGTACCGAGAGGTGATTTAGATAGTTGGAAACCTTAAGTAAAACCTGGGAATCTAAGATATGAGAATATTTAGTTTTGCTTGAGATATTGATACTGAGAGTTAAGCCATGAGAGTGATTTTAACTTTCTTTATCATATTTACTTATTTTAAACACTGAATAGCAAGTCACAAGAGTGAAGGTTGTTCTGTGTAAATTGTTGTCGCGAGAGCGAGATAATTTCTTTATAATTAAATTTCATCTTTATCATAAAAAGAATAGCTGATAAACACTTATTTATATCTAATCATTGAAATTAAGTGTATGAAACCCTGGTCCCAATTTTCTCTCTCTGATAATCCGTAACTGTTTTAGATTGTTCACTACAACTTATTCCATCGCATATCGATCGCTTAGCTAGTGAGAACACAACTATTTGGTATTTAACACATAGGTCCCTGTGGGTTTGATATCTTTTATTACTTCGAGTATTCATGCACTTGTGGATATATCAAGTTTTTAGCGCCGTTGCCGAGGACCTTAGTTTTATTAATATCAAAGTAATTGATAGTAATGCTAGATTAAACTTGGTTTTCTGTTTTGTTCTCTAGTTTTGAATCTTTGATAAATTGTGATTTATTTCTATTTTCTACTATTTTCTAAAAATCTTAGTTTATTTGATCTCTCTATTTGTTTATGCGTAGAACCCTTAGGTCAGGACCACTAATTCCTTTTGATCCTGAAATTAATAAAACTCTTAGATTGCGTAGGAAACTCAGGTTTGAAGAAAAGAAAGAAGAAGAATTAATCATGGCAGAAGGAAGATCACTTAGGGATTATGCAGCACCTAATCCACAAGGAATACACTCTAGCATAGCTAGGCCGGCGATTGAGGCTAACAACTTCGAAATTAAACCAACCTTTCCATCAATGATATAATAGAATCAATTCGGAGGATCACCACTTGAAGATCCTAATCAACATCTAGCTCTTTTTCTTGAATTTTGTGATACCATTAAGATTAATGGTGTATCTGATGATGCTTTGAAGCTAAGATTATTTCTTTTCCCTCTCAGGGACAAAACATGTGCTTGGCTACAATCTCAACCAACTGAAACATTCACCACATGGGAATAAATTTCAAATGCTTTCTTGATGAAGTACTTCCCACCAAGTAAAACGATCCAGTTGAGAAATTAGATCACCAGCTTTGCACAGAGGGATGGCGAGTCATTGAGTGAAGCATGAGAGCATTTCAATCAATTACAACAGAAGTGCCCTCACCATGGCTTGGAAAAATGGGTTTTGATTCATACTTTCTAGAATGGTTTACTTTATAATACTCGTCTCACTGTGGATGCTGCTACAGGAGGAGCTCTCATGAACAAGACCATTGATGATGTTTTTACTTTGATTGAGGAGATGACACTGAACCATAACCTGTGGACTACTAAAAGAGGAGTGTTATATCGTCCTCTACATGGTAAGAATGAGAATGAAGGATAGCATACCTTGGCTAAAAAGGTAGATTCTTTAGTTAACATATTTGATTCTTTTCATATGCAAACTGCTATAGTTTCATCTGCTACTTGTGAAATCTGTGGTAATCAAGAGCATTATTTTGAAGATTGTAAGGTTATTGCTGAAAAGGGTGTAGAACAAGTGAATGCTGTAGGGGGTTACAATCAAGGTAGAAATAATGACCCTTACTCAAATACATATAACCCTGGATGGAGAAATCACCCAAATCTGTCATGGAAAAGTAATCAGGGAGCACAAGCGAAGTCTAGACTACAATTTCAACCTAGAAACACTAATCCTAATCCACCTAAGTCTAGTTTAGAGGCAATGTTTGAGAAATTTATGAGTACCCAAATAAAACAAAATGAAGATGTAAATGAGACCCTCAAACAAATTAACTTTAGGATGGATAACATGAACTCTAGGATGGAAAATATGAGTGCCCGTACCAAAGTGCTAGAAAATCAAATAGCACAACAAGCTAGTACATCTTATAGACCCCTAGGGAAATTACTTGCTAAACCTGAATTGAACCCTAGGGAACATTGTAATGCTATAACTACCAGGAGTGGAAAACAATTATATGAACTAAGGGGTAAACCTGATGATGATGAGGAAGAGCCTGACATTGAACCTAGTAATGAGCCAGTCCTAGAGACACCACCTGTATATGTGCAGCCTCACCCTAGTTCGCCACCTCATAAGGGTGATGAACCTAAGGATGACGAGCCATGTCAGCCTGATGTTCCTAGACCTAGCTCACCAACCCCATATAGGCCACCAATACCCTTTCCCCAGAGACTTGTTCAAGCTAAGTTAGATAAGTAATTTGAGAAATTTTTAAATGTTTTGAAAAAGCTTTACATTAATATTCCATTTACTGATGCTTTGTCTCAAATGCCCACTTATGCTAAATTCTTGAAAGAAATTTTGTCTAACAAAAGAAAAATAGAGGACTACGGTACTGTGGCATTAACTGAGGAGTGTAGTGCTATTATCCAAAACCAAGTGCCACCAAAATTAAAGGATCCAAGTAGTTTCTCTATACCTTGTTTGATTGGGAGTATAGCTTTTGACCGAGCCTTATATGATTTTGGGGCCAGTGTGAGTCTAATGCCTTCACTGTTTGCAGAAGACCGGACATGGGAGAGCCGAAACCAACTTCTATTTCTTTACAGCTCCTATTGGGATTCTTGAGGATATTCCAATTCAAGTTGGTAAGTATTTTGTTCCAGCAGATTTTGTGGTTTTAAAGATGGAGGAAGATAATAAAATTCCTATCATACTTGGTAGACCGTTCTTAACTACAGCAAGGGCACTCATTGTTGTAAAGAACGGTAAACTCACTCTTAATATTGGTGAAAATAAAATTGAGTTTGATTTAAATGAATCTATGAAGAAACCATCATATGCTAGATCTTATTGTAGTATTCATGTTGTAGAAGACATTGTTTATGATCTTAATGCTTTGTTTGATGAACCTTCTGATTCTAAATCTGATTCTGACTCTGATTCTGATTCTAGTTTTGATTCTAGTTCTGAAACTCATGGTTTATTAGACTGCACTGCATATGATGAACAAGTAAATCAGGAAGAGAAAGTTCCAAAAGTTGAATTAAAATCTTTGCCCAATAATCTTCGTTATGAATTTCTTAGACCCAATTCTACTTACCATGTTATTGTTGATTCACAGCTTGATGAAAGGGAGACATATTTGCTTCTAAGGGAATTGAGAATTCATAGAAATGTAATTGGGTATTCTATTGATGATTTAAAGAGAATTAACCCCTCTTTTTGTATGCACAGGATTCTTATGGAGGAGGAACACAAATCACATGTGGATTTCCAAAGAAGGCTTAACCCCTCTATGAAAGAGGTTGTGAAGAAAAAGGTTCTGAAATTATTTGATGCAGGTATTATCTACCCTATCTCCGATAATAAATGGGTAAGTCCTGTTCATTGTGTTCCTAAAAAAGGGGGTGTGACTGTAATGAAAAATAAAGATGATAAATTAATTCCTGTTAGAACAGTAACTAGTTGGCGCATGTGCATAGATTATAGGAAATTAAATGCAGGCACTAGGAAAGACCACTTCTCATTACCTTTTATTGATCAGATGGTTGAGAGGCTTGCTAATCATTCTTATTTCTGTTTTTTAGATGGGTATTCTGGATTTTTCCAAATTCCCATCCATTCTGATGACCAAAATAAGACCACTTTCACTTGTCCATATGGTACCTTTGCCTATAGGAGGATGCCTTTCGGTTTATGTAATGCACCTGCTACTTTTCAAAGGTGTATGATGGCGATATTTTCATATTTTATTGAGGATTTCATGGATGATTTTTCTATATATGGTTTTTCTTTTGATGATTGTTTGGCTAACTTATCTCGAGTTTTGCATAGGTGTGAAGAAACTAATCTTGTGCTTAACTGGGAAAAATGTCATTTCATGATTAGGCAAGGAATAATTTTGGGACACTTAATTTCAAAAAGAGGGATAGAAGTTGACAAGGCCAAAGTTGAAGTAATTGAGAAGTTGAAGCCACCCACTATGGTCAATGAGATCAGAAGCTTTTTGGGACATGCGGGATTCTACCGGCGTTTCATTAAGGATTTCTCTAAACTTGCTAGACCACTTACAAATTTACTTTGTAAAGATGTTAAATTTTCTTTTGATGAAGAATGTTTGTCTGCTTTTCAGGAATTGAAGAAGGCTCTGATATCAGCGCCCATCATACAACCACTAGACTGGAGTTTGTCTTTTGAGCTCATGTGCAATGCTAGAGACTTTGCAGTAGGAGCAGTGCTAGGTCAAAGAAAAGAGAAGAAGTCCTATGTTATCTACTATGCTAGCAGAACCTTGGATGAGAGACAGAGGAATTACACTACCACTAAAAAAGAACTTTTGGTCATTGTTTTTTGCTTTTGATAAATTCATATCATACTTAATCAATTCTAAGGTAGTGGTGTACACAGATCATGCAGCGGTAAAATACTTGTTACAGAAAAAGGATAGTAAACCGCGCCTTCTTAGATAGATATTGTTTTTGCAAGAGTTTGATTTGGAGATCAAAGACAAGAAGAGATCAGAAAATTTTATTGCAGATCATCTTTCAAGGATAACGGTAGATGCAGATAAAGGTGATATAATCAATGATTCCTTCCCTGATGAACAACTCTTAGCCATTGAACATATCAAGGCTCTATGGTATGCTGATATAGTGAATTACTTAGTTGCTAATGTTTTTCCTCTTGATTTGAGTTATCAAGTAAAGAAGAAGTTCTTAGCTGAGGTAAAGTACTATTTTTGGGATGAGCCTTATATATTTAGAAGATGTTCGGATGGAATTTTTAGAAGATGTGTACCAGAAGAAGAAATCATGGATATACTTTTTCAGTGTCATTGATCATTTTATGGAGGGCATGCTAATACTAAGAAGACTGCTTTTAAGGTTTTACAATCAGGATTTTATTGGCCCTCGATTTTTAAGGATGCTAGAAATTTTATATTATCTTGCGATAGATGTCAAAAGACAGGAAATATTAATAGAAGGAATGAGATGTCATTGTCTACTATACTTGAGGTTTATATATTTGATGTTTAGGGGATAGATTTCATGGGACCATTCCCATCATCTGGGGGGTAACAAATACATTCTTGTGACAGTAGATTATGTTTCCAAGTGAGTAGAAGCTCTTGCTTCTCCTACTAATGATCCTAGAGTAGTTGTGAAATTGTTTAATAAGATCATTTTTCCATGGTTTGGAACGCCAAGAGTTGTGATTAGTGATGGAGGCTCACACTTTATAGAACATAAATTTTCAGCCTTACTCAGGAAATATGGCGTTAATCATAGAGTTGCAACACCTTAGCATCCCCCAAACAAGTAGACAGGTTGAGATATCAAATAGAGAAATCAAGGGGATTTTGGACAAAATTGTGTCACGAACAAGAAAAGACTGGGCTTCTAAACTTAACGATGCACTTTGGGCATACCGGACTGCTTATAAAACACTGACATGTATGTCTCCTTTTCAGTTGATTTATGGTAAGTCATGTCATCTACCTGTAGAGCTCAAGCACAAGGCGTTCTGGGCAATCAAAGCATTGAATTTCAACTTGAAGAATGCGGGGGGAAAACGAAGGTTACAATTGAACGAGCTAGATGAGATTAGACTCTCTACTTATGAGAACGAAAGGATTTATAAAGAGGGGATTAAAAGATGGCATGATCGGCATATTCTCAGGAAGAAATTTCAACCAAGTGACTTTGTTCTTATATTTAATTCTAGATTAAAACTTTTTCCTGGTAAACTTAAGTCTCGATGGTCCGGGCCTTTTCAAGATCAGAAAACTTATCCCTATGGAACTGTGGACATATAGAGTGATAAAACAGGGGAATTCAAGGTTAATAGTCAGAGGTTGAAACATTATTACCAAGAGGAACAGAACGAAGAAAGAACGAAATTGCAACTCAAAGAATCTCGATCAGATCTGAGTGTAGAACGATCAAGCTAATGATCTAAAAACTAGCGCTTCTTGGGAGGCAACCCAAGCACTCTTAGTTTGATTTCTTTTATTTTAGTTTATTTGCAAACTAATATTTTTCCTTTCTTTTTGTAGGAGAGTTTGAAATTTTCCATAAAATTACGGTAGAGCCGTAATTAATTTTATGGGTCATAATTGTGCATTGTTATTGGCTAGAGCGTTTTACGGTACTACCATAATTATTTCCACTGGTTGTAATTTTGCATTATTTTCAACCAAAGGATTTTACGGCACCATCGTAATTATTTTTACTGCCCGTAATTTCGGGTCATTTCTTTACAAAGACTTTTACGATGGCGGTGTGAAATTTTTCACGCCCGTTATTCTTTTTCGTCAAAAAAAACAACAACAACAACAACACATATTTTACAGTAGTACCGTAATTTTTACCATGCCCGTATCTTTGAGCAATTTTCTTACAGAGACAATTACGACAATGCCGTAATAAATTACACGAGCGTAATTTTGTTTTGAAAGTTTTTCTAGAAATTTTTACAGGGGGTACCGTGATTTTCATTTTGACCGTAATTTTAAGCTTAAAAGTGGTCGAGAGTTTTACGGCAGTGCCGTAATAAAAATTACGGTCGTAATTATGTCGGCCTTACACGATTCTACTACCGTAATTTAGGGTTTTTAGCCGTGGTTTAGGGTTTTTCACCGTGGTTTCCTTCAATTTGGTTCTGCCTCTTCAATATTCGTCCACCCTTGCCTTCCAACCCCTCCGGCAACCTTTCCCATTCATCTCCAAGCCTCATCCCAGAGTTTTCTAGCTCGAACTGTTCGTTCCAGCGTTTGTTCGACGTATTTTTGCCCCTTTCATTTTCCGTCAAAAGAGCTTCTGATTTTTTTTCCTATTTGGTTTATTCTTTCTTCCTGAACTCTCTGGCAAGCTTCTCCAGTTGTCTCCGACCAGTTTTCGATAATTTTCGACCAACAATCCGACGATGTGAAGCTCAATCGAGCTCAGCCAGCATCCGTCCGCCAAGCTTCCACTTGTTTCGTTCTTCACCGATAGAGTTTCATTTGAGCTAATTTCTTGCTTCCGAAGACTTCACCAAGAGAACTATCAAGTTCCTGAAGAGTTTGGAGGGTTGATTTCAACCAGAAAGTTCAGATCGGTGAGCTACATTTAGATTCCTCGCTTGACTCTATTTTAGGTGACGAGTTCTGTTCCCAAGTTTTGTTTTAAGTCACGTTACTCTGTTTGGATCAAATGGCACCAAAGAAGACAATTGTATCAAAGAAGAAAGGGAAAGCTCCAGCTGAGTCTTCTACACCTTCACTTCCAATTCCCTATGGGATTATATTCAGGGACGAAATTTATGAAGAAAGATATAATCAGCTGCTCACTAGGCGTGTAGTGAACACGAAATATGCTGATAAGCGCACCTTAGAGATTTTAGGGCTCTATGATGACGTGTTTTGGATGTTTGATCAAATCAGAGCCAAGAAGTTCTTCCAAAATTCGCCACAGACTTATCTTCCCCTGGTTTTGGAATTTCTTAGTAGCATGGATATGGAGCTTCATGAGTATTCTGAGCAGCAAGCAAAAGGTCAGATTACCTTCCACTTAGCTAATATTAAGAGAAGCCTTACACTCCGTGATATTAGAGCCATTTTTCACTTACGGGGAGGAGGACACACACATGTGCCAGTTGGATTCATTGAGCACGTCTTCTGGAACCAAATCACTTCAGAATCCAATTTTTCACCTTCATCAGCAAGAGCAACCAGCATCTCAAACCCGTGCATATGATACGCGCACCGAGTTTTGGCTCACACCATCTTCGGATGAGGGGATAGCGACGGTATGGTCCGTCAATCCGAACTTTACTTTCTTGGGTGCACGCTCCATGGTTGCCCCGTGGATTTAGCTTTCTTTTTGATCAAGCACTTAGATAAAGTAGCACGGGCAAAGAGAGGTGCTATTGTTATGGGAGGTTTCTTTACTCCAATAGCACTCTATTTGGGTGTTGAGCCCTATGGGATTGAGGTAGCTAGAGGGAATGCCAGAATTGACATTGAATCATGTGTGGCAATGAAAATAATTGTTAGAGAAGGGGATAGTTATTGCTTGATTCTTGGACCGGGTGCTCCCACTTTGCCACTACCTAACATAGAGAAGACCACGGTTCAGAACCAAGAAAACTAGAAGCTTTCACCAAGTGTTGCCACCGACGCCACTCCTACACCATTGGACTCAGTGCCACCGCCACCCACCTAGGGTGGTATGATGACCCCTTTGGCATGGGCATGGATTCGCCACCACACAAAGCTACCGATTCTCCATCACATAGAGATGCAGGATCTTCTTCACGTAGAGCTGCACGAGATCAGAGTGGATGGTCGAGTGCTCATGACCCTGGTTTTTAGGCTCTTTCTGTGGAGGTGCCGTCAGGGTCACCTCATGCCATCGAGCATATACATGAAGATGTTGAGGAACTGGGGACCTATATGGAAGAGATGGGAAATTTTCTCTACGACAAATTCGGTGGTGAAGACGGTGGTGGAGAAGATCAAGGAGATGGTCAGGACGACCCTATGGAAACCGCTCCAGCTGAAGAAGAGAACGAGGAGACAAATTTCAACGTCGACAAGTAGAGCTTTGTGAGTATTCTTTTTCCTATCTATGCTTTATTTGTCTTTATACACTATTGATGGTACACATTCTTGTAGGAAAGGATGACTCAGTCAAACTTCTTGTGTTCGCTATTTTTCGGTTTTATATTTTGAGTTCTGGATATTGCATCGATTTGGTTGTATAACTTTGATATATTTACATTGGAAATGTGATATGACTTGGCACCATATGTGGGTGCATTCTGTTTTCTGAATTGTATAACTCTAGATGATATGCTTTGTTCTTGGTTTATGCACTAATTTCTTATGATGGTATTTGTATTTTTTTTTTTTTACTCTCTGTGGAATCTTGATATATATATATATATATATATATATATATATATATATATATATATATATATATATATATATATATATATATATATTGCTGTGATGATATACTCATGTTTGTAATGATGAATGTCTATGCATGACAATATTTAAGAATGAAAATCTGCCTATTATGCTAAATTTATTTCTTCAATATATATCTATTTGTTGAAATTTTTTATTGATTGATGCATAAGGTTTTGGGTAAATATGTTGATTAAAGAATGCAATCTAAAAGTGAAGCATTTTTTTTTAAATAAAATGAGCATATGAGTGTAATTTTCGAATTGATGTCAATTGAATAACCTAGTTGATGTTTAATCTGTTTTGCTATTTGTTGGGAAGAAAGATTCCAAGATCCAAAAAGAGAGAATGACTCCCCTACTTGGCACTGGGAAAAATTGGCAGTGGTACCGAAGGCATGGGTTGAAGTCTGTAAAAGAGAGAGAGAGAAAGAAAGAATGACTCTTCTACTTGGCACTATATAAATTTATAGTGGTACCGAAGATAAGAGTTGAAGTCCAAATAAAAAGTGTGTATCTATATGGGTACATACCATGATAAAATCGTTTAATATTAACTCCACTGTCTTGGGGTAAAATTCTACCTACCAAAGAGATATGAATTCTATTACATTGGCTATGTGGTCGATATACTCTAAATTCGTCCCCAGAAAAAATGCGGTAATCGATTTAGAGAATGTCAAAGATAGAAAAAAAAAAGGGAGAAAAGAAAGAATTTAGAGTTAAAAAAAGATTTTGGAGATCTTATTCCTGTAAATAAAAGTATTATGGATTTAAATTGAAACTTTGGTGAATTTATGAAACTGAGATTCTGCTTATTATACGAGTTGTCAAATTTTATTTGACTAAGTTGTGAATATTAAGGATTAAATATAGAGAACGATATATTTATTTGAAATTTTATGTGGCATTTGCTGAAATTTTTCATGAGTGATTATATTTTAGAAATTTATTTTTCATAAGAAAGTTTATTCTCCAGGTTCAACATTGTTTTCTTTATTTTCTTGAGGACAATCAAAGTTTGAGCCTTATATATTTTGATGACGCAAAAATTCATAGTATATTTTATATTGATTGATTAGTATTTTTGAGTCATATTCATGCTCTTTTGCTTATTTTTATGCCTTATTTGTCAAATATTTTGGAATCTACACTTTTTCTGGTTTTTGATCAATTTCAGGTAAAAAAGCCTTTATTTCGATGGATTCTGAATGATTTGAATGCATGGACGACATTTAACTATCAAGAAGGAATTACTAGTCAATTTTCAAGAAAATCCAAGTTCAAAGTGAAATTACGGTAGTACCATAATTATTATTACGGCCGTGGTTTTACTAGAACCTACAGAATAAACCACGACACTGCATTGATTATTTTCCTCTACTGTAATTTCTGAAGATTTTGGCCCAGAGAAGATTACGGCACTATCGTAATTTTCATCACGGCCATAATTTCATCAAGATGGATTCGAAGCTTAAAGGATAAATCATGGCACTGCCATGGTTATTATTACAGCCTGTAATTGTTTCAAGATTTTGCACAGAAGAAATTATGGCACTACCGTAATATTTTTCACGGGCCGTAATTCTAACCCAGCAAGCCGAGTTTGCCTGAGTTTTTCGCAGTTACTGTAGCCGGGATTTTCGAAGATGATTTCGGGAGATTTAGACCACGATTTCAAAATCCGAAAGAAGAGGAATGATCTATATAAGGAGGAGAAGATTTCAGAACAAAAAGCTCCAATTTTGATCAACAATAGAGAGAGAAATCGAGGAGATCGCCGCCGTGTTAGGGTTCGTCACTAAGAAGCGTATAGACCATCTCTAGCGAATAAATTTTTAAGCTACGCTTGAGGAAGGAGAAGACGTACAGAAAGTTTCAAATCAAGAGGAGTTCAATCGGAGGAGAAATCAACAAGGGTGTGATCGCGGTTACTGTTCACTGCCTTTTCGAAAATTACGGGCTGTGAATTTTTTTCACAACCTCGTACATCAGTAACTCTATTTCCTTCTTCTTTGAATTTTGATTTTTCTGAGATGAATTCTTATTGTAAAACTCCTACCATGATAGCGTAAAAACCTTTTCGGGACAGGGGGTGTAATCCCCTTAATTTCTTAATAACTAGATAATTTTTATTTCGTCAGATTGTTCTTTGATATGGTAATTTTGCTTAAGTGATAATTGTTTTTAATCTTTTCTAATTTCAAATATCAGCATGTTTTGAAGTTTTGTAATATGTACTGAGAGGTGACTTACAAAACTCGAAACCCATAAATTATGTTTTAGGAACTTATGCTATGAGAATATGTTTGTTCTTAATTCCTGATTTTTGAAGCTTAAACTCTTGTTAATAATTTGATCTAGGAATTTTTATTGAGATAGATATGAAAATATGTACCGAGAGGTGATTTGGATTGTTGGAAAACCTTAAGTAAAACCTGTAAATCTAAGATATGAGAATATTTAGTTTGCTTGAGATATTGACACTGAGAGTTAAGCCACGAGAGTGATTTAACTTTCTTTGTTATATTTACTTATTTTAAACACTGAATAGCAACTCACGAGAATGAAGGTTGTTCTATGTAAATTATTATCGCGAGAGTGAGACAATTTCTTTATAAGTAAATTTTATCTTTATCATAACAAGAATAGCTGATAAACATTTATTTATATCTAATCATGGAAATTAAGTGGATGAAACCCTAGTCCCAATTTTCTCTCTCTGATAATCTGTAACAGTTTTAGATTGTTCGCTACGATATATTCCATCGCATATCGATCGCTTAGCTAGTGAGAACACAACTATTTGGTACTTAACACGTAGGTCCCTGTGAGTTCGATATCTTTTATTACTTCGAGTATCCGTGCACTTACGGACACATCACTAGCATCATGACCATGATCGATATTCTAGTTTTTCACAGAACACTTCATGGCCTACCCATGACCAAATTCACGACCGTGATGAATTGCCAAGTAAGTTACATAACACATCACAGTCAGGCCATAATGGACATCATGGCCATGACAACGCCCACCAAACATAAAAATTCTCTGATTTCTCCTAGAATTTGAACGATCTCTTGGAGATTTTCATGGGGAAGCTAAAGAGGCAGCTTCCTGGAGCAAAAAGGGTGGGAAAAAGAGGCTTTTGGGAGGTCGATTAGGATCTAGGCCAGAGAGACAAGTAGGAACAATGACAAGGAGCGACAAACATAAAGAAAGGAGACTTTGCTGGGTGAAATTGCAAGCACCTCCATATCAAATCTAAGAGGATTTATTTGTTCTTTCCTCCCTATATTGTCTTCCTTTAAATAACTATCATGATTGTCTAAGCCTTTTATTTAGGACTAGGGGTGTAGTCCTTTGTATGGATCTGTTATTTGAACTTTTAATATCAATTTTATTTGATTTATCTTTGTTTATCCAATCTTTGCCAGTATCATTTGCTTGTATTTGTTGTGGTCGAGCATTTATATGTTTTAAATTTCGTGAGAAGGACTAAAATATGAATTGTGATGTTGAATATTCTTATATTGAATTCGTGTGATTCGATCACGAAAGTAGTTAGAATTTGCGCGAGAACTTTATATATTATCCCTGTGCTCATGGGTCTATTCAATTTGGTAAGCCATGAAAGTAGGAGATCGAACTGAATAGATATTGAGTTATACTAATGAAAAAGCATAATATGTACCCTGCATATAATGTTCTTGAACAATTTAGATCATTTCTTTGATATTTTCTTGTTCAAATTTAGATCCATCATTGTGATGAATCTCGAAGTCTTGAATTATCTCAAAATTGCATTTAGTTTGTAACTCATGCATTTACGATAGCAATAGGTACCAAATGGAATCATAACACCTATCATCATGTTCCCCTGTTTACAATTGTGTATTTCTTCCTCAACTTTGTAAAAATGAACAATATTAGTGCAAGAAAATCTATCTTTCAGATCTAACCAGATTTCATGGCAACTTTCACTATATAAAATATTTGCTCTAATTTATTGAGAAATAGAATTAAAAAGTCAAGCTTTTACTGGGTTATTACATTGTTAAAGGTGGGCAAGGGCTTCTTCAGATGGTTTGTTGACTTTACCATTAACAAAACCCTCCTTGTTCTTGATGCTAAGAGTCATCAACATGGCTCGGCTCTAGCATTATAGTTGTTTCCATCACCAGGTTGATCAAAATAGTGGAGCAAAAATGGATCATTATGATCGTTGAAGACAACAATTTCATTCCTTTCTGTTTTCTCAACTGTGTGTGGTGAATGAGAATTACTTCAGCCGATTGGCTCAAATACCATGATAAAAGATGGATTCAAAAACAATTGGTGGCGAAAGAAGAATATATTTTTCTTACTCTATATATGTTTGATACAGAGTTTACATATATATGTATAATTACAGAATTGTATGAAATGCGGAATACACAATACTACATTCACAAGAAGATGGAAACAGATCCACACATTTTAAATAGAGTCATTTTTCATATGGAATAAAGAAATATCAATCATTCAATTTGTGGCTATTTCCCTTGTTAAGTCTCGAAACGATCTATCAGTATCTCTTTCATATTTTTGTGTTTGATTAAGCTATCATAATTTTGAAGTTCATGATTATCATCTATTAAATGACCTTTTGTAATTACATTAATACCACATTGATAATTTTTTGAAATTTAACAACTTTGTTTTTCTTCAGGCCAAGTTGTCTTTCAGTAGAAAGCCAATTGTTATGACTTTGTTCAGTCCTTATTTGCATTCTCTATCGAGATGCATTTTTAAAAAGAAAGTAAGAAAGTTGCCAACTTACATACTTTGTTTCAGGTATGATCGCGCAAGAGGAGTGGAAATTGGAAATAAGGACATCAAGCTTGAATACCTGGAAGAGGCATATGCCACATCAAGCTCGATTATTCGGATCTACAAAGTCAAGCCTCCCAAGAATAGGTGGTGAGATCACGTTTCACGCTTAAAAGGCACGCATATTGCCAAGACCTGCTGCTTTTGTGCTGACTGAAGGTAAACCTAGTCATATCGCAACAGGGATTTCCTTCAATCGAGACTTATTCTCTTTGACCAGTAGCATGCATTAATATGGATATTAGGATAACTCGAATTTAAGTTCAAAATTTTCCTCGCTGAATTTTATTTAAATGTTAATTTAATAATTAACTTGTCATTTAAGTTACAATCATTGTCGCCATAGCGCATTACCTGGTGTTTACTTAGAGATGTTTAGCCCGAGACTGTTGATTGCTGCATATGTAAACACACCAGATAACATATTGCAAGCAAGCAAAGTAAACATAATCTATAAGGAAGCATTTGACAATAGTTTTGCCTGAGAAAATTAAACTGTTGCCACAGTGTCAAGTGTAATGGTTTCCCGGTGTACTATCGCTGGACATCGTGTTTCCCAGTGTCAGGGATGAATAAACATAAGACTACTAGTGTTAGGCTTGGCTCTAAGTTGCAGATTATCCAAAATCTTGGGAAAAAAAAATTATCTACGATTTGTGAAAATAGCATATCTTGTTTTTAAGTAGCAGCAACTTTCATTCAATAGACGAGTAAATAGAGCCTACTCGACATTCAAAAATAAAAATAATAAAATAATTTAAAAAACATGTCTTGACATATGTGGAATTGGTAAATTGGTGCTTAATAGATACCTCCTGATTTGGAGTTCTTACAGTAATAAGCTTTATGCAGCATCTCAATTAAGACGGCATATAGCAAGCAAGACGGCTTCTAGTTTTCTTCTCGCAGTAATAGTGGAGATGGATTACCCTTCTAATGCTATAGTACATGCTCAACTCTTCTGTCACGCAATACAACCACAGAGGTTTGCCCCTGGTACATTATGAATTATGATTAATCTAGAGCAGCTTTACTTCGCCAACTAGAAATTTGTTTGGGTAAACCCGAGAAAATTGGCCTTGTGACGGAATCCGGCTTCAAAGTCCATTTAGAAGTCCAGATGGAGTCATTTTCTGATTCTTGCAAACTGGGGGTGCTTAAAGACTTTCTTACAGCAAGAAGATTGGCTACAGAATGCTCTTCCACCGGACTTGCATTTTGCAGTGTTGACTCAGTTTCTGGATCTGTCTGACTCACTAAAAAAGTCTTTGGGGCTAGTCCTCTTGCTATTCTTCCTACGAAACCCTTGGTATCATCCTTGATAATATTCTCAGGAGTGCTCAGAAAGTCACTATCAGTTTTCTGACGCCGTCTGACGTACTTATCAGTCTTAGATTTCTGTTGGTCACTGGTATCCACAAATTTGAGCAACAAGGCCTGTCCAAGGTCAGTATTTTCCGAGATGTAGCCTCTAAACTTTCTTGATTGTGTATCAGGTTCTGGTGACGGAAGTGATTCATTAATAAAGTCTAGTGCAACACTTGTTCTGTAAACAGTCATTTCTGTGCCTTCAGCCGTAGGTTCATTTTCATGTTGTTGAAGACCATAATATCTTCGCAAGCTACTCATGCCAGGTGAGATTTCACTGCTTTCGTGAGACTTTAATTTCAGTGACTGCAAAGAATCTAATACATTTCTCTGAGGACGACGTGTAGGAGACCGATCTCTGTATGAGTACAAAAACTGAGTTGATTTCATTTCAAATTGCGACAGCGCTAAGAGTACAATAGATTCTTGAAAAAAAATGCTACGGAGTGCAATAAGAGGGTCTAAATGCAAGAAGAACATGTCAATTGAAGGCTTGAATAATGATTGGCTAAGCCGTGACATGGAAGTAATTGCACACAGTGGAGAGACAATGACGGAACTAACATTTTATGTGCACCAATTCATATAATTAGTTGCTACCATGCAGTCTTTTGACTAGGTTAAGTTTTTCTGTTTGAAATTGCTTCTCATCTCATTATTCTAGAGTTATTCTTTATCCTCTACAAAGTGTCCATTGATTAGGTTCATTTTTTTAATTGCATATAATAGTAATCTTTTTTATTCTTGTAATTGGTAATTCTTATTATTATCAAAGTAATTTAATCTTAGTATATCAGTATTTGCTTGCACATATGATTCATTATTTATTTTTTTAAAAAAAAAATATTTTTAGAAGAAAATTAAGGTTGGTTTGTGACCCACACCCTCTGTTTTCTCCCTTTCTTACGTTTTCATCTATAATTATCCCGTTTTCCCCTCATAGTCACATGTAAAAATGTTGGGAATCCCCGGGCTATTTTAAAAATTCCAAAATCAGCATAAGCGAACCCGAAACGAGATTCTAAATTCAACAGGATCGTCTTACAAGATTGACACCGGATATGATAGGCATATACCTTATTTTTGCAAGTCCGGGAGTTGTTGATGACGACGTTAGAGACGTGCAAGTGGCCCGTCCTCTACGCTCGTGCGCTCGTGCACATATAGACTCCTTCGAGATTCTTCTTCCTCCACGCTCGTGCTAGCTTCCAAAAAAGAGATTCACGCCAAGGGAGTGATCCACCTTGCTTGCGCCAATCTCCTAGAAATTGTGCCAAGATGGACTGTTCTTCAAGTTGCACTAACTTGAAGTGCACTGCCCCTTCTTCTATGATGTGCCACCAAAGCACAAAGGAAGAAGGAGAAGGTCCTCTATTATCCTCTTGCGCCAACGGAAGAAAGCTGTCCCCTAAGGAGAAGGGGGCGACAACCACCTTTGGAGGCGCCAAAGAGGAGAAGAGAAGCGACTACAAGAGAGTGAGGAGGGAGAGCCCTAGGAGGTTAGGTTTTCCAAGAGGAGGCAATACCAATTGCGCCCCCCTAGCCCCCATATTTATAGATTGTAGTTGTGGCCCCCACAACTTAAGTCGTGAATTAATTTATTAAATTAATTCCTTTTATTTGAATATATTTATTCAGATATGCGGTGGGACCAACAAAATCAAGTCATTTAGCCACTGAAACATTTTGATGTTAACCCGAGTTTTGACCCATCGACTAAGACCTAGTTAACCAGAGTCAAACGTGGTCACCTAAGATCAACCGGGGTCAACTTGATCACTAAAATCTACAAGACTCCTCTCAACTTATAACATGCATCCGTGATGCATATGGCTCCCAAATAGATCCGAATTATCTATAGATTTGATCTGAGGCTATCCGATCAATACGGAATCTCGAGTGTCTAGGAATGTGACCTATAGATTCCTCAGACGTTGGCAGTAATGATCTAATCATCACAAGCAGTGAGTGACACCTAGCAATGCATGATGCACCACTGCTATCTAAGTCATCGGAATTAATGTCATCATCGACAACCCCAAAACTGTGATAAGGTACTTATAAATACTAGTCTCTTTGTCAGGCTGACGTCTAGATTGGACAAGCATGTCATACTTGTTTATCCCAATCAGAATGGTCATGACTAAATCGGGCTAAACCTGGGTGTGGCCATACACTTTTAGTCATGCAACCATATAGGGGCCCATGGACATCAAGCTTCCTCGCAAGGAAGGGGCAAATCCTCTATTGGCAAGATGCATCTCTCATACAGCTCAAGATACACCCAATGACAACCGTTATAACCCCTTTTACGGAAGTTATTAGATTATATCAAAGCATACCACTTACTATACAGAGACACAATCTCCCTCAAGTCAAAGAATAGATACACTACTATCACTATAAATTTTAACTTAAGACACTAAGTTAAAACTTCACGGTGAGTCGGTTCAGTATATCTACATTGATATACTCAATGCCTGTGTTGAGCACGCTGTGCTAACCAGCGCATAAACTAGTCTCACCTGCACCATAGTTGTCTCACATCCACTATGGTACTCGACTAGAGATAAAACAATATGAGATATAAATATCTCAAGGGGTATCATCATGTAAACATACATATACGCAGATGTAAAGTAAACCATGACAATGATAATACCATGATATCTATATAAATATCAATAACGTAGTACAAAAGTTAAGACCAAAAACAGGTCTCAAGACATAACACTAACAAAAAATGCATCAATGTAGGTTACTCTCATGCGTCTCATTAAGTAAAAGTCTCACTTATGTACCCATTTGTTGTATTCAGTTAAAACATTAGAAACTTCAAATTTTAACCAAATGTATTTTTCTCATTTAGTTCACATAAAACTCCAGCTTTGGATAACGCTACGGAAGCACACATGGGACAACCATGCATACGAATATCTGATAAAAGAATTTCACCAAACAACGGGGAAGAACTTATTTTTGCTCTCTTTAGGCTCTTGGATGATGTTGGGCGGAAAAAAATATCAACATATGAATTTAATAAATCCTTAAAGAAGTCAAACTCAAAGGAAAAGCAAATCTTTGGGCTCAGGGCATTTCAATAGGATCTGATTATTGCAATGGTGCTGCTGCTTGTTGATGTCATAGCTTTCCCTTAGGAAGGTTACTCACTATCCAAAAGTTAATTTTCTAAGTCAATAACGCATATAAGCAGAAGATGTAACGCCAGAAAATACCTGTCATCAACACCATTAGACGGAATGCAGGGAGACAGGGGATGCCTTCCTGGACGAGGAATGAGCAACGATTTATGAGCAAACATTTGAAGATCTGTCATGAGACCATTAATTCTTTTGATATCTGCAACCTATTCATAAAAGAACACATTTAGCTGGAAAGTAGGAAACATTTTCATTAAACACATCAAGTATGAAGATTCTTATTCTTAACTTTACTCAGATGCAGAAGCAATTTCTCGGCTACAGATAGAAATAAAAAAATCAACCAATAAATAACATATGCATCCCTGTGTAGCTAGACAAAACTTGCAATAGAAAAAGTCTGAATGCCTGGAGTTCATATGTGGCCTATGTTTATTCAATGACGTAGTGAACAATAGCTGGAATTTTATTGCATCAGCATGACTCCTATTCCTAATAATCCCCATCGATATTGTTCAAGAAAAGAAGTATATGAGTTTTTTTTTTTTTTTTTTTTTTTTTTTTTTTTTTTTTTTTGCAAAACCAATCAAATAGATGTTCTTTCTTCAGCCTACTGACCGAACTCCATAACAAATCTTTAAAATAGTTAGTAAAGAAGAATGCTGACTACCTCAACTCCATACTTTATGGCGATGCCTGCAAGCGTGTCCAACTTGGATACGTTATGCTCGATGTATTTTGAACCGGAAGAAGAAGCATCAATCCTTCCCTCTTCCGGAAGGGATCCCATCTAAGCTACTCGGAGATTACCCAAAAAATGCCTCGAATTCCTAAGGACAAACCCTAGAATGGAATTTCCACTTCGAATCAGCAGCGCCGGATAGGGCAAGCGGACGAGCGAGTGAAAAGGAAGATCGTACCCCCCAAATGAAAGGAAATCGCTCGAAAGAACCCTAGAAATGTAGATCTCGAACTCCAGATCAAGATCCCACTGAATCCTTCCCAACTTGGGATGAAAACAAGCTTAATTCACCGATTACAAGCGCTCCTCTGCTGCACAAAAGGAATACGGGGGAAGGAAGCGGAGGGGACGCCCTTTTTTGAAGCTGACTCAATGGCTTTTTACCTCCACTCCAGCGGAATCGGGTTGTCAGTGAAACGTGGCGGATTCTAGTGGGCTTCTAAGATTTTTCTTTGTTGCACGCACAATGCGGGATCAGATGGCTTCTTTCAAGTCACCACGGGCCGTTTGGTGGCTGCAGCATTGTGGGCATCTTTTCCACTTAGGATGCTTATTCGGGTTGTCAATGACACGTGGCGAGTTTCCACTGGACTTCTAGGACTTATCTTTGCATACGCACAGTGCGGGATCGGGCGGCATCTTCCAACAAGTCAGTAGGCCGTTTGGACTTGGTAGCTGCATTCTTTGGGATCTTCTCCACCGACGGTGGATATTAATTAAATTACCCAGGGATAATTTCAATTTGGACCCTGAATTTTTTTTTTATCTCAAGTTTAGTTTAGACTTCATCTCCTATGTGTCACTTTTGAGTTTGACTTTGTGTTAGAAGTCAAAAGGCTTATTTGTTTTCTTTAACAGAAGAAATTGTATTATATATAATGAGTGACCCTTTTAATTAAGTAGGTTTGTATCTCTTTAACCGCGTGAACCTCTAATTCCTAAAGGTTGCTTTTATTACGTGGCGTATTTGGAATCTCGCGGAAAAGTAGCTTATGGGTTAGATGGATTCATATTACAACTTTATCAACTAATTCAATTTGGTCTCTTCTCACTCTTAAGGGTTGCTTATGGTGCCTCAGTATTATCTTGAATAGTGTGGGGTCATTTTGTTACATTGGAAATGTATTATGACCGTTTCAAATTCATCTTAAATTAATAAGACTTTTTATTTAAATGGGTTCTGGCTTCCAATGAACGCAAGCATTCATTGTTAATTACCCCTAAGAGTAGAGAATCTTTGATTAAGAAGTCTACAATACGCAACGAGATAAGAGAAACAAATCGGACAATGTCATTTATAAACATAGCGAAATACAACATTTGACATGATATTTAAACGGTGAGAAAAATGGGCTCTCTTTTTTTTATCAATTTGAGTATCATGTGCCTATCGGACGTTCGGCTTTGAAGCACCTCATTGAGTGATATCCGGTCTAGGCAACCCAATGTTATATTGAGGAGCTACGCCCCGACGGTGAACATCGACGTACGCACCTCCCAAACAATATTCCACCGTAATTGCGTTTAGACGTGTTGGATATTTGGTTTGGGGAATCATCCAGCCTTACGACGTATTGGATAGTTTGATTTGGAAATTTATCTGGCCTTGCGGCGTACTGGATAATTTGGATTTAGAATTTATCCGGCCTTCCGGCGTGGTGGATAATTTGATTTGAGGTTTATCCGGCCTCACGGCGTGTTGGATGATTTGAATTTAGGATTTATCCGGCCTTGCGGCGTGGTGGATAATTTACTTTGAGGTTTATCCGGCCTCACGGCGTGTTAGATGATTTGAATTTAGGATTTATCCGGCCTTACGGCGTGGTGGATAATTTACTTTGAGGTTTATCCGGCCTCACGGCGTGTTGGATAATTTGAATTTAGGATTTATCCGGCCTTGCGGCATATTGGATAATGTAATTTGGAATTTACCCGGCCTTGCGGCGTGCTGGATAATTTGGTTTTGGGATCTATCCGACCTCGTGGCGTGTTGGAAAAATTAATGGTTCAGCCCTGACAAAGCGTTACGTTGTATTGAAGAGCCACGCCCCGACGGTGTACGCACCTTCCAAATAATACTTCGTTGCGTATGTCCAAGGTTTCGGGCGTTAATGAACGTCCAATTTGAAAATATTTTAATAATTTCATTCTGATGTTGCCATTTGGCTAGACCCGACTTGGGTCAAGTGCGAGTAATCTAGCGGGCTGAAGAGACCGGCCATATTTGTTTATGCATACTTTTTGCTATTGCCCCATTTGCAGAAGATGTAAATTAACTCTTCTGAGATTTCCCCCTTTTGGCAGCTTTAAAATATCCACTCGTTAATTTAGTCATTGTCTTTAAGGCGGTGATACCCCACTGTTAATCTAATCTCATCCTTAAACCAAACCTTGAATGAGGTGAAACCATCAATGCCACATAAATCATCTCCTTACAATTCTGGTCAAAGGGTAAAGTTTCTATTCTTTGACCACTCAGGTGACAGACGGATTTCTCTCATCGCTTCAGCCGACGAGTGGAGCTTGAGCGATCCGTCTAGGCGACTGCGACGTCGGGCGAGGAGGCGCCCGGCGAGTTGATTGACGATGTTCTTTGAGGGAAACAGAGACGGGGCACTGAGGGTTCAATTCTCCCGCAAGTTGATTCGCTTCGATGAGGCAGGAAGCCGGTTGGCGAGGAGGGACGACGACCTCCTTCCGTGTCGCTGGCCTTGGGAGCAAGGAGCAAACGATGGAAGAATCGCATGACGCGATGCCTTGTCGATGCGGCAGACAACAGAGACAAACTCCTCCTCATCGTTCTTTTCTTGCTACATAGTTTAGTGGAAAGTTTAGGGTTGCAGCAAGTGATGCGGTTTCAAACGAGACCTCGGCCATTGATCGGTCAAAAAAAATGGGGATACCCTCTCCTACTCCCCTTCGCTTCCGTTTTTTTTGTCCCCGAACAAGAATTTCATCACTCCCTTCTCCAGGCCTTCAATACAGCAGTGCATTTGCCTTTCATACGATTTTTTCCTTCTCCCCTTTTGGCGATTTGTGTGTTTATTCTTTCTTTGTTTTAATATTATTCTTTTTACAGCAAGGATTTTCTTCAGGAGTTTAACAATAGAGTAGAAGTTTTTTTTTGTTTTGGCAGACCCGTTCGAAACGCTTTTTTTTTTGCGATACCACAACAGGTTATTAGTATTATCTTTGATGATTTGGTCAATGGCTTTACAGGATCCCCGAGATTCTCATGACGATTTTTCTTGCCAGCAGTTGGTTAATCGGCGGATCCTTCAAGCGGAAGAATGTGGGAAGCGGAATCAGCTACCAGGAGATGGATCTGAGGCAGATCGGGTTTACTCTGGATCCTGGCCCGCCAGCAAAGTGGGCTTGGGCCGGGTTCTCCTGAGGAGCGACGTGCCTTTGATTTACTCATCTCCTCTCTTTTTACTATTCGCCTTTCTTATCGTCTTCTCAACGGCTCTATTTTTGATCTTGGTAGGGATCATCGGCGACGATCAGCAGTCCTCATCGGGTAAGAAAGGGGATCAAGTCTTGTTCGAATGCCTCCGTTTTCATCCATTCTTTTCTTATTTTATAATCATTATTTTTATATGCGGTCATTTGCCCTAATGCTTTGGAGCTCCAAATTTTTGCAGTGTTTTGACGAAGGGGCATTTTTCATCAATCGTCCAGCCGGCCCTTTCCTCTTTGGCGCAGAACAAGGGGGTTTTGGCTGATTAAGTCTTCTCAGTGCCCTTTTGCTTGCAACGGACAACTTCCGAAGAGGAAGACCAAAAAGGGATTCAAAGGGGCAAACCACCTCACAAGGGACCTTCGTCGACTTCTTCTCTGGATTCCCAGGTCATTTTGCCATGTTTTTTTTTTGTGATTTACTCTCCTTAGTGTTTCACTTTCTTCTCTTCTTGCGATTTCCAGCCGTTCACAAAAGCAGCAAGAGATCCCTTTTTTTGTTCAAGCACCTTACTCCCCCTCTTTTGGGAATATGGCGTCTTTTGTTCTCTGTTTTTTTTTTTTTAAATCGCTTGCGTTGCTTCCTCTTCTTTCAGCTGTCTCAGCATTTTTTACACCGCACTTCTCATTTTCGCACGGCCTCTTCTTTTTTCTTTCTCTTTACCAGCATCTCCTTACCTCTTCGCCGGCGCTTCTGCGTTTTTACCCACTCCAGCATCTCTTCATCCCCTACTCATTTTACACATCACTTCTCTCCTTTTTACTCAACGTATATCATAGAGTGTTCAGTATGTTTTAAGCCTGAAGGATAAAAGAGAAACAATGCGTGTGTGTTCTTCGTGATGCCAGGTCGCTTAATGCGACCATGAAGCCTAAAAAAGGTCCGAGCGATCGAAAAAAGAATGGTGTGTGCTTTCCGTGATGCCAGGTCGCTTAATGCGACCATGAAGCCTACGAAATCCAGACAAAGAAAATCTTCTCTCTTCCTTACCTTCTTCCACTCCCGTGTCTTCTTTTCTTCTCTTGCTCCTTACGATCTTTCTTCCTTTTCCCTGCGCTTCTGTCTTCTGTGTCTTCGTTTTTTTTTTGCAAGCTGGCGTTGTCTTCTTCTCGTTACTTCCCCGTGTATTGCTACCTCCCCCCTTGTTTTTTGGCCGAACCTCCCTTATATAAGCTATCAACTCAGCAAGCCTCTTTCTCCTTCTTAGTTGTCCTCTTTGTCTTTTTCCATCGACTGGCCCGACCACCTTTTCATCTTCCTCCCTGGTCGCCCCTGCTCTCTTCCTTATTTGCTGGTTATTTCCTTTTCTTTATTCCTGTCTTGTGCGATCACCCTTTTGATCTCCTTTGAAACACTTGCCTTTTTTGCTGCGATCACCTGGCGGGAGTTTTCTCCCGTTTTTTTTGTCTCTCTGTCTCTAGTGGCACATACCAGGCTTTCCTTTTCTTCACTTCATAATTCCATTTACAGTCAAAATAGATTTTGACTTCTCCTTGTTACGCGTATATGCTTAATGTTTTAATCTATGGCCAGCACATTTGCCTAGCCTGGTGCAGGTGAATATATTTATAAGCTGCATGTTATTTTAGGAGTAGGTCAATTTTATGTAGGGTAGGGAGCCTTTGTGCTTCTCGCCATTTTCCTAAAAATGCTTCTGTGTACTTCCTTCTTAGTTGAATCCAGATTTAAAAAGGTAATCCAGTGTCCGACCATATCAAGATCTGTATACTTAATTATTTTGACATGGCTTTCTCTTTGATCCAGCTTCAATGTGTCTCTAATGTGTTTTAATTTTTATCAGTATTGTCTCCAGATACACAGGGATCTCCGGAAGCCTCTAATTGTGATGTCCCCTAAAATATTCCCCGTCATGAGGACTGCGAGTCGCGTCTTGATGCATTTGATGGTGTTCACGGCCACCCTGGGTTTGATAAGCAGGGAACATGATTCAAGCGTCTTATAAAATATCAAAATGATCATAGGGAGATCGAGGAGGATATCAATCGCCTAATTTTGTGTTCTGGCAAGGTGAGGCATCATTTTGCTCTCCCATCCATCAACTTTTGCAACATTTCCATACATCTTCTTTCTTGAGGGAAGCATTGTTACTCACATTAAGTATCCGGCAGTTGTATCATGAGCTGGATGCAGCACGGAGAACTAAGGAATGTGATGATGTGGTAATTTATCCAAATACGTTGCTCCCTTCTATTAATTTGAATGATTGGCCCTTTTTCTTATACATGTTTTATCCTCTAAAAAGATGCATTTGTCTTCCTTCTTTTGAACAAGGAGCAATAGATCCCAACAATTTTGCCGGATCTTTCTTCTCTTTCCGTTGGTTAATGGGCGGATTAGAGCAAGTTGGGCTGAATTAGGCAGGTTTGAATTGGGATAAGAGTG
Organism: Costus lasius; assembly: GCA_027563935.2. Lineage (NCBI taxonomy): Eukaryota > Viridiplantae > Streptophyta > Magnoliopsida > Zingiberales > Costaceae > Costus > Costus lasius. The sequence continues at coordinate 104,225,856 of CM050448.1, forward strand.
TGGTTTACTACTAGTGAATAACAATAATGGACCTAGGCATTATTTGATTGGAGCTGTGGTAATTATGAAGTTCCAAATTTTGTACCCAGGTTGGCTCAAGTTAGTGTCTTTGCTCTCTGGGATCAACCTTATCTCAATCCAAAGCTGGATCGAACCACAATCTAACCTGACTGTAAAACTATCTGCTAACAACTCTAGTTCTTCTCAGAATTCCAGCACTAAGTCTCCAATTAGTCCATCATTCTTCCAAAAGTCATTGCTAAAATCTGTTATCAAAACTCATAGAACAGAGGAGGGCCAACGACTAAGAGCCTACAACTGCCCTGGGTCGACTTAGGAAATATTACAGGAATTTAGCGTATCTTCAATGTGTCCGCAAGAGTCAAAATCAATTTTGACTCAGACCTCTATGTATATATTTTTTTGGGGTAAGAATGCATGGTTCAACAAATTGCCCCTCCCAACGGGTTTGTATAAGCAAAGGCGTGTACAAAACCGTTGGGAAGATAGAATATTCATATGTTGTCTTACTATTCTCATTGTTGCTCCAGGTGTTGACTCAGTATTCCGGCTCTTCTGTCTTTATCTTTTCGTATTGTTCATGGGTTTCTTGTGGTCCCGCCGCGCTTCCATGCCGTTGGACGAACCCAATGATGAGACGATTATGGAGTATATTAAGAAGTGTGATTCCCTTGGCCACTTTCGGGGGATATGGCATGAGTGGCGCAATGTGATGTTGGAGGGTAGGGACGTGTTCCATAACAAGATACCCCGTCATTTGTCCATGCCTCCATTGCCATCAGAGCATAAGACTCACCCCCCTTTTGAGAGTGGAAACTGGACGCCTTTAGAGCGTAGTGTCATCGGAATGATGAACAAATCTCGTATCTTCGATCAAGGCCCCGACTTATGCTTATGCCTTGAGCCCAACACTAGAATATCCAACCAAGAGTCAAATTTCTTTTTAGGCTTGGAGATGGCTTCTAAACGCGTACCAAGATGGGCCTCACGATTTAACATTTGTGGTAGCGTCGCGCACCATCCTGGCTACACGGAATGGGCGCGATATATCCTGCGTAGTGAGAGGAAGATTCTTAAGAAAGCCGGGATTCATGAGGCCATCATAGTATCACTATTCAATTACGAGTATGATGTCACTTTACTGAAGGGCATCTTAGAACATTGGAGTCCGGCCACAAACACGTGTTATCTTTCCGAAGAAGAGATTGTCCCGAGCCTTTGGGACATGCGATACATCTGCGGGCTTCCTATATTAGGTGCTCGATATGATGAGCACGTACCGGATGAAAAGACGCTCTTTGGTGAGAATGCACACGGCGAGTTCCGGTGTTCTCCTTCTCTCAAGGCCGTGTTCCACCACTTCCACGAGCTACTTCATCGGCATTCCGGGGCCGTCTCTATTACTCAGTGGATCTTATATTTTGTTGACTTAGGCGTCTCGTATGAGACTGATCTCCCTTCGCCGCGTGATCCCTTTGGCGTCGGTTCCGAAAACATTCTAGTGCAGGACTATGACACGCCCCCTCGGCCTCCTATCGCAGCGAAGGAGATGGATCGAGTTACGTTCCTCACAGCATTCTTGGCCTGTTGGCTATGCTATTTTGCTATCCCCTACAAATATCCAAATCGTATTAGACCGGAGGTTTTTATTATGGCCGATAGGCTGGCGCGGGGAGTTCGTCTCTCTTTAGCCCCGGCAGCGTTATCGAATTTGTTTCGGTCTTTGAGAGAGGCATGTACTGCTGACTTTCCTGGCTCCAAGGACACGTTGATTCCACTCCATTACTTATTCGGATGGTTTAATTTACAGTTTCAAGGGTTATACAACACCGTCGCTTCTGAGGCTATGAAGCGCAAGTTACCCCTCATGGTGTGCATTGCTGGGGCCCATCCAGTTCACTTTAGGGATCTTGAGGCACGTTTACTCTTTCGTAAGGATAAGGTCTTTGGGCATCGCCGAGTCGTATTCCCCAATAAAGCAGGATGCTTAGGTGAGCAGGTTGACGTTCAGGATAACCCTGCTGATGTATTGACCGAGGATGGGTGGCTTGCCACTGAGTTCCTTGTGAGCATTCGGGTGGGCTGGCTACCCTTTAGGAGTGGAAATTTTGCATCCTTAGAAGTGTACAATCCTCATAGATGCGCTCGCCAATTCGGTTTTGATCAAGCTATTCCTCAAAACGTCCTGGATCATGGAAGATTGTCAGGCGACCTTGCGACGGTAGCTTCTTGTTGGTGTTTACTTCTTCGGCGTGGGACTCACTCGTTATACGCTATCCCGGCTCGTGGCCGGGTTCATAGATGCAGTTATGAATACTTGAGGTGGCACTCCATGCATTTGAAGGCGCTCTTCAGCTATGACATCAAGGACATGCTTCGTTTCACTGAGAAGTCTCATCCGCGGAAATTCCTAAAGAGAACAACTAGTCGATCGTCGTATGGCTTTGAGTTTGACCTCTCGTGGTCCTCATCCTCCAAACGGCTAAAGATCTTGGACTTGGGAGCGACATGTCTTTCTGAGGTAGCATCCATCCCTCTCTCTGTCTTATGATTCACGGTATCGATTTTTTGATGTTTCTGCTTGGGGTACAGGGTACAGGACATACACGAGGATCAACATCTATTCTTAGTGCTGAAGGGTTACTAGGCGAGGATACAACTCAGCAGCGAGCGAGCAAGGATGAGTTGACTACTACAGGTGCTATTCTCTTCATTGGACATTCTGTGTACTTCCCCTTTTTATGCACTCGTTTTGTTGATACGGCAATTATTTCTGACATATGCGATTATTTCTGACATATGCGATTATTTCTGACATACTCTGTGTTCCTTAGAGGTTCGGACTGCAACCAAGGTTGCAGAGCAGGTACATGCCCACCCCTCTGATGATGCAGTGGACATGGATAATATTGATACCGTCGAGTTGTTAAAGCATTATCCCAGCGATTCGTCTGACGATGTAATTGGAGCCTTGAAAGGAAGTATGGCTTGTCCAGGTTACATAGACTACAAAATTCCTTATGTTTGACTTACAATCTGATCTTGGTGTAGTCGTTCACATGCCGGTGGAACCGACAAGGGGAGCTGATCCCGGTACAGGTTCGAGGAATTCCCCGGTCAACTCAGAGACAAGTAAGACATAAAGTCCCCGAATTATATCCTCCTATTTATCACTTTTACCATTTTGATACTGTAGTTTAAGTTACGCATAATAAACCTTTCGAATAGTGCTTCTAACGATGATTTCATGATTGGTCAGTGTCAGACTCACCCGCAAATTTAAAGCATGTGCCAAGTACGTTGAAGATCGAGGCAGTAGGGGTATCTTCCCTGAATAATGGTAACTTCTCATTTCTCCTTATACTGGCAGGATGTTTCAAGAAAAACAGCAGGGATACGAGTCCCTTTTCATATATCCTAGTGACTGTGTCGTTTTAGCAAGATTTTGTTTTTGTTGTTGTTGTCATTTTTGTGGCACTTTCAGTGCCTGTGTCGGAAGATATGGACACCGCCGCAGGGAATGAAGGGGCCGTGGAGGACGGTAATTTTCATCACCCGTCATCTTTATTTTGTTAGCCGCATTATATTACCATGATAGCGGGAGAAGAACTTCACTTTTTTCATACTTGTGACTTGTTATCACTTTGCTTTCCAATCGATTTTCATCGCCAATATTGTCTCTTTTAGTTGCGCATAATCTTTGTCCCTTCTTGACTATACATAATCTGTTATGACGACAGGAGGGTCTTCGACCGGTCTGGTATCTTGCGCTAAGCAAGCTGTTGCGGGGGTGGAGAATATGCACAATGAAGGTATGTCTTCCCTATTCTTTCTGCTGATGTGCAGTCTGATGTACTTGATTGCGGGTCATTTCTTTTCGCAATGGTAATTAGATTTGTGCCGCGTACTGGATGACTGATTTTAGTATACATAGTGAAACTTTTGGTATTCCTGCTTTGTTGGTGGCAGGTATGGGGGAGGCAAGTGTTGAGGACGGTCATCCTTTTGGCGATGGTGGATTCCAACGTGATGGGCCCTCCGACAAAGGTAACCTCGTCATGCCTGCACGGTTTGTCATACATCAGCTATGTACCACTATCTTTCTTTAATAGCCTATTTCATGTTGTCGTTCTAGGGGTTGTGAGTGAAGTTCGGGAGATTACTATGCCGCCACTGTCCGGGCCGTCTACTTCTCGGGTTTCGGATGCAGTCCGGCGATCGCAGGAGAGAGCAGCCCGCTTCCTCATTTCCGACTACCTTGGCATATTTCGTGACGAGGATTCATTTCCCACAGTGGAAGAGTTTCTGGCTTCCTCATATAGCATTTCGCAAACTTTGACCAGTTTCAAAGCTCTAGAGGCTACTTGGGAAGGGCTGAGTCGGGAGATAGTAGAAGTCTTAAAGCAACTTGAGGTTGAGCAGGACATATTGACCAGTTTGGATATTGCTACTCTTGATTCCCAGATCGACAAAGAGACAATCGTTTTGGAGGACTTGTGGTCCCTTCAAAACAGTTTAATTATCGAGAAGAATGCTACGATGATGTCTTGTGATTTAGCCAGAGCCAAAGTGAGGCGGATTGACGCACGCATGGAACAAATTGACGAAGAAAGGGAGAGGCTCCTATCAGAAAGATGTGCAGTAGTTTCTGACATGCAAAATTGCGACAACAACTTGGAGAACATTGAAGCCGCCAAAGCACAGAACTCAGAGTTAATTGATGCAACTGAAGTCCACCAAGCTTCTTTAGAAACTCAGCGCGAGATGAAGGCAGTTGAGCTCGGCAAACTTACTTCCGTTATTAAAGAACGAAGGCACGTCCTCCAGAACATAATCAGGGAATTTTGATGCATTTCTTTCTGTACTATGCGCTTGGACTCTTAATCATTTTGGGATGTTTTGTACTCTTTGCTTCGCCATTTACCGGTTCAGGACCATTTTTGTTCTTAGTTGATTATAATTGATGCGATAATGACTTTCTCTCTTTTAGATTGCGATGATTTGCATGGTGTTGTGTTTGTGCCATTTAGGTTACGCATGTGGTATTGAGGGGTTACACTATTTCCCTTTTTTTGATATCATACTTGTGTTGCCCGCCTGTCGTTTAACAGGGTTGTATGCGTGGTATTGGGGGCATATCTTTTGCAAAATTTTATTCCGCACAATACGAAATTAGCTCCGAAGTATCCTTCTGAATCATTTGACGTCCTTCCTCTCGAATTGACATAATGCTTCGGATTAGAGGGGTTCTTTTTTGACAGAGGCAAAATCATGTTACAGGCTCAATAAGTTGTATATAAAAAGCTTAGATATAACATGCTTCTTTCCCCTTTTTGAGCAAGCTCACATTTCCCTTGATGACTATACCAAAATGTCATCCCCCCGCCCCGAGTAATCAAAGTTGACTAGTAGGTAGTCCGGCTGTACAAAATTTTGCTTTCAACAACACAATGTCCTTACTTCCGTCAACAATATTTAGCGTCCCTTTTACGCCCATATAGCGTCCGCATGCATCTTGCAACAAAATCCGTGGCATTTGGTATTTGGTTTACCAACGTCGTGTTGTTTTTTGTTTTTTGTTTTTTTTTTTAGGAAACTGACCACAGACGGACTTACGCTTTTGTCATCCGGCTGGGGTGAATCCTCATACAAAGAGGTTACATAGTTTTAACCAATGGTCAACCAGAAACGAACCTGACATTCTTAATCCTGGTGTCGCTTGGTCAGGCTTAGATTTGCGTCCTAAGCATGGTATTTCTTTAAGAAGCGGCCGTTAATGGGCGGCATCGGGTGTGCCCCATCTTGATCTGTCAGTTGGTAGGCTCCTCCTTCATAGACTTTTCCTATCACGTAGGGTCCTTCCCAATTAGGGATGAACTTCCCTTTTGCTATCTTGTTGGATATGATGGGCCGCCTTACTGCTAGGATAAGATCTCCTTTCTTGAAAGTGCGTTCTCTGGCTAACTTGTCATACGCCCTTGCCATTTGCGCTTGGTATAGCTCCAGGTTTTGCTGTGCAATCAGCCTTTGCTCATCAAGTGTGTCCAGCTCATCAAGACGTAACTGAACATTTTCATCCATTGTCATGTCACATTGCATTGCCATTCTTAGCGAAGGTATTTCGACCTCGAGTGGAAGCACTGCCTCGACACCGAAGACTAAGGAATAAGGTGTCGATTGTGTGGGTGTACGATACGTGGTTCGATAAGCCCACAATGCTTCCACTAGCTTTTGATGCCACTCCTTTTTGTTCTTCGAAACGCTCTTCTTGAGCAGCTTGCATAGAGTTTTATTGAATGCTTCAGCTAATCCATTCGCTCTTGGATTGTATATCGAGGAGTACCGCCAATCAATCTTGTGTCGCTCTGCAAATTTGTAGATCAAGTGTGAAGCCAAACCGTTGTCAGGATATGATCCTTCTGGGGGTCCCAAAAACGACTCAGTACATTCCCGCGAAAGAAATTGACGACATTGGTGGCTTTGGACCTTCTCTTAATGGGATGGCCTCCCGCCCATGGAGAAATAGTCTGTTGCGCGAGTATGAATCGATGCCCCGAGAAGAAGGAGGTTCTATTGGCCCTACTATATCCGTCCCCCATATTTCGAACGGCCATGCATGATGAAACCGTCGGATGAAGAGGGTTAGGGTGCTTATGAATTAAATCTCCATGCACTTGGCACAAATGGCAGGTCTTTGCGCAGTTTATGCAGTCTCGTACCATGCTTGGCCAGTAGTACCCCAACCTCTTAATCTTAAGATACATTTTGGGTCTTGATTGGTGGGCACCACAAAGACCGAAATGGACTTCATGTAATACATGAGCGACCTCATCCATTGCGATGCACCTGAGCCAAAGTTTTTCGTACGATCAACGATACAGCGTGTCATTCACAAATGTATACCGAAGGGCCCGTTTTTTCAATTGTATTCTTTGAGTTTTATCTTCGGGTAGAATACCACTTTTGAGATAGTTGACGAATGGCTCCCTCCAGTCATGTTCTTGCGTGGGGGAGATTGTCATAGCATTCGTTACTTCTTTCTTGTCGACGTTATCATTTTCGGCCGGTGCGATCAGCTTCCTGTCCCTGATCATAATATTGATTTGGTCAATAGATGGTCCAGCTAGTTCTTTGGCAAACTTTGCTAGTGCATCTACTCTACCATTAGCAGCTCTAGCGACGCAAGTCAAAGTGACGTGCGGTACTTTCTCCATGAGTTCCATAGCCTTCGTATGATATTTGTGCAATTCCATTTTCTTGACTTGGTACTTACCTGTCACCTGCTTAACAATGAGCTGGGAGTCACCGTATATATGCATTCTTTCAATTCTCATCTCCAGCGCGAGCTCGAGCCCGGCGATTAAAGCTTCGTACTCAGCTTCGTTGTTGGTACAGGGACCAGTGAGGGCTAAGGAGTAATGCAATATTCCTTTTTCCGGGGTGATGAATACCAGGCCGATCCCTGACTTTACTTTCGGGATATTTGGGGGAATAGCTGGTTGAATTGAAGACGCCCCATCGAAGTAGAGTTCCCAATATCCATCGTCGGTTTCGGTATTTAATATTTCCTCGTCTGGAAGGTCATAACTCAGAGGAGAGTCGTCGGGGACAGGATGAGCTGCTAAGAAATCGGCGAGGATTTGCCCTTTTATTGCCTTCTGCGACACATATGTGATGTCGAATTCTTGGAGTAGGACGGCCCATTTAGCCAATCGTCCTGTCAAAGCAGGCCTCGTCATCAGGTATCTTAAGGGGTCTACTCTTGATATGAGACGAACCTCATGTTCAAGGAGATAGTGTCTTAATTTCTTAATGGCAAATATCAATGCCAAACATTGTTTTTCAATTGGAGAGTAGGAATGCTCTGCTCCTACGAACATTCGGCTGAGATAATACAAGGCGGTCTCCTTCCCTTCGTCGTTATTCTGGGCCAACAGTGCTCCCAAGGATGCCTCCAATGCTGTGGTATATAAGATGAGTGGTTTTCCGGTGATGGGTGCCCCAAGGACAGGAGGGTATGAAAGATATTCCTTGACATTTTCGAAAGCACTTTGACACGTACCGTCCCAGATGAATGGAGCATTCTTCTTTGTTAGTTTCGAAAAGGGGTGGATTCGCCCGGATAAATTGGAAATGAACCTCCTAATATAGGCCAGTCATCCTTGAAAGGATCTAAGCTCTTTAAGATTCTTTGGGGGTGGCATGTTTTTGATTGAACTTATCTTCGCGGGATCAATTTCAATTTTTTTGTGTCTGACCACGAAACCTAGGAATTTTCCAGATGATACTCCAAACGCGCATTTGAATGGGTTCATCTTGAGGTTGTACTTGCGGATGCGGGTGAACACGGTCCTCAAGTCCTGACAGTGCTCTACTTTAGATTGCGACTTAACCACCAAATCGTCTACGTAGCACTCGACGAGTTTGTGGATTAAACCGTCAAAGATCTTAGTCATTGCGCGTTGATACGTTGCCCCAGCGTTCTTTAACCCAAACGGCATAACGGTATAGCAAAAGATGCCGATAGGCGTACGAAATGCAGTGTGCTTCTCATCTTCAGGTGCCATTTTAATTTGATTGTAACCAGATGACCCGTCCATAAATGAGAACACTTCAAAGTTTGACACCGAGTCGATCATTACTTCTGTCACAGGGAGTGGAAAATCGTCTTTGGGACACGCGTTATTCAAGTCTCTGAAGTCCACGCAGATCCGGATTTGCCCATTTTTCTTCTTCACAGGGACGATACTTGCTATCCAGTCTGCGTATTTCTCCTCCCTTATAAAACCCGCCTCGATTAATTTCTTTATTTCAAGGGTGATTTGCTCCTCAAGCTCTATCCTCATTCTTCTCGGTGCTTGCTTCACTGGAGTGATATCAGGACTGATCGATAAATTATGGACGGCGACCTTCGGGCTGAGGCCTGGCATCTCTTTATATGTCTACGCAAAGCAATCACTAAACTCATGGAGGAGTGCCTCCAGCTGGTCCTTTTCATGCTGAGAGAGTTGTGCACTTATGTAGGTGGGCCTAACATCCTCTTCTGACCCAAGGTTGACCTCAATCAACTCATCGCAGGTGGTCTGCCCCCCATCTTCCAGTTCTTTTGGTGCCCTTTTGAATTCTTCATTTCCTTGTTCTATTGCATATGCTTCGCCTATTGTCACCATATTGCAAGTATATGGACGAAACATAAGAGCTTCTTCATTTGGTTCTGTATACCCTAAACCACGGGTATTGGAGATCTTCCCATTTGGTAACGTAATATTTCGTGAACCTGGGTTCCATAACTTTTCAAATTGGCGTAACTCACTCTTTAAACGAGGCTTCAAACAACCGTACTTTTTTACGAGATTCTTTAAGCTCGGAGGGTAATAGGCAAATGGGGGGACTTCGATAAGTTGCGTTGACTCCGGGTCGTTCTCTTTATTCATCCTAACGTGATGAATTTCGTCGGACTGATAGAAGTGTATTAATTTATGAACAAAGAGCCTTCCTCTTGTGCACTCCCTCTTGCTAGGGACAATAAAAGTCTTCATCTCCACGACTTGCGATGCATTCAGGGGAGTGAAGCCCTTAAGATGGCCTTGAGGAACTCTTAAAATTCCTACCTCGTATTCCGTCATGTTTTGTCGTGTCGTCAGTCTTTGCGACCCACCTTCCTTCTCATGAGCTTCAACTACGTCGCATGTAGAGGCTGAGCGGTCACTCGCTTCTGACTCGGAGTCACTTCCGAAATGGGGACATGCGGACAGAGTTGTCTTCCTTAGTTTAGAGATGATCGAGTTCTGTAGTGTTGATTTCACAGGCTGCGTTGTCGATCCAATGAAATAGTGTGCGTCTTCGTATTTAACTTCATGCACTGAGAAGGGCTGGATGTCCCCATCGATACGCTCTTCCCTACCTTCTCTTAGGTATTTCAAGCATTGGTGCAAGGTAGAGGGGACTATGTGATTCTCATGCAGCCAAGGTCTCCCGAGTAACGCCTTGTATGACGTATCAGTGTCGATAACATGGAATTTAACTTCGGTCTTTAAGTCATCGAGCTGCAACGGTAAACATATAAAGCCTAAAGCCTTCTGGCTGTTTTTATTGAATCCTTGGATAACAACCTTTTCGGCCGTTAAATTATGGACGCCTAAAGAAAGGCTTTTTAAGGTCCGCAAGGTTACGAGGTTAACTGACGACCCTGGATCAACCAAGATTCTACTTATCTTCATTCCTTCCACGTCCCCAGTCACATACAGCGGTCGATTATGCTGCGACGTTCCCAATAGCATGTCATCGTCGTTGAAAGTAATGGACGATGTAGCATACGTACTCAACGTCTCTTTTATATCAGCCTCCACGAAGAATTCTTGGAATTTTTGAGGGTTTTGCAGAGCGTAAATAAGAACATCCCTCAGTTCTTGTGACATCATCAAAGCGTCATATATGCTGAGGAGGGCGGGGACCTTCCTCAAATGTGACAGTATATTATATTCAGAGGAGGATAGCTTTAGCGGGAGTACTGCGTCGTCGCCCACTTCTTGTGTTTCAATTTGCTTTCCTTTGAGTTTTTCCTTTTCTTTGTCTATTGTACATCCTATTACGACCCTACCGCTCCTAAGATTCATTTGGCAGGATTCATTTATTTGCTTACTGCTTTTAACAGCATGTGCTTCTTCATATAAATAGGCAGGTAAGATCTCATCTTCGGAGTCACTTCCTAGGTTAACCGCGTTACAGATACCCATCCTTGCGGTAGTGACGGCTTTAACATTGTCAATTTTATTTTCTTTTGAGGGCTCCGGGATCACCGATATCATCCCGCAGGACTCCACCTCGCACTCTTCATCCTCTGAGTCGTCTTCCAGGAGTCCCTCCCACACCTTTTCAGTGATGTAGTGGTGAAGTTTTATAGGTTTAGGCATTTCCTGCACATACTCTTCAAGCGAGTCGATGTATTTTTTGAGATCGCTCTTTTCTTGCGCCTTAGTTAAAACGGCTACTTTCTTATTTTTGTTCTTCGACTGAGGATTCTTTTCCTTTTTCTTTTGACTTTCCCTTATTGGTGGACGGGGTCTCGGCGATACGTATCGTGGGGACAAGGGGTTTTTCCACACTATGCCTGGTATCTGTTGTAATTTCTGGAGGAGTCGCAACGTCCTTTTTGGCACCACGGTGTTCCACTCCTGGTCTTCTATAGACGCCGGATCTATTCTTGTTTGAATAACATCAACCTCCTCGGTTTGGGTTTCATTCAATACCTGTTTCGATAGAGTTATCTTCCCTGTCTTATATTGTTTCTCTACCCAATCTTTGAAAATATAGCAATCTTCTATTGTGTGCCCCAGTACGCGATGGTAAGGGCAAAAGTTGGGATCGTCAGTCTTATTGCTTTCTTCAGGGCGTTTCGGCTCTGGTAGTTGTAAACCATTCTTCAGAGCGTCCCTAAAAATTTTCATTGTCTTTTCCCTTTTGAACGAATAGATTTTATTCTTTCTCTCTTCAAGGGTCAATGGCTTGCCCCGGCTATTTTTGCCAAGCGTTGGCATTTTCTCGATTCGAGGTATGTTTGTATTATGAACCTCCACCCTTTTGCCTCTGCTGGCAGTGTTTGTATAGGCGACCTTGGGTTCATTCCTTCTTGGTTCTTCCCTTTTGAATCTTGGGTTCTGCGTATTTACATAGGGCTGATGATTTGTTCGTTCCAGCTTTGCCACTTGGGTGATCAATTCTTGAAATGTAGAAATGTTATTACCGCAAAGGAAGGGGGCCACCCAGCTGTCGATATTGCGGACCAACAATTCTACGGCTTCGGTTTGCTCTAGTGGCTTTTCGCATTTAATACTCAAATTTCTCCATCTTGTAATGTAATTAAGGACGGTCTCATCCCTTCTTCTCTTTGTATCTGCCAGGGTCCGCGATCGTAATCTTATCGCTTACCGAAGCAAACTTCATCCTGAAGGTTTCCTCCATGTCAGCCCAAGTTCCAATAACTTCACTCTCCAGTGAGTAATACCACTCAAAGGCGATCCCTGAGAGACTTTGTGGAAACTGTCGGAGCAATAAGGCGTCATTGCCGCCGGTATTCCCACAAGTCGCGACGAAATGGGCTAAATGCTGGTCAGGGTTTCCTATTCCGTTAAACATCTTAAAGTGCGGTACGATGTACCCTTTGGGGTAAGGGATATCATCGTATACAGCTGGGTAGGGTCTCCCTCGCCTCCTTCGCGGAGCAATTTTGGTTCCCTCCAGTTGCTTCAGCTGGTCCATCACCAGTTCTTGTACCTCCTTCCTAGTCAAGGTGATGGCCTCGTCATTTGACTGAGCTGGTAAAGAAGATGTTGCCGGAGCGTTATTTTGTTCCCGCGATGATTGTTCTTGGCGTAACATCATCTCTTGCGTCTTTGCAAGAGCACTAGTCATCTCCTCAAACTTTGCCATGAGGATGCTCATGTCGTTATCCCTCTTCTTGAGTTGCCTCTTGAGGTCGGCGATAGTTTCATCTCTATGATCATGATTAGTGGTCATGACAGGTTCTTCCTCTTCCTCTTCCTCTTCGAAAATTTCTTGGTGTAAAGGGGTCGCTCCTGGTTTATATCGTGGAACAGGCTCTTGGATTACAATAGAGGCCAACTTTTTACCCTTGGCTTTCCTTGCCATGGTCCGGAGGGTATCCTCCTCAGAATTAGAGCCGGCCTCCCGTGCATGTTCCACCATCCGTACCGTATGGATTGTATAACCCTTTATCTCTTTATGGCTAGTCTTGAAACACCTTTCCTTTCTTTTCATATTCTTTTGAGCCTTTTTGTAGGCCTCATAAACCCTTTGAGATGTCGTCTTTTGAGCAGTGATATTCTTAGGTTTTGGGTGAGGCCTGTTCTGTACGTGGGTTCGCAGCCGCAGTCCCTCTATCAGGTTAGAGTTTCTTAGAACCGACAGAAGTGGTGCAAATTTATTTATTACGACGGTTTCTGTTTTAGCAGCAGAATGGTTACGCCTCACAGGGATTAGGCGACCTTGTTTGCAGAGCCTAGCCTCCTTCTTCCTTAAGGCTTGTCGTTCCTGCTTCCTTGTCTTCTCAGGGTTTGAGAACATAGTCTGGTGGATCTTGCCCCTGTTAATAGTGAAAGATGGTTCCTCCTCTTCTTTGTTGAACGTGCCCCCATTATCAGTGAATGACGGCTCTTCCTTTTTTGTGGCAGTCTCCTTCTTCTTCAGGGAGGTCTTACTCTTGATAACCCGAGTATTCTTTCCTTTACCTTTAATGTTCTCGGAGTCTGTAAAGGGTAGATAGATGAACTCAACGTCCTCCTCCGAAATAGAACCAAATTGAACGCCCTGCATGATTATTGATGTGTCCTCAACAAAGATATTCAGCTTCTTTGCCATCGCTGTGTAGAACAAGAGAAGTATAAGAACAAGGATGTGAAATCTTTGTGTCGCGTAATATAGATCTCAAAGATGAAAGGAGAAGCCTTGTCCCACCGGGCGTGCCAGAATTTGTGGGGTCATTTTGTTACATTGAGAATGTATTATGACCGTTTCAAATCCACCTTAAATTAATAAGGCTTTTTATTTAAATGGGTTCTGGCTTCCAATGAACGCAAGCATTCATTGTTAATTACCCCTAAGAGTAGGGAATCTTTGATTAAGAAGTCTACAATACGCAACGAGATAAGAGAAACAAATCGGACAATGTCATTTATAAACATAGCGAAATACAACATTTGACATGATATTTAAACGGTGAGAAAAATGGGCTCTCTTTTTTTTTTATCAATTTGAGTATCATGTGCCCATCGGACGTTCGGCTTTGAAGCACCTCATTGAGTGATATCCGGTCTAGGCAACCCAATGTTATATTGAGGAGCTACGCCTTGACGGTGAACATCGACGTACGCACCTCCCAAACAATATTCCACCGTAATTGCGTTTAGACATGTTGGATATTTGGTTTGGGGAATCATCCAGCCTTACGACGTATTGGATAGTTTGATTTGGAAATTTATCCGGCCTTGCGGCGTACTGGATAATTTGGATTTAGAATTTATCCGGCCTTCCGGCGTGGTGGATAATTTGATTTGAGGTTTATCCGGCCTCACGGCGTGTTGGATGATTTGAATTTAGGATTTATCCGGCCTTGCGGCGTGGTGGATAATTTACTTTGAGGTTTATCCGGCCTCACGGCGTGTTGGATGATTTGAATTTAGGATTTATCCGGCCTTACGGCGTGGTGGATAATTTACTTTGAGGTTTATCCGGCCTCACGGCGTGTTGGATAATTTGAATTTAGGATTTATCCGGCCTTGCGGCATATTGGATAATGTAATTTGGAATTTACCCGGCCTTGCGGCGTGCTGGATAATTTGGTTTTGGGATCTATCCGACCTCGTGGCGTGTTGGAAAAATTAATGGTTCAGCCCTGACAAAGTGTTACGTTGTATTGAAGAGCCACGCCCCGACGGTGTACGCACCTTCCAAATAATACTTCGTTGCGTATGTCCAAGGTTTCGGGCGTTAATGAACGTCCAATTTGAAAATATTTTAATAATTTCATTCTGATGTTGCCATTTGGCTAGACCCGACTTGGGTCAAGTGCGAGTAATCTAGCGGGCTGAAGAGACCGGCCATATTTGTTTATGCATACTTTTTGCTATTGCCCCATTTGCAGAAGATGTAAATTAACTCTTCTGAGATTTCCCCCTTTTGGCAGCTTTAAAATATCCACTCGTTAATTTAGTCATTGTCTTTAAGGCGGTGATACCCCACTGTTAATCTAATCTCATCCTTAAACCAAACCTTGAATGAGGTGAAACCATCAATGCCACATAAATCATCTCCTTACAATTCTGGTCAAAGGGTAAAGTTTCTATTCTTTGACCACTCAGGTGGCAGACGGATTTCTCTCATCGCTTCAGCCGACGAGTGGAGCTTGAGCGATCCGTCTAGGCGACTGCGACGTCGGGCGAGGAGGCGCCGGCGAGTTGATTGACGATGTTCTTTGAGGGAAACAGAGACGGGGCACTGAGGGTTCAATTCTCCCGCAAGTTGATTCGCTTCGATGAGGCAGGAAGCCGGTTGGCGAGGAGGGACGGCGACCTCCTTCCGTGTCGCTGGCCTTGGGAGCAAGGAGCAAACGATGGAAGAATCGCATGACGCGATGCCTTGTCGATGCGGCAGACAACAGAGACAAACTCCTCCTCATCGTTCTTTTCTTGCTACATAGTTTAGTGGAAAGTTTAGGGTTGCAGCAAGTGATGCGGTTTCAAACGAGACCTCGGCCATTGATCGGTCAAAAAAAATGGGGATACCCTCTCCTACTCCCCTTCGCTTCCCTTTTTTTTTGTCCCCGAACAAGAATTTCATCACTCCCTTCTCCAGGCCTTCAATACAGCAGTGCATTTGCCTTTCATACGATTTTTTCCTTCTCCCCTTTTGGCGATTTGTGTGTTTATTCTTTCTTTGTTTTAATATTATTCTTTTTACAGCAAGGATTTTCTTCAGGAGTTTAACAACAGAGTAGAAGTTTTTTTTTGTTTTGGCAGACCCGTTCGAAACACTTTTTTTTTTGCGATACCACAACAGGTTATTAGTATTATCTTTGATGATTTGGTCAATGGCTTTACAGGATCCCCGAGATTCTCATGACGATTTTTCTTGCCAGCAGTTGGTTAATCGGCGGATCCTTCAGGCGGAAGAATGTGGGAAGCGGAATCAGCTACCAGGAGATGGATCTGAGGCAGATCGGGTTTACTCTGGATCCTGGCCCGCCAGCAAAGTGGGCTTGGGCCGGGCTCTCCTGAGGAGCGACGTGCCTTTGATTTACTCATCTCCTCTCTTTTTACTATTCGCCTTTCTTATCGTCTTCTCAACGGCTCTATTTTTGATCTTGGTAGGGATCATCGGCGACGATCAGCAGTCCTCATCGGGTAAGAAAGGGGATCAAGTCTTGTTCGAATGCCTCCGTTTTCATCCATTCTTTTCTTGTTTTATAATCAGTATTTTTATATGCGGTCATTTGCCCTAATGCTTTGGAGCTCCAAATTTTTGCAGTGTTTTGAAGAAGGGCCATTTTTCATCAATCGTCCAGCCGGCCCTTTCCTCTTTGGCGCAGAACAAGGGGGTTTTGGCTGATTAAGTCTTCTCAGTGCCCTTTTGCTTGCAACAGAGAACTTCCGAAGAGGAAGACCAAAAAGGGATTCAAAGGGGCAAACCACCTCACAAGGGACCTTCGTCGACTTCTTCTCTGGATTCCCAGGTCATTTTGCCATGTTTTTTTTTTGTGATTTACTCTCCTTAGTGTTTCACTTTCTTCTCTTCTTGCGATTTCCAGCCGTTCACAAAAGCAGCAAGAGATCCCTTTTTTTGTTCAAGCACCTTACTCCCCCTCTTTTGGGAATATGGCGTCTTTTGTTCTCTGTTTTTTTTTTTTAAATCGCTTGCGTTGCTTCCTCTTCTTTCAGCTGTCTCAGCATTTTTTACACCGCACTTCTCATTTTCGCACGGCCTCTTCTTTTTACCCACTCCAGCATCTCTTCATCCCCTACTCATTTTACACATCACTTCTCTCCTTTTTACTCAACATATATCATAGAGTGTTCAGTATGTTTTAAGCCTGAAGGATAAAAGAGAAACAATGCGTGTGTGTTCTTCGTGATGCCAGGTCGCTTAATGCGACCATGAAGCCTAAAAAAGGTCCGAGCGATCGAAAAAAGAATGGTGTGTGCTTTCCGTGATGCCAGGTCGCTTAATGCGACCATGAAGCCTACGAAATCCAGACAAAGAAAATCTTCTCTCTTCCTTACCTTCTTCCACTCCCGTGTCTTCTTTTCTTCTCTTGCTCCTTACGATCTTTCTTCCTTTTCCCTGCGCTTCTGTCTTCTGTGTCTTCATTTTTTTTTTGCAAGCTGGCGTTGTCTTCTTCTCGTTACTTCCCCGTGTATTGCTACCTCCCCCCTTGTTTTTTGGCCGAACCTCCCTTATATAAGCTATCAACTCAGCAAGCCTCTTTCTCCTTCTTAGTTGTCCTCTTTGTCTTTTTCCATCGACTGGCCCGACCACCTTTTCATCTTCCTCCCTGGTCGCCCCTGCTCTCTTCCTTATTTGCTGGTTATTTCCTTTTCTTTATTCCTGTCTTGTGCGATCACCCTTTTGATCTCCTTTGAAACACTTGCCTTTTTTGCTGCGATCACCTGGCGGGAGTTTTCTCCCGTTTTTTTTGTCTCTCTGTCTCTAGTGGCACATACCAGGCTTTCCTTTTCTTCACTTCATAATTCCATTTACAGTCAAAATAGATTTTGACTTCTCCTTGTTACGCGTATATGCTTAATGTTTTAATCTATGGCCAGCACATTTGCCTAGCCTGGTGCAGGTGAATATATTTATAAGCTGCATGTTATTTTAGGAGTAGGTCAATTTTATGTAGGGTAGGGAGCCTTTGTGCTTCTCGCCATTTTCCTAAAAATGCTTCTGTGTACTTCCTTCTTAGTTGAATCCAGATTTAAAAAGGTAATCCAGTGTGCGACCATATCAAGATCTGTATACTTAATTATTTTGACATGGCTTTCTCTTTGATCCAGCTTCAATGTGTCTCTAATGTGTTTTAATTTTTATCAGTATTGTCTCCAGATACACAGGGATCTCCGGAAGCCTCTAATTGTGATGTCCCCTAAAATATTCCCCGTCATGAGGACTGCGAGTCGCGTCTTGATGCATTTGATGGTGTTCACGGCCACCCTGGGTTTGATAAGCAGGGAACATGATTCAAGCGTCTTATAAAATATCAAAATGATCATAGGGAGATCGAGGAGGATATCAATCGCCTAATTTTGTGTTCTGGCAAGGTGAGGCATCATTTTGCTCTCCCATCCATCAACTTTTGCAACATTTCCATACATCTTCTTTCTTGAGGGAAGCATTGTTACTCACATTAAGTATCCGGCAGTTGTATCATGAGCTGGATGCAGCACGGAGAACTAAGGAATGTGATGATGTGGTAATTTATCCAAATACGTTGCTCCCTTCTATTAATTTGAATGATTGGCCCTTTTTCTTATACATGTTTTATCCTCTAAAAAGATGCATTTGTCTTCCTTCTTTTGAACAAGGAGCAATAGATCCCAACAATTTTGCCGGATCTTTCTTCTCTTTCCGTTGGTTAATGGGCGGATTAGAGCAAGTTGGGCTGAATTAGGCAGGTTTGAATTGGGATAAGAGTGTGGTTTACTACTAGTGAATAACAATAATGGACCTAGGCATTATTTGATTGGAGCTGTGGTAATTATGAAGTTCCAAATTTTGTACCCAGGTTGGCTCAAGTTAGTGTCTTTGCTCTCTGGGATCAACCTTATCTCAATCCAAAGCTGGATCGAACCACAATCTAACCTGACTGTAAAACTATCTGCTAACAACTCTAGTTCTTCTCAGAATTCCAGCACTAAGTCTCCAATTAGTCCATCATTCTTCCAAAAGTCATTGCTAAAATCTGTTATCAAAACTCATAGAACAGAGGAGGGCCAACGACTAAGAGCCTACAACTACCCTGGGTTGACTTAGGAAATATTACAGGAATTTAGCGTATCTTCAATGTGTCCGCAAGAGTCAAAATCAATTTTGACTCAGACCTCTATGTATATATTTTTTTGGGGTAAGAATGCATGGTTCAACAAATAGAAGGGAAACAAGTAAGATGGGTGACGAGGGACATAGGTCCACTTTCTCGTTAACTGTAAGAATGCATGCCTTTCTACCGAGTGTGTCGTAGCGCACGAGGGACATAGGTCCACTTTCTCGTTAACTGTGCGGAGAGTCGTGTTTCGATATGATGGGTGACGCGTGGCAATTCGTTGACCCTATTGTCAACGCGTAGCAAACGTCACAGCCTCGTATGCAAACGCAGTAACCGCTTACGGATCAGGACATGTTGACTTATGAGTAGCGTTGCATTGGGCGTGCGTTGGTGCGCACGAGGTTGGAGTAGAGTCGCGGGTGGCAGGATGCGTGGCACGGGCCCACGACTGCTGACTTAGCCTGGACCCATCTTTATTAGCCCTAATCCACGTGGAGGCTTGGGTGGATCAATTCGTTTGCAGCAGCGAATGGCTCTCACGCAGAAGCTGTAATTACTTCTGAACCGAGGCGTGGCATAGCAGGTGAGAAGGAGGACTCGGCATAGGCGATTTGACAGGAGAAGACGGGAGGATTTGAGAGAGCGGGGGACTCTCTCTGTACTCTCTCTCACTCACTGGCTTTCTGTTTGGGGGACGAAAGAAGAGGCGTCTTCCTCCTCAATCGCTAAACGGAGAGAAAAGCTCGAACGGACGAGTGGAGTTCGTCCGTGCGGTGTCTGCCGACGGGACTGGCGGCCGCAGAGGGTTGGATGAGGACGGACCGAGCTTGACTTCTCTCTTGCCCCATTCTACGGAGTCGTCGTTGCGTCTCCGATCTAGTGCGATTCTACCAGTGTTTGCCAATCCCGGTAAGTCCTGTCCTCCCCTGGTTTTCATCGCGGCTGGATTTCTCGCCGTCGACGGGGACGGATCCGATAAAGGACTTGGATCTTCGGTTTCTGGGTTTTACCGGATTTCTATTTCTCGGTTCTTCTTGCTCTTGTCGCCTCACCGTCGATCGTCGTCGCCATTGACGAACGTGGGAACGCGGCTGGTTTTCTTCCGCCGTTTTTCTTGTCTCCTTGTCAAGCTGGTTTTGGGGGTTCTCTCCCTTGCTTCCGAGCGGCTCGTCGAAGCTTTGGTGGACGGAGCTCGCCTTGGCTTCTTCCTTCGGAAGTGATGTATCCGGCTGAAGCTTAGGTGTTTGTTTCTTCTTCCTGGACTTCTGCTACATTTCTAAGGGCTGCGTTCTCTAGGCTGAGGTGCTGTGGGCTTCTGCTGTCAGTCCAGCATTAATCAAAAAAAAAAAAAAACTATCGAAACCTGGGCGTGACAGTGTCCTAGATGGAGATGATTTGGTTTATAGTATTTTTTTTTATTACATGGATACTATGTTTAGAACGGCCTCCTACATTGAATAAATTATGGGCCAGTTTGGTAAAGCTGAAGCTTTTAGCTTTTGGCTGGTTTGACTAGAGGCTGATTGGAAAAGCTAAGACTCTTTGGGTAAAACAACTGATCTAGATAGCAGCTTCTCACTGCTGTGCTGTGCTGTTTGGTTTTATTAAATGAAAAATTTATAAATACATATAAAATTTTATAATTTACAATAGAAATAAATTATTTATATATATATAATTTAAAATTATTTAATACAATAATAAATATATTTATTAAGTATTATATTTATATATATATAAATAAATTTCATTGTGACTAATCTTAAATTTTTTAAGAATTTTCTAAATACATAACCCTCTATTCTTTTATTATTTTGATTTTAACAATTTTTATACCCTACTAAAAAAATATATTTATTAACTATTATTATTTTCTAAATATAAAATAATCTTAAATAATTTTATTTTTCTCTATACCTTACTTAAAAAAAATAAAAAAATTAAAATAAAAATTTTCCCCAATTCCCTCGTCGTCGTCACGAGGGATTGGGGGGAGAACGCTGCTGCCCGCACAAATGGGATTGGGGGGAGAACGTTGCTGCCCGCCCTCGTTCGTCGTCGAACGGTGGCCACGACGCCCGACGATAGGTAGCCGGCGACGGGTGGAGGCGGCGAGGGGAGAGGAGGGGTTATAGGTGGAGGCGGCGACGGTAGGAGAAGCAGCGACGGGAGCGGAGGCGGCTATAGGTTTAGGCGGCGACGAGAGTAGAGGCCGCTACAGGTGGAGGTGGCGACGGGAGGGAAGACTGTGACCGAAGGGAGCGGCGACGAGAGGGGAGGCAGCGACCGGAGGAAGCGGCGACGGGAGGTGAGGCAGCGACCGGAGGATGCGGCGACGGCCGGAGGCGCGGAGATCAGTGGCGGCCGGAGGTGCGGCAAAGACGCAGAGATCGGACGAGACGGGGAGATCAGGCGAGAGAGAGACGCTGGCACTGTGCGCACGCAGCCACAGCGATTTTCTAAATGCTATCTTTCTCTGCTTTGCGGGAACAGTACAACTTCTCAGTTTCCAACACCTGAGCTTCTGGTTTTTTGGCTGCCCGCAAACGCAGAAGCCATTAATTAGCTTACCAAACGCAGCCTATATAAGTGGGGGTGTTACCACCAACTAGGATTAATTTTTTCTAGAAGAACCATTTAAACATGCATGATTTGAATTTTGATCCAAAAGGTAAGCTACTGAAATTAATCTCTATGTTAAATTACAAGTGAAAAGTGCAAATTTAAGTAGTACATAGAAAATAAAACTTTTCAACTGTGTATGCTACAATGTATCTCAAAATTCTTCTACTTTGCTCCACCTATCTAACTCTCTTCCTTTTAAGGCCCGTTTGATCAAGCGATGGGCACCATAGTGTGGGTGCATGTTATAGCAATCACAGATAATTATTCGTTTAGTCGAGTAGCAAAAGTTTTCTCTATTTTTTATAAATTATATATATGATATATAATCTATAAAAATTAATTATATATGCTATTTTATTTCTAAAATTTAATTATTAAATTTAAAACAACATTGCTATAGTACTTAAAGTAACAATTGCATAGTAATTTACCAAACACATTCCAGACAGTTGTTATAGTTATTGCATTACTACAATTATACAATATCAACTACATTGCATTCTCAAACAAAGCTTAAGTTACTCTGCTAAATCTAGTCTTATAGCTAAGCCAAAAACTGCCCAAATGAATGTATCTTCCCAATGAGGGATAAAATTTCATTTTAAAAAATGAACTTTTTACTTTTAAACAAAGCTTTTTGACAACCAATGTTGCCTTGTACTTGATTTTTATTTATGTTACCTTCATAATTTATCTTGTATAACCATGTATTATATAACAATTTTTATCTTTAGGCAACTCCACTCACTTATATATGTGATTCCTTTTCAAAGAATCAATTTCATTTTAAATTGATTTCTTTTGTATAATTTTTTATTACTTATTAGTGTTTTTTAATAGCATCCTAATTTCCCATCTCTTCTCTTGTAAGCATCATATAGTCTATATCATATTGTCTTGAGAGTACTTTTTTATTTATGACCTTTTAAGAAAATTTTACATCTAAAATTGTGAAATACTTTCTTATTCACTATCAACATTTATAAAACCATCAATAGGTTATGCAAAATGTGCACTCTTCTCCCATATCTTAAATCTTAAAAATAGGCTAGAGAGCTTTTTTTTTTTGACTATGTTTTCTTTCTTTTCTTTAGGGGCACACAAGGAGAGAAGCTAAGAGATTTAGAATAAGGATGGGTACCTCCTATTAAAAAACAAAATTCAATATTGATATACCTTTTTTTTTCTCATAGATTTAGGATAAGGGAGCAATTTTTTTTTTTAATGTTTTCCTCTAATTAGTAGCTTAGAACGAAAGAAGATATCTAACATGCAACTACCAAAGATTTATTTACTTTATTGAATCAATAATTCAAACCATGTGATTGTTGTTTCTTTAAAGTAATTAAGTTTGGTGGCACCTTTTTTTATTGTCTAATTTTACAATCTTTTGTTCTTTTAGGTGCCAAACTATTGGGAGTTTGGTGCCACCTAACTTTCAATGAATATTTTCTCTTGATTTGGTATTTGATCAATTAATTTGAAGTACTATAATCTTACAAGGAAGGTTATTTTCGAAATATATATGTTTTTTAGTATAATATTTTCTTCATTAGGGCAGCCATACTTTGTTTGTTAAAAATATGATTAATTTATTTGTTTAAGAATAGCCATTTTTTTTAGTTTTTAGAAATAGATCTTCAACTTAGATATTTCACTCATTAAAAAAAAATGAGATATTTTGTTTATTTTGGGTTTTTTTGAATGTTGCAAAAGTTAGTGTGGTTGCATCAATTTATAATAATTTTTATAAACGTCACTGTATTTTCTTTAGTTTAAAAATATCAATAATTATATCTTATAGTAACATTAAATTATTAATTAATATTAAATTATTGTTGATGATGAGATTTGATATGTAAATCTACTAATCAAATTTAAGTAATCCAAAACATGCACAAGGAAATTTAACAAAATTAGCTTCCCTCCTTCGCCTACAGCCCTTCTCTTACTACTCCTTTGCCACCACCTTTCTCTCTCTTCACCACGTTTTCCTTTTCTTTTCTCTCTCTCTCCGCCCTCTCCGCTACTCTTCTCTTTTCTCTCTCTCACCCCCATTTGCCACCCTTCTCTCTCTCCTTTGCTACACTCTCTCCCTCTCCCCTGCAAGTTGAGTGGGTCAACAAGTCGTATACTAATGGGTTAATATATAACATATTTAATTATATGAGTTATTTGAGTCACGAAAGATTGACCTGATTAGATTTGAATCGTATTTAAATTAGATTTTTATTTAATTAATTAATTAAGTTTTATTTAGATTAAATTAATTGAGTCATAGGTCAAAGAGTTGTTATGATTTGTTGACTCGAATTGACAAATTTAATTTTTCCCATTGAAACTATGTATTACTTTATTTGACTATAAGCAAATAAAATAATCTCAATGTCCATAACTTAAAGTTTAAAATGTTAATTTATTTAACTCCAAAATTGATAATTTTTGTTTCTCACTTAATTTCTTTTAATAATTTTGAATTTTTTGCTCGTGCTCTTAAATACCGAGGAACTGTGTCATGATTTGCACAAGGTTTATTAGGCCATGTTTAAAACGTGAATATGCTGTCATTACCTTTTTTTTACTTGCTATCTTGAACCGAGTTCGCATCAACCCTAGAAAACCAACTAATCAATTTTCAACCAACCAAGTTAGAAAACCTACCAAGTTGTTTTTTTTATAAAAATTTAAAATTTCTCTACATAATTGTTTATTTAATTATTTTAAAAACCTATCCCATTGTTTTATGAAATTTTCAATTTCATCCTAAGCATTTTTAAAAAGATGAAATTACCTATAAAGGAAGGACAATCCCTCTATGTTAGATAGATTGTCAATTGACTGATGAATTTTGACTTGATCCATCAAATCAAACTATCTTCTTTTATGTTAGATTTTGATCCGATAATTCAAGTCAAAATGTATACAACTAGATAACTCAATTTTTAGATATTTATAAAAGTATTATTCGAAGAATATTCCTAAGAATCATTGATACACCCTCTTTCGAAATTAACTAATATACTTTATCCATTACAATTGGGCCCCAACTGGTCATCCAATGACGATGTCGGTAAGGTGTTAGGCGTCAACCGTGTGCGGTTGACGTGTAGGTAACAAGAGCGGAAGTTCTCACCAGTGAAGTCGCGACTTAAGCCGCGTCACATTTCGCCACGTCATCCCCTCGTGGCCCAGGTTTCACCGGACAACCGGAAAGCAACGTCCAACGAGCGCTGGTGAAGCGCTGAACATCCACGCGTGCGTGCGTGCGCACACAAACAGCTCTGCGCCCGCCTCCATTCAACGTCGGCTTCCCCCTCACAGAGTTACAGGCTTACAGCCCATCTGATGTTCTGATACCCAGATCGACGCCCGCGGTAATCCTTATATGCGGCCGGCCGCACCGCATCACGCGACACGAAGGGGGCGATCTCGCCTAGAAAGCGTGCGTTTCACATTGCCTGCGGAATCGCACAAAAGGCATCATACGAAACGTACTTTTACCGCTCTATGCTTAGGTCATATCGCTTATGTTCACTGGGGCCTGCCGTTCAGCCAATGAAGAAGCGGGTAGTAACTTTTATTGGATAAAAATAAAAGAGCACTAGGTCAATTTTCGATATCGCAGAACTCTTGCTGGCTTCCTCTCGTCTATACTATCTGCTTCACCTACTCACAGTCGGCCCCTCTCATCGAGCTATACTCCCCGGAATCGCCGAGTTTCGGGGGATCGCAAGACCACACTGAGTACTCGGAAAAAGACGAACCAGGTTTCGCCCTCTCAATCTCGTTCCCGGTCTCTCGATCGCCGAATCAAGCATCGGCAGCGAATCGAAGAGGAAAGATTGCGGAGGAAAGGAATCGCGGGAGGCGCGGCCGTCTGGGTTCGCGCACACAGGTCTCTCTTTTTTTTTTTCGCTCCCTATTTTGTCTCCGATTAATTTGGGGGGTTGCTCCGGCCGAGGATTCCGGCGTTCCCCTGCGCTAATTTTAGTACATACTTTTCCTTTGTGCGGTTCGATGATTCCGAGTTCGACTGTCCTTAGTAAGGTTGGACAGCCCCGTTTGGGCTGTCTTCCTTCTCTTTTCTTTCTCTTTCCTCTGGTTCCTTCTCGTGCCTCTTCGATCGGGGATGGTTTCTGCTCTCCCCGCTGCTTTGTTCGTGGCGCCTATGGTTGCCGTGGAGTTGTTCCTCGTTGTTGTCTTCTTGTTTTGTGCGTTATTAGTTTTTGAAATTTTTGCTCCTTTTTCTCGTTCTAGTGATTGATCGATGGATGAACCTTGGATTTTTATAAGACGGGCTTCACTCCGAATGCGTTGTTGCGACTGCCTTTGACTATGTTACTTGGGCGGTGGCTGTAATCGTGACTACATGTTTGACTATAATGCTTCTTCTCCAAATTGAACTGATGTTTTTTAAAAGACCAGATAATCTTTTTCTCTTCCTGACCGCCTCGGTGAATACGTTTATTCAAGCCGGGGATGCTAACACATTAGATGCAGTTTAGTGACAAGCCCGTACTTTGTTGTGCGTTGGAATTTGATCGTGTAGATGCGCACATTTTTTTTTTTCTGGAAGGCCTTGTTTTCCTCGAAGAACTTTGGGTTCAATTGGAATATCTGATTGGTGGGTTGTAAGGAATTAGGGATCATCAGGTGGTTTTTTCTTTGGAGCAACAGGTTTAATCACCTGGTAATTAGGATCATGACATGTTAGCTTTACCATGTTTAGAGTAAAGGACGTGCAGAATTATACGACCTCCGGATGAGGATTCTGCCGGAGTCTTCTCACGCATACTGTTTGCTGTTGTGGCCGATTGGATTCTAATAACTAGGGTTGCTGGCCCACGGACTAGAAGATATCTGCAGATTGTTTCATTCTGATCCATCTTATACTCAACTTATTATTTTATATTTTACTCTTTATAGAACAACTTTGAGATTTCATTGTTCCCCATGTAATACTATATCCATATGGAGGTTGTTTTTTTGTTCTTTATTCCTACAAATTTCACGCATATCTTTAGGAATTATTTCTTCAGACTTATTACGCTTTCTTGTTTTATTCTCCGTCCCTCATAAGCTTAGTCTGGGCTCATCTCACATTGAAGGCGTATTACTTGTCCAGTTATAATTGGGTATGGTCAATCTTTAAAAAATTTTTGATGTCCAAGAAGCTATTTAATTTTTCTACTTTTTGCACCTTCTGGAACACATATGAAATCTCAAAGTTTTAGATTCACCACAAGTTATAAAAAAAACATTATTTCAAGTAACCATTTTTTTATGATGTCCTTTCTCTGTTCTTTGAACTGTTTGGACTTTATTGCTAGCCAATATTTTTTAATGAATTTGTGATAAAAGTATGAGTTTTTGCTATTGTAATGCAAAGTTTTTTTGAATTCTATTGTGTATTTATGAAATAGAAAAAAAATTCTCGGACCACATATTTAACTTGGCAAACCATCCCCTTGTAGTTCTAAATACTGATTTAAGCCTACATTTTTCCTTGAATAAGTCAAATAAATTTATGGAATTTGTGATTTTCATTAAATATTTGTTGTGCGGTACTGGATTGGTCAAGAAATTACCTGTTTATACATTTTGGTTGGCTAAGCTTTGTGATTCTTCTATGTGCATTTAGTTAATTAATCTGTGCAATGCAGGCACACTTGGCAATGCGGTGTGAACATGGGAGGAGAAATGGTATCGAGAAGTTTGCATACAGGGGAAACCACAGTTTATCCAGGAGATCAGTAAGTCAGAAAAATCACAAAACTTATCCAAAAGTGAGTAATTTTGTTGCATGGGAGTCACAGCTCCTAAATTTTTGTTGCCTTTCATGTCGTAGTAAGTTTCTGATGATACATAGATATCTTTTCTCCAGGACTTTCAATTACTTGAATTTGCCCCTAGGGATTCTGGACTAAGGTATTCTTTTTTCATGGACATATACTTTTAACAGTTTTCTTTTTTTGTACTCCTTGACATGCTCTTGTTTTTACTGAACTATCATTTAGTCATTGTTCTTCAATTGTTTACTTAACTCCTGTTCGTATTTTCAATGTTCTCTAACAAAGGGTGTGCCCTTTTTTCATACAATTTATGTATTATATATTTGCACATTTGGATAGTTTGACTATTCTCTTTTTCTTTAGGGCGAAATGTAAGGGTCTTGGCGTGCAGGCTTCATGCCTATAAGAAAGCAGCTGAAGAAAAGTTTGGAGGCATTGTTATATGATGCTGAAATTAACTTATGCGGTTAGTCGTGGGGATTATGCTGAACTGTTAGATACACTGAGTATTTGCTAGAAAAAGGAAAACTTTCTTCTTGTCATTGAGGTGTATATATTTTAATGTGTCACAGTCCAAGGAGGAAAAAGTTGATATTGCATTTGATGGAAATTAGATGAACTTTTTATTGCAATTCAAGTTGTGAATTTATTAAAGAGGTAATGGGTCAATACCTCAGTATAGGAGGATAGAAGTGGAGACTAATTTTTCATTAAGGAAGAAAAAGAACAAGTGGCTGTGGACAGGAATGGAGAAACTGGAGGAAAGAAAGATGGGAGAATTATAGGAGCCTAGGAGGATAAATTGAGAGAGAGACGTATTAGGAAAAAACTCGGATTGAGGCGATGATGAATCACATGACCTTGTTATTACCTGACTTTTCCCTTGGAGAGCCTTTCCTTATTCATTACCTCCCTTTTATTCAAGTTAGAGCTGTCTTGAAAAATGAATAAGCAAACTGTTTACCTGGAGATCTATCCATTCAAATAATAGCAGGTATAGTTATGGTATAAAGAATATAATTTCTTGATATATAATTCTAACCTACTATCATTAACTGTGGCTCTTTTTAGACATTAGATATCATAGATCCGGAAAGCGCATGCATCATCTAAACTAAGTAGCCACTTGCTTTGCTGGAGATTATGAACAATAAGTCCGCTGATATTGACTGGCTGCCTAGTAACTTTTGCTTGACTTCTAGGATCTGTTCCGCTCTCAGATGTCAAGCAGTTCGGAGGCTTTGATCAATTTTGTGCTGCTGTTGATGGTCAACTTGCTATTTTGTCTAAATTCTGTTTTTAACAGTAACATATGGATTATGCTTCATTTGATTTCTCTTTTTCTTTATCTCGACCAATACTAATTTGTATGTTTTTCTCCTATTTCATACTCTGACACTATCCTTTTATTATTTGTCAGGTTGCCTTTATTCACAATAATTTTTGTTGATTCTGATGCATTCAATAAAGCATCATCTCTTCCTTCTCTCTTGCCAAACGTTGTTGAGAGAAAACATTTTGAATCCGAGTCTCCCTCTAATATGGATGGTCATGAGCCACCATCTCCACAACTGTTCATGGTTGGCCTACAGACTGCAAATACAGATTTTTCAAGGTCAAATTCATCTTGTATTTCCAGTGAGGGTAGTAGTTCAGGCCAAAGCACCAAATTGTCTAGTCCTATAGCTTGTCCTCTTCCTTGCTGCTTGTCATCAGGTAATTCTTCTGGTTCAGTATGTGATAAGGCGAATGTTTGCTCGGATTTCTTGGTAAATGACTTCCCTAAGATGGACAAGAGAGTTAAAAGAAATCCTAGAAAGAAGGGAAAAAAGAAGGGAAAACATTATAAACGAAGTTCAACTAGCAAGGTTTCAACTGAGCTAAATGTTCAATGCAATGAAGATATTTACAAGGCATCTTCTTTTGAAACATCTACCCCCAGTTCTATTTGTTCTTCAGGCAAACATCTTTCAGATAATAATTTGTCAGATGAGGCAGCCCCCCCTAATTTGTTGGATACCCATATCGTTGATAAGGATGATATTTCAAATAACATTGAATTTGTAGAATCTCCACAATTGTTCTCCTGTACATCCTGTAATGATGAGATGGATGATTTTGAACATGTATCTTCACCTCATAGATTTTCCGGTGATGAAGTAGGGTGCAACATTTCCAATACTATGCATTCATCATGCATAATCGATGATGCAGAAGCGGTTCCATTCAATTTTGATGTGACTAAAAAGGATGACTTTAAAGAAAAGAACAATACCTTTAAAGATCTCTTCTCAAGCATTTCCGTGGATAAGTCCTTGGACTTTTGGCACAGTGACATCGGTGAGAATTCTAGTGATGATATTGCAATGCAGATAATAGTCAAGGACGAAAGTGTACCAAGTTCTTCAGAGGGTGAGGTAGTTCTTCCTTCTGAAGAGCTTAAACAATGTGACACCTCATCTCACACAACAACTGCAAATTTATGCCATTTGGATTCTGAAATATCAAAGGATAGTTACAGAAATGATGCTTATTTGTCAAATGATGTCCATGATGCTTACAGCTGTACTGAAAGAGCTGATTGCAGTAGTCAGGCTGGCAGCAGCAATGACTTTCATCCTGTTATATCTGGAAAGAGAGGTAGAAGGGCTCGAAGAATGTCTGATAATGGAGGCTTAAATGGAGCAAACAGATCAGTTTCTGCAAATATGCAGAGTCATGTGGGGAAGGATAACAATTACTCCATATGGCAGAAAGTCCAAAAATGTGAAAGAAAAGAGTCTGTTTTAAAGCCTAATAATGTCAGCAATGTTTTGTCTCCTCCGCGGGAGGTTTCAGGAAAGGATATGAAGTCAAAAATGAAAAATACTAAATTTATTGGGCTTAAGCAAAAGCAAAGTGGAATGACCTACAAATACCCTTGCTCGGATGCAATTTCTAAATCAGAGCCAAGTCAAATGGCCTCCAAAGGGCCAAAGGCGAGCAGAACGCCATCTAAATTGATAGTGGGAAACTTCATGAATGTTATAAAAAGCAAATCTAGTTCAGTTATCAAACATGGAAATCAACAGAACCCAAATGGATCTAAGACTGACATTCCTGACACCTCAACTTCAAAGCATCAGTTTCAGCAAAAAGAGGAAATGAAGAATTCTTCACATGTGCCTCTTGACAACAGCAGTAAAGTAAGACCAAATTCACCTTGCAACAACTTGTCCAGCAGATGTTCATCTAAGCTGACTGAAAATATTGGATGTCACCTGCCAGAACCAGAGCAGGAAATTGATTGTCTATTGGAGGAAACACGATCAGCAAACGTGTGTGATGGAGGTCTTCATTTGTGTTTGCCATCAGCATGTAACGAAATTAGTTGTACGCCAAACACATTGAATCCGTTTGGTCAGAAGCAGATTGAAACTATTCGTGAAGGTGACCTCACAAGGCCTTCGGATCCTCAGGATTGCAACTTCAATGAAAGCATTGATGATCAACAATTTATGAAGACAGATTCTGGAAGTTACAAAGAATCAAACAACTTGAGCAACACTAGAACTCCTGTACAGAAGTGGGTTCCAGTAGGGAGGAAAGATTCAGTGGTTTCAGAAGATTCAGCAATTTCAGATATTGGGTATTCACACTGTTTAAAGGATTGTGGTGAAAATGAAGAACTTAATCAACTACGTACAGAGGCTACTGAAGTAGACAGTTTGAATCCAATTAAGTCAGTTTCTACTGGGAAGGATGGTGATTTTTCACATCGTAAAGTTAATAAATTGACAAACAAGATGAGCAGCTATCATAATTCAACTGAACCTCTTGGTTCATGTACACTGATTAGTTCCCAAACTTACTTGATGAAAGACCAGAAATTTAATGGATTTGATACTGACTTAGACAATATACTAGGAGCTGTTAATGATGCTTGCAAATTGCAGACTATAGCAATTGGCAGACCAGTTGCCGATTTTGCAAATTTTCTTTTTTCTGCTTCTCCAGTTATCAGACAAACACAAAATAGCGGATCATGCAATCACTGTTTCGGAGAACAACAAATCCATAATTCTTTATGCTGGCATAAGATTTCCAACATCCCCTTGAAGAACATTTGGCAGTGGTATGAAGAACCTGGATGCTTTGGTTTGGAAGTTAAAGCACATGATTTTTGCAATTCCAGAAGACAAGTGCAGAATGACCTTTCTGA
This sequence comes from Costus lasius, assembly GCA_027563935.2. Lineage (NCBI taxonomy): Eukaryota > Viridiplantae > Streptophyta > Magnoliopsida > Zingiberales > Costaceae > Costus > Costus lasius. Next base: position 104,257,051 of record CM050448.1, read on the forward strand.
ATTCAGTGCATATTTTGTGCCATTTCTTTCTGCTGTGCAATTATTTGGAATATCTAGAAGAAAAAAATGCAGTTTGAGTGGGCAGCAAAACCCGACTTGTCAGGTGGATAAGACATCTTTGACCTCATCACGGTCTCCCCCAATCTTTTCAATCTTACTGCCTCGACCTAACAAGGATATGGATATGTGCTCGTCAGAAATGTCATCTGCTTTTGAGGAGGATTTTTCTGACAAAACCATTCATACTGGACATGAGGAGCTCATTTTTGAATATTTTGAATCAGATCAACCTCCTCGGCGAAGACCATTATATGAAAAGTTAGCTACTTTCTCATGATTATATTATTTTATCGTTATCAGCAAGAAGTTCTATCTTTATATATATATATATATATATATCAAAGAATCCTTGGAACTATTTCTTCTTTCTGCACCATGCTTGAAAATATGAGTCCAGTTGATTCCGCAGCATCATCTGACTTGCTCATCAACATGCTCTAGGAAAACAAAACCCTCATCCTACTGCTAAGTTTTTCAGTTTCTTTCACCTGCAGCATCTGGACTAGGTTTTGCATTGGCTTTGGAACTTGTTTGTTACTGTTATTATTGTATTTCTTAAAATATGTTGAAATATCAAATCTGAAAATAATACTTTAACCTTTTAATCTCATAAGGGATTTTATGCACATACTATTATTCTTTATAAATCACATGATATGCTTTGCTTTGTGATTTTCTTTTCGAGTGCTGACCTTCATTAAGGGTTTACCACGGTTCTCTTATTCAAAATAACTTTCTAGTTAGGTCTCTTTGTATATACACAGATGTATCTCATTTAGATTAAAATCTTAATATTTTGAAAATCATTGGATTAGAATTGAGTGCATATATCATATAAGTATTCATTATATTAGGCTAACATATGGAGGATTTACTCTTTTTTTTTTCTCAATTTGGATAAATTACATTCTTCATGGTTATTTCAGGATATCTGACTAATCTTGGGCATGCCATTTTCTTTTTTATTTTTAAATCAGTTAAGGTTCCAGCAAATGTTTCCGTATCTTCTCCAAAAATTCCATTAAAAATTACCTTGGTTCTCTTATTCGAAGTATTTCACTATTCTATATCTAGATCTCTTTTTATTTACACAGATGTATCACATTAATTTTTAAAACATAATATTTGTAAAATGATGTGAGAGGAATTGAGCACATATATCATACAAGTTATCATGTTATTACGCTAACATATGGAGGATCTACTTTTATGATTTGAAGGATTTAATTACTTGAAATCATTTAATATTCCATCCAATGTTTCCTTATCTTTCCAGTAATTATATCAAACATGTACTTATAAAATTACTATTCAAGAAAATGTTCAAAATTGCCTTTTTGTCTCTTTTTATAGATGAAACTTTGTGGATGGCACCATGTGGTTGTAATGCACCAATCATAAAGAACTTTATGAAGTTGATATTTCATTGAATAACAAAAGGATTCAGATATGCAGTTGTTTGATATTAATGAGTGGAAAACAAATCTCTTCTCATAGCTAGGTCATGATTTTCATAGTTTCAGCATCTCTATATTTAAAAGGCCAAAATGTGGGTAACCTGCACTCTGCAGTAACTTTCCTCCGGTCCTTGTTTTCTCGAATCAAATGTGTTAAATTGCTAACATTTGTAGTCACACAACCTTTCTTTAATCTAAATCAGGATCAAGGAGTTAGCAAGCAATAGTACAGAGTCCAATGGCCGTGTATTTGGAGATCCACTAAATCTGGAATCCATTGAACTGCGTGACCTTCATCCCGCATCTTGGTTCGTCCAGAATAGTATTTAATGGATAAGTTTGCTTCTAGCTTTTCATCATGATTGAACTTTTTTTCGAGCTATACATCTTACGCTCTTAATTATCGTTTTTCAGGTATTGTGTTGCATGGTACCCTATATATCGAATACCTGATGGCAATTTCCACGCTGCTTTTTTGACATATCATTCTCTAGGCCATTTTGTTCATCGAAATATGCCTGAAGGTATTCCTGATGGTTTAAGAACCCTAGTTTCTCCAGTTGTAGGTTTCCAGGCATACAATCACAAGGTACTGCTGCTCTATGATTTTTTTGGCCTAAGATTGAGAACTCGATAATTCTTATTAACTTCATGTTGCTACAACATTTTTACTATTTAAATTTTGGGTTGATAGTTTGCATCAAAATCTTCGAGCTTCCATCAAAGTTTCACAAATTGGGTCAGGTTCATGTCTCTATTCAACTCACTTACGTTGAAATGTCCACTAGTCTCGTTAGAATTGGGTTTCATTAATAAAAAAAAGTATTTTGGTACCCAGTCCATTGCTTCAGGTGATGTAGATTATTTATATATCTGTCTATAAAAAATCAATTGCTATTAATTGGCGTCCAGTTGGATAGTAAAAAGACTTAAATTAGGTTCCAGTTTGATTTAGGCTATCAGATAGGTTCAGGATACCCAACTCATTGGCTTCCAGGCGGTCTTTTTTCAGCCGAAAGAACTTTTATTAATCAAAAGGTGCTCCGAAGATTGGATGCCAAAATACGAGCAAAGTCATCCTGCCAGTTAGTTTATCCTTTATTTTGTTTCAATTCAATACCTTGGTGTTGCCGTGGATCTTGTCAAGAAGAATTTATAGGCAACCAAGAATACCAGGACCAAAAAAGATCCAGAAGAATATGTAGTGAGGAATTTGATATTTTCGTGCAAAGATCCTTGCAAGGATGTTTTAAATTGAACAAAACAATAATTTATTGGAGGCTCCAACTGCAGTGGCGGCTTTCTTTTTTTTTTTTTTTTTTTACCAGATAACCTATTAGTTATTCAACATAGTCAAATAGAGGCTCCACAGCCTCTATTTTATGAAAGGGTCATATTTATGCAAGAGACGTTCCACGTTCTAGCTATTGATTATCCCTTTTTTTTTTGTTTCTTCACTTCATTGTGCACCTTGGACTTGGTTCTTAAATAGATAAATACTATCTTTACCTTCATACTTGTAATGCTACAAAGTACATATTCATCGCTTCTATTTGTTGTCATGAAATTTTCTCACTTGAAGTACATTTATCTGGATTGCAGGGGGAGAATTGGTTTCAGCCAAGGCAGATGGGCTCAAAGGTTCTTCCTGCTGAAGACCCGTCTCATTCTAATTACTCAGAATTAATAAAAGAGAGGCTAAGGACGCTCAACGTAGCTGCATCTGCGATGGCTAGAGCAGTAGTTTCTAAGAACAATCAGAGATCGGTGAACCGGCATCCAGACTTCGAATTCTTCCTGTCGCGGAGTTGGTAGATCCCTGTAGTTTTGGAACAACCATTTTTGTGTCTCATCCTAGGCAGAATTTGCTAGTAAAATAGGAAACGCAAACTCATGACGTGCCGTTTTTTGGATTGCGTTAATAAGATTTGCTTCTTACGTTTTGAGCCCTTGTTTGCAGCTGTGTCAACCAGTGTGCCTACTTGCAGAAACTTTAGCGTTGGCTAGTAAGCCACTCTGCCTCCCTGCGGTTTCAAAGTTTTTTTTTTCCGCGTTGATTCTAATAGTTTTATAGTCAATTTGGTTCATTGTGATACTACACCGCCCCCATAGTTATTATTATTATATACCTGCCAAATCAATTTAACATAGCAACTTTAGTTAACTACAAGATAATCTTAGCCAAGTGGTCTACCTGAACCTTCAAATCACTAATAAATACTAGAGCAGGACTACAACCAAAATGCAATCTGATGTACAAAAAAAAGAGCAAACACCTAAACTAGGACTATTACAATATCGAACAACCAAGTTTCTCAATTGCCTTCTTTATCACACCAAATCCACCCTCATCTCTCATAGACTTGGTGCTGAGACATAAGCATATGCTGACTGATTTGCAGATTTGAAACAAAGAAATATATACCTGCAGTTTTGTGAGCCCAGCACAACCATAATCGAAAATGGATTCGATCAAGTATCTTTTTTAAAATTTTTTGGCATTTTTTTGAATGGTAAATACCTCAAGGATCTAGCGGGCTACCCACAGCTGATCAGCAGTAGAAATACCTAGTCCTACTTGAAACTCCCACCGTTGAATCAAGCCAACGATGAACTTAATAAGAAGTAGAAAGAAAAAAACTAAAGCTCAAAAACCATATAAACCTGAACGTTTTTCGGATTTCAGTACCTGGCTAGGCATGATTTCACCGTTGACTCCACTGATGTTAATTCCGGCATAAAGGCATGCCTTGTAGTGAGCGTCCACAATGTCTTCCAAATGCCTTGTCAGATCCACAGCCACATAGTAGGCCCCTTAATTAAGATTCAAACTTCTCAAAGTAAACTCTTCAAACTTTGGCCCTGTTTGGAGTAGCTTCACGGCTGCTTCTGCTCGCCGCAAACCCTAATTTAGAGAAGCTATGCCGTTTGGCTATCAGGAGCTACTACTCCCGTGAGAAGTGCACTCTCCCTACTTCCTGGCTGCTGCTTCTAGCTGGTCAATGGTCAATCAAAATTTACTTTACCAATATGAATCACTAGTCCAAAGCTCGATCCTCGCTCGCGATTCTCCCCGCCGCCGAAGCTACCGAAGCTCTCTCTCGCCTCCGCTCTGTCTCTCGAGATGCTCACTATTGAAACCTCACGATCAATGCTGCCGAAGCTCTCTCTCTCACCGCCGGACGAAGTTTTACACCTCTGGACACCAACCGGACGAAGCTTACACCTCTTGCATGTCTATCACTTCTACTCAACGCTACTGTGCTATCTCGATGGTCTCGACACTATTGCCCTATCTCTTGATGCCGAAACTCACTCTCTCGATGTCGCTCGCTGGCCGCCGACCTTCCTCCTCTTGACGACATCGTCGACGCCGCTGGCCCCCAAGTAGCTCAGTTGTCGCCATCGATCCAGCCTCTAATCCCTCTCGGCAATGCTTTCCTATTCTTGTTTTTAGTTTGATTCAACTCTAAATGACTAAAGAGGCGTCGCAGTAGTAGCAATCCAACGTAGCTAATTTCACTTTTCATTCCATTGCAAGCCAAAGCTACCTGAGAAAACCAATTTCCTATCCTTTTCTGAATTTTCGTCAGCGAAGTCCTCCATAGTTGTGTTGATTGTGCGTATATCAAATAGAGGTAACTCCAATTCATATCTACATTTTGTGATGGCTATGCAACTTCTCGAGCTATGAATTCTTTTCACTCGAATATTTCTAATAACCTAAATCGCATTCATATGGATAGTTCTATATCTAAGCATTAACAATAGCTATGCAACTTCTCTACCTATGAATTGCTTATATCCTTATATGCTTATATGCTTCTTATGTGCAAATGTTAGATAATTCTATATCTAAGCAATAACAATGACCCAAACCTCATAATCAACATCCAAAAGTGAAAAAACAACATGGAATCTACAAGCAACTTTGATATTTTGTGATGTTTGTATTACTACTATCGATAAGAACATGCATCCTGAAACACATTTAAATTGTGATACCCATGCTTTCATTTCACTATGTATTGTGTGTAGGAATTTGAAGTTAAATTTGTAGCTAAGTGTGATATTCAAGTTTCCTCTTATAGTGGTATTGCACCTATAACTAAAGATTTACACTAGGAATCATGGGGAATAATGTTAAAAGAAAGGGGCAAAAAGGTAATTTTACCATATGATAAGCGAATAGGGAATTTGTTACTAGTTGATGAAGTAGAAAAAAAAAATAAAAGAATTCACATAATGTTCTTAGCGGAAGGGAAATGAGTGAAACCACCTTATGATTTCTTGAAGAGAGAATTAACAAGGTGATGACACCTCATGCTTGCCTTCTTGCCACCTCATGGTAAAGACAATTTAGGTGGTGACACCTCATGCTAGAGGATTTCTCTTAGGAAAACAATTAGGGAAATTAGTGAAAAATGATGATTTCTACTAGCACTTTTCGTTTGGCTTGAGGGAGAGAAGAGTGGAGGTGTTCAAGTGGTTCAAGTGAAAAAGAAAAGGAGAAAAGGCATAAAAATTGAATTAAGGCAAGTTTCTACTTTTTGCTCTACATTTATGTGTTCAAAATAAGTATAATATGGAATTATTTTTATATTATGATTATAGGGGTGTGACATAAATGCTCAGGGGTGGAAATTTATTTTTGAAAACTTTGAAAAATTAATTACATTGACATATGATAAAGTGAAATTAAAGAACAAATGAGATCAACTAAAGGCTGAATGGAAGTTATGGAAAGATTTGAAAGGGAGAGAAACTGGTTTAGGATGAAATGCAAGTTTATAGACAGTGGATGCAACCCCTGAGTGGTGAGAAACTAATATTACAATATGTATATTTGGATCTTGTTGTTATTGTTATTATTATTGTTATTATAATTGATAAAGTGATTCATTATTATAATATAATTACAGGCTGACAAAAGAGTATGCCAAGTTTCGAAAGAAGAGTATCCATCCTGATATCGAAATAAAAAAATGATATTATGTTTGGACAGACAGTAGCTACAAGAGAGTTCTATTATACATCAGCTGTGCCTGAAAAACCAGTTCAAGAGATGGATACGCAATATGAAAACTATGAGCTAGTTGATAAAAGTATAGAATCATCTCACATGCCATCATCCTCTCGTCAAAGTCAATATTGTAAAAGAAAAAAAATACAATTGTATATGGATTTAAGGATTCTTTGAATCTACTTGCAACATCAATTCAACAAAATTTAACAGACTCTTCAGGCTGTAGTGTTAAAGAGATGATGACAGATTTAAGATCTACTCTAGGAATTGAATGTGATAGTGAGATTTACTTTTTTGCTGCAACCCAGTTTCAACAAAAATTAAATAGAGTAATATTCAAAGAAATGGAAACAGTTGAAGAGAAATTAGGCTTCTTGAAGTATTTATTAGATTCGTCAAAGAAGCATTGACCTATGAGTTTGAAATGTTATGGAACATTAACTATCACTATGTTGTTATGTTTGATGCAATACATTATAATTGTTGAACCTGCGTTGTGTTATATTTGTTGAACTTGTGACTTATGTTATGTTTCATGTAGTACATTATGTGATATTTTATATTTATTGTCTGTGATATGTTATATTTGTTGAAGCTATGATTTTATTTTTGTTGAACTTGTGATTCATTATATATTTGTTAGGAGTATGTCCATTGTTTTACTTTTATTCAAATTTACATATGTTAGTTTTTGGGGTGTCCAAACGGTTCAACCCGAACTAAACCTATTTCAAGCCGAACCGAAAAAAAAAAATCCAAACCAAAACCGAACCGAACTTTCTAAAAACCGAACTGAAATCGAACCGAAATTTTAGTTTGGGTTAGGTTCGATTTGGGTTAAATCAAACTTAATTATATATATATATATATATATATATATATATATATATATATATAGAGAGAGAGAGAGAGAGAGAGCTATTTTTATACTATTATATTATTAATTTTTAATAAAAAATAATAATAAAATATATTTTATATAATTAAAATAATAATATAATATATTCTATATAAAAATATTAAATATTATATTAAAATTTTAGTTTTTTTGATTTAACCCAAAATTTTTGAGCTAAACCAAAAACCGAACCGAACTGATTTCAAACCATCTCAAGTTGAACCGAGCCGAGCCGAATTTGGCTTGAAACCGAACCAAACCAGAAATTTTGGTTTGGTTTGGTTCGGTTCATCGGGTTGAACCAATTAGTGGACAGTCTTAGTTATGTTGTTATTTGTATAGATATGGATGGTCACAATAGTGATAGTGATGGTACACAGGAGTTTGATGGTACATAGGTATTTGATGATCTACAGGATCTTACTAATGAAACAAACTCATTTTGGATTTTGATTAATTGTATTGTACTTGTTATGAATGAGTATTACTCATCATATTTACATAAGTCCCCTAATATGGTATCATCCCATTCAGGAATGGGATGGATGAGAGAAATAATACAAGTACACCTAGAAAGGTGTTGGAGAATGATGAGGGTGGAGCAAAATGATTTTGTACAATTGTATCATATTTTAGAGAACTCATACAATTTGAAGCTGTCAAAAAATATATATCTATTTATGAAAAGGTTGGGTTTTTTTATCTATACATTAGCATAGGGGGCATCGAATAGACAAGCACAAGAAAAATTTCAACATTTGAGTGAAACTATGTTGAGCCACCAAATCACCTTTTCGACTCCTCCAAAAAGTCAGTGTGCTTGAGAATAATTACTTCGTGAAGAAACAACAACCTTCAAGAAGGATTGCCAGGTCATTTGATGATATTTTCCCCTCAGGAAAGCAAACTGTGCTTCCTATGGATAAAAGAGATTCAAACTCGAGAGCTTCAATTCAAATCAGATGTGGGAAATCAGAATATCAAGCAACGCCTGTTGACCAAGAAAAATCACTAAGGCATCATGTTCCAGATAATGCCCACATGAAACGTGCAGTTGGACTTGGAAAGTCTCGGTCGAAATTGGCATATAGGGATAAAAAAAGAAAATCAGGCTCAGGTTGTGATCTCTTCGTGTCCTAAGGGACATAAACCGAATGTCATAACTCATGCAGTGAAGGCTGAAGCATCACAGCACAGACAGCAAAATATTCACAGCGGATTGCATTGTGATAATCCGACATATTCCGCTTCTGTTTATCCTAGTTTTCTGATACATAAAAAAAAAGCAAGAGGTCTTGAGCACACTGCTAATCACTTAAATGTGCATTAGAATCACCTTTTCGACTCCACAAGGAGACCAAGGACTATCAACTGGATTAATAAAAGAAGAGAAGGATGACAAAATTTATTTCGACTATAAATAGACATACATCAACAGGAAGCAAAAAACTGAAACGAGCGTGAAGACAGGAGAAAACGTGCGCCGATGGCTAAAAAAAAAAGAAAAGAAAAAAGGAAAGAAGAGAGAAAAGACAAGCAAGCAATCAGCAAAAGGAAGATCTGGCATACGCCATCAGGGATGCAAAAATACTACCCAGTCCTACTTAATAATCTCCAGATAAGACAAAAAAAAATCAAAAGAAGAAAGGGCAACATGCAGAGAAGCTGTCAACAAGAAAAGAAGACCAGCTCCCAACCGATAAAGGGACGGTTGGGGCTGACGAACGAGAGGGATGGAAAACCCTCATAACAGTTAATAAAAAAATCAATTGATCAAAGAAGCAAAAAGGGAGGGAAAGCCAGCTGTTAACAAATGATCACTCCATGGGGTTGAGAAGTTTATAAAAGGGGGGCAGGAGGCATCATCGAAGAAGGTAAGAAGAAGGAAGGGAGGCATCATCGAAGAAGGTAAGAAGAAGGAAGGGAGGCATCATCGAAGACGGTAAGAAGGAAAAGGGAAGAAGCATCATCGAAGGCGGCAAGAAGGAGTAGGGAGAAGGTAAACGAAGGGGAGTTTTTTTTTTCTACTCGTTTTTTTAGGCTTCATGGACGCATTAAGCGTCCTGGCATCACAGTGAAACACACACCACTCTCTTCCAATCCTCTTCGACTTGCATTACGCAATCCAGCATGGTGTAAATAATCGTTTATTTGGAGGACATATAAAAGAGGGGGGAATGATGTGCCATGAAAACAAAGGGAGAAGATTTTCGAGGGCATCCGGCTCAAAATCACAAAAAGGGAGAGAGTCCAAAAGAAATAAAAGGTGAAAGAGGATTCGTACGCTCGAAAGGATACGTAAAAAAAAAAAAGAAAAAAAAGAGAGAGAGAGAGAGAGAAGGAAGGGCGGGAGGCTAACCTGATACGGGCTGTTTACTGCTACTCCCGTTCGCTGTATTCACCCATTACAAGTACTGCTGGGGGGAGTATAGAGAAATTAGATCCTAACTTGACCAAAAACTGAAGAAGTCAACGAACATTTTAAAAAAAAAAGGAGTCAGCAAATATTACCTGTGGAAGTGGGGTTGTTTTGATCCCTCACTTGGTTCTTCCTCCTGAACGAATCATTTTGACGAGAACAAGAAATCACCGAAGCAAACTGAGGACGAGGGGCATCCTTCGTCAGAACGCTGCAAGGCATACAACCATGAATAAAATGGATCAAAAGATGAGGTAAACTCCGAGACAGACAACCATAGATAAAAGGGGGAATCATTCCAGACATTATGATAAATGACGAAAAGAACAAACGGCGAAAACTTTAGAAAAATCTTGCCACACAGCGAGAGAAGAAACAATGAAATAATCACGCGAGAGCCGGACTAGAGACAAAATGGCTCAGGCGGAAGCTGCTACATCGCCAGGGAGACGATAAAAAAGGGAAAGGTGAAAACGAAAACACTTGAACAAAACCCTATCTTCTTGCTTGCCTGAAGAAAGGGCCACTGTCTGTCTCTCGTGCTTCCAGCCACCAGACTCGCCTTCTGCCCTAGCGGCACTGCATCGCTTGGAAAACGTCACGCCTCAAAAATGGCGGAAGTGACGCTACGATCGCCGGCAGCTTAACAGCTCAAGGTCCAATGTGGCCAGAGATGTTGTGACGCTGCTAACCCTCCTCTGCAATCTCATCAGATCTCGCCATTAATTTCTCCTTTCCGTCTGGGATGAGTGCCTCTAGTCGCCTTCGCCGCGAGGGGTTGCTGGAGTTCTGTCCGCCGACCCGTTAAGGGGGAGAGAACTTTACTCCTTGACCAGGGCTTATACGGTCAGGAGGGAGCAGCTTTCCCCTTTTGCCGAGGGTAACAAAACCGGAAATAATAATTTGATTTGCCTGGCGTAATAGGAGATGATAAGCCGACTGGTCTGGTGTAGTAAACCTCGGCATAACCATGCCTCGCCTGGACTCAATCTAAGTTGACTAAGCTTTGGGCCCATATCTAATTCAAAATAAAGAGGTTGGGCTAACGTTAAAACTGCATCTATGCTCGTTTTAGTTCAGCGTATGTGGTATTTGGTACTTAAGCCACAAATGCGCGTCCAACGTGTAAATTCAAGACTAACGAGTTATAACGACAAACCAGCACCTGAAATAATTATAAACACGTCAGTATCGGTGTTTCCTTGCCATCGCTCGGATTCGACAAGTCGCGCCTGACTAAGTGTTAATTCTGAAAGAAAAATTCTCATAATACCAAGATTTTGGCACATTACGATGGAATATTGTTTGGGAGGTGCGTACGTCGACGTTCATCGTCGGGGCGCAGCTCCTCAATATGACGTTGCATTCGTGTATAAATTCCAAATCAAATTATCCATCACGCCGTGAGGCCGGATGAATTCCAAAATCAAATTATCCATCACGCCGCGAGGCCGGATAAATTCCAAATCAAATTATCCATCACGCCGTGAGGCTGGATAAATTCCAAGTCAAATTATCCATCACGCCGCGAGGCCGGATAAATTCCAAGTCAAATTATCCATCACGCCGCGAGGCCGGATAAATTCCAAGTCAAATTATCCATCACGCCGCGAGGTCGGATAAATTCCAAGTCAAATTATCCATCACGCCGTGAGGCCGGATAAATCCCAAATCAAAGTATCTATCACGCCGCAAGGCCGGATAAATTTCAAATCAAATTATCCATCACGCCGCGAAGCCGGATAAATCCCAAATCAAATTATCCATCACGCCACGAAGCCGGATAAATTCCAAATCGAATTATCCATCACACAGCAAGGCCGGACAAATTTCCAGATCAAACTATTCAATACGTCGTAAGGCTGGATGATCCTCCAAACCAAACACCCGATACGTCTAAACGCAATTACGATGGAATATTGTTTGGGAGGTGCGCACGTCAATGTTTACCATCGGGGCGTAGCTCCTCAATACAACATCGGGCTGCCTAGACCGGATACCACTCAACAAAGTGCTTCAAAGCCGAATGTCTGATGAGCACATGACATTCGAATTGACGGAAGAAGCTCGTTCTCTCACCGTTTAAATACTATATCCAATTTTGTATTTCGTTACGTTTATAAATGATATTATCCAATTTCTTTCTCTTATCTCGTTGCGTAATGTAGATCTCTTAATCAAAGGTTCCCTACTCAAAGGGGTAATTAACAATGAACGCTTGCGCTCATTGGAAGTCAGAACCCATTAAACAAAAAGCCTTATTGATTTAAGGTGGATTTGAAACGGTCATAACACATTCTCAATGTAACGGAAATGACCCCACAAACTATAAGTAGGATCTTCCATGAGTTGTTGAAATCAGCTTGTAAGTTTGCAAAGGTTATGATAGAATCCACCGATAGAGAGTATCGAGATACTCCACCAAAAATATTACGTGACAATTGTTATATGCCTTATTTTAAGGTAAGTTATGGTTATTTATTCAAATTTTACAAATGAGATATTATTTTATACTAATCCTAGTTTTTTTTATAGGATTGCATTGGAGCTATTGATGAAACACATATAGATGCAGTCGTCCCAGTGCATGATCAGTTGCGATTTATAGGAAGGAAGGGTCAGCTAACCCAAAACGTGCTACTTGTATATTCCTTTGATATGAAATTTATATATGTACTGGCTGGATATGAAGGTACAGCTCATGATGCATGTATTCTTTCAAATTCATTGACTTTAAATATTCCAAAACCTCCTCTGGGAATATTTATTGGGAAATATTATTTAGTTGATATTGGATACTCACAAATAAGTGGGTATCTTGGCCCATACAGAGGAGTGAGGTATCATCGTCAAGAATATCAACAAGGGCAACCACCATGAGACTTTAAAAAAGTATTTAATAAAGCACACTCCTCCCTTAGAAGTTGTATTTAACAGAATTTTGGAGTATAGAAGAAGAGATGAAATATATTATGTGATATCTGTCATTTGCATTTGAGACTCAAGTTAAAATTATAGTTACATCAATGACACTACAAATTATATTAGGCAAACAACGATATCTGATGAGATTTTTCAAGAATGTGATGCTAATCTTGATTTCAGTATTGAGGCTGATTCAGAAGTCAGTGATGAAGTTATTGATGAGCAAGTAAATTCTATTCAAATAGATATGCAGTGTAATCAGATTGCTGTAAGTCTAATGGCATCACATGTGTGATGTAAATACATTCTTTTGTTATTAGAATGACTGTTGTTATAATGAAGTGTAAAATCTTTTGATATATGACGTACAATTTATCGTTTTTGTTAGATGATACAATTATAAATATATGAGTTTGGTTAAACTTTTTGTATATTGTATACAGGACTCCACATGTTATAAGTACTAGGAAGACTTTGCAAATTTTTTTAAAAATAGTCTACTTAATAGCACAGCATAGTTGATAATCAGCACAGTTATTTATCCAGACACCATCTAATTTTTTCAACCAGCTACTTTTCAATCAGCACTTTTTCAACCAGTAAAAGTTAAAAGTTTTTAGCTATCTCAAATAGACTTTTTGGAGTCTAACAAACTATGAGAAAAAAAAGGGAAGGAAAGTAGGAAAGCCGCCATGTGGCCACTTGGGAGGTCAGTGAACGTCCTTCCGAAGGAGAGTGTGATCCCAAACCCGCACTCCGTTTACGTGTGGTGTGTTTACCGTGAGAGCAAACATGAAAGAAGAAAGATAAGATCTTTTTTTCCACTCAGAAATCCTGCATGAATTCAGCATCTACTGCAGCCAAAAAAAAGTCATTGAGTCGGTGATGTTTAAGGATTAAAAAATAAAAAAGTTTTGACCGACTATGTGAAGTCGATTATGTAGCTCCTCTATATAATGATCAAGCGTCTTTTCATTTGAATGTGCCAGCAATTGTCAGCGGCCCTTACTAATAAAGTTTTACAATTTTATCCTTCTAATTTTTTCTCTATTCAGTTTCTTGCTATTTTTTTATTTATATTTTGTTACCAGAGTTCAGGTTTTAGTGGTTCTATGCTGTGTAATATTTATGGCTTTCAAACTTTTGTCGTAGTATTTACAAGTGAAAATTATAATTTCAATGGAGGAAAAAGAGGAGCTAGAGATGAAGTGTATGAAAGATGCTCATGAGCACTGCCTAGTTCAGCAAGCGATAGCTAAAAAATATATATATATTCAAAGATTATGGTGGCAGAAAAATCTAAGAACGCATGGGATATTCTCTAAAGAGAATTTGAAGGAGATAGTAAAATACACAGTATTAAACTTCAATCTTTTAAAAAAAAATTCGAAGTTTTAAAATGAAAGGAGAACAAATGAATATCTTTTTTGAAAAATAATGGAAATAGTTAATCAAATGCATGCTCTTTGGAGAAAATTTTTTTGATCAAAGAATAGTAGAGAAAATTTTAATTAGTTTTTCAAAAAATATGATTATATTGTTGCTACAATAGAAGAGTCTAAAGATTTTTTAAAATTATCTATTCAAGAATTAATACGTTCTTTATTATCACATAAGCAAAGAAAATTAAGACATTCTGATTTACTAGTAGAAAGTGCTTTCCAGTCAAAATTAAGTTTCATGCCTCAAAATATGTCAATAAGAGCGAAAGCTCTTAGAATAAAGATATCATAAGAGGAGGTAAAACACTGGTCAACAATACTAGAGAAAGGAATTCTAATAAAGGTATGAGTTCTTTCGCAAAAGCTCCATGTAATATTTGTAAGAAAATAATAAGTCTACTAGTAATTGTTGGTGGAAAGAAAAGTCCCGATGTAATATCTATAAGAAATTTGGTTGTAATACAAATAATTGCAAATATAAGAATAGTCAAGCAAATTTTAGCAGTAAAGAAGGAGATAAACTATTTTATGCATTCTCCTCTATCTAGTGAAGATAGTAATATATAGTATTTAGATAGTGGCTATAGTAATCACATGTCTAGAAATAAAAATATTTTTCAAAACATTGATCCTACTACCTCATCTAAAGTTCATATGCAAAATGGGGCAATAGCAGAAGTAAAAGGAAAAGGTATCATAGCGGTTCAAACTAAAAAAGGGGTAAAATACATTTAAGATGTATTATTGATACCTGACCTAGCACAAAATCTTTTAAGTATTGGTCATTAGTTGAACATGGATATAGTGTTCAATTTGAAAATGGAGCACGTACAATTTTTTATAATAAAAATCAATTAATTACAAAAATATATATGGAGGCAAATAAAAATTTCCCTCTGAAGCTCCAGATACCTTGTCATCTTGTCATGAGAACAAAAGCTTATGTAGAAGAGTCATAGCTATATCATAAAAGGTATTGTCACTTGAATTTTAAAAGTCTGAAATTACTTAAACAAAAAGAAATGGTATATGATCTTCCACAAATTTTAGATAATATTGATACTTAAGAAGGCTGTATTATGGGAAAGCATCACAGAACACCTTTTCTAATACAAATAAGAAGAGCAACAACACCACTCAAGCTTGTTCATACTAATATTTGTGGCAGAGTGTAAACAACATCCTTTATTGATGATTTTACAAGAATGACTTTGGTATATTTCTTAAATGAAAATCAGAAGCATTTAAAGCTTTCAAAAAATTTAAAGCATTGACAAAAAAGCAAAGTAGGTATTTTCTCAAAGTCCTTAGAAGTGATAGAGGTGGAGAATATACCTCTAGACATTTTGATAAATTTTGCCCAGATGAAGGCATTCATCATCAATTAACTACAGCATACACTCCTCAACAAAATGGTATTGTAGAAAGGAAAAAATAGAACTATTATAGAGATGACAAGAGCAATGTTAAAAGATAAAAGTCTTCCTAATTCTTTTTGGGGAGAAGCTATGAATACTGTAGTTTATATCCTTAATCGGTGTGCAATAAAAGATGTGAAAAATAAGACTCCTATTCAACCATGGAGTGGCTACAAACCATCTATAAGTCAATTCAAAATATTTGGTTCAATTTGTTATGCTCACATTTTTTATGAAAGAAAATCCAAATTAGATGATAAAAGTAAAAAAAAATATTTTTATTGATTATGATTCTAATAAAAAAGCTATAGACTCTATAATGTTCAGACAAATAAGCTTATTATTAGTGGAGATGTGATATTTAATGAAAATGCATCTTGGGATTGGAAAGAAAAAAGTGCAGAGGATATTCCAATAATTATCCAGGAGTAGTAATTACAACCTATAAGTTAGGCATCAAGTTCAAGCCCAAGCTCAAGCACTAGCTCAAATGAAGAGGAGTCTTCAATGGAAACTCCTCCAAGAAGAGTTATAAGCTTGAGAGAAATATATGAGACGATAAGTTTTGTTAGTTTAGAGTAAAAAAATTTTAAAAAAGCATCAAAGCAGGAAGTATGGATTAAGGCAATGGAAGAAGAGATTAAGATGATCGAGGAATAAGACTTGGGATTTCTCTAATCGTCCAAATAATAAATAAATTATTAGTGCTAAGTGGGTTTATACAACCAAACTTAACCCAGATGACTCAATTCAGAAATATAAAGCAAGACTTGTTACAAAGGGGTATTCTCAATTAACCAGAATTGATTATAATGAGACCTTTGCTCTTATGGCTCAGCATGATATAATATGAGCTCTTATTGCACTTGCACCACAAAAGAAATAGGCTATCTATCAATTAGACATTAAATCAGCTTTTCTTAATGCAGATTTAGAAGAAGAAATACATGTGAAGCAATCACAAGAATTTAAAGATACAGATAATGAAGATAAAGTCCTCAGAGTACATAATGCTTTATATGGATTGAAACAAGCACCTAGAGCTTGGTATAATGAAATTGACAGCTACTTTAGTAGTTATGGATTCAGGAGGAGCAAAAGTGAACCAACACTCTATATCAAGAACCAAGGTAATATTCTCATTGTTTATATTTATGTGGATGATTTCATCTACATAGGTGCCAATGAGAAAAATAATAAATGAGTTTAAAAAGATATGATAAAGACATTGAAATGAATGATCTTGGTTTACTACATTATTTTTTGGGAATTGAAGTCAATAAAAAAGAAGAAAAATTTTTTATTGCTTAGAATAGGGCACGTTTGGCAGGGCTTTCCACTCTATTTCATTAGCTAGATAAGCAGATTGTGGAAGAGTTTCTCCTAGTTTTTTACTCGCTTTTAGGAGTGGCAATGGGTTGGGTACCCGCCTTGCCACCCTAAACTCAAACCCGACCCGATTAAGATATATATAAAAAATAAAATCAGATACTGGGTACCCACATCCCTAAACCTAAACCCGATGTAAATGGCCCGACCCGACCCCGACAAGTCAACTTGCCAACCCTGTCCACTATTCTTCTTGAAAAAGCTAACAGTGCACATTCCACTTCCAAATGTTATAGGGTGACAGTTTGAACCCGACCCAATTATTTTACACTTTTACTATTTAACAATCTTGCTATTAAAAACTTTTGCATAAAATTTTACAAAAAAATTACTTTATATTATAAATTTATAAAATCAAAACTCTACAAAAATCAAAATAAAATATTTATAAAATAAAAATATTTATAAAAATAAAAAGGTATAAATAAATTAATAATCTATATAAATAAAAATTTATAAATAATAATGTTTATAAATAAAATATTTACAAAATAAAATCTTTCTAAAATAAAATCTCTATAAAATATAATAATATTTATAAATAAAATATTTATAAAGTAATAATCATTATAAAATAAAATATTTATAAAGTAATAATCATTATAAAATAAAATATTTATAAAGTAATAATCATTATAAAATAAAATATTTATAAAGTAATAATCATTATAAAATAAAATCTTTATAAAATAATAGTCTTTATAAATAATAATCTTTATAAAATAAAATCTTTATAAAATAAAATCATTATAATAAAATTGATAATGTTTTTGGTCAAATTGTAGTTAGTTTAATGGAATCTAGAAGGTAGAAAATGTGTTTTTATATATTTGTGTAATGTATATTTAAGTAAGTATGTATTAAACATTTGTGTAAATGAGCTACTTGTCATATTAAATTTTTTGTATTATTTTTTTTAATATAATAAACAATTTTCTGCAACAACAATCTATAGTACAACTTTTTAGCTAAAAGCACCATCCTAGATAGCACTTCTCTTTTTGGCTCTACCAAATGCAACCTTAATATGAATAATTACAAGACTATTTCTACTTCATTAATCCAAAATGAAAAACAAAAAAAAAGAATATAGATATCGAAAAGCAAATGTCTCACAATATAGAAATCTTATTGGAAGTCTATTTTATCTTACTATTACGAGACCATATATTTTATATGCAATAAGTTTACTATCAAGATTCATGTCTGATCCAAGCCCAGCGCATATGAGAGCTGCTGAAAGAACTCTTAGAAATTTATAAGGTACCGAAAAAATAGTATCTTATATGAAACAACAATAAATTCATAATTATTTTGCTATTCAGATAGTGAATGCGCTGGTTTAGTTGATGATATGAAGAGTACATCAGGATTTGCATTTACTTTTAGATCTAAAGTATTCTGCTGGTGTTACATGCACAGCATGTAATGACAAAAGTAAAAGAGAAAGATAAAAGAAAAAAGAAAAGTAAAAGAAAAAAATGGCCGAATCAATTTATTGTAGCGTGTGGGCGCACAGTAAAATTGAAATCTGTATCGGGCCTGTGACTCCCCATTGATTCTCTCTCTCCCCCATTTAATCTCTCTCCTCTCCCTCTCGTTCACATGCAACGAACACCGAGCTTCTCTCCTCTTGCGTTCCTTGCTTCTATTGTTTCTTCTCCCGACGATCTCATCGAAGTCGCCGTCCAGCGACTCTCCATAACTGGCGATGGGCTTCAAAGGCTCCGATGAACCTTCCTGACCCAATTTCTCTCTTCTTTGTTCCTCCGGCTGGCGCGATGAGGCTAGACATGAGTTGGCCGAAATACTATAACTCCAGCGACTCTGTTTTCCTTTCCAAACAACTCCGACGCTTTTCTGGTTGCTTTGGAAAGGTCGGCTACGAGGTGCTGGTGGCTCTCTGCCATTTCTAGCCAATTCCAACGAAGTTCTAGCATCTTTCGACGCAACTCTGGCGGAACTCCGGTGAAGCTTCAACAAGGTCCGCGCGACTCTCTTTTCTTGCTTCCGAGAATTGCGTTATGCGGCTATTTTCTGTTAGAAAGGAGTGGCCATCGGCGCTGGGGACGATGCACTATTACGGTGAACTTTCTGGCAAACTTCTATTCGACCCGACTGGTGGTGCGTCCACATGTGCTATGGGCAAGGTTAGTGCCTAAACCGTCTTATACATAATTTTACAAGAAACCCTGCATTGTTGGTGTATATGCCCTGCAGACCAATGTATGGACATGGTCAGGCATTGTTTAAATGTACTTCGATAGAATTAATGAAATTGATATAATCAATAAAGGCATGGTCGTTATTATGCAGATTGCTTTACCTGCGTTGATGTATTGAATTGCATAGATAATGTCCCAGGAGTTTGGATTGGATCCATTCTCATAAGTAATCCCCGGTCAAGGTGCCTTAGCCGATATGGGACAGCTTTGGTGCATGTGAGACTGGTGTATGGGCTGGTTAGGTGCGGGGCACAGTAACGCAGACATACAGGTGCATTGAATGCACTGAAGTGATCCACCGTGAGGATTGACTTGTCTAGTCAACAAGTCAATCTCACATGCAAGAGGTTTGCATTGATCCTTAGACTTGAGGTATTCATGTCTAGATATGATGATGGGTATGTTTTGATACAGTCTTACGTCTCTCCGTAAATGGGTGATCAAAACGACTGTCATTGAGCATGTCATAAGTCATGTAGAGACATGGATGACCAATAGTAGGATTTGCCCCTTCCTTCCGAGGAAGCATGATATCCACCTCGGGGCGCCCCACCTTATTGGTGCATGACAGGAAAGTGTGGCCACACTTGTTGAGTCATGACCAATGCATTGGATAATAAACTTGAGACTAATCCAATGGCAGGATATCAGTTTAGGCAAAGGGATCTAGAATGCATGGAATCCTCGTTGCTTGTTAGGGAGTTGTTGCCAGATGACTTAAGTCCTATGACATGGGTAGTAGTGATGTGTTGCTAGATACCTCTCACTACTTATGATGATATTCAATCATCATTGCTATAGTCATTAGGATCCTACCGGGTCACACGCAATAGACTCTTGACGTTGTTTTATGATCTGGAAATCTTGGAATATATTTAAGTTCATTATTCTGAGTCCAAGACAGATTCATGGTTGAATCTGAGTCCAATTGGGATTCATGAGTTTGTATATGTATCCTAGTCAAGTTGGACTTGAACAAGGGATTATATACCATGTTGGATTCGAATCCTAATCTAATTAGGAGTTGGAATCCTAATCCTATTAGGAATTGGAATCCTAATCCAACTAGGAGTTGGAATCCTAATCTAATTAGGAGTTGGAATCCTGACCCTATTAGGAATTGGAATCCTAATCCAACTAGGAGTTGGAATCCTAATTTAATTAGGAGTTAGAATCCTAACCCTATTGGGAAATAGAGTCCTATTCCAACTAGGAGTTGGAATCCTAATTTAATTAGGAGTTGGAATTCTAATTCTACTAGAAATGAGAATCCTAATCTAATTAGGATTCAAATCCTAATGAGAATTAGATTTGGATAAGGCCCATAGTGGTTGGGCGCAAATCCTAATCCAACTAGGATTCAAATCCTAAAGAGAATTGGATAAGGCTCATTGTGTTGGGCGCAAATCCTAATCCAATAAGGATTTATTTCCATGGGCCTAATTAGTGTTGAGATCCAAATCCAATTAGGGATTGTGGATTAAATCTAATTGAGGCAAGTTTGAATCCTAATAGGAGTTGGAAATACACTTGGCGCATGGGATAATTCCATATATGGAATTTGCGCCAATTGGGGTGTATGAATCCTTTTGGAAAGTTGTTTCCTCAAGTGGAAACTATCTTGGACGTGTGGGGCTGATATGTTGGCAAATATGGCTTGATTTATTCAAGCAATGATTTGGCCAATCATATATGGAAAGTCCTAATTGAATTGGAACTCAAATTACCTCTCTTGATAAGGCAAGAAGCTAGATTCTTTCCATGCTTCATGTTGCGCCTATTCAAGAGAGGATGTGGCTGAACTCTTATGGCAATTCCTTGGAGGAATTGCGCCAAGAGCATAGAAGGAAAGAGAGGTGGCGGTTTGGCTTGGTCGGTTATAAAAGAAGGGGTATGCGCCCCCTCTTGGGATGACGATTTGGATGATCATTGGATGAACATCAAGTGCAGAATTCTTCTTGAGGAAAAGGCAACTTGGAGTTGCGCAAGCCCTAGAATTCAAGCCGCCCTCTTCTTCTTGTGGAGCGCCACCCTCTCTTCTCTTCCTCTTGTCTTTGGCCGAGAGTCTCCAAGCAAGGAGACAAGTTGGCGTGAAGAGCAAGGAGGAAGGAGAAGGAGATTCCGAGAGGTGATCTTCTCTTCCCGAGGCTAGCACCTAGCGTGGAAGGGAGCAACGTTGAGAAGGTCGACGCGTGGATACTTGTAGAGGACGAGCACGTGAGCGTCTTCAACTTGGCACCTTCATCCTAACAAATAATAGAGGTACTAACCCTAACACATCCTTGTGTTCTCTCTCTCGCATGGATCCTTGGGAAAGGAATGTGTTTCGGGTGTAATGCTTCTTCCGCTGCGTCCTGGGACTGCAAATTTTTTAAATTACACCCGGCATTCCCCAACATGCATGTGATAGCGTAACGTACTGCATATGTAAATACATGCTTAGGATTGTTATAATAACTGCTAGTACATCATTGACGAAGGAACTAAACAAACAATCATAATGGATCCGCTAATGTAATAAAAGAAAAAACTAAGAAAATAAATTAAAAATAGATGAATAATTGTATAGGTAAATACAAGGACTAAAATGGACAAGTGGTACGTGTTACATTGTATCCCAACATAGAGACTATAGATTTGGATGTGTGGGGTATATTTCTGATTCGGGAGCGGGATTAGTCAGACCTACATTAGCAGGTAGGGATCTTTTTCCTGTACTATGATCAAGGTGCCTACCGCTTGGTTAGGAGGCATTTTACGGTTAGGCGTTACCGCTTAATTAGGGATGCCTTGCTGATTTACTTTATTGCTATCATATCCTTTGGATTGTTACTCCATTGTGCATGGTTATGAATGTTTATTTTTATTTATTGTTATAATATGTTCTTATCCTGGATTACTGGAATTTACATTGTTCACATCACATGAGTTCTCTCTAGCATAGTACATTGTTATTCGGGCCGTACTGGTGGCATTGGGGTGCCAGTCGGATATGTTTTGGTGCCAAATCCATATGGTGCTATGGAGGATGACCTTGTAGACTATATCTGCATACAGTTGTGCTATTATGCACGGGTATGATAGTGTATTGAACGTAGTACCAGCGGACTCTTGACGAGCAGTCATTTCCAAAGTGCGAGCTGATAGTAGAGACCGCTCATATATGAGTGTGTGTCCATAGGAGATGAGTCGGCCCTCAACTCTATTTTGCTTACTGTGTTGTTGTAAATTTATGATACTTGTTCATGATTTATAAAGTACATATTTGGTGCACTTGATAGGCTACATTGTATGTATGCATGACACGTTTTTCATTAGTATTGATGCACTATGTATTTAATCTCTACTTAGCCCTTCTAGCTAACAACCCTTGCTCATATTAATTTTGTTTTAGGTCCTAGTGCGGGTCCGTCATGTGCTGATCAGATGTATTTAGATAGTGATAGAGGACTCCTTGGGTATTTGGTATTTATATGTGTGTATTTATTTGGATGTTTTGGCCATGTGGCCGATGTGATGTATTGTCGGTATGGACGAAGAACTATCGTGCATGTGTTATTAATAATTTACTGTTGTTATCTTGTCTTGGGTTTTACTATTTGAGTATGGTTTGTTGTGTACAGTGTTGGGCCAGACTAGACTAGTAGGCTCAAATTGTCAAGTCTCATTGGTGGGCTGTCGGTTGGGGCCCAGTGGCCATCAGGATGTGACACTTGGACTTGTAAAAAGTAAAATATAGTAGCACAATCAATAGCAAAAGCTAAGTATATAACAGCAACGGCTACAAGCCAAGCTATCTGACTATAAAGAATATTATCTAATATGGGACAAACCAACCATTCTCGATTGTGATAATAAATTAGCAATAGCAATAGCCAAATCCAGTGCATCAAACTCGAACGAAGCATATTGCAATCAAATATCATTTTCTATGTGCAGCTGAAATAGAAGGAAACATACAACTCTAATATTGAAATACTAAAGACCGAAGTTGTAGACGTATTCACGAAGGCATTACCAATGTCAATAAAGATCTTAGACGCTTACTCGGAGTTTGTATAAATCTAATTAAAGAGGAGTGTCTCGATTAACAAGATTTCGCCGACGTACAAAGTCACCGAATCACTGACTCGGTGATTTGTTTAGGTATTAAAAAAATTCTAGGATAGATTCGAAGGAAGAATCGAAAAGTCAACTCGGAAAATTCTAGGATTAACCTTAATCATCCATCCAAAAAAGAAAAAAAAAAAAAAGTCACACTTCACTGTCCTTTCCTGTAGCTTGGCCTGTACATGAATCATCATAACTCCATTTAGGTAGTTTGCTTGGATCAAACACACAACTAAAGTAAGTTTGAGCCATCCAAAAGAAAACAATTTATATATTTTCTTAATATATGCATCAAATTGCATAAGATTAATTTTTGTTGACGGAATTGTAAACTAAAAGCAAAATCTACTCGAGTTTTGCACCTCATGTCTATGTTGGATCCTCCGATCTAAAAATATATATTTATATTTATTAAGAGTATGAAATTTAATAATATATATATATATATATATATATATATTGGATCCTTCGATCTAAAAAGCGCACGAGCATGCCGTTGAAGATCGAGATTCAATGATACGAGATTTCAAAAAGATGAGAAACTCAAATAAAAATATGATGAATTATACTTTTGTTTTCCATATGAGAGCTGGGAATAATTAGAATGTACGCATTTTATTTTTGTATCCATATGTGAACATACAGTGGTGGATCTAGGACCCAAAGATATGTGGGGGCAAAAAAAATTTAAGAAAGGCAAATAGATAAAATATATGTGTTGAGTGGGGGCAATATATGTTTAATTTTTCACTACACTTAGTCATGACTGTATATAATCAATGGTAAAATTAAAAATGAGTGAGGGCATTTGCCCACACTACCTTCCGTGTGGCTCCGCCACTGTGAACACATGATTATGTATTCCGTGATTTGCATCTATACAACTTGTAAACGTCTTCACGAATAAATCAAGTTTTTTCTCCAATTCCTCCCATCTCTTGTCCATGCCATATTTAACATGGTATCAGAGCAATGTTCATAGAGATCTATTCTATTGTCATTCATGGCTGGAAGGGTAGAAAGAAATGAAGTTACTGCCTTTAGTGATCCTAATAATCCTTTATCCCTTTACTATTCTGATCAACCTAGGCTTGCTCTGGTAATACAACTACTAGATGGAAATAATTACAATACCTAAAGTTGTGCTATGCTCGTGGCCCTTAGTATCAAAAACAATGAAGGATTCGTCATTGGCAACATCAACAAGCCATCCCAAGCCGAATTCAACAATGGAAGCGTTGTAATAACGTGGTAAATTCCTAGCTATTTAATTCGATTTCACAAGAAATTGGCGTGAGTATTCTATATAATGAAGGCGCTCACAAATCTGGTTAGATCTAAAAGATAAATTTTTGCACACTAACAATGTGCATCTCTTCCAAGATGAGGAACATGACGGTTGGAAATTACTATACCAAACTCAAAAGTTTATGAGATGAATGCGATGCGCACCACAATATTCCTGAATGAGAAGGTCTCTATTAGGTAAACGTGTCTTGTCAATCCGTGAGCAGCAATGTTGAATCCTCAATGTCTACATCTCCAAATATATGACATCAACCCTCGGACATCCATCCAAAAATGTTTCTGCTATGTTATCTAACAATATTGCTAATTCGTCTTCTCAAAATAACTGCAGTTTCTTAATCTGCCCTTTAGCTAAACAAAGTTGATTACCTTTTTCTATGAGCTCAGTTCAAACTAAAGTGCCATTTGAAACTATTCACACGCACATTTGGGGAGGATGTTCCTTCAATAAGTGGAGCAAAATACTTTCTTACAATCGTTGATGATTTCACTCGCAGCACTTGGACCTACCTCAAGCGCCAAAAATTAGATACTCGTCAATGTATTATATGATTCATCAACTTAGTTGAGACGCAATTCCCTTCTAAAGTGAAAATCATTTGGAGTGATAATGGCACCGAATTTGCCTTGAACAATTTTACTCAAGCAAAGAGATGATTCATCAAACAAGTTGCGTATCTCCTTTGCAACAAAATGGAGTAGCCGAAAGAAAATATAAACATCTTCTTAACATGGCGTGAGCACTATTACTTCAAGCAAGTCTTCCTAAGATTTTTGGGGAGATGCTATTCTAACAGCCTCATACCTAATTGACCGTACTCCAACGCCCCTGTTGAAAGGAAGGATGCCAATTGAAATGCAACTCGGAAAACAACCTACTTACAATCATCTTAGAATGTTTGGAAGCTTATGTTTTGCCTCCACACATCATCAACATCCTATCAAGTTTGATTTCGGAGCCATTCAATGTATATTCTTGGGATATCCTCATGCACATAAAGGCTATCAAGTTTTTTATTTAACAAATAAAAGGGCATTTGTCTCGCGTGAGGTTACCTTCCATGAAGGAATTTTTCTTTATGCTTCATCAAATGCTAAAGCATTTCAGAGTTCGAAAAATCATCATAGAACAAAAATGATGCCACCATCTAAATTATCAACAGCAAGGATTTTTCTTTTGGTCATCAACTAGAAAAAAATGGTCAAACTTGATACATCAGATGCACCACCAGAACCACCTCCAACCATTCAACAAGCTGATTTAAACACATCAGTGAGTGTTCAAGAGATTTCATTGCGACAGAGACGAGCTACAAAGATTCCAAGTTACCTGGAAAATTATCAAATAGAGATACCCCTTCCTACAAGAACGGAGTCATCTTCAAATTCAATAATTACGACAAGTATGAATACCAAGTATCCTCTTAAGGATGTTTTATCATATGAAAACTTATCTCCAAGGCATCCAGACTTTGTTATCTCCCTGTCCAATGCAAAAGAACCATCATCTTTTGAAGATGCAAATGCAAATCCAAAATGGTGTGCAGCTTTGCAAGAAGAGCTGAAAGCGCTTGAGCAAAATAAAACCTGGTCTTTACAACAATTACCACATGGAAAGAAATCAATTGGATACAAGTGGATATACAAAATTAAGTATAGATTAGATGTGCAAATTGCGCATTATAAGGCTAGATTGGTTGCAAAAGGATATAGCCTGGTGAAAGGTCTTGACTATCAAGAGACCTTTTCACCTGTTGCAAAACATGCTACTATTCGCCTTCTCCTTGCATTAGCTTCAATCAAGCTATGGCGTCTACACCAGCTTGATGTATGGCGTCTACACCAGCTTGATGTTCATAATGCATTCCTAAACGATGACTTAGAAGAAGATGTTTACATGACTCTTCCTCTTGGATTTGAACGAAACGGGGGAGACACGTGTTTGCAAACTTCACAAATCCTTATATGGGCTCAAACAATCATGGCGCCAATGGTTCATCAAATCGCGGATGCTCTTCACTAAGCAAACTTCACTCAATCAAAATCAGATTATTCAACATTCATCCAATCCCAAAATGGTAGGATTGTACATTTACTCATTTATGTTGATGATGTAATTGTGGCAAGGAATGTCTTGAGCCAAATTGAAGAAGTTAAGACATCTTTGAGGAACAAATTCATGCTAAGGGACCTAGGAGAACTAAATTATTTTCTAGGGATAAAAGTTGCCAAGTCAAGCAAAGGAATTGCTATATCACAGAGGAAGTATGCTCTTGAGATACTTGAAAACGTCGACTACCTAGGAGCCAAACCTGCTTCTTGCCCAATGAAATAGAACCTGTCACTTAGCAAGACTGAAGGAGAATGTGTGACCGGTCCATCTGCATATCGACGCCTTGTAGGGAGGTTGATTTACTTGACGATTACTCGACCATATCTAACATATGTTGTGCACACATTAAGTCAATTCATGGACAAACCATGAGTACCACATTTACAAGCTGCTCATCACAACTTGCTGTGCTGCCTAAAACAAACACCAGGACAAAGAATTTTCTTTCCTTCAAATGACTTAACACAATTAAATGCTTTTTATCATGCAAACTGGGAAGATGTCATGATACTCGCCACTCAGTCTCAGGCTACTTGCATTCTTCTTGGGAAGTCACTAATATCATGGAGATCAAAGAAACAAAAGACGGTATCAAGATCAAGTGCAAAAGTAGAGTCTCGTGCAATGGCTTCAACATGTTTTGAGATCACCTAGCTAAAGATCATTATGCACGAATTAAAGATTGAACATCCTCAACTAGTCAACCTATTTTGTGATAACCAAGCTGCACTCTATATTGCAACAAATCCTATCTACCATGAACGAACGAAACACATAGAGATCAACTGCCACATGATACGAGAGAAAGTCCAGGAGAAGGCAATCAAATTGCATTATGTATCTACACTCAAGCAGTTGGCTGATGTGTTTACCAAACCACTAAATGTTGGACAGCTCAAAGCATTACTTAACAAGTTAGGAATTGTTAACATATATATGCCTAACTTGAGGGGGAGTGTTGAAGATGATGATATGAGATTTCAGGAAGATGACAAACTCAAATCAAGTAGCAAAAATATGATGAAGATGTTGATTGATTATTCTGTCCAATTACACTTCTATTTTCCATATGAGAGTATGAGATAATTAGAATGTATGCATTTTTAATTCTGTGCACATGTGTGAACACAAGATTATGTATTATGTGATTTGCGTCTATATAACTATAAACATCTTCACGAATAAATCAAGGTTTTTCTTCAATTCATCTACCATCTCTTCTATGCGCCATATTTAACAATACACATATATTTATTAAGAGTACGAAATTTAATAAAAGAATGATGAAACGATTGCATTACCATATGTAGTCTGCAATTATCTTCTCAACGGAGTCGTTGAGGTTGAGCTTGAGGTTGATGAGGTTATGGTTAGTTCATCACAAGAAAAAATTAGGAAGAAGAGCCTATTTTTATAGAAGGATACGAGGAAATCTAGCTAAGATTCGGACGATAAGATATAGGGAAAATGAGAATAAATTTGTATAAAAGATTTTAGCTAAACATAGATCGCAATTGGGAATAGAATAACGGGAAAAAAGGTAAAATAAAACTCTATTATAAAAATAAAAAAAAATCAATCATTTGCCAAAATATTACACGGAATTCGCTTGGATTCGGACTGAATCTACGGGCGAGGGCGGGTTGACTTGACGCGCTTCCGTTGCGACACACCTGCGCGAATTTAGGGGCATGAGGACACGTGCCAAAATTAATTGGAGGCGAGAAGGGATCTCCAAGTAGGTGAAGTGATAGGCAGGCTTCACTGAGATGGGCGGCGCTGCGGCTTGGCCCAGGCATTGGAATTTGGACTTGTGGAATCGGGCAACTCAGTCAGCGACTCCGCTGGAATATTCCGTGGATGTTTTGGGCGACGCTGTGGTGGATATTGTCATGTTTCGGTCGGATCAGTCCTAAATTGTTGTCTTAGAGTTGTTCGGCGGAACACCAAGGCGTGAACTTCCTAGAGTTTCCGGGTAAAATTTCAACCCAAATCAGAAACCCTAAGTCCCCAATTAATTTTTATCCCTCAAATTACAAGTCGCACTAGAAATTCGGAAAACCCTAACCCTAATTTTGAAATCCGAACCCCAAATTAAAATTTACCTTGGGTCAAAATCTATTTTGACTGCCGCTTCTCGGATTAATTTTCCGTCAATGACATCACGCCGACGCCACCCCTGAAATCGAACTCTGATTTCAATTTCTCGCTCGAATTCGATCGTCTGACCGAACTTCTGTTGACTCGCCTCGAACTGAATGCCCGAACGAGTTCGAGACTTCGTCTTCCTTACGACGTCGCCTGTGCCGCTGCTTCCGCCGAACGTCGCCTTCACCCGAGAACCTGCCGGAGAGGAGACGGATCAACAGGATAGAACGTCCACGTCTTCGCCTTCTGTTCTGCGACACCAGAAGCTGCCGGATTTCCGTCGCCGCCACGGAAACAACTCAGAGACAGGGGAAGCAAGGGAGAAGAGAGAAAAAGCTGGATTTTATTTCCCCAATCAGCTACACGATCTCTCCGCCGACGACCCCTGTCGTCGACGCCCTCTTCCCCTCCCTTGCCGGCTACCCTCGTCGCCGGTTACAGACACCCTCTGCTCGCTCATGAACTCACAGAAACCTTGCCGCCGACATCTCCCTAGATGCCGGACGCTCATGCTCTCGCTGCCCTCAGCTTCCTCGTGGTGGTGTTGCTGCTCGATGGTCGTGATCCCCCCCAACGCTTGCTCCCTCCCATCGGCTTTATAGCCGCTCGCTACTCCCAAGCACGTCTGATGGTGCTGAAGATGCCGCGTCTCCTTTCCACTTAGGGCGTCCGACGCCCGATTCCTGCGCTTCGCCAGCCGCATGGACGCCGTTGCCTCCTCGAGCTCGGTCGTCTGCTTCCTCTGAAGTCAACGAAGATGCCGAGTGTCGCGCGTCCGAAGGAGATGCTGTGGATGCGGCTCGTTTTTGGTCAACATCACATGTTGACTGCACGATTTGAGCGAAGCTTTGGGCTCCGCTTTGGTGTTTACCGCGTGGGCTTAGGCCAATGTCTGGCCCATTAGGTTTAGGCCTGGACCGGCTGAACCGAGGCTTAACAATTCTCCCCCGCCCAATTTGGACATCGCCCTTGATGTCTGTTGCGGGCAAATCTCTGGCCACCATTGCTCCGATCCTCAAAGCACCGATCCTCACCTCTTCGGTGTTGATCTCGGCTTCTTCAGCTGGCTCCTGCACTACCATCGCCATGAGTTTCTGCCTGGACAGACAATCTTTCACCCAGTGAGGACCGCCGCACAAGAACCAACTCTGTGGCTTTGGCTCTCGTCGGCCCGGTGAACCCCTGTCTTGCCGGGGAAAGGGTCTGCCCCTTTCTGGAACTCTAGCCCTCGGTGGAGTCCGTGGGGAGCCACGCTTTGGTGGTGACCGCTGTTTCTTTGATGGTGTTGATTTGAAATTTCTGTTATACACCAAGGACTCGGCCACCATCCAGTCAAGTGGGGAGTGTCGTCGGACCTCCACTTCCGCCCATGGAAGAAGGTTTCGGATCAAGAGATACTTCCTGTCACCTTCCGCAATGTCGGTAGCTCCAGCATCAACGCGGAGAATGCCCTGACGTACTCGTGGATCGACCTAGTGTGCCTCAGTCGATCTATCTTTCCATGAGCTTGGTCCGCCGAATTTTCGGGAAGAAACTGCCATCGTAGTTCCTCACGGAAGGCCTCCTGATGTGTACTTTTCCGTACTACTAACCGCAAGCGTGACGGCTTTGTCGTAGTAGTACTCTAGATGTCGATCCCACAGGGACAGTGATCAATTACCAAGTGATTGTAAATTAATGGCTACACAATCAGATCCAGAGTTTTGAGATTACAGAACGTAAGTTAATTTTACTTGAAGTAAACTGAGTCCAGCAAGAGAAAGTTTTGAGTAGAAAATAGAGATTAGAGATATCAGAACTTTGGGTTCATCTCGTTGATGGATCTTAAATTCAAACGAGTTAAAATCATAACAAAGCAATTTTAAAAGTGCTCAAGGAAGCATCAAAAGGTACAGATTACCCTCTTTCGACGGTGTACTCCGGTATCAATCTAGATCAGCATCCTACTTTCGTGGCTCATCGTACCTAGATTAATCCCTTGGGTTCGGAGATACTATAGAATTCCTCATACAAATCCTACCCAATTTCTTCACAGGTCAGAGTATGTTCGAACTAGCAGATCTAGGGTTGCAATTCACCTTTCGGTCCTTCTTGCGTTGCCCGAGAAAAAAAATTATGTGATCAAGGTAATTCTAGCAGTAAAACAGCAGAACGAATAAATATAGGATAGAATTTATAATTTACTATAAAATAACAAGTTAGAACAAAAGATACAAACAACGAGACTACACTCTTAGTTCCGACAAAGAGATTACGCTATCATAGTGTCATTTTAGTACAAATCTCTAATGAAAGAAGAAACCAAAATGAAGATAGAAGATAGAAGATGGCAAACTCTTCAGGGAAGGGCAGCAATTCTTCTTTTTCGGATCTTCTAGAGTGGATGCGCAATTCTCCCTTCTCTGCTCTCAACCAAAGCTTTGGCTTCTCACCCGAACTCCCCCTCTGAAGAGAACCCAGCTTTCTTATATAGACCTAAAGGCGTCTCTTCAAATTCTACATTAAATTCTCATCTATTAATGAATCTTAATTACGTGTCTCTTCAAATTCTGCATTAAATTCTTATCCATTAATTGCATGACTCTTCAAATTCTTTAACTTAATCTCCATTATGACTCTTGATGGCAAATAAATGATCCAAATAAATTTCGCATTTATGACTATAACGGAAATGCATTAACTACAGCCTCTTTAATTCTTGTAACCTTCAAACGATTAATGCTCATTTAATCCATGACGGCCGGTAATAAATTCTGGCGGCTATGGATAAACTCTTGCACCTGATGAATTCTTGCGGAGGCTGCGAGAGTTTAGCTGTGGGGTGGATTATGGCCTCAGCTGTAATTCTCGAAATTAATCCCGTTCGAAGCCAAACTTCTTGTCAAGGTTCTTGATTCACTCGGAGATGCAAATATACTTCCATGTAGCTCTAGAAGTGAGTGAATTATCCTATATTCAATAAAACATGACAAGTAGTGAAGTTTCTGAAGAAAGTCAATGAAATAAGCTGGAAAGAGATGTAAAAGCATGATAATATGTCTCGATTCGCAGGTAAATACGACTCTAAAAGACTAGCATTATGGGCAAGATGCTCTAGCATTTGATCAATGAAGGGTAGAGGAAAGTGCTCCTTTCGTGTCACTTTGTTGAGCTTTCGGTAGTCTATACACATTCGCCATCCGCTTACAGTGCAGACGGGAACTAGCTCATTCTGCTCATTCTTGACAACTGTTACCCCACCCTTCTTTGGTACTACATTGATAGGGCTCACCCATCGGCTGTCTGATATCGAGTAGATGACTCCCGCGTCTAAAAGTTTCAGGATCTCCTTTTTTACGACCTCCTTCATGCTTGGATTTAGTCAACGTTGAAATTCCACGGAGGTTTTGCTTTCCTATTCCAAGAGAATCCTATGCATGCAAACAGATCAATTCCCTTGATATCATCTAAGGAATACCCTATGACCCTTTTGTGAAGTTTAATTTCAGCTAATAATTGTTCAGTCTGAATATCAGTCAAATTTGCATTCACTATCACAGGTAAGGTAGATTCATCATCCAAAAATTCATACTTCAAATTTTGAGGAAGAGATTTCAATTCAATTTTTCTTACCTCACTTACCTGTGATGTTGACTTCTTGAGAAATTCTGTTTTCGTCTTTTGGGGGTTCATCTTTTCTGCTGAGTCAATCATCATTGCGTAAGCCTGGGCTTCTTTATTTTCTTCAGCTGTTGAACTCTCCAAAAGACAGACCTCTAGTGAGTCATCTAGCATCCCATCAGTTACGGGATTCTCATCTTTAACTACTTCACTAATGACATCCAAGCTACAGCATGAACCTACAATAGAAGGATGTTTCAGACTTCGTGCTAAGTCAAATTTGATAGCCTTACCGATGTTTAAGGCTAATTTTTCATTTTTCACGTCAATGACTGCTCCGGCAGTCGCAAGAAACGGTCTTCCTAAAATTATCGGTAGTTTTGCATCCTCCTCCATCTTGAGCACGACGAAGTCGACTGGGATGAAGAATTCTCCGACCTTGATCGAAACATCTTCGAGCATCCCTGCCGGCTTGCATACTGTGCGGTCAACAAGTTGTAATGAGATTGGTGTTCCCTTCATGTCGCCAATGTCTAGTTTCCTGCATATAGAAAAGAGCATTAAACTGACACTGGCGCCCAAATCACATAATGTATGTTCAAAAGTCAAATCCCCTATTTTGCAAGGTATGGAGAAGCTGCTCGGATCCTTCAATTTCTCTAGAAGCTTGTTTTGAATAATAGCGCTACACTCTTCAGTTAGTGCCACAGTGCCTGGTTCCTCTAACTTCCATCGGTTTGAAAGAATATCCTTTAAAAATTTTGCGTACGTGGGCATCTGCGTTAAAGCTTCAGTAAAGGAGATGTTAATATACAATTTTTTTAAAATTTCTAAAAATTTTCTGAATTGTTTGTCCAGCTTTGCCTTTGCCAATCCTTGAGGGAATGGAACTGGTGGCTTGTAAAGCGGTGGTGGAACATAGGCTGGTTCACTCTCGTGTTCATCTTTTTCCTCACTCGGTCTCTCGGGTTCAGGTTGATTACTAGTA
This sequence comes from Costus lasius, assembly GCA_027563935.2. NCBI lineage: Eukaryota > Viridiplantae > Streptophyta > Magnoliopsida > Zingiberales > Costaceae > Costus > Costus lasius. The sequence goes on from CM050448.1 coordinate 104,290,577, forward strand.
GATGCGTCAAGACTCAGGTTAGAGTCAGGTACTCTAGGTTCCTCTAGTTGCTTACCACTACGAGTAGTAATTGCACTGCAATTCTCTCGCGGGTTTTGTTCGGCTTGGGAAGGTAACCTACCTATGGGTCTAGCTAGACTGATGGCAAGATTAGCTAATTGTGTATCCATTTGTTTATTGTGGGCTTCAATGGAATCTAGCCTAGTCGTCACATGACGCAGCATATCATTAACGCTCTCATTGGTTTTGGTCTGAGAGGATATAAAATTGATGTTTGAGAGATAAAATTCTCTATGATAGTTTCGAGTGAGGTCTTTTGGGGTTGTGGTGTTGCGTATGATCGAGATTGAAAACCAGGTGGTGGTCTATAGTTCGATTGTGGAGCTGGGTTGGGGTTGTTCCTATAAGAAAAGTTATGATGGTTTCTCCAACCAGGATTGCATGTAGTGGAGTATGGATCATTTTGTGGTCTAGGATTTTGGTTCCCTATAGCATTTACATATTCTTGTTGGGGTTTAGAGGGTTGGGAAACGACTAACTGGCAATTAGCATGGTTGTGCCCCATAATTCCACATATCTCACAAACTGAAGAATTAGAACTCGAATCAACATAATTGACATGCATTGAATCCAGTTTACGAGATAATGAATCAACTTTGGATGCTAGAGAACTTAAGGCATCTAATTCATACTTACCTGGCGCGATGGCCCTAGATGATGTACCTCGTTGGTCTCTAGCCCATTGGCTGTGATTCAGTACTATGTCTTCTAGTAGATTCATAGCTTCATCGATATTCTTGTTCATGATCACTCCACCAGCGGCCGTATCTACAGTAAGACGCGTATTATAATTCAAACTATGGTAAAAGGTATGAACTATTACCCATTTTTCGAGGCCGTGGTGTGGGCATAGGCGTTGAAGTTCCTTGAATCACTCCCAAGCTTCATATAGAGATTCCCCATCTTTTTGAGTGAAACCTATGATCTGGTTTCGCAGTTGGACAGTTTTGCTTGGGGGAAAGTATTTCGAGAGAAACGCCTGGGAAAGTTGCTCCCAAGTTGTTAGCGATTCCGGTTGCAGCGAATATAGCCAGTTTCGAGCTCTGTCCCGGAGAGAGAATGGAAACAGTCGTAGTCGTAGTGCGTCGCTAGAAACTCCATTCATCTTCGTCGTATCGTAGAACTCTAAGAATATAGACAGATGCATGTTTGGGTCTTCAGATGGTAGGCCTCCGAATTGGTTCTGCTGAACCATTGATAAGAGGGAGGGCTTTATCTCAAAGTTATTGGTCTCCACTGGAGGTCAAGCAATGCTAGAGTGAAGACCCTACGCATTTAGAGCAGCATAATCTTTAAGAGCTCTGTTGTTGTTCGCCATCGGGAGATCGATAGGAATAGGTTCGATAATCCTCGATTATTCTCTAGCACTTAATTCCTTTAATCGTCTTCTGCGATGGAAAGTCCTTTTGATCTCTTGATCAAGTTCGTACAGATCTTCCAATCCACCTGATCGTAATCCTCTTCGCATATAACAGTTAAGCACAGAAAACATAGATTAAGAGGAAAAGCAAATCACAATAATAAAGAACTAAAATAAGAACAAACCAAACAAAGGATCAAAAACAAAGAAACAAGAGAAATAAAACATCTAGTCTACTAATTTTTAAATCACTTTGATATTGGTTGTCTGTCCCCGGCAACGACGCCAAAACTTGATGTGTACTTTTTCGTACTACTAACCGCAAGCGTGACCACTTCGTCGTAGTAGTATTTTAGATGTCGAACCCACATGGATAGTGATCAATTACCAAGTGATTGTAAATTAATAGCTAGATAATCAGATCCAGAGTTTTGAGATTACAGAACGTAAGTTAATTTTACTTGAAGTAAACCGAGTCCAACAATAGAAAGTTTTGGGTAGAAAATAGAGATTAGAGATATCGGAACTTCGAGTTCATCTCGTTGATGGATCTTAAATTCAAACGAGTTAAAATCATAGCAAAGCAATTTTAAAAGTGCTTAAGGAAGCATCAAAAGGTACAGATTACCCTCTTTCGATGGTGTAATCCGGTATCAATCTAAATCGGTGTTCTACTTTCGTGGCTCACCGTACCTAGATTGATCCCTTGGGTTCGGAGATACTATAGAATTCCTCATACAAATCCTGCCCAATTTCTTGGCAGGTCAGAGTATGTTCGAATTAGCAGATCTAGGGTCGCAATTCACCTTTCGGTCCTTCTTGCGTCTCCCGAGAAAAGAAATTACGTGATCAAGGTAATTCTAGCAGTAAAACAGCATAGAACGAATAAACACAGGATAAAATTTATAATTTACTATGAAATAACAAGTTAGAACAAAAGATACAAACAAAAAGACTACACCCTTAGTTCCGACAAAGAGATTACGCTATCATAGCGTCATTTTAGTACAAATCTCTAATGAAAGAAGAAACCAAAATGAAGATAGAAGATAGAAGATGGCAAACTCTTCAGGGAAGGGCAGCAATTCTTCTTTTTCGGATCTTCTAGAGTGGATGCGCAATTCTCCCTTCTCTGCTCTCAACCAAAGCTTTGGCTTCTCACCTGAACTCCCCCTCTGAAGAGAACCCAGCTTTCTTATATAGACCTAAAGTCGTCTCTTCAAATTCTGCATTAAATTCTCATCTATTAATGAATCTTAATTACATGTCTCTTCAAATTCTGCATTAAATTCTTATCCATTAATTGCATGATTCTTCAAATTCTTTAACTTAATTTCCATTATGACTCTTGATGGCTAATAAATGATCCAAATAAATTTCGCTTTTATGACTGTAACAGAAATGCATTAACTGCAGCCTCTTTAATTCTTGTAACCTTCAGATGATTAATGCTCATTTAATCCATGACGGCCGGTAATAAATTCTGGCGGCTGCGGATAAACTCTTGCTTCGGATGAATTCTTGTAGAGGCTGCGAGAGTTTAGCCGTGGGGTGGATTATGGCCTCAGCTGTAATTCTCGAAATTAATCCCGTTCGAAGCCAAACTTCTTATCAAGGTTCTTGATTCACTCGGAAATGCAAATATACTTCCATGTAGCTCTAGAAGTGAGTGAATTATCTTATATTCAACAAAACATGACAAGTAGTGAAGTTTCTGAAGAAAGTCAATGAAATAAGCTTGAAAGAGATGTAAAAGCATGATAATATGTCTCGATTCGCAGATAAATACGGGTCTAAAAGACTATAAAATACGAGACATCGCCTCCCATGGCCAGCTAGTAGCCCCAGATGTAGAGCTAACTTTGGTCAGCCACCAAAGTTTCGCGTCACCTGTGAGATAAGCGATGCACACCCGCACTCGATCTTCTTCTGGAACACGGTTAGCAGAGAACAACTGTTCCATGTCTTAGATGAAGTTCTCCACTTCTCTGGACGATCGGGCCCCCCCGAACGTCGCTGGCTCAGGTACTCATACCTTCGGCTTAGGAGCCTCCTGCTCCGCCGGTGTTGTCGTCGATAGCGATACTTGCGTTAGGGCCAAACGCAATATCATGATCTCTGTATGCATCTCCTCCTTCATGCGAGCCATCTGCTCTGGCAGATCGATCAGACCCTCCAGAGTCTGTTGCAGGAATTCGATCTGCAACTTCTGAGTCTGGATCTGCAATCTTTGAGCCTCCACTGTACTCTGAAGACTCTCCATCTGGGGAATCATCCCGTTGTTCCCAGCACCAGTCAGACCGAGCACTTGCTCGATCTGTGCGATACGATCACCATGGTTCGCCATCTCCCCAGGTTTAGCCGTCTCCTTGGCTTTACCTTTGTCCTGCTTGGGCCAGACGTCCTCTGACGCTCCTTTGGCTATGTGGGTGATCTTCTGGAACTTCCGACCAACCCTCACCTTCGCGGGTGAAGCAGCCATGTTGGTGGAACCAGATCGTTATCCTATACCACTGACCTGTGGGTATGGGCCGACAGAAAACCAGCTCTGATACCAATTGTCACGCCCCGGTCGGATCAGCCCTAAACTGTTGTCTTAGGGTTGTCCGGCGGAACACCAAGGCGTGAACTCCCTAGGGTTTCCGGGCAAAATTTCAACCCAAATCGGAAACCCTAACTCCCCAATTAATTTTTATCCCTCAAATTACAAGTCGCACTAGAAATTCGGAAAACCCTAACCCTAATTTTGAAATCCGAACCCCAAATTAAAATTTACCTCTGGTCAAAATCTATTTTGACCGCCGCTCCTCGGATTAATTTTCCGTCAATGACGTCACGCCGACGTCACCCCTGAAATCAAAATCTAATTTTGATTTCTCGCTCGAATTCGATTGTCTGACCGAACCGGCGTTGACTCGCCTCGAACTGAATGATCGAACCTTCGTCTTCTTCGTCTTCCTTACGACGTCGCACGTCGCCTTCACCCGAGAACCTGCCGGAGAGGAGACGGATCAACAAGATAGAACGTCCGCGTCTTCACCTTCTGTTCTGCGACACTAGAAGCCGCCGGATTGCCGTCGCCGCCACGGAAACAACTCAGAGATAGGGGAAGCAAGGGAGAAGAGAGAAAAAGCTGGATTTTATTTCCCCAATCAGCTACACAATCTCTCCGCCAACGACCCCTATCGTCGACGCCCTCTTCCCCTCCCTCGCCAGTTATAGACACTCTCTGCTCGCTCATGAACTCACAGAAACCTTGCCGCCGACGTCTCCCTAGACGCCGGATGCTCACGCTCTCGCTGCCCTCAGCTTCCTCGTGGTGGTGTTGCTGCTCGATGGTCGTGATCCCCCCCAATGCTTGCTCCCTCCCATCAGCTTTATAGCTGCTCGCTACTCCCATGCGTGTCCGATGGTGCCGAAGATGCCATGTCTCCTTTCCACTTAGGGCGTCCGACGCCCGATTCCTGCGCTTCGCCAGCCGCATGGACGTCGTCGCCTCCTCGAGCTCGGTCGTCCGCTTCCTCTGAAGTCGACGAAGACGCCGAGTGTCGTGCGTTCGAAGGAGATGCTGTGGACGCGGCTCGTTTCTGGTCAATATCACATGTTGACCACGCGATTTGAGCGAAGCTTCGGGCTCCGCTTTAGTGTTTACCGCGTGGGCTTAGGCCTTTGTCCGGCCCATTGGGTTCAGGCCTGGACCGGCTGAACCGGGGCCTGACCGATACCGTAGATTATATAACGGTATTTTGCCACGTGTATGAGTCGTGCAACTCATTCTAATTGCTTATAATGAACCCAGCGGCATGCCACGTAGAAAGAAGTATGGGCAAACGCCCCGATTAATTTTTTAAATTAATTAAATACTAATACATATTTATATAGAAAAAATCTTGATTTATCTCCATAAATATAATCTTTACAATATTATTCCCATATATCTAATATTTCTAATATACCTTATGACCCAATAGTAATAATTAATGTCTTCATATAAATGTGAAAGTACAATTTCTAAGAGGAAATTTTCAAGCCAGATTATTTTGACAAAACAAACTATAATAGTGGCAAGATGGACTTCTGACCACATGAAATCTCTATTATCTTCTGGATCCAAATCTATAACCAATTGTAAAAAGCTTGTTAACTGTGATATTGTGAAACTAAAGCTAGCAAAAAGGGGAAACAAAGACGATGTTGTATAGAGATTTCATTCTCAACTCTCTTATGAGTAGGCTTTATGATATCTATAAGAACTATAAAACACCAAAAAACGTATGGGATGCACTTGAATTTAAATACAAACAAATGAAGAAAAGTATTGGTAGATTCCTAGAATTAAAATATTTTGCATTTAATTTTTCTAGTAACATGTCTATTATGGATAAGTTAGAGGGTTGGAGATTCTAATTTCCCAAATGAGTGCACTGCAAATTAATATTTCTAATGCAATCGAAGTGAAGGATCTTTTATCTAAACTACTTTAATCTTGGAATGATTATATGAGGAAAATCTTATCTACTCTACGAAAAATTACACGACACCTCTTTCAGAGCAGCTTTTATTGTGCAACTTTTGTGGAGAGCTTACTACAGTAAAAATAAGCTGCATTTTTATTTCTTCCACTAAAAGCCCGAAATGGCTACTATAGCAGATACTATAGAAATTACTATAGCAAGGTGGAAAGCGATGCACAGTAAAAGCTGCTCGGAATGCGGTGCCAAATGCACCCTAAATCAAGTTTCTATTGCCCTAAATGTGAAAAAAAATTCACAATTTCAATTTTAAAAACAAAGGCTTCAAACAAAGGCATGCTAGATTAGGACATATAAACTATAGTTTTTTGTTTTATATATAAAACACAATTACATAACTTGTATAGATAATTATGTAGTAAAATGTGAAATTTGTATAGAGACAAAAATGACTAAAAACCTTTTTTCTAGGGTTGAAAGGAAAACTAATGTGCATGAGTTTGTGCATTCTGATATGTGTGAATTAAATAAACAAATAACAAGAGGTGGAAAAAAAAAATATTTTCTTACATTTATAGATTATCACTCTAGATTTACACATGCATCATGAGAACTAAGGATGAAGCTTTGATAAATTTAAGGAATACAAATATATTGTAGAAAATCGAAAGAAAACAAAGATCAAAATAATTGGAACTAATAGAGGCATAAAATATTTTTTTAGAAATATTTAACTCTTTTGAAAAAATAATAGAATAATTCATCAATATATTGCCTCCTATATGCACCAACAAAATGGGGTGACTGTTGGTCAACAAATAACAGTGAAAGTAAATCCATTATAGGTTGGATTTTCATGTTAGGTGTTAGGGCTCTAAGTTGGGTTTCTAAATAGCAAACTTATATTGCTCATTCAATTATGAAATCTAAGTTTATAGCCCTAGCTGCTACAAACAAAAGAAATATAATGATTGCATAACTTGTTAATGGTTGTAGAGTTATAGCCATAACCTATTATAGTCAAGCAACAAGTCTCTTGCATATATTGAAATATATAATGGAAAGTCTAAACATTTGGGCATAAGACATGCTTATGTACTAGAACTGATATCAAGTGAGATGAACACATTATGATATCAAGTGGGATGAACACCATAATTTATATAAGATCAAGAGATAATACATTTGATTGTATGAGACTTAAGTTATTAAACCTTAGCACTAATGATGATAACCGAACTTTGAATTAGAAAATTGCTAACTATAAAATTCAATGGGTAAAATTAAGTCATTGCTATGTGCCCATGTGTACTAGAAAGTCTCGTAATAAGAAAGTGTATAAATAAATGCCACTATTGATTGTTAATGGAGTTTATAAATAATTATATTTTTAACAACTAGGAAAAAGTAAAAACTCTACTTATATGACTATCAAAGTGGTGCCGCTTAAAAAAAAAATTATGATTCCCTTATAAAGGTTCATTAAATTGAATTATATATGACGCTACTTCAAAAAAAGAATTATGATTCCCTTATAAATGTTTATTAGATTGAATTATATATAACCATATATAATAATGCTAAGGCTGATGAAGACTTAGAACACCATAGTAAGTATCATGTGTATGATAACTTTGGTGTTAAAAGTATGGAGTTGAGATACAATCTATCAAATCTATAATTTTATTAGCACTTTAAGATATTTACACTAATTGTTAATTCAAATCGAAAAAAATATGCTTGTGCATATAATACTCAGAGTAAAAAGTAATGTCTCACAACTAGTGAGCGATTATTGTACGGTTGTATAGTTGTAACCTTTTGGAGGGTTGATAGTAATCCCACATTGGAAGTGGTGAAAAACATTTATGTATTTAAATACTTTGGTGTTTCTTGTATCCACCATGGACAAGTGAATGGGTCTCCTATGACCTAATAGTAATATGTAAATTCTTGTTTGTGTATTTAGAGGTAAATTACATTATTGGAATCCTTTTAACTAACAGAAGTAGCTTTTTCATTGAAAGTTGTTAAAATAGAGTTTAGTAATGAAAACCTGCAACTATTCATCTTCTCTTTTTTTTTTTTTTTGCTTAATGCCATTCAGCCCGAATAAATATAAATAAATAATTATTAAATATAAATAATATATGTATATGTATAATTTATAAATTTTTAAAGCATAGTATACAATGCAGTTTAGCACATTTAATGAAAGTTATAAAAGTTGGGCAAACATGCTAAATCATAATCAAATAAAGGTATCTAGTATCACTATAGGAATCCAATATGATGAAACCCGATGCCTTTGGATTTCTTATCTTGATTTCATCTTAGATTTTGTGATCATTTGCTTGACTCTTTCTTAGTGTAGTTATTTGAGGATTTTTTTTTTTGTTACTACAAACACTCAATTTAATTTGCCTAGATTGTGAAAATAGCAATTAGTTAGTACTTAGACCGACCACTCAATCTATGGGGGATTGATACTTTTGTATTACTTTAATAAAGTCGTGTGTCACCAGGCATCTTGGGACCTACACAGTGAAGGTATGTATGATCTTTGTCATGGTTCTGACAATATCATAACAAATTTTCAAAATTTTATAGAATGGTTCATGGCCTAGCCATAGCCAATTATCACACTCGCAACAAAATTTTGATTGTTGTGACTTGACAAGATAGTCCACGGAAAGCTGTTATTATAGTCCATGGTCAGACCATGGCTATAGTCACACCTAGAGACAGTGATTGTTTCATTAAAAGGATGCATTGGTTCGAAAAGGATACGCTACTTCCTTCTGTTTAAGTTACTCCACATAATCGTTTTCTCCTACCGTGAACTCTTTTTTTGCCTTGTTTACTGATTTACACTTCAAAGTTGCATTTGCAATTATTACACATATTGTCATAATTCTCTTTCAGTCCCTTTCAAACAATATATAATTTTTTTTTTTTAAAAAAATAAATAAATCTAAAATCCTAAGTCCCATGAGATTAATTATTGTAAGAAAATAAAATTAAATACTCATAGGTTTAATATATCAAACAAAAGGCCTAAGTCCAAGCCTGAACTAGAGTTTGTTTATATGAGTGAATTTTAACACTTGCATGCTTATAGTAAATAGAATGCAAGAAAAAAATTTTATAGAAATGTTGGATGGGATCTTCCTAAAATTTTTGATTTGCAAAAGTGGAATGCACGATAGGTCTACCTATTTTGACCAAGGAATCCTCTAATCCAACAGTTGCAGTTCCATTTCTTAAAAAAGACGGTTTTTCTAGAAATTCTACCCTAAGTCTCGTCATTCATGTTTCAGCTACTCCTGTTTGATAATGGAGCCCCTCCACTCTCTCACTCTCTCTCTCTCTCTCTTGTCCCTAGTGGCACAAGAGACCAAGATGTCCTCCCACAACTGAGGTGGTAGTATCATGCCCCGTTGTCCTGCACTTACACCCTGAGCTGGAGCAATTGTGACGCCAGGGTTGCAGCCATCGCTGGTCCCTTTACATCCGCCCATCAGCACCACCATTTTCCCCTGCCTTTCACCCACATCCCATCAGTGAGAGATCAAAGTCTCAGAGTTCTTCCTCACTCTTTTGACTTTCTGTAACGGGGGAAATTGACTCTGCTAAAACCCCCCCTCTGCAGCGATCCAAGGAGTGAAAATCAGTCGGACGCAGCATTGGCAGCTCAGATATCACTCTTTAACCTTGTGTTTCTGAAAAATTCCAGCTGCAGGCTACATCACGCAGCAAAGCAAACAAAGGAAAAGGGCAGGAGATAAAATGTAGATCATGTTTCAGTACTTAGAGCAGATGAGTTAGTACCACTACAGAACTGCTAATCACCTTTTTTTTTCCTTTTGACAAACTGGGCGGAAAGAAAGAGAAGAAAAAAAAGCTTCAGTGAGGCTAAGAAGTGAATTCCATGGCCAAAGATGGCTAGATTTAGCATTAAGGTCCCTCAAGACTTTGTTATCTGTGCCTGTGAGCCACAATTGTCCTCTTCATGATTCTCCCCTCTCCTTTATTTCACTTTTCAGTTCTCCTTCACAGCTATCCTGTGACCTCCGTGTGACTCAAACATGGCCCTAATAAACATTCAGCAAGGTCTACCTTCGATATATATATAAATACACACACAACCACCGTCATGCATGCACTTGAATGGCTCCTTGAGGAGTTGTTAGCATGGTTGTTTTGAGTGAAAACAAAGCAATTATCGAAAAGAGAACTTTGCGAAAAGCCAATTTTGTCGATATGTAATTGCCGATTGCTGCTTGCCTGTTGCCTTCCTCCTCCTCCTTCCAGCTTTAGTTTGTTGCAGAGGGTCAAGTGAGGAGAAGAGTAGCGGCAGCAATTGACATTGGCTGCAGTGCTACTGATCGCAAGCAGGCGTTGTATTCAGAGTGGGTTTGGCATAAGTCCTTTGATTACAATCGGTCTCTCTTAAACCGAGAGAAAGAAGAAGAATAATTTTATGAAAAAAAATTCATTCATTCATTCGTTCATTCGTGCATTCAATCAGTCGATTGATCAACTAGATAGGATGCATGAATGCCTGATCCAATCCCTTCCATACGAATCATCAAGGCCTTGTTGAATTCTTGATTTCTTCATCAAATTGAGACTCTACAGTGCTGAATTCTGCTAAAACGCTGCTCCTCGTTCCATAATTCTATATCAGATGAAGCCCAGCTGGAATAAAACTGCAAGATCTGGAAAGAATTACGAGTACTGAACATCTGCTAGATTAAATCTCAGTCAACTCGCAACATGCGAGTCAACAGTTATAGCTAAAAGAATTCAGAAGCAAATTGAATTAAAAACAAAGAGCAAGCATTGAAGTATCAAGAAAATCATTCCAGAATCGCATCCAAATCAAATCAGGGAAAAAGATCTGTGCATGTTCTCCACGAGCTTTCTTGAACTATCAACAGCGGTCTTGTTTCCTCTCTTTCTTCTTCTTCATCGGAAGAGAATCCATGAAGATGAGATCTAGGAGGGAAATAAGAAGAACATGACTGCACGGAGTTCATAGTTCAAGAAAGCCTGTGGAGAGCATGTCCACAATCTTAAATTATCCTCTCTCTTTTTCCGCTCACCAGAATTCTCTCCACGCTCAAGAACATGAAATTCAACTCCACCTCAAATCCCAGGAGACGAAGAGAACTCAGAATTAAAGAGTGGATGAACGAGAAGAAGACGAAGAAGATAGAGGGAGGGAGGGAGGGAGGGAGAGAGAGAGAGAGAGGATGGGGTGAGAGCAGAAGCCGGCCCGCGCCCGGTTTAAATAGAGGAGAAGGCGGAGGATAACGGGCCGGCCGGGAGCGAAGCCGAGTCGCCTCGCCCAACCGCAAACCGCCCACGTGCGGGGTGCGCAGCTTCTAATTCCTTCTGAGCGAGCAGTCCACCAATCAGCTCGCGGCATGTGGCCACGCCGGGTCAAACGTGAGGCGGTGGGTGGTTAGAGACGGTTCGAACGGTTGCGGCTCGAACAATCGAAGCCGTTGGTTGACGAGAAAACCGAAGGGGAGGGGAGAAGGGTTGGGTCGGCTCAATTCGTCCGGGTCGGGTTTTCTGAACCGGTCGAATTGGCGTGTGATTTATTGGAACGGAGCCGGATGAACCGTGCCCAATAATTTGACGTGAAATTGTGGGTCCCGGGCACGGGTTTATGGGAGGCACGTTTTGGAGCATTAAGGGGTGGCTTTCTTTTCTTTAGGGAAAAAGGATGTGCATAGGCTGACGTGCACATTTTAGGGAGTGATGATTAATTAATTGCATTATGAGGTTGTGATTGGGATCAAGTTGGCCTAAATCAATAGGAATTTGGGAGCTTTTTTTTTTCTCAAGATTTTACTTCCATATTACAACAAAAGATTAGTGAATAAACGATACACATTCATAATAAATAAATAAATAAATTATAAAATTAATTAAAAAGTGCGTGTGAGACTTCCAATTTTAAATTTGAGCACATACCAAAATCTAATATAATTAAGCGTCTTTATGTTGAGTGGACTAATTTCACACATTATATTCATCACATGATATAATCATATAGAATACTCGTATTAGCGATTTTTGCCAATTTGACTAAAATGCACTTTGTGATAATTTTGCTAGAGGAAACTAGTATGTGATGATGGCCAATTACATGATACTATAATACATACATCTCTTGATCTTGATAATTGATTTTGCATAACGAACATCAAATAGAGCATTTGATTAGTGCTTAATCAATTAGCTTACACAAAATCTTATATTTAGGTCCAATATATGTGTATAATTTTTTTTTCCTCTTAATTTACTTGGACTCATAAGAACTTAGGGTACTTTTGGACTAGCAAGTGAAAAAGCAAATGATGTCACATTCATAAAATAGTAAGACTAAGAGTAAGACTGTAAGAGGTTGGATGGACCATAAACTTGTGAACATAGCATTTAAAACTAGACAAGGACATGAGGAACTACAACACAAGAATTTAGCTCACCTAAAGTAAAAAAATTGAAGTCCTTACAACACAAACCAAGACTAATTTGTTTTCGTTATTTTCTTGAGGAATAGAATGAAAAAGGATAGGAAAGTAAAAGTCTAATTTTAATTAGTTTAAAAGTTTGATTAATTCTCATAAATTGTTATAATTATCATAGCTTTTATTGCTAATTATATCGGCGTCTTATCTTCCTTGTAATTGAATCAATTGATATGGTTTGATTGTATTTGATTAATTGGAAATGAAGTCTTAATGCTTACCAAAAGAGTTGGAAATAGACATTTTTCCATAAAAGGTAACAATTGAAGTTTATTTCTAAAAAAACATTGACGATCCTAGCAAAATGTAGGTGATGAAGGTGAGCTTGGAGGAATAGTTAGCCCAAGGCATCAAAACCTAAGACAAGAGGAGCTTGAGATGCTTGGAGACTAAAACGCAAGGACCGAAACACAAGGACCGAAAAAGTTGATATGTTAAATGTCGTGTCCTAAATTAAGGTAATAATTTTTTTAAAAATAGATACAAGTGAGTCAATGGTTAACTTGAGTCCAACCACGCCCACGCATGGACACAACAGTTGAAACTGTGGGTTCAGGCATTATCGGCAAGGAGGATTCCTCGAACTGTCACTCAGCCCAACAAACGGACTCGCTGAAGAACTCTATCATCCCAACGCGGCTTTGACCGTCACTGTCAAACTGCTAGACTCTATTGTCAGAAGGGCGATCCTGGTCTGGCTAACCCAGATGAACCCACACGTAACCGACCGCATCGAACGAGGTCCACGATAGAGCCCAATCACGTCACATGCACTACTGAAGTCGAAGATGTAGATGGAGCCCCAACTTCGAGGGCATTCGAACACGACCACCGGCGCAGCGGCAACTCGTCCACCGTAGGTCCACGAATGCAAAAGGCGGTGCGTTCGCATGCAGGCAAGAGCAAAGGGGAGAAACCAAATGTCTCACACAAGGGACCCGGGGAAACGTCCGCTCACCCGCGGACAGAGCCAACCAGCTGGCGTCCGTGAATGTCCCCCATGGTGTCGCACGCAAGTGACAGAGAGGACGGGCAATGCTCCACTGGCACGCCGATGATGAGGCTAGACAACACCCAACTCGTAGTGTCACATGCAAGCGACGGGGAGACTTGCGACATCATCCCACTCACACACAAGAAAGTCCAGAGGAGGAGATGAGTCATGCGCAGGCGATGAGACCAGGCAGTCTGTGGGGTCATTTTCGTTACATTTGGCAATGTAATATGACCGTTTCAAATCCACCTTAAACTAATAAGGCTTTTTGTTTAATGGGTTCTGACTCCCAATGAGCGCAAGCGCTCATTGTTAATTACCCCTAAAATTAGGGAACCTTTGATTAAGAGATCTATAGTACGTGACAAAATAAGAGTGATAATCAGATGATGTCACTTATAAATTTCATTCATAAATTTAATTTGACGTGATACATATTTTGACATGATAAGAGGAAAAGAGTTTTCATCAACATGGGAGATTCGTGTTTGTCAGACTTTAGCCTTGTGACGGCATATTGGGTAATACCCGGCCTAGGTAGTACAACGTTATATCGAGGAGCTACGCCCCGATGGTAAACATCGACGTACGCACCTCCCAAACGATATTCCATCGTAATGCATTAAGGCGCGTTGGATATTGGATTGGAAAGATCACCCGGCCTTGATGGCGCGTTGGATGACTTGAAGTAGAGAAAGGTTATCCGGCCTCAACGGCGTGTTGGGTAATTGGGTTTGGAGTTTTGTCGGGCCTTGCGGCGTGTTGGATAATTTGGATTTGGAATTTATCCGGCCTTGCGACGTGTTGGATAATTTGGATTTGAGAAAATTACCCGGCTTTGCAGCGTGTTGGATGATTTAATTTGGAAAGATTATCCGTCCTTGCGGCGTGTTTGGATAATTTGGATTTAGAATTTATCCGGCCTTGCGACGTGTTGGATAATTTGGATTTGGAATTTATCCGGCATTGCGGCGTAATGGATAATTTGATTTGGGATTTATCCGGCCTTGCGGCGTGTTTGGATAATTTGGATTTGGAATTTATCCGGCCTTGCGGCGTGTTGGATAATTTGGATTTGGAATTTATCCGGCCTTGCGGCGTAATGGATAATTTGATTTGGAATTTATCCAGCCTTGCGGCGTGACGGATAATTTGATTTGGAAAGATTATCCGGCCTTGCGACGTGTTGGATAATTTGGATTTGGGAAAATTACCCGGCTTTGCAGCGTGTTGGATGATTTAATTTGGAAAGATTATTCGTCCTTGCGGCGTGTTTGGATAATTTGGATTTGGAATTTATCCGACCTTGCGACGTGTTGGATAATTTGGATTTGGAATTTATCCGGCCTTGCGGCGTAATGGATAATTTGATTTGGGATTTATCCGGCCTTGCGGCGTGTTTGGATAATTTGGATTTGGAATTTATCCGGCCTTGCGGCGTGTTGGATAATTTGGATTTGGAATTTATCCGGCCTTGCGGCGTAATGGATAATTTGATTTGGAATTTATCCAGCCTTGCGGCGTGACGGATAATTTGATTTGGAAAGATTATCCGGCCTTGCGGCGTGACGGATAATTTGATTTGGGATTTATCCGGCCTTGCGGCATAATGGATAATTTGATTTGGAATTTATCCGGCCTTGCGGCATGACGGATAATTTAATTTGGAAATTTGAGATACTTAAACTTTAACGAATGCGACGTTATATTGAGGAGCTACTCCCCGACGATGAACGTCGACGTACGCACCTCCCAAACAATACCCCATCGCGATGCGTCAAAATTTTGGTATTATGAGAATTTTTCCATCTAGATTTAACACTTAGTCAGGTGCGGCTTGTTGATCATGAG
The DNA here is from genome assembly GCA_027563935.2 of Costus lasius. Classification (NCBI taxonomy): domain Eukaryota; kingdom Viridiplantae; phylum Streptophyta; class Magnoliopsida; order Zingiberales; family Costaceae; genus Costus; species Costus lasius. Next base: position 104,305,859 of record CM050448.1, read on the forward strand.
TGATAGTAAGGTAGCACTGGCTCATTAATCTTGAGTTTATACTTTGGACGCGTATTCGTGGCCTAAATACCAATACCACGCATGCCGAACCAAAACGGGCCCGAAATTTGACTAACTTAGACTGAGTCCAAGCACGGCAAACTATGCTGAAAAGAAAGGGGGGTCAGACGAGTCGGCTCATCGTTTCATATCAGGTGAATCAGCTCATTTTTTTTTGATTTGTTACCCTCGTCAAAAGGGTGAAGTTGCTTTTTCGCAAGCCTGGGCCAAGGAGTGACGCTCTTCCTTAGCTGCTCGGCGGGCGGAACTCAGGTGTTCCCTCGCGGCGAAGGTGACGGGAGGCGTTTGTCTCAGACGGAAGAGAGAAATTAGTGGCGAGATCCGGCGAGGTCGCGAAGGAGGGCAAGGCGAGATCCGGCGATCGTAGCATCACTTCCGTCATTTTGAGGCGCGTCGTTCCCCAGGCGATGTGGTGCCGCTAGGGTAGAAGGCGAGTCTGGCGGTTGGGAGCGAGAGAGACGGATGGTGACCTCTTCTTTAGGCAAGCAAAGATAGGGTTTTATTCAAACGTTTCATTTTTTCCACTTCCCCCTTTACCATCTTCCTGACGACGCAGCAACTTTTGTCTGAGTGAAATTTTGTTCTTGTATGATTATCTCATTGTTTCCTTCTCTCGCCGCGCAACAGGATTTTTTATTTTATTTTATATATTTTTTTTTAAGGATTCTTGCCGTTTATCTTCTCATTATTCACTATAACGTCTGAGATGGTTCCTCTCTTGTTTGTGATTGTCTGCCTCGCAGCATTCTGACGAAGGATGCCTCTCATCCTCAATCCACTTCAGTGGTTTTCTGATCTCGTTAAAAGTGATTTCTTCAAGGGGGAGAGCCGAATGATGGATCAAAACAACCCCACTTCCGCGGGTAGTGTTTACTGATCCCTCCTTTCTTTTAAAAATATTCATCGGCTCCTTCAGTTTTTTTGTCAAGTCAAAATCGGGATTTTCTACACTCCCTCAGCAGCGCTTGTAACGGGCGATCACAGCGAGCGGGAGTAGTGGCAAGCGGCCTGAATCGAGTTAGCCCTCTCCTCCCTTTTTACGCATCTTTTGATGTATGAATCCTTCTTCTTCTCTTCACTCCTCTTGGATTCTTCCCTCGTTTTTGCTTTCGTCTTTTTGTTTTCGCTTCGTCTCTTTTGTAACTCTGAGGCTGATCCTCTCAAACACTTTTTGTTTTCTCCTTCTTTCCCCACTTCATCTTTTTTTTTTTTTTTTTTTTTTTTTTACACAGCATCAACCTCTTTTCACGGCACATCATTCCCTCCTCCAAGTAAATGATTATTTACACCCTGTTAGCTTGCGCAATGCCAGCCGGAGAAGGTAGAAAGAGGGTGATACGTATTTTCTTTGTGGTGCCAGGACGCTTAATGCGTCCATGAAGCCTAAAGAAAGAACGAGTAATCGAGAGGAGAGCGTTACGTTCTTCATGGTGCCAGGACGCTTAATGCGTCCATGAAGCCTAAAAGTGAGTAAGGAAAGGTAAAGAAGAGCTCCCTGTCGTTTACCTTTCCGCTTCTTCTTGCCGTCCTCCACGATGCTTCCTCTCTTGTTTTTTTTTGCAAGCTAGCGTTGTCTTCCCCCCCCTTTTTTCACTTTTGGTCAGGATCCCCCTATTTATAAGCTTCCAGCTTATCGACCTCCCTCCCCTTTGTTTCCTTTCGCGCCTATTCCGTTTTTTTATTGTTGTTCTTTTATTGTCTGCTGCCGTGAACGCTTTTCTCCTGCTCTTTCTCCCTTTTTCCCCTGCTGCCGTGAACGCCTTCCACTTGCAGATTTTTTTGTCTTTATGTTTATTTTTGCTGCTGCCAACTTCTCTTTCACCTTTCTCCTTTCTGACAATTGCCGCACTTTCAGTTTTTTTTTTTTCGACTTCTATTCTTCCGCCTTTCAAATACATGCGTAGTGCATGTGTATACCAGGATGTTCTTTTTCTTTTTTTTTTTTTTGCACTTCCCCCTTTTGGCCTGCAGTCATGGCTCTTTCTTCTTGTTACACGCTTCCTCTCTTTTTACGCTATGCTGCTACACCGACTCCCCTCCTCTCTTTTTATTTCATCTAAAGTTAGCATCAATCTTGACTTGGCTATTTATCTTTTGCAGGCGGGCCTGGGGTCAACGTTATCAAATACCCATTAATTCTCCTTTGGTTTTCTTCGACACTCCCACGGCGCAAATTCAGATCTTGATGAGGTTTGGTTGATACTTGATAACCCTTGCGACTGGAGAAGAATTTTGCTCGTCCCAAGAAGATAGAAATTGAGGTCAGCTTCTGCAGAGTTTCATTCCAAATGCATGTTCAGTAGGGCATTGCACTGTATTTTTTTAATTACAATCCAAATTGATGAAAGGCTCATTCCAAATGCATGTTCAGTAAGGCATTGCACTGTATTTTCAGACTACAATCCAAATTGATGAAAGGCAATGTTCTAAAAAATGTGCTTGGATTTTGTAACAGGGGACATGAGCTCCAAAACTGCCGAATTGTCCAGTCCGATTAACTTCTCCTCTACTTGCTAATTTACTGAATATTTGCTCCCTTTATGATGACAAGCTTTAGGTTCATGGAAACTTTACATATACATATGATGTATTGAAATTCAATCCTTTTGCTGAAAACTTTACATATATATATGATGTATTGAAATTCAATCCTTTCGCTGAGACCTCTGCTTCTCTCTCAATGCCCTAGAGGGAGATAGTAAGGTGTCCATGAGAGGGTTTGGAATAATAGGTTCAACAAATTGCCCCTCCCAACGGGTTTGCATAAGCAAAAAGCGCATGCAAAGCCGTTGGGAAGACAGTATACTCATGTGTTTTTCGTTTGCTCCCTTTTTATTCTTACTATTCTCATTGTTGCTTCAGGTGTTGATTTGGTATTCTGGTTCTTCTGTTTTCATCCTTTTTATGTCATTCATGGGTTTCCTGTGGTCCCGTCGCGATTCCATGCCATTGGACGAACCCAATGATGAGGCGATTATAGAATATATTAAGAAGTATGATTCCCTTGGCCACTTCCGGGGAATATGGCATGAGTGGCGCGATGTGATGTTGGAGGGCAGGGACGCATTCCATAACAAGATACCCCGTCACTTGCCCATGCCTCTAGTGCCAACGGAGTACAAACCTCACCCCCATTTTGAGAGTGGAAATTGGACGCCTCTAGAGTGTAATGTGACTGGAGTGATGAACAAGTCTCGCATCCTTGACCAAGGTCCTGACTTATGCTTATGCCTTGAGCCCCACACCAGAGCATCCAGCCAAGAGTCGAACTTCTTTTTGGGTTTGGAGATCGCTGCTAAGCGCGTGCCGAGGTGGGCCTCGCGATTTAATATTTGTGGTAGCGTCACGCACCATCCCGGCTACACAGAGTGGGCACGATACATTTTGTGTAGTGAGAGGAAGATCCTTAAGAAGGCTGGGATTCATGAAGCCATCCTGTTGTCATTGTTTAATTATGAGTATGATGTCACTTTACTAAAGAGTATCTTAGAGCATTGGAGTCCGGCCACCAACACGTGTTATCTTTCTGAAGAGGAGATTGTCCCGAGTCTCTGGGACATGAGATATGTTTGCGGGCTCCCCATATTAGGTGCCCGATATGATGAGTATGTACCGGATGAAAAGGCACTCTTTGGCGAGACCGCACACGGTGAGTTTCGATGTTCTCCCTCCCTCAAGGCTGTGTTCCACCACTTTTATGAGCTACTTCACCGGTATTCTGGGGCTGTCTCTATTACCCAGTGGATCCTACATTTCGTCGACTTAGGCACTGCATACGAGACCGGCTTCCCCTCGCCGCGTGATCCCTTTGGTGCCGGTTCGGAAAATATTTTCGTGCAGGACTATGATACGCCCCTTCGGCCTCCTATCGCGGCAAAGGAAATGGACCGAGTTACATTCCTTACGGCCTTTTTAGCTTGCTGGCTATGCTACTTGCGCGGGGAGTTCGTCTCTCCTTGGCCCCGGCGGCGTTGTCGAATTTATTTCGGTCTTTGAGAGAGGCGTGCACCGCTGACTTTCCGGGCTCACAAGACACGCTGATCCCCCTTCATTATCTCTTTGGATGGTTCAATCTGCAGTTTCAAGGGTTATACACCACTGCCGCTTCTGAGGCTATGAAGCGTAAGTTACCCCTCATGGTATGCATTGCTGGGGCTCATCCGGTTCGCTTTAGAGATCTTGAGGCGCACTTACTTTTTCGCAAGGACAAGGTCTTCGGGCATCATCGGGTCATATTTCCAAACAAAGCAGGATGTCTAGGCGAGCAGGCTGATGTTCAGGATAACCCCATTGACGTATTGACCGAGGATGGGTGGCTTGCTACCGAATTCCTTGTGAGCATTCGGGTAGGCTGGCTACCCTTCAGGAGTGGAAATCTTGCATCTTTAGAAATGTACAACCCTCATAGATGCGCTCGCCAATTCGGCTTTGATCAGGCTATCCCTCAAAGTGTCCTGGATTATGGGAGATTATCAGGCGACCTCGCGACGATGGCCTCCTGTTGGTATTTGCTGCTCCGGCGTGGGACCCATTCGTCATTTGCCATCCCGGCTCATGGCCGGGTTCCTAGGTGCAGTTATGGATACCTGAGATGGCATTCCATGCATTTGAAGGCGCTTTTCAGTTATGACATCAAGGACACGTTTGGTTTCACCGAGAAGTCCCATCCGCGGAAATTCTTAAAGAGGACAACTAGTCGATCGTCATACGGCTTTGAGTTTGACCTCTCTCGGTCTTTATCTCTCAAACGGCCAAAGATCTTGGGCCTAGGGGCGGCATCGTCTAGCTTATCTGAGGTAACATCTACCTTTTCCCTTTTTCTTATAGTATGCGGTATCATCGATTTGACACTTTTACTTGGGGTGCAGGACATAGGACATGTACGAGGATCCATTTCTGTTCTTAGCGTTGAAGGGTGTCCGGGCGAGGATACAACTCTGCAGCGAGCGGGCAAGGACGAGTTGACCATCACAGGTGCTATTTTCTTTATTGGACATTCCGTTTATTTCCCTTTTATGCACTTGTTTGTTTGATACAGCAATTATCTATGATATATGCGATTATCTCTGACTCATGTGATTGTTTCTGACATGTTCTGTGTTCTTTAGAGGTTCGGTCCGCAACCAAAATTGCTGAGCAGGTACACGCTCATCCCCATGATGATGCAGTGGACATGGATGATATTGACACCGCCGAACTGTTAAAACATTATCCGAGCGACTCGTCTGACGGTGTGATTGGGGCCTCGAAAAGAAGTATGGCTTGTCCGGGTTATATAGACTACAGAATTCCTTACGTTTGACTTACAATCTGATCTTGGTGCAGTTGTTCACGTGCCGGTGGAACCGACGGGGGAAGCTGATACCGGCGCGAGTGCGAGGAATTCCTTGATCGACTCAGAGACGAGTAAGGCCTAAAGTCCTCGAATTACATCCCTCTATTTATCATTTTTACCATCTTGATGCTGCAGTTTAAGTTACACATGATAAATGATTTCATGCTTGATCACTGTCAGATTTGCTTGTAGGTCTAAATCATGCGCCAAGTACGTTGGGGATCGAGGCAGAAGGGGTATCTTCTTTGCATAATGGTAATTTCTTGTTCCTTCTTACACTGGCAGAATGTTTCGAGAAACAGCAGGGACACGAGTCCCTCTCCATATGTCCTAATGACTGTGTCACTTAGCAGGATTTTGTTCTTATTATTATTATCATTTAGTGACATTTTCAGTGCCTGCGTCGGAAGGTATGGATGCCGTCACAGGGAATGAGGGAGCCACGGGGGACGGTAATTTTCGTCACCCGTCATCTTATTTCTTAGCTGCATTGTATTACCATGATAGTGGGAGAAGAATTTCATCTTTTATATTTGTGACTTATTATCGCTTTGCTTTCCAATCAGTTTTCATTGCCAATATTGCCTCTTTAACTGCGCATGATCTTTGTCTCTTCTTGACTATACGCAATTTGTTATGATGGCAGGAGGGTCTTCAATCGGTCTGGAATCTTGCGTCAAGTTGGTTGTTGCAGGGGTGGCGAATGTGCACAATGAAGGTATGTTTTCCTATTCTTTCTGCTAATATGTAGTCTGATGCACTTGATTGCGAGTCATTTCTTTTGCAATGACAATTGGGTTTATACCGTGTATGGATGGCTGACCTTAATATTACTGGATCACTTTGGCATTCCTGCTTTGTTGGCGGTAGGTACGGGGGAGGCAAGTGTTGAGGATGGTCACTCTTTCGGCGATGGTGGATTCCAACGTGACGGATCCTCCGTCAAAGGTAAACTCGTCATGTCTGCATGGTTTATCATACACCGGCTATGTACCGCTATCTTCTTTTAATAGTCTGCTTCATGTTGTCATTTCAGGGGATGTGAGCGGGGTTCGGGAGATTACTATGCCGCCACCTCCCGGGCCGTCTACCTCTCGGGTTTCAGATATAGTCCGGCGATCGCAGGAGAGAGCAGCCCGTTTCCTTATCTCCGACTACCTTGGCACGCTTCGCGACGAGGACTCGCTTCCCACAGTAGAAGAGTTTTTGGCTTCCTCATATAGCATTTCGCAAACCTTGACCAGTTTCAAAGCTCTGGAGGCTACTTGGGAAAGACTGAGTCGGGAGATAATAGAAGTCTTGAAGCAACTTGCGGTCGAGCAGGACTCATTGATTAGTTTGGACACCGCCGCTCTTGATTCCTAGATCAGCAAAGAGGCAACCGTTCTAGAGGATTTATGGTCCCTTCAAAGTAGTTTGATTATTGAGAAGAACGCTATAATGATGTCCTGTGATTTAGCCAGGGCCAAAGTGAGGCGGATTGACGCGCGCATAGAACAAATTGACAAAGAAAGGGAGAAGCTCCTATCGGAAAGACGTGCGGCAATTTCTGACATGCAAGATTGTGATGATAATTTGGAGAATATTGAAACCGCCAAGGCACAGAACTCAGAGCTAATTGATGCAACTGAAGTCCACCAGACTTCATTAGAGACTCAGCGTGAGATGAAGGAAGTCGAGCGCAGCAGACTTGCTTCTGTCATTAAAGAACGAAGGCACGTTCTCCAGAACATAATCAAAGAATTTTGATGTGTTTCTTTTGTGTTATGCGTTTGGATTTTTTGTATTTTGGGGTGTCTCTGTATTTTGATGTATCTCTTCCTGTATCATGTGCTTGGACTTCAGCATTTGGGATGTCTTGTGCTTTTCGACGCATCATTTACCTATTCAGGATCATTTTGTTCTTGATTGGTTGTGATTGATGTGATGATGACTTCCTTTCAGCAACGTGTTAAAACTGGTATGGTGTCATGCTTGTATTGTCAAAACCGCTGTCCACTTGTAACTGGTGTAATGTCATGCTTGTATTGTTGAAACCGTTGCTCACTTATAACTGATATAGTGTCATGCTTGTATTGTCACTGGTGCGCGGAAGAAAATAATCATCATTGCTGTGACTTGATTTTTCAGCTCCTGCAGTGGTTTCCCTTTTACTACTTCTTTCCAATGGCTTAGCATTAAATATCTGCAAGTGCGGTACCAATCTCTTGACCTTGGCTAATTTCTCTTTCTCAGCAATAGGATTGCCTAGCAAATTAAGATTCTTTAAGTTTGGTAATGCAGAAAGGACCTTAATGTCCGACCAGTTCTCGATTAAGTTACTTCCTACGTCCAAATTTTAAAGCTTGATGTTTTGAGCCAACTCTGATGGAAGAGCTGTGATCATGTTGTAGGAAAATCTAGCTTCCTTCAAGCCTACACATGAAGTGAGGGAAGATCCGATTTTTGATTTGGCAGGGAGGAAGAGATAGCTTTGTGATAGATTTCGCCTTCATCAAGGAGTCACCGATGTCAACAATTGGATTACGAGAAAGAACAAGTGTATTTGAAAACCTCAGCTGATCAAATCTGCAAATTGAGGATATTTTGTTATCATTTAAAATTAGAGCTCTTAGACTAGCTACCGACTCAATGCCATCCATCATTCTAAGCATATTCTTTCCAGCATTTAACACCGTTAGCTTAGTGAGGCCTTCAACTCCTTTCAGAGTTTCAAGCTTGTTTTCCACCTCAGACAACCATTTCAAGTTGACGCAAGAGGAGAGATCCTCGAGAGATGAGAGGCAGTTGCAACTTAGATCAAGTCTCTCCAAGTTCCGGAAATTGCTTAAACAGGACGCATCGGACAGAGCTCGATGGGAGAGAGTGAGGGAGGTTGCAGCAGCAGCAACATCCTTCTTCTCACGGGAGATTTGATCCAAGGTGGGGCGCGTCATGCTCGCGGGACATGCGATAACCCAGTAATCAATCGGTCAATCGGAACGGAGCACTTTGTCGACTAAGGTGAGCCTTCTGCGCTATAAATCCGATTAACGATAGTGCAACTGCCAGCATTTTATTAAGCAATCAAAGACTGTGCTGTTGTGCCAATTTGTCTCCTTCATCCTTGTTTCGGCATGAGTGGATTTGTCAAAGTGATGATGCCCCAATGTGATTCTGCATCCATAGTGACATTTCACTTCCCCGGATAATTCATCTCATTTATCTTTGACCTTCCACAATTATAGATCCCTTAGTTTGAACTTGAGCTTGAGCTTGCCTTTGAGTACTTAGGCGTGATGGACCTTGAGAAGCTTTGTGCAAATGTACATTCATGAAGGATCGAATGTGACTTTGTTCAAATCTCCTTTGGCAGTATGAAGAGCTTCAAGAGTTGAATATAAGTTGCCATTGTGATGCAGAGAGATAAGACGGGCGACTGAGCCGGTAGAGAGCAAAGGTTAAAAATTTGGGCGAACAAGCCGGTAGGCCAAGCGTTCGAAATTGAGTGAACGGGTCGTGAGACCAAACGTTCAAAACTGGGACGAACAGGTCATAGGACCCAATGTCAAAATTGAACGAACGAACGAGCCGATAGGCCAAGCGTTCGAAATTGAGGTGAACGGGTCATGAGACCAAACGTTCACAATTTAGATGAGCCTTTGTGGCTTATGGAATTTGGGGTTTGAATTTTGATATGTGCCCGACTTTTGGCTCATGGACACGAGGAATTTTGAGCAAGTATATTGTCTTCATGATTTGTGAATATTTGAATTTTAATTATAGCATGTAGTTATTTCTTTGCATATAATGTCGTATTGAGGATCTACGCCCCGACGGTAAACATCGACGTACGCATCTCCCAAACAATACTACACCATAATGCGCCAAAATTCCATGTTTCGAATTCATCAAATATCTATAGTAGTTTCCCTTAAGGAGCAGTGGGTCTCCAAAAATTTGAGCAAAATAGTTATCTTGGTCTATACGAGGGTGATGTCACATGAACTTTGAGGAGAGGTGGTCTTTTTCCTCTTGGTAAGAAATTCCTCCATGAGTCCTTTGTTAGCGAGAAGCTTGCATTTGATTTATCCTTGACCCATCAGATCTCTTTAATGACATGATGTAGTGCCTGAATGATTGGGCAGAAAGCAAACAATCAATATAGAGTGCTAGCCAAAATGCCCCCCCTTATTTGAGACTACATGCCCCATCGTCTCTTCTCTTTGCTGAAAGGGCAAGATGGTTTTGATATTTTCGATCTTACTGCCGCTTGACTAGGATCGATTTGGTACTTGTCAATCTTTGTATTTCTTCTTTTGCTAGTGCCTCGACTTCATCTTTTGACATCAGACTTAGAACGTGAAAGATGCATTCTTGTAGCAACTAGTGCAATTAATTAGTTGCCCCCCCATCTTGATTACGATTACTAATGGTTTCTTCGACTCTGTCACATCATTGATCAACATTTTGACATAGACATCAATCTTCAAGATGATGATATCACTTGAATCAACTCTCTTCTCGTCACAAAGAGTAAGGTTCCACCCTATGATGATAATCTTAATTATGGTACAAGAGCCCTTCGCGAAAGAGGAGTCATTCGCGCTATCAGAGGTGCCCCTATTTTGAGGTGAGTCGTCCTTGATCCAAAGTGCTTGTTGCGCTTACAGTTCTTAGGTTGCGAAGAATGACCCAACCTTTGCTTGATGACTTGTAGGCGTCCATGTGTGGAAGAAATTGGAGCCTCAACCATGGAATCAAAGCATATGTTCTTTGCCCCAATTGTAGTTGACACATCAAGGGATAAAAGCCCAGGTGTTCCTCCGACTGAATAGAGATTCTTCATTGCCATCATAAGGGCAAAGAAGGTCACATAATATAGATCTCAAAGATGAAAGGAGAAGCCAGGTCCCACCAGGCGTGCCAGAATTTGTGGGGTCATTTTCGTTACATTTGGCAATGTAATATGACCGTTTCAAATCCACCTTAAACTAATAAGGCTTTTTGTTTAATGGGTTCTGACTCCCAATGAGCGCAAGCGCTCATTGTTAATTACCCCTAAAATTAGGGAACCTTTGATTAAGAGATCTATAGTACGCGACAAAATAAGAGTGATAATCAGATGATGTCACTTATAAATTTCATTCATAAATTTAACTTGACGTGATACATATTTTGACATGATAAGAGGAAAAGAGTTTTCATCAACATGGGAGATTCGTGTTTGTCAGACTTTAGCCTTGTGACGGCATATTGGGTAATACCCGGCCTAGGTAGTACAACGTTATATCGAGGAGCTACGCCCCGATGGTAAACATCGACGTACGCACCTCCCAAACGATATTCCATCGTAATGCATTAAGGCGCGTTGGATATTGGATTGGAAAGATCACCCGGCCTTGATGGCGCGTTGGATGACTTGAAGTAGAGAAAGGTTATCCGGCCTCAACGGCGTGTTGGGTAATTGGGTTTGGAGTTTTGTCGGGCCTTGCGGCGTGTTGGATAATTTGGATTTGGAATTTATCCGGCCTTGCGACGTGTTGGATAATTTGGATTTGGGAAAATTACCCGGCTTTGCAGCGTGTTGGATGATTTAATTTGGAAAGATTATCCGTCCTTGCGGCGTGTTTGGATAATTTGGATTTGGAATTTATCCGGCCTTGCGACGTGTTGGATAATTTGGATTTGGAATTTATCCGGCCTTGCGGCGTAATGGATAATTTGATTTGGGATTTATCCGGCCTTGCGGCGTGTTTGGATAATTTGGATTTGGAATTTATCCGGCCTTGCGGCGTGTTGGATAATTTGGATTTGGAATTTATCCGGCCTTGCGGCGTAATGGATAATTTGATTTGGAATTTATCCAGCCTTGCGGCGTGACGGATAATTTGATTTGGAAAGATTATCCGGCCTTGCGACGTGTTGGATAATTTGGATTTGGGAAAATTACCCGGCTTTGCAGCGTGTTGGATGATTTAATTTGGAAAGATTATCCGTCCTTGCGGCGTGTTTGGATAATTTGGATTTAGAATTTATCCGGCCTTGCGACGTGTTGGATAATTTGGATTTGGAATTTATCCGGCCTTGCGGCGTAATGGATAATTTGATTTGGGATTTATCCGGCCTTGCGGCGTGTTTGGATAATTTGGATTTGGAATTTATCCGGCCTTGCGGCGTGTTGGATAATTTGGATTTGGAATTTATCCGGCCTTGCGGCGTAATGGATAATTTGATTTGGAATTTATCCAGCCTTGCGGCGTGACGGATAATTTGATTTGGAAAGATTATCCGGCCTTGCGGCGTGACGGATAATTTGATTTGGGATTTATCCGGCCTTGCGGCATAATGGATAATTTGATTTGGAATTTATCCGGCCTTGCGGTATGACGGATAATTTAATTTGGAAATTTGAGATACTTAAACTTTAACGAATGCGACGTTATATTGAGGAGCTACGCCCCGACGATGAACGTCGACGTACGCACCTCCCAAACAATACCCCGTCGCGATGCGTCAAAATTTTGGTATTATGAGAATTTTTCCATCTAGATTTAACACTTAGTCAGGTGCGGCTTGTTGATCATGAGTGATAGTAAGGTAGCACTGGCTCATTAATCTTGAGTTTATACTTTGGACGCGTATTCGTGGCCTAAATACCAATACCACGCATGCCGAACTAAAACGGGCCCGAAATTTGACTAACTTAGACTGAGTCCAAGCACGGCAAACTATGCTGAAAAGAAAGGGGGGTCAGACGAGTCGGCTCATCGTTTCATATCAGGTGAATCAGCTCGTTTTTTTTTTGATTTGTTACCCTCGTCAAAAGGGTGAAGTTGCTTTTTCGCAAGCCTGGGCCAAGGAGTGACGCTCTTCCTTAGCTGCTCGGTGGGCGGAACTCAGGTGTTCCCTCGCGGCGAAGGTGACGGGAGGCGTTTGTCTCAGACGGAAGAGAGAAATTAGTGGCGAGATCCGGCGAGGTCGCGAAGGAGGGCAAGGCGAGATCCGGCGATCGTAGCATCACTTCCGTCATTTTGAGGCGCGTCGTTCCCCAGGCGATGTGGTGCCGCTAGGGTAGAAGGCGAGTCTGGCGGTTGGGAGCGAGAGAGACGGATGGTGACCTCTTCTTTAGGCAAGCAAAGATAGGGTTTTATTCAAACGTTTCATTTTTTCCACTTCCCCCTTTACCATCTTCCTGACGACGCAGCAACTTCTGTCTGAGTGAAATTCTGTTCTTGTATGATTATCTCATTGTTTCCTTCTCTCGCCGCGCAACAGGATTTTTTATTTTATTTTATATATTTTTTTTTAAGGATTCTTGCCGTTTATCTTCTCATTATTCACTATAACGTCTGAGATGGTTCCTCTCTTGTTTGTGATTGTCTGCCTCGCAGCGTTCTGACGAAGGATGCCTCTCATCCTCAATCCACTTCAGTGGTTTTCTGATCTCGTTAAAAGTGATTTCTTCAAGGGGGAGAGCCGAATGATGGATCAAAACAACCCCACTTCCACGGGTAGTGTTTACTGATCCCTCCTTTCTTTTAAAAATATTCATCGGCTCCTTCAGTTTTTTTGTCAAGTCAGAATCTGGATTTTCTACACTCCCTCAGCAGCGCTTGTAACGGGCGATCACAGCGAGCGGGAGTAGCGGCAAGCGGCCTGAATCGAGTTAGCCCTCTCCTCCCTTTTTACGCATCTTTTGATGTATGAATCCTTCTTCTTCTCTTCACTCCTCTTGGATTCTTCCCTCGTTTTTGCTTTCGTCTTTTTGTTTTCGCTTCGTCTCTTTTGTAACTCTGAGGCTGATCCTCTCAAACGCTTTTTGTTTTCTCCTTCTTTCCCCTCTTCTTCTTTTTTTTTTTTTTTTTTTTTTTGCACTTCCCCCTTTTGGCCTGCAGTCATGGCTCTTTCTTCTTGTTACACGCTTCCTCTCTTTTTACGCTATGCTGCTACACCGACTCCCCTCCTCTCTTTTTATTTCATCTAAAGTTAGCATCAATCTTGACTTGGCTATTTATCTTTTGCAGGCGGGCCTGGGGTCAACGTTATCAAATACCCATTAATTCTCCTTTGGTTTTCTTCGACACTCCCACGGCGCAAATTCAGATCTTGATGAGGTTTGGTTGATACTTGATAACCCTTGCGACTGGAGAAGAATTTTGCTTGTTCCAAGAAGATAGAAATTGAGGTCAGCTTCTGCAGAGTTTCATTCCAAATGCATGTTCAGTAGGGCATTGCACTGTATTTTTTTAATTACAATCCAAATTGATGAAAGGCTCATTCCAAATGCATGTTCAGTAAGGCATTGCACTGTATTTTCAGACTACAATCCAAATTGATGAAAGGCAATGTTCTAAAAAATGTGCTTGGATTTTGTAACAGGGGACATGAGCTCCAAAACTACCGAATTGTCCAGTCCGATTAACTTCTCCTCTACTTGCTAATTTACTGAATATTTGCTCCCTTTATGATGACAAGCTTTAGGTTCATGGAAACTTTACATATACATATGATGTATTGAAATTCAATCCTTTTGCTGAAAACTTTACATATATATATGATGTATTGAAATTCAATCCTTTCGCTGAGACCTCTGCTTCTCTCTCAATGCCCTAGAGGGAGATAGTAAGGTGTCCATGAGAGGGTTTGGAATAATAGGTTCAACACAGTCAACCATAGTCATACGCAGACGACGGCAGCTGCTGGACAGATAGAGTTTGCGCGCATGCGAATGCTAGGTTCAATATTTCACATGCGTAGGCGACCAGAACTTAGAGGACGAATCAAGAACAAGAGGAGAAGGATGCGGCCAACGCAACACACCGTCGGAGGTAGAGGGAGGAAGCCCCCCGGGAGCCGCGAGCTCGACTGGGGAGGAACAGAAACAAACACAAAAGGAGTAGGTGAGGGAGGTACCTCGGGAAACTTTTCACCCCTTTTCACCGGGTCCTTCAAAGTCAATGAAGCGGAGGAGACAATCGCCTTCTGAGATGGTCTAAACTTGGTGGCTAGCCGTGTGACATTCACGGAAGTCGGAGAAGAAACAAGGAAAGGGTGCAGCTACCTGTTGCATTTCATCCACCCGCCCACACCATTGAAACACACACAGGAAAGCTCGCCGACTTCGTCCGATGATGACTTGATGACCAGCCAAAGGAGAAGGGAAGAGGAGATGAGTTGCGAGAGCATCGATACCTCACGAGCACTTCCCGACTCGTATTTCTTCTCTCATTCTCGCTCGCGTCGGACGTGCATCCCATGCTGACGTCCGCACGCTACCCTAGTCAAACCCCTATCCCATCAACACCTCATCACCCATTAAAACGAGTAACGAGGAAGTGAGTGACCATTGGGTCGCTTTGGATTTGGGCAGTCCCCAATTCGATCCGCTAACCCGGTCAACTGAATCAAATGAAAAGGGGCTAGGCTGGAATTGGGTCGCACCCAAGTTCAGGCGCACGGGTCTAACATTAAGAGAGCATCACATCTTCACACGGAGGTTAAAAAATCATTAACCAATCGAAATAAATCATAAATATAGTTAATAAAATTATATGATTTATTAAACAGGTGATTTTTTTATGTTTTGATCCATTTATATTAGGGATCGATCGAATTGATTGTTAATTGACATAGGTGATAATTGATGAACTACTCATAGTTTTAAGTATTAGTAGAATACTGGTTCATTGTCAGATCTAGCGTACATGTCTATAATAACACATAGTACTTGTTAGTTTATATGTATTACTCATATATACAATATTAACTATGTATGGTATTGGGATATGATGAGACTAGTATAAACTAATTGTACTATATAGTAAGAATCGATTTTTGAAACGGTAAAATGATTATATGTTAGAGTAAATAATAAAATAGGTAAGAACTCATTTGTGACATGCACCTGCTCTATTAGGTGATAGACCTAAAACATTTGACCTTTAAGTTAAAGATGATATTATAAGTTTGTGACACAATTTAATCACATGATATAGGTTATGTAGGTGATGATGTAAAACTTCATCGTTAACTGAAAATAGATTGTTAATAGTTGAAAAACTAGTTAATCAGTTTAATGGTTAACTGATAATAGTGGTTCAGGAATGAAATAGGATTTCTCCAAACTGATATGTATGCTTCAAGACAAACAAAAAAAATTATGATTTCGCTAATCAAACTATGAACACCCATATATCTAGAGACTATTAGGCTGTGTTTCTTTAGAAAGAATTCACAGTGAAAAGAAGGGAAAGATGTTTGAATTATTAAAAACCTAAAAACTCAAGACACTGACCTCGTTTGGCTCCACTAATGCACGAAAACTAAGGCAACATAATAGCTTTAAAAAATCAGAATCTACGGAAGCTATAAATCGTGGCTTCTCACAGATAATCTCTTGAATTGTGTGCAGAGGCGGGGCCAAACGGGCCCACTAACCGCCTATTTACTAAGGAGGAAAGAAAGAAGGAAAAGGAGGAAAATAAAAAAAAATCATTTTTCTTTGTTTACTTGGAAGGAAAAGAAATTAGAGGAAGGAAAATTCCCCTCATTTTCCTTTCAATTCCTCTTCTTCTCCACGCTCGCTCCATCTGCCTCACAGCCCATCTCGCCTGCCGTCCACCTACTGCCTGCCACCTGTCTGCCTCGTTGCTTGCCCTACCCATCCACCTCATCTCCCCACCCGGTTGTTGTCGGCTTCACCACGTACGTCTCACCGCCCACCTGCATTAATACCTGACGCTGCCACTACTTTTTTTTCTTTCACTTAATCACATGATTCACTTTACTTTCTATCTATTTTCCTCTCTTTTTTTCTTTTCCCTCTCGTTTCTTTTCTTCTCTAGTAAACATAGCTTAAGAGTTTGCAACATTCAAGGGGGGATGGGTGCAGGGAAAGGGTAAAAATCATTATCTTCGGTGGAGATGGCCAATGAGCTAACCAGATTCTACACATCCATGCTTCACACAACATCGTAAGAAACATGCCATCCCTAGTGTCATGACCCGGGAATGTAGATAGCATTCCCCTCTTTGTCCATGAGGTTGGCACAACAAAAGGGATAAGGAGAGACCATCCAGGAGGGGTGGACTACTAATGATGTGTTATATTTTCAGATTGCAGCTTGGGTGTGCACATGACACTCGGGTAAAGCCCGGGGTTACTTGCATTGGAGTTGGAGGCTTATACAATGCACTGGGGTGCGAGGTGTTGGTCTAAGGTTTTATTATCTTGGTCTTTAATCTATTCCAACATGTTTTGATAATAACAAACCACTTTACTAATATTATATTTTGAGTATCTTATTTAGGTTGAAGATGGCGGATGATTTATGAAGTTCAAGCTCAAGTCATTTCAACTTTCATCCACATTAAGAAGGAGATTAAATTCTAATGGTGATCAAGACTTATTTCTCATAGTTTTATTTTTTATTCCTTAGATAAATATAAAGTGCTTAAATTACTTCTTATTTGATAGCTCTTTCCACCAAAATTACGTGAATACACCTTTGATCATCTTGTTTCCTAAAATTTACCCATATCATTGAACCAAAGCTTTTATATTTTTGACCTTTCTGTAGTATTTAACCCCAAAACTATATTTTTCCTTGCCAAAATTTTATGAAACCAATATATTTAGAAAGTAGACTTTCTAAGTTTTCCAACAATTCAAACGACACTTAATTCGGACTTCAAATGAGCCCAAATGAGCCAAATCAATTTGATATAAATATGCAGTCCGAACCAGGCCGAACCGAACCGAGATGAATTGGCCCAAACAGGGCCAAACCGAGCTTTTTCGACCTCCAACGGCTATTTCTTCAAATCTAGCCATTTGTAACCTCAAAAAATAATATAAAAAATATTCTCAAAAGCCCTAGAACCATTTTAGATGATCTTCCAAACCATTAGTGCCCCAAAGAGTTTCTTATCTCTTGAAATCTCCATGATAAACTCTCTTAAAGATCTTGAAGCCTAGAAACTTTTTGAAGCCCTCATCATTCAAAAAGAGCTTTTTCAAAAGAGGAATTCAAGCACTCTAGGAGAAATTCATCAAGAGGAGTCTTGGCTTTGAATGAGCATTTCTTTCCCCTCTTGATTTATGTTTTAGTTATTGCATTGAATTTATTGTATTTTACTAAGTGTTGGAGGTGCTCTTGGAAGAGACCTCATAGTTAGTTAATTTATTTTACTTCTTGTATTTAGGGTTTAGAGAAGTGGTTGCCTTGGGATAATGAAACCACTTAGTGTAAACCTCAATTAAAGAAGTGGGTGTTTGAAATCCTAGGTAGGGAGCCTGGGTAGTAGATGTAGGCATTGGGGCTGAATCACTATAAATCACTTGTTTGCATTGTTTATTTGTGTTACTTTGAATTTCATGCTTATAAATTAGTGGCATTAGTTGTTAGTTAAATCTCATAAGTGTAGTTCTTCTTTGTAACATAGTTTTATCTCAATTATTATAGTCATCTCATTCTCTTTTATCTAGATTATAAGAAAATCATAAAGTTTTAAAAACTGCTCAACACACAATTCACCCCCCCCCTCTTGTGTGTTAATTCCTTTTCAGGAGGCATGAGCACAAATGCTTATAGGCATTGTTCCCTAGCGCTAGGGGACAATGCAGTCCAAAAGTATTGGCATTGAGACTCGAACCAGGGCACATAGGTTGTTGCAAAGACTTGAAGACCGGATTGAGGGGCTGGACATCCCTAAAGCTAGAAGGGGTGCCTTCTTCATGAACCCGGGGCTGAAGACCCATTGTCAACATGGGTAACTAACTTAAGATATGGGGCGCATGTATAAAGATGGAAAGAGCAAGTGGCATGTGTAACCACTACTTGTTGTTGTTGCTCTCTTGCGAATTCACTATTGGAGAGAGGAGTTCTTGGGCGACAACTTGGTGGGCTTCTTCCATACAACCGGCGGCCATCTCTTAGATCACTGGTGACCTTCACCTTGACAAGAGGATTCCAAGGAGAAGAGGAGAAGAAGAATTCACTCAACAAAGTCTTGAAGAGAGGATACCAAGGCATAGGCGCTTAGAAGGTTTTCTCTAGTTGAGGTTATGTTCTAAGTGTTTGTATGATTTGTGTAAATCATTGTGAGTGAACTTAAGAGGTTTTGTGTATCGAAGTTTTCTTAATAAAATCGGTATTTTCCTCTTATATGGTTGTGTTGTGATTCTTGTGGTTTTTGTGAAGTTTTGAAAGTGCTAAGTATTTGTGTGTTTGTGCATATGTTGAAAAATTAGCATAGGTCATACCAAAATTTTGTGAGAGCACCTAGTTCTTGGGTTCATAAGATTCCTTGGTACTCTACAATTGAAGGACGCAAGGTTTTCTTATGTGGGCACTTGAACTAAGGGGCGGCATCACTTGGCATAAGGGGTGCTATGTAATTCGTGAGCACAACGCGTGAGGGACGGTAATTCTGTTCATTTTGTGAAGTAAACCTCAACCCAAGGCTTGTGCCCTTACACATTGTGTGGGGGACTGCCGAGGGCATTGAGTTTATAATGCAGAGCACATACCCCAGACCTTAGAGCGCAGCGGGAGCATACATTGTGTAAATTGTGTAACTAGGGGGACACATTGTGTAAGTTGGGGGTGTGCCTCTGTGTAAAATATGTGGCACAAGATTGTATAAACTTGGTTTACCCCAGGGCTAAGCGAGGGCACCGACATTTTGTGTGGAGTTGGTGAAAGTGTAGTGTGCCAAGGCCTTATATAAAATTAGACTGACAAGTGTATACTTGTGTCATCACTCCAAAATTCCATAGCGAAAAATTGGGACGTGACACCTAACATGGCACAACATAAAAATCATTTGGTTCAGCACGATACGGCACAGGCCGAGCCGAGTATGACCCAAATTTTTACATAAATAAATAAATAATAGAAAAAATATTTAAAATATAAATAATTAAAATAAGAAAAATTTAGGGAAAATAATTTTTTATATAATTAAAAGATAACTACGCTTATATTTTTAAAATTTTAAGAATATTTTTATTGAGGGAAAATAAATAAAAAATATTTAAATTTTGATTTAAAAAATATTAAAACCTGTTCTATGTTATACTTGGCCTATAGATCGTGTTGTGCCAAGCTTGTGTGCTATGCTTGGCCCAAGTCGGTGTCGTGTCTGGCTCACCTATATGATTAAAAAATTATTTCGATTATCTTTTGACTTTTGTTTCTAAATTTGATTTTATTTTTTAAATTGTTGACTATATAATATTTATGATATAGTTGGACTGATAACAGATGAAACTATTTATTTAGTGAAATATAGAAAACGTAATATTACTTTAAAGAGAAAATAAACCATTTTACAAACCAATAGAATGCCAGTTGTCTAAGTGCACTCATTTGAGGTAGGGTTCTCTAGGTTTTAAGTGAATTACATAAAAAAGACTCCAAAATCTAAATCTAAATTTAAAAATTTTTAAAATGTCTTTATTCATATTTTAGATGTTTATCCTTTTTTATAATATAAATTATGTTTTGAATTATATTTTTCCCAAGTTTTTTATAAGATCATAGTTTTTAGGTTATTTTTGAGTTTTCTAGAAATGATGTCATATGACATATAGTTGCAATCTCAGACAAAAATTTGGTCAATGTAAGAAATGTGATACGCTGAAGTATCATCTTAAGAAAAAAAAATAGTAACAAGGTTTTATTGAAAGAATAACATATAACTCAAAAGCCAATGAGCAACATGTGTGTAGTAAAAGCCAAATGTCTAAATTAATTGTGATATAAAATTCATCATTGTCATTGGTAGAATTATAATCAAATATAGATACAATAATCCCGTATAGAATATTATTGACAAGACTTGTATGCCAACTCTAATCTCCTCAAGCTAAATTGGGTTTTTATTACTAGATAGATTTCCTACTACAAGTGAGTCATCCCTATTTAAGTCAATTGGCAATCACTTGAACACGAGTATTGGGGAATATTATGGCTAATCTAAACATCTAAAGGTTTGTATGAAAATTTGTCATCGATTAAAGAGTTGCTAATATCAATATGTTGAATAGCCAACGTCTTAAATGATATAAAATATTTTACTAAAAGCTATTGCACGATTGGGCTGTCAAGTTGCATCCTCTTTAAGGATGTGGCGAGAACGAGCCATGCTCTAGTGAAGCAATGCAAAGCTTGGCATTCCATTAACACGTGTTCTTGAATTCATTATATTTTATTTTATTTTATTTGCAAAATGAAATGCATGAGAGTCGAGACGCCAAGGAAAATCAGGAGCTCCAAATGAATGCACACTGCGTCAGCCTCTGTATTATTCAAAAATTTCAAAGCCGTTATGTTCATTGAATTAAGCATTTGTTTTTGCGCTCGTCAGCATTTGGCCCTTTCTTCTCTGCAACCGAAACCTTTGTTTTTGTGCTTAATTACAGGCGCCCTCATAGGCATCGTGGCTCAAAAACAACTCCACTCCCTTCCACGCCCACTTGCGCGCGCCCTCGGAAGATAATTTTCAGGATGGCCCTATACTTTTCAAGAGGTTATAGGCCATGTAACTACCGCATAATTTTCCCTTGTGGCATAAGGTCAAGATTAGAGGTAGCCAACGAACCGATTGAACTACGGCCCATATTGAAATTGCACACGTTGGGCTAGGCACATGGGTTCACGCCATATTGGGCTAAGGTCTTCATGTACACGGGTCATGCCAAGCACAGCATACAAGTGGGCCAAGCTGGGTACAACATAGGCTCGAGCTTGACATGGCATATAAACTGAGCCTAGACCTTGCAAAATCTAACTCGACCTGCTGACCCACCGACTCGACACAAGGTTATGCAAATTCGAGTCGATTATAATCATGTTCAGGTCATAAACAAGTCAACCCGTTTATGACCCAAAAATAATTGGATCGTGTCAGATTGTAAATAGGTTGACCTTTAACCTAATTATATTATATATTTTTATATAAAAATTTTAAATATTAGTCCGCCTAACTCCTAGTGCCAACCCACAAGCTCAAATCTCTTTTAACCCAAATTTTAACCCACACCACAAGCCCATAAGTCCAATTTTTTATTAAATTTTAATAAAAATTTTATCAATTTATTATTTGTATATTTGAATAATAAATTTATAATTAAGTTATGTTGGGTCAAGCGGATCAGGTTAATAAATGACTTAATTACTAAATAGATTATTTGGGTCATGTCGATACTCTAGTTAATATATGACCTATTTAATAAATGGATTATTCGGATCGTATTGGGTTGACCCAATTATATTTGAGTTGTATTCAAGTTAGACATTTTGACCCGACTAACCCGTTTATTAAATGTCATACATTAACCTGAGTATCAACATTACCCAAATAAATAATTTAATAGTTGAGTCAGTTATTAACCCAATCTGCTTGACCCGACACAATCCAATTATAAATTTATTATTCATATTTTATATATAAATAGTAAATTTATATAAAAAAAAATCTATTATAAAAATTTAGGCTTGTGATGTGGGCTGAAATCATGGTTAAAAAAAATTTGGGCTTGTGGGCTAACCTGAGAGTTAGGCAAACCTATATTTAAAATTTATATATAAAAATACATAATATAATCATATTACAATCCGACACGACTCAATTATTTTTGAGTCATTAAAGAATTGACGTGTTTATGACTTAAACACGATTATAGTTGACCCGAATCCACCTAACTTCATATCGAGTTGGGTCGGGTCAGATTTTGTAATGTCTAATTTTATTGAAAAAACCGATTAAGTTTGGAGCACTAGCTCGAATTTCACAAAAGAAACTAGTCCCAGCAATGAAAGGACATGAAAAACTATAACCGATTTAGAATGAGAACTTACAGCGGAGAAATCTATCTAGATTTCACAAGTGAGGTGCAAAAGGCGCAAGTAGGCTTTTAAGAACTTGCTGAATCATCTCAGGCACTTTCGGGAGCACTGAGCAAGAGCACCTTGATTGAGATGAGCAATATTAATTCCATTATAAGACAAAAACATTCGACAAAGTGATCCAGCAGCATTGTTAAAATGCACAAAAAGAAGGCTTGGTCGCCAATCATTTGTATATCCACTCACTGGAACGAGCTCCAGTTTCATCCATGTCTATGAAGATGCTGACAGCCTGGGTCAGGAAAGGATAAAAATTAGTGACAGTACGAATGAACAGTAAATCAGGATACAAGAAAGATTAAATCAAAAAACTTCAAACACGTGCAAATTCATATTCAAAAGTAGCACAGGGAAGTCAAGATTAGCAGGTTCGACAAGAATACAAGTTATGGATTGTCTGAATAAAACAGTTCGATCAAATTGATAACTTAGGTCAAAGAAAATCACCTGTTGAGTAAAGCTGATTTCCTTCTGGTATGTCAACTTATGTTTTGCAAGAAAAAGATAGCTAATTGATTACAACAGACCATTATACTTAATGGGGCTAATCTATGACGTTTGAGAGAAGAACTCATCTTTTGATTCCAAAAATAGCTCAATATTGATAAGCGTCGTCTCTGATTATAGAAAACCTAAACACTGCTTGCTTGCATCAGCATTGATGAACAGCACAAGTAGTTGCAATGCAATCCTAGTATTTAGAAGATTCCGTAATTAAGGCCTCCGAGTTATATATATATATATATATATATATATATATATATATATTAGATCAGTTATATGCCTGAGTGCCCTTTTTAAACATCACGTTGACTAGCTGATGACCTTGGGAGAAGATCCTCAATGTTATAATGTTTTGAGGCAAATAGACTTAATTCAGAATTATCCAGTTAAGAGTATGGGAGACTAGTTTTGTGGGAGACCATCAAATAAACGTATTCCGCATATTGGATGAATAAAAAGGGTAAACATAAGCCAAGTAGCTAACAAGATCTTATGCACTTTGATTTATTCAATTTGATTCTGCAGAAACCCAGAGCAGTGGGTATGACTTGAAACGAAATAAATGCTCTATTGATTCACCATGCAAATTAAAGCAAAATAATACTTTTCCTATTCGTGGACGTTCTTTCAGTTTAGCAAGGCTATTTCGGATATGAGAGACAGCTCCCCAGCACTTCAGAGTATTTGCAACATCATCAAGTCTAAGTATATACTCCTCTTCAGTCAAAGGAAAGGACCTCTAGAAAAATAAGAACAAACATAAAACAAAGGTATATGAGAAAAGATGAAAGGACCCCCAATGTCTAAGAGCTTCTCAAACATGGATGACATGAGAAAATAAATAGCTACACTTAAAATGCTGTATAATAAGCATGAAAAGCACCATTATATAGAATCAAGGCATTGTCCCTTGTAAAAATCTTTTGGTTGCAAGTTATGGCTAAATTATTCAATAAGTATATTGTAATTGCAAATCCAATGAACATGTTGTCTCTACCACTAGGTGAAGCATGAAAGGGAAGCAACAAAGTTACCATATAAAATGTTGTTAAGAATATTGCTAATAAAAGTAGTACATACAATCAAAGTTGTCTGAAACTGATTTTGGAACTTAAAACTTTACAATCTTAAGACCCTAATCAGCCCAGATGATTAAAAACATGCATGGAACTTAATGGGCGGATGAAAGGTAGGATCCATTCCGATTCTAAAAAATATATGCCTACGTGTTAAATCCACCTACCTTCAATTCGTTAACTTGTTAACTCTTAGTTGTATAAATAATTATAATATTTATAGTATATTTCTTTCATTTGTTTGTTTTTATGGCCTTTATTAACCAACAATTGTTCAACATTATAGCTAGCTTATTTTTGACTTCGCTAGTGCCTCTATTATTGGACTTGAAAGTACATCTCACATTTGATGTCAGACTCACCCTACTACAAGCATATTGCTACCACTATGCCTCGCCTCTTTAATGCTCATCATGTTGTTATTTTATTATAGCTGGAGAGCAAAACCAATGACAATCTTTTGATGCTATAATTTATATGCTTCTTCTACTTGATTTTTAAATTTGTAATTGATTTATTTTACTATTGAAGTGCTACACAGAATAGTAGGCTCACAAAATTGGATCTAAAACAACATAATTATATATGAATATATACTATCTAAAAATATTTTTCAATCCTATGAACTAATTTTGTGGAACATGTACCATTCCTAAGTAGATACAATCTCGTATACATTGTATTAGCTACCAAGACCTATTCATCCACTAATTTGTTATACTCGTGTCTAATAACACTAATGCTCAAGAGTTATCGTATTAAAAACAAAGATTTCATAATCACCCAATCAAATTTCTTTGCAAACTAGTATTAACTAGATTCTCCTAAAACAGAAATAGTTAACAAGAAAGTTAATGACCACAAACATTTCAAATTTCTTGTTTCCTCCCCCATTTCATCAGCTACTTCCGATTCTTGATGTATATCTTTGTTGTTTACATTTTACAGTGTATATGTATAGTTTTTTTCGTTTCCTTACAGGCATCACTTTGATGAAGTTTTAGCCAATGAAACACATAGATTACCTGTAAGCTAGACCAGCTTGCATCATCACTGTATCTATTGATAAATCTTGGGAAACTGAACAGAACTTTGAAGTTGAAGAATTAACACTTTTCCATGTGAATTTTGATTGCACATTTTTGTGCAATACAGGCATAAGATCCATCACAATTGCATAATTGCACATTTATCCCTTATTGGTGCATGTTCATTTCGAGATGAACATTTTTTTGGCAGAAATTAGAAAGTATATTAGGCTAATACGCTTCATGTTTCAAATGCCAAATTAGATTGTGTACTATGTTATGCTTTTTTTACTGATTTGTGAAGACCATTAATGCTCATTTAAGTAAATTCTGGCAAACAACAGGGTCACCTGCTCCATGTACTTCCACATGACATTCATCGCTAGCAGGTTTCTCCCCATAAATTCCTGCACCAAATCAAGGAACAGGATAAGAAAAATAGTTGCTTAAAAATGATCATTTGAGATTTAGTTAGGCACATGGAAGCAAATGCATTTCACATTCGATTCTTTTGCTTGTTGGCTTGTTTGATTGGTTGGGGGATTACTATGACACCATTGTTTAGTTCTACATGGGATATGCGTGGAGAATTTTAATGATATATATAAATATCTAATGAGCTTACTAAATTTGAGCTTAAATATTTTCAATTGGGTCATATTATTTCAAGCTTATCAAATTAATAAGTCAATTTTCTCACTTATGAGTTATAACAAATGGAAAGTAAGTAAATCTAATCCAAGCACGGTGAAGTTCTATTAGAAAAGGGCTGCCTTGTATATGAAGCCTCTATTGAATTGACTTTACATGATGTAGACTAGGGATAATTCTTACAATGAGTTAGACTTTAGGTTTAACATCTTGCTTATATGCATTTCCTGCAAAAAAGAATTGCATATGCCACAGTTAAGAGAATACCTTCTTTATTAGTTGGACATCGTAAGATCTACCATACTTTTTCCTGATTAGAGCTGCAAGATCCATTCCGCTAAAAGTTGAATCATCTGAACCAACTATTCGCTCTAAAGCCTCACGGGACAACCCACTGTTAATCTGCAAGTATAAATTAATTATGAAGTTTACATCAAGGTTACTTTTACTGTTGCTCAAATTGAATACATCAATATAATTATAAGCAACATTCTAACAGTATCACAGAGAACTAAATGTGAACCATCAGCTATTTAAAAATAAATTGCCTGTAAAAGATATAAACAAGAGCCTAAATTTATATTATAAATATCCAGGATTACAGAAATGAAAAAAGAAAAAGGAAGCAAATGAAGACATTGAAAGTACCTCTATCTTTTCACTTTCTTGGTCACTGTCATCGTCTTTAGAGTTGTTTGTTTCAGCTTCATCATTGACTGCTCTAACAACAATCTGCCTACAATTCCGTGGTTTTATATTAGTAATGATCTGCTGATTTATAGCATAGGAAGTCCCACCGGTAGGGAACTCGGAGCCTAAATATCCCAAAAGTTGCACTTTACTTAGTCTGCTCTTTAAGGGACTGTTGAAAATTTGAAGTGGTAAATTTCCAGGATGGCTTGAGATAATACTCGTCATATCCTGAAACAAAACTTGAAGTGGTAAATTTCCAGGATGCCATTTAACTATCAAAAGTATATCTGTATAAAAAGAATTAACAGCAAGACTATGATAACAAAGTGGAGTTCCATGCAAAGAATATACATTAACAGTATGAATACCACGAACAAATGGGTGGATGGTACAACAAATGTATGTTATTGGGATCTCCATGCATAAGAGAGACACTTTAGGTGCTGTCAAAATTTTACACGTGGGATATGATAATCTAGAAAAGAATACTAATGTAACAGGATCCGCAAAGGGTCCCATATGCATTTGCGGGTCACATATGCATTACAGGTAGCTCTAGGTAACTTCCGAAGTAGACAAGTGCAAATACTGTGCACAAGTATACCCTTCGATGCAACATCTTTATAGTTGGTGGCTCTTAAATGAAGTCCTTAATGTCCAAAAGTTTTTGTTAATCCTCCATCACTCATTAGATTGTTCAACAACCTTTGTCTTACTTATTGTACCTTTTAGATGTATGGATGAAAGCTGTATCGGGGAGAGGCTTGAATAGTACGGTGTCTGCTTCCTAGCAAATCGACCCTCACCTATACTTTTTACTATCACTTCCACCTCCCTGTTCTAAATCAGAAACATTACCTATAGGGTTACTTTTTGTTGTTCAAAATAAAATAATTGGTATCCTTAGAGTCATCTTATGTGCTCATGTATAACTTGATAGTTAGGAAACCACCATTGTTTATCCTTTCAATTAGTTCTCATTTAAGAAATTCATCTCCCTTCGATTTAGCCCACTTCATCTCAACTAGTTTTTTTTTTTATGTTTTGTTACTTCCGTTGATGATTGTCTTTGGATTTAGCCCTAACTTCTATAAGAGCATGTCTAGTGTCCTTGGGCAATTTAAATTTTTTAAAAGGAACAAAGATACAATTTAATAGTCATCTCTAGGTTTTTCACAATTACAATGCTTTTAAGTATGTACAATCTACTTTTGCTTCTTTGTTAGATTCCATATATTATTTATCAAACTATCACCCTTCACTTCTCATTAAAATGAGGTTGCTAAACATAAGAAGCATCATCTTCATATGTAGTAATTGCTACGACCTACCATATGCGAATGCCTAGACCTTTGGGAGGTGGTCAAAGTGTTAAAATTCAATCCATACTAGTGTCAAACTCGAATACAATATCAGTCAATGCCATCTAAAACATAAATTATATATATCAAATTATATATATACAGTACCAATCTTGTACCTCATACTAGTACAAGGTCAAATAGGTCCATATCACAGACACTGGGAGGTATGAATCAATTTTTAAAGCAATGTGTGCAATCACTTCAAAATTTGTGTTTCTTCTTCCTTTATTTGTGGTCAAGATCATTTCTCATGTCCTTATCCTCGTTCATTACCTTCTTAGTCATTGCTCAAGTTTTTTAACTATCTTATTCATGCATTGCACACAAGTCATGGCAAACTTAGCCCTTAGTCTATTTGGTCTATCTTTCTTGGTTACTTTTGTACTCAAAAGAATTATCATTCTTATGACCTTATTTATCGTCATAGTTGTCCCCATTGATGTCAACTTCTTTAAGCATGTTCCTTTTTTTACTTTGACATCAAGTATGATACACACTTGCCAGATTCACCTATTTCTAGTCCTTGTATAGCTAGAGATAAAAGGTTGATTACCCAACTATACCCCCACCACTAATGCAATGCAATCATTCCCACTATCTGAACCTTCTCTCCAAGTTTATTTTGTACCCATTTGGTATATAAACTAAGGATTAAAGATTTGGTCCGACTGTAGACTAGCATGCACCGGTTCATACCAGACAAGAACCGGTCCGTACGGTGAAACTGGGTGGAGCAGCAGGCGGAGAAGTGAAAAAAGAAGAGGAAGATAGAAGAAGAAGAAAGGTTGTCCGCTAGCAGATGCTGCTAGCGTCCACCACGTCCGCCGAGTCCGCTATGTCCGCAGGTGTCCGCTATGTCCGCAGGTGTCCGCTGCGTCCGCGCTTCCTCCCCTTCTCCTCATTTTCCTTGTTCTTTCTCTCCTTTTCCTTCTTCAACTTCTTCTTCTCCTTCTTTCTCCTTCTCCTTCCTCTTCTGTTGCTACCCAGTTCCACTTTTGCTACTCCACCATCGGTTCCGCTACCCCTTCCTCTTCTGTTGCTACCCAGTTCCACTTTTGAAACTCCACCATCGGTTCCGCTACCGGTCCCCATTTAGACCGGTACAAACCGAGAAAACCGATTGAAACCATGGTTTAAGATTTCGGTCCGACAACTCGGTCCGGTCAACTGTCAGACCGGTACAAACTGATCAGTACTGGTCAAAAATCAGACAAAACCGTCCGATCTCCCCTTCCGCCTCCCATTCCCACTCCGGGAGCGGCCTAGAGCTTCCACCAAAGCTTTGCTCAAGGAGGGAGCATAGGCGGAAGCTCCACAAGGAGCGGTGGAAGCTCCCGCCTAGGCTTTCGCTTCGAGCACGAGCACGGTACCGTGCTCTAATGCATGGTCCGAGCTCGGTGGCTCATTGGACTAGTACGGACCGAAATTTCGACCAGTATGGCCTTAAACCGTTGAAACAGATCAATTTTTAAAATCTTGATATAAACTATGATAAATGTTTCATTTAGGGCATCCATGATGAACTTAGGCAAATTTCTTAGGTAACATACTGAGAGGTCAAGTTGAATATTATAAATTATTAATTTTTGTAGTATAGTAACAAATTCACACTCTAACAATCAAGCAAACAATTCTTCAAAAAATTTGCATTGAACAAAAAAAAAATCAAAGTTATTGCAGATAATTTAAACAAAACAAAGTGTTGTGAATATAATTTATGTACTATTTATGTAGTGTACCCTTCCAATTTTCTATATTTATTTTTTTCAAAAAATCATTCAGAAATCAATACGTGATTCTCATTCTAAAAAGACGATTGATGATTATCACGTGAGGAATTTAGAAGATTGTCCCTTCTTTAGTTAGAGTAAAGCATTTTAAATATTGTTGAGTGTTTACTATCAAATATCCTAAATGGTTCAACAGAACACTACAAGACACACTGCAAAGGGATCCACATAAATCTGTAACATCGTGGATCTTAAGACATTCTTCCAATTGTTAGATTCAACTCTAGCCAAGTACTATTTTCTTTCGTTATATATCAAGATAGGAGATTGTTTTAGATGCACATTGACAATGATATATTGTATTGGTGATCTCTTTGAAAAGGATTACATGGAATGGAACACAACCTTCAAGGAAGGTTGCTTAAAAAGAGGTGAAAGTATGTAACCTCAAGAATTCCATGGCCTTAGGCAGGGTCATAAAACGTGGTAAATTATCACATTGACAATGATATATTGTATTGGTGATCTCTTTGAAAAGGATTACATGGAACACAACCTTCAAGGAAGGTTGGTTAAAAAGAGGTGAAAGTATGTAAGCTCAAGAATTCCCTGGCCTTAAGCAGGGTCATAAAACGTGGTAAATTATCACATGTTGCTATCGCTATTGGATTTTAGTGCAGCAAAGCAAATTATTCTATTTTATTCAATATTATTCTTAGGGGTTGTAGGTGATATGTTTTGGCATGGAGTGATAAAAGGCACGTTTCAAGTGAAAAACATGAAGATCACATTGTGACCAGCAACCAATATTTTATCCTTATCTCAAGGACTACGCTATGATTCTTCTAGAAGAGACAAGATTACTTGGTCATACATATGCAAATACTCCACTCTCGCCCAGTAATAATTGCATCTTACTTGATATCATCAACTTTTGGAAAAAATTGATTTATCCCATTGTTATCAGCCCTAGTATCTCATTTATTAAAGGTGTTGTCAGCTAATTTATGGCATGCAGTGATGAAAGAAAGTCATGAAAAATGTTAATGTGCTACAATGTCATTGTTTGCTGAAGATAAAGAAAAACCAGTTCCAATGAATGGACCTTGTAGTTTGTCACAATCATCAAATGCTTCTTTCCCCGTGTCATGGTTTGCTTAGTTTGTGCAAAATCCAAAAGCAAACTCGAGCAAGTTGCCAAAAAGTGGTTTCAGCTATGTTGACTTATTCATAATGATGAAAGACTAGGTAGACACTTTCTTTTTTCCAATTGTCATATAGGTATACAGTTACAGTTAATAAACTCATACAGGGTTACCAGTAAAAAGAGCAAAAGAATAGTTCAAAAAGAAGATGCACACGCATGGATTCAGAATAAGTAATACAATCAGGTAGGAACATAACATATGGTCTAAGGAAAAAAAAAAAAGGTAGATAACGCAACAGCAACCAAACTAGACAAAGAACTCATTGCATGCAAACAGACAAGAACGAATAACCAAATATAACAAAGCAGAGAAAGGTGAATCTTTCATGAGTTTCCATCAAAAGCGCCAATACACAAACGGATCGAATCAGTACGACAGAGTTCTCCAAAACCCTTGATTGACTGAATTGGTCGAGTGCTCCTTCAGCTAAATCAAACAAGTGATGTTAAAAACCCATTAAATTCGAAGGGGATACATCCCCAGTTCTACCTAACATTCACCCTCATATTAAACATCACACTTCCGAATCGGGCTTTATTCCCTGCTCCTCAAAAGAAAATCACACCTTTACAATCTTAAAATGGGTGAAAAAATACTTGAACAAAGAAAAATAAAGAGATTAAAGGCTTCAGATAAGAAAACAACGAAGAACAAGAAAAGTGTGGGATGAGTAGGGGAAAAACACCGCTGACCTCACGGCGGGCATACAATAAAGCCGGATCGGGCGAGCAGCACAAAGAAACCCTAAGAATTAACAGATGAGTGGGGACGATAAATTAGGGGGTCGATAAGTAAGAGCAGAGAGGCCTCAATTGGATTTCGCGTGGAGAATTGCTCGCGGAAACGAATGGCTGACAGAGAAGGAAAAAGAAATGGGAGGAAGCAAGCGAGTTGTGGCGCGAATGTTCCCGGTCGAGGCAGTCGGTCCATTGTTCCCGCGGAAAAGGGTAACGTAATTCTACGCCTCATGTCGTGACCTACGTCGTTGCGAACTCCACCGCTTTTGGTCGATGCGTACACTACTGGCTACCCGCGTCCCGCGATGTGATGCCATTAACGACTTGGTTCGGCTTGGTCTCGTGTCGCAGGCGCACGCGGCGTTGCTTGATTGGTCCTATTTTTTATGAAAGAAAAATTCTTACCCAGTCTCGTGTCGCACGCGGCGTTGCTTGCTTGGTTTCGTTTGACCTCAGCTAGTTAAACAGTTGTTATGGCGTACACTCAAAACGGAAGCAGAGCGAACAAGGTAGGAATGGCAGTTCGATCTAAGTCTACCTAATTGATCTATAGTGAATTTGGCTACCTAATTGACTTATTAAGATAGGTTTAAGTGTGAATTGTGCATTATGATCACTTAACATTCTATGCAAAGTTTTAAAATATACTTACAATTGGAGCAATTGTAGGTCCAGGCAGTTGTCGGTCTCTTATACGGTCGTCAATCCTCGAAATGGAACAACTGAAAGCTATTTGCAACCAGAGGTTTTTCTTGCATCTGTAGGACCCTAATCAGAGCCAGATGAATATTCCAACATGCAGGCCGCTGGGATTGCATCGTCCTAAAAAAAATATTAAGACCTCGAAGATAGAGTTTAATAATTTTTAAAAAAAAAAGGAAAAATGATTTGTGACATGCTTATGAAGGACATCAAGCAATTGCCTTTTTTCTCTTTAATCTAAGAAAGCCAAAAAAAAACTATACACTGGCAAATCCACCAACACTGAGTAGGTTAAGGACTACTCAGACTTCTGCACAGTTCAGAGGGATGAGTTAAAATCAAACTCACATCATAATATGTGCACAGTTTGGGTGTACTTGGAAGCACAACATACGTGAACCGCGTTGCACGGAATAAGTTTCAAGTGTCAGTAAACTCTTACAGCACAATCACCAAATTACAAGGATTAGCTACATCCTTTCATATCAGATGCAGAGATTTCTTAACATTCAGCATCAGGTAAAAATAATGTATATATGTCAGAAATCAGGCATGCAACTCACTATGCATGCGGAGGCCAAAGCTTAGTGTCTTGCGTTGTATCCATGACGGCAGGTGGAAGCCATTGCCACATTGCCATGCCAGGGTACGCAGGGAAGTGGGTTGCCTTGTTGGCTGGTGCCTGAACATGTGGAGCAAATGCCGCAGGAGCGGGATGGAATGCAAGCGGATGTGGCATGAAGCCTGCAGGAGTCATGCTCATGGCCTTGATCTGTTGCTCTAATTTCTCCTTATCTGCCTTCAATTTCATTTTCTCATCCCGAAGCTCATTCTTCTCCATCTACAACATAATAGATGATATTCATTATTACAATCTTTAGGGAAAGTAAAATAATTATGATTGCATAAGAAGAAGATGAGCAGAGGAAAATTAATTTCTTTTTTTGTAAGGAAAAATTATTCTTCTTCATAAAACTAAATAATACGTAGACAAATTAACATTTTTGTGGAATTATGTATATCTCATATTAGTTCTCGCTTAACCCATCAACTAAACTCATATAAACCCAATCTCCAGATAGAAAGACCAGATTGTGCTCCGGAGGTTATGTAAATTCAAATTCAATGGAGCTCATGAATAATCCTTCTATGCCAATAATATTGTCAAGAAGAAAATTTTGCATTACTAATTTTTAAACTAAAGGAAGCCTACAAAGATTCGCCAAGATAAAAAGAAAGATTAACATGATGTCTATGACATCACAAAACAATCTGCTGATCAACCCAAACCTACTGCACAATATAACAATTAGCAATTGCATAATTCAACTTAAATTGATTCTAAAATCTTTTATCAGAAGAAAACCAAGTTCCATGTAAGATAGGTAATAACGTGACTAACTGTCCAACTCAATTAATTTTCACGTACTTTACAATTAAGGATCCGTATCCCTCACCAAACACAATCAAGACAAATAAAAAACAAACACCCACCTCAACAAACTCTAAGCGTACACAAAGTTAAGGAAAATAAGCTTTGCGCATTTCCCTCACCCTTTCTTTTACTAGTATATAGTCATTAATTCACTAAGCACTTTGTTGTTAGATAATCTCTTGGTTACTTATTTATTACTCAATCATGTTAACAATCTCCTTTTCTTTTTTATCTGTTGGCACTTGGTTTCAGAAATGCTAAACTAATCTGGGTAGAATAATCCTTACATTCTCATCCATTTGTGTTGCAGGGATAAACTGGACTTGAAGTTCAACATGTTAACCTTGATAAGATATTGCAGTTAATTTTCATCACAATAAATACTTAATGATAGAGTCAGACCTTCAGATCCTTAATTGTTTCTTGCAGCTTGCCGTTAGATTCCTTGAGTTCTTCTGCTTCGGCTTTTAACTGTATTAACAGGCGAGCAGCATCATTTAGAATTGTTGCCTTGTCAGACTTGGGAGGTCTTCCAGGGTCAATGATAGAAGACAGCTCCAAGAACCTAAGTAGAAAAGCAGCTTTCAGATAAGTAATCATTTGGCAGAGGGATTACAATTATGGGTTAGACAGGGAAAAAAACGAAAAAAAGAGGTAAATTAACCCCAGCTTTTGAAAATTTTAGTTTGACAATGAGCACCTATCATTTAACTTATCCCTCCTCATCTTCTCACGGCAGGCTTTTGATTTAGGCCCTGTGCACAACTCATCTCTGACCCTGCAAAATTATGGCACTGTTGAAGATTCTAACTCATAACTATTAGAGCACAACATACATATGAGGAGCTCCAACTTTACAATAAGGCAACAGTAAAAATTTTATGAAACTGAACAATAGAATTAACAAATTTTTATTATGATCTAATTTAGTTGGACAATCAGAGATACCGTGCACAAGCATTATACTTTTTATAGAACCTGGATAACGCAACTCTTTAGCAATTGGAGTTTCATTTCCCAATTATTCTTATATTGAAAGAAAGAAAGAAATAAAATATATGAATATATTTTTCCCCATCACAAGCTTTAAGGACGTTGGACAAGAAAATATGCTTTAAAAAAGTAGAGCGTAATAGAATATATTCTGGAAGCAGGAAAGGTGATTGAATGTATAGAGAGCCAAGAGACATGATGCAGATGTAAAAAACGTTCGGTCCTTTTTATTTCTTTGGGTAGATATATATTATTATGAAGAAAATTATTAGAAATATTTTTTTCTCAGAAATCCTCAAACTCAATTCCACTTTGCAATGCGTCACGCTCAATTCTGCATTAAACTCCTTTTCATTGAAACCAACTTCCTTCCAAATATTGTTTAAATATATCAGCAATTAAACGTCTTTCTTCACGTAGAATTGTTTTTTTTTTAAAAAAAAAGGGAAATAGGGAATTAAAATGGAATCAAAACACAAATATGTGCAAAGTTCAGGATAATCGAACAATACGATTCAATTAGCCATTACCATCGAACGGGGAACTGAAAAGAATGCAGAAAACAAACACCATTGCACATCAAATTCCAGATCAGAACGAATCCAACCTTTTCCTCAAGCTACTCTGCTCGACATCACAAATATCCGCGTAGGCCTCCTCGATTGCCACCCTGTCAAAGTTTATCCGATTCCATTCAACACCCATCAAATTCCACAAAACAGAGCGGCAAGTAACATTTACGTCGAAAAGGATCTCTCACCCGGCGGTGGGATCGATGCCACAGAAGCTCTCGATCGCGCATCGCAGCTCGCCG
This sequence comes from Costus lasius, assembly GCA_027563935.2. NCBI lineage: Eukaryota > Viridiplantae > Streptophyta > Magnoliopsida > Zingiberales > Costaceae > Costus > Costus lasius. The sequence goes on from CM050448.1 coordinate 104,341,084, forward strand.
TCCGATCCGCCGCCGTCGATCCAGTAATCATCGATGGAGTTGGATCCCATGGCCGATCTCCTTCGCGAAGGAGACAGCCAAGGAAAAGGGATAGGGTTTGGGGTCGCGATATGGGCTCCAGAGTCCGGGCGACGAAGGGAAGTAATGCGTTAGAGAGAGAGAGAGAGAGAGAGAGAGGGCGTTTCCGACTCTTGGGAAAAGGAAAAGAGAAGGGCCGGTTTGATTTCCTGTGGGCTCTGGAAGGGCGAGCGCCAACGATAGTGGTATGGAATCTACACGGAATTAATTGCCTTTTTATATGCATTTGACCACTGTCGTCGTTATTATTTTCTTTTTACAAAAAAAAAAAAGAATTCGTTTACATATTTCCAAGGACAGCCCTGTGCCCTATGAGAGATTGTTTCCTTTAGCCACCTAAATTTATTGTTATTCTTATCCCAACCTATGTAGTTTTTATTTTCAAAATAAAATAAAATAAAAAAGTTGACCTAGAAGGGGCATTCTATAAAATATAAGGGGAACCGGAACATATGTTTGATGAGTAGAGGCACTGTCCTACATATTAGGACATTAGATATAATTTTTTATAAAAATATTCGTATATAATGTCAATGTGCAATTATCAAATACACGCCTAGATACATTATAGTTATAAAATTAGTCCGTTCATAAGTATACACATTTTGTATACGGGCACCTCTATAAGAGTTTTGGTCTTTTGGAGGGGTTTTATGCAAATTTAAGGTATTTTATCTTCAACAAAATGTAGATGGTTAATTCAAGGAATAGTCCCTGAGTTCTTCGGATTAAAATTATTTTTTAAAAAAATAGAATGTTGATTGTAGTCAAACGCAGAATCATCTTTTTTTTATTATTATTTTTTACTAGATTATGTTTATATTTCTTAGGACTAAATTATAAAAGTGCAATGCAGTTCTGTCCCTTTCTACTTTTTTTTTCCGAGATAATAAAGGCGGTTCCGTCACTTTCTTCTTTTTGTGTTCAACCAGAACTTAATTTCAATTTCAAAAATAGCCCCCGAGTTATGTTGGTATTGAAATAGAACATTAGATATAGTTCATAGAAGGTAGCCAAGATTTTGTTATATTTTTGGGACTAAATTGCCAAATCTCATTTAGCTTATTAGGATGAATTTAGATTTTTTTTTTATGAGTTATGTTTAAATCAAATTTAAGTTTAAATATATTGATACTTGTTACCCAATTAATATTAAAAAAAAGTAAAAATAAAATAAAATAATACCTAAATCCTCTATTTATTAATAACAAAATTTAGTTAATATATAAAAATAAATGGTATTAAATATTTTAATTAAAAAAATAAAACATTTTTCTATTGAATCTGATATCTATGGAGACCATCTATATATTTGAATTGGATTATGACTATATAATAGGATATCTAATTGAAACTTTGGTGGGATTTAGGTATTAAATGAAAAATAGATATTTTCCCAAGAGTCATTCCTATTCTTTGGGGAAAACCCCCTATTATTTCCAAAATTAGTCCCTTGATTCTCTGGGATTAATATAGGAAATTGGAATATAGGTCAACGTCACGTAGATCATCTTTTTCATTTTGGCTGGATTTTGTTTCCATTTATTGGGAGTATTATATAAAAGTGGAAGCCAATTGCAGATCCGTCTTCTTTTTTTCTTCCCTTGACAATTTAGAAGTGAATAAAAGAGCCTCACTCGAGTCAATTTAAGATAATTAATATTATAGATACTACTTAAAATGTGAAGAAATGTTGGAGTCATCAATTTTGACTCACCCATGTCTTCCTTGTTTCAAATGCTGACGGAATATTCTTAAAAGATCCTCAGTCTTCTCTCTCTCGTTTGGGTCTATCTTAAAAAGTGAAGAAAAATAATTTTAGTTTTGTAGTATTAGCAAAATATTATATTGTATTATTCTCAAAATATTAAAATTTAATAATAAAAATAGTGTTTTGATTCGAAGGGTGGCGTGAGGAAGTGAGGAGTCGATGCATAATTGCGAGGACGGAGAGGGAGACACGTGAAAGCCAAGGAAAACGAGAGGAAAGAAAAATCATACACGGATGTGGAACGCCGCGTCCCTCGCCCCCTCATCCAACGATGTCGCAGTGAGAGGTCATTTATTGAATCATAAATATATCAAAGCAGATAAAAAGTACATATTATAATAATAAATTTAGGTAGAATAAAATTTAAGCCATCTATCTTTTTAAAAAATATGAATCTTAAGGTAAAATTCATATTTATATTTGCTTTAATATTTGTATATTTTATAAGATGAACAACTCAAATTTGATTTCTAATCTTTTATAGAAAGTTTATTCCATGCACACTACCAAGAGTTTAGCTCATATGATCACTAATTTATAAGTGTCACGCCCCGATCGGATCGGCCTAAAAATAGCGCATATCCGTTGTCTTAGGACCGTCCGGCGGAATACCGGAACGCAACTCTCTCTAGGGTTTCCGGCCCCAAATCGAAAACCCTAACTCTCCGATTAAATTTTATCCCCAAATTACAGTTCACTCCGAGAAACCCTAACCCTAGATTAGGAAAAATCAAACCCTAAATCAGAATTACCGAAAATCCCAAATTTTACCTTCAAACAAATTTTGACCAAAGTCAAAATTCAATCGCCGCTGCCGAATTTCGATCTTGCTTACGTCAGCCGCTCGACTGCTGACGTCACCTTCCGACTTCGTTCGCCGCTCGCGAATTCGAAATCACGCCGCCAATTTTGACTTCCGCCCGCTGACGTCTGCTTGCGTCAGCCGAAATCGATTTCGCCAAATCGATTTCGTTGACCGCCTTAGGTGTTGACTTTTGCCTCGAATCGAACGCCATTCGATTCGTTACCGCGTTGTCGTCTTCCTCGAGTCGAACGCAGCCACTACGTTCGTTCGTCCACCCGTGTGTCGCCGAAGAAGCGTGCTGGGAGGGTACCGCCTGTACCTCACCTCCGCTCCTCGCCGTCGACGGTCGCCTACTGCCGTAGTCAGGAACACGCCGCCAAGATGCGTCGTCAGAAACTGGAAGCAAAGGGAGGAAGGATGGAGAGAAAATCCGAAGCTTTTATTCCCAGAAGACTTTTACAAACTCCTCTCTACGCGCGACGACCCCCGTCGCCGGTGCCCTCTGTCCCTCCCTCGCCGGAAACCCCCATCGCTGGTTACAATTCGCTTGAAGTTTCTCTCTCGCCAGTGCTTCCCTAAGCGCCGGGAACACGGCTAAAGTTTCCCCAAGCTTTAGCGCTCTCAAGTGGTAGTCGCTGGTAGAAGTCCCCCCTCCATCCGTCGCCCATCGATGGTATTTAAGGAGCTGCCACTGCCTGTCGCCGTGACCCCGTCTTTAGCCCTAAAATCGGGCCACGCCACCACGCTCCCAGCTCCCGCGTCCGTCGCCGCCTTTCCCGCTGATGTTTACCTCTTCCTCGCGTCCGGATTTGCTGCAGACGTCGTCGCCAGCGTCCGCTTCCAATGCACGCGATGAAGACGTAGCGCACGCGGTCGAGCTGCGACTGTGTTGCTGCCTCAGGCCGGAGTTTGGTTTTGTGTCACCACGCGGGCTTGGGCTCAGATTTGGGCTTGGGCTGGACCGGTCGAACCGGGGCCTAACAATAGGAGTGTGCAAAAAAATTGGCCGAACCGTTGAACCGCGGTTAACCGATCGAACCGAACCGATCTGGCGATTAACCGAACCGACGGTTCTTTGATCGATCAGTTTTTTCCCAGATATACGGTTCACGGTTCGGGAACGGTTCGAGACTTCACCGAACCGCGGTTAACCGAACCGAACCGAACCGTATATATAATATTTATTTATATATATAAATAAATATTATATATAAAAATCGAACCGGTTAACCATCGATACCAACGGTTAACCGCCGAAAACCAACAGTTAATCGCTGAAAACCAATGGTTAACCATTGTAAACCAACGGTTAACCGAGAATATTTATATTTTTTTATCTTAAATTATTATATAATTTTAAATATTTTTTTATAAATAAAAAATATGATTAACCGTCAGTTTTCGGTTAACTGAATCGAAAAATCGGTTAATCAGTCAACGGTTAACCGAATCAACGGTTCGGGAACGATTTTCAAATTTTCTGAATCGTTCGGTTCGGTTCGGGACAAAAAATTGCTGCACTGTTAGGTTAACCATTAACCGAACCCCCTCTACTAATTTAGTAGCTAAATAATCTGTCACGGGTATAACTTTTTGTCCTTAAAAGTTTCATGTGATTTATTATTTTTACTTAAAACTCGAATGATAATCAACCTGTTTATAACAATCACAAAATAAGTAGGTTAAAAAAGAAACGCTATACGTACCCATTTATATAAAATCATGTGAACATTATATGAAGGGTAGACTCCGAGAATGAGCCACGTGCTGTATGCGTGGGCCCTTATATGAAGGGTACACATGATTTACAAATAATTTGCTTCTCACGGGAACCAAAAAGAGAAGCATCGACCCACGCCAGCATTCGTCAGAATTGCGAAAGTTATTCTAGTGAAGTTCATAAAACACAAGCACTGAAGTACATGTCACAGTTTAAAGTACGCATTCGAGCTGATGTGTCATCCATCATAATTCAAGTTAAATAAGTACCGAACAAGAGTCTATCAATTCATTTTGGTCTTGGTTTTTTTCCATCTTCCATGACTGTTCCATGAAAATATTGGTGGTGTACGTAATATATGTTCAAGTGGCATGAAATGCCAAACCAACGCCCCACAAGCAAGCTAGTGGAGAGTTGGTTATACCATACATGAATGTACAATTTCTATTGTTTTGCAATCAAGACTTGTAGGTAGAAAGTGGAAAAGCTTTAATTTAAAACTTATATAGGCCAAAGATTCAATTTAACTCAACTCACTTGCCTCCTATCAAATGGGTAAAAATTCTACGGCATCATCTGGACTGCAGAAGCAATCAAATAGGGTAGATTCTACATAATATTTACTACTAGTCTTATTTGCAGGCAGAGCATTTAGTCTTCATTATGGGTAATTTGACTTCAAGTTCTCATTCCTACTGCTCACTGCAAATCTCTTCTAGAAGGTTTAGATAACTGAATATAATGACAAGTACCCACCCTTCTCTTTCCGCTTGATGGAACAAAGTATGAGTCACTCTAGTACTATTTCCACAAATCATCAAGTCGACTAAATTCTTCTTATGTCAATGGATGGAAACCATGGAGATGCAAAATAGATCATAAGTTATCTCAATACATACATGTATCGGATCTTTATAATAAGGGTATTGAATTGATTCACCAATTCCTAATCAAAGCATTATATCGAAATAGAGATGTCAATTAAACTAGAGTCCATCGGGTACCCAACCTGACATACTTACAGTAGAATTGGGTACTTGATTAGTAGGGTTCAAGTTTAAAGGGTCAGAGATTTAAAGAAACAAGTGCCTGGTACTTAATACCTAATTAAAAATATAAAAATTATAATTTTCCCAAAATTTATAGTGATTAATTATTAAATAACTAATATATAAATATGAAATTATTTAAATTTAAAAATTATATTTGATCAAAGAATTTAAAATAAACATAAAAATAAAAAAAGTTTTTTTTATTAAATCAAGGTACTAATGAGTATCCTAGTAATAATGTAATAAGGTACTTACTCAAGTTTGGGTCAAGTTCAAGTATTGAGTTTGTGCAATCAAGTTAGAATCATGTATCACATTAAGACTCTGGTATCCAACTCGTTATATTCCTACCTCCAAGCCATTTATATCACATTCTTTTCCTTCAACTTTATCTAGGAATAGACCGTGAATAGCCCTTCTATATCTCATTGTCTCTTTGTTGCCATCACAACTTAGCATCGCACAATAAGTTCAAAATGGTTACTAATGCCTAAGAGCATTCCCATTGATTGCTGAGCTAGCTCTTGTGAGCATTTCCTCTTCTGCTTCTAGTTCCTATATTTGTTCATGCAAATATCCCATGGCTTCATGAGAGTTCTTAATCAAGTGATACACACCAGCTATAGCGCTCTCTTACAATCACTCAATGTTATTGATACACTCTTCATTAAAGTATAACATTGCAAGTATAATGCTCAACCAAATGGAGTTGCGACTTAATATCCACCATCCTTTTCTTGTATCTCTTTGTTTGGACCATGATGTATCCTACAACATATTTCTAAGTTTATGAGCATTAGTGTCACCTTTTCTACAAGTCTTTACATTGCTTCGTCTTACTCTAATGCCAATTGTTATGATCTTATCTTTTCTTCCTCCGGATACCATGCAATATACTGCTCTGCTCCTCTTAAAAGGTATTTAACCTCTCCATGCTATGCTCAAAATTACTAGTGTTGTGAGTAATATACTTAAACAACATGAAATGTCAAACTAACACTTTGCAGTGAAGGCTCATTGAAGAGCAAATTATGTCATACATAAATATACAAATTATAATAGATAAGAAGTCATGGGGGCATAAAGGTAGAGACGTGAAAGCTTTGGGTTTAAACTTGGACATGTCGAGGACATGACTTGATTTGACACTCTGGAATAGGTCAAAAATGTCCCATGCATCCTAGAGGCGATAAAGAAGCTAACAAAACATAATCATGTTCATAAGATGCTTTGTGTGCTACTTCTTATCACAAGTCATAACTATGGGATGCACATCCTTAAAAAAGAAAAAAAAAACATGAACATATATACACTAATATTTTATAGACTAAGAATATATACAAGAGTTACATTATCTACTATTTGTAAGTTGTAACACCATTTTGTTGGTTGATCTTCGAACTAAAAATAGAGGAAAAAAAACTAGCCTCTACGAGGCAATTAGGAAATCAACTAATCATTACACATGAAGCCAAGAAAAGCACATGAAACCAATTTTTTCCTCTAATAGAGCAGCTATTGGAGTTAGTTATATTTGACAAACCTGTAGCGGAGCCTTTCCACCGCCCAGTGCAAGAATAGTCTCTCGAAACCTGTGACCAGTTTCCTCGATAGCCTAAGGCAAGAAATATAACACACCAACTATCACTTCAGTTGTGCAGTTTATAAGCAACATTACAAACTGGAATAGGCCCATTACTTCATAGGGAAGTCATGTTCCTAACTAATGGATCGAAACAAATGTACAAGAGGCCAAGCGTGAACGGTAATAGGAACAAAACAAAGAAATGAATTTAGTATTACTGATCAATTTCATGCTCAACGACCCAAAGCAAAAAAAATAGTTGTTAAAATAGACATTCGATGTAGTCAGGTTTTTGACTATGTAAATGCATTCTTCCATTTTTCAGTAAATTAAAAAATATATAGGAGATTGTGAAAATTACATGTGTTCTCTCCGTAAACCACCCATACAAGTTATATTAACATTTATTTGATCAATTGTTCCTCCAATTGCCTTCTCTATGGTTACACAGAATAATCATAATCAATTAAATAAATCTCTCACAATATCTAAAAATAACACTTTCAATAACAGGACCCTTATAAACTTTATTCCGAAGCTTAAGCTCAGTTGGATGATGGCCAAGAAGCACAACCATGACACACTATCAACAAATAAAAACACATGATCAAAAACCCCCTCTTCCTAACTCTAACCCTAATGCACCTTTCCCTCATCCCCCTCTTTGAATTGGCCGGGCCAGGCACGTTTTTGGGCCCGTAACATTGCCTCCCTTTTGAACTGTCCTAAGGCTATGCGGCAATTAAGTAAATAGCACATGTATGATTGTGACCCCCTCCCATGTGGCTTCTTCTCCTATAACGGATAACCTACTAGTCCATAGGTTTGTCTCCTCTTAAATTATTCTTGAATCCCATTGTTCAAAACCCAAAACTACTCCCTCCTCAATCGGCTGCATTGTCTCCTCTTCAATTTTTTTTTTTCATGTAATCCTCCTATTCGAGCAAAATCAAGCAAATATTTCTACTAAGATTTTAAAACTAGGTCCAAAACTATACCACTTAGACCAATACATAGCCTATTTGATGCCTCGATGCTGTGTTCATTGCTTCCTCTTTCGTCAGAAGCTTTTGCCATGAACGAAGCCCTCTAACAAAATAGCCAAATATGCTCTCAACGTCGACAAAGCCTCCATTGTAGGTCCAAGTCCTCCAACATGGATCGAAGCCCTCCAATGCAAATCAAAACCCTCCAACACAAAATGAAACACCTTAGATGCAGATGAAGCCCTTCGCCTCTGCGTCTTCTTCGGTTTGTTCATTTTTTCGTCCCTGTCAATTCCACCTCTATCCTCCAAAACAATTGGTTCGCCTGCCTCCTCCTTTCCTTCCTCCTTTCCTTCTCTTTCTTCTCTTCCTTTTCTTCCCTCTCTTCCCCTCTTTTTTTCTCCTCTTCCTTCTCTTCTTATGCTCTACTACATTCTGCTCGATACCAACTTGTTCCTACTGTACCGACCATACCAGGACTGGTATTTGAAACTATGATTTCCACATAGATACATTGGATAATAGGGTTGAGAAACAAAACTCTTTTTCTCTCTTATTAACATACTCAGGACAGAGTCATGGTGTGGGTACTACCTCTTGACCGAAAAACACTCTGAGCAAAAATAGCGATGTGTCAAACATTGCTAGTACGATGGTGTCCTCCAAATAAATGAATGGCCCAAAAAACTTTTACGAGCTAGTAACCTACACTACTTTGCCCTTTCAATTCTCCTCCTTCTGTTATCTCCCTATCAATGATCCGAGCAAGTGTTATTACCCTTGTAACATTATTTGGAAAAAAAATTCACTCTTTCCCTGATTTCATATTTTAACCCATTCCCACATATTGTTACTTAATGTTAGGCCCCGGTTCAATCGGTTCGTCCCAAGCCCAAACCCTGGCCCAAATCCCAGCCCAGACGCCAGGTTCTGGTCAAATCGGAGGATGACCGTGCAAAAAACAGACGAAGCAAAAGCTTCGTCGTCTCCGCATGCGTCGGACGCGGACGCGAGCGGAGCTTCGGATGGCGTCGACGACATCGGCGGAAGAAGCGGACCACGGGAGTCGGCTCCAGCATGAGATCCGGGCGGCGACGCCCTAATTAGGGGCAGAGGCGGCAGCCTCTTCTTTAAGAGCTAAGAGGAGGGTAGCTTGGAGGGGATCCCGCGCTGCCATCATCACTGTGAGAGAGCGAGATTTCAAGAGAGAATTGTAGCTGACGATAGGGATCGTCGGCGAGGGAGGGAAGAGGGAGACCGGGCGGCGGCAGGGGTCATCGGATCCAGGAGAGTTTTGTAAGCTTCAAACGATGGAATAAAGCTTCGATTTCTCTCAAAGCCCCTCTCCCCTGTTTCTGAGGTTGCGGCGCTACTTCTCATCGTCTTCGGCGAGGTTCCCGGCAGCTGCGGCTGTCTACGGCGGACGGTGAAGGGCGAGGCGCAGGCGGCGTACTCCCCCTGTCGATCACCCTTACTCCGGCGAGGCAAACACGGTCGATGTTCGTACTAGGCGGCGAACGAAAACGACGATGCGAGAGTTTCGAACGCTGGCTGGCGTTCGAAACGAGGAAGTCAAAATTGGAGTGAGTCAACGGAACAAATTCGAATTCGATCGGGATCGCTGATGTAGGGCTTACGTCAGCAAGGGCGTGATTTCGAGCGACGAAGCGGCGATTATGAGGGTGGCAGAGGATTTTGACTACGGTCAAAATCATTGACTTGGTAACAATCTGATTTAGGGTTTGACTTTTCTAAATTGGGATTAGGGTTTTCTCCGTGCGAATTGTATTTTGGGGATAAAATTTAATCGGGGAGTTAGGGTTTTCGATTTGGGGCCGGAAACCCTAGATCAGAGTTGCGTTCCGATATTCCGCCGGATAGTCCTAAGACAGCGGTTAAGGGCTGTTTTTAGGCCGATCCGACCGGGGCGTGACACTTAGGAAGGTTTAGGTTCTGAGAAACTATGAGGATAGAAATTCTCCTTATATGTTGTCTCATAGTCTATCACTATTACGTGACCCTATGCTAGGGCCTGCTTGTCATTTATATGCAATGGTGAGGAAAATCACTTTACAATTATATTATTTCCTCCCTGAACCCTTCTCAAGTGAAGTTAAGAACTCTCCACTTCAACCATCTAAACTAGTGGCCTACCCAATTCTCCATACTCAAAAAAGGCAATTGGAATTTTATACTCCTCAATTGTCCCCTAAAATGTTAAAATATCATTTTGCTAGTGCTATCCACTCTACCGGGTCAATTCTATCAAAGCCCAACAATTCAATGCACTTGCTCCTTATGCCAAGCGACTTGCCATTGAGTGGCAGGAATCACTCTTTGCATATCGCAACTCTCCACCAAAGTGGACTCCTCACAACATTATTCATGCTGAACACCTGAAAGAGATCAAGGCTCATAGCGCCTCCCTGCTAAAAAAAATTAGGCTCGTAATGCTTCAGCTCTTCTTTGATTCCTTCTCCAAAACTCCTTGCAAATGTTCCGGCCAAGGGATTCCATGCTGTCACTTCACACTGACCCTACCCTACTGTCGACACCAATCTCTTTCTTTTGAATTAGATGCTCTATAGTTGTCGACGAGGTCCGCCAAAAAGCTCCACCACTACTATATCTTCCCTTCAAATCAAATGCATCGCTACAACTAATGAATTCCACCAAGAAGCTCCACCACTACTCTCCCCCTATGCCATGCTTCCCAAACGATCAGCAATGCCTCATCGATTGGATCTGATAATAGATCAAATCTGATCCATAAGTTGTTCCTCCATTGATGAGAACCACAAGCAACAAGATCAGATGTGTCAATGAGATCCATTCCCGTCGCCTTCTTCATTGCTAGTGGAGCATCAATGAGATCTGCTCGCGAACTTTCACCTCAACCTGTCACCAAACCACCGGTCCAATCAATTCAAAAAATCAGACCACTTAATAGACTTTATTCTAAAACTTAACCTCACCCACAACACGCCATCAACAAATCAAAACCACGTGATCAAGAACCCCTTTCCCCAACCCCAACCTTAATACATCTTTCCCTCATCTCCCTTTTCATATTAGTTGCATTTATTCACGACAGCATTTCATTTCATGTTTCTAGTTTATAATTTCAGCAATTAATTATGAATAAACATGATGGTGGGGAGTAGATAACGTCCCTAGCCATTTTTGAGACAATGAGGCTAGCTTTTCAAAGCATTTTAGCTTGTAAAATCATCCCCCCATGTGGTCTTGTTCATTCACTCAATCTATAAACTCCCAAACAGCCTCAATCTCTCGTAACCTCTTGTTATTCTAACCAAATGTTGCCAAATGCCCTAAAATCCCACAAGAAATTTGTCAAACATTCAAGGGGCAGCTTGAATCATAAAAAAAATTGTCGAGCTAAAGGATAGAAAGTTCTCACTGCACCCAATCTGTGGCATATAGCCATATACGAGGGATGCGAAAATGCAATCATAGAGATCCACAAGTTCATAATCCTTTATCAATTCAAGCCATCGCATCTGTCTCATATTCAGCTCTTTCTGAGTGAAGATATACTTCAAGCTCTGGTGATCTGTAAACAATTCAAATGTCTGTCCAAACAGATAGTGCCTCCAGATTTTCAAGGCAAAAACTACAGCTGCCAACTCCAGATCATGAGTGGGGTAGTTTACTTCGTAATCTTTGAGTTGCCTTGAAGCATAAGCGACTACTTTTCCTTGCTGCATCAGTACAGCACCCAGACCCTTACCAGAGGCATCAGTGTAAACAATGAACTTCTCTCCATCACAGGGAATGATGAGGATAGGAGCACTGGTCAGTCTCTTTTTCAGTTCCTGAAAACTAGACTCACAATCATCAGACCACAAAAACTTCAAATTCTTTTTAGTTAACTTAGTCAGAGGACCAGCCAACTTGGAAAAACCTTCCACAAAACGGCGGTAGTATCCAGCTAAGCCCAGAAAACTTCTGACCGCAGTCGCTGTAGTTGGTCTTCCCCAGTGAAGAATGGCCTCCACCTTCACTGGATCCACAGACACACCCTGGCTAGAAATAATGTGAGTCTCTAGATACTTTGAGGGGGCAATACTCCTTGGAGAAAGAGTGGCAAACCAAGTCAATATAGTATATGGAATGACTGGCTTTAAGGCAGGACAAAAATACAATTGGATCCACTTTCATCACGCGTGTTAGGTAGCAGTGTTAGAACTTGGTAGGCCTAAACTGCACCCAATCTCAAGGTGAAATTCAGGACATCTTATTTAGACCAAGAAAATTTCTTCTTTACATGTCATTAATCACATTTTGATTATTGTCTTGAAATTTCAAGATAACAAGGCATAGACGTGGGCCAATAGCCTCAATATAAACCACAACAAGACTGGAAAGAGAGGAAATAATTCTTGGATGTTTTTATAAAAAACCAACTAACACGAAGTCTCTCTGGTAGCCTCTATACAAGGTCAACATGTAAAAAAGCTGATGATTTGAGAAGATTAGCAGGCAATTGATGAAGTCAAACAACAAATAATTAGCTCTTTACAAAACGTACAAAGACACATAAATTCATAATGCTAGTAAGAATTATTTTGTAGTTACTGATTTAATAAACTTACAACATACTACCTGAGTTTGATGTATCAATACCAATATAATTGGTCTACCAACATTTCCTACAAATACTTTGAAATGTCATATTTTGATAAATTTTAAAGTGTGGTTTCAGAGTTATGGCTTAAAAGTCTCTTACATGAATTTAATCTATTATATCAAAGCCCAAGGAAGACAACCAATCTTCTATTTTCCCTGTTAGCAATCCAATGTTCCATAAAAGAATAAAACATATAGAGGTTGACTATCGTTTGAAACAATTATGAACCAACAGATATGCACTTTCACAAAATTACAAGAGCCACTGGTAGATATATTCACAAAGGCTTTAGACCCGACAAGGTTTCATTACTTATATAAACAAGCTGGGTTTTGCTCCAGCTTATGGGAGAAGGTTAAAAAGTATTAAGAGAGAGAGCGGGTCTACAAGTTATAATTTATAAGTAATGTTATTATGTTTATTTATATCTTAACGGGTCTATCCAATTACTATTGGGCTTGTATATTTAAGTAATAAATCCTAGACAGGTTGTATGATATTCTTTTTGGATTCCAATTCTAACAATAATAAACAAAAGCCTTTATGTTAACCCCAATGGAAGCATAGGTAGGCAAGGTTTCTTTTCCTTCATTTATAATTTGTTCCAATTGTTTTGATAATAACAACCATTCTACCAAAGGAAAATAATAAGGCTTACCTTGTAACTATAGTATCCAGCTGCATATCCACCTAACAGAACATTACATAAACAAGTAAGAAACAGGATTACATGATCCAAAACAGGGAGTTATACAGTTGCATGATAAATGACTAACCACAATATATATACTAACCAGCAAATATATGACTAAAACTGCATAGGAACCTATCCTCTGGTAGAACAGGAATAACTTGTGTCCTCACTCCAACCCTTTGATCAACATCAAAGATTGATTCAGGGCCATTAGGATCATATTTAGCATGCAGTTCCAAGTCTATACTAGCAAATCTTATCTGCAAAATAAAATAAAAACAAAAACAAAATTTGAGCAGTTAGAACAATTAATTCACAAAGAAATATACCCAACTCAAGCTGCAGATATGACAAAAGTGTACGTGAATGCTCAAAAAGAAAAAATAAAGGGAAGCATCAGTAAAAGGGGATGAGGTTTGTAAAAACAGATTCAATCAGCAAAGATTATGCGGGTTTTCCCATGAAACACTATATATTCAGTTCAGGAATTTCATTTAGTACAAGGAAACCATATATACCTGATGCAGAGGCAACTGATGCAATGTACCAGGCTCCAGCCAATCAATCGTAGACTTGCAAGTAAACTTGCATCAATATAATAATGTAAGGCTTCATGAGTTTGATATTGTTTGCTTAGACTTAAATATTTTAATTGGGTAAAAATGATTTTAGGCCTCTAAGTTTTATTCTCAATTTTGTAATAAGATTGAATATCTAGTGAATTGAATCTTGCATACACCTAGGAATGGACCTAGGCTGCCAATTAGACATGGGAATTTGAGAAGGGCATCAAGTGGAGAATATAATGCCTCAAGATTAGTGTTGCATGAGAAGTAAAGATTAAGTGTGATAATTTGTGGAGTTTAGTAAGCTTGTCGCACATATTAGTACTAGTGTACCGGTGTAATATAGTACTCGAATGGGCATGTTAGTAAAGGTTTGCAAGACCAGCTACCCTCCACGTCCAAGCTCAGACCAGTATATACTGGTCTATACCAAAGTAATCGGACAGAATTCGGGGCAACCAATTATAACAGTTCCAGCAATACAAGCGGCAAAGTTCAACTTTGACTCAACGAAACTCGTCTATGCTAAAGAGATCATGAAGCTCGTTGGCAATCTCAGCTAAGGTTGCTTGCGGGCTTGTGAAAGGGGGCATTCTCGCAGCAACAACATCTGTGTATTAGTCCATGCTCATACCAGTATTGGCCATCCCACCGACTACAAACCAGTTGATTTTAATTAAATATATAACAATCATGAACCATTCTATTATATATATATATATATATATATATATATATATATATAAAACATCTATGTACCGTCCTTGCTCGAACCAGGATATCCCGGTCATCCCACTTAGTACAAACCGTCCTCGTTTTTTACTAACACATGATATATGATATGGATTGAGGATTGATTTTAATTAAATATAAAAACTTTATATACGGTAGTCAGTACCAATCGTGTACCAATTGATTTTAGTTATACATATACATTATATATGGTACCAACCATACTACCTAACAAGGCAAATTTTAAAACCATGGATTTGGCTTATACATTCTATTAGATCATATGGTTTTAGGTCTATCATTTAAAGTAGTTTTTGCATTGTGCTAGGTCATAAGCTATCACTGCAATAATCCAAAACAAGTTCCATATCCAGACTTGTGTGTTGCACATCAACATCTTAGAGGTCACCTTAAACTAGAAAGAGGAAAAAAAATCTATTTGCTGACCACAAGTAGTTGAGAAACTACCAAAGAGGGTATGGGGTTCAAGTAGGGTGAGATCCAGATTCACTCCACAAATACAGTGGTCAATCCATATATTCCATCTTCCTTGTTCCAAGGGCCGGAAGAAGATATTCAAAACACAGGCAAAGTTTGATGTAGCTTTGATGTTGGCTGTATGCAAAAAGAAATGATGCTAACTTGTCCTAAGAAGAGAGGAAATATAGAGTGCATCATTCAACAGTATATGTTACATGAAAATGAATTTAATATTTCGAAATTCTCATTTTGCATGCACAGATGCTGGCAATCAAATGCATAACATAATAATACACAATTTAATAACAACCTGGCGAAGACTCATTGATCCAGCTCGAAACGTTTTAGCAGCAAGAAGCCTCAAGTATACTTCTTCCGGAAGAGACTCACCAGTTTCATAGTGCTTCGCGATGCTCATAAGAGTATTTCTAGAGAAAGAATTAATGTTTTAACAAAAATATAAAAGAAAAAATCATTCACAATATGCTGACAACTTCAATCACAAAAGTCAAAGACGTACCTAAGTTATCAAATAATTGTTTCCATTCAATAGAATTCAAACAGGTTTCCTCAAATAGGAAAGGCTTGATTTGAACGTTGGCGACAGATGTTACGTATGGAAGTGCCGATCAACTTCAGGAGGAAATGGTGCCTCTGATGAGATGTTGATGATTATTATTTTTTTGTTAAACTTCAAATTGCTTCTCAGGTTTCGCATAGCTCTTCTTCCAAAATCTATGTATCATCTAAGTTGGATCATCCAATTAATCAAACAATATTGCGTCAAGATATTTCCTAAGGTGGTATTGCTATTTGTGT
Organism: Costus lasius; assembly: GCA_027563935.2. Lineage (NCBI taxonomy): Eukaryota > Viridiplantae > Streptophyta > Magnoliopsida > Zingiberales > Costaceae > Costus > Costus lasius. The sequence continues at coordinate 104,357,023 of CM050448.1, forward strand.
GCCTATTGCATCTCGAGCTATTGAAATAATGCTTGCACTAAAGTGTTCGTATCAGGGTGATAGAACGTATATAACCAACAAAATGTTTACTGTGAAAGGAAAGATTAAGGAGACTCCAAATGCTCCCAATAAGATACCAAATCTTCAATATTAAAAATCAAGCTAATACTTATATCTATTGGCAAACCAAACACATAAGCATTCTAGTCTAGTTTCATTATTATTTGAAATGGATTTGATGCCCAATCACAGAGTTTCTTGAAAAAGATTTCAGAAAAAGTTCATGGCAAAAGCATGTAATTTATAACTGTCATTACTGAGCAATTTTTTGTCTGACATCTAGATGAATCTCTTTGAAGCAAAGATCAATACTAACACACGATCCTAATAGTACTAGTCGATTTTCTTAAATATTATATACATATGTATATATATGGGTACCGACCTTTACCAGTACATGATTGTATAGATATAAATGAACTAGTTTTATAAATCTTGCTCTAAAGTGCTCATAAAACTCTCGACGACGAGAACATATAGGAAGGGAAAGACAATTTTCAATCTTTTCATCAATAATATACTTTAAGAATGTTAACAAAATTACCATTCACAATCTAAAATCGGACAACAATTTAGGGATGAAAGGCAAAAGAACTTGAGAGTTCAAATTCTATTTACAAGGATTATTTGGTTTCAAGAACATCTCTCAAAATCATACTGAAAAGGTTTTCCTTTTTCTCTATCTTTTCTGTTTATATATGTAGCTAAAATGCCAATTAACAAAAATTATAAAATGATACATGGGCAAAGAAATATGACAATGCGGGAAATGTGTAAATAAAATATGTCAATATGAAGGAAGATGGAAGTCACTGAGCTAATGAAACCTGATCTCAAGAATCAATAAGCTAACAAAATATAAATAAAAAGCTAATTTCAAAAAGAGAAGTTATTTGTCAGTTGATGCAAGCTCTTTCCTGACGCTGAATTTTCCTCAAATGTTTTGCTTCAAATTTCAGCAAGTGTTTGACCCTCAAGTTGTTGGAAGAACACAAGAATTTCCATCTTTTTTAAGGATTTTTGGTTATGTTTCCTTTTTAGGTTTTTATCGTTTGTAGTGTGGTGTGACGCTCAAATTGTTATAGTAGCATCACAAGTAAATAAGGTGTGAAGCGATGGAAGCTTCCTGTTGTAGCTCTAAGTGAAAACAAAATGCAGCAAAATATTCTGAGGGCCTTGGTTTATCTCATTCAAGACGAACATGGGATCTGCTTGGGACAGCTGCTGCCTTTCTCGAGCCCTAGTTGGCTCTCTTCAACTCACAGCAATCAGAAATGGTCTATAATTTGTGTACAATATGCAGCATCCACCTCCCAATATTGCGGTGGAAACAGATTGTGAAAATGCACATAAATTTTACTATTTGGAACAGACTAATATCCAGAAATGAAATTTCTAAGTTCAAGATTAAAAATGTGATGTTAAAGCATGTGCCTATAAAGGCTAATATGGCAGCTACCTAGGTGGCGAATTATGCTAAAATACAAACTATAACATATGAACATATAACTGGCTTGCTGAGCTAGCCACTCTTTTGTTGTTGGATGTAATGCCATAATTATGCTAAACACTATGATTGCAATATCAATCGACATCACTTGATGTGGGTGAGTCCCTGGCAAAACATCATGATGAATATTAAAGTTGTCAATCTCGTGCTTCAACAAAGGTGAAGACAAATCTACCAATGATGGCAGTAAAAGCAACTACTAATGAGCATGAAGGGGAGGCATATGTGGTGGCCAACCTTCATACGACAGCAACTACAATGCCCAAATTATCTGTGAAACAAAGACGGGGATAACAATGGTAGGGGAATAGATTAACACTCTAAGGCAATAGTAGTGACAGTAATGTGGTCGATCTCATCAAGCTATAGCAGTGACAAATGGTGGCATAATTTGATTACAAGATAGGATAGCCAATTTTCATACGGAAAAGGAATGGATGACAGCATGAAAGATAATATAACGGTGAAAAGGTAAAAGTAAACAACGGTTTCTTGGGAATCAAAGACGTCAAGCTTTGTTCATAAAATCATTGCATGTTCTAAAAGCTGAACCTCCCTTGTATTCAAATTATGCCACGTCCCTTATCACCCATTACCCCTGCATATGCAAACAGGCCATCCTCCATGATCGAATAGTGAAAAGATAAAGTAAACAGTCGTTTCTTGTAAATTAGAGATGTACACAAACAAGAGAAAAAGGCATCAAGTTGGTCCAAAAAATTCATTGGGCGTTCTAAAAGCTTAATACAACCAAAATTTTCAGTTTGGTTCAATTATATTTGTTATAATCTGATTTTTTTTATTAAATTTTAAATTTTGATATTTTGAAATTTACTATAATTAGAATCCTAATCAAGCACTAAAATCTCTCCTTTATTTTGCCCTATTTTCTCTCTAAATTTTTACCTATAAATATACCCTAATCTCTCTTTAATCCTACTCATTAACCCTAAACCCTTCTCCTTTAATCCTTATCAATTTAACCTAAACTTATTTTCTTAATCCTATTCCCTAATGACTTACTGTTCCCACGAGTGCCGCAGCACTCTGTTCCTTTTTTTTTCTTCTTCCCTGCCAACGTTGCGTCGCCCGCCTCCACGATTCGTGTTCACGTCTTCTCCGGCAAGCAAGCGCAGGCGTCCGGCGGCGACGGGAAGAGACGCCAGCGGTCACCCTTTCTCCCCTTGGTGCTGCGTCTGCCGTCCACTGTGATCCCGGGCGTGCGCGACTGGATCAGAGGCGGCGACGAGTTCCCTGTTTGAGCGGCGGCTCTTTTCTCCTTCTCCAAGCGGCGGCGGTTGTTACCACCCTCGTTGACGGCAGTGATTTCGGCGGCGACGGGAAGAAGCGCAGGCATCGTTTTCGTCGTCCCTTCGAGCAGCGCCCGCCATCCGTTGTGTTTTAGACGCGTGCGACGAGTCCTCTGCGGCGGCGGCTGAGGCGACTTTGTCCAGCGACTACGAGCTTCTCCCCCCTCAGCGACAGCTTCCTTCCTCTTCCAGAGCCGGTAGCCTTTTCCCTCCTTCCAGCACCGGTGGTCCATCTGCTTCTTCCGGTGGCTGCTCTTCACGGCGAGCGGCAGCCTCGTTTTCCTCTGTTGGCGGCGGATTCTGTCCAGTGTGCGGCGGCTGTTCCTTCCAGCGTGTCCAGCGCCGGCGGCTTCCTCCTCCTCTATCGGCAACTCCTTTTCCTCCTCTCTCGGCGGCCTGCATCCCTTTCCGGCAGCAAGCGCCGGAAATCTCTCCAGACTTCAGCGACGCGAACGGAAGTTGTATCCGCTTGATTCGTCCGCGTGTGGCTGCGCGTGCACAGCGCCGCCTCCACCTTCCCCTCTTGCCGGCAGCCTAATCCTCTTTATGGCGGCTGGTCTTCCCCGCCGATCGAACGAACGAACGATTCGATCGTTCGTCCGCATCGAGCTCTGCAGCAGAAGGTAAGTTTGGTTTTTAATTTATTTTTATTATTTATTCGATTATCTGGGGGGAAATTATATAATAGATATTTGGGATAAAAATTGATTGAGATTAGTTTTATTTAGTTTGTTTTATTCATTCTGTTCCTAACGATAAATTAGTAAAGGAAAAAATCTAAATTATTTTTGGAGATTACATAATAATTAATTTTGAATGAAAGTGATTTAATCAGGGGTTGAGGGCATAATTGTGGATTGATGCATATGATGGATAATAACGGATATTTTATGTAAATTATTCAGTGAAAAAGAGGAGATAACTGTGATTTCAGAGGGGTTAAGAATATCGGCATTCGAGGTAGGAATCTTACTCTACTCCTTTCTTACAGTGTCAATAATAGGATTTGCTACTTGATCCTTTGACTTGATATATGATGCATATGATAGAATTGATTGACACTGATATCTGATTGCTTCATCTGCTTGATTTGTTTCTGAATTCCTGTTCACCTCAATTATCTTGTTTAATTGGTCATATTCTGCTTCTGTATAAATGGTTAACAAACCTGTTCTGAGATATCTGATATATTGGCTTATGAGCCTGGTTGAATAATTGTGTATCTGTGATATTGACACATAAGTATGTGGAACCGTTATAAATCTGAGATGATAAAGTCGTGATATATTTTGACCGCTGACCTGGATGATTTATTCTCCAGTGGCCTGTTTATCTGAGTTATAGTTCCGACGCGCATCGGACTATCTGAGATGCCGGTTAGGGCACCGCCAGTTGTCCTCGGGACAATACTACGGATGTCAGATGTTGGACGCAACATTCACCGGGCTATTTTGGACAGTCGTTCCATTGCATGAGCAACAGTGGAAACACTTTGAAAATGAGTGCGGCTCTTAAGTGAGATCTGTTGGCCACCTTGATTTGCACGACATTCTTATATTAATTGTATATCGTTGTTTCAGTGTTTGTATTATCCTGTTATTTGATTCCCTCACCATGTTTGTTGATTCCTACTTAGCATTTTTGCTAACCCCCTATGTTTCTCTTCCAGGTACAGAGTTAGCGTCTGGGAGGGATAGAGTAGATAGCAGATACCAGCCGAGTTGAGATAGTTGCCTTTTGTATTTTATTCAGTTGATAATTTGGATAGTTGTATTCAGATATTATGTTATAAAACTGTAGATGTTAAAATTGGATTGTTTATTAAATAAATGATATTGGATTATTGTAGTTCTCTGGTTCCTATCAATATTGTTACTCCCTGGGGAACCCTGAGCTAGAAATAGCCGGCTTCCGCCGGGGCGTGACAATATTCTTAATTTGTTTGGATGAGTTTAGATTAAAGCTCTATTGAACAATCAGCTCGGCGTTTGCTTTCGCGCTAAAGTTTATTAACTATTTATTTCATATTATTATTTTTTACTTAAAAACAATATTAATAAGTTAGAAAAACAAAATTTAAGAAACTATGTGTTTACTTATATATTTTGTTTCTCAAAAGATTCGTATAGGTATTAAAACTAGAAAAATAGAAAATTTAACTTAACCTCAACTGAACCTAAAATTTTAGATTCGGGTTTAGTTTGATTCAAGTTGAACTGTCAGCACACCCCTCTTTTGCTAGTTCTCAATTACTCAATATGCTGGAAATGACTTGATACTTCACGAATGTTACCTATGATAGCACCAGTTCTCCATAAACTGTGATGGAAGCTCAACCGCATCCCATTCTATACCTCGAATTCCAGCAACTAGCCCTTCATCTTGTCTTGTGAGCATATGCTGAAGTGCGTGACCAAATTCATGGAATACCGTCTCAACCTAAAACACAAATCAAAAGATGACAAGTTGATTCTCTCACGCAGTACAAGAGATAAGCACCATGATCTCATGCCAGAACTCGTCCACTATGTTAGTGTGATGTAGTGCTGCGGAATTGCTTATACTTTTTTACTTAGACCACTTGAACGTGAACCGAGATGCAGATGGACATGCATCAGTTACCATTAAGTGTGACAATTACCTCACGGAAGGTCATCAGACTAGGCTTGTTGCCGACAGGTGGTGTTTGATTGCACACCATATGTGCAATAGGCAACCTAACTGGACCACCATCACGTGCAAGTACACAACTACGAGCAAACACCTCATCCATCCAAGCTCCCCCACGCTTTTCAGAAGGCCGTGAATAAGGATCGAAGTAAAAGTAGGCAATGGGATTGTTTGAGGAATCTTTGACAACATAAAATCTTACATCACTGTTCCAAACCTAGACACCACAAAAGATATTTCACCAATATAGCTAAGCACTGTATTTTGGATCTCTGGAATACAATATAGGAATGTCCTTACCGGTGCAAGCCCATCGACTGCTTCAATGTTGATGTCAAAAAGCTTATTAGCAAGGGCAAAAAGGCCATCCATTACCTTTGGGAGCGAGAAATATGGCCTCAATTCCTCCTGTAAGAAAAATAATCCACAGTAAATTTAGTTTCAGCGTTTTCATAAAAGATGACTTCAAAACGTAAATAGTGCAACGGTTGGTTGCATGATGATCTCATTTAAAGAATACTCCAGCTAAATAAGATCATTACTAGTCATCCAATAAACAAAAGCATTGAACACATAGGACTGCAGCCAAACCTCATTTATGTCATACTTGGACTCCCTTAGCCTTTCACTCCAGAAGGTAATATCCTAATGGGTTAGTTCATTAGCTTCTGCAGCACCAGCACTACTAGCAGAAGTTTTAATATCTTCCATATCTGCATGCATGAAATAACATTATTAATGTTTCTTTCCAACTGTAAATATTAGGGTATAAGATTTTTCTAAGAGAAAAATAAGGAAGAAATGAATACCCAAAATCAAAACCCCGCCAACTTAGTCAGGATAACAAACTTCGTTCTATTCTCAAAGTAAAACATAGATCATTACGTAGCCATTTTGAAACAATAAGCAGCAGGACCAAAATATAGGTAGCAAACTGACAGCTCCGCCAAAATATCAGCAGCAAACCAGTGCTCGCATTAACAGAACTAGGTTCTAAATCTATTATGATATAGGATCGTATCTAAATCAACATTAAAAGGTGTCATGCTGAGAATAAACAATTAAATAAGAATAATTAACAATTTTGAATAATCATTAAAAATAATCTTCAAGGATGCTGTCCTACTGAATTTGCTTTTCTATACATTTTTCCTACAAAAAATCATCAAGGAGTGATTTAACAATCACCACTAATCTCTAAACATAGCATTTGTTATAAAAGTGAAGTCTTCTTAAATGATAATAATGGCCTTGTTGTAAAAAAATGTTGTATTTGCAGATATGTAAAAGTGAAAAAACACTTCACACATCCCAAAGTTAATATTTTAGCTTCTCAGCAAAATGCAGTTGCTAGGTATCCTCCCAAAGGCTGCTAAATACCAAGTAATACCAAATGCAAGGAGATTTTGCCACTTAATAAAAGCAATTTGTGATTCAACAAGCAATTGCAAACTCATGGCAGTTAACCATCAAGCTTAAGAACCATAATACAATAAGCATAGACTCAGAAATTAGTTTCAAAAGCAAATAAATTGGCCAAATATTAATTAGATGTAAGAGATGGCAGTGCTGTAGAAAATCATGAAAAAGTACTGGCAAGCTGGTTAAATCAACACATGTCAGCAGGAAAATCTGGTGCCAATAAATCTCAGAATAGCTAATACAAGACCTTCCCTAGTGATGCAAATGGAGACTTCTTTATACACTTGTGTAGTACCACATCACATTTTTTTCAACAAAGACTAGCCTAGAAACATAAGTAGCACTCTGTACCTTGAACAGCAGGGTCCCAAGAAGCGCTACGCAATTTTTCAAGGAGCTCTTCTGCTTGTTCAACAGTGGCCATTTTCATTGCCATGCTTACCTACAGAAAAAAAACATCTTGTAAACCACAGGAAATGCTGACTTCTGAAGCAAGTCATAGTCAGATTAGCATAATCATATATCAATTAACCCAGTGTCATACCTCAGCATAGTTCTTGTATCCAAGAAGTTTAGCCTTTTCCAACCTCAATTTTAGGATTTGAGAAATAATAGGAGTGTTGTCAAGATCTCCACTAGATGCGCGTGTAATGTAAGCACGATAAACTTCTTCACGCAATGAGCGGTTCTTTGCATGTTGCATAACAGGGATATAACTTGGAGCATCTAAAGTGATCATCCAAGGCCCATTGTCAGCAGAAGCATTTTCGTAACCCTGGCCACCAGAGTAATTAATATACTACAAGCACAATCCATTGCTTTTCTGAGTGGAAAACAAGTCACGCAAACAGAGATTGAACTAAGTTGAGAAGGAGGGTCCCTCAAAAGATTATGCAAATATTTTAGTAACATTTGAGTGGAGCAAGTTACTCGATGCTGAAAAAAATCACGTACAACCAATTGTGGCGTGTGGCAAGGTTAACTGACGTACAATAATAGAAACAAGGGGAAAACAAAATGGCTCAAATCACATAGGGATCAGCACTCAATAAAAGCTTGCTTCGAATTTTAGAAAAAACAGAATACTTCATATATCACAAGAAAAATGTAAATTTTTCAAATATCCAAAAAGATAAAATAAGCAAACAGCCCTTGAATTACTAAGATATCATACTGATTCTTTGAAACTGAAGGAGACATGGTTGAATTCATACTGAACTTTCATGTAGGACGAAAGACAATATAGATTGCAAGATTCATTGACAACTAAGAAACTTAAAAGCAAAAGAGATTTTATTAAAATATGAATAATTAACCAAATTCATTTAGTAATTGGTTAGTAGCAGTATTTAAAATTGTGGTCCCCACTAGGCGGTAACCCAAGGCGTATCAGTCCAAAACCATAATAGGTACACAAATCCCATATATACCAAGGTCTAGTGCATAGTAAGAAACACCAATACACCAAAGTACCGTGTTTCGATACACCTGGTATGCTCAATTGATACACTGGTAACCTATGATTTGTATTCTAGCTCAAATGAGTACTTAAAACCATAGTTAGTACTAATTAGCTTTAAACAATTATATATATATATATATATATAAAGGAAACCACCAAAAGGTTTTTAACTTAATTGAGTGCTAGGAAATGAAAACAACTTTTAAGAAACTGGGCAAATTTTGATCAATTGGGAAATTGACATTCAGTTACTAGACACAACAAAAATTTAGTATAGTTTCTTCAGTTTACATTTTTGTAGAGCTAGAAAATTAGATAAAGAACCAAAAGATAATCATATAGAAGTAAAGAAAGGAAGGACATGCCAAGTTAGTGAAGAGATATTCCAGCAATTTGCCAGACAAGTATTTAAACATGCGAGAGGTACCTTTGAAGCGGCTGTCTGTGCTGCCAGGCCTAGTGCACTAGCTGGCAATCCTTCAATTTCATTCTTATCCACAATCAATTTCTCAAATTTTTTTGTAGCATCCAAAACATTTTCACTGAACTTCTGTGAAAGTTTTTCAAGCTCCTGAAGAACCGAATTGGCAAGCACATGAAATATATAGTTAATTTTATCACCATATAACATTTAAGTATTTGTATAGGAAGTATGAAATGTAAGTAAATTACCCTACTAAGGAACTAAAACTCCAGAAATAATTAGCATCTAGAAAAAAACCACAAAAAAACAAATACCACGTGGATAATAATATCTAACACCAAATTCGAAAACATTTACAAATGGGCTGTATTAGACAATTGAAGCCGCCAATTTAGCATTAACTTTACGAATCAATGACCTGTCTTAACTGTTAATAACCCAAACAAAATCCAAATCCTCTACAATGCTTGACTGTAGATTTGTAACTCAATCAAATGGTATTACCTCACCAAGTAGCAGTAACAACAATTAAATAGTTTAATTATTAGCATCAATACATAAACTTCTTCAGACATATCAAGCACATTTGTTTTCACTGTGGCAAATATGTCATATCTCATCAAATATCCTTGTGAAAAGAAAAACAAGCGTACAAAAACATGGTTAACCATCACCAAATCTCACACAAGTTCTAACCTTAGATTATATGGTTGTAAAAAAGGACCTGTATCATTGATTGGCCAACCAGCAACTATTTGGGTAGATTAAAATTGTGAAAAAAATACATAGATTGCAATTACATTACTAAAACAATCATCCTCTCCAGAAGAAAAAAAACCAGAACAGATAGTGCTTACTTGTTCGATTTCATTAAATTTTTTTCTTTGTTCATCTTCAAGGGCAACACCATTTAGAACAGCTTCCTTGATCTGCGCTGCAGAAAGTATTGGACATGCATGAGAAAATAAGAAAAACTTAAACATAGAATCTAGTCATTGTCAAGGTTATAAATGCTTATTTACTGCCACTAAACCAGAGAAAAGTAAATAACAGAAAGCAACTGTTTGAAGAAAAAGTTCAAAGATCTATTCGTTAGAAAAAGAGGTATTTTATATATCATATGAAAAGAGTCTTATGGGATAATACCCAATAACACAACTATCTAATAAGACTCCAATAACATTAAAATATAACTTTCAACGCTCCCAAAGCCTTGGTAAAAACATGCGCAAGTTGTTCTTTGGATTTGGTATAAGGAGTGCATTTTTTTTTACAAGGAGTGGATATTTGTTCGACAAGAATTGCATCTAGAACAAAATGACAATAAACTTCTATATGATCTATCCTCTTATGGAATATAGGATTAAGATCGTGTAAGAGATTCTTGAGCCATATCATCGCATAAGTGGAATGAGTCATAGCTATGTATTCTGAATCATAACTTAATCTAGCTATCTCATTTTGTTTCTTACTTTTCTAGGTAATAAGGTTACATCTACATAGCTACAAAATCTATAAATAGACCTCCTGACATCTATATCTGTTGCATAATCTGCAATAGTGTATGCTTTAATTTTGATGTGTCCATCCTTCTTATGAAACAGTCTCTTTCCTAGTGCTCGCTTAATGTTTTGTAATATTCATTGCGCTACTTCCTAATACCATTGACTAGGTTTTAACATGAATTGACTAACAATGCCCACAAAGTAGCAATGTCAATTATCAGGCCTAGTAATAGTGAGATAAATAAGTATGTCTACTAAACACTAATACTATTGGCATCAACATAGTCAGATTCCATGTTAACATTGCATTTTAACCTAGAAAAATTAGTGCCTTAATGCTTGCAGCCTAACAAACCAATTTTCTACTAGTAAGTTCAACACATATTTGCACTATGATAGAGAAATGTTTTACCCTTTGTAGGTAACTTCGATTCCCATAAAAGCTTCCTTAGATCTGCAAGAACAACATGAAATTGCATATGCAACTTTGTTTCTACCATAGTTTAAAATTCAATTCAGGCAGCTCGGTCCGGACCGGTACGAACCGGTCGGTACCAGTCAAAAACCAAACGATTTCGTCCGATTTAGGGCAAAAATGAAGCCAACGAGCTCCCGCTTCCGCTCGAAGCAGCGCAAGCGCCTGCTTCCGCCTCCGGTACCGACGCATGATCCGAGCTCGGTGGTTCATCGGACCGGTACCGGACCGAGATTTCGGCCGGTATGGATCGAAATCTTAAACATTGGTTTCAACAATTTATTGTGTATCATGTTTTGCTAAAAACTATCGTCCCCACATGCAATAAGTATCATAATGCCTAAATCTAACAGCTAGCTGTATAATTTGAGAGAACTTATGAAACAATGCATAAGGGCTTTGTTTGAGTCTGTGTATTGCCCTATGCCATTTACATACAAACTCCCTAGTGGCAATGTATCCATGAGGTTGCTTTATGTAAACAAACTCAAACATATCACTATAGAGAAATACATTTTTTATGTTCATTTGGTGAAATTGCCAATCAAGATTGATATCCAATGAAAAAAGAACTCCAACAAAGTTTAGACAAGCCCCAAGAGAAAGTGTCAATAGTCAATACTATATACAAGTACAGTCAACCAATTGTGCTTTTTACCTGTCATGTATCCATATGGATTATATTGTACAATGCATACCTATTTACATGCAACAAGGCAAACACCAAGAAGAGGAGCCACAAGATTTTGAAAATCGGTCTGTTTTGATTGGTTTTCTAAGTTTGTACCAATCCGAACCAGTGGCGGAAGCGAAGCAGAACTGAGCAATAGCGGAAGAGAAAGGAGGAGAAACAAGAAATAGAAGGAGAAGAAGAAAAGAAAGAAGAGGGAAAAGAATACACTGATCGCATGCAGTGGATGGTTGCGAGTGGCAGGGGCGGACACAAAGGTGCCAACGAGAGCAAGCACGGAGGAAGAGGAGGGAGTGGATGCCAACGGTACCTCTTCTTCCTCCTCTTCTTGTCAAAATTGCATTTTGGGTCTTAAGATCTTACGATTCTATGACTCAAATTAGGCAAACCATTCTGAAATAAATATAGGATCTAAAATGTAGTAGGATCTTACAATCCCATGATCCGGGTCTTACCAGTGTAAGATCACACAATCCTAAGTTAATAGGTAAAATGAGTTTAGGTATGATTACTACTATACTAAAAATTAAAAATCTATTATGTTAAAAGCCTTAAATTAATATGTCTGCTTAAGCTCCTTATCATCTACAACTATATTTATTTAATTCAACTACTTATCAAAATCAACTTTGTAAATTGTCATTGTCATGTTTTTATTACCGTGTATACCTTTATCTACATCACTTTTCATGTTTGTCTTTGTTATTTCTCATTTTATTATACACGATTGTTGTATCCATCTTCTATTAGCTTGTCTCTATTTATCATCACCTCACAAATATTCAATTTCATAATTAAACTATACAATCACACATCTGAACAATAGTATAAAATATTAGATATATATTTTTTAACCTTAATACATGATACTAAACAAACATATTTTATTTTTTTATTATTTATTACTTATTAAAATATCTATCTTACTCTTAGGTCTAATTAGATGAATATTATATATATATATAAGGTGATTTAGTAGGATCTTATGATCCGATCGTATGTTTTGATCCTACAAAGCCTTCATCGTTCCTAGATTGGATCTTGATCCTGAGAATCTACTTCTTCTTCCGCTACTCTTCCCGGTTCACAGGTACACTGTACGCCAGTCCGAACCAAATTTCCAACCCTTGAGAAGAGGCAGATTGACAATAGGCCATATGCTCCTTTAAGAGCAAAGTTTCCATCTCTTCATTCATGGCATTCTTCCATAATGGATTTAGTGTAACCTCGTGATAACTTTTGTGCATGAAAACAAATGAAATGGAGGAAATAAAGCATGATAAGATAAAGATAAATGATTATATGGGACAAAATTAAAAAAAAGATGCGTAGGAGTACTTCTCTTTGTGAAAAGCAATAAGTCAAGAGAATCATAGACCTACAAGCAAGGTTGGTTCTACATAGTGGCTTGAGAAGGAGGCATGAGTAGCAGTGATAAACTTGTAATGGCACTGGAAATCCAATGTCCTGCAAAGAAGATGATGTAGAAAACCCTAGTGAAGGTGATGAAGTGGGTGTATAGTAACTACCAAGGGGATTAAGAGACAAAGGAGTTGACAAGGTAGCAATAAAAGGATTTCTGATAGTAGTATCAAGAGTCTAAAAAGTACAAAATAGACTCATAAAAGTGACATGTTCACTCAATAGAGTACGAGTTATTGGATAATAACAATGATAATCTTTGAATCTAGGAGTATTAAAGGAAGATACAATGGACTATGCAAGGGCTAATTTTCCTTTTTTTTTTATTTTTCCCCCATTTTCCTTTTTCCCAATTTCTCCTAAATTTTTATGATTTTTCTGATTTTTTTAAAAATTTTCCTTTACAATATTTTTCCTTTTTTATTTTTTTTTCCTGTTTGAAAATTCTTGTCATCCTATGCCCGTCATTGTCAATGTGTTGTATTGAGCTAAGCTTTTGACGAGGTGGGCCATGCCCATGTCGTGTGTGTCCTGCTGGGCCAAGTTTGTTATCAATTCATCGTCTGTTCCTATGTCAGACCAGGCACGACCAAGCACAGCCCATTGGCCATATCTCATGGATCATGAGTAGCGGATGGTGGCAACTATGTTGGCATTGATCAATAATAACAGTGATAGGAGCAAAGGGGAGGAAATAGGATACTCTAACACAATGTCAGAAAAAAGGGTTATTAGATAATAACACAACTATCCAGGAAGATTCAGTTAACACAAACTATCAATAACAACATTTTGCGGAAAAGAATAGGAACTTGATGGATCTTGCCAACTTGATGTACCATAATGAAATAGAGATTGAACTAGTTGTTTGCTAACTGGGTGTTTATTATTTTGTCACAAAACTGCCAAACCAATGACCAATACTCACAAAAACCATTTTTTTACCTAACTATATAAGAATGCATAAGCTTATTTCTTCTAAAGGGAAATTTCATCCCATTGCAAATAGCATCAAAACCAAAAACTCACTAGTCTACCCAAGTGATAATTGAAAGAAAAGAGAAAAATCTAAGATGGAAAAAATCATAAAAAAAAAAAAAATTAGTTAAGAAACATCATATCACCTTCTACTATACGTTTCCGGGCATCACTTAGAGTTGGCCATGATGAAGAATTTTGAATGGCTTTGAATGCATCATATATAGCTTTACTTTGTCCCAACCTCAGCTGAAATTTCACTTTCTCTGGCTGTTTAAAAAGAATTTGCAACATCAAGACACTACGTGGATAAATATTCATGTGTAGTTTAATCTCCCTAATAGTCTAAATTAAACATAAGTCATATAATAAATTAATCATATAACAGTGCTATTTGGATAAATATATACAAGACACTACTTCTATCGTTTTAGTATATTACACATTAGATAATGTTTAATATAGGCACATGTGACATATGTGATCAAGCATGTGATGCATGTGCAAGAACAATTCATAAGCGGATGGGGGCCTCCAAGCGGGGGCCCCATCTGCCGTCCATTCACGCATGCACACATCCCAATATGAATGGATGGCGAATGGGGCTCGCTCAGAGCGCCCCCATCCGCTTAAAATTTTTCTTATGCATGTGTGCCTATATTAAACAATTTTGTTTATATGCACATATTAGACAATAACTATGCCCGAAGACCTTTTGAGCTGTTTGTCATCTTAAAAATATTTTTTAGGATGTATCTCCTTAGATAAAAAAAAAATAGAAGAAAAGAATGAAAAACACATTAAATCTAGTAGCATTTTATATCTAGATTCAATGTGTTTTTTATTCTTTCTTCTTAATTTTTTGTCTAAGAATATACAACCTTAGTGATGTAAAGTATTAGCATGCATTTTTTAGATAATGATGTAATATTTTTTTTTCTAATTATTCTGGTTAAGATATTGTTGTTGGTGTATGCCATGATAGCCAATTATATAATAATTTTTAATATATTCTATCATGTTCATTTATCTTTTATAAGAAAGACATTTCCATTATCATTTTACGTTATTGTTCTTAATATTGATCGTAAAATATTGTCAATGATAGAGACAATAGTAATACAATAAGACTAGCATATATATAAACTAATATTAAGTACATTATCATACCTATGATATCAACTCTACTAATTGGTACATATTAGAAAATTGATAAATGAGAATATTACGAGTATCATAAATATGCTATTAGCAATAATAATATATATAATCCTTAGATTGAGATCACTATGGTTTTCTAGTTATTGATATTGTCAAACTTTATTTATAATCGAGTACATTATAATGTTATAATTAAATATGTTGTAAATCATATAGAGAAACATGTGTAATCAATATAAAAGTTATCTCAATGGTATTTGTCCTTAAATGAGATTGGAATACATATACTGAAATGAATCAAATATATACAAATATAACATATATGCAATAGTATTTTTGATCGACTATGTTTGTCTTAATTTTGACTCTGTCTACTTATATCATAATTTTGATATTGATTGAATTCATAATATGGTAGCCTAGAAGCATATTCAAGCATTAGTAATTTAAATTGTATGTCTCAACAAGCACTAATCCCTTAATTTGTTTTTGGCACATCATCACTTTTGCCCTATCACCACATTACTGGCATCCATCACCGTAAATGCCAAGTCACACCAACAAGTCAAAGAGAAAAGATCTCTTAATATATTGTTTGATATTGCTTATTATTAATGAGTTATATTGTCGTACTAATTCCATAATAAACTATTAGGTCGCCTAACATGGCAACAAGAGTTGTCAAGGAAAATTTAGTGGAGATCGCTACAAGTCTACAACTATAACACATCATGTTTTTTTAGCTATATGACATATTTGTTTTTCCAAAATAAAATTTAGATCAATTTGAATTGAGAATAACTTATACCAACCCACCGATTAGGGGTAGATCTACACTACCTTTAGTATGGAAATTAGACCTGACAAAATTTGATACAATCTGCTGACCAATTCAACTCGACACGAAGTTAGGCAGGTCAGCCATAAATCGTGTTTGGGTCATAAATAGGTTAATCCGTTTATGACCCGAAAATAATCGAGTCGTATCGGGTTGTAAACCAGTTGACCCACTTAACCCGATTACAATATATATATATATATATATATATATATATATATAGACTCATCTAACTCCCAAATATCTTCTAACTATCTTTTAACTGAGATTTTGGACCACTCATAAGCCCAAATTTTTATTAATTTTAATATAATTTTTATTAATTTATTATTTATATTTAAAATATAAATGATAAACGGGTTATTCAGATCGTGTCGGGTTGACCCAATTATATCCGGGTCGCGTTCAGGTTATACAGTTTGACCCAATTAATTAAACGGGTCGTATTCGGGTCACGGTCATAGCTGACACGACCCGTTTATGACCTGCTGACCGGAATTGCCGGTCTAAATTGAAAACTATTTATAAAGAATATACATATTATTTTTATTTCATGTTACTCATTATGATAATTTCTTTTTTTTAAAAAAGTAAACAATTAAATAACGAAAGCAGGACTAAATTCCAAATATTGTTATCAACAATTTAGAACTTTAGTATAGTAATCCATTCCAAAAATATGTGGCAAGCTATTTTAGTATGTGGTATATTTTTATTATTTGTTAATGGAATCATTCTATTTGCATCCTAATGTATGTATGATACTTATTTTAAAGTCGTTTGAGAGTTTCTATAGTTAAAATGATTTTTGCTATACACAATACAAATAAGTGAGTGACGATTTTAGTATGCATTTTATTATGTTCATATTTATATTTTTAAATAAAACTATTATCATTATTTAATTTATTTATTACTTGCATAATATATGTAATTATAATAATATCTCTAAATCAATATAGTTATTTTTAAATGTCCCTAGTATAAGTATTATTGTGAATGAGACAATGTTAATATACTCAGACTAGTGTTACGCCTTGTTTTATACAAACACACGAATCAGCTTAATTAATTATTACACTAATTTTAAGGGCCCCGCAGGGCCCGAATTGGTCAAAGCCCCACGGAGGGGACAAGTCAAATGATTCGTTCAGATTCAGCGTGATCAGCAGGGGTACTTGTGCCCACCCCTCAGCCTCCACAAAGGGTTCCGACCTTCGTCTTGCCCAGGAAAGAGAGAGAAAGGAAAAGCACGTCAGATATTCAAAAACCTATTAAGGTAATGGAAATATTCTTTAAGTGGATTAGGTCCCCCAAACCCAGATCCAAAACCCAAATCCACCCGATCCTCGCGCGTGAAAGATGATCATGGGTCCATGCCCATAATTGGGGTCAACGCATGCGTCAATGCCCGAACGAAGGCGCCACCCCGCTCGAAAATAGCGTCGTCGCGTCGACGAGCCTAGGGTAGCCCCCTCCCCTATCCAGGTCTGGTTGGCGAGGACCCGTTGCCCACGTCCGAGGCCCGCTGCCTCGTCCGCTTTTGAAGCTCAGCGCCGCGTTGCGCGTTGGAGGGGAGGAATGTAGCGTCTTCCAGGCGCCCGCGTCGTCCGGCGAGTAACGCCAGCACTGACGTCCTCATTGTTGATCCGTCGTCAATCCAAGCCCGACCTCGGCTTTCGCCCGAGGTCATCGGTCCAAGGTCGACAGAGCTGCCCTGTTCCGTTCGCGTCCGACGTCAAGCCTCCGTCTGCAACCAGCATTCTCATTCGCGAGCCACGTCCGCCCATCCACTGAGCTGGCGGTCTACGCTACCACAGCATCAATACGAAGGGACGCCACTCCCATCGCCTGATGACCGTGGGCTAACCTCTACCCCGTCCTCTGTCCGTTGAGTGCACGCGCACTTCACTAGAGGTCAACATAGCAATCGCCTCCGCGACTTGGGTTCGACTCGAGATTTCGCTTCCGAAGCCGAGAACTCTCTTATGTCTCCTTGACACGGAGTAGCGCGCATCTCCGTCTAATGAACGCACGTCCATCGCGTCCTCGGACAAGCGTCGTTCGTCTACCCGAGGCCACTGCCTCAAACTCGTCGGAAAGCACGGGGGGTAGGTGAGAAAGGGAGAGGAGGACTAGACGTTCGACGATGCTCCGTTCCACCCATGCACACCACCGGAGCATGCCGGAGAGGCAAACCGCTTGCCCCGTCAGCGGATTTCGCAGAGATCCCATGGTGGAAAGGAGAGGTCAGGAGAGGCGGCGCTGCTAATTTGTGGCGAGTTCCGATTGCTTGTTTGCACTGTTCATAGCTTTCTCGTGTCGTCGACTCCCCTTTCTCTCTTTCAGCGGTTCATACCCTCAGTCGAACCCGTCCCTCTCCGTCCAGCCTCCTTCCTCAAGCTTGTCAGCCTGCCCACTTATAGGCATCACAACGTCGTCTTCCTATCGTTTGCCGAAATGGATCCGTGATAGGTGTTATTTTTATAGGATTTAGAGTCTTATTTATACCATCATTATAGGCTTAAGTTCTATTTTATATCCAACTTCGATATCTTTTCTTGTAAAGTATGGAATCATCACTCTTTTTCGTTTTTTTGTGAAATGCAGATCATTTCTCTACATTTTCGTGAAGAATATTGAAGATTCAATGTTATGAAAAGATTTGTCATAGTTCAGCGAGGTTACAGGCAAGATTTCGGAGTTTTTGGAGACGGCATGCCCGTGCTAGTGAGGCACGACCCGTGTTCATCGCGGGTTTCAGAGCCTGCGTTTTTCGAGGAGAACACGGCCTACCCGTGTCCAGACGAACGGCTGTGTTCACTTACCCTGCAGACTGCCGAGCCCGACACAGCGCTGGCCGTGCTTACTGTCACACCCGTACTTACGTCCGCAAATCGCGACCTCTCGTCCGTTTTTCACCAAATTGGATGCTCCAGATGCCAGAAAATTGGGGGAAACGCCCAATCAACCATCCTAACCGCCCAAAGCTTTGTTTGAAGTATATAATCGAGAAATTTAGGCGGTTACAGAATCAAACTCATGAGGAACGCGACCTAGGGCGAAAGACGGGCGACTTTTACATTTGAGGGCTTGATTCGACCGGATTCTTTGGGGCTATCGAGAGAGGACTGAAGATCTATCGTCTCCTACCCTTGTTCAATAATTTCCCCTCTTTTTGAATACATTTTCTTGGGTTTTAGTTAATAAACGATGCATGTTCTAGAGTAAAATGACTTGGTCCGCAAGTGCATACGGATATGTCAAAGTAATATAAAAGATGTCAAATCCTATAGGAAACAAGGTTGAGTACTAGAAAGTCCGAGTTCAAATAGCTAGGCGAATCGAAACGTGGGTTTTTGAAGACGGAAATCGAAAACAAACAAGTTCAACTACTTCGGTAGAGAAAGATATAAGAAAGAATTCAGGGCTACGACTTCCACCATGATGATAATCTTAATCGCGACAAGAAAAGATATTAGTTATTTGGTTTATTGGTTTTGCACAAGGAGTCTAACCCTAGGGTATAACGTGCCTTCTCTCGAGTGATACACCCCGGTGTTCGTTTTAGACCGACCTCCTACTCTCGCGGTGGATCGTTCTAAGACGAACCAATGAGTTCTATGGTAGACTATAAAATCCTTGAGCGAAGACCAAGCACTCTCGTGTCGAGGTCTCGCAAGTTTTACTCAGAGGTTCGACCCTTACGATCCTTCTCTCGATATGAATCGTAACGGCTAACACGCGAAATCACTCGGCCAAGGTAAAACCACGAAATAAAATATGTCAAAGTAAAATATGCTCACAATTCATACCAAACAACATAAATAGATACAAAGTTTGCAATTAAAATCATTAAAGGGTTTCCACCAAGCCCTGAAATAGGGTTTACGCTACAATCGTCATTGAAACGCTCAAAATCTCTCTTTTAATGAAATGAAAAAGTATAAGAAAACGAAGCTAAGGGGAAGGAGACGATGAACCGAAGGAATCCTAAAGAAATCATGATGATAGTGTGTCTCAATCTCCGAATATCTCCAAAAGTCACCTATGTCGCCGTGTTCTTCCTCCCACGCCACTTCTTCGCATGAATGCCTTCTGTTTAGGGCATAAAAATTGGGGCTTTTATATTCCATCTGTTCGCCTCTGAAAGAGCTTTCCATAAACACCTCACTTGCTAAATTTGGACTCCAAACGAGTGAGAAATCAAGGGAAAACCGAGTCAAGGTCGGACTCGCGCGTGACCTGGGTTAAAATTCAGCCTGCCCGTGATTCTTCCTATAAATTTCGGCGAATAGAAGCGCGGTGCACCCCGTGGGGTTCACCCGGCCGTGCTATTCTCTGGAGTGATTCTGGTTGAAGTTTTCAAGAAATTCGGTGAACCTGGTGGGGTTCACCTGGCTGTGAAGCTTTCTGCGAATTCTGCTGGCTGGCGACTGGGATGGTGAACCCCATGGGGTTTCACCCAGCCGTGATTCTCTCTGTAAGTTTCCTGCAGCCTGGCGAAGAATCTGGTGAACCCCATGGGGGATCACCTGGCCGTATTTTTCAGGCTAACTCCGTTTAAAGCCCAAATTTGACGTGTGACCTTATCTTCATACAAGAAATCGTCCCATGGCTTTAGAATCTTCAAAATATGTCGAGAAAAGGGCGTTTTTTACCTGAAATTCCATAAAAGTGCCAAAAAGTGAAGATTCTGAAGATATTAAGTAATTTAGCCTAAAAGGGTATGAAAGTATTAAAATAAGTCTAGAATTAGCATGAAATAGCTATGAAAATTACTACCTAAAATGCAAGGCATCAAAATACCCAAGACTTAAATCTTTGCTTGTCCTCAAGCAATAAAAGAAGATGAAATACAAGATAGGTACAGAGCAATCTTTGAGTCAAGGCGTACATCCAAGTTAGAAAAACATTTGATAGCAATCCAAGATCTAATTAGGAGAAATCAAGTAAATAGTTGTTTCAAGTGTTCAACAGTTTGATCCCACAGTAACTAGATGCTAAACAACCTAGTAAGTAGCAAACAACCTAGTAAGTAGCAAACATAGGATTCAATCGAGCTTACACACAACACTCATGCAATTCTAATATTTCCAAATCAAATCATTGGGGTTAACTCAAATGCTTTATGAGGAGTATGATATACTGATTATTGCATTAGACTTCAACTCATAACCTTAGGTACCATTGCCAATTTTTCGCAGTGCCAAGTAGAAGAGTCTTTTTATTGATTTTTATTTTTTTTATTTCACATCTCTTAGATTTCAACTCATATCCTTTGGTACCACTGCCAATTTTTCACAGTGCCAAGTAGAGGAATCTAAGGGTGATGATTTTTTATTTTTTATATAACATATCCTTTTTGACAAATGCAGTGTTTCCCCAACAACAGATAGGAATTCAAAAAATAACTAAGATAGTATGTATCTCAATATGATTCTCATGTAAGTTGCAAGCTTTAGTTGATTTAAAAATCAAAGAGATGTTTGTCCAACTAATGAACAACTCAAATCAATCCAAATTACAAAATTTCTAAATCATAGAACATATGAATATGATCAAAAAGTATCCCTAACAAGGAGGTATTATCAACAATTATTGATTATTCCTAACCAATCATGCATTCAGCTTTTAAATTTTTATTTTTTTTGAAATGGCTTTCATAGGACAAGACTCACAAGACTCATGAATTCAAGCATAATATACAAACTCATGTAAAAATTTCACACAGCATATATGAAAAGCATGATCATCATAGCGGAGCAAGAAAATAATGTCATACAAGTCTGTCACAGAGTGGGGCCTGAAGATGTGGACCAGGCTCACGAATATGATGGCATATAAGATACAATGCCACATAATATCCATCACAAAGTATCGATCCAAATGTAACAAAGTCTAGGTGTCACAGTCATGTAGCCGCATGAAGCAAGAGAATAGAAACTGGAATTTAGAAAGCTCACCCACTCTAAAAGTTTGCATAGTCCTCTATGTAATTCCATGGTGTGAGAGGAGTGGAAGATGACGCTGATGGTCTGGGAAGCTACCTCCGCTTGCGCGAGTGAGAGCCAGAAGCCTTGGAGCTCTTGCTCTTCCTATGTCCGGTGTAATCTGGCTCGGCCTCGTCATCAGAAGAAATGTTCATGCGAGCCATTTTATCTTCAGAGAGGGTGGATTGCCGGTCGTCCATGATTGATATCTTCTCCCAAACAGAACTCATCATTTTATGTTGCCTCTGCATATGGGCTTCCATGGACTCCCAATGCGAAGATTGGTTCTGCTGGATGTGGGTAACGGCGGTGTCCAGGTTATCAATCATCTCCTGTTGATGGAGTTGCTCCTCTTTGATTTCCTGCAACACAGACATCATAGAATCGTGAGAGGAGGTGCCACCAAAGGAAAATGCTCCAGGTGCTGGTGGTGCAGTGTCGACTGGGTCGGGCTGTGCGTCCTCAACTGGCTGGATGCGCCAGTTTCTACGGATTCTTACTGATGTGCGCTCTGGGTTTGGTAGTGGAAGGCAGAATGAGCTCCCTTTGAATGTCATATAATAGGAATCTCCCTTGTGAACAATCAGCTTCATGGCAACGCAATACTCGATGTCGAGCCTGTTGTTGCACAAAATCCGCAAGCGCACGGCTTACCAACGTAGTACTTAAGATATTGTTTCCACAGGGACTAGTGTCAATTACCGACTAATCGTACAATCAATAGCTAAATGAATGAAGGTATCAGATGGTGTCACAATTCAAATGTAATAAAACGAAAGTCGAACGATGAGAGAGAAATCGGGATATCGGGTTTCACCACGTCTTCGAACTTAAAAGCGTAATGAGAAGTGTTGCTTTGATAATCTCTAGAAAACCAAGGATGTGTCCTTTTGAGCCGTGCCCCTCTCAGGCGCGTGACTCAACTGCTGAGTTAGTCTCCTACTCTCGCGGTGGACCACTCCACAATTTACTTAGTTAGTCTCCTACTCTCGCGGTGGACTAAGCAGAGGTAGATTGTGTGAAACAGGACACTTAGATTCCCCAAGTAGACTCTACGACTCTTGCAATAGAGTATACAAGATTGATCAAGAAGAACGTGTTGGTTGCGATTCACCTCTCAGTTGTTACCGTAATCAACTAAAGTAAAAATCGTTTTGGCCATGAAACGATAATCACAATTATAATAAATCTAGATCAAATGGTCTCAAAAGATATATCGGAGAGCAATTCTTAACATTAATACTTGTAAATCATAAAGACGGGCTACGCCCGAATCCCGATAGAGGTTTTACGCTAATAAACACATGGTTACAATAAGTGCAAGACTTATGATTAAGAAGTAAAGGAAACAGAACAAAATAGAGAAGAGAAAAGAACTAAGACAAACTCCTTCTCTTCCTCCCTTGATGTCGCCTTTCTCTCCTTAGAATGGTGTACTCTCGCCTTGGAACCAGTCCTTCAGCCTTTGGCGTAATCCTCTGCTTGCCTTTGACTCCCCCCCGGTCAAGAGAGAACTCATCCCTCTTATAGTCTTCAAGGCGCCTCTTCAATGTGCCTCTTCAAGGTACCTCTTCATGGTGCCCATGGTGCCTTCTCATGGTGCCTCCTCATGGTGTCTCTTCAAGGAGTCCTTTCATGGTGTCTCTTGGAAGTGTCTCTTCAAGGTGTCCACATTCATGAATTTCTTTCATTAAATCCACATTCATGAATGTGTTTCATTAATTCCTCATTCATGAATGTCTCATTAAATCCACATTCATGAATGTGTTTCATTAATTCCTCATTCATGAATGTCTCATTAAATCCACATTCATGAATGTGTTTCATTAATGCTCATTCATGAATGTTCCCTTGATGGCGTGTGTCCTTGGATAGTTGATGGGCGTGTGTTCTCTTAGTGGCGTGTGTCCTCTTTAGCTGCATGCATCCTCTTTAGCTGGCAATAAATATTGAATGCGAGTGAACTCTAACTCTCATATGAAGCTAAATTTCTTGTCATGAGTCCAGATTCACTCGGATATGTGATCGTATATCCGTATAGCTCCGGAGACGAGTGAATTGTCCTGTATTTAACAAATATGACAAGTAGTGAAGCTTCTGAAGATATTAAGTGGATTAAGCTGGAAAGAGATGTAAAAGCATGAAAATATGTCTCGATTCACGAGGAAACATTAGTCAAAAAGACTACATAAATACGAGACATCACCTGTTGCTGCCAGTGGCTTCCAGTGTACCGTATGGGATGATGCCTAAGGAAACTGCTAATGGTGTAATCAGGCCGCCGATCACAATCGCTCCTTTCAATGAACGGGCGACACGGCTAAATTGCTTTGCCAAATAATACCCAGAGTCCACCCTAAAACTGTGCAGCATACACTAGAGATAAAAGAGTTCGGTCTGCCGAACCATACCATCACTCTCACCGCGGCCAAATAAGGTGTGGGCCAACACGCGGTGGACATACTTGAGCACAGGGTTGCATAAACTAGATGCACGAGCCACGCGAGCGGAATAGATGTGCTCATTAGTAATTGCGCCCCAAAAACCCTGCTCACTGAACTCAGTGGGGACCCTGCGAACATAAGGCTCCGGAAAATCAAAAATACCACACAATTGTGAGAGAGTGAGGGTATGTTCGATGTTACCTAACCGAAATGTCAAACGTCCTGGATCGTCCTCGAGAATAGGATCGGCCTTCACTTCCAAAGAACTCAGAAATTCCAATGTCACGCCAACATAGGTGGGAGAAAATAGTCGCTGGAACTGCTCCAAAACCACTGCAGCATACATCATGTCGACATCATCAAGCATCCCAAGCATCTACAGTTGACCTCTGTCAAGATACCTCGTGTTGAGGACCCGGCGCTAGCGCAATATCTGATAGCGTTGTTCTTGGTCAGCGTCGCGAAAGATAATCCCGAACTCGTTCGGGGGAGAGGCATATGGCTGTGATCGGCTGGAAGCAGTGCGCCCATGGCAAGAGGAAGAAGAGCTTGGAGTCGCCGTCGAAGATGGTCGGCGAGATGGAGGTGTAGGCGTAGGCTCATACTCCTCATCGTCGGTGGCGGACGAATCAGATAGCGCCTGTCGAGGGCGTCCGCTTGGCAGCCATAACTTTAGTCCTTGGAGGCATGGTGGTTGACAGCGATCTGAAGAGGTTGGCGAGTTATGGTGAGAAGGTCCGGTGGGAGGTGCAGAGAAAACACAGGCGGCGGACTGACTGAAAAAGAAACTCTGAGAAACTAGCGGAAAGGAAATCTGGAACCGATTGGAGAAGTAACCCGACTGGATGAAGGAAAAAGCTGGATCAAACCTCTGGAGATCTTCTTCGAGTGCTAAGAGGGAGAGGAGGTGGCGCGATCTGGTCGGCTCCGTCGGAATCGGGAGGCGGCGATGAAAACCCACAAAATTTGGCGACGCGAAAAATCTGGGACGAAACTGAAACAGAACTTGTCCCTCTTGTAAGGAAGCTCGGATCTACCTCAGAGAGATCTCCCCTATGTTTGGAAAGAAGGGAGAGTCGCGGGATCGAAGGGATCTCGGCGAGATTTGGGGGGGTGGGGGGGGGGGGGGGCGAAAAGGTCGGTGCGGGTTGCCCTAGCTTCGGGTGAACACAGGGTTAGAAAACTAGTGAACCCGCCCGGGTTCACTAGCCCGTGATGTTCACTGTGGTCGGGCTGAAGCAACAGAAGCACGGGTGAACCCGCTGGGGTTCACCGACCCATGAACCTTACTGGACATTTTCTAGAGTTCGGAAAGATCACCTACCTGTTAAGCTCACTGGTGGGTCCCTGCGCGTGTAGAAATTCTGGTGAACCCCGTGGGGTTCACCAAGCCGTGAAACTCACTGGTCATAAAGTCTGGGCGCTTATGTACAGTGCACTTCACGGGTGAACCCCATGGGGTTCACTAGGCCGTGATTTGCACTGTTCAGTCAGAAAAATCCTGGAAAAATCTGGAAAAATTCTCATGCGCTACATCTTCATTCTACATCATAAAGAGACATCAAATTAGTAGCAATTCCCTCTAGAAAACCTAAAATAAAATGAAAAGCAAAGCAATAGTCTAAAACATTAACTATCATCAATGAGAAACTATGCATAAAAAACTAAAAATCAAGCAAAAACTTGGGTTGCCTCCCAAGAGCGCTAGTTTAGGGTCGGTAGCTCGACCATAAGAGTTTTCAAGGTTGCAAATCCGGGGGGTCTGAAAGAGCTAGAACTTCCTCTCTTTCGACCCGCTCATCTTCAAAGTAGTGCTTGAGGCGGTGCCCATTTACTGTGAAGCTCCCGGTTCGTTCTATCCAAATCGTGATAGCACCATAAGGTTAAACTTTCTAAACTGTGAAAGGACCGGACCACCTCGTTCGAAGCTTTCCTGGAAACAATTGAAGTCTTGAATTAAACAGAAGTACTTTGTCCCCCTCATGAAATTCTTTCTTTGTTATGCACTTGTCGTGCCAAAATTTGGTGCGTGCTTTGTAGCT
The DNA here is from genome assembly GCA_027563935.2 of Costus lasius. Lineage (NCBI taxonomy): Eukaryota > Viridiplantae > Streptophyta > Magnoliopsida > Zingiberales > Costaceae > Costus > Costus lasius. The sequence goes on from CM050448.1 coordinate 104,383,430, forward strand.
CCTGGCATTCGTGGTAGGGTTTGTTGGTGCAAGTTCCAATGGTTCCACTTTTGTCCCGGGCAGCTCATCATTCTGTGTATCTTTCTCCACAATGTCAATGCTACAACATGTACCTGCAAGAGAAGGTTTTTTCAAGGTATCAGTTAAATCAAATTGAATAACGTTGCCACAAATGTTCAAAGACAGTTTCCCATTCTTGACATCCATGACAGCGCCTGCAGTGGCAAGAAAAGGTCTTTCCCAAAATGATAGGGAGCTTGTCATCCTCGTCAATTTCCAAGACAATAAAATTAGCAGGAATAAAGTAATCCCCTACTTTAACAGGTACATCCTCTAAAATACCAACTGGGTGGCGTACAGATCTGTCTGCAAGCTGTATGGAAATATTAGTTGGTTACAAATCTCCTAAATCTAGCCTTTTACAGAGTGATAGTGGCATGAGGCTAACGCTTGCTCCTAGATCGCACAAAGCTCTCTGAAAAGACATCTCCCCAATCTGGCATGGTATGGAAAAACTACCTGGGTCCTTCAGCTTTTGAGGGAGCTTGTTCTGGATGATGGCGCTGCACTCCTCAGTAAGTGAAACGGTCCCTTGATCTTCTAGCTTCCTCTTGTTTGATAAGATATCTTTCAGAAATTTTGCATAAGTCAGCATCTGCGAAAGAGCATCAACGAAAGGGATGTTAATATAAAGTTTCTTTAAAACCTCTAGAAACTTACCAAACTGCTTGTCCAATTTAGCCATGACAAGCCTCTATGGAAAGGGAATCGGTGGCTTATATACAGGCGGTCCCACATAGGGCCGCTCCTCTTCAACTGGCTCAGGTGCCACCGGTGTTACATCTGAATGCGGTTCCACTGGTTCCGGTATCACTTCATCTCTTCTGTCATCGGTCGGCATCTTTGGATCTTCCAGTTGCTTGCCGCTCCGAGTGGAGATTGCATTGCAATGCTTCCTCGGCTTTACTTCTGGTTGGGATGGTAGCTTCCCTGGTACTCTCGATGATGAGCTAGCTTGCTGGACTAGCTGACTCTCTAGCATTTTATTGTGTGTCTCTAGGGAATCCATCCTCGTCATCATCATCTTCATCATGTCTGTGAGTCCTTCAAGTTGCTTGCCCAGATTTGAATCATTGTTCAGCCTTGGCTGTTGTTGCGGTGGTGGCGGTGCATTATAGTTTCTGGTCTGGAATCCTGGTGGTCTGAAATTATTCTGTTGGGGTTGCCTAAAGTTTCCTTATGGGGGGCTGCATCTCCTGTGGTGCAACTTGTCCAAGCTGAATTGGCTGAGTTGTCCGGTAAGAGAAATTTGGGTGGTTGCACCAATCTGGATTGTAGTAGTTGGAATAAGGGTTATTGTTCTGGGTGAAATTTTCAACTGCATTCAACTGCTCAGGATGAGCCGCAGCCATATGTCCATCTCCCGCCTGACAATTGATGACACCAAAATTCATAGTATATTTTGTGTTATTTCATGTGTCTTTTTGTGTCATATTTATGCTCTTTTGCTTGTTTTTAAACCTTATTTATCAAATATTGCAGAATCTACACTATTTCTTGTTTTTGATCATTTTCAAGTTAAAAGTGCCATATTTTGATGGATTTTGGAAGATTTGAGCACACCAATGGATTCCAGACGTCGAAATAAAGCTACCCATCAATTTTCATGAAATTTGGAGCCAAATTACAAAAATACGGCACTACCGTATTTTCTGGACAAACTACCATAGTACCGTATTTTTGGACGACTCAAATCAGAGATTTTGGGCAAAATACGGCACTACCGTATTTTTGGGACAAAATCTCACGGTACCATATTTTTGGAGGATTTTATACAGAATATTTTGGAATTCTGGGTAAAAATATGGCACTGCCATTTTTTACAGTAAAACTTTCACGGTACCGTATTGTGGGCCGTTTTTCGCGAGTTTTTCGGGTCCGAATCTTGCGCGGACCATAACTTTTGATCTAGATCTCCAAATTGAGATCTGAAAGATGCTGCGGACTTGTATTTAAGAGGAGAAGACGTACGAATAGAAAGCCTCAATCTTTATCACCAATTGAGAGAGCAATCATCAGAGAGGCAGTTAGGATTTGTCCTCGCGCCGAGAGGCATAGAGGGCATCTCAGATCGTGATGTTTACACCAAAGCTTCGTTTAGAGTAGGAGAGCACGCCCCAGAAGTTTCAGAGCGTTTGGAGTCCGATCGAGGGAGAAATCATCAAAATAGTGGTGACAGCACTGTTCACAAGCGAAATTACGGGTTGTATTTCAATTACAACCCTGTTTTATAACTTTTCTTCCCCTTTTTCACTTTCTAATCCTCTGAAATTATGGTTTGTTGTAATCCTTTCACCATGAAAGCTTAGATCTTCTTTTGGGACATGGGGTGTAATCCCCTTAGTTTGTTAATGACTAGAAAACATTGATTTTTGTCAAGTTTATTAATATGATAATTTTACTTTTGTGATTGATTGTTCTTTAATTCTCTTTAGTTTTATAAATATCAGCATGTTTTAGAGTTTTGCGAAATAGACCGAGAGGTTGATCGTTTGAAATTCGGAACCCTAGGAATCGTTGAGTTTGGAACTATCGTGAGAGATTAGGTAGTTTTTTGAATTCTGATCTTTAGTGATTTTATTGCCATGTTGAGTTTCTGATACTTTGGATTGAGTTATTGTGTTAGACTTGATTTGATCTTGCACGAGAGTGAGGATCGAGTCGTCGGAAAACTATAAGTAAAACCTGTGTTGAGTTTCAGGATGCACGAGAGTGATCTTTGAGATTTCACTTGAGATGATTGACTTAGAATTCGGATGCACGAGAGTGATCCTTGAGTTCTTTGTTCAATGATTCACTTATCTTTAGCATTGAGAATAGATCTTGCACGAGAGTGAGGATCGGTTATCTGCATGATTGTCTGCACGAGAGTGAGACAATACCTTTATGAAGTGAATAAGGTCTTTATCATAATAGAATTAAACTGACAGCTTTTATTTCCTTCTAGTCATTAGAATTAAGGTGGATGAAACCCTAGTCCCCAGTTTCTCTCTGATTATCTTTTTCGTGTGTTCTCCATCATTGCTTTTCATCATATTCGGTTTGCTTAGCTAGTGAGAATACAACTATTTGGTACTTAACAATAAGGTCTCTGTGGTTCGATATCTATTTTATTACTTCGAGTATCCGTGCACTTGCGGACTACAACAAGTTTTTGGCGCCGTTGCCGGGGACCTTAGTTTTGTTAATATCAAAATAGTTGTTAGTATTACTTGACTAAGTTTTATTTATTTTAGATTTAACTTTGTTTTTTATTTTTTGTTTTTTCAGGTTTTGGATTTTCACAGTTGTGACAGAACTGTGAATTCTTAAATTTGTGAATTGCTTGTGTTTTATTCTTTTTAAATTTTTTAGATATTCTGAAAAAAAAAATCTTATTGATTGGTGTTGGATAATCTTTCTATTATTGATAGATTTGAAAATATGTCTTTTAATCACAACTCCTGGGCAACTGAAAGAGGTGAGGTATACATGCCACCAAGTAAGTCTCTTGTAGATACGTTTAACTCTTTTACGCAATCTTCTAGGACATCTTATTCTCATGTTAGATGTGAAATTTGTGGATATTTTGATCATTGTTCCTCTAATTGTCTATTTTTAAATTCCAATTCACCATGGTATCAAGATGATCAATATGATTCTAGATCTTTTTATGATGATTGCTCAAACTTTACTTCTGAACCATGCTTTGAGAAAACTGAAAAATCTAGCCTAGAGATTATGTTTGAAAAGTTTATGAAACAAGATGTGAGTGAGACCCTCAAACAAATCTATTCTAAGTTGGATGACATGGTTGCACACAATGAAATTTTAGGAACCCAATTAGCACAACAAGCATGTTTATTTGAGTTTGATTTGGACGCTGAAAAGATTGATTTAGAAAATTCCCCCACAGATTATGATTGTTTTGAGATTGAGCCTTATGTGGACATTAATGCATCTCACTCTGATTTTGATAATTCTGATGTTGATTCCTTTGATAATGTATTATTGGAAAAAGTTGAGGAAATTGAAATTGAAAACCGCTCTTTTGATGAAATTGATGCTTTTGATGATATATCAATTATGGTTAAATCTGATGAGTTTGAAAATTGTGATATTCATGTACCTCAATTTGATTTTGATGATATTGTTGAGATTAATGATAAATCTTTTGTGGCTAACTCTAGTTCTATTAATTCTTTTGCTAACATTGATAAATCTCATGATTTTTCATATGATTCTGATTTTGACTCTTCTGATGATGAATTATTTGTGGGGAGGCATGAGGAAATTGATTTTAAAGAGTCTCATCTTAATTTTGTTGATAATTTTGATATTGAAAAATTGTTTGATGATGAACATGAGGAAATTGAAAAAGATTTGAAAAATACAAACACTGATGAATCTCACTCTGATGTTTTGCCCATATCTTTTGTTGAATCTTTTGATTTATTTGAAAATTCATGCTTTATTGAGGAATCTAATGAAAAACATAAACTTATTTTGATGATCCAATATTTGAATCTTTTGATCAAAGTCCTTTTCTTATTTCTATTGAAAATATTAATTTGAAGAAAGGACTAATGATTTTAATTTTTGACAAACATAGGAAGATCATAAAGTTTTCTTTCAGTGGATTTAAAAATTTTGATTTTAATTTCTGCAAATTTAAAAAAGCCACTTCAATTGTGATTTACATGAAATTTTGGATGTTTGATTTAGTGGCTAAACTTTTTGGACAGTGAAAATGCAGAAAATTGTTTGCTCTTTACTTTGGTACTGATTCACCTGCTTCACCATGATAACTAAGTTTAGGTCAAGCTATGGACCAAAAATTAGCGCTTCTTGGGAGGCAACCCAAACACTTTTGCCTTAGTTTAGTTTCTTTTATTTTAGTTAATTTTTAGAATTAATTTTTTTTAGGAAAATAAAATTATTTACGGTTGCACTGCTCTCCTTGGACACCTGCGGCTTCTTCTCCAGATTTGCAGCACCTCTAGCCACCACTACATCTGCCTTTGACATCACTGTCTCCAGCTGTCGACACTGGATCATACCACCAGCAGATTCTTATTTCTTTTGCTGCCTCTTATTCCATGATTTTATTTATTTTTGCAGCAGTTCTTTATTATTGACTCTGATTTTTTTTATGCAGTACTATCTTTTGCACCGGCCGACGATCTCATCTCTATGACTGTATTCTCTAGCAGGCCACTAAAGATTACTCACTCTACTATCGGCACCATCACCATCATTGCTAGCAGCTTTTCAGCTAGCCTCTGTTCCACCTTTCTACCGACATCCTCTTTTGGACCATCGATGATATATCTGATTCTTCTTTTAGAAAATTATTTTTATCATTATTATTTTTAGAGACTATTTTTAGACTGAGCCTTATGTACCTTAAATTTTGCAGGTAAAATTTTCAAAAGGCACATCTTTGAACCTAGCAGCATATGCCCCGACACTGTTTTTGATCTGAGCCTTATGTACTTTGGGTCAGAGCTTGCTATATAGTTTTGTGAGTATTGTTTACACTCTCTTGTATTCATGATTATTTCATATGGTTGCATCATTGATTTGTTATCACTTTACACCCTTTGCATTGTTTGAGCCTTATGTGATTATATGGACCAATCATGTTACACTTTTGACTATGATTATATGAGTTTTCATGCTTCACACCTTTTGCATTGAATTAGAAATTTTTTTATGGAAATGATAAGATTGATAAATTGATGATATGTTTTTCTTAGATGGGTAGATTTTTCTACATTGATTATGAAAGTTCATGCAAATGCCTGTGAATGAAGATATACCTATTATGTTGAATTTATTTCTTCAATATATATCTACTTGTTGAAATTATCCATTGATTGATGCATATGTTTTGGGTAGGTATGTTGTTTGATGAATGTAATCTAAGAGTGAAGCATCTTTCTTGAATAAAATGAGCATATGAGTGTAATTTTTGAAGTGATGTCAATTGATTAGCCTAATTGATGTTTGGTCTATTTTACTATTTGTTGGGAAGGAAGAATCCATGATGCACAAAAATAGTGAGAGACTCCCCTACTTGGCACTGTGCAAAATTGACAGTGGTACCTAAGACATGGGTTGAAGTCAAAAATTATAAAAAAATTTGATGAGAGAAAAATTTTGGGTAGGCATGAGAGAATGACTCCTCTACTTGGCACTGTGTAGTCCAAATAAAAAGTGTGTATCTATGTGGGTACATACCATCAAAAACACACAAAAAAAAGAGAGAAAAAGAGATTTTGAGTGGAAAAAGATTTTGGATATCCTATTACTGTAAACAAAGGTATGATAGATTTAAACTAAAACAAAGGTGAAATCATGAGATTGAGATTCTTTTTATTATGCGAGTTGCGAAATTTTATTTGATCAAAGCTGTGAATCTTAAAGATTAAATTCATTGGATGATGTATTTATCTGAAATTTTGTGCAAAAAGTTGATGGAGTATTTCATGAGTGATTATATTTTAGAAATTTATTTTTCATAAAAGAGCATATTTTCCATACTTAACATTGTTCTTATTTATTTGCTTGAGGACAAGCAAAATTTGAGCCTTATGTGTTTGATGACACCAAAATTCATAGTATATTTTGTGTCATTTCATGTGTCTTTTTGTGTCATATTTATGCTCTTTTGCTTGTTTTTAAGCCTTATTTATCAAATATTGCAGAATCTATACTATTTCTTATTTTTGATCATTTTCAGGTTAAAAGTGCCATATTTTGATGGATTTTGGAAGATTTGAGCACACCAGTGGATTCCAGACATCGAAACAAAGCTACCATCAATTTTCATGAAATTTGGAGCCAAAATGCAAAAATATGGCACTATCGTATTTTCTGGAAAAACTACCACGGTACCGTATTTTTGGATGACTCAAATCAGAGATTTTGGGCAAAATACGGCACTACCATATTTTTGGGACAAAATCTCATGGTACCGTATTTTTGGAGGATTTTATACAGAAAATTTCGGAATTCTGGATAAAATGCCGTTTTTTACAGTAAAACTTTCACGGTACCGTATTGTGAGCCGTTTTTCGTGAGTTTTTCGGGTCCGAATCTTGCGCGGATCATAACTTTTGATCTAGAGCTCCAAATTGAGATCCAAAAGATGCTGCGGACTCGTCTTTAAGAGGAGAAGACGTACAAATAGAAAGCCCCAATCTTTATCACCAATTGAGAGAGCAATTGTCAGAGAGGCGGTTAGGATTTGTCCTCATGCCGAGAGGCGTAGAGGACATCTCAGATCGTGATTTTTACACCGAAGCTTCGTCTGGTGTAGGAGAGCACACCTCAGAAGTTTCAGAGCATTTGGAGTTCGAATCGAGGGAGAAATCATCAAAATAGTGTTGACAACACTATTTACAAGCGAAATTACGGGTTGTATTTCAATTACAACCCTGTTTTATAACTTTTCTTCCCCTTTTTCACTTTCTAATCCTCTGAAATTATGGTTTGTTGTAATCCTTTCACCATGAAAGCTTAGATCTTCTTTTGGGACATGGGGTGTAATCCCCTTAGTTTGTTAATGACTAGAAAATATTGATTTTTGTCAAGTTTAATTTTAATATGATAATTTTACTTTTGTGATTGATTGTTCTTTAATTCTCTTTAGTTTTATAAATATCAGCATGTTTTAGAGTTTTGCAAAATAGACCGAGAGGTTGATCGTTTGAAATTCGGAACCCTAGGAATCGTTGAGTTTGGAACTATCGTGTGAGATTAGGTAGTTTTTCGAATTATGATCTTTAGTGATTTTATTGCCATGTTGAGTTTCTGATACTTTGGATTAAGTTATTGTGTTAGACTTGATTTGATCTTGCACGAGAGTGAGGATCGAGTCGTCGGAAAACTATAAGTAAAACCTGTGTTGAGTTTCAGGATGCACGAGAGTGATCCTTGAGATTCCACTTGAGATGATTGACTTAGAATTCGGATGCACGAGAGTGATCCTTGAGTTCTTTGTTCAATGATTCACTTATCTTTAGCATTGAGAATAGATCTTGCACGAGAGTGAGGATCGGTTATCTGCATGATTGTCTGCACGAGAGTGAGACAATACCTTTATGAAGTGAATTAGGTCTTTATCATAATAGAATTAAACTGACAACTTTTATTTCCTTCTAGTCATTAGAATTAAGGTGGATGAAACCCTAGTCCCAGTTTCTCCCTGATTATCTTTTTTGTGTGTTCTCCATCATTGCTTTTCATCATATTCGGTTTGCTTAGCTAGTGAGAATACAACTATTTGGTACTTAACAATAAGGTCTCTGTGGTTCGATATCTATTTTATTACTTCGAGTATCCGTGCACTTGCGGGCTACAACAATAATCTGCCCCTGCATGACCTTCAACTCCACAGACCTCACAAGAAATAGCGTTAACATCCATAGAATTAACAGACCAAGAATCAAGCTTTCTAGTCAGATTATCAACCTTAGCCGTGAGTGCAGTAAGAGAGTCTAGGTCATACTTACCTGACTTCTTGGTAGAAGTACCTCTCTCAGATGTCCATTGGTAATGGTTAATCGCCATATCCTCGAGAAGGTTCATTGCATCTTCAACTCTCCTATTCATCAAGGCGCCTCCTGCTGCAGCGTCCACTGTAAGCCTCGTGTTGTAATCCAAACCGCTGTAGAACGTTTGGATCAAAACCCAAGTCTCAACACCGTGATGTGGACACATCCTTTGGAGCTCCTTAAACCTCTCCCAAGCTTCATATAGAGACTCTCCATCCTTTTGCATGAAGCTCGTTATCTAATTTCGCAATTGGATTGTCTTTGATGGAGAGAAGTACTTGGAGAGAAAGGCTTGAGAAAGCTCTGGCCATGTTCTTATCGAAGTAGCAGGTAGTGTGTGCAGCCAAGCTCTCGCCCTATCCCTCAGAGAGAAGTGAAATAGTCACAACCTGATAGCATCAGCAGACACTCCATTAATTTTCAACATGTCGCAATATTCTAGAAAAATAGAGAGGTGCATGTTGGGGTCCTCAAGAGGAGAACCACCAAATTGGTTTTGTTGCACCATAGAAAAAAGAGCAGGTTTTATTTTGAAGTTGTTGGCCTCAACAACGAGTCTAGCAATTCCTGATTGAAAACCATAAGTGTAAGATGTCGAATAATCTTTCAATGTCTTGTTGTTATAGTTGTTGCCCATTGGTTGTTGTACTCGGTCATTGTTCACATCAAGTTGAATGTGTTCCATCTGATTGTCCCCCCTGGATGGTTCATGATTTCTTTCTTCAAAATTTGATTTTGCTTCCTTCTTGTCCTGAAAGTGCACTCAATCTCTGGATCAATGTCGAAGAATGTACCTGCCCTAGAACTTCTTCGCATAAAATGGTCAGTCAGAATTATAAAGTTCTAAGACGGCAAGTAAATAAAAGGAAAAAGAAAATAACAGTGCAGTAAGAAAAATCTAACCTAAGGCATAGTCTACCAATTCTCGGAAGTATACTAATATCAACCGTTGCTCCCCGGCAACAGCGCCAAAAACTCGACATGGTCCGCAAGTGCACGGATATGTCAAAGTAATATAAAAGATGTCGAATCCCACAGGGAACAAGGTTGAGTACTAGAAAGTCCGAGTCCTAATAGCTAGGCGAATCGAAACGTGGGTTTTTGAAGACGAAAATCGAAAACAAACAAGTTCAACTACTTCGGTAGAGAAAATATATATGAGAGAATTCAGGGCTACGGCTTCCACCACGATGATAATCTTAATCACACAAGAAAGATATTAGTTATTTGATTTATTGGTTTTGCACAAGGAGTCTAACCCTAGGGTACAAGGTGCCCTCTCTCGAGTGATACACCCTGGTGTTCATTTTAGATCGACCTCCAACTCTCGCGGTGGATCGTTCTAAGACAAACCCAATGAGTTCTATGGTAGACTATGAAATCCTCGAGCGAAGACCAAGCACTCTCGTGTCGAGGTCTCGCAAGTTTTACTCAGAGGTTCGACCCTTACGATCCTTCTCTCGATATGAATCGTAATGGCTAACACGCGAAATCACTCGGCCAAGGTAAAACCATGAAATAAATATGTTAAAGTAAAATATGCTCATAATTCATACCAAACAACATAAATAGATACAAAGTTTGCAATTAAAATCATTAAAGGGTTTCCACCAAGCCCCGAAATAGGGTTTACGCTACAATCGTCATTGAAACGCTCAAAATCTATCTTTTAATGAAATGAAAAGTATAAGAAAACGAAGCTAAGTGGAAGGAGACGATGAACCGAAGGAATCCTGAAGAAATTGTGATGATCGTGTGTCTCAATCTCCGAATATCTCCAAAAGTCACCTTTATCGCCGTGTTCTTCCTCCCACGCCACTTCTTCGTGTGAATGCCCTCTGTTTAGGTCATAAAAATTGGGGCTTTTATATTCCATCTGTTCGCCTCTGAAAGAGCTTTCCATAGACACCTCACTTGCCAAATTTGGACTCCAAACGAGTGAGAAATCAAGGGAAAACCGAGTCAAGGTCGGACTCGCGCGTGACTGGGTTAGAATCACGGGTGAACCCCGCCGAGTTCACCTGCCTATGATTCTTCCTGTAAATTTCGGCGAATAGAAGAGCGGTTCACCCCGTGGGTTCACCCGGCCGTGCTTTTCTCTGGAGTGATTCTGGTTGAAGTTTTCAAGAAATCCGGTGAACCCGGTGGGGTTCACCTGGCTGTGAAGCTTTCTGCGAATTCTGCTGGCTGGCGACCGGGATGGTGAACCCCATGGGGTTCAACCAGCCATGATTCTCTCTGTAAGTTTCCTGCAGCTTGGTGAAGAATCTGGTGAACCCCATGGGGATCACCTGGCCGTATTTTTCAGGCTAACTCCATTTAAGCCCAAATTTGACGTGTGACCTTGTCTTCATACAAGAAATCGTCCCATGGCCTTAGAATCTTAAAAATATGTCGAAAAAGGGCGTTTTTACCTGAAATTCCATAAAAGTGCCAAAAAGTGAAGATTCCGAAGATATCAAGTAATTTAGCCTAAAAAGGGTATGAAAGTATTAAAATAAGCCTAGAATTAGCATGAAATAGCTATGAAAATTACTACTAAAATGCAAGGCATCATAAAACCCTTGTTCGGAACTCGGGCGTAGCCCGTTGAACATATTTCCACATGTAAAACATTATTATGAATCTCAGTGTTATTTTATGTAATTTGACTTATTTAAATGAGTTGCACTTATTGCGTATTAATGTTGTAGCCAAACATTTATATGTGTTAAGTGTTACGAGAAGTACCAAGAGGTTAATCGTAACACTCGATCGTGCTCATTTAAACTTGTGACTAGAATTACAAGAGTCGTTCGACGTCACTCGAGGATTTACGGTCTTTCATAGAGCCTAATGGGTCTCTTAGGTTAATTTTGCTACGAGAGTAGGAGATTAGCTTATGCTAAACACCGGATTACTCTTCGAGAGAAGGTAATTCGTACCCTAGGAGATATCGCCTTAAGTAATTTACTGTCGGATTGCGCTTTGAGAGAAGGAGATCCGTTTTCTAATTCAATTTTATTTAATGTTTTGCATATAAAACATTCAACGTGGTAAAACCTGAAGTTCCGAACACTTCTTGAAATTGTATTTTCCCGGTTAGTCGTCGACTTCTTGATTCGATAGTTTAGTTTTAGTGCAGTTCTTTAATTCTGAGTTTGAACCATCTAGCTTTTAATGATACTAAAGGTCGGTACTTGACACCTGCTCCCTGTGGGAACGATATTATTTACTACTTCGATAGACCGTGCACTTGCGGAGCCTATCAAGTTTTTGGCGCCGTTGTCGGAGAGCAAGACGTAGTCAATATCGATTAAACAGTTGAATTGATAGACTAGATACTTTTTATTTTTAGTTGTTTTTTATTTTTATTTTTTTTTAGTTCATTTGTTTATATTTCTTGTCTTCTTCCATTCTTCAAGCTTATATTATTATCTGGTTTACTAATCCTGTGTATGCCAAGAACCATTAGAACAGGACACTTAGTACCAGAAGACCCTGAGATTGAATGGACCTTTCGAGCTCAAAGGAAAGTTCACGATCAAAAGCTTGAGGAAGCCCATCCGAACCAGACTACTACAATGGACCAGAACTGCTCACTACGAGATTTTGCTGCACCCAATGTACAGGGCCTACACTCTAGCATTGCTCGACCGGCGATCGAAGTAAATAACTTTGAGATCAAGCCAGCCCTCGTGCATATGGTTCAGCAGAACCAATTCAGTGGTTCACCACAGGATGACCCTAATCTCCATTTATCAATTTTTCTTGAATATTGTGATACCCTGAAAATTAATGGGGTAACTTCTGATGCTATACGCTTACGTCTTTTTCCCTTTTCCCTCAGAGACCACGAGCGAGCATGGCTGCAGTCCCTTCCCCAAGGGTCGATAACAACATGGGATCAGCATTCCCATATGTTCCTCTGGAAGTATTTTCTGCCGAGCAAGACTGCTCAATTGAGGAATCAAATAACGAATTTTCGCCAACGGGAAGGCGAGTCGCTCTACGAGGCCTGAGACCATTTCAAGGAGTTGCTACGATTGTTCCCACATCATGGACTGGAAAAATGGGTACTCGAGCATACTTTCTATAACGGTCTTTTATATAATACTCGTTTATCTATAGATGCAGCCGCAGGAGGAGCCCTGATGAACAAAAACGTTGACGATGCCATGAATTTAATCGAGAACTTGGCTCTGAATCATTACCAATGGACGAGTGAGAGAAACATCCTGGTAAGAGGAGGTAAGCATGACTTTGACATATTGAGTTCGTTGGCGGCCAAGGTTGACTCCTTGTCCCACCAACTGACATCAATGAATTTTAATACATTGTGTGTTAATTCGATAACATGTGAAGTTTGTGGTAACTTGGTACATGGTGCTACTAACTGCTAGATAATGGCACCTTCTCCTTCTGATGTTTCCGTTGAGCAGGTGAATGCCTTAGTAAATCAAGATCAGAGGATATAGAGTGACCCATTCTCAGGCACATATAACCCCGGATGGAGGAGTCATCAGAACTTCTCCTACCGGAACACTCAAAACCAAGATAACCCACTGAACTTCAACAATCAGGCTCCCCAGGGAAATTTTAGCAATCAGTTCTCTCCACTTCAATTCAGGCCACCACCCCCCGCATTTCAACAAAGGCAGTTTAATCAGCCTCAGAAATACAGTTTAGAGTTACTGCTGGAGAATTTCATCAATACTCAGTCAAAACAAAATGAGGGTGTGGATGAATCTATTCGGCAATTAAATTCCAAGGTGGACTCCCTGATTTCTCACTCGAAGACACTTGAGAACCAGATTGCTCAACAGGCTGCTTCCACCTCTAGGCCATTAGGGAAGCTCCCTTCTCAAGCAGTGGCAAATCCGAGGGAGCACTGCAATGTGATTATGACATGCAGTGGCGTCCAGTTGCAAGAACCCCAGTTGGCCATTCGAACAGCTATTGTTGAAGAGTCTGAAGATGTAAGCATAGATGCCCAGTATTTTGAGGAGTTAACTTTTGATTCCAAGGTCCAACTAGCACCAGTCCTCGTTCCTTCACCACCTCACACACTACAAGTTTCCGGTCCTCAGAGATTGACTATAGCATTGACGGGACAGTATAACTCCTTCATGCAGAACCCGCAGCCCAGAAAACTTAACGATCTAGGCAGTTTTACTGTCTCATGTAAGATCAGCAATTTCTCATTAGAAAGAGCTCTCTGTGACTTAGGGGCTAGTGTTAGTATCATGCCTCTATCTCTTTTTAAAGATCTAGATTTGGGAGGCTTGAAACCAACATCTATGACCCTTCAGCTCGCTAATGGCTCTATCCACCACCCAGAGGGAATTGTGAAAGATGTGCCACTTAAAGTCGAGGATTTCTTTATTCCAGTGGACTTTGTAGTCCTGGATATGACAGAGAATGCCCGACTACCCCTTATATTGGGCCGTCCCTTCCTAGCTACTGCTGGAGCTGTTATAGACGTTCAGAATGGGAAGTTGTCCCTAAACATTGGTGAGACAGTTCTACAATTTAATCTTTCTATTGATGCAAATGAATTGTCTTTACCAGGTTCCTGCTGTAGCCTAGAGTTTATAACGGAGACTACTCATCCTTCAAGGGAAATGTGGGATCCTCTGATGATGTGCCAATTATACAACCATGATGACTGTGCTAAGCCGATGAAGGAGGTGTCTCCCTGTGCGTGCTTGTTCGACGTACACCCAGATGTGGCTTGCCACACAGTGCTGCATAATAGATTTCAGGATATAGATCCAAAGGGAGAGTGGAAGAATGACTTAGACTGTAGCACTTTTTCTGTACCATGTATTCTTAAGACATTTTATTCTGTACACCTATTGCTTTTATTTCTTATCTCCATAGGTGTTAATATTAGGCAGAGAAAAAATGAGCGAGTACTTGCCATTTCTTATGCCTCTAACCCTCTAGATGTGCCATGATAAAGCACAGACATTGGTCGAGCTGTTGACCTTAAACCAACGCTGCTTGGGAGGCATCCCAAGTATTTATCTTTTATTATGTTGTGTTGATAGGGCAAGCTTGATATTATTTGTTGTGATACTCTGTTATGTTTATTTGTTATTTTTTTTGATAATTTTGTGATATCCCATGGTAGGATTTTTATGATTTTGTACATTGCAAAGCATGTTACTAATATTGAGAATTTTCTATAATTTTTCAGGTATTTTTACAAGTCACCGAGCTAAACACGGCCTGGCCGTGACCACCGTCACGGCCGTGCTTGACTAGTCGACTTCATTGTAGCTTTGGCGCAGCGGACACGGCTGTGCCGTGTTCATAATCACGGTCGTGACCAGAGAATATTTTATTCTGCCGAGCTGAACACGGCATGGGGGTGTTCCGTGTCACCGGTGTGTTCGCGTTGGAAGGAATTTTCGTCGAGCCAGACACGGCATAGCCGTGTCTTTCGTCACGCCCGTGCCACTTATACCGGATGTTGCCGAGTCAAACATGGCAATGCCGTGCCAAATGTCACGCCCGTGCTTGTATCACGGGTCTCGAGCTTCTTAAAAAGGGCGGCGGCGGAAATTAGGGTTCACACCCCGTGCCCGTCCGCCGCCACCCTTTCTCTCTTCGTCTCCGGCCTTCAACCCTTATAGATCTGCTGTCCGCCGTCGTCCAGAGCATCAGTACTTTTCTTCGGTTCTTGGCGACACCCAGATCTCATTTTATGGGCGTGTTTTCGCCAGTTCACCGCCTGAAGCAGATCTGCGCCGGTTTTTTCCAAACCTCGCCGCCGTCTGGTCTCCAGGCCTCCACATTGTTGGGCGCTGTTTCCCTTCATCCTCTAGTACCTCCTGATTTCCAAATCTGTGGGTTTTGAGGCTAGAGTTCGAGTTTTCTTTCTCAGCGCCGCCGCCGGTTTTCTTCAGAGCTCGTCGACTTGCAGTTGTCACTCGCCGTCGCTGTTGCTACGTTCGCTACTCGCCTCACCCTCTCTCGATGCCACGTCCGCTGCTCGCCTCGCCCGCTGCCCTAGCTGTTTGTCTCGCCTCGCCTGCTGCCCCAACCGCTTGTCTCGCTGCCGCTGCCTTGCCGACTCTCCTCTCTCGCTCGCCGTTTGCCGCTGCATCCGTTGCTCGCCTCACCGTCGTTCCTTCTCTGCCGCCACTGCTCCTCAGCCTTCCTCAGCTCCCTTCTGCTACCTCCGGCCATCCAGCTCTTAGCCATTCAGCCGCCGCCAGTTCGCCGGATTCTGCCACCGGAATTCTTCTTCTTGATCAGCTGCCGTCAGTTCTCTTCATCAGCCGCACCTCTCCGCAATCTCTGACCATGTCTGGCCGCACAAAGGCTGTGGGCTGAAAATCCTCCAAACATCCAGCCGTGTAGGAGGAGCCGAATGAACATGGCATTCGATTCTGAGACGCTGCACAAAGGGCGCGGTATGATTTGCTGGTGTCCCAGCGAGTCATCAACACTCGTTACCTAGACCGGGCCACTCTCAATTCATTGGGACTCCACGATGATGTCCTCTTCATGTTTCAGCAGATCGGTTGGGAGCAGTTCTTCCGGATGGCCCCACAGACGTATGTGCCAATCACTCTTGAGTTCATGTCATCCCTCGAGGTCGACGTGAACATTCATGACGATGAAGATGATGGCACCATCTCCTTCCGGCTGGCAAACAAGGAGCATACTCTCACATTATCTCGAATAAATCAGATTTTTGGTTTTCCGGTGGACGGTACTTGCCTAACCCCATGAGAGTTTCGTGATCAAGACTTTTGGGAAGCTATCACCGGCCAGCGTCCTTATGTCGCATGGACGGCACGTGTGAGCATGTCAGCAACCCTTGCTTCCGTTATGTGCATCGGGTCTTAGCGCACACTATATTTGCGCGTGGCGAGAGTGATGGCTTAGTGCGCTCCACCAAGCTTCTCTACCTCTGATCGATGGTACACTCTTATAAGCTAAATACTACAGAAATTAGCCACCGCTCAGAAGGGGGTTGTTGCCTCTGGAGGTCTCATCACTCCTTTCGCGCTCTCTTTGGGCATCGAGCCTTATGGCGTGGAGCAGGCGCGCGGTAGCTCCCACATCGACATGGAGTCGTGCCAGGCTATGAAGATGATCACCCGCGAGGGTGACGCCTTCAGCCTCCTCTTTCGTGGGAGCGACTTCACGATGCTACTTCCACGCCCCGAGCGCACTTCCATCCGTGCGAGGCGGAACTGGCATATGCTACCAGTGCCAGATGATGATGTCCCCATGGACACAGCACCGCCTTCTCCATCCTTCCACCCTTTCCAGCCTGCCGGACCGTCCTTCTTTGCCTCCACCGCGGATGTCTACGCCCGCATCGAGAGTTAACTTAGGGTGATTCGTGATGACCAGCTTGAGACGCGCCTAGAGATGCAGGATGTACTTCGGCGCCTGACCGCTATGGAGGAGGAGCAGACTCGCCAGGGCCGGCTGTAGACCGAGGACCATCAGGCCGTTCAGGAGATGCTGCGGCGCATGAATTCCAAGGGGTGTTGACCTCCGTTGTCTTGCCCTGCTCCTGCTATCTTTCCGCTGTTTTATTCCCTTAGTAAGTTGCTTACCTTCTTTTTATTTCTATCATGTACTTTCTACTACATAGGAGACTATGCAGTTCTTTTGCCGTGGGTAGAGGGTTTTCCCCTCTTAGTGTGTCTTAGTGTGTTTTTTGTCAGTGTTCATCTGCTTTGCTTTTCTATATTAGTGTGTTTGCTACTGAGATTTCATGATTTCATTATCCAACATGCATATGATATATTTTGCCTGTGTTGACTTCAAAGAACTAAGTCTGAGATGGTGTTTCCTAATCTTGTCCTTAATTTACATGCTATTCTGCATCATGATGAGTATCATAAAGATATGTCTGTCTCTTGAGTTAAGGGAATGAACATCTTATCATGACTGCTTTTATGCTTAGGAATCAATGGTTCTAGATTATATTTGAGTATGCTTACTGAGACTTGCATAATGTTTAAATGGTCGATCCTTATTTTTCTGAATTACTTCTTACACAATATTATGTTTTGGAATATTCATGCTTCTTATAGTCCTTCTTACCAGCTTTTCAACTTGATTGCATTAGGTTGTAAAAAAATGACAGAAAAAAGGGGCAATGGTACCTAAGTGACAATGACCCAAAGGTTCATCTAACTTGGCACTGTCGATAAAATTTTTAAAAAAAAACTAAAACAAAAAAAGAGAATAAAGAGGAACATGAGAAAAGAAGGGGTGTGGGAATAGTGAACAACTCCTCTTTCTTCTACCTTAGGGAGAAGAAATGAGTTTGTGTGTATTATGTGATGCATACACCTTGAGTTCGTTCTCTAACTAAGTACCGGGGGTGCATTCATCACAAATGTTTGTCCTTCGCGTGACAAGGTTGAAAATGAATTCAGGGAAGTAGTTGAACCCACCAATTGAAAATTCATGTTTCCATGCTTAAATGTGTTGAATAAGTTATTGATGAGCCCGCAAGTGTACGGTCTAACCGAAGTAGTAAATTATATCGTCCACAGAGACCAATTCGTCAAGTACCGGTAAATCCTTAAGTCGCAGTCTAGACAAATCAAGGGTCGGTTTAAAGCGATTGAAACAACTAACAATTAATATGTAAATGCTAAGCAAGGAAAGTAACAAGCGGACAAATAAACGATCGGATTTCTATTATGGAAGAATATCGGGGCGTCGGGTTTCACCGCTATGCCAATCCACAAATGAAAGTAGTAACTACGCGATATGCAAGGTTCGGTAAGTTGAAGAGATCCATCAAATGGTACAAACCGCCCCCTTTCAGCAGCACGGTTCGGTGCGTATGCAAATTTACCTCCTACTTTCGTGGCTTGTAAATTTACATAGGCCCATTGGGTGAGGGATGAATAGTTGTTCTCTCACGTGGGAGAAGAGCTACTTTCGTGCTCTTCTTCACGCGCCCAAGCATACGAGATCCGACGTCGGGATTGGGCTGTCGCTTTTTCTCCCAACGTCCAAGACATACAAACACCGATATCGAGATTGGGCTGTCGCTTTTTCTCTCGATATCGGAGATCAATAATATGCAATAAGAGTTGTAAGAAATGACAAACACATATGCTAGGTCAACTAAATCAAACCAACATATCAAAATAATAGACTACTTAATAAATGTGTTTTAGGCATAGGGCTAAGCCCTAACCCCGATAGTACTTTAAGCTACAATCCCCATAGAAACATCATGAATGTTTGACAACAAGTTCACACTCAAGAAATCCATTTGGAGGCTAGAAACAACAATGAAAATGAAGGAATAATAGAAATCTCGACTCCCCTTTCTGAGTAGATGGAGAAATCTTTGCTAGGGGCTTCAAGGGACTCCTCTTTCCCTTCAAATCGTCTTTGTCTTCTTCCAGCCGCCAAAGTCACGTCCACAGCCGTTTTCTCCTTTCTTTGGTTAGGGTTTGATAGGGATTAAGGTTACAAAGCTTCCCTTTTATCCCCCTATAGTCGTGATTAACAATTACCAAAGTACCCTTAAGATTTGGGGCCCAGCGAGTTAGAGTCGAGCAGATATTCGTGACAGGCGGAACTTTTCCCGGTTGGGAAAATGTTCCCAACCCGACTGTGAAAACCTCTGTTCCTTCAAAATTTCCTGAAAAGTTACATAACACCAGATCTTGTGTAGATTCCGCGCATATGGAAGAATTTAAGTAAAAATGATGATGCAGACGCGATAAATTAATAGAAAAATGCTTCAAAGTATATGGAAATATCAAGCATAAATGCATCGCATCAGTTATCTAGTGCATCTGCACTTGATTGGCTGAGTTTTGAAGGACATTATGAGTAGGAATACTCTTGAACATAATAAAGTGTTTTTCCTATTTCAGAATTGTGATTAGACCTTGAACATTATTTTTTGCTCACAGTTTCATTTATCTCAATATATATTCTTCAACCTAGGATTGAGTGTAAATGTTGTCATATAAGGTTCATACTTTAACTTTTGAACATGTTGTCTTTCTGATATCTAATAATTTTAGATAGTGTGATTGCTTGAGGACAAGCAAGATTTTAAGTCCGTGATATTTTGATAGGTGTTATTTTTATAGGATTTAGAGTCTTATTTATACCATCATTATAGGCTTAAGTTCTATTTTATGTCCAACTTTGATATCTTTTCTTGTAAAGTATGGAATCTTCACTCTTTTTCGTTTATTTGTGAAATGCAGGTCATTTCTCTACATTTTTGTGAAGAATATTGAAGATTTAATGTTATGAAAAGATTTGTCATAGTTCGGCGAGGTTACAGGCAATATTTCAGAGTTTTTGGAGTTTTCCATGGAGAACACAGCCTGCCCGTGCCAGTGAGCACGGCCGTGTTCATCGCGATTTCAAAACCTGCGTTTTTTGAGGAGAACACGGCCTGCCCATGTCCAGACGCACGGCCGTGTTCACTTACCTGCAGACTGCCGAGCCCGACATGGCCTTGCCGTGCTTACTGTCACACCCGTGCTTACGTCCGCAGATCGCGATCTCTCGTCCGTTTTTCACCAAATTGGACGCTCGAGATGCCAGAAAATTGGGGGAAACGCCCAATCAACCTTCCTAACCGCCCAAAGCTTTGTTTGAAGTATATAATCGATAAATTTAGGCGGTTACAAAATCAAACTCGTGAGGAAAGCGACCTAGGGAGAAAGACGGGCGACTTTTACATTCGCGGGCTTGATTCGACTAGATTCTTTGGGGCTATCGAGAGAGGACTGAAGATCTATCTTCTCCTCCCCTTGTTCAGTAATTTCACCTCTTTTCGAATACATTTTCTTGGGTTTTAGTTGATAAACGATGCATGTTCTAGAGTAAAACCCTTGTTCGGAACTCGGGCGTAGCCCGTTGAACATATTTCCACATCTAAAACATTATTATGAATCTTAGTGTTATTTTAAGTAATTTGACTTATTTAAATGAGTTGCACTTATTGCGTATTAATGTTGTGGCTAAACATTTATATGTGTTAAGTGTTACGAGAAGTACCGAGAGGTGAATCGTAACACTCGATCGTGCTCATTTAAACTTGTGACTAGAATTACGAGAGTCGTTCGATGTCACTCGAGGATTTACGGTCTTTCATAGAGCCTAATGGGTCTCTTAGGTTAATTTTGCTACGAGAGTAGGAGATTAGCTTATGCTAGACACCGAATTATGCTTCGAGAGAAGGTAATTCGTACCCTAGGAGATATCGCTTTAAGTTATTTACTGTCGGATTGCGCTTCAAGAGAAGGAGATCCGTTTTCTAATTCAATTTGATTAAATGTTTTGCATATAAAGCATTCAATGTGATAAAACTTGAAGTTCCGAACACTTCTTGAAATTGTATTTTCCCGGTTAGTCGTCGACTTCTTGATTCGATAGTTTAGTTTTAGTGCAGTTCTTTAATTCCGAGTTTGAACCATCTAACTTTCAATGATACTAAAGGTCGGTACTTGACACCTGCTCTCTGTGGGAACGATATTATTTACTACTTCGATAGACCGTGCACTTGCGGAACCTATCAATGCGGGCGTTGATCTTCATGTGACAGTGACCGGACGGCAGCTCCCCCATGCTACTCCAGACACTTGCCCATGCCTACCCACGCCGCCTGGCAACCAGTCGCTCAACTCCCCATTCGGTCCGGCAGATCAAGCACTGCTGACACGTCCCGTAAGTGCACGATAATGTCGAAGTAATATAAAAGATTGTCAAACCCGTAGGGTGCAAGATTAAGTACTAGAAAATCTAAGTCTCAACAGCTAAGCGATTTGAAATGGGGTTTTGCAAGCAGTAAGCAAGAACGAGAAATCAGTCACAATGATGCGGAAGATATCGATATGAGATAGATCGGGACTTTGGTATCCACCACACTGATAAATCTAACTACACTAAAAGTTATCTATTACATGAGTTCATAGTATTGCATAAAGAATCCTCCCTAAAGTATGATGCCTTGTATTTTAGTTGTAATATTCATAGCTATTTCATATTAAATCTTAGCTTGTTTTGACACTTTTATACTCTTTTAAGGCTTATTTACTTGAATGCTTCGGAATCTTCACTCTTTCGTACTTTTGTGGAATTTCAGGTAAAATCACCCATTTTCGACATATTTTGAAGATTTTAAGGCCATAGAGTGATTTCTTATACGAAGACGAATGTACACGTCAAATTTGGGCTTAAATAGAGTTAGCCTGAAAAATACGGCCATGTGAAGCCCATGGGGTTCACCAGCCCAGTCGCCAGCCAGCAAAACCTCACATAGAGCTTCACGGCCGGGTGAACCCCGCGGGGTTCACCAGTATTCCTTTAGGCTGAGAACTGCACAGAAAAAAGCACAGCCATGTGAACCCGGTGGGGTTCACTGTGCTTCTTTCAGCCAGAATACACAGATTGAATCATGGCCAGGTGAACCCGGCGGGGTTCACCCGTGATTTCAACCCAGGTACGCGCGAACCCGAGTTCCACTCGGATTTTTGGTGATTTCTGACCCGTTTGGCATCCAAATTTGGCAAGTACGGACTCTATGGAAAGCTCTGTCGAAGGCGAAGCCGTGGAACATAAAAGCCCCAATTTTCATGCACTAAACATCGAGTAATCACATGGCGAAGCGGCGAGCGTGGAAGAACACAGTGGAAAGAGGAGTTCTAGGTAATTTTCGGAGATCTGATCATCGGAGCGCTTCGATTCTTCAGGATTAGTTTTGGTTTATCTTCTCCTATCCCTTAGAAACTCTTCCTTGTGATTTTCCCATGTTAGAAGAGAGATTTTTGAGCGTTTCAATGAGGATTGTAGCGTAAACCCTATTTCGGGGCTTGGTTGAAGCCCGTTAACGATTCTTGATCGCGAAACATGTTTTAATTCTATTATTTGGATTGCATTGTGAGGATATTTTACTTTGATGCACTTATATCGTGATTTTACCTTGGCCGGGTATTTTCATGTATTAGCCGTTACGATTCATACCGAGAGGAGGATCGTAGGGGTGGAATCTCTTAGTAAAACATGCGAGACCTCGACACGAGAGTGCTTGGTCTTCGCTCGAGGGTTTCATAATCTGCCATAGAACTCATTGGGTTCGTCTAAAATGATCCACCGCGAGAGTAGGAGATTGAAATACCCTAAAATTTATGAAACCCCCCCTTATGATGTTATGCAAATAATAAGTTTGGTAAATAATATTACTTGGTCAATTATACATGCTTGAAACCTTATTATTTTCTAGGGTGATGATGGTATCTTGGTACTATGGGCTTAAATGTCCTTATTGAAGTCTTAAAAGGGGCATTTTTGGAAAAGCTTGCCACATAAGCCTTGAGGGTTAGTAATGTGAGAGGAAAAATCGTGATAGGAAGGGGAGAAGGCTGGTCACGTTGGTTTGGAAAGAACCCTAGGAGGGAGCCGCCACCAAGAGGAAGGATTGGGAGAAGAACTTCATCATCTTAAGGCAAGTAAATCTTATTCTTGTTTTCATTAATCTGGTTCCTCCTCCATGCCTCACCTAATTTCGATGTCTCTTGTGTCTTCTATGCTTGATTTGGGTTTTGAATCTCATGATATTCGTTTCTATGGGGACGGATTCAAAATATTTATAGGGTTTTAAAATCCTGTTTTGCTGAAATCTGCATTCTCTAATCTGACCTTTGTGTGCTTTAACCCCAATATCTCATGGCCTATAGATCCAAATCGCACGAAATAAATTTTGTATGAAACTAGATTCATTCCTCTTTAATTTGAATGTGATATCGACCATATCCGAGCTGTATTCGTATTTCAATCTGTATTGCAATCTAGCTATACAAAATCAGTTTCTGGAAATCTGGATTTTCAACCTTTATGCGTTCGAATTCTCATATCTCCCTAGGTATAGTTCGAAATCTTGTGAAACTAGACTCATTGGAAATTACACTCGTAGTGCTACATTTTGAATACCATTTTGCCTATTTTCTTTTGGGTATTCATTCTGAAACGTATGTCACATTCCTAACATACGAAGCTGTTTTCTGGAAATCTGGAATTCTGACCCTCCTATGTTCGACTGCTCATATCTCTCTGACTATAACTCCAAATCCGACGAATTCAGTTCTATTGGAAAGTAGATTTAAATAGCTTCATTTGGAATATTATATTGCTTATCTTAGGTTACTTACTCAGTCTGAAACATTTGTTGCAATTATGATATATGAATCTATTTTCTGAAAATCTAACATCCAGACCTTCCTATGTTCGACCGCCCATATCTCCCTGCCTACAACTCAAAATCTTGTGAAACCAGTTTTAGTGGAAACTAGACTCAGAGAGCTTCATTTTGAATATAATATTGACTATTTTTGATTAAGTATTCGACCTAAAATATAAGTTGAAATCAGATATGATGAATCTGCCCTATTTTGGTTACATTCTTAACATCAAAGTGGATATTGTGTTTTGAGCTTGAAATTATTCTAGAAGCAAAAAGATCATTATGAATCTATTTCCTATGCCTTAATTCATGACTGTGAACTCATGGTATGCCCTATGACAAATATTGTGTTCAATGACTTATGTTATATCTTATCTTCAATGTGATGCTCAACCTCATTGTCTTAGTGCTCTTGTTATGAAAGATATATTGTGGGGAGAATTTGTATGAACCCAAATGAGAGATTTGTGGATGGATGTGGAGCAAAGTGCCACACCCCTAAAAAGGTGGGGGCCACCTCTTGAATCCCTCCATTCAAAAGAGTTGTGAGAGCAAAGTGTCATACCCCTAAAAAGGTGGGGGCCACCTCTTGAATCTCACTTCTCATATGGTAGTTGTGGAGCAAAGTGCCACACCCCTAAAAAGGTGGGGGCCACCTCTTGAATCCCACCACATCATAATAGATGTGGAGCAAAGTGCTACATGGAGCAAAGTGCCACACCCCTAAAAAAGGTGGGGGCCACCTCTTGAATTCGTGGGAGCCACCGCTTGAATCCCTCTATCTATTTGTACGAAGAGCCCTAAGATGCTCTAGCTAGCTTTTGTTTGCTCTCTCCTGACGAGGATGGGTTCAACTTCCAGACGTGGAAGGAATTTTGAATTATGATTATTTCCCCCACATCTATGATCCATGACTACTCATGATATGAATGCACAACAATGATCAATGATTACTGTGATATGAATGCTCAATGATGATTAATGACTACTTGTGACCTGAATGCCTTATATAAGGAATGTATGGCTATCTTGTTTTCCCTATCCAATTCATGTGCTCAAGGGGAAATTCTGTTATCTTTCATTATGTCTTTATTGTGTTGACTATTTCGTTGATATGTTTATCCTCCTTAGTTCATTTTCCCTTAGCCTTTGGGATTACTTGCTGGGCAATTTATGCTCATTCTTGCTTGCACTAACCCTTATTGCAGATTAGCTTGGCTACGCATTGTGGGCAAAAGTTTGAAAGTTTTGGAAGCTCATTTTAGAATTTTGGCTAAATCATGAGACTTTGTAATCTTGGAAAACATTGTATGCTCCATAAAAGACTTGTATTAAGAGTTGTCATGAGACTTGTTTTGAGGAGTATGTTACTAGTTTTGAATGTTGATTGCAATGTCTTATGTTGGTAGCATGTTTTAGTTCTCGGATTTTGGGATTGTATGACTCTACTCTGCTGGGTAAAAGTTTTTGATGGAATGAATATTTTTCTGTTGCAACTTGGATAACGACATTATATCACTTGTTTTATTGTTCAAGGCATTAAACTTGATATTGATTGTCGATCTTGCGAAAAATTATGTCATATGATTATCTTTTATGGATTGTTGTTATCTAAGGGTGTGACAGAGATCGTCTTAGTTGAACACTGGGGTGTACACTCAAGAGAGTGCACCTTGTACCCTAGGGTTAGATTCCTTGTACAAAACCAATAATCCAAATAACTAATATCTTTCTTGTGCAATTAAGATCGTCATCGTGGTGGAAACCGTAGCCCTGATATCTCTCTCATATCTACTCTCTACCGTTGTAGTTGTGATTGCTTGTTTTTCAATTTTAGTTCTCAAAACCACGTTTCGATTCGCCTAGCTATTAAAACTTGGATTTTCTGGTACTCAACCTTGTTCCCTGTGGGATTCGACATCTTTCATATTACTTCGACATAACCGTGCACTTACGGGACGTGTCAAGTTTTTGGCGCCATTGCCGGGGAACAATGGTTGATATTAGTATACTTCTGAGAATTGGTAAACTAGGCTTTAGGTTAGTTTTTCTTTATTGCATTGCTATTTTCTTTTTCTCTACCTGCTCGTTGTCTTAGAACTTTAAAATCTTGACTGATCATTTTATGTGAAGAAGTTCTAGGGCAGGTACATTCTTTGACATTGATACAGAGATCGAGCGCACCTTCAGGACAAGAAGAAAGCTGAACCAACTTCAGAAGAAAGAAAACATGAACCATCCAGGAGGAGAAAATCAGATAGAGTACATTCAGCTTGATGTGAACAATGACCGAGTATCACAACCAATGGGGAATAACTACAACAATAGGACATTGAAAGATTATTCTGCTCCCTACGCTCATGGTTTTCAATCAGGAATTGCTAGGCCCGCTGTTGCGGCCAATAACTTTGAAATAAAACCTGCTCTTCTTTCTATGCTGTAACAAAACCAATTTGGTGGTTCTCCTCTTGAGGACCCCAACATGCACCTCTCTATTTTTCTAGAATATTGTGATATGCTAAAAATTAACGGTGTGTCTGCTGATGCTATCAGGTTGCAATTGTTTCCCTTCTCTTTGAGGGACAGAGCGAGAGCTTGGCTGCACACACTACCTTCTTCTTTAATAAGAACATGGGCAGAGCTTTCTCAAGCCTTTCTCTCCAAGTACTTTCCTCCATCCAAGACAATTTAGTTGCGGAATCAGATAACTAGTTTCATGCAGAAAGATGGAGAATCCTTATATGAAGCTTGGGAGAGGGTTAAAGAGCTCCAAAGGATGTGTCCACATCATGGAATAGAGACTTGGGTCTTAATCCAAACGTTCTATAGCGGTTTGGATTACAACACAAGACTCACAGTGGACGCTGCAGCAAGAGGCGCCTTGATGAATAGGAGAGTTAAAGATGCAATGAACCTCCTCGAGGACATGGCGATCAACCATCACCAATGGACATCTGAGAGAGGTACTTCTACCAAGAAGTCAGGTAAGTATGACCTAGACTCTCTGACTGCTCTTTTGGCTAAGGTGGATAATCTGACTAGAAAAATTGATTCTTGGTATGTTAATTCAATGGATGTTAACGCTATCTCTTGTGAGGTCTGTGGAGTTGGATAGATGGCTGCAGTTCACTCTAAGCAATTGAATGTTGTTGGAAATTTCAATCCCATCAATAATCCATATTCCAGCACATTCAATCCAGGATGGCGCAACCACCCGAACTTCTCATACCGAACAACTCAGCCAATGCAGCCTGGACAAGTTCCACCACAACAAGCCCAGCCCCCACAAGGAAATTTCAGACAACCCCAACAGAGCAATTTCAGACCACTAGGATTTCAGGCTAGGAACTACAATGCGCAACCACCAAAGCTAAGGCCGAATAATGATTCAAATTTGAGCAAGCAACTTGAAGGACTTATAAACATGATGAAGCTTATGATGACAAGGATGGACTCCCTGGAGACACACAATAAAATGCTAGAGAGTCAGCTAGCCCAACAAGCTAGCTCATTCTCTAGAGCACCAGGCAAGCTTCCATCCCAAATAGAGATAAACCCGAGGGAGCATTGCAATACAATCTTTATTCGGAGCAGCAAGCAACTTGAAGATCCAAAGATGCCGGCCGATGACAGGATAGATGAGTTGATTACCGAACCGGTGATACCACCGTCAGATACAACACCGGTGGCACCTGAACTAGCTGAAGAAGAGCGGCCCTATGTGGGACCGCCTACATATAAGCCACCGATTCCTTTTCCGCAGAGGCTTGTCAAGGCTAAAATGGACAAGCAGTTTGGTAAGTTTTTAGAAGTATTGAAGAAACTTTATATTAACATCCTTTTCGTTGATGCTCTTTCGCAAATGCCGACTTATGCAAAATTCCTGAAAGACATCTTATCAAACAAGAGGAAGCTAGAGGATCAAGGGACCGTTGCACTCACTGAGGAGTGCAGCGCCATTATTCAGAACAAGCTCCCTCAGAAACTTAAAGACCCAGGCAGTTTCTCCATACCATGCCAGATTAGAGAGATGTCCTTTCAGAGAGCTCTGTGCGATCTAGGAATAAGCATTAGACTCATGTCATTATC
The DNA here is from genome assembly GCA_027563935.2 of Costus lasius. NCBI lineage: Eukaryota > Viridiplantae > Streptophyta > Magnoliopsida > Zingiberales > Costaceae > Costus > Costus lasius. The sequence goes on from CM050448.1 coordinate 104,411,306, forward strand.
ACTTTGTAAAAGGCTAGATCTAAGGGATTTACAACCTACTAACATCTCCATATAGCTTGCAGATAGATCAGTGCGTCAACCAGTTGGTATTTTAGAGGACGTACCTGTTTAAGTAGGAGATTACTTTATTCCTGCGAATTTTGTTATTTTGGAGATTGATGAGGATGACAGGCTCCCTATCATTCTGGGGAGACCTTTTCTTGCTACTACAGGCGATGTCATAGATGTCAAGAATGGGAAGCTGACCTTGAAAAAAAACCTTCTCTTGCAGGAACATGTTGTAGCGTGGACATAGTGGAAAAAGCTGTACAGCATGCCGAGCCCTTCAGGAAAGAAGTGGACCCCTTGGAATTTGACCTGATAAACTCTATCAAGAATGCCGGTAGAAAATGAGAATGCCAAGATCTATAAAGCATGCACAAAGTTCTGGCATGACAAGCGCATAGCAAAGAAAGAATTTCGTGAAGGGGGATAAAGTACTTCTGTTTAATTCAAGACTTCGGCTATTTCCAGAAAAGCTTTGCACGAGATGGTCCGACCCCTTTACAGTTCAAAAAGTTCAACCATATGGTGCCATCACAATTTGGACAGAATGAACTGGCAGTTTCATAGTTAACGGGCACCGCCTCAAGCACTACTTCGAAGATGAGCGGGTCGAAAGAGAGGAAGCTCTAGCTCTCTCTGACCCCACGAATTTGAAACTCTGAAAACTCTCACGGTCGAGCTACCGACCTTAAAGTAGAGCTCTTGGGAGGCAACCTAAGTTTTTGATTATTTTTTAGTCTTCATGCATTGATTTAGACATTGTTTTACACTATTAATTTATTTTTCATTTAATTTTTGGTTTTCTAGATGGGATTGCTACTAATTTAATGTCTTTTTATGCTGTAGGAGGAAGATGTAGCGCATGGAATTTTTCCAGATTTTTTAGAATTTTTTGAGTTGATTAGTGCACTTCACGGGCAGGTGAACCCCACGGGGTTCACCAGTATTTCTGTCTGCGCAGGAATCCTCTAGTGAGCTTCACAGGCCCCATGGGGTTCACCATCTTTTCTGAACACCAGACGACTTCCAGAACACTTCATGGGCTGGTCAACCCCAGCGGGTTCACCTGTGCTTCTGTAGCAATAGCCCGAGACCAGTAACCTTCACAGTTAGGTGAACCCGGGCGGGTTCACCAGTATTCCAACTCGTGCTCTCCCGAAATTAGGGCACCGCGCGACTTTTCCGCCGCCGCCGCCCAATCACCCCGACTTTTCCGCCGATCGCGCCGCCCACTTATCTTTTCAACACGCGAAGGAGATCTTCAAGGGTTTGATCCAAGTTTCCCTTTCGTCCGAACAAGATTCCTCTCCGATTGATTCTGGATTTCCGCCTTGCCTGTTCTCCAGGTTTTTTTTTCAGTCGATCCGCCGCCGCCTTCGTTTTCTTTGCACCTCCGACCAGATCTTCTCTCACCGAAGCTTACCGGCCTCTTTCCGATCATCTCTAGCCATCATGCCTCCAAGAACCAAAGCCATGGCTTCCAAGAAGACCGCACCTCCGTAGGCGTTCTCTGACTCGTCTGCCACCGACGACGAAGAGTACGATCCATCACCGACTCCTCCATCCTTTAGGCCATCTTCAGCCACACCTGGTTCTTCATCATCTAGGCATGGACGCACGCCTACTAGCCGACCTCAGCCCTACGTCTCTCCCCCAAACGAGTTTGGGATCATCTTTCGCAACGCCAGGCAAGAGGAGCATTATCAGACGCTGCGTCAACGCCGAGTGCTCAACACGAGATAGCTTGACAGAGGCATGTTGCAGATGCTTAGACTAAGAGAAGATGTTGACATGATGTATGCAGCAGTTAGGTGGGAACAGTTCTAGCAGTTATTCTCTCTCACTTATGTTGGCGTCACACTAGAGTTTCTGAGTTCCTTGGATGTGAAAGCAGATCCGATACTTGAGGATGACCCAGGCCGTCTGACCTTCCATCTTGGTAACATTGAACATACTCTTACTATTTCCTAGTTGCGCAGTATTTATGGATTTCCTGAGTCTTGTTTACGCAAGGTCCCCACTGAGTACAGTGAGCAGAGTTTCTGGGGAGCAATCACTAATGAACATATCTACTCTGCTCGCGTGGCCTGTGCATCCAGCCTATGCAACCCAGTGATTAAGTATGTCCACCGCGTATTGGATCATACCCTCTTTGGCTGCAGTGAGAGTGATGGCATGGTCTGACAGATGGAGTTATTCTATCTCTGGTGCATGCTCCACAGTTTCTGTGTGGACTTTGGGTACTATTTAGCAAAACAGTTCAGCCGCGTCGCTCGTTCTTTGAAGGGGGCGATTGTGATTGGCGGACTTATCACCCCTTTTACAGTATCATTAGGTATCGTCCCGTACGGCACACTGGAAGCTACTGGCAACAACAGGCTCGACATCAAGTCTTGCGTCACCATGAAGCTGATTATTCGCAAGGGCGACTCATACTACATGACGTTCAAAGGAAGCCCATTTTTCCTGCCCTTATCGAACCCAGAGCGCACCACTATGCGTGTGCGAGGGAACTAGCGTATCCAGCCGACTGAAGATCCAGAACCTGACCCCGTTGACACTGCACCACCTGCATCAGGTGCCTTCTCTTTTGGTGGCACCTCCTCTCATGATTCTATGATGTCTGTGTTGCAAGAATTAGAGAGGAGCAGCTCCATCATCGGGAGGTGATCGATCATATGGACACCACTCTATCTTATATTTAGCAAGATCATTCTTCGCGTTGGGAATCTATGGAAGCACATATGCAAAGGCAGCACAAGATGATGGAGTCCGTTTGGGAGAGGCTATCAAGCGTGGATGAGAGGCTTGCCTTCATCAATGAAAAGAACATGGCACGCATGGAAATTTCTTCAGACAAGGAGGTCAAGCCAGACTATAGCACACGCCGGAAGAGCAAGAGCTCACGAGCTTCTGGCTCTCGCTCGCGCAAGCGGAGATAGCTTCCCAGAGCATCAGCATCATCATCCATTCCTCTCACATCATGGTATTGCATAGAGGACTATGCAAACTTTTAGAGTGGGTGAGCTTTCTTTACTCCGGTTCCTTCTTTATTGTCTTCATGTGCTGTGGTTTGCTGTGTTTGGATTGATACTTTTATTCTGTGATGGATAGTATTTTGGCATTGTATCTTATATGCCATTATATTCGTGGGCCTGGTCCACATCTTCAGGCCCCACCTTGTGACTGTAGAACATTACTTTCTTGCTTGTGTCTATATTCTGTTATGATGATTATGCTTTTCATACATGCTGTGCGATATCTTTCCATGAGTTTGCATGTGAGTTATGTGTATGAATTGTCCTATGATAGCTATTGCAAATTTTTTTAGTTGAATGCATGATTGGTTAAGAATAATCAAAGATTGTTGATAATACCTCCTTATTAGAGATACCTTTTTGATCATGCCCATATGTTCTATGACTCAGAAATTTTGTAATGTGGATTTACTTTGAGTTGTTCATTAGTGGGTCAAACATTTCTATGATTGTTAAATCAACTCAAGCTTTCAAATTACAAGAGAATCGTATTGAGATACATATTCACTTAGTTATTCTTTGAATTCCTTTCTGTTGTTGGGGAGACACTGCATCTGTCAAAAAGGATATGTTATCAACTGCTGAGTATTAAAAAAAAATTACCCTTAGATTCCTCTACTTGGCACTGCGAAAAATTGGCAGTGGTACCGAAGGACATGAGTTGAAATCTAACGGATGTGAAGTTGAAATCAATAAAGAGACTCCTCTACTTGACATTGCGAAAAATTGGCAATAGTACCTAAGGTTATGAGTTGAAGTCTAATGCAATAATCAGTGTACCATACCCTAAATGAAACATTTGAGTTAACCCCAACGATTTGACTAGGAAGGATTTGACTTGCATGAGTGTTGTGTGTAGGCTTGATTGAATCCTATGTTTGCTGCTTACTAGGTTGTTTGGCATCTAGTTATCGTGGGACCAAACTGTTGAACACTTAAAATAACCATTTACTTAATTTCTCTTGATTAGATCTTGGAATGTTATTGAATGTTTTCTAACTTGGATATATACCTCAACACAAAAGATTGCTCTTATACCCATCTTGTATTTCATCTTATTTTATTGCTTGAGGACAAGCAAAGATTTAAGTCTGGAGTATTTTGATGCCTTGCATTTTAGTAGTAATATTCATAGCTATTTCATGTTAAATCTAGGTTTGTTTTAACACTTTTATACTCTTTTAAGGCTTATTTACTTGAATGCTTCAGAATCTTCACTCTTTCTTGCTGTTGTGGAATTTCAGGTAAAATCACCCATTTTCGACATATTTTGAAGATTCTAAGGCCATTGGGTGATTTCTTATACGAAGACGAAGCTACATGTCAAATTTGGGCTTAAACGGAGTTAGCTTGAAAAATACGGCCAGGTGAACTCAGCGGGGTTCACCGTGCTTCTTTCAGCCAGAATACACAGATTGAATCACGGCCAGGTGAACCCGGCGGGGTTCACCCGTGATTTCAACCCAGGCACGCGTGAACCCGAGTTCCACTCGGATTTTTGGTGATTTCCGACCCGTTTGGCATCCAAATTTGGAAAGTAAGGGCTGTATGGAAAGCTCTTTCGAAGGCGAAGCCATGGAACATAAAAGCCCCAATTTTCATGCCCTAAACATCGAGTAATCACACGACGAAGTGGTGAGGGTGGAAGAACACGGCGGAAAGAGGAGTTCGAGGCAATTTTCGAAGATCTGATCATCGGAGCGCTTCGATTCTTCAGGATTAGTTTAGGTTTATCTTCTCCTATCCCTTAGAAACTCTTCCATGTGATTTTCCCATGTTAAAAGAGAGATTTTTGAGCGTTTCAATGAGGATTGTTGCGTAAACCCTATTTCGGGGCTTGGTTGAAGCCCGTTGACGATTCTTAATCACGAAACATGTTTTAATTCTATTATTTGGATTGCATTGTGAGCATATTTTACTTTGATGCACTTATATCATGATTTTACCTTAGCCAAGTATTTTCATGTATTAGCCGTTACGATTCATACTGAGAGGAGGATCGTAGGGGCGGAATCTCTAAGTAAAACTTGCGAGACCTCGACACGAGAGTGCTTGGTCTTTACTCGAGGGTTTCATAATCTGCCATAGAACTCACTGGTTCGTCTAAAACGATCCACCACGAGAGTAGGAGATCGTCTTTGTTGAACACCGAGGTGTACACTCGAGAGAGGGCACCTTGTACCCTAGGGTTAGATTCCTTGTGCAAAACCAATAATCCAAATAACTAATATCTTTCTTGTGTGATTAAGATCGTCAACGTGGTGAAAACCGTAGCCCTGATATCTCTCTCATATCTATACTCTACCATCGTAGTTGTGATTGTTTGTTTTTCGATTTTAGTTCTCAAAACCACGTTTCAATTCGCCTAGCTATTAAAACTTGGATTTTTTAGTACTCAACCTTGTTCCCTGTGGGATTCGACATCTTTTATATTACTTCGACATAACCGTGCACTTGCGGGATGTGTCAAAGTATAGGATGCCCCCTCTCGGTCGGTACACCCTGGTGCCTATCCAGAACGATCTCCTACTCTCCCGGTGGATCGCTCTAGATAAATCCAATGAGTTCGATGGATGATTGTGTTTCCTTCGAGCGAAATCTAAGCACTCTCGTGTCAAAGATTCATAAGTTTTACATAGGGAATCCGCCAACACGACCCTCCTCTCGGTCGGGATTGCGTTGACTACCACATGATACTAAGTGGCCAAAGAAATATCATAAATAATTACGCCAAGGTAAAATATGCTCATATAAATTTCAAAGTAACAGAACAAATTAAGATTGCATGAAAGAATTCATCAGTGGGCTCCAAGTCCTGAAAAGGGTTTTGCGCTACAATAGTCATGAAAGCTCACATAAATCTCTCTAAAATATCAGGAAAATTGCTACAAAACATTTTAGAGAGGAAGGAGAGGATGAACTGAACATGATCCCCAAAATCATGAAGATCGGATGCTCCAATCTCTCGAAATCGCCTCGAAAACGCTGAGTCGCCTATTCTGTTCACCCTAGCCACTTCGTGCGCTGATTGCTCAATAATTTGGCAACAATAAAGAGGGCTTTATGTTCTTTGGATTCGCCTCCCTCTTAGCTTTCCAAAACATATTTTCTTGCCTTTTTTGGATTTTCTTGAGCTCGAAATCGACGAAAAACCGAGTGAAGGTTGGTCTGCGAAGTCACGATTACGAGTGAACCCCCTTGGGTTCACCTGGCTGTGAAGTCTACTATGGAGTTCTTTCGTTTAAGAATCACCGGTGAACCCCACGGGGTTCACCCACTAGTGAAGTCTTCTGTACATTTCTGCACAGGCTTCCTCCGAGAGAATCATGGGTGAACACCAAAAGCACGGGCAGGCGGTGATGTGTTATGTGAATTTCCAGACATCCCGTGAAAGCACCCCATGACATTAGAATCTTTCAAAGACTTCAAAATTGGGTGATTTTACCTGAAATTCAATTAAAAAAAAAGAAAAAGTGAAGATTCCGAAGCAAACAAGTAAATAAGCCTAAATGGAGTATAAAAACATTAAAATAGACCTAAATTTGAGATGAAATAACACTAGAAATTACTATTAAAATGCGAGGCATCAAATACTCCCAGACTTAAATTTTTGCTTGTCCTCAAGCAATAAATTAAACTGAATTGTATGAAAGGTATGAAAGTAATCATTCTGGTTGAAAACATGAATCCAAATCAGAAAAACATCTACTAGTTCTCCCAGATCTAATCAAAAGAAACAAAGTGATTAGGTGTTTTGAACATTCAGCAGTTTGATCCCATAATTTCTAGAAGTTAAGGAACTTAACCAGCTATAATCAGAGAACTCAATCAAGTATATACATTACTCATGCTATTCCAATCCATCCAAATCAACTTGTTGGGATTAACTCAAATGTATTATTTAGGATGCAAAACTCTAATAGCTAATTATGATATCAGACTTCAACCCATGTCCTTAGGTACCACTGCTAATTTTTCACAGTGCCAAGTAGAGGAGTCTCTCTTAGATTTCAACTCATCTTCTTAGGTACCACTGCCAATTTTTCATAGTACCAAGTAGAGGAATCTAAGAGTTTTTTTTTTTACAAAGTAATAGAATAACATTGATGAAGCTTTTCATCAAATCACAAATGTAGTTTTCTCCCAACAAGAAAAAGGTCTCAAGGAATGAATAAGTAGATACGTATCTTAATATGAAATCACACGCAAACTACCAGCATAAGTTAATTAAACAGTCTCAGAAATATTCGACCCACTAATGAATTGTCTAAAGTAATCCAAATCAAAAGATATCAAAATCATAGAGCACATGGATATGATCATAGAGTATTTCTAATTGGGTGGTGTATTCAACGGATCATGATTATTCCTAACCAAGCATGAATTCGACTTCAAGAATTAGGCCTAGCCATCATAGGATCAAAATTATTTCACTAAAGCGTGGTGAACACATGACTAAACCCTGAACCACAACAACAGAATGTAAATATATCAAAATGACCACATGTGCAACTTATTCAATCTAACATGATGGGTAGATCAATTCATCTATAGTTCAACACAATAATTTAAGGATCATAATAAGATACTGAGATAATGCATGGAAACAGATCCAAATGTGTCGACATGTCATACATCACAGTCAAGGGGCCTGAAGATGGGACCAGGCCCTCGAATAGTGGCATAAAAGAACAATGCCAAATAAATATCCATCCAGTCAAAGTAAGTAGCAAACACATAAACTAAGTAGAGTAAGTACCCAGTGGAAAGGAAACCATAGCAAATAAATATGAGAGACTAGAAAGAAGACAGCTCACCCACTCTAAATATCGCATAGTCCTCGATGCGAATGCTCAATACGTGAGAGGAGTAGGTGGGAGGTTGGGATGAGAAACTCACTTCTTCCTTCGAGACCTAGAGCTCTTGCCCTTACCGCGTTGCGAATAATCAGGTTGGTGATAGGCCCCGCAAGTGCACGGTTTCTATCGAAGTAGTAAAAGTTATCGATAGCACAGGGACTAGATGTCAAGTACCAACATATAGTGTTATTGTTAACTCGGCAGTTCAAAATGCATTAAGAAATCTAAACTAAATTAATACAACTAAATCAAAGATTCAATGGCTAAAACGGGAAATTGCAATTTAGAAAATATCAGGACATCAAGTTTCACCACATTGATAAACTACAAATAAAATGTTAAAGAATCAGTTCAAAAACTTAAACTTCTTAAGGTGATCAATCCACTTGTACAAATTACCTTCTCTCGAAGCGTAATCCGGTGTCTACCTAAGCCAATCTCCTACTCTCGTGGCTTATTGACTTAGGGTAGACCGAATGGGCTCTATGAAAGATCGTTAATCCTCGAGTAACTTTAAACGACTCTTGTGGTTCAAGTCACAAGTTCAAAATAAGTGGGTCGAGTGTTACGATTCACTTCTTAGTTCATCTCGTAGCACCTAACATGCATAGAAAGCCCGGCCAAAGCAATCACACGAAATATGCACAACAAAGATTGAATAAGCATGTTTAATTATATTTCACTTAGATGCAGAAAGCATTCAAAACATGAATTTGTTCAACGGGCTACGCTTGAGACCCAAAATAGAGTTTACTCTAAGAAATACATCGTGTATCACATAAAAACTCTAAAAAATACAATCGAAAGGTGGGAAAATTATAGATCTTAGGTAGGAGACGATAAATCTTCCGTCTTCTCTCGATTGCCCTGAAGAAATCCCTCCAAACGAGCCCTTGAACGCAAGTTTCGCCCCCACTTTCACCCTAGTCCACGCCAATGAAAAGTTTGACCCCTATAACTGCCCAAAAAAATGTATTTTATAGCTTAATCTCTTCCAGAGGCAGTTAGGAAGTTTCCCCTCAAATTTCGGCAAATTCCGACTTCAGAATCATCCAAATCGGGCAAAAAAGTCAAAAGGTCAAAACTGATGGAAGCTATCACGGTTGTGACAGGAGGAACGGGTAGGTCGTGATGAGTTCGTCAGTGTGGAAACTGTGTCTTCACGGCCATGATGATCATCACGGGCTAGCCGTGATGAGCGCGTCAAAAATCTGGGAGGTTGATGACAGCTGTGATGGCTGTCACGGCTAGGCCGTGCTTACATCGCATAAGATGGACTGGAACGCCGAGATGATCATGGCCGTGATCATGATCATAGCCTGCCCATGTTCTCTGCATAAAGCTCTATTTTGCCTCAAATTTGACCTGTGACCTCCTAGCACTGTGAGGAATCTTCTCATGACTTCAAATCTTTAAATCTTCAGGAAAAAAAATAGGAAAATAACCTGCATTTCACAAACAAACGAAAAATAGTAAAGATTCCATACTTTATGGGAAAATGTATCAAATTTTTAACATAAAATAGAACTTAAACCTAAAATGATGGTATAAATGAGACTCTAAATCCTATAACAATAACACCCACCAAAATATCACAGACTTAAAATCTTGCTTATCCTTAAGCAATTATACTATCTAGAATAATCAGATATCAGGCAGACAGTATGTTCAAAAGCCAAAGTATGAACTTCAAATGAAAACAATTATACTCAATCCTAGGTTGAAGAATGCAAATTGAGATATAATCTAAACTATGAGCAAAACATTATATTTAGTGGCAATCCACAAATCTAAAATAGGAAAAACACCAATGCTATATCAAGACTATTCATAATCATCATTTCCTACTGAAGATAGCCAGCCAAGTCAAGTTGCACAATTATTTCAATAAGGGTAGCATAAAGTTTTAATCAGTTGGCTCTTGCTACTTCTCTAAATTAACTTGACACCTTGTGACGCGAAGGACAAACATTTGTGATGAATGCACCCCCGGTACTTAGTTAATAAGTAAACTCAAAGTGTGTACACTACATAATGTACACAAACTCATTTCTTCACCCTAAAGTAGAAGAAAGCGGAGTTGTTCACTTCTCCCAACCCCTTCTTTTCATCTCATGACCCTTTTTATTTTTTTTATTTGTTTATGTTTATTATTATTTTTTCTCTTTTTTTTTCTTTTTGTCGACAGTGCCAAGTTAGATGAAACCTTTGGATTCATCTTCGCTTCAATACCACTGCCCCTTTTTGTCTCCCTTGTTTTTAGTTGCAACAGTTCAACATGAAAAGTTGTGAACAAGGAGTAGATAAATGATGTGATCCGCAAGTGCACGGTCAAATCGAAGTAATAAAAATATCGATCCCACAGGGACCAATGGCTAAGTACTGATTCTTACTTAGAATCATTAGCTAGACTAATATGGGAGAAAATGATCTTTATCACTACTAAAAATGAAGAAACAATAAGCAGACTTTGGTTGTAATCAATTTATGGAAAAATTCAGGATTTAGGGTTCACCACTCTATGTTCCATGACTTATTAAAATTAAAGGTATCTTAAGAAGGATCTACTGTGTTGAAGGGGATTTATCCACGTGTACAGATTGCCCCTTCTCAGTAGTACAATCCGGTGTTTATCTGAATTAATCTCTTACTCTCGTGGTTATTAGCTCAAGATAAGCCTAATGGGCTCTTGATAAATCTGAAGGTCCCTCAAGCCGATTCGAACTACTCTCGTGTTCAAATCAACTTGTCCAAATATTATAGGTCCGACATCACAATTCACTTCTCAGTACTTCTTGCGATGTCTAAGTCATGAAAATCATGACCAGTAATTATCATGTAATTATTACAACAATAATTGAATCTAACAAGAGTAAATAACTTCATAAGATGATATTAAACTTTCAAGTCATGAAATCAAAGAGGGCTATGCCCTTAATCCTGAATAAAAGTTTACGCTGACATATTATACACGTTCACGTCTAAGAAATTCATGTTTTTTTTATTACAAATTGGCAAAATAATTCAAAATAGATAAAGGACGACAAGGATTAATGTTTCCTGATGAAGATCGATGCCAACAAACCAGAAAATCAAAGCTTTCTCGGTTTAGAATCGCCGGTTGCCGCTTTGTGCCCTAATTCTTGCCTCTTCGCCGATTTCAGCTGTAAAATTCAGTAAAAAGTCCTCAAACTTGGCCCAAAGCTTACTTAAATAGTTTCAATCCTTGTATTAGGATTCCCCCAAAATTTGGTTCAAAAATGGATCGAATCGGACGAGAAACGAGGTCAAATCCGAATATGGCGGATGAAATTACAGCTGTGAAATATTTTACAGGGGGGCCGTGAAACACTCTGTTCAGTTCTGGAATTTTTACCTGATAGAATCACGGCCATGAAATATTTCACACCCGGCTATGAAACTTTCTGTTTAATTCTGGATTTACAGAATCACGGCCGTGAAATATTTCACACACGGCTGTGAAACCTTATGTGGATTTCTTGTTGGGGTATGCCCTTAAGGCTAATGTTTGAAGCCTTGGGATTATTTCAGTATCATGTTTAAACTCTACGTTTATAAAGGCAATGGTTGTTATTCAGGTTGTTACATCATCTGCTGCAATATGTATACTTCTGAATAATGTCTCAATGCTGTTCAGCTTGGCTGACATGCAGTTTTGTCCTTAGTCGAGATATCTTGGTGAACATGAGACAGCCTTGATATGATTAAGACTAATATGTGTTCTAATCTTATAGGATGCTTCGAGCATGGAATAAGATGTAGACTCATGGGTACATTGGATGTACTGGACAGACCCTACTTAGGATATTCAATTGCTTGTCACAATGTGAATAATCCTTATATGCAAACAAGTGGCATATTTCCTCTGACTTGAGATCACTTGTGTTTCTAAATGATGATTGACATTGTTTTGAGGTAGTTCGATATCATTTGAAACATAATGGTTATAGATTATCTTGGATAATGAGCATGAGTCATGTTAGGGCACTAGTGATAGATATAGGATTGCCGTCTCCTTGATTGGAGTGTGATGTTCTATATGGGGCCCCTGGATGAGATGATTGAGAAAGTGTATGGCCATACCCAGATGACTATGATCATCTGATCTAATCATTCTCATCATATTGGAATTACAGGCTTGACACGCTTGTCCAATAAGAACGTCCAGTGGCAAAGGAAACACATATGCCTAGTGAGTTGGGTTCACACTTGTGCTGTGGTTTGGGTGTAGTCTTGGAAGACTCTTTCCTTTATATCGGGAGACAGTGATGTGTTGCTAGATACCCCTCACTGATCGTGATAACGTAAGTTATCGTTACCGACATTTAAAGGAAACCCTTAGGGTCGCACAATTTGATAATATGGCTTACTTAAGTCAGATCGTGTGGACTGAATTGTTCTGGTTCAGTTTAAAGGGATTTAATCTCTGATTGTAAGTGAGATCTGGTCTGGTCATGTTTGATTGATTAGGGCTTGAGATCGGTAAGCTTCGATCGAGAGAATTGATGCTAGATCGGTGAGATCAAGAGCATCAAGAGATGAACGGTTGGATCTTGAACCTTTAGGGTTTATTGTGATCTGAACCAGATGCTTGGCTTAATTGGTCTTTGAACCAAACCGAAATTGAACCAGCTCATCATGTGAGCGCATGGTTCAAGGGGAGAGCAAAATGCGTTCGGGTAAACCCATGGTCGCATGAACGTTGGTGGTTTGCTATTTTTAGAAGCCATGAGGCCACGCCTCACGTTCACGCCAAGAGAAGTTTTATTCTCGCCTCTCGCCCCTCTCTCTAGAGGTTCACTCGTTGTGTGTCGCCTTGACGCTTTGGAGAGGATTCGGCCAAGAAGAAAAAACATCTCCTTCCCTTCCATTCGATCAGGAGACCTTGGAACCTTGCTAGCACAAGGAGCACTAAGGGAGTAGGCGCATTGATCACCTTGTGTGCGCACCATTTGGAGGAGAAGCGTTTGACTCTCTACTTCCTAGACGCCATCCAAGAAATGGCATCGGTAAGGATCGATTCTCATGTATACAAAATTTTAAAGTTGATCATACTGCATGCATCGATCTAGAAACCTTTTCCGCTGTGTTAAAACCTCTGCATGCGCATATTAGGGTTTCTCAAAACTATATTACTTGCGCAACTCACCTTAGATCTAAGAGGCGCCTACTTTAAAAACTTAGACGGGTTATTAGGGTTGAAGTCACAGTCGAGTCTAGATCCAATCAGTCTGATCAGACTATCTGACAGCCTAGATGGGTTGACCAGATGGCACCTGTGCGCAAGCACGAGGTGGCTATAGGTCGACTGCGGACAGGCGTGTAGCGATGTCTGATTGAGACAACCATTGAACGCGCATGAGTTAGGCCCGGGGTCACGCCCGCTTGCCAGAACTCATGCAGGTCGTTCAGCCCAAGGCATGCATTGTTGATCACTGGGTCGACTCAAGTCAGTTAGGACTTGGTGCAAGCCAGGGCAGAGGATCTGACTAGGTCTGATGAGTGGATCCCTATTAATGGACCGTTGTAAGGTAGTAGGGCACATAAGGAAAATAAAATTGATGCCAATGGGTTTTCGAAAATTTTATTTTCTTATTGATGGATCACATGTTAATTGTATACCATGATGATTGTTTATTTAATCTTATGTGGGCTGCCCGTTTTAATGTGTGCTGTGCTGGGGCCTGTGTGCCTGGTTAATAAATGTAAATTATTTATTGTGATCTGCGCATCACATTTTATTTAATTTATAAAGTGTAATTGACCTACGTGTCAATCTTGTCTAGATAGATTAAATTGTATTTTAATCAGACGAGAGCACAGAGCACACTTGGCAGAGATGCTTGCAGCAGTGGCTTGACCAGGTGGGAGGTCTAGGGTTCGACTCTAGGACAGGCGCAATTACCTGGTGGGCGCACCTGAGCTGCAGTGGGCGCTTGGGCCCTGGGTTGGGCCAGATGAGATGCAAAGACCCATGAAGAGCTCAAGTGAAGACTTAAGTTAAATTAAGGTCTTACCTAGGCTTAATGGGCTTTTACCACATAAGATCATCATGCTTTCATTTATTGTTAAGAATTGCATGATTTAATCTTCTGCTATCACCATAGGATTTGCATGATAGTTGAGAAGATGAAAAGACCGTTAAAATCCAACGCTAAATATCAAGCTCGTAAGCCTTCTGACGCGAAACCTCACTGTTCTGACTATCGTTGGGGCCGTGTTGTACCCACTCAGTGGGCACGCCCATCTATCTTCAGACGGTGTGCGATTACACCTGCGTGCTACAGAGAAGGGATTTATCGCTTCTCGTTGCTCAGCATAGCACGTGGTGGTCCAGGGAGTAGGTCGGGTCAGCTTGACCATGTAGGCTACATATTGAGCATATGGTAGCCATATGGAGGCAGCCATCTGTGGGATCAGAGACTGTGTTGTACCAACTCAGTTGGCACAGTCTGCTGGATTGCCCAGATGAAGGGGAATCGCACGGGTTGGCGATTGGCAGGGATTGCCTACCAGAGATTAGTGATTGTACTCTCTGTGCATCTTATCTCGCCTGAGCAGGACGCGGAGACCAAGTATGAAATCTGGATCCCATCTCACTAAAAGAGTTTTACTCTTTCGGGCTGTTTTGCTGGATTTTTCAGCCAGATAAAATAGTGAGAAAAGAATCTTCCTTAAGTCCTGGATTGATTCTAACATTGATACTGACCTTGCTGTTCTTGCATTGTTGTAGATTACTGCAGCAACGAACACCACAAATTTCAATGTGTGATCCCTACTGGAAAGGGAGAAGTTTGCTGGGCCGAACTTCTCAGACTGGTACGGACACCTTAAGATTGTTCTTAAGGCTGAGAGGAAGCTGTATGTCCTTGAGACGGCTATACCGCCTCAACCCGCTCCGAACACCGCAAGGGCGGTTCGGGAAGCTTATGAAAAGCATGTCAATGATAGCATTGATGTCGCTTGCCTGATGCTTGCGTCTATGACACCAGAGCTGCAGCGTCAGCATGAGGATCTATCGGCTATAGATATTATAGCGAACCTCAAGCTGCTGTATGCTGCACAGGCGAGGACTGAACGCTATAATTTGACAAAACTTTTCTTTCAGAGCAAACTGGCTGAAGGGAGTCCAGTGGGAGCTCACGTACTCAAGATGATTGGGTACAAGGAGGCTCTAGAGAAACTGGGACACACCATCAATCAGGAGCTTGTTGTAGACATTATTCTGCAGTCTCTCCCGGCCTCTTTCGATCCATTCATTATTAATTTTAATATGAAGAAGATCGACTGTACGCTGGCAGAGTTGCTGAACATGCTCTTGACTACAGAGCAAACTCAGTCTCGTGAGAAGGGAACGCCTTCATCCTCTGTCCTAATCGTTCCTTCTAGGAACAAGAAGAAGGGGAAGAAGGGCAAAGCCCCTATCAAGAGCTACAACAAGGCTCTAAAGCAAAAGATAAAGCGGTCGAAGGAATACAGATGTTTCCATTGTGGCCAGTTGGGTCACTGGAAAAAGGACTGTAAAGCGCTCCAAGGAGATAAGAAGGGAAGTAAGCCTTTCGCTTCTAGCTCAGGTATTTACGTGACTGAAGTCATGGTATCTTCTTCTTCTATTTCATGGGTGTTGGACACTGCATGTGGAGTTCACATTTGTTCAAATGTACAGGAACTCAAGAGAAGAAGACAGGTGGGACAGCATGAGGTGGACCTACGAGTTGGAAACGGGGCACGGGTTGCTGCTATTGCTGTAGGAGAATATCACATCTCTTTACCATCTGGTCTTGTATTAGAACTGGACAATTGTTATTTTGTACCAAGCATAACTAAGAATATTATCTCTATTCCTGCTCTTGTCAGGAAAGGGTTTTCCTTTGAATGCAAATTTTCAAAGTGTTATATTTCTCTTGATAATATTATTTATGCTACTGGCTCAATTAACAATGGGTTATTCATGTTGGACATGGAATGTTCTGTACAACAAATTGATAATAAGAAAGCCAAGTATGCTGATGACAGCACCTTGCTATGGCATAGTCGTTTAGGCCATATTAACAAGAAACGCATTAAGCGGTTGCATGACCATGGACTGCTGGGATCATTCTCCTATGAGGAGCTTGATACATGCCAAGCTTGTTTAATGGGTAAAATGACGAAGTCTCCTTTTTCTAATAAAGGTCAAAGGGCTTCAGGTTTACTAGACCTCATTCACAGCGATGTGTGTGGGCCATTTAGTAAACATGCCAGAGGTGGCTATTCATACTTCATTACCTTTACTGATGATTTCAGTAGGTATGGTTATGTCTATTTAATGAGACATAAGAGTGAATCTTTTGACAAGTTCAAAGAGTTCAAAAATGAAGTACAAAATCAGCTAGGCCGAAATATCAAGGCACTTCGTTCAGATCGAGGTGGTGAATACTTGAGTCGAGAGTTTACTGACTATCTGAAGGAGTGTGGGATTATCTCACAGCTCACTCCGCCAGGAACACCGCAATGGAATGGTGTGTCCGAGAGGAGAAATAGAACCTTACTTGATATGGTTCGTTCAATGATGAGTCAGGCTACTCTACCTTACTCCTTTTGGGGATTTGCACTGGAAACAGCTGCAAAGGTACTAAACCGAGTGTCATCCAAGGTCGTTTCTAAGACTCCATATGAGTTATGGTATGGGAAACAGCCAAGCTTGACATTTATTAAAATCTGGGGTTGCGAGGCTTATGTCAAAAAGCTCGCCTCTGGGAAACTGGAGAGCAGATCTGATAAATGTATCTTTGTCGGTTACCCTAAAGAAACTAAGGGTTATTATTTCTACAATCCTGAGGAGAACAAGGTATTTGTTGCTCGGACGGCTATTTTTCTTGAGAAGGAATTTCTTCTGCAAGAGGCCAGTGGGAGAGAAATAAAGCTGGATGAGAATCCAGATGCAGGACAAAGTAGTCAAGCACAGTTGGATGAGCCTGAGCCAGGAGATCAGGTTATTGAACAACCTGAGGCTCAGATATCACGGGAACCGCGAAGATCGGGAAGGATCCGTCGACAGCCTGAGCGCTATGACGGAGTCTACATCATTGATGATGAACACCTCACTTATGCGGATGCGGTCAGTGGACCGGACTCAGCGAGATGGCTTGAAGCTATGCGCGCCGAGATGGACTCCATGTCTGATAACCAAGTCTGGGATTTGGTTGATCCGCCTCCGGGAGTAATCCCTATAGGCTGTAAGTGGATCTTCAAGAAGAAGATTGACATGGATGGTAACGTGGTTACCTATAAAGGCAGGCTAGTTGCGAAAGGTTTCAAACAAATCTATGGGATAGATTATGATAAAACTTTCTCTCCTGTAGCCATGTTCAAGTCTATTCGGATTATTCTCGCGATAGCTGCATATTATGATTATGAGATCTGGCAAATGGATGTGAAGACCGCTTTCCTTAATGGAACTCTAGAACAGGATGTGTACATGACACAACCTAAAGGTTTCACTAATCCATCAGATCGTCATAAAATATGCAAATTAAAGAAGTTCATTTATGGACTTAAACAAGCATCGCGAAGCTGGAATATTCGTTTTGATGAATCAATCTGTAAGTTTGGTTTCATCAAGAATGAAGATGACCCGTGTGTATATAAGAGGTTTAGTGGGAGCGTGATTACTTTCCTAGTCCTCTACGTCGATGATATCTTGATCATTGGAAACGATATTCCTGAACTGCATGCTGTCAAAGCATGGTTAAGAAAATGTTTCCAGATGAAAGATTTAGGAGAAGCAGCCTATGTATTAGGTGTGAAGATCTACAGAGATAGATCTAAGAGGCTTCTCGGGCTGTGCTAGAGTACTTACATCGATAAAGTCCTGGAGAGATTTCATTTAGAGAATTCTAAAAGAGGATATCTTCCAGTCAGACATGGTCTGAATCTTTCAAAGAGTCAGTGTCCACAAACACAGACTGAAGATGGCTTGATTTCGAAGTTGTTCGCCTCAATGTTGGGGCGAGCAATGCTAGAGAGAACTCCTTGATAATTTGGGTTTGCATAATCCTTTAGAGTTCTCGGTTGCGGGTTTGCGTCGCCCATCTCAAATTTTATGGTTTCCTTTGCTAATTGTTTTCTGCGCAAGCGAAAAGTTCGTTCTGGTTCCGGATCTTCTGCAAATAACTTTCTAGAGCACTTGGGCATAAACAATCAACAAATAAAACTGAAGAGAAAAGATAGAAAATAAGTTCAAGAAGGGAAAACAAAACAGAATTAAAAAGAAAACAAAAGTCTAGTATATCAATCCCTAGATTTAATCAATATTAGCGAAATTGGTCCCTGGCAACGGCGCCAAAAACTTGATATGATCCGCAAGTGCATGGTCAAATCGAAGTAATAAAAATATCGATCCCACAGAGACCAATGGCTAAGTACTGATTCTTACTTAGAATCGTTAGCTAGACTAATCCGGGAGAAAATGATCTTTATCACAACTAAAAATGAAGAAACAATAAGCAGACTTTGGTTGTAATCAATTTATGGAAAATTTCAGGATTTAGGGTTCGCCACTCTATGTTCCACGACTTATTAAAATTAAAGGTATCTTAAGAAGGATCTACTATGTTGATTGGGAAATTATGGCACTGCCGTAATTAATATTACAGTGCCGTAATTTCAGACAAATTTCATACAGAAACTTTCAGAGACAACCGAGAGAAATACGACACTACCGTAATTTTGGGCTAAACTTTTACGATGCCATAATTCTGAGCCAATTCTTTACAGAACATTCAGAAGCAATCACGACAGTACCGTAATTAATTTTACGGTACCATAATTCTGCACCCAGATTCCTTATTTTTTGATTCTGTAATTTCTTCCCTTTTCGATTCTGATCATCTGAACTATGGTTTATTGTAATCTTTTCACCACGCTAGCTTAATTTTCTTATGGGACATGGGGGTGTAATTCCCTTAATTTCTTAATGACTAGACATTGATTATTTTTGTCATGATAATTTTGTTATAATAATTCTGCTTATGTGCTGACTTTCCTTTAATTCTCCTTAGTTTTATAAATATCAGCATGTTTTAGAGTTTTGCAAAATAGACTGAGAGGTTGATTGTGAAATTTGGAACCCTAAAAATCATTGAGTTTAGAACTTATCGTAAGAGATTATGTTTATTCTTTGAATTCTAATTTTTAGTGATTTATTGCCATGTTGATTTTTTGATTCTTTGGATTGAGTTAATGTGTTATGTTTGATTTGAAATTGTAAGAGATTAAATTTCTGATCGCCGGAGAACCTTAAGTAGAACTTGTGATGAGTTTCAGGATGCACGAGAGTGATCCTTGAGTTTCCACATGAGATGTTTAACTTAGAATCACGGCCATGAAATATTTCACACCTGACTGTAAAACTTTCTATTTAATTCTGGATTTACAGAATCACGGCCGTGAAATATTTCACACCCGGCCGTGAAACCTTCTGTGGATTTTTGATATGGCCTTGATGAAAATTACGGGTAGAGCCATAATTTCTTCTGTATGTTCAGAAAATACGGCCGTAAAAATTTTCATGGGGGGCGTATTTTTCTAAACATGCTCCGATTTGTATGAAATTTTATGGGCAGCTTCGTCTTGACTTGTAAAATTCATCTGCACACTTGGATTCACTGAAATCAATGGATTTGTAAGCGTTTTCACCTTAAATATGACAAAAGCGAAGAAAGGTGAAGATTCCAAACAACCAAAGGGATTTAAGACAAAATATGTGAAAACATGATAGAAAAGAGAGATAAATGATGGTAAAAGTATAGTAAAAACACTATATAAATGCATGTCATCAACAACATCATTCATATGTGAGTTAAGTCAGCGTTGAAATTCCATTGAAGGCTTGCTATTTTCCTCTAGTAAGATCATGTGCATGCAACTCAAAGGGTTAATTCCCTTAATGTCATCATGTGAATAACCAATTACCTTTTTATGAAGATGGAGTTCTCCAAGGAGGAGTTCAATTTACTTTTTATTCAATTCAGCACTTACTATCACCGGGTATGTAGAATTGTCACCTAAGATGTCATAGCTCAATGTGCTTGGTATGTTTTTGAATTCAAGTTTCTTCTGCCCTTGTTCTTCATGGTTATCCTCAGGTGTTGCTTCCGGCTCCACAGAAGCAGATTCTATGATTGGGTCTGAGTCCAGAAGTGCAGTGTACTCTTTAGCTTTCTCCTCAATATCGTGTTCGTCGACATTAATTAGGCTCCACTCCAGTAGATCGACCTTTATGCTATAAGGTTCAAAGTGCTGCACAGCTTTCTCAATGATGTTCACACTACAGCATGTACCTGCAAGAGAAGGTTTTTTCAAAGAGACAGACAAATCAAACTGAACAACATTGTCATCAATGTTCAAATCCAGGTTTTCATTTTGGACATCGATGACTGCACCAGCTGTACCAAGAAAAGGTCTCCCTAGAATGGTAGGGAGTCTGTCATACTCATCAATTTCTAAAACAAAAAAATCAGCAGGAACAAAATAATTACCCACTTTTTTTTGGCATATCCTCTAGAATACCAACGGGACGACAAACTGATCTGTTTGCCAGCTGTAAAGAAATATTAGTGCTCTTCAAATCTCTCAAGTCCAGCTTCTTATATAAAGATAGAGGCATAAGGCTGACACTCGCTCCCAAATCGCATAAGGGTCGCTGGAAAGTCATCTCCCCAATTTGGCAATGTATAGAGAAGCTACCGAGATCTTTGAGTTTCTGGGGGAGTTTATTTTGTATGATCACGCTGCATTCCTTAGTAAGTGTAACTATTCCTTGTTCTTCCAGCTTACTCTTTTTAGACAAGTTATCATTTAGAAATTTGGCATAGGTGGGCATCTGTGAAAGGGCATTAACAAAAGGTATGTTAATATAGAGTTTCTTAAGAACTTCTAAAAACTTACCGAATTGTTTGTCTAGTTTGGCTTTGACAAGTCTCTGTGGGAAAGGGATTGGAGGTTTGTAAGCTGTCGGTCTCACATAGGGCCGTTCTTCTTCAACTTGCTCATGCGTTACCGGTGTTGTCTCACGGTTCAGATCTCTTGTGTCTGGTGTTGCATCTCCTGTACTGTCATCAGTTGGCATTTTGGAATCTTCAAGTTGTTTGCCACTTCGAGTGCAGATTGCATTGTCGTGCTCCCTCGGGTTAACTTCAAGCTGTGATGGAAGTTTCTCTGGTGCTCTGAAGGATAGGCTAGCTACTTATTATGAGTCTCCAAGGAATCCATTCTTGACATTATGATTTTTATCATCTCAGTTAATCCTTCAATTTGTTTACTCTGGTTTGTCATGAAGGAGTCAAGTTGAGAATCTTGGTTCGACTTCTGTGGTGGATTATAGTTTTTAGCTTGAATGCCAGGTGGTTGTCTATAATTCCCCTGTGGAGGCTGTCTAAAATTTCCTTGTGGAGGTTGACCTTGTGGTAGTGCATGTCTGGCTGCATTGGTTGGGTGGTATGGTATGAGAATTTGGATGGTTACACCTCCTGGATTGTAAGTGTTAGAATAAGGGTTATTCATAGGATTATATTTCCAACTGCATTAATTTGTTCAGGAAGATTTTGAGTCAATTGACTATCTCCCAACTGGCATTCTGTACCTACATAGCCTGCAACTCTACACATCTCACAAGACAAAGAATTAGCATCCACAGAGTTACAGACCAAGAGTCAATTTTCCTAGTTAAAGTATCTACCTTCACAGCAAGAGCAGTTAAAGTATCAAGTTTAAGTTTACCTGGCTGCCTAGAAGGTATACCTCATTCTGAAAACCATTGATAGTGATTCATTGCCATGTCTTCCAAGAGGTTCATGACATCTTCAACTCCTCTATTCATTAAAGCTGCTCCAACTGCAGTATCAACTGTGAGCCTTGTGCTATAGTTCAGTCCATTGTAAAATGTGTGAACTAAAACCCAATTCTCTACGCCATAATGTAGACACATTCTCTGCAGCTCTTTGAATATGTCCCAAGCCTCATATAAAGATTCTCCATCCTTCTGCATGAAACTGGTGATTTGATTTCCCAGTTGTATTGTCTTGGAAGGAGGGAAGTACTTAGAAAGGAAAGCTTGTGACAAGTCTCCCCATGTCCTTATGGAAGTTGAAGGTATTGCATGAAGCCATGCTCTTGCTCTGTCCCTTAAAGAGAAAGGAAACAGTCTCAACCTGATAGCATTAGTAGAAACACCATTAATTTTCAATGTATCACATTACTCTAAAAATATAGCAAGATGCATGTTGGGGTCCTCAAGAGGACAACCACCAAATTGATGTTGTTGAACCATAGAAAGTAAAGCAGGTTTAATCTCAAAATTATTGGCCTCTACATTCGGTTTAGTAATTCCTGATTGTAGGCCATGAACGGAGGGAGCAGCATAATCTCTTAGTGTTATGTTATTGTTATTCCCCAAAGGTTGGGGTGCTTGATCATTGTTCAGGTTAAGCGGAATATGGTCTATTTGATTTTCATCTTCTTTTCCCTAAAGTTGCTTTAGTTTCCTCTTTCTTCTGAAAGTTCTCTCTATTTCAAGATCTATCTCTAAAAATTCACTTGCATGCAAGCTTCTTTGTATAAAAATATGTCAATCACAATTATGAAGCTCAAGTAGGTAATAGATGAAACAAAAACAAATATCAGTAAATGATAGGGTTCCCGCAAGCACACGGGTCTATCGAAGTAGTAAAATATCGATCCCACAGAGCCTAATGGGCAAGTACTGACAGACCTTGAATTTATTAGCTGGACGAAGTCGAAATTGGTGAAGTTTAAATACTGAACTTAATTACATGAACGAGAATGTAAATGAGGAATCAATCGTACGAGATAAATATGATGAAAGATGCATCTAGATATGAGATCACCGCTTTGACTCCTTATAGTTGAATAATCAAACTCCAATGCCATCATCCTATCTAGTTCAAGGGATTCAGCCACCTGACGTGCAGGTTGCTCCCTCCAATAGCCTCATCCATTCCCATGGACAGGGTTACCGGTCCAAGCCGCGAGGTTCTGACGTTCAATCGGACTTGTGCTCTTCCTAACACGTCTAAGTCCCTAATACTTTCAAGGCGAGCACAGGTTAACAAAAGGGGTCCCCCCCCCCCCCAAGAATTCCTGGTTTATGAACCTCCCCTACGGAGCAATGGCTCAAGCGCACCCTCTCGAGCGGCGCAGGCAAAGGGCACCGAGATAATCCAACGTGCTGGTAACTTGTGGTTTACCAGATACGTCTAAGATCCAAATACTCACGTCAAGGGAGTATAGTTCACCAAGGGGGTTTCCCTTGGCCCCTGATTTACTAACCTCACTCAAGGAAATAAATGCTCAAATGCTCCCTTTCGGGCAACATAGGCATGGTGTACGAACGGATAAGATAAACTCTCAACTGAATGTTTCCAACGCACGGTTCGACTTTTGATCTCCCCGACACGTCTAGGATCCTAACAATCCCCCTAAGTGAGTACAGTTCGCCAAGGGGTTATCCCATAGAATTTCTGGTTTACAAACCTCACTCGGGCGATTAAAAGCTCAAACATCTCCTTTCGGATAATGTAGGCAAGGCGCACACATAAGGTTAAGCAAGGATTTAGGGCACACAGAGTAAAATTATCACAACTAATAAGTCATCAAAGGGTTACCTCCACATCCTGATTTAAGGTTTAGCCTACAATGCTCATGATGATAGTGTAAACAATAGTTTTAAACATCACACACAAAATCAGACTTGTGCAGAAATTACAAACAGAAGCTAAGATCATGCGATAGTTTGCATAAATTATACAATAAGCATGGCAAATTGAACGAAGCTTGAAGATCTTCCTTACAAACTTATTCCTGAGATGCTTTGCGCAAGAAAAATCTTTAATGGTCCTTGATGCGCAGCCTTTCTCTCCTGGCGTGGGTTTCTTCTCCAAGTTTCTTCCTTCCTCTCGTATGTGATGCCCCCTCTCCCCTCCAACTTTGGAAACGAAAGGTTTTTATCTCCTTCTCCCCTTGGTTTCTCTCCTCTTCCCTATGTTCTGCCAAAGCTGCTGCAGCCGCTGCCATTTTTCCAGCAAAAAAAGTCATCGCTAGCCTCCTCCTATGTCCTGCAAAGCTTTAGCCACCCTTATCTCTACGAAATCATGATTTCCTGGCCGATTTCTCCTCTAAAAGCTACTCCACGATCTTTTGTCAACGGAGGAGAAAGGTCCTAGTTGCCCCGTTGCGTTACCTTAGGTTAGGTTGAAGAAACCAGGGTCGAAATCGTAGTTTTGAAATAGGCGGGTTCGCGATCACGGGCGTGAATTTGGTTGTGACCCGGTCGTGATTGATCAGTTGCAGCTTCAAGCACAGAGACGAATCACGGGCATGATTCTGATCATGACTCGATCGTGATTCTCAACGGAGGCTTCAATAAATCTGAAAGTTTCCATTTAGAATCATCTCGATTAGGAGAAGTCCTTCTGACCCCATAAGCCCCAAAATCCATCATCTTTCTGGTCGTTTTGACCTGAAAATATGAAAATATCAAAAGGGGTGTAGATTCCATAGATGTATCGAAATAAAGGCAATTATGGGACTTAAAATCATGAAATGGAGACGATTATGTTAGTAAAATCGTACATAAGATACTATATAGATTTGTGTCAACAGTAAAGCATCAAAAAGTAAATAAAGCGTAGTCTACCAATACTCAGAAATATACTAATATTAATCGTTATTCCCTGACAACTTGTTGTGTCCGCAAGTGCACGGATACTCGAAGTAATAAAATAGATATCGAACCACAGAGACCTTGTTGTCAAGTACTGAATAATCGATTTCTCGCTAGCTAGGCAATCGGAAAATAGTGAATCAAACTATCGAAAAGAACACGGAGAAAATATCAGAGAGGAAATCGGAACTAGGGGTTCATCTACTTTAATTTTTAATGACTAGACTAAGATAAGAATTTGTCAATCTAATTCTATTATGGTAAAGGTAAAATTTACTTTATAAATAAATTGTCTCGCTCTCGCGCAGACAATCATACAAAGAACTGATCCCCACTCTCACGCAAGATCTATTCAATGCTGAAAATAAGTAAACCATCAGCTAAGAACTCAAGGATCACTCTCGTGCATCCGAATTCTAGGTTGATCACCTCAAGTGGAAACTCAAAGATCACTCTCGTGCATCCGAGTCTCAACACTAGTTTTACTCAAGGGTTTCCAATGACTTGATACTCAATCTCTTGCAATATCAAATCAAGTCTACACATTAACTCAATCCAAAGTATCAGAAATTCAACATGGCAATAAAATCACTAAAAATCAGAATTCGAAGAACTACCTAATCTCTTACGATAGTTCCAAACTCAACAATTCCTAGGGTTCCGAATTTCAACAATCAACCTCTCGGTCTATTTCGCAAAACTCTAAAACATGCTGATATTTAAGACACAAAGGAGAATCAAAGAACTATCAATCACAAGAGTAAAATTATCATAAAGAAATTAGTTTGACAAAGTTAAGATTTTCTAGTCATTAAGGAACAAAGAGATTACACCCCCATGTCCCAAAGAAAGATTAAGCCTCCATGATGAAGGAATTACAATAAAACATGTTTCTGTTTGAATAGGAATCAAAAAGAGGAGAAAAGAGTTCATTACAGCACCATATTTGCTTGGAATTAGCACTGTCACCGCTGTTTCATTGATTTCTCCTCCAATAGGAATCCTTTTTCTTTGAAACTTCGGATGCACGTTCTCCTTCACTAGGTGAAGCTCTCTATCAAATTTTGTGGCCGGAGGTGGTTTGTAGGTGGAGAACCATCGAACCCTAGTAATTCTGCCTCTCCCTCAATCTCTTCGTGGATCGGTGAAAAAATTCGTCTCTTTCACTTTGTGTGTTTTCTCCTCTTAAAGACGAGTCCGCCGCCTCTCTCAGATCTCAATTTGGAGGTCTGGATCAAAAGATATGATCTTTGCAAGAATTGGGCGGAAAAATCAGAATTCTGAATTCTAAAATACGGCACCGTGTGGTTTCTTACGGCAGTGTCGTATTTCATTCTGTGAGTTCTGGGCAGAAAATACGGTGTCATGAGAGTTTTTCTCCAAAATATGGTAGTGTCGTATTCCTGCCAAATCTTTTTGGTCAGAATTGCCAGAAAATACGGCACCGTGAAGGTTCATACGGCAGTGCCGTATTTTTGTGAAAACTTTCTGGCCAAAATCGTCGAATAATACGACACCATGTAATTTCCCACGGTGGTGCCGTATTTCTGCTAAAACTCTCTGGTCAAAAACGTCCAAATATACGGTACCGTGAAAGATCTTATGAAAAATACGATAGTGCCGTATTTCGCCCATGCATGTCCGCAGAGAAATACGATACCATGAACGATTCTCTGGAATATACGGTAGTGCCGTATTTTAGCTAGAAGATGTATTTTGGTTTGAAATTTGGTGGGTAGACTCCTCTTGATGATTAGAACTCATTCATGTATTGATATTGCTCGAAAGCCAGTGACAATAATGCCTTTTACCTAAAATTGATTAAAAACCAAAGATTGTGTAGATTCCGAAGTATTTGGTAAAAAAGGGTATAAAAGTAAAGTAAAAGAGTAAGACTATGGCTCAAAAGACTACCAAATAAGTATGAAAAACACTATGAAATTTGGAGTCATCACAACAACGCCAAAAACTTAACACGTCCTGCAAGTGCATGGTAATGTTGAAGTAATATAAAAGGTTGTCAACCCACAGAGAGCAAGGTTAAGTACTAAAAAAATCTAAGTCTCAACAGCTAAGCGATTCGAAACAGGGTTTTGCAAGTAGTAAGCAAGAACAAGAAATCAGTCACAACGATGCAGAAGGTATCTATATGAGAGAGATCAGGACTTTAGTATCCACAACACTGATAAATCTAACTACACTAAAAGTTATATATTACATGAGTTCATAGTATTGCATAAGGAATCCTCCCTAAAGTATACGATGCCCCCTCTCGGTTGGTACACCCTGGTGCCTATCCAAAACGATCTCTTACTCTCGTGGTGGATCGCTCTAGGTAAACCCAATGAGTTCGATGGACGATTGTGTTACCCTTGAGCAAAATCTAAGCACTCTCGTGTTAAAGATTTGCAAATTTTACCTAGGAAATCCACCAACATGACCCTCTTCTCGGTCAGGATCGTGTTGACTACCACACAATACTACGTGGCCAAAGCAATATCATGAAATAATTGCGCCAAGGTAAAATATGCTCATACAAACTTCAAAGTAACAGAACAAATTAAGATTGCATGAAAGAATTCATCAGTGGATTTCAACAAAGTCCCGAAAAAGGTTTTACGCTACAATAGTCATGAAAGCTCACATAAATCTCTCTAAAATATTAGAAAAATTGCTACAAAATATTTTAGAGAGGATGAACCAAACAAGATCCTCAAAAATCGTGAAGATTGGACGCTCCAATCTCTCGAAATCACCCTGAAAATGCTTAGTCGCTTGTTCCATTCGCCCTAGCCGCTTCGTGCACCAATTGCTCGATAATTTGTCAACAATAAAGAGGGATTTTATATTCTATGGATTCACCTCCCTCTTAGCTTTCCAAAACATATTTTATTGCCTTTTTTGGATTTTTCTAGGGCTCGAAATCGAAGAAAAATCAAGTGAAGGTCGGTCTAAGAAGTCATGATTATGGGTGAACCCCGCCGGGTTCACTTAGCTGTGAAGTCTACAGTGCAGTTTTTTCATGTAAGAATCACCGGTGAAGTCTTATGTACGTTTCTGCGCAGGCTTCCTCCAAGAGAATCATGGGTGAACACCAAAAGCACGGGCAGGTTGTGATGTATTCTATGAATTTCCGGACATCCCGTGAAAGCATCGGTGACCCCCCCGCCGGGTTCACCTGGCCATATTTTCTAAAGAAGCTCGGATTGGGCCGAAATTTGATGTGCGGCTTCATCTTCTCATAAGAAATCATCCCGTGACTTTAGAATCTTCAAAAGACTTCAAAATTGAGTGATTTTACCTGAAATGCCATAAAAATAAGAAAAAATGAAGATTCCAAAGCAAACAAGTAAATAAGCCTAAATGAAGTATAAAAACATTACAATAGGCCTAAATTTAAGATGAAAGAATACTAGAAATTACTGTTAAAATGCGAGGCATCAACCGCCGCCCCTTCAGCCCACTAGATAGAGCACTGGCCCCCTTCTAGATGCGTTCGCTGCTTCGCCGCCTCAGCCTGCACTGTCGCCTCCTCTGCTAATGATCGACAAATTTGTCATGAAAATGTTGTATGTGGGTGACGCAGTGGATGTTATGGGTGAGCTGATCCTTAATTCAGTACTCTATGGTGGGGGAAACCATGATGCCAAATACGTGAGAGGGGCTGGAGGCGAGGGAAATAAAACATGTGGAGCGAAGCAAAACTCAAGAAAACCGATGAAAACTCACGCCGCAGAGATGCGACTTGAGCAATACCAGTGAGCTGAGGAGACAACGAGCACGATTCTACAAATGAAACTACTCACCTGATTAGTAGAGCCAATTTCTTGAAGCAAGCACGCGCGCGCAGTGTTAGGGAATACCGGGTGTAATTTAAAAATTTTGCAGTCCCAGGACGCAGCGGAAGAATCATTACACCCGAAACATATTCCGGTCCCAAGGATCCATGCGAGAGAGAAGACACAAGGATGTGTTAGAGATGTACCTCTTTTGCTTGTCTAGTTGCTGAAGCCATGTTGAAGATGATCATGTGCTCGCCCTCTACAAGTATCCACGCGTCGACTCCTTGATCGTTGCTCCCTTCCACGCTTGGTGCTAGCCTCGGGAAGAGAATCAAGCCTTAGGGTTCCTTCACTTCTCTTGCGCCACCTTCATGGAAGTTGCGCCAAGTGCAAGGAAGTAGCCGCCAACTCCTTATCCTCTTCACTCCAAGAGAAGAGGGAGAAGAAGAGTTTCGGCCCTTAGGAAGAGTAAGTGGAAGTGGCACCACCAAGTCCTTCTCCAAGTCACGCCAAGGGGAGATGAAGGAGAAGACTTGCGGCCACTACTAGGAAGAAGGGTTGCGCCACCTGTTGGGGTATGCCCTTAAGGCTAATGTTTGAGGCCTAGGGATTCTTTCAGTATCATGTATAAACTCTATGTTTATAAAGGCAATGGTTGTTATTCAGTTTGTTACATCATCTGCTGCAATATGTACACTTCTGAATAATGTCTCAATGCTGTTCAGCTTGGCTGACAAGCAGTTAAGTCCTTAGTCGAGATATCTTGGTGAACATGAGACAGCCTTGATATGATTGAGACTAATATGTGTTCTAATCTTATAGGATGCTTCGAGCATGGAATAAGATGTAGACTCATGGGTACATTGGATGTACTGGACAGACCCTACTAGGATATTCAATTGCTTGTCACAATGTGAATAATCCTTGTATGCGAACAAGTGGCATACTTCCTCTGACTTGAGATCACTTGTGTTTCTAAATGATGATTGGCATTGTTTTGAGGTAGTTCGATATCATTTGAAACATAATGGTTATAGACTATCTTGGATAATGATCATGAGTCAGGTTAGGACACTAGTGATAGATATAGGATTGCCATCTCCTTCATTGGAGTGTGATGTTCTTTAGGGGCCCCCTGGATGAGATGATTGAGAAAGTGTATGGCCATACCCAGATGACTGTGTTCATCTGATCTAATCATTCTCATCATATTGGAGTCACAGGCTTGACACGCTTGTCCAATAAGAACATCAAGTGGCAAAGGAAACATGTATGCCTAGTGAAGTGGATTCACACTTGTGCTGTGGTTTGGGTGTAGTCTTGGAAGACTCTTTCCTTTATATCGGGAGACAGTGATGTGTTGCTAGATACCCCTCACTGATCGTGATAACGTAAGTTATCGTTACCGACATTTAAAGGAAACCCTTAGGGTCGCACAATTTGATGATATGGCTTACTTAAGTCAGATCGTGTGGACTGAATTGTTTGGATTCAGTTTAAAGGGATTTAATCTCTGATTGTAAGTGAGATCTGGTCTGATCATGTTTGATTGATTAGGGCTTGAGATCGGTAAGCTTCGATCGAGAGAATGGATGCTAGATCGGTGAGATCAGGAGCATTAAGAGATGAACGGTTAGATCTTGAACCTTTAGGGTTTATTGTGATCTAGACCAAATTGCTTGGCTTAATTGGTCTTTGAACTAAACCCAAATTGAACCAGCTCATCAAGTGAGCGCATGGTTCAAGGGTGAAGAGGAATTTGCGATTGGGGTAAACCCATGGTCGCATGTTGAGGAGTGGCTTTTCTATTTTTAGAAGGCATGATCACTTACGTGACCACGCCTCACGTTACTCTCCTTTTCACGCCTATTGTCGCCTTGGCTCTTGCTCTCGACGTTAGAGCATTCTCGTGGTTGAAGGGGTTGACAATAAGGAGGTCTCGCCAAGCAAAACTTCTTCTCTTCCCTTTCCATTCGAAAAAGGACTCCTTAGAACCTTGCTAGCACAAGGAGCACTAAGGGAGTAGGCGACATCATCTTGTGTGCGCACCATTTGGAGGAGAAGCGCTTGAGTCTCTTCTTCCTAGACGCCATCCAAGGAATGGCTTCGGTAAGAATCGATTCCTTCAGTCTTGTTTGCAATCGGTTGAAAAGTTGATCATATCTCATGCTATCGATCCCTAGAAATCCATTCCGCTGCTTTAAAACCTCCATATGCGCCAGTAGGGTTTCGCCCCCCCTTGTTTAGGGGACTTTCACCACCTTAATGTTGTCACCCTTTACCCCTGCTCACGACTCTCTATGTATGTTCATGCCTCCAAGGAATCGAACCATTGAGAGGGGGCAGCTAGGGTCCCTTTTATAAGCCAAGAGGCGGTTTAGGGAGGGCCAAGATCATGCCAAGTGGGCGGCTAGGATGAGAGGGGGTTTGTGGTAAGGAAAGTCTCCAAGACTTTGCCATAAACCTCATTCAACCTATCCTTATTTGCCCAATAGCCATATCAGCCCAAGACATGCCTTAGAGGCATTCTATCCATCCAAGGAGAAGGGCTAGGCGCAACATGCAAGAGTCATTCGGCTAAGCAAGGGTTTGAGGGGAATTAGGGTTTGGAGGTAAGGAAAGTCTCCAAGACTTTACCATAAATCTCACTCTACTTGTCATATGCGCCCAAGCTCTTTCCAAAAGAGCTTTCAAGCCATATCAGCCCCAACCCTTGCCATAGAGGCAAGGTTTCCATCCAAGGAACAAAGGGGGAGGCGCCTAATGCTTCCTTGTGAAGCAACATGCGCCCACTTCACCCCATTATGCCCTTGGCGCCAATGGGGTGAAACTCTTCCCCATTATACCCTTATTTGCTTATACCTCTTCTTGACAACTAGTTATTGGGCCTCATTGGATTAATGAGCTAGCCCAAACTTCATGGTATGGGTTGATTAAGCCATTGGATCCAATCCAATGCAACCCTAATCCAAATGTGACCTATCTAGGTCAATTTCGGGTCAACCTACCAAAAATGAAGTTTGGCTCCAATAACTTTCTTCCAACTCATCAGGCCCATTGGCGCTGATGAAATCTTCCAAATTGATCCAAGTTATCCAATAACTTGATCATAAGGCTTCTGATTAAAGCAACGTCAAGAGTCTATTGCATGTGACCCCGTAGGATCCTTATGACGATGGCAATGATGTAAACATCATAAGTAGTGAGGGGTATCTAGCAAGACATCACTACTACCCATGTCATAGGACTTAAGTCATTATGGCAACAACTCCTAGCAAGCAACGAGGATTCCCATTGCATTATAGATCCCTTTGCCTAAACTGATATCCTGCCATTGGATTAGTCTCAAGTTTATCAATCCAATGCATTGGTCATGACTCAACAAGTGTGGCCACACATTCCTGTCATGCACCAATAAGGTGGGGCGCCCCCGAGTGGATATCATGCTTCCAATAAAGAAGGGGCAAATCCTACTATTGGTCATCCATGTCTCTACGTGACTTATGACATGCCCAATGACAGTCATTTTGGTCTCCCAATTACGGAGAGACGTAAGACTGTATCAAAGCATATCCATCATCAAATCTAGACATGAATACCTCAAGTCTAAGGATCAATGCAAACCTCTTGCATGTGAGATTGACTTGTTGACTAGACAAGTCAATCCTCACGGTGGATCACTCCAGTGCATCCAATGCACCTGTATGTTTGCATTACTGTGCCCCGCACCTAACCAGCCCATACACTAGTCTCACATGTACCAAAGCTGTCCCATATCTGCTATGGTACCTTGTCTGGGGATAGCTTATGAGAATGGATCCAATCCAAACTCCTGGGACATTATATATGCAACTCAATACATCAACGCAGGTAGAGAAGTCTGCATAATAATGACCATGCCTCTATAAAGAATAATAATTCTATCAAAGTACATTCAAACAATGCCTGACCATGTCCATACATTGGTCTGCAGGGCATATACACCAACAATCTCCCACTTGCACTAAGACCAAGGACAACTGATGTTTAATCAGTCCCTATGTCTCTAGTATGACTTATTTAGCTTCCGCTGCGCCAGAGGCTACATCAGTGGGTTTTTCCAGATTGCTATCTGTGTTTATTTTAACTAATTTGAATCATCATCTTTATCCATGATCTCTAAGATCAGATGATATGCTGCAGTACATACTTGAGTACTAAGTTCTTTCACTTATGCTATGGCCCCAGTAAGAACTATATTGGACCATCAAGCACCATGAACTAAATCAAGTTCAAATGAATGAAGCTGCTTCCTTGGCTGCCACAAGAAGC
The DNA here is from genome assembly GCA_027563935.2 of Costus lasius. Lineage (NCBI taxonomy): Eukaryota > Viridiplantae > Streptophyta > Magnoliopsida > Zingiberales > Costaceae > Costus > Costus lasius. The sequence goes on from CM050448.1 coordinate 104,444,085, forward strand.
TGCAATGTACTCAGCCTTATTTGTAGAATTTTGCCACTATGGTTTGCATAATGCTCTTTCAGCACACAATACCACAACAAGGCAAAGCGCAAATCCTGGCTGTGGTCATAAGACTGGAACGAAGTATCAGTGTACCCTTGTACACAAAATTCTTCCTGTCTATCATAGACTAGACTTCAATCCTTTATACTTCCCAAGTATATATAAGGATTGCTTTCACAGCTATCAAGTGTCAAACACTAGGATCTGATTGAAACTTACTGGCTATGCTCCAAGCATTTGCCACAAATGGTCTTGTGTATATGATCCATCCTATACACCATGTATCAGGATTTTAGACCCATGTTATTACTCTCCAGCTGTGTTATAGGACACAACATTCTCATGAGAGTCAGACCATATCTCTCTAGAAGGTATCAATATTTGGAATCATTCAATATAAACGTTTCCAGAAACTCTTGGATGAACATAGATTGACTAAAGGGCAATGACTTTCTTGGATCTCTATCTATAGATCCTCATGTCTAGGATGTAGGCATCATTCCCTAGATCATTCTTCTCGAAATACATCTCAAGCCTTTTCTTCACCATGTGAAGAGCTGAGATGTCATTCCATGTGAGGAGAATATCATCAATCTTCTAGAACAAGAAATACTATTAAGGTGCTCCCACTGATCTTCTTGTAAACACAAGCTCTTTTAAACATGCTTGCATAACACCATGCATATCTTTATGGCCTTGATATGAAAACCTTCTGGCTATTTCCTTATAGATATCTTTTCAGACGTCCATGCAAGAAAGGCAGTTTTCATAACAACACGCCATAACTGATCATGCAATTATAACATGCAGATTCCTAATGGACTTAAAACTCAGCTATTGGTGAAAAATTTCATCATTATCCACCCAGTGGATTTGCCTGAAATTTCTGTTCACTAGCTTGCCTTTCAAGGTAACAATGTTACCTTCCATGTCTATCTTCCTAGAAGATTTATTTACAGCCTGTGGGAATTACCCCTTTGGCAGCTCATCCAAGTCCCAGACTTGATTAGCAGACATGGAGTCCATTATGGTTCTCATGGCCCTTAGCCATTTCTTGGAATCTGGTCCACCAACCGCTTCCATTTCCTCATAAGTCTTAGGTTCATCCTTGATGAAAAATTCGTCATGCCCAGCATATCGAATCGATCCAGACTTATGTGGTTCCTGTGTTACTTGAACCTCAGGTTGACTTTCAACCTGTATGTGAGATTTTGCTCTCCATCTGTGTCTAATTTTATTGTGGTTGATTCTGGACCTTGTCCCAATCAAATCTACTCCCACTAGCTTCTTTTAAAAGAAATCCTTTCTCAAGAGAGACAGCAGTTTGAGCAACAAATATTTTGTTCTCTTTGGGATAGAATTAGCACTCTACAGTGCACCACAAACACATACTTTTGAATCACTGCACATTACATTCCCAATTCCATTGAAGAAATGGGATATTTGCAGTTTGCAACTCAAAAGCTAACTTAGACACTTTCTTATGGAGTGGCAATGCATCTGTTTGCATGGCATCATAGTAGTATATTTGCATGACTATTCAAAGATGGAACCACATCCTATGTGTTCCTTTTTCTTTCTTTGAAATTCATCACACAGTGGTGTACTAAGTAAGCTGTGAGATAACTCCACACTTCTTAGGACAGTCATCAAATTCTCCACTAATCACCTTGATCCAATCAAAGTGCTTTAATAGATCCTCCAATTTGACTCAATACTTCTTTTGTGAACTTCTTGGATTCTCCCAAGTTCTTAGGTTGGATAAGGCATACCCACACCTGATGAAGCATATAACACCTCTTAGTGCTTGTTTACATGGGTCCACATACATTGCTGTGTAATAGATCCAACAAGCCTATAGTCTTTCCACCCTTTATGGTGAAGGCAGCATCTGTCACATTGTTCCTTTGAACTAGGCTCACATGTATCATAATCCTGAAAGGATAATGATCCCAATAGTCCATGGACCTTTGGATGTGACCATTGTTCTATGGTTCAAAAGACAATGCTATAAGAGGGTGTTTATTGAATCATTGGATCTAATCTTGTGTTACATATAGAACCACAAATTATTATCAATTGTATCACTTCAATAGAATATCATTTATTATTTCAAACTGAAATCCTTTCCAAAAAGGAATGATGTTCTAATACATAAGCTGATACATAATAGCAAAGTTCTAGATAAAGTCTTCAAGGCAGTGAGATGATATCAACAGCAGCATCCAATGCTCCGTCCCTGACCCGAGAGTCGATCCCATCAAGCCTAATCGCCCTACTTCTTTTGAGCTCCTGCACATGTAAAACATATGTGAGCCTCACATGCGGTACCTAGTACCCATGAATAAGAAGTAGACATAAAAACCTTGGTAACACAATACCTGAAGCAGATGGATTACATCCCTTCTTCTTTGCCATGCTCTTCATGGCCATTAATCCTCTTCGAAATACCCATGCATTCCCAGTCTTCCGAAGTATTAGCTTCGAAGATACAGAACCTTGGTCATTCTCAGATTTAGGCATACACTCTGAAGATCCAACAAAACTCTCCTGATTATTGTCTATAGAGCATTGTGTGAAGAGACCTTTGAGATGTATGATAAGATCATAAATCCCCATCTCATCACACTCAACCTTGACCTCTGGGGTCATGCACTCTAAGACAAGAGCAGTGTACTGTTCGTTATCTTCACAATGTTCAAGATAGACATTCCACTCCCACTCAGTAGTGAAATACACACTGGGCTGGGATGGAGGTCTTTCAAGAAGATGCACCTTATTCTCTTGTTCTAGTATCTTGGACAAAATCTTGAACCACTTTGTCCAATTTGTCCCATCCAGTTTGTTTTTATAAAGTTTCAATCTTAGATCCGGAGATGCCATCTACAATAAGCAAATAAGTAAAATAAGTACTATGATAAAGCATTTAACAAGGACTTTAACTTAAATGCTATGCTCCCACTATTTCCAAAAACAAGTTGAGAACTTTCAAACTCAACATAGAAATAGGTGAGTAGGATCCTAATTTCACATGCGGTCTCCGCGACTCACGAGGGTGAGTTGGGATGCACAGAGAATCCCATGCTTCCTTAGGTAGGCATACCAGCCAATTGTGTCGTGCACAACTCCTCTTAGTTAAGACAGACTAGGCGCCCTATGTCCAGCGAGGGCTGGATACAACACAGAACCCTATCCTCTCAACAACTGCCTCTAGTGATTCATCATGTCAGTGACATATGAAAACTAGTCAAGTCTGGTCCTAACCGTTATGCCCAGGGCCAACGAATTCCTTGCGAAGGCACGCCCAGGTTAAAATTGGACTGGGGAAATCATTGTCACCTCACACCTTCTAAAGATAAGTGGGTGTGTCCCACGAGGGTGGGAAACAGTTCATAATACCACCGATCGATAGTTTGATGAGGGCTACGCGTTAGAAGGCTATTGACTTGATATTGTATTGAGAGTTTTTGCATGTTTGTTTTATTCTTTTCTAGCATGCAGTTTTCCTATGGTTATGGCAGCAAAGGAAAAACATCACAGGCATGCTATGGACAAAATAATAAACCATCACAGGCATGCTAGTTTGGTCGATATGGTCATAGCCCCTTTTCATACACATAACTTGTCACGAGCCATGTGACATGTTATCGTGCATCCAAGGGTTGCGAGTCCCTGAAGCAAATCAGCCCCATGCCAGAAGCCGAAAGCAAGTGTCCTTCCTTCAGCCGCAAGTCCATCACCACGCTTCCAAAGCTGGCGCCACTCTGAAATCGGTTGAAGAAGACACCTTGTTGTTTTTGATGAACCTTAACCTATCTTATGTAAACAATTCTACATCTATTCTAAGGAAAGATGAAAATTTTACATCAAGAAGGGGGAGAACCGCACGCAGGTGGTAGAAAGATTTTACAAGCATTCATCACAGGTGGAAACATGCTTCCACATCACAACACAGGAGGGCACTCGCTATGACCATATCAACCCATGGAAGAGACAAGTGGCGCATATATAAAATTTGAAAAACCGGAATAATCAAATTTTATCCCCTTATGCGCCAACTTCATCCAAACCACTCTCTCAATCAAAATTATGCTAAAATTTTATCCCCTTATGCGCCAACTCCATCCAAAGCACTCTCTCAAATTTTATCGGCTGGCAATTTTGTCAGATCAAGAGACCCGGCTAGTCCGAAGACACAATGCCCGTCCTACTTGACAAAACTACGTGTGCCTTTGGTCTTAAATCCATCATAAACACAATCCAAATTTCGGCCATAAAAATGATAAAAGAAGTTTGGATGAAAGACGCTTTCTATGTGAAACGCGCATGGATAGAAGAAAAATTTTCCAAAAATTTTTCACATAAGCAAACGTACACCTTGTGTTTCTCGCAAGTAGCTCTGATACCACTGTTAGGGAATACCGAGTGTAATTTAAAAATTTTGCAATCCCAGGATGCAGCGGAAGAATCATTACACCCGAAACATATTCCGGTCCCAAGGATCCATGCGAGAGAGAAGACACAAGGATGTGTTAGAGATGTACCTCTTTTGCTTCTCTAGTTGCCGAAGCCATGTTGAAGACGATCAAGTGCTCGCCCTCTACAAGTATCCACGCGTCGATTCCTTGATCGTTGCTCCCTTCCATGCTTGGTGCTAGCCTCGGGAAGAGAATCAAGCCTTAGGGTTCCTTCACTTCTCTTGCGCCACCTTCATGGAAGTTGCGCCAAGTGCAAGGAAGTAGATGCCAACTCCTTATCCTCTTCACTCCAAGAGAAGAGGGAGAAGAAGAGTTTCGGCCCTTAGGAAGAGTAAGTGGAAGTGGCACCACCAAGTCCTTCTCCAAGTCACGCCAAGGGGAGATGAAGGAGAAGACTTGCGGCCACTACTAGGAAGAAGGGTTGCGCCACCTTGATGTTGTCACCCTTTACCCCTGCTCACGACTCTTTATGTATGTTCACGCCTCCAAGGAATCGAACCATTGAGAGAGGGCAGCTAGGGTCCCTTTTATAAGCCAAGAGGCGGTTTAGGGAGGGCCAAGATCATGCCAAGTGGGCGGCTAGGATGAGAGGGGTTTGTGGTAAGGAAAGTCTCCAAGACTTTGCCATAAACCTCATTCAACCTATCCTTATTTGCCCAATAGCCATATCAGCCCAAGACATGCCTTAGAGGCATTCTATCCATCCAAGGAGAAGGGCTAGGCGCAACATGCAAGAGTCATTCGGCTAAGCAAGGGTTTGAGGGGAATTAGGGTTTGGAGGTAAGGAAAGTCTCCAAGACTTTACCATAAATCTCACTCTACTTGTCATATGCGCCCAAGCTCTTTCCAAAAGAGCTTTCAAGCCATATCAGCCCCAACCCTTGCCATAGAGGCAAGGTTTCCATCCAAGGAACAAAGGGGGAGGCGCCTAATGCTTCCTTGTGAAGCAACATGCGCCCACTTCACCCCATTATGCCCTTGGCGCCAATGGGGTGAAACTCTTCCCCATTATACCCTTATTTGCTTATACCTCTTCTTGACAACTAGTTATTGGGCCTCATTGGATTAATGAGCTAGCCCAAACTTCATGGTATGGGTTGATTAAGCCATTGGATCCAATCCAATGCAACCCTAATCCAAATGTGACCTATCTAGGTCAATTTCGGGTCAACCTACCAAAAATGAAGTTTGGCTCCAATAACTTTCTTCCAACTCATCAGGCCCATTGGCGCTGATGAAATCTTCCAAATTGATCCAAGTTATCCAATAACTTGATCATAAGGCTTCTGATTAAAGCAACGTCAAGAGTCTATTGCATGTGACCCCGTAGGATCCTTATGACGATGGCAATGATGTAAACATCATAAGTAGTGAGGGGTATCTAGCAAGACATCACTACTACCCATGTCATAGGACTTAAGTCATTATGGCAACAACTCCTAGCAAGCAACGAGGATTCCCATTGCATTATAGATCCCTTTGCCTAAACTGATATCCTGCCATTGGATTAGTCTCAAGTTTATCAATCCAATGCATTGGTCATGACTCAACAAGTGTGGCCACACATTCCTGTCATGCACCAATAAGGTGGGGCGCCCCCGAGTGGATATCATGCTTCCAATAAAGAAGGGGCAAATCCTACTATTGGTCATCCATGTCTCTACGTGACTTATGACATGCCCAATGACAGTCATTTTGGTCTCCCAATTACGGAGAGACGTAAGACTGTATCAAAGCATATCCATCATCAAATCTAGACATGAATACCTCAAGTCTAAGGATCAATGCAAACCTCTTGCATGTGAGATTGACTTGTTGACTAGACAAGTCAATCCTCACGGTGGATCACTCCAGTGCATCCAATGCACCTGTATGTTTGCATTACTGTGCCCCGCACCTAACCAGCCCATACACTAGTCTCACATGTACCAAAGCTGTCCCATATCTGCTATGGTACCTTGTCTGGGGATAGCTTATGAGAATGGATCCAATCCAAACTCCTGGGACATTATATATGCAACTCAATACATCAACGCAGGTAGAGAAGTCTGCATAATAACGACCATGCCTCTATAAAGAATAATAATTCTATCAAAGTACATTCAAATAATGCCTGACCATGTCCATACATTGGTCTGCAGGGCATATACACCAACAACAGGACCTAAATGGGACTGCGAAGGCGGAACGCGGCGAGTCCAAGACACAAGCCGAACAATGATTGCTTTGAAGAGGACTCGGAGCCTTGGGAGGTTCTCCAGGTGTTTTGAATGAAAGTTGAAAAGCGATTACAAGAGAGGGGGCGAAGAAACCCTAGGCAAGCTCTTCGAAGTTTGAAGTGGCCTAAACCTTCGCGTGGGGGAAGGTGCTACTACAACAAAGCTAAGAAACTAGTAGTCCCTCAGCCCTCTTTTATAGAACAAAAGGGAGGGGTGAGGCACAAGCTACTCACATGGGGTTTGTTGGAGACACCGACAACCCCTAACAACTAAAGAGGGTCCAAGATGCCCTCTAACAACCTGAAAAGCAATAACTAACTAGGGAATAAAAGTACAGCAAACAACACGCGGGGTGGCTGGCGCATGGGCCTTCTTGTTGGGCCGTCGATTGGGCCGTTGTCGACGGCTACACCATCTCGGAGCAAGCTACCACGAAGCAGCAGAACTTGCTAATCGTGGGCTAGTTCTGGACGTTGGTGGCGGTCTCTTGGGCTGAGTTGAGGACCCGGTTGTTGTAGTGATCCGCTGTGGCTTCCAGTGGGGGGTCCTCGCAGAGGAGTAGCCATAGGGACGGGTTGGAGCGACTCCGAAGATGCAGGTGAAGCCTCGTTGATGGAGCGGACGTGGCCAGTTGTTGCTGAAGAAGGGCTCACCACACCCACAAAACGGTCAAGGGGTGCAAAGACCGTTGCGAGAGTCGAACGGGATGAAAAATGATCTCCGGGTGTTTTCTGGGGCTAAACACGGCCTGGCCGTGCTTGCCATCACGGTCGTGATCAGCGTATGGATTTCCCATCATGGGAAACACGGCTGGAGGCACGGGTGTGCTGCGGATGGGCGAACTCGTCACGGCCTGGCCGTGTTGGGGTCGAGTAGATTTTACGGCAGTGCCATGATGAATGTCACGGGCAGTAATATGGGGTCCAAAATCCACAGAAAGTTTGGACATGGCCGTGTTCCTGATCACGGCCTGGCTGTGTTGAAGTGGGCTGGCGACGTCAGATGGGGAACTCGTCACGGCCTGGCCGTGTTCCTCGTCACGGCCGTGATCGCTGAGGCCGAAGTCCGCCGAACTCGTCACGGACGTGTCGCGGACCATGCTGGCATTCGCGTTCTTCCTCGACCGTTGATGCATCGCATTTTGATAGTGATTTTCATAGTTATTTCATGTCAATTCTAGGCTTATTTCGATACTTTTATACTCATTAAGGCCTTATTTCCTTTATATCTTCGGAATCTTCACTTTTTGGCACTTTTATTGAATTTCAGGTAAAACACCCTTTTTTCGACATATTTTGAAGATTCTGAGGCCGCGGGACGATTTCTTGTGTGGAAAACAAACTGCCCATCAAATTTGGGCTTATTTGGAGTTAACCTGACAATCACGGCCAGGTGAACATCCCAGTCGCCAGCCTGCGTATCTCACAGAGAGCATCACGGCCGAGTGAACCCCAGCGGGGTTCACCAGAATTCCATTTGGCCGAAAAACTGTTCAGAACACATCATGCCCAGGTGAACCCGGCGGGGTTCACCGCGCTTCTTTCAGCCGAACCCTCAGAAGACATCACAGCCAGGTAAACCCGGCGGGGTTCACCGTGATTCTAACCCAGGCTCGCGAGCGACCCGACCCACACTCGATTTTCCTTCGATTTCTCACCCGTTCGGAGTCCAAATTTGGCAAGTAAGGTGTATATGGAAAGCTCTTTCAGAGGCGAATGCACAGAACATAAAAGCCCTAATTTTCGTGCCATATTTGGGGAGAAATCGAGGAAAAGGCGAGTGAAGGCGAGTTAACCGACACCCATTCAGCATTTTGGCGATTTTGGGCCCGATTCGAGTCCAAATTTAGCAAGTGAGGACTTTTTAGAAAGCTATTTCAGAGGCGAACGTAAAGGATATAAAAGCCCTAATTTTTATGACCTAATCATTGAGCATTCATGCGAAGAAGCGGCCTAGGCGGAAGAACACGGCGACAGAGGCGATTTTTGGAGATTTTCGGCGATTGAGATACACGATCATCACGATTTCTTCAGGATTCCTTCGGTTCACTATCTCCTTCCCCTTAGTTTCATTTTCTTGTACTTTTCTTATCATTAAAAGAGAGATCTTGAGCATTTTAATGACGATTGTAGCGTAAACCCTATTTCGGGGCTTGGTGGAAACCCTTTGATTATTTTAACTGCAAACTTTGTATCTATTTTCGTTATTTGGTATAAACTTGTGAGCATATTTTACTTCTACATACTTATTTCGTGATTTTATCTTGGCCGAATATTTTCACGTGTTAGCCGTTACGATTCATATCGAGAGAAGGATCGTAACGGTGGAATATCTTAGTAAAACTTGTGAGACCTCGACACGAGAGTGCTTGGTCTTCGCTCGAGGATTTCATAGTCTGCCATAGAACTCATTGGGTTCGTCTTAGAACGATCCACCGCGAGAGTAGGAGGTCGGTCTAAAACGAACACCGGGGTGTATCACTCGAGAGATGGCACCTTGTACCCTAGGGTTAGACTCCTTGTGCAAAACCAATAAACCAATTAACTAATATCTTTCTTGTGCGATTAAGATTATCATCGTGGTGGAAGTCATAGCCCTGAATTCTCTCTCATATCTTTTCTCTACCGACGTATTTGTGATTGCTTATTTACGATTTCTGTTCTCAAACCCACGTTTCGATTCGCCTAGCTATTAGGACTCGGACTTTCTAGTACTCAACTTGCTCCCTGTGGGATTCGACATCTTTTGTATTACTGCGACATATCCGTGCACTTGCGGAGCGTGTCAAGTTTTTAGCGCCGTTGCCGGGGAGCAACGTTTGATATTAGTATATTTTCGAGAATTTGTAGACTAGGCTTTAGGTTAGTTTTTCTTTATTGTACTGCTATTTACTCATTCTCTTTGCTTACTCGCTATCTTAGAACTTTATAATTTTTACTGACCATTTTATGCAAAGAAGTTCTAGGGCAGAAGCACTCATTGATATTGACCCTGAGATCGAGCGCACCTTCAGGTTGAGAAGAAAATAAAATCAAATTCTGAAGAAATAAATCATGAACCATCCTGGAGGAGAAAGTCAGATGGAACACACTCAACTCGAAGTGAACAATGAACGAGCACAACAACCAATTGGCAACAATTATAACAATAACATGACATTGAAGGATTATTCTACTCCCTACACTTATGGTTTCCAATCAGGGATTGCTAGGCCTGTTGTTGAGGCCAACAATTTTGAAATAAAACCTACTCTTCTTTCGATGGTGCAACAGAATCAGTTTGGTGGTTCTCCTCTTGAGGACCTCAATATGCACCTTTCTATTTTTCTGGAATATTGTGATATGTTGAAAATTAATGGAGTGTCTGCTGATGCTATCAGGTTGCGACTATTCCCCTTCTCCCTGAGGGATAGGGCGAGAGCTTGGCTGCACACACTACCTACTGCTTCGATAAGAACATGGGCAGAGCTTTCTCAAGCCTTTCTTTCCAAGTACTTCCCTCCATCAAAAACAATCCAATTGCGAAATTAGATAACAAGCTTCATGCAAAAGGATGGAGAGTCTCTATACGAAGCTTGGGAGAGGTTTAAGGAGCTTCAAAGGATGTGTCCACATCATGGAGTTGAGACTTGGGTTTTGATCCAAACGTTCTACAGTAGTTTGGATTACAACACAAGGCTTATTGTGGACACTGCAGCAGGAGGCGCTTTGATGAATAGGAGAGTTGAGGATGCAATGCATCTTCTCGAGGACATGGCGATAAACCATCACCAATGGACGTCTGAGAGAGGTACTTCTACCAAGAAGTCAGGTAAGTATGACCTAGACTCCCTTACTGCACTTACGGTTAAGGTGGATAATTTGACTAGAAAGCTTGATTCTTGGTCTAGTAACTCTATGGATATTAATGCTATTTCTTGTGAGGTCTGTGGAGTTGTAGGTCATGTAGGAGCAGATTGCCAGGTGGGAGATGGACAGATGACTGCGACGCATCCTGAGCAGTTGAATGCAGTTGGAAATTTCAACCAGAACAACAACACTTATTCCAACTATTACAATCCAGGATGGCGCAACCATCCAAATTTCTCTTACCGGACAACTCAGCAAATACAACCCGGACAAGTACCACCACAGCAAACACAGCCCCCACAAGGAAACTTTAGGCAACCCCAACAGAATAACTTCAGACCACCAGGATTCCAAACTACAAACTATAATGCACCGCCACCACCGCAGCAACAACCAAACCGAACAATGAGTCAAATCTGGGCAAGCAACTTGAAGGACTTACAGACATGATGAAGATGATAATGACCAGGATGGATTCCCTAGAGACACACAATAAGATGCTAGAGAGCCAGCTAGCCCAGCAAGCTAGCTCATCTTCCAGAGCACCAGGGAAGTTACCATCCCAGCCTGAGGTAAATCCGAGGGAGCAGTGCAATGCAATCTCCACTCGGAGCGGCAAGCAATTGGAAGACCCGAAGATGCTGACAGACGATAAGATAGAAGAGTCAATACTAGAACCTGTGGAACCGAATACTGATGTGACACCGGTGGCATCTGAACCAGCTGAAGAGGAGCGGCCCTATGTGGGACCGCCAGCATATAAGCCACCGATTCCCTTTCCATAGAGGCTTGTCAAGGCTAAATTGGACAAGCAGTTTGGTAAGTTTTTAGAGGTTTTGAAGAAACTCTACATTAACATCCCTTTTGTTGATGCTCTTTCACAGATGCCGACTTATGCAAAATTTCTAAAAGACATTTTATCAAACAAGAGGAAGCTAGAGGATCAAGGGATCGTTGCACTTACTGAGGAGTGCAGCGCCATCATTCAGAACAAGCTACCTCAAAAGCTTAAAGACCTCGGCAGTTTTTCCATACCTTGCCAGATTGGGGAGATGTCTTTTCAGAGGGCTATGTGCGACTTAGTAGCGAGCGTTAGCCTCATGCCACTTTCACTTTGTAAAAGGCTAGACTTAGGGGATTTGCAACCAACTAACATTTCTATACAGCTTGCAGACCGATCTGTGCATTACCCAGTTGGTATTCTTGAGGACGTACCTGTTAAAGTAGGAGACTACTTTATTCCTGCCGACTTTATTGTTTTGAAAATTGATGAAGATGATAGGCTCCCGATCATTCTGGGGAGACCTTTTCTTGCCACTGTTGGCGCTGTCATGGATGTCAAGAATGGGAAACTGACCTTGAACATCTGTGGCAATGCCATTCAATTTGATCTTACTAATACTTTGAAAAAACCTTCCCTTGCAGGTACGTGCTGCAGGGTGGACGTTGTGGAGAAAGCCACGCAGGATGTTGAGCCACCTGGAAGAGACGCGGACCCATTGGAACTTACCTCGACAACCTCAACCAAGAACGCCAAGAGCTACAAAGCACGCACCAAGTTTTGGCACGACAAGCGCATAGCAAAGAAGGAATTTCATAAGGGAGACAAAGTACTGCTGTTCAATTCATGACTTCGACTGTTCCAAGGAAAACTTCGCACGAGGTGGTCCGGTCCTTTCACAGTTCAGAAAGTTCAACCATATGGTGCTATCACAATTTGGATTGAACGAACTGGAAGCTTCACAGTTAACGGGCACCGCCTGAAACATTACTTTGTAGATGAGCAAGTAGAGAGAGAGGAAGTTTTAGCTCTCTCAGATCCCCCGGATTTGAAACTTTGAAAACTCTTATGGTCGAGTTACCGACCTAAACCTAGCGCTCTTGGGAGGCAACCCAAGTTTTTGGATGATTTTAGTTCTTTTGCAAAATTTTTCCTTATTTTTAGTTAGAGTTTTAGATCATTGTTTTGTTTTTCTTTTATTTTTGGTTTTAGAGGGGATTGCTACTAAATCTATGTCTCTTTATGTTGTAGGAAGAAGAGGGAGCACATGGGAATTTTTTCAGAATTTTTCCAGATTTTTTCGAGCATACAGTGAACATCACGGCCTGGTGAATCCCATGGGGTTCACTGTGATGTGTACTGTACAGTGCACCCAGGCTTTGTAACCAGAGGACTTCACGGGCAGGTGAACCCCAGGGGGTTCACCGGTATTCTATATGCGCAGAATCCAACCAGTAAGCTTCACAAGCAGGTGAATCCCACGGGGTTCACCACGATTCCGAAGACCAGAAAATTTTCCAGAATGCTTCACGGGTCGGTGAATCCCAGCGGGTTCACCCGTGTTTCTGTTGCTTCAGCCCAGGCGACTGGAATTCCCTTTGTTCGCCCGAAACTAGGGCACATGCTCGACAGCTTCCGCCGCCGCCCCCAAATCGCCAAAATCCCTTCGATCGTGCAGCTCCTCCTTCTTTCCATACACGAAGAAGTTTTCCCCGAGCCAGATTCAAGTTTCCTTACAAAGCGAGACAAATTCTGTAGCCCAGATCTCCACCTCGCTAGCTCGACAACTTCTGTCGCCGCCTCCCATGCTCAACGAGGTCAACCGATTCCGCCACTCTCTCTCCTTCTCGACAATCAAAGGGCGATATCTCAGGTTTTATCTCACGTTCCTAGCACTCCGATCAAGCTCCTCTCGAATTTTTCGCACCAGATTTTCGCATCGACTGCTCTCCGAAAACTTGTTTCCGCCGCTTCCGTTCTGAGAGCACCTTCAACCAGATTTTCTCCAGTCGACACTTACCAGCCATCCTCCAATCATCTCAATCACAATGCCTCCAAGGACAAAGGCTATGGCCAGCAAGAGAACCTCACGGCCGCAGCAAGCGCTTTCAGATTCGTCCGCCACGGACGATGAAGAGTATGAGCCGACGCTTACTCCTCCTTCTTACCGGCCTTCTTCGGCTACGCCAGGTTCTTCATCTCATCGCAGTCGCACACCTGCCAGCCGACCACAGCCATACGTGTCTCCCCCGAACGAGTTTAGGATTATCTTCCGGAACGATGCGCAAGAGGCACGATATCAGATTCTGCGACAACGCCGCGTGCTCAATACGCGGTATCTTGATCGAACCACCTTACAGATGCTAGGGATGCTTGGAGACTTTGACTTGATGTATGCATCCATAGGGTGGGAGCAATTTCAGCAGCTATTCTCACCCACCTACATCGGTACCACACTGGAGTTTCTGAGTTCATTGGAAGTTAAAGCTGATCCTATACTTGAGGATGATTCAGGCCGTCTATCCTTCCGCCTGGGTAATATTGAACACATCCTCACTCTTTCACAGTTTCACGATATTTACGGTTTTCCAGAGCCTAGCGCACGCAGAGTCCCCACTGAGTATATGAGCAAAACTTCTGGGGCGCTGTCACTAACGAGCACATCTACTCCGCTCGCACAGCTCGTGCTTCCAGTCTGTGCAACCCAGTGATCAAGTACGTTCACCGAGTATTGGCCCACACTCTCTTCGGCCACAGTGAAAGTGACGGTATGGTTCGACAGACTGAATTATTTTATATCTAGTGCATGCTCCACAGTTTTAGAGTCGATTCAGGATATTATTTGGCAAAGCATTTCAGCCGCGTCGCCCGTTCTTTGAGGGGGGCGATAGTTATTGGCGGCTTGATCACACCTCTGGCTGTTTCCCTCGGCATCATTCCCTATGGCACATTGGAGGCTACCGGCAACAACAGGCTCGACATCGAGTCCTGCGTTGCCATGAAGCTGATTATACACAAGGGAGATTCATATTGTATGACATTCAAGGGGAGCCCCTTCTACTTGCCTTTGCCAAATCCAGAGCGCACATCTATCTGCGTTCGTGGAAACTGGCGAATCCAGCCAGTTAAGGACGCACAGCCCGATCCAGTAGACACAGCACCACCAGCACCGGGAGCATTCTCTTTTGGTGGTACCTCTTCTCGCGATTCCATGATATCTGTGTTGCAGGAAATCAAGGAGGAACAGCTCCAGCAGAGAGAGTTGATCGATCACATGGACACCACTATCTCTCACATGCAGCAGGACTACACCGTTCAATGGGAATCAAATGAAGCTGGTATGCAACGCCAGCACAAAATGTTGAGCTCTACTTGGGGGAAGCTATCCGCGATAGATGAACGCCTCACTTTCACATCCGAGGAGCACAAGGCTCAGATGGACATCTCCTCCGACAGCGTTTTTCCTTCAGATGAGGAGGTTGAGTCGGATTATAGTGCGCGTGGGAAGAAGAAGAGCTCGAGCTCGAGAGCTTCTGGCTCCCGCTCGCGCAAAAAGAAGTAGCTGCCCCCGGATATCTGTTTTAGCATCCACTCCTCTCACATCATGGTATTGCATAGAGGACTATATAAAATTTTACAGTGGGTGAGCTTTCTATATTCCGATTTCTATTTTCTTGCTTCATGTGGCTATTTGACTGTGTTCTCTTGACCTTGCTATGTTTGGATGGATGTTTTTATTCTGTGACGGTTGGATATTATGTGGCATTGTATCTTATATGTCATTCTATTCGTGGGCTAGGTCCACATCTTCAGGCCCCATTCTGTGACAGTTATGTATGACATATTGCATTTTACTTTCATGCTTATATTAATGCTTTGCTATGATGATTGAAAATTTTGAAATGTTTTGATGCTTATTATTCATGATTCGTGTGTCTATTATGAGACTTGTCCTATGAAAGCTATTTCAAAAATTTGAGTTGAGTGCATGATTGGTTAGGAATGATCAAAGAAATAAGTCTGGAGTATACCTCCTTGTTAGAAATATTGTTTGATCATATCCATATGTTCTATGATTTAGAGATTTTGTGATTGGATTGATATTGAGTTATTCATTAGTGGGTCAAACATTGATATGATTGTTAAATCAACTCAAGCTTGCGTCTTACATGAGATTGATATTGAGTTATATATTCGCTTAGTTACTCTTTGAATTCCTTTCTTTTGTTGGGGAAACACTGCATTTGTCAAAAAGGATATGTGATCAACTGCGGAACATGTTTATAAAAAATTTACTCACCCTTAGATTCCTCTACTTGGCACTGCGCAAAATTGGCAGTGGTACCGAAAGACATGAGTTGAAATCTAAAGGATGTGAAGTTGAAAACAATAAAATGACTCCTCTACTTGGCATTGCGAAAAATTGGCAATGGTACCTAAGGTTATGAGTTGAAGTCCATTGCAATAATCAGTATTTCATACCCTGATGAAACATTTGAGTTAACCGCAGCAATTTGACTAGGACAGATTGGAATTGCATGAGTGTTGTGTGTAGGCTTGATTGAATCCTATGTTCGCTGCTTACTAGGTTGTTTGACATCTAGCTATTGTGGGATCAAACTGTTGAACACTTAAAACAACCATTTACTTGATTTCTCCTGATTAGATCATGGATTGCTATTAAATGTTTTTCTAACTTAGATGTATACCTTGATACAAAAGATTGTTCTTATTCCCATCTTGTATTTCATCTTATTTTATTGCTTGAGGACAAGCAAAGATTTAAGTCTAGAGTATTTTGATGCATCGCATTTTGGTAGTGATTTTCATAGTTATTTAAATGTTTTTCTAACTTAGATGTATACCTTTTATACTCATTATGGCCTTATTTCCTTTATATCTTCGGAATCTTCACTTTTTGGCACTTTTATTGAATTTCAGGTAAAAACGCCCTTTTTTCGACATATTTTGAAGATTCTGAGGCCGCGGGACGATTTCTTGTGTGGAAAACAAATTGCCCATCAAATTTGGGCTTATTTGGAGTTAACCTGACAATCACGGCCAAGTGAACCCCACTATCCTAGTCGCCAGCCTGCGTATCTCATAGAGAGCATCACGGCCGGGTGAACCCCAGCGGGGCGGGGTTCACCAGAATTCCATTTGGCCGAAAAACTGTCCAGAACACATCATGGCCAGGTGAACCCGGCGGGGTTCACCGCGCTTCTTTCAGCCGAACCCTCAGAAGACATCACATCACAGCCAGGTGAACCCGGCGGGGCGCCGGGTTCACCATGATTCTAACCCAGGCTCGCGAGCGACCCGACCCACACTCGGTTTTCCTTCGATTTCTCACCCGTTCGGAGTCCAAATTTGGCAAGTAAGGTGTATATGGAAAGCTCTTTCAGAGGCGAACGCACAGAACATAAAAGCCCTAATTTTCGTGCCATATTTGGGGAGCAATCAAGGAAAAGGCGAGTGAGGGCGAGTTAACCGACACCCATTCAGTATTTTGGCGATTTCGGGCCCGATTCGAGTCCAAATTTAGCAAGTGAGGACTTTTTGGAAAGCTATTTCAGAGGCGAATATAAAGGATATAAAAGCCCCAATTTTTATTACCTAATAATCTAGCATTCATGCGAAGAAGCGGCCTGGGAGGAAGAACACGGCGACAGAGGCGATTTTTGGAGATTTTCGGCGATTGAGATACACGATCATCACGATTTCTTCAGGATTCCTTCGGTTCATCGTCTCCTTCCCCTTAGTTTCATTTTATTGTACTTTTCTTATCATTAAAAGAGAGATCTTGAGCGTTTCAATGACGATTGTAGCGTAAACCCTATTTTGGGGCTTGGTGGAAACCCTTTGATTATTTTAACTGCAAACTTTGTATCTATTTTCGTTATTTGGTATAAACTTGTGAGCATATTTTACTTCGACGTACTTATTTCGTGATTTTATCTTGGCCGAATATTTTCACGTGTTAGCCGTTACGATTCATATCGAGAGAAGGATCGTAACGGTGGAATCTCTTAGTAAAACTTGCGAGACCTCGACACGAGAGTGCTTGGTCTTCGCTCAAGGATTTCATAGTCTGCCATAGAACTCATTGGGTTCATCTTAGAACGATCCACCGTGAGAGTAG
This sequence comes from Costus lasius, assembly GCA_027563935.2. Lineage (NCBI taxonomy): Eukaryota > Viridiplantae > Streptophyta > Magnoliopsida > Zingiberales > Costaceae > Costus > Costus lasius. The sequence goes on from CM050448.1 coordinate 104,461,595, forward strand.
GAGGTCGGTCTAAAACGAACACCGGGGTGTATCACTCGAGAGAGGGCACCTTGTACCCTAGGGTTAGACTCCTTGTGCAAAACCAATAAACCAATTAACTAATATCTTTCTTGTGCGATTAAGATTATCATCGTGGTGGAAGCCGTAGCCCTGAATTCTCTCTCATATCTTTTCTCTACTGACGTATTTGTGATTGCTTATTTACGATTTCTGTTCTCAAACCCACGTTTCGATTTGCCTAGCTATTAGGACTCGGACTTTCTAGTACTCAACTTGCTCCCTGTGGGATTCGACATCTTTTGTATTACTGCGACATATCCGTGCACTTGCGGAGCGTGTCAACCGTGTCACGGCCGTGTCCTTCGTTATGGCCTGGCCGTGTCGGGGTCGGCTGTGTCGTGCGGAGTCGGTCACGGCTGCTGGAACGGCCGTTCTTCTTGTCACGACCGTGTCTGCCAACACGGCCTGGCCGTGCTCAGGGCGACAGAGTGCTTCTTGATCTGAAATTTGTGGGGCATCCTCCTCACATCCTGGGGAGTCTCCCCAAGTGTCTCCTAGAGGTGTTGGGTCACCCTCATGTGTGTCCATGACTCCGTCAGTGGGGATGGTGGAAAAACCCATACATGGCTTGCCTCCATGTCGACACGAAAAACTTAAATTGATTGAGTCTTGGGTCAGGTTCAAGTAAAACACGACTATTATAAACCAGGTTAAAGTTGAATATGAGATCTTAAGTGTCTTCTCTGCACTGAACCTCTTGCCTTTATATATATATACTAAATTACCTCTCTTTATTTAAAATAACTTTGATCTCTCCTTTCCCTCCCCTCATTGCCGCCTCTCCCCCTCCTTGCTTAAATGAATCAATATAACATATTAAATATATTTATTATATTAGTCTACTTGGGGCTTAAAAACTATGATAATTGAAATATAAGTATGACATGTTTCGTAACTTAAAGTTCAATCTAGATGCCAATGATAAAGAGTTTAAACTACATGAGAATATAATCACAACAAAATTATATTGGATCTTGATATTCTTATTTAAATTAAGTGGCAAAAATGTGTTGTTAGACATCACTCATTATTTGTAATATTATAATGAGATAATCATATTAATGATAATGTCACTTACACAATTAGATGAAATGGAAATTTCAATTTTGACAACTACTATCAAATAACACGACAAAAATATCAATAACTTAGCAATAATAAATATTAATTTTTAACCAACTTGTTCTTTTTTCCTAATTGATAAAAAGTGTAATTTGAAATTTGAATGTGTCACAACACACATGGAGTCATGAACACATAAGCTATGCCAACATAGATAGATAATACATCAAAAATTTTGAAAAAGTTACTATTTAGAAATCCTAACATGGGGTGCCACTCTTTCCAATACAGAGGTTTAACTCCTTATTTTTAGAGAGGTGCTACCATATGTTACATACTAAGGCTTGTTTACTAGGAGGAATTTCAGCAAGGAAGAGATGATTGTTAGAAAAATCCTTCGTTTATTATGAAGGATGGATCAAAAATAAAGGAAAATAGGAAGGATGGATGAAGGCAAAATCCTTAGTTTTGATTCGCCCGATTCAGACGTCTTCGTTGCTATTGACGGTTCGAATGCCCATATCTGTTCACTTCGATTTCAACCCGTCTCTTCCCCTCCGATCTTTTTCACTCAGCCCCCAATTCCAAATCTAGCGATAGCAAATCCGACAAGTTTAGTGTGCTCCATAGGCGGCCAGCTCGTGCTCCACGAATAGCTTGAGTTCGCACTCGCCGCTGGCCTCGTGGCGGCGAGAGGCGAAGAGGAAGCACGAGCTGGCCAAGTAGGTGATTCCAGAGGTGGCCCTATTGGGATTTTATACTCGACTTGATAAATCCCTAAATATCACTTGTGCAATCACAATAATATGTAGATACAGTAAAATTGTAATCAACTCAGGAAAAATAACCAAACATAAGAACACCAAGATTTTACGTGGAAAAACCCCTTAGAAAAGGGTAAAAAACCACGGGAGAGAGCCACCAAATTTTCACTATGTATCCAACAAATACAATGTCTCTTCACAATAACAATTTCATCAACAACAGGATGAAAAATCACACAAGGGAAAAACTATCCTCAAATTTGCCACTGTATTCGAAACAGTATCTAGAAGAGACCAATTGAAAATTTGACCATTGGATAAGTAAGGAATTACCCCAAGAGCAACTCTGTAAATTCTTACACCAATCAGATGGTAAATGACCCCTAGATCATGCCCAGAAGAACTCCCACTTCTTTTCTCTCTCCTTCTCTCTCTAGCCGCCGAGAGCTCTCGTCGAAATCACAGGAGACAAAATCAATTTCACTCTTCCCTAAATCCAATTGCCCACGTTCTCTTTGGATTTTGGATTTCACTAAAACCTTTTACAAAAGAGTCCTCTCCCTTTTTTATTTTGCAAGTGGGTCCTGCATTATTAGGACCCATATATAACAATCTCCCCCTCCTACATTATGCAGGGATGACTAATCCGGCCATCTTCTTATAGAGCTCTGTCTTTTCTTTTGTAACAACCTATAGTCATCCTGTCAGATGGATTTTTATTAATGTGGATCTTGTTGAGACTCATCAATTTCCTGTCTATAACATCCTTGATCCAATGATATCTGATATCAATGTGCTTTGTCCTGGAATGATAAGTGGCATTTTTGCTAAGCTCCATAGCACTTTGACTATCACAATAAATCACATATTTCTCTTGATTTATATTCAACTAAGTCAGGAAACCTTTCAACCATATTGATTCTTTTCCTGCTTCAGTGGCTGCAATATATTATGCTTTAGTAGTAGATAAAGCAACACATCTATGCAACTTAGATTGCCATGAGACATCTCCCCTGCAAAAGTAAATAGATATCCAGAAGTAGATTTTCTTCCATCTAAGTCACCTGCCTAATCAGCATTAGTAAAACCTTCTAAGATAGGAACTGAAGTACCAAAACACAAACATGTTGCTAATGTACCTTTCAAATATCTTAGGATCCATTTAACTGCTTCCCAATGAATTTTACTTGGATTTGCAAGATATCTGCTAACCACTCCAATAGCATGTGCAATATCTGACCTTGTACAAATCATAAGATACATAAACTACCCACTACAGATGCATATGGAATATATTGTATCTCATTCTTTTCTTTCTTATTTGAGGGGCTGTCCATTGAACTCAACTTAAGATGGCCTGCAAGAGGTGTGCTAACTGATTTTGCTTCCTTCATATTGAACCTTTTGAGCACCTATTTAACGTATGTCTTCTGAGATAACCAAATCCTTTTAGTATTTCTATCACGTGTGATAGTCATACCCAATATCTTTCGGGCTTGTCTCAAGTCTTTCATATCAATGGATTTATTGAGCTCTTTCTTGTACCTATTAATTAAGCAAATATCCTTCCCTACAATGAGCATATCTTCAACATAGAGCAATAAAATAATAAAACTATCATTAGGGAATTTCTTGAAATAAACACAATGATCTGCATTTGTCTTATGGTAATTTTGATTCATCATGAATGAATCAAACTTCTTATACCATTGCCTAGGAGCTTGTTTCAATCCATACAAACTCTTTTTCAATTTACAAACTATTTGTTCACTCCCTTTGACAACAAATCCCTCTGGCTGCTCCATGTATATCTCTTTTTCTAAATCTCTATGTAGGAAAGCTGTCTTTACATCTAATTGTTCAATCTCAAGGTCTAAGATTACAGCTAAACCCAAAATAACTCTGATAGATGTCATCTTAACAACAGGTGAGAATATTTCATCAAAATTAACTCCTTCCTTTTGATTGAAGCCTTCAACCACCAATCTTGCTTTGTAGCTGATTTGATCATTGTCACCTTCATACTTTATCTTGTACAACCACTTATTTCTCAATGCTTTTATTCTTCTAGGCAACTGTACTAACTCATATGTCTGATTCTTTAGCAAAGAATTCATCTACTCTTGCATTGCCTTCTTCCACTTATCCTTTGTCTCACTTTTCAGTACTTCTTCATAGCATTCTGGCTGTCCTTCATCTGTGATCATGACATAATTTTTGTCATATTGCCTTGAAGGTACTCTTCCTCTTAGTGACCTTCTTAACTAAGTTTCTATCTGAGGCTGCTGAGGTATCTGACTTTCTTGTGCACTATCTGTAGAAGTATCAGTATGGCTATTTGATTAGTGCTCTTCATGGGACTCTCCCCCTGTCTCAGAAACTAACTCATCTACCTGAGTTGAGATGTCATCTCGAACATACTATGTCTCACTTTGTAATTTTTCAGTTTTATGAAAGTCTTCCAAAGTCTTATCTTCATGAAAGACCACATCTCTGCTTCTATACATTTTCCTATTAACTGGATCTCATACTTTGTATCCAAACTCATCATCACCATAGCCAAGGAAAATACACTGAATTGCCTTAGTATCAAGTTTTGACTTGTTTTCTTTAGGAACATGCATAAAAGCTTTGCAACCAAAAACACGTAAGTGAGCATAAGAAATATCTTTTCCAGACCAAACTTTCTGAGGAATAGCATAGTTAAGGGGGAAAGAAGGAGACAAGTTAATCAAATAAACAATAGTTTTTAATGCTTCAACCCAAAAAGATTTTGACAATTTAGTAGAGAATAGCATACATCTAATCTTTTCTACAATGGTGCGATTCATCCTCTCAGCTACACCATTTTGTTGAGGAGTCAATGGAACAGTTAATTGATGTCTAATTCCATGTCTAGTCAAATACTCCTTAAACCTATTAGATGTGTATTCTCCCCCATTATCAATATGCAAGCACTTTAATTTTCTACCCGTTTCCCTTTCTACCAAAGCATAAAAATTTTTAAAAATTTTAAACACTTCATCTTTGGTTTTCATAGTGTAACCTCATACTTTTCTAGATGCATCATCTATAAAAGTAACAAAATAAGAAGCACCCCCTACTAATTTAACATCCATAAAGCAAACATCTGAATAAACAATATCAAGTAGCATAGTACTTTTCTTTGGACCATTTCTAAGAAAAGAAATTCTATGTTGCTTACCAAATAAGCACTGATCATAAGGACTGATAGTGATACCTTTGGGGAGAATATCCTTATTTGATAGACTTTCCATACCCTTCTGACTCATGTGCCCAAGCCTCCTATGCCATAAATTTGAAGTGCTTGTTAAAGCAGTAATGATCTCTCCTCTGAGTACCTCAACATCGGTGTGATAAAGAGTATGCTGCTTGCTCCCTCTAGCATAAATGAGTGACCCTTTTGTAAGCTTCCACTTTCTATTGCCAAATGTGCTTACCAATCCCTCATCATCAAGAATACCAGGTGAGATCAAACTGAACCTTGAATTAGGAATATATCTCACATCTCTAAGAATCATCTTTTGCCCAAGATTAGTTTTAACAATGATACCCCTTTTCCTTCAATGCCTGTAGTGTCCTTATTTCCCATCTTGACAACACCTAAATCACAGTGCTGTAGAGATGAAAAATAATAGCATAAGGGGTAGCATGGAAAGAAGCACCTATGTCACTAATCCAACTCTCTTTCTCATTAACAGCCAACATATTATCAATATCACTTGTTGCTAGAACACCAATATCACTGTGCACTGTAAACAGTTGTACTCTTTTTATCTTTTCTTTTTTCATTGCTTTCTCCTTTCTGAGCCTTCTTGAATGACCAATAGTTTTTTTTGATATGCCCTTTCTTATGACAATAATGACACTCTACATCTTTTTTGAAAAATGACTTGCTCCTAGATTTTCCACATTGGTAAGGAGATCTGCTTTTGCTTCTACCACGATTTTCAGTCACCAATGCTTGAGAGTTATTTGTTTCCACAGACATTCTTCCGGTTTCTTCATTCAATAAACTTGAAGTGACTAGGCTCATGGATAGCTTACCATCTGGTGCTGTATTACTAAGAGAAACAACCAAAGTCTCCCAACTCTCTGGTAGAGAACTCAACAATAAGAATGCGTGCAATTCAACTTCAATTACCATCTTCATAGAGGCCAGTTGATTAATAATGCCTTTCATGTCATTCAAATGTTCATAATTTTTGCACCTTCTTTATACTTCAGATTCATCAATTTTTTGATCAAAAGAGCCTTGTTACCAGCAGTTTTTCTTTCATATAAGTTTTCTTATTTTTTCCACAACTTATATGCATCTTTCTCATTCACAATATGATGAAAAATATTATCTTCTACCCACTGACGAATATGACTGATTGCTTTTCTATTCAATTTGCTCCACTCATCATCTGATAATTTTTCAGGCTTGGTTTCATTCTCAACTACATCAAATAGATCTTTGCAATATAGGTAGTCTTCCATCTTGGCTTTCCAGATAAGCCAATTTTCTCCATTCAAGACTACCATTCGATTGCCAATTTCCATGATTAACACAAATGACTAAAGAACCTGGCTCTAATGCCACTGTTGGGATTTTATGCTCAACTTGATAAATCCCTAACTATCACTTGTGCAATCACAATAATATGTAGATGCAGTAAATTTGTAATCAACTCAGGAAAAATAACCAAACACAAGAACACCAAGATTTTACATGGAAAAACCCCTTAGAAAAGGGTAAAAAACCATAAGAGAAAACTACCAAATTTCCACTATGTATCCAACAAATACAATGTCTCTTCACAGTAACAATTTCATCAACAAGATGAAAAATCACACAAGGGAAAAACTATCCCTAAATTTACCACTGTATTCAAAACAGTATCTAGAAGAGACCAATCGAAAATTTTACCGTTGGATAAGTAAGGAATTACCCCAAGAGCAGCTTTGTAAATTCTTACACCGATCAGATGGTGAATAACCCCTAGATCATACCCAAAAAAAATTCCCTTTTCTTTTCTCTCTCCTTCTCTCTCTAGCCGCTGAGAGCTCTCGTCGAAATCACAAGAGACAAAATCAATTTCAGTCTTCCCTAAATCCAATTGCCCACGTTCTCTTTGGATTTTGGATTTCACTAAAACCTTTTACAAAAGAGTCCTCTCCCTTTTCTTATTTTATAAGTGGGTCCCTGCATGATATAGGACCCACATATAATAGCCTCGACGTTCGCGTTGCCCATGCTAACCCTACATTGGCACAGCAAGCATTTGGCACTAGACTCAAGCTAGATGTCGACGCACCTGATGTGGAACGTGTGCTTGCACTTGGGTAGTAGGCGGAGGACCTCCTTGTCAGCGAATCATGAGAGGCAAACGGCGCACTCGTGCCCGTCACGAATGCTGCGTTAGCGATAGGTATAAGGCCCGAAAGCGAAACCAGGGGAGTGACTCAACGATGAGCCTATTGACCTCGCCATGCCAACCTTCTCTCAATCTCATTTCACGTGACACATATTTCAATCCTTCTAATGTTTCCTTCTTTATTTTTATTTTTTTTTATTTTCCTTATCCCTGCTTAGTAACTCAGATTTTTATCCTTTTAATTTTCCCTTCTTTCATTTTTTGCTCTTTCTCTCAATTTTTCTGTCCATACTAGTAAACAGAGCCTAAGCATACACGCAAGCTACCAGGGGAGGGCACAAATCTTTTGTACTCATGGACAAACAAATATCTCCTCCTTATACATTGCTTCCTTATCTTTATCATATACAAGTGAGATAAGTAAAAAAAATCCTCCTGTTTGAGGGTAGAAAAAGAGATTCTTTTTAACTGTACGTGGATACTATAGAGTCGAGATACCCACATGTGCTTACTAATAAGATTAAATTATTAATTAACTTTTTTTCTTGATAAATCCTTGATGGGGAATGAATGTATTGTATTAGGCTCATTCCTTAGCATGTATACGACTCATTTTAAAGATATTCGAGAATTTATATAGTTAAAATGATTTTTATATTGTAATGTATATTTTAAAATTGTTAAGATGCTTTTCCTATGTTAGTACATGATGTGTCCTTTTGGTAGTCTCATGATATGATTTAGAGAGTTTTAAAGTTTCAACCGTAAACAATATTTTTTTTTATTTTTTATACAATAAAAGAATAGCAAATAATCGATATAATAAAAAAAATTTGAGCAAGATTTAATGTAACTCTTGCTATTGCTTTAAAAATCATACAGCTTTAAAAAAATTTTCGATACAAAAACTAATAAATACAAAAAAAATAACATTTTAAAAACATATTATTAAGTATTGTAGCCTCAACAACATTTAATAAATACAAGAATTTTATAGCATACATGTTAAGGAACGAGCATAATAATCAAATTAAAGGCGATCATTTTTGTTTGTAAACTCGTATATTAAATAACCTATATTTAGACTTATTTTAAGTAGGCTTAACTTTGAATTTTACATTATATAGCTCATAAAAAGGAAAGGGTGCAAGTAGAAACATAAATAACAAAAAAGGAATTTATTTTGAGGACCGCAAAATTATAGAAATACGGGTATTATTTGTAATTATGAAAATAAGGGATTCATCACGAGATAGACGTCAATGTCAGCTTTCCCGCCAAAAAACATATTCTGATTTCTGCAATATACCTACTCCCCGGACCCCCGATCCCTTCGGTCGCCTTGAACTGTGACATGGCGTCAACGCCGGAGGCCGTAGAAGACCTCTTCCACCCTGCAAAGCGCCTCCGACCCCACTCACCCTCTGCTTCCCCTCGAACCGTAACTCCCACGTCCACCATTTCCCCTCTCCGCAAGCCCTCTCAAGCAGGCGGCGATACCTTGCCGGAGTCCGTCGCCGTCCTAGTGCCGGAACAGAAGCGGAGGATGGAGATCAACAAGGCCCTCGCGCGATCGAGGCGGAACCTCAGGGTATGCAGAGAAAGAATCGAGAAGGCGAAAGGTACGGTGTCATCTTTTTTAGGGTTTCTTCTTCCTTTTCTTTCCTCGTTTTCTTGGTTCATTTAATCGGTTACGGCAGCCGAAGGTTTAGATTATGTGAAGTTGGAGGAGCTTTTGGTAGAGGAGACTTGGTTGGAGGCTCTTCCGGAGGAGCTTCAGAAACCGTACGCTAAGAACCTATGCAGGTTTGTGGAGCAGGAGATGCGGGGAAGTATTGCGATCTACCCTCCGCCTTCCCTTGTCTTTAATGCTCTGCATTTGACGCCTTTCAATCAGGTGAAAGTTGTTATTATTGGACAGGTATATCTTTCCTTCCAGAAATAAAAAGTCCTCACTTTTCCTTCTTTCTTTTTTCTTTTTTAAATATAAACTTTTTGCCTGGAAGCATTTTCAACACTATAATTTTGTCATTTGGCATGCTTTAAACCACTTTCCGTCATATATGCCCTGTGAAATGTTCAGATGCTCCACAAATCCCCCATGCTCGGGATGCTCAACGCTGTAATTTTTTTTTTTTTTTTTTGCATAAAAAAGAAACAAAAATCTTAGCCGAGATATTTCATAAATCTTGATATAAATGCCTCTACCTCATGAGCTGTCTGATTGAGTGCATTTTTTTTTCCAAAAGAAAAATCTATTCAATCAAAAGTGTCTCCAGAGTTGGAGGCCAAAATACAATGTAGCTAGTTAGGCCAGCTACTCGTCTAAGAAACACAAGGCATAGTCTTAGAAGCATACTTAGCCAACCAGTTGGTAGCCTGGTTAGCCTCCCAGCTACTCATCCAAGAAACACAAGACATAGTCTTAGAAGCATACTTAGCCAGCCAGTTGGCAGCCTGGTTAGCCTCCCTAGGAACAAAAGACAACTTACAGTTAGGCATACAGTAAAGAAGATATCTAATTTTCAACAGAACATTATTACATTCCAATCCATCAATATCTTGTTGAAGATATCTAATTGAGTGCATTTTGACTTAACAGTAAGTTGAAGCAAAAGAAGTTGACTTGAATCACCCTTCATATCAGGTCTTACATACTGTTCATGTTAGGATTTTTATCCTAACTGATCCTTGACATCTTCATATGACATGATAAACATTGCAATCTAAATATAGTATTATTTCTAGGTTGAAAGTGGAATGGGATAAACTAAAAAAATTTCTAGGGAGACAGTCTCCCTAGAAATTTTAGGGAGCCCCTCGGGTTTTATGAATGTTAAAGCCCCCACTTCCACGTATTTGAAAGGTGCATTTTAAACTATTCGAGCCCTAGTTAATCATTAGCGCCTTTTTACTTTTTATCCTTTCCTCTCTGTAAAACCCTATTGACCTTAGACTCTCTTGTCTCCTTTCGCCGCTTGCATCTTTATCTGTTGAGATGTTGCTCACGAGCTCTACTCTTAACCACTCCGGTTGCTGACATATTATTTGTTTTTTCTAAGTATAGAAATTTTTTCAGCCTTGTTGTTCATGCCACAAACAAACTTTATTTGTCGAAGAGACGGTAATAAATATCGGTAATGCTATACGACCATTACTGTTTTGTAACATATGCGTTTGAGTTAAAACATAATATATTACATGCATTTAAGACATTACAGTTTGTTATGAGCTGTAATATATTTTTTCCAATAGCGTTCGTGATTCATCACAATCATAGGCTAAATCATTACGATTTTGGTACGACTGTATAATATCTTTCTCAATAATGTCCTATGTAGCGATCATTTAATCATGTTATGCTGGGCATGTTTACAGTCGTTATATAATTTATTATTGTGCATTATGATTGATATATTATAGATTTAATCTATGTATGGTTGATATATTATAGAGGTACTCTATGTACCAAGTATTTTAATAATATGATATTACTTTATTGGCATAAAATATCTCCAAATATGATTTCATTAGAAAGTGAAATTAAAGTGGAACTGCTACACGAGCCATTTGGATACTTTTTTTAAAGATCTGCACTGTGCTTAGATGAATCACAGTTATAGTACTTGATTAACAGGTGGAATAATAAGAAAAAAAAGTTTAATCTGAGTGAAAAATTTATATGTTTCACACAAAAAGATGTTTACTTATAATTGGGTTAAAAAATAAAGAAAAGTTGATTGATTTGAAGACACCTAATCCATGACCCATTTTATTTAAAAGAGTTCAAATGAAGGTTTATAACAAGAGGACTTTTAAAGATTAAATTGTGTAAGTTATGAAGTCGAGATCATATAATGGATAAAGAAGGGATTTTAAAGTTGTTTGTACTCCATTTATTTTCTTTCTTCTTATTTACTCGGTGTAAAAATTTGACAATTACAAAAGGACTATCTAATTATGATAAAGATTATGAGAAATTTATAGGCATTTAATTGGGCTGAAGCTATATATAGTCATTTGACTAGATAGGTATACAAAGTAAAAAAAAAAAATCTTATTTTACAAAATGTGGTGGTTGCACAATAGTTCTAAATATAGGTTTTTTATTTCATTAGCTATTTTGTTACGATGTCATATTATATAATTAGCCACTTGAATCCTTATATCTTTTGTTTTACATTTGGTTATATAAGTGTGTTTATTCAGAGATGCTATGGTTGAGGATAATTTTTTATGCCTTTTTTGGTGGAATAAAGTCAAAGAAATCAAAATGAGAGTTGAAAAATTTAACTGATGACATGATATATATAACATGCAATAAATACATTTAATATATATTTTTTTTATAAAATTTAAATTTTTGATGCAGATAGTGTATGACCTTAAAGTAGATGGACAAAAGATGCATTTTATTGATCTGCTCATTCTTCCATAATGTTTCAAGAGACAGAGGAAATACATCTTATTGATTTTGCTCATTGTCTCACAATGTTTCAAAAGTCAAAAGAAAGTAGCCCTGATTATTACCTACATGTAAATATGAGTAAATTATTTATTTATTAAAGTTTATTAATATTTTTGTATTATTATTTGTTAATTATATATGATCATTTTAATAGAGTAAGAATGAAGATGAGATTGAAAAGATATTGTTAGTTTGAATTTTAAATAAAACATCTACAAATGATGATTAATTGTGAAAATATGAGTATTTTCTTTAGTAAAATTTATACTCTTTTCTATTATAATGTGTAAATTTATATTGTTATTTTTGTAAAATCATAAATAATTTATATATGATAAGATAAAAAAGCTTAAAAAAAAAACAACAACAAGATCAGATTAAGTGAGAAATTAGAAATGTATTAGTATTTGTGTGAACTTTATACGCTTTTATATTATAATATATATAAATTTATATTGTTATTTTTGTAGAGTGGTAAAGAATTTCGAATGAAAAAAAATAGGTAAGCTTAGGAAAAAATTAGACAACAATAAGAAGCAATCAAAGAGCAAGACGAATTAAGGCATCGTGCAATATTCTTCTTGCTCTTTGATTACTTTTTGTTATTATCTAATTTTCTCATGAAGCTCATCTATTTTTCCCATTAGAAATGTTTTTCCACTCTGCGAAAACAACAATATAAATTTACATATATTATAATAGAAAAGAGCATACAGTTCGCATAAACACTAATATATTTACAATTTTACAATTAAATCTCAATTTATTCTCTTATTTCTTTTTCAATCTTTTTAATCTTACCATATAGAAATTCTTTATAACCCTAAAAAAATAATATAAATTTACACACATTATAATAGAAAAACAAATAAAGTTCACAAAAAAATCACATTTTTGCAATTAATCATCTTTTATAGACATTTTATTTAAAATTTAAGCTAACATATCTTTTCAATCTCATCTTTTTTATTACTCTATCAAAATTCAAGCCGACATAATTAGCAAATAATAATATAAAATTTTTAATAAATAAATAAATTGCTCACATCTACATATGGGTAATAAGCAGGATTACTTTCCTCTACCTCTTGAAACATTATGGGACAATGAGCAGAATTAATAAGATACATTTCCTTTTTCTCTTGAAACATTATAGGACAATGAGCAACATCTATTTTAAGGTCATATACTATCAACATTAAAAATTAAATTTTATAAAAATGTATTTATTGTATATTATATATACCATGTAATCAGTTAAATTTTCCACCTCTCTTATTTCTTTTCTTCAACTTTATTCTACTAGAAAAGGTATGAAAAAATATCCTCTACCATAGCATTTTTGAATAAACATGTACATTCATATAACTAAATCTAAAATAAAAAATATAAGGAATAATTAATTATATAATATGACGTTGTAACTAAATAGCTCATAAAATGAAAAATTTATATTAAGAACTATTGTGAACTGCCGCATTTAGTGGAATAGGATTTTTTTGTTACTTATATACTTGTTTAGTCAAATGATTGTATATAGTTTTAACCCAATTAAATTCTCATAAATTTCCCATATCTTCATCATCATTTGATAGACTTTTTAGAATTACCAAATTTTTATACCAAGTAAACAAAAAGAAAGAGAATAAATACAGTATAAACAATTTTAAAATATATTCTTTATCTATTGTATGATCTCCACGGTATACCCTACGCAATTTAATCTCTAAAAGTCCTCTTGTTATATACATGCTTTTGAACTCTTTCAAATAAAATAGGGACCCCGGTTTGGTATCTTTTAAATCAATCAACTTTATTTTATTTTTTTAACTCAGTATAAGTGAGACATCCTTTTTGGTGAAAGGTACAATTTTTCTACTCAAATAAAACTCTTTTTTCTCATTATTCCACGTACTAATCAAATACTATATCTGTGATTCGTCCAAGCATAGGGTAAATCTTTGAAAAAAAAATTCAAATGGCCCCTGTAACAGTTTCTCTTTGATTTTATTTTCTAATGGAATCATGTTAAGAATTTTCTAAACACGAGATAGGGAAGACATTTTCTGTCAGGAAAGTAATATTATATTATTCAAATATTTGCTACATAGAGTAACTATATAATATATCTAACTCTACAATATGTTAGTTGTAATGCACAATAGCAGAATAGGTAACGACTGTAAATAGACCTGTCATGAGATGATTAAATGATCACTACATATGCTATTATTGAGTAAGATGATTTATAGCCGCACTAGAATTGTAATGATTTAGCCTTTAATTGTAATGCATCATGGCCGCTACTGGGAAATATGTATTATAGTCCGTAACCAAATCGTAATGTCTTGCATACCTATAATATATTATGCTTTATGTCAAATGTATATGTTATAGAACCATAATAGTCATATAGCATTATCGATGTTTATTACTATCCCGTTGACAAAGATGATTTGTTGGTGGCGTGAACAGCGAGGCTGAGAAGATTTCTGCGTCTAGAAAAAACAATCAATCTGTTGGCAATCGGAGTGTTGAGGAGAAGAGTACTTGTGAGTAGTGTCGTGACGGACGGAGACGGAGACCTAGAAAACGACCGGTGAAAGAAGATGAAGAGAGTCTAAGGTCAGCAAAATTTTACGGAGAAGAGAGGGTAAAAAGTAAAAAGGTTGGTTAACCAAGGTTATGATAGATTAAAATTCACCTTTCATATGCGTGCAGGTGGGGGCTTTATGATTCGTGAAAACCCCATTGGGAAGGGGCTCCCTTAAATTTCTAGGGAGATCATCTACCTAGAAAATTTTTCGGTTTGTCGGAGTTGTGAATAGTAAGGTAGAGTTGCTAGTTCTAACCGGAGTGTTAAGGAGTAGAGAGCTTGCGAATAGTCTGGCGACTGATGGAGATTTAGAGAGCTTGGTAAAGGTAAGAAAGCCAGTAGGGTTTTATAGAGAGGAAAGGGTAAAAAGTAAAAATGCGTTGACGAAGTTAAGTTAGGATAGTTTATAATGCACCTTTGAGATGCGTGTAGGTGAGGGTTTTAAGATTCGTAAAACCCCATTGTGGAGCAGCTCTAAAATTTCTAGGGAGACCGGCTCCCTTGAAATCGCACCCTGGGTAATATGTTTTGAATTGGACCACTTCCATGTATCTACTTCAATCATTTACTGAAAATGAATCTTGTTGTTTATTTTTTTTACTGTATATCTCATTTGGAGCTCAAGTGCAATTGGCTTTCTGAAACCATCCAACATTGTGTGAAAACAATCTTACAGGAATCATATAGATCAATGTTTGGCTGTTTGCTAAGTTTTTTGGTTTAGGGAGTCTAGGCAGACTTTAACTAAAACACAAAGATACATCATACTTTTGGCTAAGTGGCACACCTTTTATAGCTTTGTTTGGATGGGCAAGGATTGATTTGTTTAAAGAACATCAACATTCTCCAGAATATTGTGTATCTACTTATGATAATCCATGTTTTACATGTTTAACTAAAACCATTATAAATAAATAGATTTAGCTATGAGCAAGATGAAACTTAGAGTGATCCTGTTGAGATCACTAATACAAGACAAACTGAGCTTTGAAATATTGGATTCTGGTGATCATACTGATTAATCACAGAATCCATCAGCAAATGTTTCTAGTGGCCATTGAATCCATGATTGATTGCTAACAATTGTCATAGGCCCCAACCATCATTTATTTACAACCACTACCAATTATTTAATGAAAAAGAGAAGAATGACTTATAGAATGTAGTGAGGAAGGGGAGAAAAATACTTACCATTGAGTTGAAGACATTTCATTACTTTTATATCTAGAGTTCATTGCAAATAATGATCTAGAGATTACTGTTTAACACAGCTTTCAAAATTCAAATCCCCATATGTTCCTCTTTTGCTTGTGTGGATGGTTGGTTGCTCAAAACACAAAGTTCATTCATGGCTGCTTAGAGTTGCAACCTTTCATGAATATCACTTGCCACATGTATCTATTGCTGCTTGGTCCCTAAGGCCTTTTACCTCACGACATTATTATTTTCCTCTTAGCCTTTTCTCTATGACTTTTATGGTTGTGCACTAATGTTGCTGAAACATGTTGGGTTTGAGACTCAAGAATTCAAGTTTGATTTGAGATTAAAAGAAGTAGAACTAGAACACTAATCGAACTATTCCAAATAGTTAGGTTTAACACTTCAACTAAACTTTCTTTCCCGGCTCTTCAATTTAATTAATGAAATTATTATTATTGATTAGATTAGTGTTTAAAATGTAATAATTAAACACTTCAATTTAGTTATAAAATATTTATTGACAAAGTTATCTTATATTCAAATTATTTGTTTAGTAATTTAAACCTTAAAATGTCAAAATAAATAATCAATAAGTATATAACTAAAAATAGTTATTTTTATTATAAATAGACTTCTGTTAAATTTTTATATATATCATTTATAAAAAATTAAGGCTATAAAATAAATTGTAAAAAATTTTAATTAATTTTGTTCAATAATATTTGTCAAATTATTTATCAACTATATGATTGATTATTTATTAAAATGTTTAAATATCTAAGAAATTATTAATTGGTTGTAATATGCAATATTGAAATTCAATTAAACATGAACATATTATATAATTCAAAAATATATGTATAAATTATAAATGTTATAATTGATTTCTAGAGTAATTCAAAAAATAAAATATATCAAGTTACAAATTATTTGTAAACAACATTTATAAGTTACAAATGTCATGAATAAATTTAATTGGATATGCTTAGTCTACTATTTTCTGTTAAAGTATTTAGATATATAAATTACTTAACGATATATTTTATATAACATATTGTAGATATCATAAATTTTCAAATCCAAATTCCTAAATGACTTATGAAATACTAAAATTTTCATGTACTATAATATTTATTTCTTTTTAAATTGTGTTTGATAACTTGGATGAAAAATTCTAAGGCAAGGGTCCAACAGCTTAAGTTGAGGGTGTGGATGGGATTATGAAAACTTACAAATTTTTTAGAAAAATAATTTAATATAATGATGTGAAAAAGTTATGCATGGTAGGGTAACTTGCTTTAAAGGCATTTAGTAAGCTGTAAAGAAAATGTAAAAGCATGCACAAACATCTTTAAGTGTTAATGATGTGACTGTTAATTTGAAAGCAAGAAGAGGGTAAGAGAAATACAAACAACCGTAGAATAATTGTTATGGTAAGTGTTAGGAAGGGCTTTAAAGATAAAGAGGTAAATGAAATGAAGAGGGCAATTCTACCTTCTTAGTGTTCATAATGGATGGTTATGAAGAGAGCTTAGATGGTCAATTTACGAGGATGTTAAAACTACTCACGTTTCTCATTTTGGTTCCATGATTTTTGGAAATATAAGGCAAAGGACAGCAAGCTTTTGATAAAGAAAATTTATCTCTTTTAGGAAAAAATTTAAAAATAAATTAAAATATTTAGAACATGAGCATTCATCTTAATTTTTAATTTCTTAATTTGGTTCAAAAATGATAAAAATAAATATTCTTTTTAATTGCTCTCTTTTATTTTATTTTCCTTCCATTACCTTCCAATGTAATTAGACAAAATTAATTAAAGAGGGAAAAAAAAGCTAATGTATAAAGCAAAGTGCTAAACTTAGAATAAGTGGTGACTTATAGAACCTCGGATGTAATAGTCATCTGCTTTCCAAAGATACAAATATAGAAGTAGCCTGAAATTAAGACAAGGGGACTAAAGGATCCAACAAGTGCTTTTGACAAAGGAATATAAAATAGTTTTTTATAGTCATATACCTTTTCATGCAGTTTATGATTCATACTTTTAAAGGATAATAACTACTATACAAGAGGAAGGCATGGGGATCCTTATCCCTATGGTTAAGAATATAAGAGATATGATATTCATGAATATTGTTAAAGAGATAACACCTTAGGTGGATACCTTTTAAAAATCTTAGGATTAGTTTGGTTGCACTTTGATGTATGGTGGATGGACCAATAACTAAATAAGATGCATAGCGATTGTATTTACTTATTATCCTAATGGGTACTATATCTCATATGTGGATGCATTATGAATATAGAAATGCCTATGTCAAGAAATGTCCAAGATATGTATATAGATATTCCTAGAGATGTCCAAAATTCAATGGAATATATTTAGTATACACATTTTTTAGATTTTTTTAGGAGATCTGTAAGCAAGATATGGTTAAAATGATTATTATAAACTTGCAAGCACATTGTTAGCCACTGAATTTGCTTCCCATTACTAACGAAATCTGACAATTGTCTGACTTCATTCATATAAGCTAAAACATAGATTGTAATAAGAAGAGATAAATAATATAGTATTTGTTCATTATAAGATGATGTTAAGAAAAGACATGAGAGGAGCTTTTGATGATCATAAATTATTGATTTAGATGTTTACCATGATGAAGGCCTATTCATGTCTTATGCGGAGAGATGGAAGATAGATTATTGAATGCCATAGATAATCCGTTCTTGGAGGGGTATTATTAGTTGATGTATGGAAGTTCTTAGAATACAAGAGATAACTCTCATTTTAGAAGGAGAGATAGTGGTACAAGTCTAGAAGCTGAATTTGTTGGAGTACTATGTAGCAAGGATCGGAAAACCTGTCTGGTGTACCAGACAGGTACGTACAGACTAGTACCGGTATAATACTGGCAGTAAACCAAAAAATTCTAATTTTAATTTTTTTTAATATAATAATTAAATATTATAATTAAAACTGGTACCGTACCGGTATAAATTGAAATTGATTTTTAAATTAATTTTTTTAAATTAAAACTGGTACAAACCGATCGGTGCGTACCGGTACTAAGATAAAGGATTATTTTTTTTACTATACCGACAATTTTCTATTGGTCCACGACCGCTCCCTTACCGGATTGGTACAAACCGGTCAAACCGGTCGGTACCCGGACTGGTTTTTGAATCTTTGCTATGTAGTCCACAATCCACATGCACAAAAAAGAGGGATACACCAAGAAAGATTTGATGTGTTGTCATATTGTCACCTTAAAGGTTTCAAATTTTCAATTGAATATGATTTTTTTTTAATTTCTAAGAACTTTATTTTGTTTCTCATTTGTCACATGCAAAATAAATCTAGACAAGCTTATTTTCTTATGAGATGTAAGGAATAATGTACTTTTCTTTTTGTTTTATTTTTTACAAAAGCTATTCTTATTTTGTTATGTTTAATGTTTTAGTTTGATTCTACTGATTTTATATTGTTGATATGATCAATATCATATTTTTTTTAGTTTGTTTGATATCATTACCTGATTGTGAAGGCGTGAACTATAATTATAATAATTTTCAACTTGCCTAACTATTCATTTATAGTAAAACATATATTGTTATAGTAAAGATGTTTAATCAAAATTTCATGGTCTTTGTGCAAGGATTCCCGCCGCTACTGCCTATTATGTGCAATATGTATTGGTTCGATCTTGTACCAGCGCTAGTATGGGTTTGGTATTCTATATATGTTTATATATATATATATATATATATATATATATATATAATATGTGATGATATTGACTTGTATATTACTACTGTTACTACTGGTGCGCCCATACAAATTGGTATTTTTAAAACTCTCTTTATGTATGTGAAAATAAAAAAAATTTATTGTTTTACAGGATCCTTACCATGGGCTTGGTCAAGCCATGGGTCTGGCTTTCTCTGTACCAGAAGGTATCAAAATTCCTTCTAGCTTAGTCAATATTTTTAAAGAGCTTCAACAAGATCTAGGTTGTTCTGTGCCATTACATGGAAATCTGGAAAGATGGGCTGCACAGGTAGAATATGCGTAGTATTTTCTTTAAACATGGAGTTATTTTTTTCTAGCCATTAAATTTACATCAAGATCTTTTGTTTCCTTGATAATGTTCTTACAAATAGAGAAGATGATTTGCTAGTAATCTCAAAGTGCAGGAATAGTTGTCTTGTTGTTTCAAACATTTAAATTGAGGAAGGAACAACATTTCAAGAATTTTTTTCTAAAACAAAAAACTTAGCAAATACTTATTGTTAAAATATTTATATTACTTCTGAATACTTTTTTAACAAATATACTTTTAATCTTTTAGTAGGATTTTACAATCTTATGATCTGATCCTATGTTTTAGGCTTTCACTAGGGAGTTAACATAGAGTTATTCCAAGATATCTAGTTGATATCCACTTCATCTGATAGTGTCCTTTATGGTGTCTGTATATATATTCCACGTATAGCTTATAAAGTGTGCCTTTTATTCAATTAACCTTTGGGAGCCCTAGGTCATCATCTCCATGAAGGAATACAATTATAGCCCATGAAATCTCTTAAGAGCCACACTTGTTATATCTTAGTCATAAAAGTTTGACATGAGTTGCTCTAATTTCTTCATGACCTATTTAGGGATAGCAAAAGATGCATCTAAAATGTACTTTTCTGACAAAAATATAATGAATGACTTCAATTCCATCAGCGTAAAACTACAGCTTGTTTTTCCACTTGGAGATTCTTCTAGAAACAACTTTAATGAGTGAACTCCAATCAACATACATGATCCCTTTTTAGACCAAGGTAATACCCAAATATCTTATGAGGAGGATTCCAATTTTGATACCAAGGATAGATGTGGTCCCCTTATGCTAATATTTGCTATTTTGTCATGTAGCTTGAAATCTTATATCATGATTCCATATCTACTTGAGCAAAAGATAAAAGTCATCGGCAAGTGCCTAATGAGTAATAATTAAGTCTAAACAATGTTTTGATTATGATGCTTTACCTCTATTTTATAAGAAAGAGGGTTAGATAAATTATGTATAATCATAATGAACGAACAATAGACCACTAAGCATCCTTGCCTTAGCCACCTTGATTAGGGAATAATCCAACATACTTTCAATTTTGGGAGATGGGAAAGGTTGGATTATAAATGCATGCATGGAGCCAAACAACAATGATTTTTGAGAATAAATATTCTGAAAAGCTTTATCATTTTTATAATTACTCCAATAAAAAGAATGAAAGAAAAACTACATATACATGAAAGATATCACTTGAGGATCCTCTAACTCAATGGGACAAATGAGATCTTAAAATTTTAATTGTTGGTTCAATATTGAATAGGATTCTTCAAAGGCAATTAAGGTATCAATGAAATGATTATATGAATCTAACAAGGATAACAAAACACAATTAACATGGAAAATTTTACAAAGGATAACATATAGTAGTCATTAAAAGAAATATGTTTATATATTAAATAAATAAAAGCATATTCATTAAATCATAAACATCAAACATACAATCTAAGGTTTACAACATTTTATAAATAAAATCTTTGAACAGTTGTCTCAAAAAAATATTGACTAGGAAACTAAATAAAAGACGATGCACATGATAACATGAAATAAGAGTTAACATTTCAAAGAATTGTGCATAGTATAGGAAATGCTATATAATTTGACATATGGTCTGGCTCCATGAACTTGAGCATGTGACATTATTGATTATGTTATAGCTTAAGAAATCATGATGTTCTAAAGAAAGAGCTATTATGAAACCATTATTCTCCAAGAACAAGCAAAAAATAGGAAGAAAAAGAGCTATTGAATCCTTTATGCAATCTCCTTTTCAAGGTTTTAAGTACCAATCTATTGTTAAATTGGTTCGGATCAGTCTGTACTGATACTGGCCTTGTGCCGTTACTATATATTTATATATACACACACATGATCCTGACTATGTACTAGCGCCAATACAAAATAGATCTATACTGTGGCGCAGACTAGTTTTTAAATCTTGGGCCTACCCTCTATAGTAACCTATTCCTTCAAGGCTTCAACCCTCCACCAAAATTTTCCCAAGAGGAGATGGGTCAAAACTTGGAGGGGTTAAAAAGGAGGATGTGATCAGTGTCATGAATGCTATTAATTAGGAGTTAGGACAATTGAGTTTATCGAAATATGTTAAGTCAGGAAGTAATTGTGGGTTGCTTGGGAAATTATTCCCTCCCCAAGTTGTTAAACAAAACTGGTGTGTATCATATTAAAATTTTGTTTTAAGAGATAGGTGCTGGGAAATTTGTTTGGAAATTTAGAACTAATCTTGATTTGTTTATCATAATATTTAACTACTATAATTCTTATCGATACAATGTAATTTCTAATAAAACATCTATGTATTCATTTCAAAAAAGAAATCTGATGTTTTGGAAATTTTGTGCTTTTTTACTTGATCATAGACATCTATAGTATAACTTATTCTGCTTATTGGTCTACTTTCATGTCCAAGTATTCATAAAATATTCTCAGGTAATATTATAGCTCTATATTCCTGTGTGGTGTTTGCTCAATGATTCCTTATTTGTTGGTATACTCTCAAAAATACATTGTCTAGTAATATCCTTTGAACTAACATTGCATATTCATGTAGGGTGTTCTTTTGCTCAATGCCGTTCTCACTGGTACGTTTCTGTCTATATTGGCATCTTATTTATTTATTAATTGAAATCACGCTTGTGACTTTGTGTAACATCATGTGCTTGTCAATTGCATGCTCTACTATAATAGACTGGAATATCACATGATTAGAACATTTAATTGTAATGTGTTGGAGACTAGGGGTGGAAGGGTGAGAGCTCAAAAACCACAGTACTAAGCTGCTAGGGCACAAGGGTCGCAATAATCCATGACATCTGGGTTATAAAGCCTGTAAGGTTCATGATACCTATAGCAAAATCTTCACTGAAGGATACTTGTAAGGGATCTGCGGAGATGATTACTTGAAGACTGTAGTAGAGTGTTTCTTAAAATGGGAATGGAAAATAATTTAAAGCTTGAGAGGGAAAGGCACGAGTGTGACTGATATTTAATCATAGCACCAGAGCCACTTTCGAGGCAATATCAAAATAATCATGTAATTAAATAAGAAGGCAAGAAAAATTTTTAGTTAAGTACATTGACATTGCAAAAGTATGAGAATAAAGAGTAAATCCAAGAATGCAATTATCTTTTTGTCCACATCAAATTGTAATTCATATTTGTGATTATTTGTGATCATTGAAGTGTTTAGCAAATAATCCACAGAAAGAATCTTCTAAGTGGGGTTGGAGACAAGGTCTAAGATAAGAGTTCATATGAAAATGAAGTCAACTTGTTCCTCTGAGTGGGAAATGTTATGATGAAACTGCATATGTTAATCTGTTAGTTTTAATCTTACATATTTTGGATTATGGTTATGTCAGAGTTATTCACTGCTTATGTTAGACTCTGGTTAAATAGGCACATAATCTAGCAACTTTGCAGGTTGTATTAGATTATCTGATGACAATGTATAAATACTTACCATTTTCCTCATCAGTTAGGAACCATCAAGCTAACTCACATGCCAAAAAAGGGTGGGAACCATTTACTGATGCTATTATTAGAACAATTTCGCAGAAGAAATCTGGAATTGTTTTCCTTCTTTGGGGAAACTCTGCTCAAGAAAAATCAAGGTAAATTTTGTTTGTCCTTCCAATTTCCAGTTTACAGATGCTGGCAACTGAAATTAGTGCATACTGACTACTTAGTACTGTCTTCATTAGAAGAAGACAAAATGGCTTTGGAAAATGTCAGCTTGCCACACTATTCTAAGGGGTAGTAGTTTGTATTTCTTTAAAATGAACAAAAGAAATAATTACAGTATTTTGGAGAAATGAATTAATTCAAATAAAAGGAAAAGTACACAACACTATACATCTAAAACTCATACATCTAAAACTATGTAAATAACATCTACCACCTCCCTTACGAACGTTGATGTTATTTATCCCCAACTTGTTTCGAATTAAATAACATCTACCACCTCCTGAAGGAAATATTTCTTTCATTTTGCTAGGCTATTTTCTTGGGAGGTGCAACGAGAACTTGTTTAATGTATAATCCAACTAGTTTGATAGAAGCAATTAAAAATATCTAAAATTTTAGATAAATTTTAAGTTGCTTTTTTAATTTCCTTAATGTCTTGATTACATCAGGCATGCCAGTTTGGCTTTCAAACAGATAGAACTCAGACTCACACATTATGCTTGTTGTTGTTGTTTTTATTAATGTAATGTTAGTGTAGAGATGATAATGCAGGTGAGCATGTGACCATAACCAATCAGCCATAACATAGATGTTAGATTCATGATTACTGCCAAACCTTTGTTTTGCAAATCTTGAATGGTATAATCAATAGGGTGTAATATTATTCAACAATTTTAAATATTGGACTACAATTAGATAAAAGCTTAATATGAAAGCAAAAGAAAAGAAAAACTATCAAAGAAAGCCACGTATTAGTTCACACAATGGTTTCTATCAATAGAACCATTAAAATTATGCACAGGAGGACAGTTGTGAGTTAAAATGGGATGATGGAAAAAACTACAATTACTTATTATGTGAGAAGAGGCTTCTGAAGCAAAGATCCAATGGAATACAAAGATGCTAAAGAAGCTATACAAATGTAGTTAGTGATAATTAATATTAGTATTATTAGTAGCATGTATAATACTCAAGTCATAGTTTTGACTTTTAACATCTTAGTGGGCTAGTGATTGTTATCCATGTTAGTGTGTTTAATTCTTATCTAAGACTTGGATTATAACAGACATGATGAAATTATATTAATGAATTATTAAATTTAATTTCTTTTATTACTATATTTTCTTCTCCCTTTTCTCGTCTTAGTGTAGCCTAACTTACCTCCTCTTCTTTGTCTGTTCTTTCCACATTCCTCTCAGTCTTAGTGTAACCTAACTTACCTCCTCTTCTTTGTCTATTCTTTCCACATTCCTCTCACTCTCTATCTCCTTGGTTTCTCTTATCTCAATTCTTCCTCAATCCCCTTCTCTCCTTGCCCCCCCCCCCCCCCCCCCCCCCCAAAGTGCTTGCGCTCCACCTTCACGTAACAACCATATTTAGTGAGTTATTTTGGCCTATAGCTTGAGATCCGCAATGACAAAACATGATATGGGCTATATTTGCCACAACTCATTGGCTAATCCATACTCATAGCCTATGCATAATGAACCTAGCATGTGGGTTCAGCTTGACATGACATGTGAATGCAATTCTATTAGCCTAGTGGGCACATTGGTTCTACTTGACACGATATAGTACTCAACATGATACAATGCTTGACGTAATAATCAAATTACCTAATTTACCAATAATATTGTCAAATTTAGTAATGTAAATTCGGTAATGGTAATGATGATATAATAATTATTTTTTGTTATTTAGTTATCAATAATGTTACACAAAATCCTACGGAACAAGATTAACCCAAGTAATATACTATTATCAACTAGGAGGCAACATATCCACATTAATTCTAGTCTTCAATTCAAGGTTTGCATTATCGGTTCGATCGGTGGAACTGGTCTAATCTCGGATCAGTATAAATTTGATACTATGCTACAGTAAAATCAATTGTACTAACATAATGTTATAGTGAAACTAGATCCATCTCTAACCAATACAAACTAGAAATTTTGGCCAGCTTGGACCGGTTTTGAAAGCAATCGGTCTTCATCTAATCAATTAGATAATGTCTATAATACAAAACTCATATATCTCGTCTCAAACTGTAGTGTCTCATGTATCAATATACAAACTAAATAACATACGTGATTTAATTCTCATAGTTTAATAAGAAAATCTATAATTTTAAGGACATTACACTAACTCAAGTTATACCATGAACCTAAGAAGCAATGACTTTACTAGCATTTAACATCCACATTCACTAGTGATCATGCAAGTCACATCTCTAACTCTTGTTGTTTGCTTGAAATTCATAAAAAGGTGGGTGAGGGCTCACGGTTCATCAATTTTACCCATCAATATTTGCTTAATTTGCTAGTACTTTGTTCAATAACATCACTCCTCTACATTCATTGATCCACCTTCAGTTAATGTGTGTTGCTTTCAATGTTGATTTTCATGAATAAAAAATGCGTGGTTAGATCAAGATTGAAATTTGCCTTTTGTGGGATTAGTAGATTCAGTCAAGAGCAAGGTTTTCAATCTTGTTTCGTATTAATATACTAGTTTGGTGTCAAACAGGTATATATTGGTCATAACAATATTTACCTATACCAAACTAGCTATATTGACACTTTATGTAATACAATACTAATATTGGTCCATTTTCAAATCGCTATATATAACTTGTTTCTTGGTATGGAATGGTTTTTAAAACCACTGAAGATTTATATAGGTTAGAAAAATGGATTACTTTAGTGGGAGATTTGGCCATCTTAGTGTCTATCCAATCGACGTGTTCGGTGTGTGATAAAACTTATAGGCTAAGTTTTGGGAGCATCACAACAACGGGCTAGGAGTCTATTTGGCTACTAGTATTTTTGATCAATATGATGTTTGAATTAATACTTCTATGAACCACGGTTTAAGTAACCCGTCTAAATCGATCTATTTTTCTAGTTTGGACCTGCTGGGTGTAAGTCTGGATCGGACCATGCAAATGGAGTTGGGTGTAAGTCTGGATCGGACCATGCAAATGGAGTAGTGGATCAAGCAGTAGTGAGAGAAGGAGAAGAAGGAAGGAGAAGAAGAGGAGAGGAAGAAGAAAAGGTGGGTGGCAGTTGATGGGCTCGCTACAAGTGTACAACCTATCGAAGTAGTAAAAAATATTATCTTACAAGGACCAATGGACAAGGACCAACTAATTCGAAGATTCTTAGATGGATAAAAATGGAGTTGATTTAGAATCTGGTTAAATTAAACTATTAAATTAACTAATAGAAGACAACAAAGTGATGTATTCAAGTTAAGAGAGATCAGGACTTCGAGTTCACCACACTGTGTCATATGACATAAATAATAAGATTTATCTTATTAAAAAACTTTACACTAAAGGAGATTTATCTAAATGTACGAATTGTCCCCTTCCAGTAGTACAATTTAGTATTTACTGGAGTTAATTCCCTACCTTTGTGGTTATTAACTCGAAATAAACCCAATGAGTTCTTGATAAATTATATAATCCCTAAAATCAATTAGTTTTACCTTCATGACCCAATTGATCTGTTCAAATATTGTAGATCTATATTGCAATTCACCTTTCAGTTCTTCTTGCGACGTCTAATAACATGTTAATAACATGTTAATCTTGGCTAAGGAAAAACACATAATAATCACAATAATATTTAAATCAGGCACAAGCAAATCTCTTTAAAAGATAAAAATCAAGTTTTAATTCATAAAACAACACATAGGCTAAACCCTAGTCCCAATGAAGAGTTTATGCTAACATTATCATTGTTTAAACACAAAGCTCTCAAAAATCAATTACAATTACAAATCATTGTTCAAACACAAATTTGGAGGGATAGATCTAGGACTCTAACACATTGATCAATGAAGACAATGCAGATCTAGGCCTTTGAATGAAGGGAAACCAGAACAATCGCTGCCTGGTCGCCCTCACCATTGCCTGCATGAAATTGCCCTCCAAAAGTTGCCAAAAGTCCTTAAAACCTTCCACAAACTTGCTAAATCCCTTCAGAACCTTTCAAAAGAGTTTTCCCTAAATTCTAGCTAGAAATTGAGCCAAATTAGGCAAGAAATGGGCTTGAAATCGTGGCTAGCGGACAAAATTATGGCCATTATAATTATCACAGGCGGGCCGTATTCTTGTCGGTGGCTTTCAATGGAGTGCATATAATAAAATCACGGGTGAGATAATTTTCATATGTAGACCATAATTTTCGTAAAGCTCTGATTTGCATGAAATTTTATATGCAGCATCGTCTTGGTGTCCAAAATCCATCTGCGTGTTCGGATCTTTTAAAATCCATCAAAAATTAGGTATTTTCCCCTGACATGTGATAAAAGTGAATAGAGGTGAAGGTTCCAAACAATTATAAGAATTTAAGTCAAAATAAGTATAAACATGATAGAAAAGAGAGATATTTTGTAGTAAAAACATCCTAAAAATGCTATATAAATGCGAGACATCAGCAATCCAAAGCAGTGGATCAAGCAGTAGTCGGAGAAGGAGAAGAAGGAGAAGAAAGAGAAGAGGAGAGGAAGGAGAGGAAGGCTGGTGGGCGGCGGCAGGCGCAAGCGGCGAGTGGCGG
Organism: Costus lasius; assembly: GCA_027563935.2. Lineage (NCBI taxonomy): Eukaryota > Viridiplantae > Streptophyta > Magnoliopsida > Zingiberales > Costaceae > Costus > Costus lasius. The sequence goes on from CM050448.1 coordinate 104,489,517, forward strand.
ACGAGGTTGTTTTTTTTCCTTATATTCTTCCCCCTTCTTCTTTCTCTTCCTCTTTTTCTTCCTTTTCTTTCTTTTTTTTTTTCGCTACTCTGCCTGCTCTGCTCCGTTGGTTCCACCGGATTTTCATTTGGTATGATTAGTATGTATCGGAACTTTGAACTTTGCTACAAACTGCTGATCTAATAGACAACATCACTTAGTTGAAGTTGCAGTTTCATTCATCTTTTCAATTGCATATTCGAGATTTCCTTTGTTAGTTCTTTCCCATTTTCTTTGTATGAAATTTCTAAGACTTGTTCTCTTTGGACAAATCTCTAATGTAGTAATGCCGTCGTTTATGATCATATGTTGCATTTTGCAGATTGATCAATGGGTCAAAACATCACATCCTGAAGGCTGCTCATCCATCAGGTCTTTCTGCTAATAGAGGGTTCTTTGGATGCAGGTTGGTCCCCAATTTTCCATGTGGTTCTTAGAGAATTTCTCAGTATTTTTTTACATACCATAAAATCACCTAGAATTTGTTTTAAGTGCACTTGGGCTTTTCATAAAGGCCTAAACTGGCACAAAATAGCTATGGCTTAGATCAATATTTGGCAACCACAAAAAAGATAAAAGGGGTTTGATGGCTTCACGTGTTTGTAAATTAGAACGAAACAAACTAGCTTCTAAAGGATGCATATTTGGAACTCCTCGTGCTTAATTGAGTTTTAGTGAGTGTGATATTTTTTTACTCCTAATTGAAGAACATATTCACTAGGGAAAAGTCAATTCTCTTTTCTTGCTCTAAAGATGTAGAACATATATTCATCATGCTTAATTGAATTTATCATGTAACTCTTCTGTACATTTTTCATGATAATTTGAGTCGTTTAGATAATTCAAATACCTAGTGTGAACTCTAAGGGTATGTTTTGTAGAACGGAATCCACCGTGGAAAGGAAGGAAAGAACAATGAATCTAGATGAAAAGTCATGTAGATTCATTGCTCTTTCTTTCTTTTCCACGGTGAATTCTGTTCTACAAAACACACCTTAAATTACCAACCATTGTAGTGATTTGGATAACCAACCGCTTGGTAAACTTCCATTTTACGATTTTAAATCTAAAATAATTCTCGTTTTCTTTATTTTCCATTTTTTTTCATTTTCTTTATAATATTTTACGTTTTCAAATATCTAATTTTTATACATATGCAAAGTGTCTATAGATAAATTTAGATTTTATTTGCAATACTAATTATAGGATTCTACATTTGTTGATAATTCTTCCAATGCAATGCAACATTTGATGGCAGTCTGCTGTTTGACAGGCATTTTTCAAAAACTAATCAGCTGTTGGAGAGACTCGGTCTTGATCCAATCGATTGGCAGCTATAAATCACCAATGGCATCTCTGGCTTAGGTTTTGCCCAACTTTTATATGCAGTTATGAATTATATACGACAGTAACTTGTAGCACTACATGGGAAGCTACAATGGTATGTTCTTAGTGAGGTCTACCAGAATGACTAGAAATAGTGGCACGAACTAAACTTGTAAGGTTATACAAAATGAACTTAGAAATTGGCAAGTAAAATGACTGTAGGAAGAGAACCAAGGTGGACAAAATGGCTGTTTGCAGTTCATGTGTCAAAGTGCATTTCGACTTATTAATTGATTATTAGTCACAGGTGATATGCAACTCATGTAAAACTTGGATCAGTTTTAACGCTTGGATATGTAAGCTAAACTTGGAATAGTATATAGCATTTTGCTAGAGTCAATGATGTGCAAACTCAGCTTGTCTTGTCACGGTCTGTGTAAAGCTCAAGCGGCAATGAAGTTTTGAATACTTTTTACTCCTATAAATGGTTATGAATAATTCAGAGTAAAAGCATTATTATCTTTAGGCATATTCAATATGTCACTCCTTATAATCAAAGAAAAATTGATAAAAATTACCCTAACCATATGTAAATTTATCCACCATTCCTTCACTATGCTGAAAATTATAGCCTTTGGCAAACAACGAAGACAATCGATAGTGTTCATGTTGATTGGAATCAATGGTGATGGATTGTGAACTTGAACTTGTTGTAAGGGAGACAATATTGTAGGATGGCACCAGGAATGAGATTGAAAAGAAGAATTGAGAAAATTAGAGGATAAAAAATAAAAAGAAGTGGACTAGACATGCCATAGGATTACATCATTTCATTAAATCATCATATATTTCCCCTAAATCATATGAATGACTCATTTAACTATACAAATGGAATTGCCAATAATAGTAACTAATAACCCAAATAATTCTAGTCAAGTGGACCATAATTTTATCTAACTCAAACATATTATAACACAATATATCATGCTTAATAAAATATTTTAACATACATATACAATAATTAGAACAAAAATTCAACACAGATCTATTGAAGATATGCCCGCTCTAGCAATCAATAAGTGCGTCAAAGTTGTAATAGTTGGTAATAACTCTTTATTGGGCATCATTCTCCCTCGCTTTAAGAATCCACCAAACTTATACAAATAAAAAGCCAAAAATGCTCCTAAGTGAATCAAAATTGCTATAGTTTGGCCCATGATATAGTTGTGCAATATCAAGTACAAACTAGTGAATCATAAAGCAAACCCTCTTTCTTCCTTTTGGCCTTATGTAATATACTATGTACATCTATTATATGCTTGTGTGATTCATTATTTAGAGATTTTTTTTACCTAAAACATTCATTTAAATATCTCTCTTGATCGAGTGATAAACCTGATCCATATTAATTCTACCTTATACCAAGAGATGAAACATGAGTAGTACTTGTCCAATATATAAGTATATATATATATTTTTGTATAAGTTAGAAATCAAATTAATTAGGGATACTAATATGTATTGGTAAGGCTGAAAGATGTGATGTTTACGATAATGAGCGAATCAATGTCTTTTGGGAAGATTATGAGAGGATAGTCTCAGGAGAAAATATGTAGTCTTATAGTTTATCCGGTCTTTCTTCTCCTCTGTCCTCGTCTTCTTCTTCACGTTAATGTGCTTTATATTATAATTTTATACCAAAATTTAAAATATTGGTTCATTATGATGTATTAGTAGTGGCTCAAATCAATATGATTCAATACATACCAACTCATGGTATTGCTATGTTAAAACTAATTGGATATATGCTATGTTAAAACTAAGGAGTGAGCACCCGTCTTTTCCTTTACTACCCGAACTTGATTCGAATAATATTACTTGGTACTCAAACCCGACCCGAACCTGGGTTGAGTATCTTATTAGTCAACCCGACCCCGATTCGGGTGGTTAAACAGGTACCTGCAGGTACCCATACAAAAATAAAAAATTAATTCATAATTTAAATAGATATCTGCATGTTAAATGCGGGTACCCAACCTACCGTAATGGATACCCGACCTGAAAAACATCAATCTGCTATAGCCATCAAGATAAACCACATAACTACATAAACATATCATGTAAGTTGTAAAGGAATAAAGGATTGTACGTGCACTAAAGATTGCAAAAAAAAAAATCATATTAAGAAAATTTCATTCACTCATATGAATTATTTGTAGACTATCCATGGATGCTCAATGTATCTAAGAGCAGCACATTCATAGCACTGCTAAATTCTATACCATTACTGCTCAAAGCATCACAGTCTCACAGGACTGCTAAATTCTAAAACTCCATTAAATTGCACAACTGAAGTTTATATTTCGACAAGATTGACAGGTAAAACACAAAACTCCATTAAAGTGGACAACTGAAGTTTATATTTTGACAAGATTGACAAATAAAACACAAAACACACTAGTTTTAATACAGATAAGCAGATAGCAACTAACCATAGAATGAATAGATGGATTGCAGGCTTGCAGCAAGACAGCAACAGCTAGAAGGCGGACGCTGGGCGGCCCAAATTGCAGGAGGTGGAAGTTCGAAGTCGGACAGCGGGAGGCGGAAGCCGGACGCATGTGGCTTGCATTTTGAAATAAGACGTTCGCTAGGCCTTGGTTTAAGTTGATCAGAGGCATCTCGTCCTCCTTTCTTCTAAATCTTGTGAGTGGAAAATTATACATGATTTTATCAAAGCTCTGCATACTCAAATGAATATGAAGATTCATTCTTGGGGCACCAACAACATGCAAAATAGTCGCTCCCATTTTCAACAATCTCTTCAAGTTTGATTTTATTTCTCTATACTTTAGTAGTAGATCATCGTACGAATGGAGTGAGATAGCGACAATATTAGTGGTGGAGCCGAAGACATTAGCGAGCGAGAGCGAGAAAGAGAATCACCTTCTCCAATAATCAATATCTATTGCACTGATGAGTAATAACCCAACCATTTCACTCTCACCTCCTCATCCCCATTATCTACCTCTCGTGATTCTTTTCCTTGTTGCTTCTTTACGCATTTATCTTGATTTATGAGTTTGGTTTCTGCTCATTTAGTAGCAAGAGAATCTTTAAGAAGATGAAGAATCCAAGGCAATAAGTAGAAACTAAAATCATGAACAAAGATGAATGTGTGAAGGAGCAAAAAGAATTACGAGAAGTAGATGATAAGGATGAGGAGGTGAGAGTGAAATGGTTGGGTCATTATTCATCAGTGCAATAGATATTGCTTGTTGGAGAAGGAGAGTTCTCTTTTTTGCTCTCGTTCCCGAATGCCTTCGGCTCCGCCACTAATATTGTCGCTACCTTGCTCCCCTCATACGATGATCTATTACTGAAGTATGGAGAAGCAAAATCAAACTTGAAGAGACTGTTGAAAATGTAAGTGACTATTTTACATGTGGTTGATGCCACAAGAATAAAGCCAGAGCTTTGATAGAATCATGTATAACTTGCCACACACACAATTTAGAGAAAAGGAGTACCAGATGCCTGTGATCAACTTGTACCAAGGCCTAGTGAAGGGCTTCTTTCAAAATACATGCCGCATGCTTCGGTCATATGAGTAAGTTCAAATGTAACCTTTTGTGAACCTCGATGAACTTGCCTCTATGTTTTCTCTTGAGCTGGTTTTGTGTACTAATTTAAGAAGAAAAAGGATTATCCGGCAATAAAACAGTGCAATGTGCAACAAATCTTTCCCTCTCGGCGATTGCAACACATACATGTTTAGGCTTAGAGGCGTCAAGAAGAAGAAATTTTCTATACTGAATCTTGATTCTGTGAACACGGTGCCTGCAGCGCCTGAGTCATTTACAAGTGCCGAATATCAAAGGCTGCTGCAGCACCTATGTCTTCTTTTCTATACTTAATCATCACATTAATTACGCTGGGCAGGTCAAACTTGTGAAATGCATCGTCCAGAACATTGTGGTGGATATATCTCATTCAGTACATGAGAAAAGCGTGTGCTCATGCTAATTCCAATATGAATTGGCCCTTTATCTTCCTTTCATACACTGGATGAATTCTCTTACTACTAAATGGTATTTTGTTATCACCAAACAATTAAACCCTCTATGAGCATGTAGGTTGACCAAAAAAATTGGAAAGGATCGTCCTGTTATACGTAGTATAAACTTGATAAAAGCTTGGTGTTACTATGAAAGCTGAATTCTTGGAGCTCAGCATAGTTTCATTTCAACGTATGCCTTGGAGATTTTAGTGTTGTATGTAGGTCTTTCATCCGTTTCATCATCAAACTTGAATGCAACTAGAAATGAGGGTTCTGAATTGCCTGGTCCATTACTATTCTAAAGTTGACTATTATCCCTGAGGAATATTTTCCAAAAATGATGGTTGATAAGGCTACAGATTTTGCTTATGCAAGAGCATTTGATTCAAGTTCATCAGATGATAATTTTAATGCCTTCCGCCTAGAAGCGAGCGGACCATCATCAGATTCTCAAGTATCCATGACTCAACCTTCCATGAATAAGGTTGAAGCCAAAAACACACTGTTTTTTTCTTAAAAAGATTAAGGCAGCTGTTAAAATGCATGCCGTGGAAATTGGTGTAATTTAAGCCTGATTTTTTATGTTTACTAGTGGTACTTAAGATCTAGATCCGTGATCCACAGTTCGATTTGCATTCCTAGAACATTTGATTATTTGAACTTCAACCCGAGGTTTTAAAAACTCGTCCACTAGTATATGACTGGTTTACACCGGTTCAAACGAAGCGGGGCAAAGAGGAAAGAAAAAAACGAGGATATAAGAGAAGAGATGGAAGAGAGAAATGCAGAGAGGAAGAAGAAAGAGAAGAAAGAGCTAGAAGCTCCACTCTACGCATAGAGTAGCTTTTCTTTCTCCACCTCCCACACATAGGTCAACTGCCTCTCGTGTCTGCTCTTGTTTGATACAGAATCATACTTATCAGCCCGAGTAGGGATGTGCAAAAAAGTCGCCGAACCGTTGAACCGCGGTTAATCGATTGAACCGAACCGATTTGGCGATTAACCGAACAGATGATTCTTTGATCGGTTGGTTTTTTTCAGGTATAACGGTTCACGGTTCGGTTACGGTTCAGGGCTTAGCCGAACTACGGTTAACCGAACCGAACTGTTTATATAATATTTATATATATAATATTTATTTATATATATAAATAAATATTTTATATAAAAATCAAAGTGGTTAACCGCCAATAACTGCTGAAAACCAATGGTTAACCGAGAATATTTATATTTATTTATCTTAAATTATTTTATAATTTTAAATATTTTTTTATATATAAAGAATATGGTTAACCGTCGGTTTTCGGTTAACCGGGTCAACAGTTCAAAAACGATTTTCAATTTTCCTAAATCGATCGATTCGATTCGAGGCAAAAAATTAGTGCATGCACACTCCTAAGCACGAGTATAAACGGAGCACTGAGTTTCAAAATCTATATTCAATCTATTTGGAAAAGAAACTAAAGTAACTAGCTTTGGAACTATTTGTTTTTCTAGATACTGATATCATATTTTATATTTTATTTTTTTGGTAATTAGCACTTTGTTCATGGCCCTTTCTTCGATGTGGCAGTGGTTTTAGTCAGCGTATACTTTTTTACTTTTATAAGTCGATGCATTTGTCACCTTTAACACCACTCAAAGGTTGCCTTCATATTATGCTTCAGTAAATCCTAGTGCTGTTCGCATTCATGGAGCATTTAGTTATTTTGAATTGAAAAGTATTACTAAAGAGGAAACTAAACTGCTACTTTGGAGCTATCTACTTGTCTAGATTGATAGTTTTGCCTGTTTCAAAATTAATTTCTGTCTTGGGGATGTGCCTATAAAAAATCATCCATCCCTCTCGACTAAAAGATATCCCCAACGACTATATAATTTTTTTTTTCTTTTAGTTTTTGGTTTTCATTACTCGTTGTCGAAATGACGTTCAATTAACTTATCAAAGTCCTGATTGTATCAGGCATATTCAGTTAACCCAGATTTTTATGCAAGCTTCAACACAACTCCGAGTTCTATCATTCCAAACTCCTATTTTACTTATCACATTGATTTACTATTTTAACGGGATCGAAAATTTGATATTCTCTAATATAAAATTCAGAATAACATAGTTTTGGTCAGCGTATACTTTATTGTTATCTGATGGATTTGTTAACTTTTAACACAGCTTATGCAACTCTCTGAGCAACTTGGTGGCAGTGCAGAATTTTGGTTCTTGGTGTGTCTAGTGTTTGTGCTTTTTCCTGAAGAATCTTCATTAATCTATCGTTTGGGAACTAGAGCATCCCAAATTTTTTATTGGATTCCTGTAGGCAATTTGGGATCTTGGGGAGGGCACGAGGGGGACGCCATTTCGAGGCACAAAAGCCAGGCCTCTTTGAATCAGTATAAAGAGAGGTTCTTGTTGAACGGATGCTTCAGCAGAAGAAATTAACAAAGTTTCATGGTCTGTACAGTTTAAGAAACAGGGAATATGTTCTCGCGTCATTCTGGAAATGAGATCATTGTGCTTTCATGACTTGTTCCCACTCAAACTTTCCACGAGAAAAAGTGAATCAGAATGTTGCAGTCCTCGTCTTCTTCCCTACTTTGATCGTCTGATGTCAGTGCCACTTTGCTTTTTTAATCCCTTCTTTATTGGGTTCTTTGTGATGTTCCATGATGAATTAATTAGAGTCGCATATTTGTTGCTGGTCAACCTTTAATATCCGGCCACCCTGGTCTTAGGCATGATGATGAGGGAATTCATTTAGTGAGGTTTAGTCCACAAATAGTTTAACAATGATTTCTCGTCCCAAAAATGAGATCACAATGCGTGATCCACAAGTCATAATATGATATAAACTTAGGCGACATATGACAAATGTTCGATTGAAGGTCTAACCCTTGATTGAAGCTTAACTTATTATCAACTCAATTTATTTTTCTCAAGCCTTAATGCCTATGGTACATTGGGTCCTTTTTAGAGTTCTTCGTTTTGATAAAAAAAAAATCTTTTCCTCTAAAGTTATATCCAAACTTTCTTCTTGACATGATTTAGACAAACAGTTAATTCCTTTTCATAGACTAATGCACCAGTGGTTGTAAGAGAGGATTGCATCTCAAAATCTCATCATTAAAATGTAGAGACTTTGACAAGCTTCATTTAGACAACATAATTAATGTTTACCACCACATATGGGTAAATTTTAGAAAGACATGTAGGTTAGTTGCTTGAAATCATATTATCATAGTTATGTTTGCTAAAATTACATGGTAATCACCCTAATTTTCTATGAAGACTATGTTCCCTGTAGGGTTAGACTAAAGTATTATCTCATATTTATCATAAGCTTTATTTTCTTGGATAGAAAAAAAAGCCTAGATTCAATGTATTTTTTCTTCTTTTCGTTAGATTCCATCCAAAAAAACACAGCATTAGTTCCTTATTGCTTACATGTTAGATTTAGACATCGCTTGTAAGATCTATGCATGAAAATGCCCTATGAACCAAAGGCCAAAAGAAATAGGTATTATTAATAAAAATATATACTATAGTGTGATAGGCTCAACTGGCAATTGCCAAAGGAATGAGTCTTATCAACCATACTATGGTGTGATAGGTTCAAGTGATAAATGATAACTCTTCAACCTAATTCCTTTTTAATATAAAATCTTATGGATACCATAACTAATCTCAACTTCCCTCTTATACTGCTTGTTATAAATACCTACATTTTATTATATAATTTGATTCTAAAATACAATAATTATTATATTATTTTATTCAATCAAAATTATATAAAAAGTTACAAGTATCCATAAATAACTTTTTAAATTTTGACTATAAAATTAGTACATTTGAATGCACATAGTGGTAAAAAATATGAGAAGGATTTTAATATATAAATCATGAAAAATTTAAACTTTGATTATATTTTTTATTTTTTAGTATATATTTTGGCTAAACTTTCAATTCGACTAATGTAATCATTATAAAACTTCTTAAACATAATTAGGTCTATTTAAATTAAATTTTATCTAAGAATTTTTAACTCTAAATCTAATCATCATAATCATATTATAATTATTATGCATAATTATTTTTTATTGCAAAAAGGTTCTGCTGTAGTGGGAGTTAAAATATCGGGCGCTCCTCTCGCGAAAGATTCCAGTCACCAAACCGTTATATTACCTCCACTTCTCAACGCACTATATTCCAGCCGCCGCACTTACACCTATGTCGATTGGCTGTCCTTCCAGGGCCCACAGAGGTAGTAAGGTTGGTCAAACGTCTGAGGCAGGGAGAAACGTCTCACGAATGGGGGACCCTAAACGTTGCGAAATGTTTCACGGTACGGCAGAGATTCGAGATTCGCTGCGGCGCGCAACGAACTCGGCCGATATGGACTGTTCGATTGGGCGGCGTCGAATTGCAAGGCCGCGCCTTAAAAGGCGATGGATCGGAGGGCTCCCGCGGTGCCATCTGTCTTCGTTAGAACTCGACACTTTGCCGCCAAGTGGCATCGGATCGTAAATAACTTGGAATTGAGGGGCGATTGACGCCCGCGTCTTTAAGTAAAGAAGGCGAGGGTGGAAGCTGAACGGGATGGGCTCGTTGCCAGTTGCCAGAAATCTGATCTCGACGAGAAGGCGAGCGGGAGGCAAAAGGAGAGGCGAGGGTGGAGAGATAGTGGAGACAAAAGGGAGAAGATTGGAGAAGAAAGGGGGTGGAAAAGTTAAAAGGGCGGTGGGCAAGCGAGCCCAAGGCCCGGCATCTAATTCCGGAGTCGAGATTCCAACTCCCGCTTTCGAGCTCCATCGATTCGTTATTGCTGATCTATGTGCTTCGAGGAGAAGCTTTTCTTGTGCCTTCCCATTGGAGAGGAGGGAGATGAGTAGCGCAGTATAGGGTGAGCCGTAAAAGCTCCGAATCCCGTTAGATTTCATTATCAGTGCCCCTCGAGGGGAGGAAGAATCCCAGGTCTTGCTGGGGTCAGGTGAGTATCCGGAAATTCTGTTTTATTTTTTTTTTCTTTTTTTCTTCTCTTGAAAAGTTATTCTATTTTGAGTGGAATTTTTATTGGCTTAGCTGGGCATTTTCTGGTGGATTTGGGTACTTTTTGTGCGTTACTTGGACGCTGTTGGATTGAGGCTAGGGTTTAGATCAATGCGATAATGAAAAGAGAACAATTTCATCTTCTTATTTGGTGTGATAAGTTCAGGGACGAGAATTTGGAGGTCCTCGGTGAGTATTTCAATCAAGATCGAGCTTTTCTGTGGGATCTTATACGTGCCTATTTTTGTCTGTGGTGTCTGAGACTCTCAATTGATTAGCATCTGTGAGAATTGATCGAGATTGGATTATTGATACTCCCAATTGATAAAAAAATATTTATTCATTTGAAGCTCACTGATGCCATTGTCCTGGATTCTTTTGCAGGAAAGGTGACTTTTGATGCGTCTACATGGTATTTGATCCTGGATGCAAGGACTTTGAGTTAGTTCTTGTCTAGAAGATATTTTTGTTGTTGAAGATCATTTTGCTTTGAAAATAATTGGGACCAGTGATGGTTTTTGAGGATTGCTTAAGATGTGTGATGACAAGTAATTCCAATGGTGCGTGATAAATCTGTGAAGAGGTTGCGCAGTTAATATAAGATGGCAGCGAATTCTAACAATGGCTCTCGCCAAGAAAGCATGAATTCTTCATTTCATCATCCTCGTATGGTTTCTTTCCAGTCAGTTGCAGTAGATAACTCAACAGAAATGGCTCCTGGCGAGATACCTAGTTTTGACGGGAACAACAGCATCGCCAGCGTGTTCACGTCTGCTGGTACAGGCATCATCAATCACATTGATACAGTCATTCCTTCCCGATACCCTGCAGGATCAGTTCTTCGAGAATCGATGCCCAGGTTTCAGCATGTTTCAGGGTCACCTGCATATTGGTTTCCCGAAGAAGTTGAAATATTGAACAGAGGTCTCATCAAGTATGTAATGGCATCTGTGTCATAATAGTTGCTATTTAGATTGTTCCATTTCGACCTAGTTTCATTTTGGTTTTATTGTGGAGGAAGGGTGTTGCAATATCATAGTTCACAGAAGGAAAAAAATTCATGTTGTGATTGAATATGAGAAGAGGACTTACAGGAGTCTTCTTTTGGAAAAATGGAAATGACTACAAAGTTTTGGGAATAAATCTTACTATGCATTGCCAGGAACCCGTATTCTGTGTCACTTTTTTTTTTTAAAAAAAAAATAAACTTCAATTGAATTGCTGTTGAGCTTCCATAATTAAATGGTTTTGGCTAGAATTTGCCCATTGACTTTTTTAATGCATATGAACTGAAATGGTTGGACTCATTTCTTGTGTTATGTAACTAATTTATACTCACAATTTTAAGCTTTTATGTGTGCTTATTAGTAGCAATTTATACTCTAGCTCTTTTCTTCTGCTCCCAATATCAATTTATGTGCTTGCAAATAGCAGATTCGCAAATGATTCAAGTATACAGAAGTACACCAAGATTGCTTCCATGCTGCCTCGGAAGACAATCAGGGATGTTGCATTGAGAGGCCAGTGGATGGTTGTAAGTATCTATTTTATGCTCTTAAGAATTTCTTGAACAATTGTGCCTACTGTACTCCCGTGAACAATTGGTTATTCTTTAGAATCACCATTGCTTTGTTAACACAAGAGTAATGCTAATGTTTAAACGGTATTTTCTTTAATCATAAGTATTTTTCATCATATTTAGGAAATGAAATGTTTGACACATCTCGTTATTTCAGGCAATTTTGGAATTTGATCACCTCCTATGACTCATCTTATTGAGTTAGGCATTTTTAATGTTTAATCACCTATCATCTTAAAGATATCCAATTGTTGGAAATTTTAGTTCTTTAGTAGAGATCTTTGATGTTCAAGGATCACTATAATTTTGGCATTAGCTATAACTTCATAATTTGTCTCTGCACTTTACCATAGAATAAAATTTTGGTTTCTACATATGACAAGACAACCTATAGCAAAAATGCAATGGAGAGAAGTAAGAACTATGCATTTGTCTAAGCCTTGCAGAACAGATTCTTTCAAGGAGATCTTTACATATACTGAAGTATATGTAATATGATATTCTAATGAATGATTCTGACAACAATCAATTGCAATCAAAATACAGGCTAGCTCATTCTAACATTGATAAGGATGACAATGGGTTGGGCTTACAGGAGTACCCTAACCATCCTGCTTAAGACGGGTTTGGGTACCTACTTTTTGCATTTTGTCCATGCCCAATTTATAATACATGCATTTTTGTCATGTTTGTATCTGGTTTGATTTTGATGGGCTAGAAACTTAGTGCATGAATGATTGAACTCTACTATGAAATAGTGATTAATAGGTCAGTCTGTGTGCAATGCATATAATCTCTTATGCCCATAGTTTATTTTGTAGTTGTAACCCAACTAACTTATGGTTGTTGCTGCTTCATATTATATATGTCTTTGTTAATCCCAATAACCACTCTCAAGGTAGAACCACCTGCCACCAGCCATCCGGTAGGATTAGGGGTGGCAACGACTCGGGTACTCGTGTTTTCACCCTAAACCCAAACCCGACCCGGTTGCCGAACCCACTACTCGAACTTGTCCCGAACCTAGGTCGAGTATCCTATTATACAACCTGAACCCGGGTCGGGTATTTAAATGGGTACATGATTAAATAAAAAATAAATTATTTATTATTTTATTTTATAAAATATATTTTAAAAAATAAAAATATTTATATAATAACTATTTATTATTATTTTTATATTTTTAATAGTAATAAATATTTATATAATAGTTATTTTATTATTATTTATATTTTAATAATAATAATATATATTTATATTTTTTTATTGAAATCGGGTATCAGGTACCCACATTCATAAATCTGAACCCGATTAAAACTCGACCTATCAAACTCGAACCCACTCCGTTTAACTAATCGAGTACCCGAACCCGTTTATATAAATGGGTCAAGTCGAGTACCCTGAACCTGATGGGTGATATTGCCACCCCTAGATGGATCAACAATTTCAAGTTTACTTCTCCCTTTCATATGGATCTTGTCTTTATAGTGTATATCCCAAATGTATGTATGTACCAGTCCATGATTGGACTAGTATTGTACTGGTTTTTTAAACCATGGTTTAGTTATTATGGTAGATAGGTTGGGTCAGGATTGTGTAGGAATATGGCAACTCAATGGAAGACTGTAGTAGTGAAGGTACATGACATGAAGTTAGGAATTATACCAACACTATCCTTAGTTGTGGGAAAAAAATTAAAGTAGGCTAAAAAATATAATGTTTACGACAAGAGAGTATTGTGCCACAAGAGCAACATAATGATAGCCCTTTTGACTTCCCATCAAAGATAGCACTAAGGACCAATTTTAATGAAATGACTCAATATCCTCAACCTAATAATTATGAGGAAGGTCCATGTGAAAAAAGAAGAGTGTAAGGAACATCTAACAAGTGACAATTTTTTTGCATTTAACTATATAATTTTATTGACATGTGCAAGTACGTATGGTTTGATTTGAGATACATAGGACTAATAAAGAGAGTGAAAAATAGTTTGTACAATTCCAAAGCACAATCAATGATAATTTTAGTTGAGATGCCACACTATTTCTTTAAGCTAACACATATAAGAGTGACCATTAACAAAATGGAAAAACTAAAAGAAAATGAGTTGTTTTGATCCATACTACAATTGAGAAAAAGAAGCATAGTGATGCTTGCAAGTTGAAAAACTTCACAGGTAAATATAATTGTGAATTCAAAAACTGTTGAACAATAGCAGGAGTGGGTGACCTGAGAAAGATAGGTTGACATTCAATGAAGATGTGGATTCCCCTAACTCGAACCACCCCATCCTAACCCCATAACTATTTTCTTTGTGTCTAGATCTTGAAAGCCAGGTTTAAAATACCAGTTCGTATTGGGTGGTAGGGTTGGTTTGTACTAGTGCTCATAGTAAAGCTGGTTTGTTCTAGTCTGAACAGGGACCGTGTCACACTCGACGAAGCACCCAAGCCCACACCTGGAAAATCCACCCCCGGGATGTGACGGGTCAGACCTGTCATAAATGCCGGAGAAATATACAAATACAAAGTCGTTACAAATAACAGAATTGAACATGATAACACGATCCGAATATAGTCATCTAGTCCACAACCAGGATACAGAAATATAAATCCAAATATCATACAGATATGAAAAATAATACAACACAAATAATCAAATACTGACTTCGCAAGTGGCTACTATCACTATCTACCCACTCGGCTCTCGGAGGAGTGGAGCCTGAACATGGAAGAGAAACAAGAGTGGTTAGCTAGAAGGGCTAAATAGGGGATAAAACAAGATATGATGTATGAATAAGAGTAAAGATTGTTTCAATATCTACTAGAGTCCTATATGCATTATGCACTGTATACATATAGCACAACTAAATTAAATGCTGAAAATATGTCAAGCATACATAGGTATAAAATAGTGAGCTTGGCCGATTGTTCCGAAGGACACGCACTCATGGAAGAGTGGTCTCAAGTGTCAGCTCTAAACAAAGGAGATGACTGCCCGTCAGTAGTCCGCTAGTGTAGCGTTCTACACCTAATCACCTTAAAGTCGTTATATGAGCCTTCGGCAATGACACAGTCTAGAGGCATATAGTCCCGAAGCCTTTACCACAACTATAGCCGATGGCTGGTGTAGAAAACCCATAGCTCACATCCTCATCGAGCTACAGACAGATATCGATTGACTGGTTTAACCACCACCACAAGTCCAACCGTCAGGATCTCACATGCAATATAACATAAATATATTAGTAAATATTCATACAGAAACTACATATGACAATATCATGTAACAGAAACAGGTATGCAAAAGAAATAATTTAAACAGGAGGCATGCAAGCATACGTATGTTTCAATGGTAAGATCAGACTATAACAAGATTAGATACAAAATAATAGGGTCGAACTA
This sequence comes from Costus lasius, assembly GCA_027563935.2. NCBI lineage: Eukaryota > Viridiplantae > Streptophyta > Magnoliopsida > Zingiberales > Costaceae > Costus > Costus lasius. The sequence goes on from CM050448.1 coordinate 104,504,969, forward strand.
AAATGTAAGGTGCCACTAACTTACTCATGCATTTGGCACCATGTACGAAAGAACAGAAATGACCCTACTTGACATAGCAGGTTTGAAGTTCCACAGATAACACTAATCCAGTCCATTAATCACCGAGCTGTGTCTAAGTGTCTATGTCCGGACCTTATGGTCTTACCAAACGATAGTGTTATAATATGCCGAACCTAGAACGTTTATCATATAATTGTCTGAAATAGAATACGCCTAGTCCACATGCATTTCTATAACATTTAAATAAATAGGAATAAGCCAGGTTTGAGCTAACCTTGTCCATAGCTTGTATGGATGAGTTTCACCAAATACTGTCGTGAGATAATTCGCGAAAATTGAGGTGCTGTTCGACCGGTCAATACTCGTCAAAAAGTTTATCGGAAACATTGTTTGCCGGAACAGTAATCAGAGCTTCACCAGAAATGTTGTGAACACATTGGAAACTCGTGTCGCTAGAATGTATCTCGTCAGCGCACACCAACGCAAGACAGCACAGTAGATGTTCTCCAAAATTGTACTGTCTGCGTTGGAGTTCGTCTAGTTTGTCACTAGCGTCAGAAGAGGACATAACGGTGCCAGAAGGGAAGGGCGTTGAAGGATGAGCACAGCGTCGGAAGAGCAGCACGTCGCCGGAAATGGGGCTTGACGCGTCATGTTGGGTAGAGTTGGAAGGAAGAGGATGGGCAGCGTTACTGGAGTCGCTAACGAAGGAACTCGCTAGCCGCTGGCTTATTGCGCAGGGGAGATGAAGGCGAATGGAGAAGGCAGACGATGTTGGAAGCTCATCGTCGAAGGCTTCTTCCTTATTTTTCCTTCTTCTTCTCCACAACTGGCGAGTCGTCCAATTCCTTTTTGTGCAGTGCGGACTGGTACGCATTGGTTCAACATGGACCGGTATGCGGTCCCAGACCAAATTTGAAGGTGAGAACATGTATGATAACTGATGGATAATTAAATTTATAGGAGATTTTGAATAGTATTGCTTTCTTTCCTGTATAAAGTAAGAAAGTATCATAGGAATAATGTCCACAAAGGATAATTGGCACATTTTAATTTAATAGATGTACCAGGCAACAAGAAGAAATTAGGATAAAAACATAGTAATACAATCATAATACTAGCAGCAAAAAAATGCCCTAGAGAAGGGGTAAATGGAGAAAGAAAAAAATTGAGTAAAGAGAAGTAGCTGGTCTAGTTCATAAAGTCCCAAAGTTTGAGTGGCGATGAAGTAGGCATAGTGCAATGTTGTCAAAAATACATTCCGAGTATTAGGATCTTCCTAACTTATGATCCAAATTAGGTAAACCGTTTTGGACCGAATGTAGGATCTGAAATATAGTAGAATCTTATGATCCCACGATCCAGGTCTTAGGATCGGGTAGGATCTTACGATCCAACCGATCCTATTCGATCCTAAGTTAATAGGTAAAATAAGTTCATATTATACTAAAAATCAATAATCTATTATGTCAAAAGCTTTTAATTGATGTGATGTAATTTTTCGCCTTTAATTATCATCATTTGCTTTTTCTTTGACCAACATTCATCAAATTAAGCTCGTTATCATCTACAACTATATTTGTCTACTTCAACTATTTATTAGAATAAACTTTATAATCTTTATCATTGTCATTACAATGTATACCTTTATCTTCATTATTTTTTATTTTTTTATTTGTTGTCTTCATTTCACTGCATGCATTTATTGTTTCTAGTTTCATTGTACACCTTTATTGTATCCATCTTCTATTAACTTGTCTTCATCATCATCACCTCACAAATATTCAATTTCATTATTTTATACTACATAATTAATACATCTAAATAATAGTGTATATATATATATATATATATAATACTTGATAGATATATATTTATTGTTTTATTACTTATTACTTATTAGAATATTTTTAATACTCTTAAGTCTAATTAGATAAGTATATTTTAAAAGATTATATATTTTAAATGATTTGGTAGGATCTTATGTTTTAAACCTATGAAGCCTTTATCGTTCCTAGGTAGGATCTCGATCCTGGCAACCTTGGCGTAGAGGGCAGCAGAGATTGAAGAGTGATGGGTGAAGGGAGGGATGATAGTAAGGTGATAGTTGGCGGAATAGAGGAACAAGAGGTATGAGTGAATGGTGGTCAACAATGATGGCTAGGAAGGATACTCTGTACCATGTTAAAAGGAAGAATCAAAAGCCCCTAATAGTTCATTGAATAATTAAGCATATATGCAATGAATAAGTGGATCCAATAACCCACACTGCTAAAGTAAGTTATATCCACTATCTTTAAGTATGATGATCCAAAAATACATAATATAAAATTATCAAATAAGTAATAATGTAAAATAAAATAATTATCCTAGCACATTATCCTTCGTTTATTTCTACCTTGGGTTTGTTAAGGTATCTTGATATCTCTTGGATATAAAAACTAGGGAAAGGACATAGCTAAGTGGTGAAAAGAGGTAGATAAATAATTAGAGGATAGAAATGACACAACGGACAACTACACGTACCCTTGTGTAAGGCAATGGGCAAGTCAGAAGAATGCAACTCGTGGAGTTTCAAGCCTCTGACAATTTCAAAGGCAGAGGATCCATAGCCTGTGGGAGCACCATGTTATGACACAAATGGCAGATGCAAATATATAGAAAAAGCCAACTTGACAAATTACTGCCATGAACTAAAGATTATAACTTGAGATTGACTCTAATGCCTTGTACTCAAAAGATCTTTGCTTTAAAGTTGTGGTATAAACAATTAAAGTTTTGCGATGAAATGTGCCCAAGTGTCATGGTAAAAGAAAAATATAATTTTTTTATTGCATTTGTACTGCTTCATCTTGAGTGATCCATTTCTGTATGAGTGGGTGTTCATGAGATTTTATTACTATTACGCTGTTTTTGTTATTTATAATTCTGACTTTTGTGGAGAATGGTGCGTGGCAACCATAGCTGCGGCTATGTTTTGTGATTTATTATAGGTCTATTTAATCCATATACGTAAGTAGCTTCTAAGCGAAGGCATAAGTATAAATTTAAAACTATTATTGTCTTTGGCTGATAGTTCATTGTAACCAGTGTTTTTTTTTCTGATTATATCTTATATTTCCTAAACATTTTATCAATTGAAATTAGACAGAAGGAATCTCTTAGTAATGAACCTTTTGAAATTCAAATACATTGGAAAGAGTAAAAGAAGTGGTCAAGTTAAATTATTCAAATTTCCAATGGCATGGATCTCTAACATATGAACTGAAATGGTGGGTTATCTTGTCATAAAACAATTTTATAATTTATGTACGCATGCAGTTATATACTTGCTGCTTAAAAGCTCAGAGACACTAAAATGTTATAGCTGATGTGCTTAACTGACAATTCTGGTTCCTCCAGAAACATCTCATTTCCGATCTTCTTTAAGAAGAGCTTTGACATGAATGCATGCTTTTTTCTGGATTTTCCTAATGAAAAAACTAGAATATATAGTTATGTAAAAAAGAATGAATTATGGAGTACAAATAGATGAGTCTATTTAACATCATGCTTAGGTCAACTTGACAGCAGGTATCTTGGTTGATTATTAGTTCTTTTGGAAAGCCTTTTTTGTTTGTTAAAACTTTCAGTCAAAGGGAAACATATCTATCTCTATATAAAATTTATTCTGTAAATAATTCTTGTAGTACATATGGTTCTTGCCTGATCTTGTAATGACTGAAACTTCATGCACTGTGTTCTCCTTTATCAATGTTCTGCTTGCAACAGAAAGCACTGTATATGAGTACTTCGTGTCTAAACATTCACGAGCAATATGTGCTAGAAATCTTATTCCATAGTCATAGAAAAGAATTTGGATGTACATTTGATTGACTTGGTATTTTGTTCCAAGCATGGACCTAGCATACTCATTAATGATTAAAATCTCACTCAGGCAAAAGCCTACATTATTCATTAATGATCAATCTCATGCAAGAAAAACTTTGTCAGCTTTCAGGAAATCAGTTTGCTGCTGGTAGCTAGTGCCTAGATTCTTCATGTTTACCTTAATAAAATAACAAGTTAATTTTGAATAATGTTTGTACTTGGGGAAGTGAGTAGTTGGATGGCGACTTGCCGACTTTCTTGTGGTGATTGTGTTATCTTTAACACCCTTCACATGAGATCTAGATGGGCATCACGAGCTCTATGTAGAAACTAAGTGCTACATAAAAGTGCAACTAGTAAGTTTTTGGGTTTGGTACTAAGGGTCATATGTTTGTGAACAAAACATCATCTGAATATTACAGAAAAGTGACAAAGGGATTTTACCTTATGATGTGCTCTAAAAAGTGATGAAGATACATGTTTAGCTTTTTAGTGGATTATGCATTAATTTTCAAAAGGTCTAATGATAGAAGTGTAAATTGTTTTGAATGCTTAGTTAATATTAAGAAAACTTATAACACTTAGATCTTCACCTCTCTTGCAGAACAAGGAACATGGCAAAAGGAGGAAGATTGAAGAATATTATGAAGCAAAAAAGATGAAAGATACAAAAGTACCTCTTCCACTTATATAGTTTATGTTTTCATCTGTGTTTATCTTTCAATGATCTTTTTTTCTTGTTGTTATCTTTTGGAAAATGTAGAATTCTGATATTTCCTTAATACATTGCTCTAGGGCCACATAATTTATGATCCCTATGTTCATATCTACTTCTACAATCTAGATGTAAACTACATTGCTCTTATGCGTCTTACCTATTCTATTATGCACTAGGAGCTTGGAATTGATGTTTCATATGTTCATATCAAGGTGGTGAGGATCGTGATCCTACTTAGGAATGATGAAGACTTTATAGGAGAATATATGATCATATCTTAATATCACAATATCTTACCAAATCACCTAAAATATATTTTTAAAATTAAATTCATTTAATTAGACTTAAGAGTAAGATAAACATTCTAATAAGTAATAAATAACAAAAAACATAATAAATATCTATCTAGTATAAACCACCAAGAGTAAATTATATATGTATCAACCGGATATTTTCAATTTGTTCCGGTCCGAGCTTGGATTGGTACCTATCTATTAGTTCTCTACAAGTATTACATATATGAGATATATATACACGCATGTACTGGTCTAACATTAGACTGGTACACTGGTTCAGATCGGATCTTTAAGCGATGTATTATATTTTATTTGTAAGGTAAATTCATTTATTTAAATTCATTTATTTCTTGTATCCTTGTGGAGTATAAAATTGTTAAATTAAATATTTGTAAGGTAATGATGATGGGGACAAGTTTATAGAAGATGGATACAAGAAAGGTGGATGAAACTATAAACAATAAAGGTATGTTGTGTAGTAAAGATGACAAGACAAAGCATGAAAGATGACAAAGATAAAGATACACATAATGATAATGAAAACAATAAAAAAACAATGAAAACCTAAATAAAGATAACAAAGATTATAAAGTTGATAAATAGTTGAATATGACAAAGAGTTTAAGCCGATAAAAGATGAGAAATTGCATCACTAAGCACTTTTAGAGTTTTTCGCATAATGGATTATCAATTTTTAGTATAATAGTAGTCAAATATGAACTCATTTTACCTATTAAGGTAGAATTGAGTAGGATCGATGGGATCATAAGATCCTACCTGAACGTAAGACCTAGATTGGTTTCCCTCTAATTCTACTATATAATAGATTCTATATTTGTTCTAGAACGGTTTGGGTTGCTGCATCTTCCACGACCCTGGAATGCGTTTTTGACAACCTTCATTTATATCCACTTCTACCCATCTAGATTTAGTTTTGTTATTCCTTATAGTCCCTTTTAGTCTTCTTCTTTATTGTATCTACCCTTGAATGTGCATATTTATTTTATGATTGATAGAGGTCGTCCACTTAGCCCACATCTTTTTCATAATGTTTGAGTTCTATAGTAATTTCAAAGGAAATTTAGTGAATGCAAGTTTATTCTTGTATGCCAAAGAAATTGTTAGCCTTTTGGTTCTTTCATTGAGTTGTAGCCATTTTTTTTTTCATTGTTGTTTTAGGAAAAGAAGGTGGCGTCTCCCTCAACAGCAAATGCCCATTTGGCTCCTAATTTACTTGGAATGCATCATATGAACATCAATGATCAGCTTCCATCTGAAGGTTTGTGTATTGCAGATATTATTTTTTTCAAGTTTCTGGTCTTGCTTATTTACAAAAACTGTTTTGGGAATCTTCTATTTGGATACTCTCAGCGGCTTAAATAGGGATTCATGGAAGTGACTTTATCAACTAGAAATTATTTTGTTTTGACTTTTTGCAGGCTGCACTTTTGTTTTGACTTTTTTCTGGCTTCACTTCTTTCATAATGTAATCTGTGGTTCAGATCAGACATGAATATATAATATTGAAGTTGTTTGTTTACAATTATGCCCCCACTCACTCCATAAAGGTGGTGATATGGAGCTGCATATGCTTGTCCATAGTAAACCTAGTTAGCCCTATCATCCTTAATATCTAGTACTCCCTACATTCTAGACGACACATGCTTCCTTGACTTTGTAGATATTCAACACAAACTGAGAGAAACTAACAAGAACTTGAGGTGACAAATTCATTTTAGAGAAAAAACTATGACATAATTTGCTTGCTTTCCTGATAATTGAATGCTTAACTTGCAGTAGGTTCCTGATATTTAACAGTATCTTGATGGCATCATGACCAAGGATAAAAGTTTCAATACAGCTCTAATTTCAGTAATTCACCGAACTGGCACCAACTTGGGAAGAAAAATCTTAAGCGGATGGGGGGTCCATCACGCATCGGGATTTGTGCATGCACACATCCCCATGTGAATGGACGGCGGATGGGGCCCCCGCTTGGAGCGCCCCCATCCGCTTATGAATTGCGTTCCCAACTTGGTGCTGAAACTACTTATCTCAATCATGTCGGCTGTGCAATACTAGTGGACCAAGTAAACATAACCTATTGGATTAATAGGCCTCTCTCAAACCAATTAGCAAAGGCTGTGACTTTGATTCTATGATCGGGACAAGTTGGAAGTGTCAATATCACAGTGCTCTCATAGCTATATTGACGCCTGTTGCATTTGGCTTTTCACTTGTGAAGTTCTTCTATGCATCTTCTCAAGTTCAATATAATGGAAATCTTATTCACATGGAGAGTGAAGTTTCTTTTTCTTATTATGCTTGATTTTTTCTATAATTTGTTAAATGTTTGTTTGCATTCTGCATAGAGGTTGTTGTAGTCAGGTCGATGCTCTTGATTAGAGAGGCAGGTTGAGATACTTTGTAGGTTAGATAATTTCCAAAAGAAATGTGAAATTGAAATTGTAGTTTAACGTTGTAAACTTCCAAGGAAAGAGGATATTGCTAAAGATAGGCTTAGTAGCTATCAAGTCTTTGAAATAAATATTCCTAAATGTTTGCAGGTTTCTCCTAATCGGGAAATCTACTCTAAGATGTGAGCAAATTAGTGTTGTTAAATAGCTGCAACAACGGCACTATAGCTTTTTTCCATAGTGGTTTTTGAGCAATCCGCTATGAAACGCTATAGCACCGCTATAGCAGATAGGACCACATTATTATGTTTTTAAATTTGAGAAATTAAAATTATGACTTGAATTAAGTTAGTACTATGTTATCTTTCTTTATATAATTTATTTTATTTGTATGTAGCTTAATTTATTAGGTATATAACATATATTTCAAACATTATACTTAAATTTTTATGTATATAATATACATGGATCATATCTTATAGAACACGTGTTAGATCAGTGATATTCAAACAGTTAATTCTGAGAATGGTTCTTTAAGAGGGCTTGCCCATGCTGCATCCATCTATCTTGCTAATGCATGTGCGACTAGAACAACAAACAACGTGAAAGAGGACAATTAAACCTTGTCACTGAGCGGTGGTGGTTGACGTGCGACCTTGGTGAAAAAGTTATGTTGAATTAGGGTTAGCTGAGGTGCTCTATACGTTAATATATTTATATGTAAGTTAAAGTTTTACATAAACTAAAAGAAGAAATTCCTTATTGGTTGCTATCTCTCACAATCTATGACACAAGAAAGTATTCAATGACATATGGGATTTGCATGATTTTGTTAACTTTTACTCGATGGTTATCTTCCATTTTCCATGATTTTCATGCTGCATGTAAGCTTGTATACGTGGCAGTTGTGCATATTGCTTTTTGTGGTTTTATTAGTCCATACAGTGCCTATCACAATCTTCTAACATCTATTTGGTGCATAGTTCCCACTTTGGATGCTGAAACGAAGAGTCTTCTAGATAAAAACGAAACTTTTATAAGAGAGATTGCAAGAAATCTTCAGGGAGGCATGGTCAGCTATCTATATCCGATTTGTGTTTTCTTTTTATAGTCGAAGTTTTGAGTTATTATGTCTCTGGAGATTAGTTAAGTCTTATATTTTTTCTTCCTGTTAAGCAATAATTTGAGATTGTAAGTTAAAGAATTATGTTTTGTGTAAACATTATGCATGTTCAGATTTATTTACACTTAAAATATGCTTATATTGCACAAAATACAAAACAAAAAATAAATTTTAGTAGATTGATGTTACAAGGTGTGCTTACATAAAAAATATGTAATAGATGGAAAACTAAATATATTAATTAAATATTTCTGGTGGCAATTTAGTCAGTTAGGAATCACATTTGACATTCCTATAAATATTGTTTCATATGCAAACCGAATATACTGAGAATCCAACATAAATATCTAGCTGAAAATGCTAAACTCTAATGATGCATTGAAACTAGATATATAATTAGATATGTCATATCACAATTTAGTCAATTAGGAACCACATTCCTATAAATATTGTTTCATATGTGAAGCATATTATATGCTGTGAACCAAGGAATCAAAATTTGGTCTATACGGGCAATACATACTAGGTGTCACGCTTGGTTCAGGTCGGTTCGGCCCAAAGCCCAGTGGGCCACCCACAAGCCCAGGCCCGCGCTGCATGAACCCAAATCCAACCCAATATCACGGGTCAACCAGGGGCGTTGACCCCAAATTCAGAAGCAATGCGGCGAGACATTTGGACGAAGCAGAAGACTCGGACGCAACTTCAGACGCTGCGATTGAAGATGCCGGCGCGTGCGGAAGAACCGGATGGAGAGGGACTGCGGCATCGGCGCATTCAGGAGACGCGGATGGAACGGGCGGCACGGGGATCTCGCAGGCAACGCGGTAGATGCGTGCGCGAGAAGCGGGCAGCAGACGCCCGATTTGGAGTGAAGGAAGCGCGTGGAGATTGGAAGTGAGGGGCAGCTTCCATCGTTAAAAGGGAGAGCGATCAGAGGATCAGGGCATTCGATCGCCACGGAGAGATCAGCATGGGAGACTAGTGAGAGATTCCGAGAGATTGTAGCCAGCGACGACCGGCGAGGGAGGGGAGTGGGCACCGGCGGTCAGGGGGCTGGCGGCAAGGAGAAGAGAGGTCTTTGTAGCTTTGGACTAGTGAAATAACGCTTTCCTATTACCTCTACTTCCTCCCCTGTTCCTCAAAATGGCGGCGACGCCTTATGTGGAGCGGCGTTACGGCAACAGGCGGTTATCCGGTCAGCGACGTCGAAAGGCAGAAAGGAGGGAGGCGATCTTTCCTGCTGGCGCACTCGGATTCCGACGGCATATGCAGGCGGACGTGAGGAGCATCGGCTGTGTGAAGAAGATGAGTTTCGAACACGTCGAGCGTTCGAAACGAGGTGGGTCAACACCCAGAGTGGTCTACGGCGGAAATCGAAATTCGATTTCGAACGAATTCGGCGGCTGATGTCATCCGACGTCATCGACCGAAATCGAGCGCGGCGGGGAGACATTTGGCGTGCTGACGCAAGGTGACGTCAGCAAGGGTGATTTCGACAAGGTGTGATTTTGACTGTGGTCAAAATCAGAATTGAGGTATAATCTTAATTTGGGGTTTCGGTTTCTCATTTTAGGGTTAGGGTTTTTCGAGTTTTTCCGTGTGAACTGTAATTTGGGAATAAATATTGTTCGGGGAAATTAGGGTTTTCTATTTGGGTTGAAATTTTGCCCGGAAACCCTAGGGAGTTCACGCTTTGGTGTTCTGCCGGATAGTCCTAAGACAACAATTTAGGGCTAATCCGACCGGGGCGTGACAATTGGTATCAGAGCCGAAGTTAACGTGTTACGGCGAACACGACACCTTCGCAGAAATTCCAGAAGATCACCCACACAGCCAGAGGAGCGTCAGAGGACGTCTGGCCCAAGCAGAGAAAAGGTAAAGCCAAGGAGACGACTGAATCTGAAGAGATGGCGAACTACGGTGAGCGTATCGCACAAATCGAGCAAGTGCTCGGTCTGGCTAGTGGCGGGGACAACGGGATGATTCCCCAGACCGAGAGTCTTCAGAGTACAGTGGAGACTCAAAGATTGCAGATCCAGACTTAGAAGTTGCAGATCGAATTCCTGCAATAGACTCTGGAGGGTCTGATCGATCTGCCAGAGCAGATGACTCGCATGAAGGAGGAGATATATGCAGAGATCACGGTATTGCGTTTGGCCCTAATGCAAGGATCGCGATCGACGGCAGCACCGGCGGAGCTGGAGGCTCCTAAGCCGAAGGTACGAGTACCTGAGCCAGCGACGTTCGGGGGGGCCCGATCGTCCAGAGAGGTGGAAAACTTCATTTGGGACATGGAGCAGCTGTTTTCTACTAGCCGTGTTTCAGAAGAAGATCGGGTGTGGGTGTGCATCGCATACCTCAAAGGTGACGCGAAACTTTGGTGGCGGACCAAAGTTAGCTCTACATCGGGGGCTACTAGCTGACCTTGGGAGGCCTTCCGTGAGGAACTGCGGCGGCAGTTTCTTCCCGGAAACTCGGCGGACCAAGCTCGTGGGAAGGTGGATCGGCTGAGGCACACTGGGTCGATCCAGGAGTACGTTAGGGCGTTCTCCGCGCTGATGCTGGAGCTACCAGACATGGCAGAGGGGGACCGGAAGTACTTCTTCATCCGGAACCTTCAGCCATGGGCAGAGACAGAAGTTCGGCGATACTCCCCACCAGATTGGAGGGCGGCGGCGGCGGTGGCCGAATCCTTGGTGGATAACAGGAATTTCAAATCAACACAACCAAAGAAACTGCGGTCACCACCGAAGCGCAGCTCCCCACGGACTCCACCAAGGCCTAGAGTTCCAGAAAGGGGTAGACCCTTTCCCCGACAAGACGGGGGTTCACCAGGCCGACGAGAGTCAAAGCCACAGGGTTGCTTCTTGTGCGGCGGTCCTCACTGGGTGAAGGATTGTCCATCCAGGTAGAAACTCATGGCGATGGTAGCACAAGAACCAGCCGAGAAAGCTGAAGATCACACCGAAGATGTGAGGATTGGTGGACTACAGCTAGTTCCACATACTGCCACGGGAGCGCAGCAGTGTCGGATCGGTGCTCTAAGGATCGGAGCAATGGTGGCCAGAGATCCGCCCGCGACAGACATCGAGGGCGATGTCTAAATTGAGCAGGAGAGAATTGTCAGGCCCAAGGTTGTCAGGATCGAGATCCTAGCTAGGAACGATAAAGGCTTTATAGGATCGGAACGTAGAATCGGATCGTAAGATCGTAAGATCCTACCAAATTACTTAAAATATATTTATCTAATTAGACTTAAGAGTATGAAAAATATTCTGATAAATAATAAATTATATATATATATACTGTTATTCAGATGTATTGATATTTGTGAAGTGATGATGATAGAGATAAGCTAATAGAAGATGAATATAATAAGGTGTACAATAAAATTAGAAACATGTTTTTATTAAAAACAATAAAAACATGCAGTAAATGAAGACAACAAATAAAAGCATAAAAAATGATGAAGATAAAGGTATACATTATAATGACAATAAAAATGACAATGACAAATATTACAAAGTTTACTCTAATAAATAATTGAAGTAGACAAATATAATTGTAGGTGATAACGAGCTTAAGTTGATGAATGTTGGTCAAAGAAAAAATAAATAATGATAATTAAAGACAAAAAATTACATCACATCAATTAAAAGCTTTTATCATAATAGATTATTAATTTTTAGTATAATATGAACTTATTTTACTTATTAACTTATGATCGAGTAGGATCGATGGGATCGTAAGATCCTACCCGATCCTAAGACCCGGATCGTGGGATCGTAAGATTCTACTATATTTCAGATCCTACATTAGTTCCGGAACGGTTTACCTAATTTGGGTCGTAGGATCGGAAGATCCTAAGACCCGAAACGCATTTTTGACAACCTTGGTCAGGCCTGGTTCAGGCCGGTTCGGCCCAAAGCCCAGTGGGCCACGCACAAGCCCAGGCCCATGCTGCATGAACCCAAATCCAACCCAATATCACGGGTCAACCAGGGGCGTTGACCCCAAATTAAGAAGCAATGCGGCGAGACATTCGGACGAAGCAGAAGACTCGGACGCAACTTCAGACGCTGCGATTGAAGATGCCGGCGTGTGCGGAAGAACCGGACGGAGAGGGACTGCGGCAGCGCATCCAGGAGATGTGAACGGAACAGGCGGCACGGGCATCTCGCAGGCAACACGGTAGATGCGTGCGCGAGAAGCGGGTAGCGGACGCCCGATTTGGGGTGAAGGAAGCGCGTGGAGATTGGAAGCGAGGGGCGGCTTCCATCGTTAAAAGGGAGAGCAATCAGAGGATCAGGGCATTCGATCGCCACAGAGAGATCAACACGGGAGACTGGAGAGAGATTTCGAGAGATTGTAGCCGGCAACGACCGGCGAGGGAGGGGAGTGGGCATCGGCCGTGGCCGGCGGCAAGGAGAAGAGAGGTCTATGTAGCTTTGGACTAGTGAAATAAAGCTTTCCTATTACCTCTACTTCCTCCCCTGTTCCTCAAAACGGCAGTGACACCTTCTGTGGAGGCGGCGTTACGGCAGCAGGCGGCTGTCCGGTCGGCGACGTCGAAAGGCAGAAAGAAGGGAGGCGATCTTTCCTGCCTGCGCACTTGGATTCCGGTGGCATACGCAAGCGGATGGGAGGAGCGTCGGCTGCGCGAAGATGACGAGTTTTGAACGCGTCAAGCATTCGAAACGAGGCAGGTCAATGCCCAGAGTGGTCTACGGCGGAAATTGAAATTCGATTTCAAACGAATTCGGCGGCTGACGTCATCCAACGTCATCGACCGAAATAGAGCGCGGCAGGGAGACATTTGGTGTGCTGACGCAAGGTGACATCAGCAAGGGTGATTTCGGCGAAGCGTGATTTTGACTTAGGTCAAAATCAGAATTGAGGTATAATCTTAATTTGGGGTTTTGGTTTCTCATTTTAGGGTTAGGGTTTTCCGGGTTTTTCCGTGCGAACTGTAATTTGGGGATAAATATTGTTCGGGGAAATTAGGGTTTTCTATTTGGGTTGAAATTTTGCCCGGAAACCCTAGAGAGTTCATGCTCTGGTGTTCCGCCGGACAATCCTAAGACAACAATTTATGGCTAATCCGACCGGGGCATGACACTAGGTATCATATATATATATATATATATATATATATATATATATATATATATATATATATATATATACTAGCCTCAGTACAAATCGACTAGTACGTCCTACCATGACCTTGATATGTACCTGAATCTTGAACTTTGCTATGAACCCAACTTAAATATCTAGCTAAATATCCAAAACCAAAAGTCTAGTGATGCTTTGAATTATTAAGTATTTAACAATAAGTAGATCCAATAACCTATTCTGCTAGTGTAAGTTATGTCATTATCCTAACCATGACTACCAAATAAGATATAATTATACTCTTCAACAATACATAACATAATATAAAAATAAGAATTCCTAGCCAATTAGGAATGCCTAGATTGTATAGATAAAGTTGATGGAAGTTACTGTATATCATTTGATTTTCAGATTTAGTGGGGAAGTTGAAATTTGTTTAGTTCTTCCTCGAGACTCTAGATTGGTAGCAATGTATACTAGCATACTAGTTATTATAGTAAATGGGCATAGGTGTCAAGTAGTTGAAATTAAAATCTTTCAGTGGATTACAAAGCTACATCATTTCATACTTACTGCGTGCTAACAACTACATTGCTCCACATTCTATTTTTTCTCTTTTAAGAAACCGAATTATTGCCCATAAGTGTAGAATCCTAAAATAAATCTATAATATTATGCATAGTAAATATATCAACGAGTTGATTTTATGAAGAGGTGAAAAAAAATGACATGTGACGTCAATTTGTGTAGTCCTTCATGAAATATAATATTATTACTGATGTATATAGTAGCTTGATCATTAAACCATGTGGTCACAGTGCTCTCGTGAGGAAATCCCAATTTTTTTATTAAGGATTGAAGCTATTTTATCTCAAACACAATATGAGTTATAGATTTGTGTTCGGATTTAACACCTGATCGAGCTGAAACATAATATTTTTTTTCCCTCTACTAAATTACTTAGTTTGTATCTATGTAGGTGTTAGTCGGAGGTATCCTCTTGTACTTGGGTTGCTGTATAATTTGCATTATGTCCATACCTTTAATAAAAATAGATCCTTTCTTGGTTCTCCTCTATATAATGAAGAATTTTAAAGTAGCTTCTTGATGACTTTGTCTTGGTGATGACATAAACTAGATTACCATTAGGGTTGTCCAAAGTTTGATTTTACTCAAAAAATATTGTTGAGTGATAAAGGAAGCGGGTGTACAAGTTATAATTATGAGTTATGTTATTAGGTTTTTTATATCTTAACACGATTGGGTTTTTACATTTAAGTAACAAACCTTAAACAGATTAATGTATGATTTTTTTATACCAATACCATCATGGTGGACCGAGTATGTTGCCTTAGTTGACCTCTCTCGTGGTGACTATCGTTTATTGAGTATTGACACCTCTATTCACTGGTGACACTGTACATTGCCATTATTACTGTTCATTTCCGTCTGATCTCACATAAAAATTCTATTAAGTTCTCTCTTGATGTGTGTGTATATATATATATATTATGTAGATGAGATATCATAGGGTTTAGTCTCAATCGTCTCATGTGGGATTAGTAAACAGTTCTAACACATTTAAAACATTTTTCAGTACTAGTACATTCAGCTCGTCTTGACATTATACTAGTCCTATCGACCTTTGTAATTATTTCATGATGAGAAACAAAAATATTCTTGAAGTCAAAACAAGAGAGCTAGAGAGATTCATCTTGGTTATAAATAAGGAGAAATAAATTATAGTGTCACGAACATAAAACTTATATGCCTAATCCTATGTGTGTGACTCTGGTGGAGAGAAGATAGGGTTACAAGTTCTATTTTGATGTTACTAATGTGAAAGAAGTCAATTGTAAGGCCTTGTAAAGATTAACACTACTAGAAAGAAGAGTAAACTAGTCCATGTGGGACTAATAGTAGTGACACTAATATAGTCTAACATAACAGTTACCATCTTGCAATCGTTATAAATGCAATACATTTGAAATTAACCAGGCTAAGGGCTAATTGAGCTTTCATTTCTATGTCCAGCTCCTCTCCAAAATCAAATTCAGCCCAAAACTTGTCCAAGCCCTGTAAATTCAGGTTTTATCCTACCTCTCTTAAATTGAAATTTTCCTAGACAATGTTCATCAGGTCACATGTTCAATTATTAGTTTTTACAGAAAAGAAATACATATTCCACAATTAGAAAATTTCAAGATAACGAGATAGAAAGGTATTTTCACTTTTTCGCCTATCTGAATTGTTGGCTTAAAATCATAACTCTCTTGTTGACAAATTTCTCATTAATATTATTATTGATAATATTTATTTCGTATTTGACAATTTAGCTAGAGAGTGCATTAACGTCTTTTTTGGGTTTGGCATGTGGATATTGAATTAAGGATATACTAATTTAATAATGTCCCGACAAGAAATAACAATCAATTTATGTAAGTAACCTGTAGGATGTCTTCTGCTACACTTATCTTAATTTTCATATGATTTGTTGTCAGAAGAGTATTACAAATATGTGGAATAAAGTGAGTCCTGCGAATGGCTGGATGGGGGATGATACCAGGGCTGTGCTGATTTGTTTAGCACATTTGAGTTCTTTAGAACTAAACTTTTTTATCCTATGAAGCATCATATAGACGAAACCAAATTAAGGCAAACGATGATTGCAGTCGAGATTCAGTACTTCTTGGACACAGATGTATGCATGCCATATAAGTGCGCTAATTAAAAAAAAAAAAACTTGAATATTGTCTACTCTTTTTCTATACCCACATATATATTACGGATGTTAAGTTCAAGAATGCCAACCTAGGAGTTTCCGTTCTTTAGAATCATATACTTATACAAGCATTGGAGGTTTCTAATTAAGAGATTGGCCTCTTCTTTAAGGATACTAATAGTTAATTCATACAAAGTTGCCTCTTGCATACATTATTATATTCCTTTACCTTCTCAATGGTGTAGAGAACATTCTTATAAACTCTTACTAGAGTGGTTTAGGCTTTTGAGGAGCATTATCAACTTTATGCATTTCGAGAATGAATGCAGAAAGGGTGACCTCCAGCTCATTATTAAAACAATTTAACTCGGGTCAATAGATGTGCTCATTTTTTTCCTGAGTTTCAACGTATCAGTTTTGAAGAAAGAGTTAGGATTCAGAACAGCGGAATAGATTCAAGAAAAAGCTGGCTTCGTTGTGTTATCCTAGTCTGTGGCCTCGTATTGCTGCCTGAGTAATTGTTCATAAGGCTTAGTCGCCTCCACGAGGGCCGAGGCGCCCTTTAGCTTGAGACTTAGGCTAAGCGAGTTGCTTAAGAGCAATGTCATCTTGCTCCTGTTTCTACATTTTGCAGCTACTGTCATTCTTTTGTTGTTGTCTTCATGATTCTTGTTCAATTTTGGTTTTTGTTTTAATGAAAATCTGGTCACTAAACGAGTATTCTTTGCACTTGCAGATACAAGAGAATATAAGTTTATTTCATTACATGAGAAATAACATTGCTTCTCTTGCGAATAGGTGAATTGTGTTTATGTTCTTTCTTCTTCTCGTTCGCAAACCCCATGCTTACGTGATGATAATTTTCGATGCATACACTTTTTTCCCAGAGTAAATGGAATGTCTGCAGAAGTGACGCAATTCCCTGGGTCTATGAAACAGATACCTCCTTTGCCATCAGTAAATGATGAACTTCTTGGCAGTCTTGTACCTCTTAATCCAAATGTATGATTTTATCTTTCATCTATTTTCCTAAGTTGATTTATTTGACAAATTAATAATTGAGGATTGAATTGCGGTCCTTTCTTAAGGCAGAATTTGCACCTTTTCTATTAAAATTCTTAAATTATTGTTAGGTTCAAGCATATAGTTCAACTTTGTTATTTTGCGGCTATATAGTCAATATCTTTCTACATTATTAAAGTAACATAGAAAGAAGAGAACACAGAGTGTGAACGTCTATTAGAAACAATGATACGAAAACCGTTCCGAACCACCCGATCGTACCGGTCCGTCCGGCCGCCGGTCTCGGAACCGTGGTCGGAGCACGGACGGCGAGAGGACGGCGGCAGAAAGCGCAGCCGGCGGCAGAAGCTTCCGCCGCTGACAGTAGAGGCTTCGATCGTCGCTCGCCTCCGCTCGCGCACGCCCGCTTTCGCTGCCTCCTCTTACCGGTTCCGTCCGATAATCACGGTACTGGTACTGTACCGGTCCGGCGGCTCACTGGACCGAGTCGCTGGACTGGTTTTGAGAACCTTGATTAGAAATAATAAAGACTTCTAGATAGACGGGAGACAAAGGTCTAAATCCCTTTAATCTTAACGCCCGACAATTAGAGACCTAAAAAGGCAATTCACTCGAGAAACTGAAGAAGCTACTAACAGATTCTGGAAAGCTTTCATTTCCTATGCATTGTATCAGTTGTTATCATTCTGTGCTATTAGGCTGCCATAATTTGGAATCAACCTATTTATTATAGACGTTTCATACTGTTTATGACTACTGTAAAATTCGGTAAGAGCTATCAGATCATTTTTCAGAGTAGACACCAAGAGAAGTAGATGCAATGACGTCAGATAAGTTGTTTCTATGAGTTTTGAATTTAAGTGGACACTAGCATATCTTGAGTAGTGTAGTTTCTTTGTACCTAGGTTACCTTATGACTTTCTTCTGCTACAGGGGGTCCTCAGTTTTTGAGGCATAAGGTTGCTCCTGATTTTTTTTTTCTTTTCGTTTGCAAGCGTATTGAAGCAGAAATGGTACTCTTTACTCTAGATTGCAATTATGAAGAACAAATTTTCTGAAGTTTTGGCCTTGTGCAACTGTTAACAAGTCATCATGTGACCTATTAATAGAGAGCTGTTGGGAATGAGCTGTTCACCTATTACAATGATTACCAAGAGTAACTTGTGCAAACAGCTTTTGAAAAGATTGCAACACAGTGATTATAGATGATGACCACTGCAATGCCAAACTAATATGTAAATAGTTCTCAAGGTTTAGATCTCAAATTCAGTGGACCATCGTGTCTGTTTGGAACTGATGCAACTGTTTGATTTATCAGGAGTTGTGTAGATTGCCGACAAAAGGTTGAAGGTTTCAGTTTGAAAGTTAAAGCAATTTGAGAAACAAATGACCAGAATAGCCTAACAGATAGCGTATGAATTACTACTAAGAGCTCCTTGTGTACTGAAACGAAACATTCAGGCATATAACGGAGTATTTTAGTTGGTGACTCCTGAAGTTGATACTAACAGCCCCCATCTGACTCATCTGTTGGATAATGTTGCCTTTGCAAAGAACTGTAAGATCCTCCATCTCATAACTATCACTCCAAAATTATAAATGCAAGGTTTTGATTTAAGCTAAAAATTAAGGTATAATAAATTAATGGTGATAACAGCACGCAGCATTTGAATTAAGGTGACCCGAAGTGTGGTTAAAATTTCTGGTATATGAGATTTAAGGTGTTGTCTTAAAAATTAAGTCCATATGCCTCCAGATTGCACATTTTGGTTTTGATGAATTTTAATTTAGGTGTTCATATGGCTTTCAGAACGCATTTCATTACTTGAACAATAATATTTATTGTTATCCTCAATTCTTGCAGGCCATCTACAACACACTTGGACGCAGGCATTTGCAACAGGACCCAACCTGCTTCAGACCAAACATAGGATAATTAGTTCCTGTATGCTGTTCTCCAGAATGCTACAGGCTCTCGACTTTGTACATTTAGTTCCCAGACGGAAGATCCTATTAGAGAGCCCAAGACACTTCCACTAAACCGGGCACGAGGCCGCATAACCTTTTCTCCGGGGCTAAGATTGTAGCCTGACACTTCCACTTGAGATCTGAAATTTTGTAGTGGGAGGTATCTGAATGTAACAAAATAATTGGTGCGTGCATATCATCAATTCATTTGCTATTTAAGCATATTATGTTTTCACTCCCTCAAAGGTTATGGTTGGGTTTTTGTGTGCGCGCGTTGTTCCTTTATTGTTCTCCAGAAATGCAAGCCAATGAAGCTGGATAAAAGTTTCATCAGCAGAAAAGTTCTTTTTTTTCGTAACTGGTTTGGTTCTCGAGTTTTCTGTGCAGGTTAATTAGCTGCTTTAAGTATAGAAACATTATCCTATCAGAAACCATCATCAGCTCCGAACCAAAGTCTTGGGCACTAGCAACAAATTCATTGTGTTTCATATGTGAGCTCAGGTGTTGATGTGCTGCTTCCTATGTACTGTTCATTTCCTGTTTTATGTAGACCTGAAGATTGCACCAGCCCTGTGTATTTACATCAGTGAGCTCAATTAGCCACAGGTTGGTTACATAAAGCTTATGAAGCGCTTACTAGTCCCTATGAAATGATTACGAAACACATGGATGATGAAGACTAGAACTAGCATATAAACATATAATATAGTAACTTGTTTAACAAAATCTGCATGAACCAAGCAGACAGTATGCAGTTACAATCTGTTTATATCCTCACGAGTGAGATCGCTTGTTAGTATCTTTACAGAAAGTTGTTCTAGAAGTAGAGGAATTCGTTCTATCAGTTGCAAGATGAAATTGAGAAATAGATTATTAAAATTTAAAAGACAAAAGACACTTTATGATTGTGTTAGTATTAAATAAAACTAAAAATCAAATTTATACAGAGCTACCAATAATTCTTACTCTAGTTTCAATTTTATTTTATTTCTGCTTTTGACAATACTCTATTGTTTTTAGTTTAAATAGTTTTAATGAGGTAGAAGTGCTCTAGATATTGCATATCATAACGGATTGGATAAAGGATTTGTGATTTATTTAAGCTAAATTTGGACCTCATCCATTTAATAATTTCGGTTGAACATGACTTGAACACGACCCATTTATACAATTTACGTTATCTTTTGTATAAATATATAAAATAATATATGTTAAAGTACATAAATTTACTACTAATATCCTACATGTGCACTAAAGATAAAATTATATAATAACGATGATGATAATAATAATAAGTTAATCTAATTATGATTTCTCATTAAACATATAAAGACTTCTTGTACTTGACATAAACACATGAAATTATGAAAACAAAATCCCTCCTCTCTTCTTTCCTTCTCTAGGTTTATCATAAGTTGAATCTTTTATATTATTTATTACTTTAGCTACTAATTGTTCAAAGATGATGTTGACATACTTTTCGATGGTTGTTATAAGTGAGGATCATGGTACTAAGTTGTATCTTAGAGCATATGAACATACATAATATACAATTCTATCTCTAGCTTTCATTTATTTATTATTTTTTAAAAAAATCTTAATTGACTTTATTATGATTCAGCCATCTTATACCAAACAAAAGAATGAATAAAATTTCACAAAAAGATTTTTCAGAGACTTATTATGGTGAAAAAGAGAAGTGTGATTATGCAATTGTGAGATCATAAAGAGTGCGTCTAACAAATTTCCTTTAGCAATATGTCACAAAGACTTCAAGTTATTGATGTTCACTAGAGTTCAATTGGAATTAATTCTAGACTTGAGTTATACAGAATGTGACGTACAGATTCTTCCAAGTAAAATTGAAGAATGAATATATAAAAAATATTTTAGCAATATAGTTAAAGTGAAATTTTTGGAGTAGTTAAGATAGATCAACAAGAAACCCTCAAGGAAGAATAGTGTAGTACATATCAAGAAGATATGGATGAAGAAAATTCTCAATTAATCAAATATTATGAATAAAATGGGGAGTAAGAAAAAGAGTAACATACCAACAATTTGTACATTTGAGAGATGAGGATGTTAAGATAGACGCTTGAGATTCTTGGAGAACACACGATAAAACATATTTTAAAGCATAAAATATGATAAAAACAAGGTGTCCAACTAGACTTTAAAAAGGATAGAAATTATATACAGTCTCAAATTTTCCTGAACCCAAGTGATCTAAAATTCTCACTATATGGGTAATATATTGATGCAGATCCAGTAAGATTTGGACTCAAACGTAGTTGACTATTATCACACAAATTTCAGGTAAGGGTTATTTGTCCATTTTTTTGGTTACTTTCGGATTCACAAAAATAGAATGGTTAAAGTGTTTTCTTACCTTTTTTTTTTTCTAATTCTTAAGTTAGATTGAGCATTAAATAAATACAAGTACATTGTTTTATTACGTGGATTATCAAAAGTACTTTCACTTAGTATATATAGAGCTTAATCTCAAGATTTTATTATCAATAATAAAATTTCTTAGCGAGGGTATAGTTATTATTATTAAATATTTATGTGATGTGAATCATAACACAAAGTTAATATTAAGGGTTTGTTTTCTAGCAGGGAAACTTGGTGGGGGCGGATGGATTACAAGGTATTATGTGATTTCCTTGGACGGATGAAATTGGAGGGAAGTAGAAGGGAACGGCTACAATTGCATTTTTGTGGCCCCTCCAAATAAGGGGGAAAATGGACAGAGCGAGCTCGTCGTGTTCGCTCGCTCGCATTCGGGCCATGCAGCCGCCCTCCAGCCTAGTCGCCTCCTGCCTCCAGCCTCTCCCGCCTTCAACGAGCTCGTCGCCCTTGCCCGTCTTCGCTGCCCTTGCCTGTCCTTGCCGCCCTCGACGAGCTCGATGACCTCGCCCGCCCTCGACGAGCTCGCTGCTGGAGCCGCCTGCATCGACGGCCGGCGAAGAAGCCCTCTGCCAGATATCTGCCCTCGCCGCTAGGGCCACCAGCCTCGCCGACGGCTGGCGAAGAACCCATCTCCTTCCGCCGCTGCATCGCCCTCTGCCGTTGCCCCATTCCGCCGTTTCGCATTCGTGCACAGAGCAACAGATAGAGTCACGTGACTCCATCTCCTTCCCTAGGGATTTGGTATCTTCTCCCTAGAAATTTTCCTCTGATTTTTTTTTATCTATGCAAGGAAACATAGTGTAAAAGGCAAGAAAAGAAATCTATCATAACACAGAGTTAGTACTAGTGCTGAAGTGGCGGGACCGTTTTATTGATTCCCGCTACTATTTCCCGCCACTACGGCTTGTCCCGGCGAAATCAGAAGACAGCCACCCCTCTCGGACGAAAAGAAGTTTAGCGGGCAGAGATGGAGGGGAAGGGGAAGGCAGGCGAAACTGCAGCGGCGGCGCCGACGGGATGCTTCAAGTGCGGGAGGCCTGGGCATTGGTCCCGCGATTGCCCTTCCTCGGGAAATCCTAACCCTAGCCTTAGCTCTAACCCTAAGTCTATTCTCCCTTCATCCTCCAGATTCCCTCAGCGGCTTCCCCCGGGAAAGCCCCCAGCGGCTGCTGCGGTCACTCTCAAGAAGCCCCCGAGAACGAGGCCCAAGCTCACTCCGGACATTTTGCTCTCGGAGGATGGCCTTGGTTACGTCCTTCGCCATTTCCCCCGCGCCTTCAAGTACCACGGCCGCGGCCATGAAGTAAAGCCTTCTCATCCTAATGTAGTTCAATAATTGATCTCTCTTGTCGCTGTTTTTAGCTGGATTCTCGTTTAATCTGATCTCTCTACATATAATCGTATCTCAATTAGTAGCTCTCTGCCGTTAATTTCGGGTTATTCTATCAAGTCTGTGGCTTTTGATATTCTAATCGCAAAATCCAATTAATGCCCGTCTTCGTTCGCATTCTGACTGTCCTCATGCATGACTCGTTTTAGCTGTACCTTAACAATTTGAAAATGTCTAATTATTGTTCTTTTATTGTCAATGAATTGCTGTGGGTTTTACTCTTGAGTCTAATTCGTTTGCTATGAAAGATAACCGCATAAGCATTGTGACTCAATTTTTTGGAGTTATTTTACTGCAACTGGATATCTTAAAATTGAGAATGGTAAATTAGTTGAAATTTGGTGTGACTGATTAAACTCCTATTAGGGTTAAATGCTGGCTAAATTAAATATACAGAAAATAAGTTAACTATATACGTTCAATGGGTCCTAGAGCTCTTATTAATGGGTGGCATGGTTCTTTTGCAAACTCACCGTCAGGAGAGAAAATGTTATGATAGATTGGAGAGGTTTCTTGCAAGAACATTGTGCTCTCTAAATTCGAGAGATTTTCTATATGAAGTTCCTTCACCATTGGTCAAGGATCTGAGCAATCTCTTTTGCAATTGGACAACATAAATCTATTTTGTTTTTGTTATGCTATTAATTTTTCTTGCCTATTTTACTTTATTGTCTTTGTTTTGTCTTGGTACATTGGATTTATGTTGCATCATGTGAAAGAAATTCATTAAATTTTGTCAACAATTGCTATCAGAGCCAATTGTTAAAACCATATTGTCAAGAACGGTTGAGATCAAGAGGCTAGTTTTGTCATCAATTTTGCAATGCAGAGTACTCAAGATGTCCTTGAGAGCTTTAACGCATCATCCTTAGAAAGGAAAAGTTATGAGCACTATTGAAGATATAGCAATTGTGGATGAAAATGCCATCAAAGTATTCATTGTTGCATTTCTAATGAAGTTCTAAAAGAAGTCACCAATGAGGAGACTGCAAATAGCCTTGGGGCCAAATTTGTCATAACTTATCAAGACAAGCCATAAATACTGAAGATGACTCTCAAGAAATATTCTACCTTATTCAAATGAAGGAACACTATTAAAGAACCACATTAATGTATTTCTATCAATCATCGTAATCTTAATAATGTGGGGAAGCAATCAAGGAGGAAAATAAAATTAAAAAAGCAATCCCTTATCAATAGAACATAATCTTTCTTGATGAAGTCATTGCATCTCTCATTTCCAAATAGCTATGGACCTTCAACTCACAAGTTCTAGTAGAAGCCAATAAGAGTCTTGAGCTGTAGTTAAAGACCATAAGAGAAGTTACGCAATAATAGAAGTAATTTGATATCTAGGTTAACGAATGTGTTATGTTGCAGTGGCGAGGAGAAGAGTTACGACAAAGTTGAGCATCATCAATTGAAAATGCTTTAGCCAAACGAGAATATGAAAGAAAAAAAAATCCTATCTTAACAGGAGTGGATCCTTAATTTTGGATATTCCTTATCACATGATACCCATTGAAGATGGTTCTCCACTTATGAGTTGATTGAAGGTAAAGTTTTTATGAGAAACGACTACAATATGATAAGTTGTCAATGTTGGAACTACTAAAGATGCATTTTGACAATGTCAGAATCCTAATTGAGGTATAGTGTCTACTTGATTTGTAAAAATTAATTTCTTTGTCAACCTCAATATACTTCGGTCCTTGTATACTAGTGAAGAAATTTTAAAGGAATCCAAATGTGATTTTGATGATACTAAAGTTGTTCAAGGTGAATACTATATTCTCCAAGGGATAATAGTTATTCTCTCTCTTTCTTTGATGAAGATTTCATCATATCTAGCTATCTAGTTAGATCACAAAGTATGATAATTCTCAACAAGAGAACTTTTGGGAGATTGAAAATTTTCAAAGATGGGATTTGTTATGATTGTATTTTTTTTCAAAAAAAAGAAAGAAAAAATTTCTATCGGTGTTACTGTTGGTCAACATTACCCAAATTAATTATTTGATGTCATATACTATGCTATTTTTGGAGCTCTCATTTATTTCATCTCAAGAAGGAATTTGCTTCATGCCTATTTTTTCATTGATGGTTTCTTAAGAAATATGTATACTCTATTGAAAATAAACTGATTTGTAAAAAAAAAAAATCATATGAGGAAAACTATGATCAAGAAGCAAATAGGAGATGAGCACACTTTGAACATATAAGGGGATTTAATAATAATAAATTCAACTCATTTTACAAAATGAAAGGAATCTCTTGCCATTGGACTATACCGCACACCTCTCAGTAAATGAGGTGGCTATGAGGGAAGGAAAAGATCTTATACATTGATATTCATTTAATTCTCTTAGGTAGAAGCCATATCTACTACTTATCACCATCTTTTGTAATTTACTTGTGGTCACCAAAGGATAGATAATTTGGGAAAACAACAAAATTGTTATGACTTACAAATATTTAGATCTAAATATAAGGGTGAATGATGAAAAATTAGAATTTGGATCTAAATATATAATTTTCCATATTATCATATGAGCTAAAAGTATATTAAATGTGGTGTCTCAAAACCTATAAATTGGAAATGCATAAAGGGTTCTACTAAACAATGTGAATAGAGCATATGTCAATCACTCTCTCTTGCTCAATTGAGTTGGTAGTTGACTAAGAACAAGTTATCACAATTCAGATGTAGGCTTCAGATCAACGTTCTGTTAGTATGACACCAACATACTGCTTTTTAAATTATTATTTTTCAGGAGCCTTATTTATTGCCCCAAATCAACCTTGGCATCAACCCAATTGCTATGCAAGACTTGAGTTAAAGTAGCTAGATATGAACAATCTATTTATTCATGAACTTGAAGAAATCTACCAGAGCATTATAAGGATGTATGTTGAAGCTAGATCAAAATTCATTTTGATAATGATAGAGCTCATCATGATGATTATTTCTATGTAAGAGAGGACTTGTCGTCCAATAGTGCTGGTGGAAGACAAATTTTCATCAAGGAGTATTGTGAAGAAAATATGATTCAATTAGGTGGATTCATTTAATTTTTACCACAAATAAAACATGTTAAAATTGAAATTGGTAGGTAAATCAAATGTACTGTGTATGTTTGGAGCCAAATGTGGTTTTGATAAAATAAGTTATGGGTCCTAAAGTTACTATAAATAGGTATCAATGATTCTGTGCAAACGTACTATCGAGAGATAAAAAGCAATTACAGATTAGAGAGATTCCTTGCAAAGCATTTGTGCTCACTTGAGTATTGAGATTTTTCATAAAAGTTCACCTTTTTAATATTAGGTAAGTTTTTCTGTTGCTGGTCATGGATCAAACCAAGTAATTTTTTTGTTTGCAATATACTACTCATTTAGAGCTTATTCTGATCTTGTTTCAATATTTAGTTTTGCATTGAATCTTGTGAAAAATAATTCATAGAAGTTCCCAACAATAACTTGAAACAATTTGATTCTCTTGCATGTAAGAGTCCAGATCCGCATTGGGATATTTTTTTCAGATAATAATTAATTTGTGTGGTGTCCTTTCTCTAGGTTGCTGATCTTGGTAACTTAATAAGTTTGTATGCACAATGGCACTCCCGTTTGATCCCTTACTACTCTTTTGATCAATTTATCCGCAAGGTTGAGCAAGTTGGTGCCACTGCACGAGTCAGGGTAAGCTAATCATCCCAGGTCTAAATATTCTTAATAAAGGAATATTCCATATGAGGCATTGGCCTAATTGATCTATAATGAAACTATCTTTTTTAGCGCTGCATGTGATTGATGTTTCTCAAATGTTGTAGTTTCATGATGTATGATGGATGTCACAGGATTTTTAGTTAAGAGAAAGGAAAAATGATTTAGATATGCACTTCATGATTTATCTAGAATGTAGATATACTTTTTATTTACCAGTTGTATGATTTCTATGAGCTCAACCTGATTTTCCTTTCAACTGTAACAACTTCCTATCGTCATCTGCATTATTATCAATGTTCATGATATGTCTTCCCATTTCATACAAAATGCAGATAACTTGTCCTCGATTTTGTATGATTAGTGGACATAAGGTTTTTCACATATATAATTCAATTTTTATTAACTTTGTATGACACTATTGTATCCACTATCAGCCCAAAATTGGATTTGTAGGAGAGAAAAATTGTCTGATAAAAGTTTAGTGCATATTGCAGTTTTTACCGGTTGAAAAAAATGTGCAAGTTCAATATATTACATGCAGAGATATTTTACCTAACTGTTCCATGATGTTATTGTTCCATTTAAGCTGTTTAGTAAATACATATTTCAGTTTCTGATGGCTATTCTACTTTTTTCTCCCTCAAGAGATGCATCTCAGAATTAAAAACTAGGGTTGCCAATGGAGGGGATATCTCAAAACTGCATGAATCGCCTACAGAGCAAGTTGCTGTGGAAATTGAACAAGGTATGTAATACTTGCTTTGACTAGCTATCTTAGATGGATGACTGTTCAATTATAATTTCATTTCTACAGATTTACTGTATCTTAGTTTATGTTTCTTTTTTCATAATATTTATCAGACTATGGCAAATCTGTGGTTTGTTTGGTTAATTAAATTTTAGATAGTGGGACATCAATGTGGTAAAACATCAATGCTTTCGTGGCCAGCTGTATTGCAAATGTTAAAATTAAGAAACGAATGCACTTTGGTCAATGTCCTCTTTAATTCATAGGAAGGCTTTAAGTATTGGTTTGCATTGGTGTATTGTTTCACTGTTGGATCAATAGGCAAGTTGACATTTGGTATTGAGGGTATCAGACTTGGTCAATATTTGCTAATATATATACAGTACCAACCTGGTATCAATACAAGAGTGGACTAACAGATATTGCTTGTACGAGTACGAACCAGTTATTGATTTATGATATGCATTTAGGTCTAACTTATTTGTTCTTGGTTATTGTGGTGTCAAATACATGTCTTTTACATTTCTAAAATTGCTACTTTTTTCATGTCAAGATGGCAAAATTAATGAAATATTGTATGTATTTAAGTATCTAACTTGAGTTTCCTTTTTATCATTTTAGATGATCCTATTGTTGGAGATTCAATTGCCGATGCTGTAGATCCATCCAATGAGTTTCATGAAGCTGACCATATAGAGAAGATGGCTGATGAGATATTTAGCAAAGCTACTGAGGTAACTTTTCTTTTCTTCTATTCTTTGCCAAATTCACTATGCTTCTATTTGTTAGTTCTTGCCCAGCTTCAGATCGATAAGAGGAGATCAATGGTTCCCTTCAGACCAGGTTGGTTCAGGACTTTGGCTAGCTTGTACCAAATTTCTGGGATCTACTAGGCCTAGGAATTAGCATATCCAAGGATATTTATAATAGCCGCTGTAGGATATGGAACTATTTGACATATGGTGGAACCACTACGATTCAGAATTGACGTGCTTAGCTCGCTGATGTCCTTGTTGGTTGTCATATTAGATGGCTTAAGGATATGATTTTGATATTTGACAGTACTGTTCAGGATGATTTGTGCTCAATATCGTTTGGATTGTGATACGATCACCCACTTTCTGCTGATTTAATCACTGTCAGAATCAGAATGCTGCTACAAATCACCTAAAGTTAACACCACCTAGAGGAAGTTGCATGAAAATGCTTAGTTTAATTCATGTCATTTGTTAAAATTGGGTCCTTTCAGAGTTGTTTAAGCTTTGTTATAGTGAGTGCATGCGCCGATGCCAAAATAACAGAAATTTTGAGAACCACTTTGTTATATGTTCAACAATGAGTTGATTATGCAAAAAGTACCCACATGCTGCTAACTACCTCTGTGACTTTATGCAGCATTAGTTCTCCAGTCTAGCTCAACTTTAATAACTGATATAGATTTGTTGGTTTGGATAAATTGATCGAACAACAAACTGCTTATTTTCAAGCGTGGTGGTTATTTCCAAGTTTAGGTAGATTTACGACTCTTCATGTACACAATATTAATATCCTTAATTGTTTCCAGTTTAAACTTGGAAAATAGTATGGTGCTATCATGATAGCGAACGCACTGTTGCTAGTCCTGCTGTCTAGTTGTTAACGATATTCTTGAATTACATTTACCACTTCAGGAACCTCGCCAGCCCTTGCAGGAGGAAGTTCATCCGATGGTTACTAGGATGAATCATCAGCAAGAATCTACAAAGGAATCAACACCGCAGAATCAAGAACCAAGCAGTGACGTGCCTGTGCCCAGAAAAATTCTGATTTCTGAAGAGCAGAAGGCGCGTATGGAGGCCAATCGCCTGAAAGCATTAGAAAGGGCTGCTGCACGTGCCCGGTTGCAGGCATCTTGAACATTTCATGCTAAAAGTTGGCTTTTTGTTCATCGCGGCAGCGGCTGGTTGAGCAATCAACCTTTGGTTCCAACCTATGATTCTAGTGCCCCCCTAGATCCATGAAGTACATCAACAGGCCAACATTTGAAATCAGTTGAAGTGTTCTTCCTGTCTGCACTCATACACTAGGAACTTGTTGGCATCCTCTCTGATAAAACATATATAAAGAAGGGTTCTCTAGTCTCCAAGGAAATGTTTAGAATATTTCGAGACCTAAAAATGGATTAACTTGGATGTACTTTTTGAATTCATCCCCTATGCTTGTATCACATGATTTCAAGAATCAGGTATACACCTGCAAAATGATGAAATGATCAAATTAGCATTCACAATACTGAATATCTCAGGTACCCTAAGGAAGCATGTATTATGAAAAAATAATAATAAATGACAGCCTTAAAAAGAGAAAACGAAGAGGACTAACAAAAATAAAGCCCTCAAATTAGGAAATAAAAAAAGAAAAATCAAGTACACGTTCAAATGATAGGGGGAACGAAGGGACAGCCCTCCATTTACCCTAATCTCAACATCAATCCACACCACACACTACAACTTGATCTCCGAAGATAGAAGAACATATCGAATTAAAACAAGAATTATTCAAATCATTCGATCAACAACATCAATTCCTCTCCGGAAATCCCTCTGATCCGTACTCCCTCGGCAGGCTCTGCACCGTGTCCGACCACCGGCCAGGCGAGTGGTCGCTGCTGTTGGACGACACCACCATCCCCTCCGCCCGCACCTCCCGCACCATCCGCAGCACCTCCTTCATTGGAGGCCTCCGTTCCACTTCCGCAGCCACGCACGCCGCCGCGACGCTCAGCAGCGCCGTCAGCTTCTCATCAGCCGCCGCCCGCTCGTTCCCGGACGACCCCGCGGCGTTGTCCTCACCGGAGTCGTTGCGCTCCTCGGCGCGCACGGATCGGACCCAGCGGGGGATGTCGGCACTTCGGTCCCCAAGGAGATCCTGGAAGGGCGTTTTCCCGGTGAGGAGCTCGAGGAGGAGGACGCCGAAGCTGTAGACGTCGGAGAGGGGCGTGAAAGCAGGGGAGGGGAGGCGGGTCTCGGGGGCGCGGTAGGAGAGCGAGGAGGACGGTGACGAAGAGGAGGGAAGGAGGGGGTCGACAGCGGAGGGCGGCAGGAGCGAAGGGATCAGGGCGTAATCGGTGAGGCAGGACTCAAAATCGGGCCCAAGAAGGATGTTGGATGGCTTGAGGTTGGCGTGGACGGTGGGCGGCGAGGTCTGGTGGAGGAAGGCGAGTCCGGTGGCCACATCCTCCGCAATTTTCAAGCACGATGTCCAGTGCAGCGGCTTCCCCCCACCAGATGGCCGCGACCCTGCAAGCGTGCGCCGCCGCAACAATTAATCCCTTGGTATTTTTTTTAAAAAAAATTAACAGTACAAATACCAGATGTTGTTTGATATTAAAAAATCTATAGATTCCGGAAACTTATCCTCTACTATTCTGTATTACATTTGCTCTCAGCTTTAATTCAGTGCACACAGAAGCATAAAAAAAATAAAAATTAGTCTGATCATAAACAGTTATTTCATTTTGTTTCTAACACAGATTCAATGCCTCCCACAAAAATTTTAACGCAACATCTCCACGTGACCCACCGCCCATTTGGAACACAGAACGAGGCCTTGGAATAAGTACAAGCAAGAGACAGCGCAAGGTGGAGGAGGGACGGAACGAAAGGTGTTTGTTAAAAAGACCAAACAAACGCCAAGTTCGATCTTACGCTATTACGCATGACATGATGCTCCGCATGGGCGCGCTGGACAGAACAAATCCCGCCTATCTTTTGATGCGTGGATGCGAGAATGAAATTACGAAATGAATCAGAAGAGGCAGGGAATGGTGCCCAGAGTGAGAGAATCGACAAGGGTGGCGACTGAGATTAGTCCCCTTTTTCTTGAAAAAAAAAATGAATGTGTCAGGAGATGAGCACAGGAGGATGCTCTGACTGGATGCATGCACATGAATCATCAATCGCTGGAGCTCAAATTTGAATGGAAAGCTTCCGAGGTAGAAAAAAGTTCAAGAATATGACACAGGCAAAGACATCGATCGAGCCATTGCGCGGAGATCGGCGGTGGCGGGGAGCCGACCAAGAGTGCGCCAGAAGTGACGACAAAACTTTATTAAGAAAAATTACTCTTCGTTTGATTTGATTTATTCTAAAATAATATATGTAAGGCATGCGAAGGGGCTTATTTGAAAAAGATACAGAAATCAAAGGACTAAAACGAAAAATTGTGTGCGATGAGGGAGAACGAGCTCACTGACCATGGATGAGGGAGAAGAGGCTGCCATTGGGAAAGTAGTCATAGACGAGAAGGCGCTCCTCCTTGGCTTGGAAATAGGCGCGGAGAGGCACGAGGTTGGGGTGGCGGAGCCGCCCGAGCTCCTCCATGCGCTGCCGGAACTCCTCCGCCGGCGGCCGGGACGCGTCCTTGAGTCGCTTCACCGTCACGATGAAGCCTGACTCCATCACCGCCTTGTACGTGCTGCCCACCGTCCCCCGCCCCAGCGTCTCTGCCGACGCCCGCAGAAGCTCCTCCAGGCTGTACATCTCCCCTATGCCACCGCAAAACACCAGTTTCCCAATCCCCTCCGCCTCCCAGGAGAACGCCCCCTTCCCCCCTCCTCCTCCTCCGTCGCCGCCGCCATCCCCAATCCCTTCGCCGCCGCAACCGTCACCGCCCCCTCCTTCAGCGGGTTTGCTCCGGCCCCCCGATCCGATTCCCACCGATCGGCTCTCCACCACTCGCCTCCGCTTCCTCTTGCACGCCAGCATCAAACTTAGGGTAAGGCAAATCGACAGGAATAGAACCCCGGCGATGGAGCCTGCGACGATAGGGATGATCCTTCGCCTGTTTCTCTTCTTTCCAGTGGGAGATAGCAAGGGTGGGAATGCATTTACGTGGTCAAGCGATGATTTAGGGCTGAGGGATGGCGGCGGGAAGTTCAACTTTTGGGCACAGGGAACACCAATTTGCGCTCCGCAGAGGTTGGAATTGCCGAGGAAACAAGATAGATTGAACCGAGAGAGGGCGCTGGTGGCTGGGATCTCGCCGGAGAGGTTATTGCCGGAGAGATTGAGGTAGCGGAGGCTGGGTTGATCAAAGGTTGGAATCTGGCCTGAGAGATGGTTATTTTGGAGCAGAATCGCATAGAGCCGAGGGAGACTGACGAGGGATAGTGGAATTGGACCGGAAAGGAGGTTGTCGGAAAGTACAATGACCTTCAAGCGGTGGAGAAAGCTTAGGTTGCCAGGGATCTCGCCCGAGAACTGGTTGTCACTAAGGTAGAGGGATTTCAGGTTGACCAGGGCGGAGAGGTCGGGAACGGCGCCGGAGAGCGAGTTGGATTTGAAACTGAGAACTCGAAGCTGGTCCAGCGGAGCGAGGAGTTCCCTTGTCAATGTGCCAGTAAGGTTGAGGTGCTCAAGTACGAGCTTGGTCACTCGCCCGTCACCGGAGCACTGCTTCACCCCCTTCCATCCGCCACAGAGGCTAGCGGCGACCTCTGGCCGCCATCCTAGGGAGTCGTGAGGATCTACGGCGGACTTCAAGGCCAAGAGCGCGTCGAGATCACCGGCGGAAACGCGAGGGAAGCAGGCCGAGAGGAAAAGGAGGAAGCACAAGAGAAAAAAATCGCACCTCTGAGTCACAAGCATGGACTCCATTGTGTGCGGCAGAGAGAGGATGACAGCACACCAATTGGCGGGGCAACTTTGGCACTTATAGTGCGGCGGTCCGAAGGCCGCCATGGGAGACAAGGACCAGAGGAGGAGGAGATCAGGGCTGCTGTTCCCTTCTCACATTGCTGTCACCGGAAAGGGTAAGGCCTGGACTTTGGACATCGACCATGGAAAGGGAGAGCACAAGAGGTCTGGGAGTGGCGGGGGCGAATTCGTCGACCTCAGTGCACGGGTTAGCCTGCACGTGAAGCAGACAAGTAAGGAAGCAGCTCCAAGGAGAGAGATGAAGAAGTTGTTTCTCTCCTAGTTTCCTGCTGCTCTCCGATATATTTACTGTTTCTCTGGTACCCCTGCACCTCGGGGTTCTTAAAGGCTCAATTTATTTTGCCTAAGTTGCTCTCACCTAACCCTACCTTTCTCCGTGTCCTTCAATGGCGTGGGATCCAGTGGACCTTCGCCCAAATAATACTGGAAGAAGATGAGATGCTCGGATGCTGAAGAGGAAGGCCGCTTGGTTGGCATTCACAGACATTCTTGCCAATGCTCGACTAGTTCCTTCTTCTTCGCTGCGGCGGCAGTCAAAAACTCAAAACTCAAAACAGTGCATGGCGACAGAAAAGCCTACTAGCCTAGGGTAAATTAGAAATCCACTTCCAATTACCAGATTTTTTTTATATTTTTATCGCATTCGATCTCATTAAATCCTAAATAAAAAAATTAAAATATTTCCAAGTATATTTTATTTTAAAATATGTCTTTAGTGCTTCTACCTGAGTTCCTCTACTATTTTTATTTCTAAAATAACACTATCCATTCATAAAAGCAAATAGACTGATTTAGTTTCCACATTTGTCAATTGTGATCCCCCCCCCCCTTAAGTGTTACGCCCCGGTCAGAACGGTCTAAAAACAACGCTTATCCGTTGTCTCAGGGCCGTCCGGCGGAAACACCGGAACGTGATCGCGCTAGGGTTTCCGGACCGAATCTCGTCCCCAAATTCGAAACCCTAGTTTCCCGCTCAACTTTTTCAATCCCCAAATTACAGTTCTCACGGATAAAACCCTAACCCTAATTTCCAAATCAGGAAATCAAAATACCTCCTCTTCTAATTTTGACCGAAGTCAAAATTAACACCAAATTAAATCGAATTTCACTGTTCGAACTCGGCCACCGAATCGCTCTTGCTGACATCACGCTGACGTCAGTCGCCAATTAATTCTTTCGCCGCGAACTCGTTTCCTGGGTGACGTCGGCTTGCGTCAGCCGTGCCAAAATCGTGAAATCGAATTCGCGTCGCCGATTTTGACTTTGCCCTGCTGACGTTTGTTTGCGTCAGCCGCCAAATCGATTCCGCCGAATCGATTTCTCGTCCGAAATTGCCGTTGACTGTTGACTCGCGTTTCGTCCGCCTCGTTTCGAACGCCCGACGCGTTCGAACGAAGCTATCGACTGTTCATCGTCTTCCTCGCGTCGCCTGTTCGCCGTCCGGCAGCCGCCTGCCGTCGAAGCTCGTCGCCGATACCGCGGAAAGGACCACAACCAGGGGAAGAGGATATCGGAGTAGAGAAAGCTTCGTTTATTCCCTGAAAACATTACAAACTTCCTCTAAACTCGCCGTTGGCCCTCCGGCCGGTGCCCCTCTTCCCTCCCTCGCCATCGACCTCTGTCGACGGTTACAATCTCTCAAGCACTCAAGCTCTCTCTCTCGCCTCGACGCTCGTCGTCGCCGGCTCGCTCAAACTCACCGCTGGTAACGGGCTCTCGCCCTGGAGGGACGTCCTCCCCGACCCGCCGGGAGGAGCCGCTTTCCGTCGCGCGCTCCTCTCCCTTGTGGTGCCGCCTCCGCGCACCCCGAGCTCCGTCCACCTCGTCGGGCTTTATAGGGAAGGAGCTCCCCTACTTCACTCGTTCGCGTGGACCACGTCGTCCACGCTGCATCGCCCGAAGAAGCCGCCTGCTTCTTTGCTCCGTCCACGCGCCTCGAGTCGTCCGCGTCTCTCGCGACCTTTGCCGCCGTCTGCGACTCCGCCCGATCCGCTCGAGCTCCGATTCCTTCGCCTTGGACGAGATCGTCGTTCGCGTCCGGATCTTCCGAAGACGTTGTCGTCGCGCCGCCGTAGCGCGTGTCTTTCTACGAAGAGTTTGCGCCCGAGTTCTGCGGAGAGGACGCAGCTGAAGCCCCGCGTCTCCACCGCTCGGTCGCACGCGACTCTCGCCCTCCGTCCGAGTCGCCATCCAATTTGGGTCAAAATCCTCGTTGGATTTGGGTGTTGACCGCTCTTCTCTCTTCTTCGGGCCTGGGCTTGGGCTTGGGTTAGGCCCAATCTTCTCTAGGCTGAACCGGAAAATCCCGGGCCTGACATTAAGTGTCCACAATTCCCTTACACAAAGGACCCCCACATATGGGCTATTTAAATCATATTATTAAGTTTTTTCAAAAGCAAGAAAAAAATATAACTAAAAAATAAAACATTTTTACTAATTAATAAAAATGAATGGCTTAGACTAAAAATTTTATTTTTATATTTTTTAATATTTTCATAAATTTTAAAAATATTCTTATAAATTTTTATAATTATAATTTAGAGCTGTATTTCTTCAAATTATTTTTTAGTTCGGATAAATTTTGAATAACTGTTTTTTAATTAATTTTCATATTGTAATTTAAATAACTTTTAGAAAAGCTATATTTTACATGTTTTTCGTGCAGGCGAGAGGTAATAATGGAAGAGGACCAAAAAGTATAGTTTTTTTAATTGTGTTTTATCCTAAAACAGCCTCTTTTTTTTGCAAAAAAATTAAAAAATAGATTAATTCTGGAAAAAAAAAGTTTAGGCTTTGTATTCTATAAAATATTGGATGAAACGAAAGAAAATATCTTACTTAATGGTAAAAGAAATGTAAAGAAAAATTATTTACTTTTCTCTCATTTTATTCCGTTATATACTATTTTTATTTTTTTATTTTTCATTTATAATAATTTTTTAAAGGAAGATAATATGAAAGGAGTGAAAAAAGTTAAAGCTGTGTAATGGATGGTGAACACAAAACGCGATACGAAATCGACCCGACTCCGCGAGAGCTCATCCTATTCCTAACTGGCACAATCTGCACCACAAGTTCATCTCCGGTGAGGCTTACCTGCAGCCTGCAAAGAAGCCCTGCAAATTACGCCTTGAGTTGCAAAAAAATTTTCTACGCAATGAGATTCCTGAGCACAGCCCCCTAGGATTCGAGAACGTATTCAACTTCTTGAATCTCAAGAAAATAAACAGTAATAAGTAGCTCAATAAATTACTCCGTCAACAGACGTTAATAGCTTCGTGTACAATAGTGGACACATTATTTTTTATTATGATCTTAAGATGCACGTTATTTTACCATTTCTAGCATCTTAAGATGCACGTTATTTTTTAGTATAATCTCAAAATAAAAATATGAATTTCAATATGATATTTTTAACATCTTAAGATCGTACAAGTGCTTTAAAAATTTTAGATAGTGGACACGTCATGAAAAAAACCTAACGTGCATCTGACAGGGTAGATAGCTCCATGTACAATAGTGGACATGATCGTGGACACAACATCCACGATCATGAATATTAAAAAAAATTATGGATATTTATGTAGGCTGCATCCACGATAATGTAGGTTGCATCAATGAAAATGTAGCCTGCATTATCGTGGATGCAGCCTATATAAATATTTATGATTTTTTTTAATATCCATGATCATAGATACAGAATCCACGATAATCGTGAATACAGAATCCGCGATGATCATAGATGCAACTAAAAAATAACGTATTCATTACTGTACACGAAACTATTAACGTCCGTTTAATTTATTGAGGTGTTTATTATTGTTTATTTTTTTGAAATTCAAGAAATTAGACACGTTTTCAAATCATTGGAGGCTAAATTTTTTCTTGGGTTACCCCATGGGTGCGGCAGATATCGCGATAAATAGTTTTGACAGGATAGGTGTGATGCTCCCGGGATTTAGCACAAATCCCAAAGCACACCGAGATGGAGCGATGGCGGGACCCCTCGTCATCAGCCGTGTTGGACGACTCGGGGTGCGATTGTGTCACTAAGGCTGACACAAGTCCATAGGGCGAGGGTTGAGTCAAACCACGGAGTGTGGGTTCACACGTGGGTGTGGGCTTCTGACTCGACCCATGGACCCCAGACCCTCTCGCACGAGCTTGCGAGCGTGTGCATCGAGGAGGGTCAACCGTGGGGCGATTCTGAGGTCTAATCAGCCTTGAACCGGACCTGAACCCATCTTCCAGGCTGAACCGAACCGGTTCAATCCGGTCGACGGTGTTTCGCTCGCACGCGAAGGGGAAAATTCCCCTGTTCTTCACCTCCTCTCCACCTGCGCTGTCTCAGGCGCCGATTCCGGCCAGCTGGAGGGGGATCACCGGAAAAGGAAGGTGGCTGGCGACTCGTGCCTCCGTGGCGAAGACGTTGGCAGCGAAATCGGGCGTGGACTCTGACGTGGACGAGCCCAGGGCGACGATTGGAGGTCGCCCCGGTGGAAGCGAGATCTCCGGCCAATCACCGGCGGAGATCGCGGTTGCGTGGTCGACGAAGATGGAAATCCCATCCTCGTCGAGGGGAGGTTGCAATCAAGCGAGATTGGAGCTTGAGCAAGGTCTGGCGACGACGAACTCTCGGCGAGATTCAGATCTGGGAACAGAGCATCTTGTTTGGCGTCGGCGACGAGGCTCCGACCGTGGACTCGTCGGCGTTCCCTCTCAGATCAACTCACCGGTGCCCTGAGGTAACGAGGAGACTATCTCCTCCGGCGCCGGCAGCCAGACGCAGGAGAGCGATCGGATTTTCCGATCGCCGGTTCCACGCAGCCACAGCTTCCATTGGGTAGAAATTCTCGTCGGCGGCGACTCCTCCGGCGACAATACTCCGGCGGCGGCTTCTCCGTTCACGGGCGACCAGATCCTGACCTTCCGGCGGGGATTCGGTGGCCGGACGGTGACGGACGGAGGAGGACGTGCCTCCCCTGTTCCGACCGAAGTCGCTCTGTTCGGACGCGAGCGGACGCGAACGGGAAGAGGAGGGAAGTTCCGTCGCGCGGGTTCGTACGCGCGTCTCGCTTCGTCTCCGACTGGACTTTCCGACGCGGCTTCTCGGAGGATCTCGGTGGGCTCGGCTCGTGGAGTGGTGGCACGCTACAAGGGTAAACCCTCCCCGGATCTATCGTGTGTAGTGGTAGTAGGACGGGTTTCTCGTGTGTAGTGGATAGAGACTTTACCGCCGTCCGGACTTCGTGTGGCTTTTCGTCCGGATGGTTCTTTGCGTTATCTTTGCCCGCATATGTGTAGTGCGGGTTGTGCTTATTTGTAGGTACTGCTTGCTTGCCTGCAAAGTCCAGGACGTGTGTGCCGGCACCCTTGAAGGTGTTCGCCTCCGTCCCCTTGTGATTGCTTGAGGCCGCGCCGGTGCCTATCTTGGCTATGTAGAGAAAGGAGCGCGGGCTGAGGAAATTTCTGTGAGTGCAAAGTGTTTGGAGAGTCTCCATCACTTTGACACAGTTGAGAGATTTGTATTCGTGTCCGAGGGGCGGTATTCATACCGAACCCTTCGCGCACGTGGTGTGAGGACTTGTAAAAGTGCTGGGCCAGCTTCCGCAACGCGATCCTAACCGGTCGCGGGCCACTCTAGTGTAGGGCTGAGATCTCCGCGAGGGGATCTGCCGGTTGTGGTTAAGTTTATTATAAAAAAATAAATTTGCCCATAACAAACCGGTATCAGAGCTTAAGTTTGTGTAAGTCTATTGTCAGGGATATCGACGTCGGTGTACGCTGTTTGGAGGGTGCGTACGTCGGTGCCTAGCGCCGGGGCGTAGTCTCTCAGCCTCTTCACTGATCGCTCAGTTCCGACACAGACCGAGCACTACTTAGCTCTTTTCAGTGCACCCAGAGGTCAGACCATCAGATCTCATTCCACCAGCAGAACTTCAGAGTTACTTCTCACGATCACAATGGTTACAGCTGCAGAGCGCATCTCCCACTTGGAGACTGCGATAGGGAACTTCGATGGAGACGCTACGATCATGGAGCGTCTCGAGGCACTTCGGTCGGCGGTCGAGTCCGTTGGGACCCGCCTGGATTCTGAGTTGGCACGTCTCTCCAGTGCCCTTGGTGGACTTGCATTGGAGGTGGCTGGTTTGAAGGGGCAGGCTGCTGCCCGTGCTTCTACTTCAGCCACAGGCGCTGGGAGTTCCCAGCCGCAGACCACTAGAGTGCGCGTTCCCGAGCCCTCTACTTTCAGTGGGGTACGCAGTGCAAAGGAACTTGAGAATTTCCTTTGGGATATGGAGCAGTATTTCAGGACTGCTCAGGTGCCTGATTATGAGAGAGCGCAGCTGTGTTCGGCATATCTGACGGGTGACGCCA
This sequence comes from Costus lasius, assembly GCA_027563935.2. NCBI lineage: Eukaryota > Viridiplantae > Streptophyta > Magnoliopsida > Zingiberales > Costaceae > Costus > Costus lasius. The sequence continues at coordinate 104,544,601 of CM050448.1, forward strand.
AGCTCTGGTGGCGTACCTTAGTGACCCCTCCGGGAGAAGAGGTGCCACGTGACATCTCATGGGATGAGTTGAAAGCTGAACTGAAGAATCAGTTCCTGCCGACACACACTTCTAAGACTGCTAGAGACTCTCTGCATAAGATCAGACACACGGGGACAGTTCGTGAGTATGTTCGAGCTTACTCTGCCGCCATGCTCGAAATACCACGAATGGAAGAAGAGGATCGCTTGTACTTCTTCTTAGAGAGGATGCAGACATGGGCACAGTTGGAAGTTAGGAGACATAGCCCATTAACTCTCAAAGAGGCTATGGCCGTAGCTGATTCCTTAGTGGATTTGAGGGATAGGAAGCAATCTGCCCCTATCTCCTCTGGTCCATCTAAGTCACGTTCCCCTCAGAGGAATAAGGGGAAGCGTCCAGCTCCAGGACCCAAGGGTGGGTATAAGAAGAAGCAGGGAAAAGGAGGAGCTACCTCTTCAGGAACCGGCCAGAAGAAAGCCATACCAGCCGGTTCTCCTCCTAGGGGCGCTCCCAAGCAACAGCTGAAGTGTTTCCTTTGCCGATGTCCTCATCGCATGCGTGATTGTCCTCGGGGAGATACACTTGCAGCCATTGTTCAGCGGGAGGCTGCCCAATCTGAAGATCCTCTGATCACTGTGAATCCTTTGGTGATCAATGCCATTGCTACTTCCACCACAATGAAGACCAAGTTGATGTACGTGGAGATGAGGGTGAACTCACATCGAGTTCATGCCATGATCGATAGTGGTGCATCTCATGTTTTTGTGGCTCATGGCATGGCGACGCGGCTAGGGCTGAGCATGTCCCCTGCTCAGGACCGCTTCAAGACGATCAACGTTGAGGAGCGGCAGATCGCAGGAATATCCTATGATGTTCCTCTTGTCTTCGGGGAGTGGAAGGGTAAGAACCATGTACGCGTGGTTCAGATGGACGATTATGATGTTATCGTCGGCTTGGAGTTGATACAGAAGATGAAGGCTGCTATAGTCCCTCATCTAAAGGGTGTCCAGGTGATGGATGAGAGATACCCTTGCTTTGTTCGTTGCCTACAGTTGGCTGGGTCGGATAAGTCAGTACGACCAGGGAAGGCTCAGAGTACATACATATCGGCTGCTACTCTTGAGACAGGCTTACGTCGGGGCGAGCGGACCTTTCTGGCTACATGGGTGACGGCCCCTGTAGAAGGTCCAGACGACGTACCAGCGGAAGTGAAGAATTTACTTGAGGAGTTCCAGGATCTTCTTCCGCCTGAGCTACCTAAGGAGCTTCCTCCCAGACGTGCGATTGATCACCGCATTGAGTTGGTTCCTGGGGCAGCTCCTTCTTTCCGACCCCCATACCGCATGCCTCCTGCAGAGCTCGTAGAGCTGAGGAAGCAGTTGGATGAACTCTTGGCAGCTGGGTTCATCCAACCCTCCAAGTCTCCATTTGGTGCTCCTGTGCTGTTTCAAAAGAAAAAGGACGGTAGTCTTCGCTTCTGTGTTGACTACCGTGCCTTAAATAAGATCACCATCAGGAACAGATACCCGATCCCACATATCCAGGACCTCATCGACAGACTAGCGGGCGCTACTGTCTTCACCAAGCTTGATTTGAGATCAGGCTATTGGCAGGTCCGCATAGCTGAGGGAGATGAGGCGAAGACAGCCTGTGTCACCCGGTACGGCGCCTTCGAGTTCTTGGTTATGCCATTTGGCTTAACCAATACGCCGGCTACCTTCTCCCACCTGATGAATAATGTTCTGACACAGTTGCTAGACGATTTTGTAGTCGTCTACCTTGATGATATCGTGGTGTACTCGGCCACGATGGAGGAGCATTTGCAGCATCTGAGATTGGTGTTTCAGAGACTGAGGGAACACCAGCTGTATGTGAAGAGGGAGAAATGCTCCTTTGCTGCTTCTGAGATCCAGTTTCTGGGCCATGTGGTAGGCCATGGCACTGTCCAGATGGATCCTGAGAAGGTGCGTGCCATCGTCGAGTGGACCGCACCTACTTCCCCTACTGAGCTCCGATCTTTCCTGGGAGTGGTGAATTTCTACAGGAAATTTATCCAGGACTACTCCAAGATCGCAGCTCCCCTTTCTGACCTCCTGAGGAAGGAGACTCCATGGCTATGGCAAGAACGGCATCAGACTGCGTTTGCAGAGTTGAAACGCAGGATCGCCAGTGAGCCGGTTCTTCGTATGCCGGACTTCAGTCGGCCCTTTGAGGTCCATACCGATGCCTCTGACAGAGCGATCGGTGGAGTGCTCTTACAGGAGGGGCATCTAGTGGCATTTGAGAGCCGGAAGTTAAGTCCGGTGGAGCAGCGTTACTCAGCTCACGAGAAGGAGATGGTCGCCGTGATCCACTGCCTTCGAGTTTGGCGCATCTATCTTCTCGGTAGCGCTTTCGTAGTGAAGACGGATAATGTCGCCAACACATACTTCGCTACGCAGAAAAAGCTCTCACCTAAACAAGCGAGATGGCAGGAGTTCCTCGCTGAATTTGACTTCACCTGGGAGTAAAGACCGGGGCGCTCCAATGTGGTTCCAGATGCTCTCAGCAGGATGTGCACTGTGGTGCTTGCTTCTATATCGAGGATTGAGGGTGATCTCCTCGATCGCATTCGGCAAGCTGCTGCTCTCGACGCCAAATACCAGCAGCTGATCGCCGACGTGCGAGAAGGCAAGGTTCGTCGTTACTATCTTCAGGGCGACGACCTTTTGATGGCCGAGGGCGGTCGGCCACTTGTTCCGGCGACTAGCGGACTTCGACGCGAGTTATTGCGTGAGCTTCACGACTCGGCATGGAGTGGACATCCGGGACAGCGCAGGATGCTGATTCTATTATCCCGATCTTGTTATTGGCCCTCCATGCGAGCTGATGTCGATCATTATGTCCGCACCTGCTTGATCTGCCAGCAGGATAAAGTCGATAGGAGGCGCGAAGCTGGATTGTTACAGCCTCTTCCTATTCCGGAACGACCATGGACTTCAGTTTCCATGGATTTTATTACTGGGTTACCGAAGGTCGAAGGGAAGGCTTCTATCTTTGTTGTGGTGGACAGGTTCTCTAAGTACTCTGTGTTCATCGCAGCACCTGAGCCTTGTTCAGCCAAGGAGACGGCTGACCTATTCTTCAAGCATGTAGTGAAGCTTTTTGGGCTTCCTCTGGACATTGTTTCTGACAGAGATGCTAGGTTCACTGGTAACTTCTGGACGTCCTTGTTCAAGACTCTTGGTTCCGAGCTAAAGTTTTCTACAGCGAACCATCCTCAGACCGATGGCCAGACGGAGAGGATAAATGCACTACTTGAAGAATACCTTCGTCACTTCGTGTCGGCAAGCCAGCGCAACTGGGTGTCTCTCCTCGACACGGCGCAGTTTGCCTACAACTTGCAGCAGTCTTCAGCGACCGGCAAGACACCATTTGAGTTGGTGTTAGGACGACAGCCTCTCACCCCCGCTGATATTGTGCAGCACACTGATGGTGAGTGCCCAGCAGCCTATCGGGTTGCGAGAGATCATGCCGAGGTGCTCCAGGAGGCTCGTGATAGCTTAGAGCACGCTGCAAGAAGGATGCAGCATTATGCCAATCAGAGTAGACGCGATGAACAGTTTGAAGTTGGAGATCTTGTGCTTTTAAAGTTGACACCTCAGATGTGGAGAAAGATCTCAGCCAAGACTGCGCATCGCAGCCTTATTCAGAGATATGAGGGACCTTTCGAGGTCTTAAGACGGGTTGGTGCTGTAGCCTACAGGCTGAAGCTTCCCGACAGATTAAAGCTTCATCCGACCTTTCATGTGAGCTTTCTGAAAAAGTTTCACACCGACGAGACCGACCCCAGTCGCTCTCAGGGGCGTCGGGCTCCTCCTAGTGTTCGGGCAGAGTTCGATAAAAAGATTGAAAAGATTTTGAATCACAAAACACTTGGACAGTATAGGAGGAACAGGTGGATGGAATTTCTTGTGCAGTGGGAAGGAACACCCATAGAAGAAGCTAAATGGGAGAAAGCTTCTGATTTGTGGCAGTTTGAGGAGGAGTTGAAGATCTACATGGACAGCCTGTCGTCGAGGGCGACGACGAACTTGGGTGGGGGAGTATGTGATGCTCCCGGGATTTAGCACAAATCCCAAAGCACACCGAGATGGAGCGATGGCGGGACCCCTCGTCATCAGCCGTGTTGGACGACTCGGGGTGCGATTGTGTCACTGAGGCTGACACAAGTCCATAGGGCGAGGGTTGAGTCAAACCACGGAGTGTGGGTTCACACGTGGGTGTGGGCTTCTGACTCGACCCATGGACCCCAGACCCTCTCGCACGAGCTTGCGAGCGTGTGCATCGAGGAGGGTCAACCGTGGGGCGATTCTGAGGTCGAATCAGCCTTGAACCGGACCTGAACCCATCTTCCAGGCTGAACCGAACCGGTTCAGCCGGTTCAATCCGGTTGACGGTGTTTCGCTCGCACGCGAAGGGGAAAATTCCCCTGTTCTTCACCTCCTCTCCACCTGCGCTGTCTCAGGCGCCGATTCCAGCCAGCTGGAGGGGGATCACCGGAAAAGGAAGGTGGCTGGCGACTCGTGCCTCCGTGGCGAAGACGTTGGCAGCGAAATCGGGCGTGGACTCTGACGTGGACGAGCCCAGGGCGACGATTGGAGGTCGCCCCGGTGGAAGCGAGATCTCCGGCCAATCACCGTCGGAGATCGCGGTTGCGTGGTCGACGAAGATGGAAATCCCATCCTCGTCGAGGGGAGGTTGCAATCAAGCGAGATTGGAGCTTGAGCAAGGTCTGGCGACGACGAACTCTCGGCGAGATTCAGATCTGGGAACAGAGCATCTTGTTTGGCGTCGGCGACAAGGCTCCGGCCGTGGACTCGTCGGCGTTCCCTCTCAGATCAACTCACCGGTGCCCTGAGGTAACGAGGAGACTATCTCCTCCGGCGCCGGCAGCCAGACGCAGGAGAGCGATCGGATTTTCCGATCGCCGGTTCCACGCAGCCACAGCTTCCATTGGGTAGAAATTCTCGTCGGCGGCGACTCCTCCGGCGACAATACTCCGGCGGCGGCTTCTCCGTTCACGGGCGACCAGATCCCGACCTTCCGGCGGGGATTCGGTGGCCGGACGGTGACGGACGGAGGAGGACGTGCCTCCCCTGTTCCGACCGAAGTCGCTCTGTTCGGACGCGAGCGGACGCGAACGGGAAGAGGAGGGAAGTTCCGTCGCGCGGGTTCGTACGCGCGTCTCGCTTCGTCTCCGACCGGACTTTCCGACGCGGCTTCTCGGAGGATCTCGGTGGGCTCGGCTCGTGGAGTGGTGGCACGCTACAAGGGTAAACCCTCCCCGGATCTATCGTGTGTAGTGGTAGTAGGACGGGTTTCTCGTGTGTAGTGGATAGAGACTTTACCGCCGTCCGGACTTCGTGTGGCTTTTCGTCCGGACGGTTCTTTGCGTTATCTGCGCCCGCATATGTGTTGTGCGGGTTGTGCTTATTTGTAGGTACTGCTTGCTTGCCTGCAAAGTCCAGGACGTGTGTGCCGGCACCCTTGAAGGTGTTCGCCACCGTCCCCTTGTGATTGCTTGAGGCCGCGCCGGTGCCTATCTCGGCTGTGTAGAGAAAGGAGCGCGGGCTGAGGAAATTTCTGTGAGTGCAAAGTGTTTGGAGAGTCTCCATCACTTTGACACAGTTGAGAGATTTGTATTCGTGTCCGAGGGGCGGTATTCATACCGAACCCTTCGCGCACGTGGTGTGAGGACTTGTAAAAGTGCTGGGCCAGCTTCCGCAACGCGATCCTAACCGGTCGCGGGCCACTCTAGTGTAGGGCTGAGATCTCCGCGAGGGAATCTGCCGATTGTGGTTAAGTTTATTATAAAAAAATAAATTTGCCCATAACAATAGGCATCGTCCGGAACCATTGCGGCTTAGGCTGGCCGCCAGCGTTATCAATCAGGTGGCCACTTTCGACAGCCTGTTACTGCCACATGGCATGCGGGCCCGCGCACGTGTGCCTCATGGATGAGGGCCTGACTGAAGTAGCGATATGTGGCGAGAAAGCAGTGACATGGTTGCGTCGGTGTCCAATCATGCTGTGTCTAGTTTTTGGAAGCTTCTATAAATAGGGCTACGGATGGCAATTGGCAAGAGGTCGGATCCGAGGCGGATTTTGCAAACCCGACCCGTTCTTGACCCATTGGGTTAGACATTTCACTCAAGTGCATTTGCTTGATTGATCAACTCTTGAGTCATCACTTAGGCTCCTCCTACATGCCGATCTATATTGCACTCAAACCCCTCTTGCATTGCATCCCTACTTGCTTTAGGCTTAGGCTTTGTGTTGATTTGTATTAGGCTTAATTGTGATATCATGCTTTTCCAAAATTATACATCCATTTATTCTATCTAAATTTTTTATACCCCCACTTCAAAATATATAATACTCAATTATCATTTAACTTAACCCGCACAAGTATAAACATCAAATTTGTTATATGATTTTCACAGTAAATTATATATTTGTTTCCTAACTAGCATAAAGTTATGCTAATAAAAAAAATATTTATGTTAATATTTTTAAACTTAGGTCCACACATAAATATTAAAAGCACCCTGACAGCTCTACACTTCAACATTTTATGATGTACGATAAAAGGTCATTCTTTCTCAACATTTTTGCGTATTTGTAAAATTACAGAATACTTCTAATTGAACTAAAAAAAATTAGACATTTTTTAGTATATAAACTTTCACATATTTAATAATCCATGTTATATTTAATAATTTCTAATTGCATTGTGACATTGCCGGGAACTGAAAAGTTTTAAAAAATTACTATAAATAATAATAAAATAGCAAGTTCAAGGGTCTTATAAGTAGGGGTGTCAATGGGTACTTGACCTCGCGGGTACTCGACTCGACCTGACCCGACCCATTTATGACTGGTTTGGATACCCGATTAGCTAATCGGGTCAGGTTCGGGTTTACCCCCATTGGTACCTGCGGGTATCTGATACCCGATTATATATAATAAAAAATAAAATTATATATATATATATATTTATTTATTTATTTATTTATATAATAAAATAATTTTTAATAAATATATTTATTATTATTAATATTTTATAAAAATTATTTAAAAATAAATATTTTAATTTAAACGGGTATCCGTTTAAATACCCGACTCGGGTTTCGTCGTGTTCAGGTTTGGCAAAAAGTATAGGTGTCCGATCCGTTGACATCCCTACTTATAAGTTTAATAGGATAAGAAAAATCAATTGTAATTAGACATTATTACACTACAATTTAGGTATATGATCGTAAATAGCTAATGAGAATTTATCTCCAATTATGATAAAAATAATATAAATTAAAATGCAATTGTTTTACAGAGTCCAATGTGGTTTAAACTTTTATAAATAAGTTTTCAAAGTTTTGAGATTTTTATTGTTGTTCACAACCCCATGCATTTTACAAATATGGGAAAAGTTATGGGCATAAATGTAATGTATAGTTTTAGAATACAAAAAGTTTATTGTTTGAATGATTAAGTCATAAAAGTCTAGCATAACCTTATAATTCATTTGATTTTTAGAATTTTAATTAAATACGTCATAACTAATTATTTAAAAATAATCTCATGGATCACCAGGAATTGGAGTTGTTCTCCAACGGCCGGACACGTGTCGGCTCCAGCTTCGTTCCTCTGCGCCGCGCCCTCCGCGATCTCTACGTTCTCCCCTTGTTCTTTTTCTCCCCCTCGTTCCTTGCGATCCTCCTCCGACCCCTTCTACTCGTTCTCGATATCCTCCGCCGCCTCCTCCCCTTCTGCCGAATCTTTGATCGCCACGGAGAATTCGTGATCTCCGGAAAGCCTTAGACCACGGCATGCATTGGCTGCGCCACATGGCCCCGTCGTCGGCCGTCCTCGCGTCTCGAAGCGCTAGCGAATGGTGGGACGAGGTGAACATCTCCACCTTGTGGCAGGATCGGATCTTCCAGTCCCTCTCCCTCCTATACGGCTTCGTCTCCGCCATTGCCCTCGTGAACTCCCCTCTCCTTTGTGCCGTTTTAGGTTCATCGATCTCTTGATCGCAGGTATACCCGCTCTAGGGTTATGGATCTTGATCTCGAATTGAGTTATATCGTTCTGATTTCGAGCATTAGGCTTGTTCATTATCGGCATTGCTCATATTTCGAAGATTGCAGGTTCAATTGTTCAGAATCGAATGCAGAGTGCCGGAGTTCGGCTGGACGACGCAGAAGGTCTTCCACCTGTTGCACTTCCTAGTGAATGGGAGTCTGTAATCTGGACTTTTGAGTCCTTTTAGTCTACATTCGTTTAGTGCTCTTGTTTTGTGACGATGTGGCTTTTGCAATTTGCAGTCCGGTCACTGGTCTCTGTATTTCGCCGTGATATCGCAAAAATAAGTACAATGGTACACTTCAGGTTACCTTTTGGTTTTCCGAAAGAAACTTAGTTTGATGTTCTTGAGCTGTTCTAATGGCTTTTGTTGGCGTTTCAGTTAATTCAACATATTCTTCTGGATTTTCCTGGTCTTTTGTTCTTTACTACCTATGCTTTGCTGGTTCTATTTTGGGCAGAAATCTACTATCAGGTTGGCACTCTTAATATTCGGTCCAATTTTCTTACCGTGTTCCAACTGGGATGCCTGGTGATTCTTCAGTATCTACGGATAGGCTTAGACCAACCTTCTATATGATCAATGCTGTGGCATATGCAATTCAGGTACGGCAGTTATTATTCTATGTCCATTTTCCTAATTATGTGTGTAATATGCAGTTGTGGATATTTTATCTTACTAAAATATGAACGGTTGCTTGAAATAGTGGGCTTGACTCTTTGTTCCCCATGCAAATATTCAGATTTTATATCTTCTTATAAATGGATTAAGTTATGATGTTAAATATCTCTAACAACTACATGGATAACTAGACTGATATCTACAGAATCATATTGTTGCAACCATCTTCTGGAGTCTTATTTGTTGTTAAAGATGATATTTTTGGCTTTTCTTAAAGCATTATTGGGTTGTTGCGTGTAAATAATGAAAACTATTGTTTTGGAAGCATGCTCTTTATTGTATGTCGTATTAGCATACCACTAAGCTGGTCAACAGTTCCCATACATAAAAACACTTTTTATTGCAATGCCAACAATTCCATTATTTTATATCATTATTAACTTTGCTCAATTTTGCTAACCTAAGAAAGATAATAATTGGATATGAAATGTCATTTGTTCGGGAAGAAGATGGTTCCTTTTGGATGGCAAACAAGCCACTCAATTAGATAAAATGTTTTGAATTTCTGTCCGGTAATGGTCCAATCTCGGACCTGTACATATCGAATGTATCGATATATGAAAATTCGGGTACTGGATTGTTATGACCTACTTAGTAAGTAAACTATTCATTAACTTGATGAGCTAATTTGCAACATGGTCCAATCTATTAAAATGCTTAAGCCCAAGTTAACAAGGCTACCGAGGATGATAGAGCTGCCATTGGGTTGACCTCACATGCTACCGACTAAGGGATGTGTGCTTGACGAGGACGTCAAGTTTTAAGTGGGGGAGATTGTAATGCTCTAGTTTAGTCCCACATTGGAAGTGAGAAGAGTCATTATATGGTATATAAGGCTTAGTGGGCTTGCTATTGTTAACTTGGGCTTAAGCATTTTAATTGATTGGGCCACATTGCAAATTAGCTCATCAAGTTAATGAATAGTTTGCTTACTAAGCAGGTCGTAACACAGATATACCAATATAGCATGTATAGAAAAAATTAGTATGTATAGAAAAAACTAGTTGGTTCAGACTGGATTTTAAAACATTGAGATAAATATTTTCTGTATGAACCATGTATTGAACTAAAAGAAATATATAATGAAGCACATCAAATTTCTCATATTTCTCCCATCTATGATTGCAAAAAATGAAATACCAGTCCCCGACATGGTACTGGTTCATGCTCAGACCAGTATGGTACCGGTGGACCAGTATATACCGGCCGTACCATCTGGTACAAATCGTTATTTCATTCCTTGGTTGATTGATTTGATTTTATTTGAACCATGAATTGTGGGTAAAGTGTTTTAAGATGGCATAATCATTTCAAATGTTTGTCTAAGGTGACTTCATCTTTATTGCTCTATTGTTTGTGATTTGTAAATTTTTATGGTTTCCTCATGAAGATTATTTTACAAATTTGAACTAAATTTGTCGCTCTTCAACCATAATAAGAACATGGCAATCAAAAGTTAATTAAGCTATCTACTATGTTCGACCTTGTTTCTGAACTTGAAATCTTATATGATGTCCAAAATATAAAGTTTTGATAATCATATGTTATCTGTGGAGTTAGGTTTAGAATGGTTATCTATCACTAGCTTTTCTTTCTTCTTTTCATTTGTATGACTTGCAATGACTTGACTATGTCCATTTGCCGAAAAGAGAATTGATACACAAACTCTAGTTTATGAACTGATGTAACTATCCTCCCACTTGTAATGTGCAATTCAAGTGGGGTATTGATACGACCAAAACTACATAATTTTTTTAAAGTAATAAAAAATATTGATCCCACAAAAAATGAGATATCAAGTACTGACTAATAGTGATTTCACAATTTAGGCACATCGAATCAAGTAAGTCAAATGAGTACTACTAAAATCATATAAATGAGTATCCAAGATCGAGAGATTAAGAAATCAAAGAAAAAGCAATTTGAATTACGTCAGGACTTCGGGTTTCACCACGTTGGTCTTTTATGACAATACAAACTGATTCTCTTTCATCGGCTTCAATTATGTTAAAGGGAATTTATCTTAATGTACAACTTGTCCCCTCTCAGTAGCCCAACCCTTTTACTTGAATTGATCTTACTCTCTTGGCTTACCAATGCAAATGAACTCATTACATTAAGCTATATGCCAAATTGTGGAACCCCATGTTAAGCCCCTGGGAGGTTAAGCTCAAATGAGCTAACTTGTATTTTTTTCTTTGTGTGTGTTCTTCTTAGCAACGGGTCTCCGTCTTCGGCATATGCTAAGTCCCGCCTGGACTTAGGCTTTGCTCGACAAGAGGGAGGGGCACAAGGGAGCACCAGCGAGCGAGTAACTCCCCTTGCCCACTCTCAGCCTTCCCCAAAATTGACCAAGATTCTCGAGCCGGACTTGGTTGATGTGGAAGTAGTAGCACACACACACAATAGGTTGAGGGAAAACTTTTCATTTATTTTATTCACAAAATAAGCTATGTAAAAACGCCACAAGATTTACAACTTTGGATGAGACCTCAGCTCACCCCAAGAGTTCGCCAAAAAGTTGGCCGGAATAGTGCTCATTGCAGGAGAAGATAGGGTCCCCTGCCTGACTTAGCTATGTGTGTAAAACTCCCATCCCTATGATTCTGGGGTTTGAAGCACGTTGCCTTGTCTCGCCAGAACAGTACCCACCACTTGTCGGTGATCAGAAGTATATGCCTGAGTTTGGGACTTCACCGGGGAAGGAATCGCCTTTGTGAGTCTTCTTCTTCGAGCTAGACTAGAGAATTCACCCTCACTAGTTGAAGGCAGGAAAATTGCCAGGATGTGTAGCATGCTTCGTCCAGCCTCCCTAGGCTGAGTAAAGGGAGTCGAGCCCCGCATAACCTTCAGTTGGTTGCAGTCGATGCTGACGTCGACCCCCGCGTGTTGCCAGTTCGTTCATGGGTCTTCACCGAACCCCAATAGTGTTTGAGCTATGCCGACTGATCCTTTGAGTTTGCTCTGTTAGTTGGTTCGACCATCGACCGCGTATCTCGTCGAGCAGTCGTTGACGTGGTCAAAGCAGGACCCTGGAGCTGACCTGGGTCAGGGACCACAGTCATGGCTTACCCCACGCTAGCCCGCGCCCACGCACACCATGCCTCCACTTGACCCCCCGGGTGATGTGTAGTATTTACAAAAATCAAGGGGCATTTTCGGGGTTCGGTGCCCCGCTCGTGCCCCCGATATTGTAGCATTTACACATTACACATTTTCGGGATTTGATCACCCACTCATGTACCCGACTACCCCCATGCCCTCGACACTATAGCACTTACAAATTTTGGAGTACTTACACAACTTAGGGGTATGATGCCTCGCTCATGCACTCAACTTCCCTTTGGCACCCAATAATCTCACTTATACAATTTGGGGGCTTACACAATCTGGTGGTCCGGTACCCTGCCTATGCACCCGATTTGTGTAAGTCTCGGGCTATGTAAATTCTAGTCTCTGTGTAAGTATCAGCCTTTGTGTAACTTACACGATTCTAGGGTATGTGACCCCGCTCGACCCCCAGTTCCTGGTGTCGTCCCCCAAGACATCCTCTGCAACCTCTGAAAGCCTAAGTCACCATAGCTTAGGTTGGTGCACACCCTTGCTCCAAGGTGTGTACACATCCGACTGATCTCTGAAACTTGCCAGTCCCTTAGGTCTCACAAGCCTCCCCCAGCCGAGTTGGAAACCGCTCTCGGTGCCCTTAGCTCCACAAAGTTCTGAAGCTTCTCCTCAAGCTACTATAAGTCTCGAGCTTTCTCCCACTTTAGGTCAGCGAGCCCTCACCACTTTACAAGGAAATCGGTGACCCAGTTGGCTGGATGGGTTCCCCTATTTTGCCAATCCAGGATTTCTTCTAAGTCCTGGTCGAAGTGAGTTCTTAATGTGGGGGAGCTCGGACCTCCTGCCTCCTGCCACATAGAATCTCTTAAAGGAGACATGAAAGACTGGGTATATCTTCAATCTTTTCAGCAACTCCAGTCGGTAAGCCACGGTCCCCACTCGACTCAAAACAATGAAGGGTTCATCGAACTTAGGGATAAAGGACTTGTGAATTTTCTTAGTGGAGATAGTCTTCTACATCTTAGGAGTTACCTTCAGCAATACTTGGTCACCCGGCTGGAACTCCTCATCCTGCCAGCTGTGATTAGCATAGGCTTCCATTCGCTTGGCCGCCTTCTCCAAACTATCTCTTGCCTCTTGCAAGATTTCAGCCCACTCTCGAGCTAGTCGCTTAGTAGCTGGACAATCGCGTGGATCAACTCTTTGAACCACATCAACTAGAGTTATAGGTTGCCTGCCAAGCACAACCTCGAATGGAGATTTTTTAGTGGCCGCCGAGTGATGAAAGTTGTGCGTAAACTGGGCCACGTTGAGCAGCTGAGTCCAATAGGGTCGCAATGACATAGTGCCTTAGAAATTCCTCCCAAGTCTTGATCATCTGCTCAATTTGCTTGTCAATCTGAGGGTCATACGGGGTAGAAAACTTAAGAGTCAAACTCATCTTCCTAAATAGGGTCCGCCAGAATCTTCTAGTAAAGCGTGCTTTGTCATCGCTTACAATGTCTGTTGGGAGGCCAAAGTTCTTGACTACTCTAGTCCAAAACAACCTCTTTAGCAGGGCAATGGGTGAAGTTGCCATGAAGATAGAATTCTTTGATAATCTATCAACGATGACAAAAATTGAGCCACGTCCGTTGACAATAGGAAAGCTAGTGATGAAGTCCATAGACACTAAGGTCCAAGGGTGCTCAGGCCACAGGAGGGGCTGCAACAGGCCCGCCTTGTCTTTTTGGCACATCAAATAAGTCCGGATAAACAATTCAATGTTTGTCTTCATGGTCGGCCAATAATAGTCGAGATAGTAGCGTGTACATTGTTCTTTGGCCAGGGTGCTCCGCCCATGGAGCATTATGAGTTTTAGCCAACAGTTCCCTCCTCAAGAGTCCAGAAGTAGAGATACAAAGTCTCGACCTAGAGGCTTCAAGCAGGCTGACTAGGTTGCGAGAGGATCTATGCACAACTCCTTGGCGCACTCGCTCCCTTAACTTCAAATATTTTTGGTCTCCATAAGCCGCGACTTTGACTTGTTTGCACAAGTCTACTTCCACCAGGTAGACTCCATAGCAGACTAAGGGTGCAAGTTGACTATGTTGGCTCGACCTAGCTTATACTTCCAGTTGATGTTTGTTAATGTTATGAGTTATTAGGTTACCGGGTTACCGGGTTTTGGATCTTATTCAGCCCAGTAACTTAGTCTAGTATGCATTGGTATATGTATTGGAACCCTAGACTGTTAATTTAATTTTTTCTCTTTTCTCTCAACTTGGTATCAGAGCCAAGTTCCTCTCTCTCTCTCTCGCCGCCCATCCTCTCTTGCCGATCTCACCACCTCACCGCCCATCTCTTGCCGCCCTCTCCCTCTCCCTCTCTCTCTCTCGCCACTCATCTCTCTCTCTCTATCAGCCCTCTCACCGACCCTCCTCTGGTTGAAGTCAGCGCCGACTTCTGCTTGAGCGCAACCTAGGGTTTTGCTGCATGCTTTCTTGATGCGGCTGGAGGTTCTTGGATCGTGATCATCTTTGGCACTTTTATGTGAGACTTCCTTCTTGGTGGACGCCTCTTGTGCTGTTATCTATTGGCGCTATATTGCCTCTTGTTGCAGCCGCCTCTTGCCGCCTCTTGTTACAGCCGCCTCTCACCGAAGTCTCCTCTCTGTGCACGCCTCATCTTGGTCAGATCCTTCCTTACTCCAGTCGCACTTATCATTGTTAAAACTGATTTCTATGGATATGTCTTCAAACGCTGATTTCAAACCTGCATCTAGCGTTGCTATTACTGTTAAATTTGATGGTAGTAATTACATGCTTTGGGCTCGATCTGTTAGTTTTTATCTTGGTTCCCATGGGAAAGATATGCATCTTACAGGCGCTGCTCCTGCACCCACTGATTCTAATTACGAGTCATGGAAATGATCTGATATGGCAGTAGTTTCCTCTCTTCTTGTCAGCATTGAGACTAGTATCGCTTCTACTGTTATGTGCTTAGATACTGCATAAGAGATTTAGGATGCTTTGAAATCAATTTATGCCCCTACTGAGACTATTGGTTAGGTTCATCAAATCTATGAGGATCTTTTTAATCTGAAACAAGCCGGTATTCCCATACCTGAACTCTATCGGATTCTTAAGGGCAAATGGGATCAGTTACAAATGTTGCAACCTCCTACTACTGATGTCTCTGTGACTATTCAACAACGATAGGACTTCTTTGTTACACGCTTTCTCACTACTCTTGATGACTCATATGCAGCAGCTAAAGCTCAGCTCCTTGCTGATCCATCTGTTTCCACTATTTAGAGTGTCTACTCCCGCCTCTTGCGTGTGTCTATGGCCACTCCTGCTTCCACTGTTAGTAGTGCATTGGTTGCTCCTCATGGGGGGCGACGTGGTACTGGCGGTTATGGTAGAGGAAGGGGGCGTGGCCGGAATGTTGTTCCCTGTGAACACTGTGGCCGGTCAAACCATTTGTCAGATCGTTGTTGGAAGAAGTTTGACAAACCTCCTTATGCCAAGTTGGTTGTTGATAATGGATTACATGTTTCTGAACATGTCAATACCACTCACGCCTCCTCTCCCGCCTCCTCCCAGACTGATTCGATGGTTAATGTTTCTTTGGTGGAATATGACCGCCTTGTCCGATTGGCAGCCTAGGCCGAAACTGCATCCTCCTTGATGGCTACTGGTCCTGGATCTTCGGGTACTGCCTCTCTTGCTACATCCACTAATACTTGGGTCTTAGACTCTGGCGCCACCTCTCATATCTCAGGTAATCGTGCTCTGTTTACTTCTCTCCAAACTGGTAACAATTATCCTCCAGTATCCATTGCTGATGGCTCCCTTATTCCTGTACATGGCGTCGGGACTGTACACTTGAGCACCACTATTACCTTGTTTAATGTTCTTTATGTTCCACAATTTCCAGTAAATCTTATTTCTGTACATGCTCTATCTAAAAGCTTGAATTGTTCCATCACCTTTTTCTCTTCCTCTTGTACTTTTCAGGACCTTAGGACGAAGGCGAAGATTGGTGGGGGGCTTAAGATTGGTGGTGTCTACGTGCTTACTGATCCTGTTTTCAATGCATCTAAGGTTTTAGTAGCTGCTTCATCTCCTTACCTGTGGCATTGTCGGTTAGGCCACGTTTCGTCTGTCAAAATAAAGCAACTTCTGTCTCTTAAAGATTGTCCTAGTTTTGTATGTGATGCATGTCAGTTTGGAAAGCATCACAGAACTTCTTTTTCTAGTAGTACTAGTCCTCCAACTACTATGCCTTTTCACATTGTTCATTCAGATATTTGGGGTCCGAGTCATGTTCCTACCAGAGATGGTTTTAAGTACTTTGTGACTTTTATAAATGATTATTCTCCCATGTGTTGGGTTTATCTACTTAAAAACCGCTCTGATGTATTTCATGTTTTTCAAATATTCTATCTTGAAGTTAAAAATCAATTTGGTTTGCCTTTAAAAATTTTGAGAACTGATAATGCTCTTGAGTATACCAGCTCTCTCTTCAATAAGTTCTGTGAGTCACAGGGAATTCTGCACCAAACTACTTGTCCATATACTTCTCAGCAGAATGGTGTTGCTGAACGTAAGAACCGTCATCTCCTTGATGTCACTCGTACTCGTATGTTTCACATGAATGTTCCTAAACATTTTTGGGGGATGCCGTTTTAACTGCCACATATTTGATTAACCGTGTTCCTACCTTCATTCTTTAAGGTAAGTCTCCCCTTTCAGCTGTCTCACCCAACTCTTCTATTTTTCTGGTTCCACCCAAAACCTTTGGGTGCCTGTGCTATGTTCATAATTTTGCTCCTAGTGCTAATAAGTTAAGTCCACGTGCCATAAAGTGTGTTTTCCTTGGTTATTCTAGAAATCAAAAAGGGTACCGTTGTTTTGACCCCAAGATGGGCAGGTACTTGGTCCGCATGGATGTCTCCTTTTTTGAATCCACACCATACTTTTCTACTTCTTCGACACAAACTATTGATCCTATCATTCCTCTTCCTGTTCCATGTTCTCTGGATATACCATCTAACTCTCAGCTAACTCCTGCACAGACTACTGTTCCTCTACAGGTGTATCATCGTCGGACACACAATGCTAATGCTTCTGCCTCGCCGCTTGACATGCCTTTGCCTGCAGGTTCTCCTTCAGATCCAAATGATCTCCCTATTGCTCCTCGCAAAGGGCGACGTTCCACGTCTAAGTACCCCATTTCTCAGTATGTCTCCTATGCTCGCATCTCTGCCTTTCATAATGCCTTTATTACTGCTATCTCCTCTAGCCATGTTCCACCTAACTTTTCTGCAGCCCTCTCTATTCCTCACTGGAAAAGTGCCATGGATGAAGAAATGGATGCTCTTACCTCTAGACATACATGGAGTCTTGTTCCTCTTCCACCTGGTGCTTGGCCTGTTCAATATAGCTGGGTCTACGCGGTTAAACACAATCCTGATGGTTATGTAAATCGCTATAAGGCTCGATTAGTGGCGAAAGGTTTTACACAGATATATGGTGTTGATTATCTGGATACTTTTTCCCCTGTTGCCCGCCTAAACTCTGTTCGCCTCATACTTTCGCTTGCCATCAACCTTGGGTGGCCTCTTCATCAGTTAGATGATAAAAATGTCTTTCTTTATGGTGATCTTACAGAGGCAGTTTATATGGATCAACCTCCAGGTTATGCCAAGCCCGGGGGGTAGTCTGCAAGTTACATAAAGCCATATATGGCCTCAAACAGAGCCCAAGGGCATGGTTCCAAAAGTTCTCTAATATCATATCTCAAGTTGGCTTTCTTCATTGCAAATCTGATCACTCCATCTTTATTCGGAAGTCAACCTCTGGGGTTGTTGTCTTGACAATTTATGTTGATGATATTCTCCTATCTGGAAATGATTCTAAAGGCATTCAAGAAACCAAGATCTTTCTTCAGTCTCAATTTTCCCTTCGTGATATGGGTACTCCCAAATATTTTTTGGGAATTGAAATCGCTTACAGGGGATCCAGTGTTCACCTATCTCAAAGGAAATATGTCCTTGATCTTTTGTCTAACACTAGTATGCTAGATTGTATGCCTTGTGATGTGCAAATGGTTCAAAACGAAAAGCACAGCTTATGGGATACATCTGAAGATGCTGATCCCACATTGTACAGGAAAGTTGTGGGTAAACTCATTTATCTAACAGTTACTCGCCCAGATATATCCTTTGCCGTTGGGGTAGTCAGTCAATTCATGCAATCACCCAAACAAGGTCACTGGAAGGCAGTTCTGAAAATTCTTCAATATCTTAAGAAATGTCCGGGCAAAGGACTTCTATATAAAAAGAATGGGCATCTTAATGTTGAATCATACTCTGATGCTGACTATGCTGGAAATATTGATGACCGAAAATCTATATCTGGATTTTGTGTATATGTTGGGGGGAATCTTGTCACTTGGAAAAGCAAGAAACAGAATGTGGTCTCTCGATCAAGTTGTGAAGCTGAATACTGGGCAATGGCGCACACAACTTGTGAGTTATTATGGATCAAGAGTTTGATGCATGAATTGAATCTAGAGGTTGATCATCCTATGATTATGCATTGTGATAATCAGTCAGCTATCTTCATTGCTAATAATCCTTCCTTTCATGAACGCACCAAGCATGTGGAAGTTGATTGTCACTTCATCAAGGATGCTATTTTAAATCGTCAGATTACTACTCCATACACAAAATCTGAAGACCAAATTGCAGATATCTTCACAAAGGCCCTTTGTTCAACTAAAGCCTATGAATTTTGTAACAAGCTGGGCATGATTGATATATTTCCTCCAGCTTGAGGGGGTGTGTTAATGTTATGAGTTATTAGGTTATCGGGTTACCGGGTTTTGGATCTTATTCAGCCCAGTAACTTAGTCTATTATGCATTGGTATATGTATTGGAACCCTAGACTGTTAATTTAATTTTTTCTCTTTTCTCTCAACTATGTTGAAATCGGCAAGCTACTCCTGCCAGCGAGTTTGCCTTGTGGACAACTTAGGCTGATTGGCGAAGAAGGTATTTGCCACATTCTTAGTTCGGACTATGAAGGGTGATCCGAGCACATATATCCACTAGACTCATAAGCAATGCAATACAGCTAGCAGCTCCTTCTCATGGGCTGTGTATTTCTGTTATGGCTGGCAATTCATTTTTCATGTGTCATAACGGGTTATGTCATACTTGACACGCGACATGATTATGCTTGACATGAATGTGACCTGTTTATGTATACGGGTCAATATACAAAATACAAACATGACTCACTTATTTTATAGGTGACATGACATGGATAACACGATTAATAAATAGGTCGTGTCACACGACACAACATAACATGATACAACATGCTACAATACAAAATCATGTTACATAACACTGACATAAAATTTGGTGGGTTATAAATGGGTTATATATATATATATATATATATATATATATATATATAATATTATATAGGTTACAGGGTTGACTCGCCAATACGACTAAACAGGAAATTTGGCGGGTTACCCGTTTATGACACAAAACACGATTAGTCTAACCTAGACTCGTGCAATCTCGTGTCATGTTGATGGGTCCTGTCATATTTTATCAGTCCTAATTTCTGCTCAGCTAGAATCAATTTCTGGTTTTTATTTGCCATAGGGTGACTCTCTTATACCAGGACACCCTTGATTGTTTGGTCGGACGCGTTTGTGTGTACCTCAAAGGGGCACCTGAAATCTGGCAAGGCTAGGTCTAGCTCCGTTGCTAGCTTAAGCTTTAGCTCTCTAAATTCTCGTTGCTGCTTAGCCTCCCAGCTCCAAGGCTGATTCTTCTACTGCATATCAGATAAGGGTGCAACTAACTTGGAATAGCTCGCAATGTCTAACTCGGTTTGGCCGGATCCATCCTCACTTGGCCTCCTCCAACCAAATGACCCAGGAAAGAGATCTTGGCTAGAGCAAACTCACATTTTGTGGGGTGCATAAACATATAATTTGCTTTCAACTTTGCTAGCACTAGGCCGAGATGTATTCTGTGGTCTTCCATCGACTTTGAATAAATGACTATGCTATCTAAATAGACCACCACAAATTTGTCGAGAAAGGGGCATAGAACTTGGTTCATTAGTCTACAGAATATTGCATGCGCATTGCTCAAGCCCAAAGGGCATGACCATGAACTTGAATGTGCCATAACGCGTCATGCATATAGTCTTTCTCTCCTTGCCTTCAGCTATCCAGACTTGCCAATATCCGAATATAAGATCAAGCTTGGAGAATGTCACAAATTTGTGCCCTTTCAGCAGCTTCATTTTCATTTAACAAACACCCAAACGGGTACACGGGTACTAGTTTAATAAAAAAAGAAAAAGAAACTTATAGTACAAATTCATATATCTACTACAAACATTTACAATCTAATATTTATATGTTGCCACAAATATCCCCCCTCAAATTGATATGGTGTGATCAAGAAGCATCAATTTGTTAGCTAAGAACTGATGACGAGGTTTGGAGAGAGCTTTAGTAAAGATGTCACAATCTGAAGATCAGTAGTAATATGCGGAAGAAAAACAAGATGATGATCATAGGCTTTACGAATATAGTGACAATCAACTTCAATGTGCTTGGTACACTCATGATGCACGGGATTCACAGCAATTTGAATGACACTAGTATTATTAATATTATCAACATGCAATGATGTAGGGTCGAGTTGAGCAAACCCAAGTTCCCCTAACAACCCATGGAGCCAAATAATTTCAGAATAAGTGGAAGACATAGCTCGATATTCAGACTCGATAGAGGACTTGGACACCCGATCTTGCTTCTTACTCTTCCAAAAAATAAGAGAGTCACCAAGAAATACACACCAACCGATAATAGAAGGACGAGTATCAGAACAACCGGTCCAATTAGCGTCACTGTACGCAACCAAATGAAGGGGAGAGTTTGCTTGAAAGTAAAGACCCCCGGTAGATGTCCGTTTCAAGTAAGTGCAAAATACGGTGAACCGCAGCGAAATAAATATGCATAGAGACCTGTATAATTGGCTCACCTATTATACAACAAAAGAAATATCGGGCCAAGTGATCGTAAGATAGTTCAGGTTGCCCACAAGCTGACGATATAAAGAAGGATCAGAAAAGTCCCATCATTTTGATAATATTTGACATTCATTTCCAATGGAGTATCCACTGACCGACCCTCTGGTAAGTAAGTCTTCAATATATTGATGCTGATGTAGAAAGAGACCATTTGAGGTATAAGAAACTTCAAGACCCAAAAAATAATATAGAGATCCCAAATCTTTCATATGAAAATATTGTTGAAGATGGTCATAAAGTTTAGACATCAAGGATGAGTCGGATCCAATGATAACAATATCATCAATATACATCAGAAGAAGAACAATACCAAGAGATGTCTTGCAAAGAAATAAGAAAGAATCATATTGGCTTTGAGTAAAGGAGAAGTCAAGTAGAGTAGACCAAAATTTATCAAACCACTCACGGGGCGCTTGTTTCAAGCCATAGAGAGATTGTTTCGGCCTACAAACGTGAAAATAAGATATAGAAAATAGTCCAATATATATCTCTTCCTTAAGATCACCATGTAAGAAAACAGTTTTTACATCCATTTGGTGCAAAGTCCACCCTTGAGATCCAGCAATAGCAAGGACAAGGTGAATAGTTATCATTTTAGCGACAGAAGCAAAGATCTCCTCATACTTGATACTATATTCCTGCCTATTACTAAGAGCGACTAAACGAGCCTTGTATCGATCAAGAGAACCATCCGCCTTGAGTTTAATAGAATATATCTACTTACAGCCAATAGGTTTAACATCACTGGGATAAGGAACAATGTCTCAAGTATGATTCTTGAAGAGCTTGAAGTTCCTCACACATAGCATTGACCTAACAAGCTTGCGTAGAGGCCTGAGAATAAGAGGTGGGTATGATGGTATCAGTTAATGTAGCTAAAAAACCATACCTATCAGGAGGCTTAATAGTACGAGATAAATGCCACGGATACACGACATCAGCCTCAGTATGAACTGGAACCCCTAGATCACCCTCAAGAATAGTATGAGGAGAGATAGTCCTCCGCCTTTGATAGACCATACCAGGTATAAATCACCCAGTGGACTGAGAGGCTTACTAAAAATAGGGAAGAAGAATCGGTGTAGGTGATAAAACTTCCTGCTAAAAATAATATTCTCCTTCAAAGAAAATGATATTCCTAGAGATATGCATACGATTAGCAGAAGCATCATAACAGACAGCCCTTTTGAGATGTGCTATAATTCATAAATGCACACCAAACCGATTGAGCGGCAAGTTTGTGACGTTCATGAAGAGATAAATGAACAAAGCAAATATATCCAAATGTGTGGAGCATATGATAGTCAGGATGAATATCAAAGAGATGATAAAACGGAAATCAAATCTCAAATGTTGAGAGGGCAAGTGATTTATTAAGTACACAGCAATAGCCAATGCTTCAATCCAAAATTTAGGTGGCATAGAGGATTGTAAAAGAAGAGTACGAACCATGTCCAACAAGTGATGATTCTTGCTTTTGGTTACCCCATTTTGTTGAGGAGTATAAGGGCATAATCTCTAAGAGATAAAACCTTTTTCTTACAAATAAGTCTGAAAGTCACATGACTATTCACCGCCATTACCAGTGCGTAAGATCTTAATGTGTGTAGAGAATTGAGTCTCAATAAGTGCTACAAAGTTCTAAAATACTTGAAATACCTCAGATTTAGTATGCAGAAAATATATCCAAGTGAATCGACTATAATCATTAATAAACATTACAAAATAGCGGTAGTGACTATGAGAGACAACAAGAGTAATACCCAAACATCACTAACATCAAAGCACACTTTTGCACAACTACCAGAATTAGAAAAAGGCAAAGTTTTACTCTTTCCTAGCTTACATGTAGAGCAATTAAATGTCAATACAGAATTAAAATTATTGCCGATGAAACCACATTGTATCAAATTAGACAAAGTTACATGATTCTGATGGCCTAAGCGTTTATGTAAAAGTTCAATCGGATTGTCAATAAGAACAGAAGCTAAGACTAAAGGTCTGGGAATGGAAAAATGCAATGGAAATAATTTACCCACCCTAAGTCCCTTCGCGATCACCTTCCATGAAGCCTGATCCTATACAACATATCCAGCACGAGAACAATGTACATCACAGTGATTCTCCACAAGCTGACCAAGAGATATTAAATTAGTTGATAAGTTTGGAACAACAAAGACATGACTAAAAGTGTCTCCAATATCACCAGCAGTAGTAATCAGAAGACTACTACCATTGGCTATTTGAATATGTTGTCGACCAGTATAAGGATTCAAGTTTTATAGGAAATCAGGAAGGCCAGTCATATGATTAGATGGACCAGAATCAACAAATTAAGTAGATGAGACTTGCTTACTGCGACCTTAAAGACCAAAAGCAGAGAAAGTAGAAAGAATCATTTACTGGACCATATTTGGAGTCATAACCACTTGAGTGTGACCTGCAGCGATAGATGAGGAGCCAGAAACACTTGCAGAAATAGTGGAATTTGGTACAGTAGTGTGCACAGCTTTGTAAGCTTTTGCTCTTAGGTATTCTAGACAATCTTTAATAATATGGTCATTATGTTTATAGTAGTTACAAAATTTCTTCTCACAATTCCTAGCCTTATGACCAAATTTCTTGCAGCTGTAGCATTGCATTTGTCCTTTACCCTTATTTTTACCTTGTATAGCATAAGCCACATTGACAACCTCTGATGTCTCATGAGTCACACCAATGACTGATTGAATGGCCAGACGTTGCTCTTCATGTAAAAGCTCACCAAGACAAATATCTAAGGATGGGATAATATATCTGTTAAGTAATCCTCCTCGAGCAATTTCAAATTCAGGTCTTAATTTCATTAAAAATTGATCATGCATACTGAGTTCATGTACTTATTGCAGGCTTGCCAAGGCTTCTTTAGGACACCAGAGTAAATAATATCAGTATATTCACTTTATAGATTCATAAAGCCAGAATAAAATTCTTAAATAGAACAGTTGTCATGATTGAAATTACTAATTTCGAGTTCCAGCTGAAATCGTCTTGTTGTATTGTCCTGATAATATATGCATTTTAAATAATCCCACATCTCCTTGGCAATACTAAAAGAGCGTAGATTATTCACTATATAAGGCTTAATAGATGTTAGAATCCAAGAGATAATCCTAGCATCATTCATTTCCCATGTACAAGTTTCTATGTCATTTTTAGGAATAGAGGACGACCCATCTATGTGACTGCATAGCTCATTTCCATTCAAAAACATCCTAAATTGAAATTACTATGCAGCATAGTTTTTGCCCATAAATCTCATAGACAAAGTTTCTGTAGACACTTGTCCAAAAGGATTCTCAATAGAGATAAAGACAATTGCCCAATAAACAATAAAGAATACTAACTAGGATTAAAGAAATAATCCACCAAGTTAACTAAGCAACTAGAAAATAAAGGTCTCAAGAGAGGCGTAGAAGAACTCACAGCTCTAAAGAAATCCGGCACCAGAACCCACTAAATCCCATAACCGAGACCTGCAGCAGCAATAACTATATCTTGTACAATCACCATAGGAGCAGTCGCAGTAGAAGAGGATAGCTGGTGTTGCCGAAATCCCAGTCGAAGGCTGATACATTCCGTAAGTGCACGGAAATGTCGAAGTAATACAAAAGATATCGAATCCCATAGGGAACAAGGTGAGTACCAGAAAATCTAATTTTTAGAATCTAATCTGATCAAATCGTAGTTTTTGGAACTTAAAAACTAAAACTAAGCAAAATTGTAAGCAAGAAATCAAACAACTAAGGCAGGGAAAATATATGAGAGAGAATATCAGGGCTTTGGTTTCCACCACTCTGACGATTTTAATTGCGCTAAGAAATAAATGTCAGTTACATGGATTTACAAATATGCATAAGGAATCTACCCTAAGGTACAGGGTGCCCTCTTTCGAGTGTACACCCCGGTGTTTACCCAGAACGTCTCCTACTTTCGCGGTGAATCATTCTAGACAAACCCAATGGGTTCCGTGGTAGAGTATGGACCCTCGAGCAAAGAACAAACACTTTCGTGTCGAGCCTTCACAAGATTCACAAAGAGGTTCCGTCGTTACAATCCTACTGTCGTTATGAACTGTAATAACTATGACATGATAATACTTGGCTAGAGTAAATATCAAGAAATTAATACTTCAAGTGAAATATGCTTAGAATATGATCCAAATAACAAAGTTAACACATGAATTGCAAAATAGAAATCGTCAGAGGGCTTCAACCTAGCCCTGAGATAAAGTTTACGCTACAACCATTGTTGAATTGCTAAAAATTCTTTCTTTGTACATAGGAAAATCACAGGAAAAGGTTTCTAAGAGGGAGGAGACGATGAAAGGAAAGAAATAAATAAGAATCACTGAGTTCCGATGGTTGAATCTCCAGAAATCGCCTCGAAGTCGCCTGTTTGCCGTCGACTTCTGCCCTAGCCGCTTCGTCGCAAGATTGCTCCATGATTAGGTCACGGAAATTGGGGCTTTTATATTCTTTCTATTCGCCTTCGAGCAAGCTTTTCAAAAAGTCCTCACTTGCTAAATTTGGACTTGAATCAGGCCCAAAATCGATGAAAAACCGAGTGAAGGTCGGGTTGTTCCGATAGTGTCGCGGGTGAACCCCGCCGGGTTCACCTAGTGGTGAAGTGTTATGTGCAATTCTGTTACGAAATAATCACAGGTGAACCCCACCAGGTTTACTTACCAGTGAAGTCCACGGTATATTTTTGCGCAGGTTTTGTCAAACAGAATCACGGGTGAACCCCATGGGGTTCACCTGCCAGTGAAGCGTGCGGCGAATTTCGGATACCCTGACATCATCGGTGAACCCCACCGGGTTCACCAGGCAGTGAAACGCGTGGTGAGTTTCGTCCTTTAGCAAGATCAATCGTGAACCCCGCCGGGTTCACCTGGCCGTAAAGTCCAGAAAAAGCTTCGATTGAGCCCAAATTTTACGGGCAGCTTCGTCTTCTCATAAGGAATCACCCCACGCTCTTAGATTCTTCAAAAGGACTTCAAAATTGGGTGATTTAATATGAAATTCCATAAGAAAGGTGAAAAGTAAAGATTCTGAAGTTTTGAAGTAAATAAGCTTTAAAGGAGTGTAAAAACATTCAAATAAGCCTGAATTTATCATGGAATAATAATAAAAATCACTATAAAAATGCATAGCATCAAACACTCCAGACTTAAATCTTTGCTTGTTCTCAAGCAATACAATAAGTTGAAATACATGCTTGGTATAAAAATAATCTTTTGTGTTGAAGTTCGCACTCAAGTTCAGAAAAATACTTTTTTAGCAATCCAAGATCTAATCAGAAGAAATTAACTAAGATGAGTGTCTTAAGCATTCACCAGTTTAGTCGCACAGTTTTTAGATGTCAACCAATTTAGAAAGGAGTAAACATGAGATTCAATCAAGCATACACAACACTCATTCCATCCCTATCCTTCCAATTCATAATATTTGGGTTGACTCAAATGTTTTATTCGGGATATGAAACATTGATCATTGCATTAGACTTCAACTCATATCCTTAGGTACCATTGCCAATTTTTCGCAATGCCAAGTAGAGGAGTCTTTTTATTTCAATTCACATTTTTTAGATTTCAACTCATATCCTTCGGTACCACTGCCCATTTTTCGCAGTGCCAAGTAGAGGAATCTAAGTGTGATTTTTTTTTTTAGCAAGTAACAGAAATCAACATATCCTGGCTTTTAACAAATGCAGTGTTTCCCCAATACTAGAAAAGAATTCAAAGTCTGAAAAGAGAATATGTATCCTAATATGAATCGAATGTAAATTGCAAGCCAAAATCAATTGAAGAATCATGAAAATGTTTGACCCACTAAATGAACAACCTAAAATCAATCCACTTAGAGAATTTCTAATTTATAGATTATATGGTCATGACTATTGAGTAAATTTCTAACAAGTGCTACATTCAACATGTCTTGATAAATTCTAACCAATCATGCATTTAACTTTAAGAGTTTTGTAAAGCTGTCATTAGACAAGACTAGCATGACAGGTCAACAATCCACACATCATTTAACATGCAAAGAGAGTTATAGCATAGCACTAGAGTGGAAAGCAAGTGGTTCAAATATAAGTAAAATCACTACAAAAAGTGGGGCCTGTAGATGTGGACCAGGCCCACGAATAGTGACATATAGATACAATGCCAATATCAAAATAACATCCATCAGAAAGTGTCATAACAAATCCACAAAGAGTCAGAACACAACAACCAAACAGAAACTGGGGTAAAGACAACTCACTCGCTCTAAAACGTTGCATAGTCCTCTATGCAACGTCGTATATGTGAGAGGAGAAGGTGGCGGTGTTGAGTGCGGATGCACAGTGTATTTCACGGGTGAACCCTGCCGGGTTCAACTGGTCGTGAAGTGCACTGATCTTTAGTGAGAATCCAGCAAAAATCTCTCGTTCTAAAGGCACACCTGTATCACAAAAATAAACCTCTAATCAGCATATATCAAGATCAAGATTTCCTAGAATAAGCTAGATAAGCAAGAGAGAGGGGTACGCAACGATGATAAACTAAAAACTAAATGACAACCAAAGCAAATAAGTAAACATGAAAACAACGAGAAAACTTGGGCTGCCTCCCAAGAGCGCTAGTTTTAGGTCAATAGTTCGATCATAGAAGTATCAAGTTATCGCATCAGTGGGGTCAAAGAGGGCGAGAACTTCCCCTTGTTTGACCCGTTCATCTTCAAAATATTGTTTAAGGCGGTGCCCATTGACCACAAAACTTCTAGTGTGCTCAGCCTATATTGTGATTGCGCCATAAGGCTGAACGTGTTGTACTATAAACGGTCTAGACCATCTCGTGCGGAGCTTCCCTGGGAAGAGGCGAAGTCTCGAATTAAAGAGTAGCACTTTGTCTCCTTCGTGAAACTCCTTCTTGAGTATGTGTTTGTCATGCCAATGCTTGGTACGAGCTTTGTAAATCTTGGCATTTTCATAAGTGTAGAGGCGCATCTCGTCCAGTTCGTCTAGTTGCAGTCTTCTCCTTTCGCCGGCACTTTTAAAGTCATAATTGATTTCTTGATAGCCCAGCGCCCTATGCTCAAGTTCAACAGTAAGTGGCAAGATTTTCCATAAATAAGTTGGAAAGGAGACATACCTAGGGGTGTTTTAAATGCAATCCTGTAAGCCCATAGAGCATCGAGTAACTTCAATGCCCAATCCTTCCGTGATCGAGATACAGTCTTTTCCAATATCTGCTTGATTTCCTTGTTGGAGACTGCTACCTGACCACTCGTCTGAGGGTGGTACGGCGTGGCAATCTTGTGTTTCACCCCATACTTCTTCAATAATGCTCTAAACCTTTACTCAATGAAGTGGGACCCTCCATCACTTATCAGTATGCGCGGGATTCCAAACCGGGGGAAAATCACTCATTTCATGAACTTCATGACCACCCTGGAGTCATTGCTGGCCTCGGCAGATGCCTCTACCCACTTCGACACATAGTCGACGGCAACAATGATATACTTACTGCTTGCCGCATGAGGATGGGAAGGGTCCCATAAAATCTATACCTCATACATCAAAAATCTCCAGTTCTAACATGTCATTCAGAGGCAACTCGTTTCTTCTTGAAATATTCCCGGTTCGTTGGCAGCTGTCACAAGTTGAAACAAATTATTTAGCGTCATGAAAGAGAGAGAGCCAATACAAACCTGACTGTAGGACTTTGAATGCCGTTTTTGAAGCTGCGGCGTGTCCTCCATAGGGCGATTCATGGCAATGAATCAGCACGTCATGCATCTCCCCCTCTGGTACACACCATTTGTACAAGCCGTCAGCGCATCTCCGGTATAAGTACGGCTCATCCCAATAATATGACTTCACATCGTACAGGAATCTCTTCTTCTTCTGAAAGGAAAGATCAGAGGGAAATATGTTTGAAACTATATAATTAACAAAATCTGCATACCACGGCACTAGTTGTTCGAGTAAAGCATATAAGTGTTCTTCAGAGAACGTGTCATTAATTTCCAACTCGTGGTCAATCCTTGCGTCAACATCTCGTTCCAGGCTAGAGAGGTTGTCGGCTACAAGATTTTCACTCTCCTTCTTGTCTCTGATTTCCACATCAAATTCTTGTAAGAGGAGGATCCATCGAATAAGCCTCGGCTTGGCGTCTTTTTTGTTGATCAAGTATTTAATGGCTGCATGGTTAGTGAAAATAATTACTTTTGAATTAACTAAATATGAACGAAATTTATCAAAAGCGAAAACTATTGCTAGCAACTCTTTCTCTGTGGTAGCATAGTTTATCTAGGCATCGTCGAGCGTTCGACTAGCATAACAAATGGCGTGAAGCTTCTTGTCCTTTCTTTGCCCTAACACCGCCCTATTGCCTGGTCACTAGCGTCACACATCAATTCAAAAGGAAGGGACCAGTCTGGAGGTTGAATTATTGGAGCGGTAGTTAATGCTTCTTTGAGCTTCACAAAAGCTTTCTCGCAATCCCTATCAAAGCAAAAGATGGAATCTTTAGCAAGCAAATTAGTCAAGGGGCGAGCTATTTTAGAGAAGTCTTTAATAAAGCGTCGGTAGAAGCCAGCATGTCCAAGAAAGCTTCTAATCCCTTTTATTGATGTAGGCTGCTTGAGATTCTCAATAACTTCAATTTTTGCTCTGTCCACCTCTATTCCTTGCTCTAAGACTAGATGACCAAGGACGATGCCTTCTTTCACCATGAAGTGGCACTTCTCCCAATTTAGCACCAGGTTCGCCTCTTCACATCTCTGCAAAACCTTAGATAAGTTAGATAAACAATAATGAAAAGAAGAACCATATACAGAAAAATCATCCATAAATAGGTCCATAAAATCTTCATTAAAATCAGAAAATATGGCCATCATTGCTCATTGGAAAGTTGCAGGGGCATTGCAGAGGCCAAACGGCATCCTTCTATATGCGTATGTGCCGTAGGGGCATGTGAAGGTAGTTCGCTCCTGATCATCGGGATGGACGGGGATTTAGAAGAAACTTGAAAATCCATCCAAAAAACAAAAGTAAGAATTATGAGCTAATTTATCAAACATCTGATCAATGAAAGGAAGAGGAAAATGGTCTTTTCTCGTTGCAGAGTTCAACTTCCTATAGTCAATGCACATCCTGTGTCCTATAACTGTGCGTGTTGTTATCAACTCGTCTGTATCAGTCTTAATCACCGTGACGCCTCCCTTTTTGGGTACCACATGCACTGGACTCACTCAAGAACTGTCTGGGATCGGGTAGATCACGCCTGCATCTAACAATTTAAGTACCTCCTTCTTCACTACCTCTTTCAAGTGTGGGTTGAGTCGGCATTGGAATTCTACTGAGGGCTTACTATTCTCTTCCAACAGGATCCTGTGCATACAAATAGATGGGTTAATAACTTTAATATCATCAAGAGAGTACCCAATTACCTTCCTGTGTAAACGAAGTTCTTGCAAAAGTAATTCAGTTTGCTCCTTATCCAACTCAGCGCTAACTATTACAGGGTAAGTAAAATTTTCACCCAGAAACTCATATCTCAGATTGTTGGGCAAACTTTTGAGCTCAATTTTCTTTTGTCCTCCTTCTTCTCGATTTTCTTCGTGTTCTACTTTCAAACCCGGGTCCACATCAAGCAAGGCAACATAGTTTTCAATCTCCCCTTTACTGTCTTCACCAGCAGCGCCGGTAAGGGGGAGCTCCAATGGATCGCTCTCTTTCTTAGGAGGCTCGGATTGCTGGACAATCTTTTCAATTATATTCATACTGTGACATGTATCTACAAGAGAAGGTTTTTTGAGAGAATTAGATAGGTCAAATTGAATAACATTGCCACCGATGTTTACTAGTTTCCCATTTTTAACATCGATGACAACACCAACTGTAGCAAGAAAAGGTCTTCCTAAAATAATAGGAAGTCTATCATCCTCATCAATGTCTAACACAACAAAGTCAGCAAGAATAAAATAATCCCCTACTTTAATAGGTACATCTTCTAAAATACCCACTGGACTTCGAACTTATTTGTCAGCAAGCTGCAAAGAAATATTAGTCGATTTTAAGTCACCAAAGTCCAGCTTTTTACACAATGATAACGGCATGATGCTGACACTCGCTCCTAAATCGCACAATGCTCTTTGAAAGGTCATCTCTTCTATCTGGCACGGAATGGAAAAGCTGCCAGGGTCCTTGAGTTTTTGTAGAAAGCTTGTTTTGCAAAATCGCACTGCACTCCTCAGTGAGTGCCACGGTTTCTTGGTCTTCTAGCTTCCATTTATTTGAGAGGATGTCCTTCAGGAACTTCGCATATGTCGGTATCTGCGAAAGGGCATCAACAAAGGGAATGTTAATATATAGTTTTTTCAATATTTCAAAAAACTTACTAGATTGCTTGTCTAGCTTGGCTTTGACAAGCCTCTGAGGGAAAGGTATCGGTGGCTTGTAGGCTGGCGGCCCAACATAAGGTCGCTCTTCCTCTGTTCGCTCAGGTTCCGCCGGTGTTGAATCTGCGTGTGGCTCCTCAGGATTCGGTGTCACTTCATACCTTATTTCATTGGTCGGTATCTTAGGGTCTTCAAGTTGCCTGCCGCTCCGAGTGGAGATTGCATTGCAATGCTCCCTCGGGTTAACTTCTGGCTGTGATGGAAGCTTCCCTGGCGCTCTAGAGAATGAGCTAGCCTGCTGCGTAAGCTGGCTCTCCAACATTTTGTTGTGCGTCTCCAAGGAGTCCATCTTTGTCATCATCAGTATCATTATATCAGTCAACCCTTCTATCTGCTTACTCAGTTGAGAGTCTTGGGTCGATCTTGGGGGTGGATTGTAATTTGCTTGTTGAGGGGAAGGATTGTAGTTTCTCTGTTGGAACCCAGGTGGCTGCCTGTAATTTTTTTGTTGTGGCGGCCTGAAATTCCCTTGCTAAGGTTGAACTTGTAGTGGCGCTTGCCCTGGTTGTATAGGCTGCGTGGTCCGGTAGCAGAAGTTCGGGTGGTTGCGCCAGCCAAGGTTGTAATAGTTGGAATAAGGGTTGTTCATGGGGTTTGCATTTCCAACTGCATTTAGATGTTCAGGCTGATCTTGGACCACTTGTTCATGTCTCACTCGGCACTCAGCACCTGCATGTCCTGCAATGCCACACAACTCAATCAAAAGCGCCAATGTGACACCAACTTGCGTGGGCTCCTCTTCATTTTATCCAATGCGTCTTTGAGAGTGTGTGCTTTTCTCCTTACCCTGGTGACCTCCTCTTCATTTTATCGTTAAGGAAATCCGAGTGCGTGCGCATATGCTATGGAAAATTGGCTCTACAAGAGAAGTTAGTATTTTGAGATTTAGCTCCGGCACATTATTTCTCAGCTTGCTGGTATTGCTCAAGTTGCATCTTTGTAGCACATTTTCATCAAATTTCCTGGATTTCCTCCGAAGCGTTTCCTTTCCCTCGTCTCAAGACCCTCTCACTTTTTTTGCATCATCGCCTCCACCTCCTTAGAGTACTGAACTAAGGACCAACCCTCACATAAGTTCCGTTGCATCACTATCTATCCATCTCTAGACTACAACTGATCAGTACTTGGAAGCAAAACAAAGGGGGTTAGCCAAATAGCTAAGTAGGGATTTTTCAAAAATATGAATGCGTGTTCGAAAAAATGAAATCAAGTCTACTCACCATCTGAGTACGACATAAATGTGCAAATAAATAATATGAACATAAACATCCTATCTTATAAAAAATAGAGCTGTTCCTGGTCACAAAATTTGCATTATGTCTCGCAGTCTAATAAGAGTGGTTCTACCCTTAAGCTCTAAAAGTAGAACAACTGCCACCAGACAGCTCGATAGTATTGTGTCCAATAGTTGGAAACTCCAATATTGTCCAAAGGACAATTTGGTAGTAACCCTGATTGACAATCACCAATAGTCCACCACACAGTCGACGCTATGGTCTAATACGTGACCCCGCCGACGAATCTCCAACCTCCACATACGGTGTGCATGCTTGAAGCATACAATATCAAATTTCAATACACCATAAAAATGTAATATCTCAAAACATGTGTATATAACAACAATAATCCTTTTATAAATGTATGCTCAAAAGCTAAATAAAATATGCATTTATATTCTCTTTTCATGGTAACAAATAAAAATCAATCACGCCACTATATGTACCAATAAAATTAATACGAGTATGAAGGATATAAGAAACAAGTTAAAGTAGGTAGAAGCAAAAGGTTAGGTACCTAAGTACAAGGCTTAACACCGCACAAGAAAGTAAAGGTAGGATCCCTAACTGAAAGTGAAATCCTCTATTCACGAAATAAACCACTGGTACTCAACCCTCAGACACGTCTAGTCTCAAGCCCAGTTGCCTTACAATAGTACATGCCAAGAAAAAGTATAAATTACCATATAGTTCTAACCACCAACACATCTACAAGAATAATATATTTCTACCATGAATACCTCTAACCTTGGTTTTACAAATTATGATATACCTTCCTTTATCCCCAAAATATCACAATGTTATTTTCATCTTAATCAAACATACATATTTAACCCTATACTTGTCCATAATAAAATTAGGGCAACAAACTGTATAATCCATTTGAATCTACCAATTATACCTCTAACATTATCCCTAAAACATGCTTAAAAACTAGAGTTAAACCCTTACCTACCTTAACTACCAAAAATCAACACGAAAAGGGGAAATGAGAGGTGGGTCACCGGCGCTACCTATGTCGCCGGAGCTGCCTACGTTGCCAGAGCTCTCCGGCGATGTCAAGGCATAAACCTGTGCTGGAGCAGAATTTTGGGAGCGAAGATTATGAGGTTTTGAGTTTTGAAGAGGATGAGCATTATGGGGATGAGATACCAGACGGTTATTCTGATTCTGTCTACTTTGAAATCTTATTGACTGATGCTTATTTTGATGATATTGTCTTTCTCTCTTAGGGTAATCCTTCTGAGAGTGACTCCTTACTCCACGCTTATGATATTGGACTGACTTGTTTGGCCAAATCTTGAAATATGTCAATTCTAACCACAGCTATAACAACTCCTAAAAGGTACTGTAGCACTAGAACCCATGCTAGGTGATGGTGTTTGTGAAATATAAGACCTAGTCTTCACAACTTCTGGACTCTTGTTTACTAGCTCAAAGTTCCTACCACTATTTTGTGAAAAACAGGTATAACTATTATGGGGCACTGGTCTCCTCGATTATACTACCATAACCGTATAGGTTGTTTCTCATTCTACCATTGAGTCAAAACTTTCCAAGAGGCCTCTACACTAAGTGCAAATTCTACTATGGCCTCATAGCCATGAGGGACTATGGTTGTCAATCTATCCAAAATATCATCATCTAGGCCTCTATGAAAATGCTGGGCTCTAACATCATCATTAGGTAAAACCTCTAGAAATAATGCTACTAATTTATCAAACTCATTTGCATAAATGGTCATTGACCTCTCAGCCTGACATATAGTAAGGAATTTCTGCCTCTCACCATCTCGAAAGGTTCTAGGGAAAAGCTCATCTAGGAAAGCTTTTCTGAATTGTTCCCAAGAAGTCACATTTCCCCCTAAGCTAAACTTTTAGCTTGCCACCACTCTTTGACTTGATCTACCATGTAATAAGCAGCCATGACAACTTTGTTATCTTCTGGGCACTTTATCACCTTAAATGTTTTTTTGATTGTAATAATCAAATTTCGTGTGTCCAAGGGTCTTTGATAGGCCCCGCAAGTATACGGTTTCTATCGCTGTTGTAAAATATCGTCCCAAGGGAGCAAGATGTCAAGTACTGACTTTTTGCATTGTTAACAGCTAGACAATCAAAAAATAGAATTAAGAAAATGAACTAATCTAAGTCTAGAATATCGAATCTAAGAGTCAACGATTAGATGAGATATACGGTTTTAAAGAATGTTCGGGACTTTAGGTTTCACCACGTTGAATGATTTTAAGTAAAACATTGAATCAAAACGAGTTAGAAAACGGATCTCCTTCTCTCGAAGCGCAATCTGACAGTAAACAACTTGAGGTGATTAATCCTATGGTACGGACTACCTTCTCTCGAAGCGTAATCCGGTGTCTATCTTAAGCTAATCTCCTACTCTCGTAGCAAAACTAACTCAAGAAAGACCCAATGGGCTCTATGACAATCGTAAATCCTCGAGTGACTTTGAACGTCTCTCGTAATCCAAGTCACAAGTTTAAATGAGAAAGTTTGAGTGTTACGATTCATCTCTCGGCTCTTCTCGTAACACTTAACATATATAAAAGTTTGGCCAAAACAATTATACGCAATAAGCACAACTCATTTAAATAAGTCAATTTACTAAAAATAGCATTGAGATTCAATAAAGATGTTTTACATGTGCAGAATTGTTCAACGAACTACGCCCGAGTCCCGAACTAGGGTTTACTCTAGAGCATACATGGTTTAACACATGAAAACCCAAGAAATTGAGTTCGAAAGTAAGGGAAATTACAAATCAAGGATAAGAGACAATGAATCTTCAGTCTTCTCTCGAAAGCCCCAAAGAAATCCATCAAATCAAGCCCTTGAACCGAGTTTTCACCCTGTTTTCGCCCTAGTCGCATTCTCCAAGGATTCAAACCTTGTAACTGCCCAAAATCCAAACTTTTATACCTTAATCAAAGCCTTGGGCGGTTAGGAAGGTTAATTGGGCATTTCCCCCAATTTCTAGGCTCTTGGACCGTCGGATTTGGCGAAGAAACGGTTGAAGGTCGCGATCTGCAGGCGCCATCACGGGCGTGATGACCGTCACGGCCAGGTCGTGACGAGTTCTGGAACCTGCGAAGCAGTAATCACGGCCGTGCTGATGGACACGGATAGGCCGTGATGGGTGTGTAAAAATTCTGGAAGTTCCTCACGGCCGTGCACGACACCCGTGATCATCCTGTCGAAATTGATGCCGTCGCACTTCACGGCCGTGATGAGCTCGTCAAAAGGTCTGAACGGTGAACACGCCCGTGCAGTCTTCGCAAAATCTTCTCCACTTGATGATCACGGCCATGATCGTCATCACAGGCTAGCCATGGTTACTCCGTAATTTGATGCTGAGAAGGCCGAAATGATCATAGCCGTGATGGCTGTCACGGCCAGGCCGTGATCACTAGAAAAGACTCCAAAATGGCTGAAATTTCACCTATGACTTCGCCGAACTATGACGAATCTTCCCATAACTTCAAATCTTGAAAATCTTCACAAAAATTTAGGGAAATGACCTGTATTTCATAAATAAGCGAAAAATAGTGAAGATTCCATATTTTACGGGAAAAGATATCAATTTTTGACATAAAATAGAACTTAAGCCTAAAATGATGTATAAATAAGAATCTAAACCCTATAAAAATAACACCTATCAGTCTTCTTCTCCAGTGAAGACTCCAAACCTATCCTTTCCTAGAGCTATAAATTGCGCCCAAGCATTCTTGGACTCTGGCTGGGGCTCATTTCTCTGAACTATTAGGGCTAACATATTAATTTGCACCACACTTTCTGATATTTAAGCATGTCTGAAGAAATTTTCTTGTTCAACCACAATTGGTACCCCAAGAGCAGGAGCTATAGGTGAAATATCTGGAGCAGCTGGTAAAGAAAACCACTGGTACCCGCAGGAGCAGGAGGTACAGGTGGAACATTTGGAGCAGCCGGTAAAGAAAACCCTTGCACAAAACGTCTATAATGACCTGCCAACCCAAGAAAACTCCTTATTTGGGGATCCACAGCTATACCTTTTCCTGAAATTATATGACCCAAAAATGTAATTTTGTCAAGCCAAAGGCACACTTGTTGAATTTTGCAAATAGCTTCTCTTACCTCAGTCTTTCAAGTACCCATCTTAGATATTCTTTATGTTCATTTTCACCTCAAGAGTATACTAATAAAAACCACAACAAATTTATCCAAATAATCAATGAACACCTGGTTCATTAAATCCATAAAAACTGCTTGTGCATTAGTTAAACCAAAAGACATTACCAAAAACTTGTAATACCCATACCTAGTCCGAAAAGCAGTCTTTGTTATGTCTTCATCCCTAACATTCACTTGGTAATATTCTGATCTTAAATCAATTTTAGGGAAGATACTACTACCCTTGAGTTGATCAAATAAATCATCGATTCTTGGCAAAAGATATTTGTTTCTAATGGTGTCAACATTTAGTTGCCTATAATCGATGATTTATTTGATCAGCTCAAGGGCAGTAGTGTATTCTCTAAAATTGATTAAGATCAGGATATCACCAAGTGAAGGTCAGGGATGAAGATATATTAAATACTGCTTTTCAGACTAGGTATGGGCATTATGAGTTTTTGGTAATGCCTTTTGGTTTAACTAATGCACGAGCAGTTTTTATGGATTTCATGAACCAAGTGTTCATTGATGATTTGAATAAATTCGTTATGGTTTTTATTGATGATAATTGAGTATACTCTTGTGGCGAAAATGAGCACAAAGAACATCTAAGATGAGTACTTGAAAGACTGAGGCAAGAGAAGCTATTTGCAAAGTTCAGCAAGTGTGCTTTTTGGCTTGATAAAGTTATATGTTTGGGCCATATAATTTTAGGAGAAGGTATAGCTGTGGATCCCTAAAAGATTAATGCAGTCTCTGAGTGGAAAAGGCCAAGGTTAGTACAGGAGATAAGGAGTTTTCTTGGGTTGACAGGTTATTATAGATGTTTTGTGTAAGGGTTTTCTTTACCGGCTGCTCCAGATGTTCCACCTGTACCTCCTGCTCCTGCGGTACCAATTGTGGTTGAACAAGAAAAAATTTTCAAACATGCTAAATTATTATAAAGTGTGGTGCAAGTTAATATGTTAGCCTCAGTAGTTCAGAGAGAAGAGCCCCAGCCAGAGTCCAAGAATGCATGGACACAATTTAAAGCTCTAGGAAAGGATAGATTTGGAGTCTTCACTGGAGAAGAAGACCCTTGGATATCACGAAATTGGATTGTTACAATCAAAGAAACATTTAAGGTAATAAAGTGCCCAGAAGATGATAAAGTTGTTATGACTGCTTATTACATGGTAGATCAAGCCAAAGAGTTGTGGCAAGTTAAAAGTTTAGCTTTTGGGAGAAATGTGACTTCTTGGGAACAATTCAAAAAAGTTTTCCTAGATAAGTTTTTCCCTAAAACCTTTAGAGATAGTCAGAGGCGAAAATTTCTTACCATATGTCAGGCTGAGTGGTCAGTGACCACTTATGCAAATGAGTTTGATAAATTAGCATAATTATTCCTAGAGGTTTTACCTAATGATGATGTTAGAGCCCAGCATTTTCATAGAGGCCTAGATGATAATATTTTGGATTGACTGACAACCATGGTCCCTCAAGGCTACGAGGCCATAGTAGAATTTGCACTTAGTGTAGAGGCCTCTCGAGAAGTTTTGACTCAACGGTAGAAAGAGAAGCAACCTATATGGTTATGACAGTATGATCAGAGGAGACCAGTGCCCCATAATAGTTATACCCGTTTTTCATAGAACAATGGTAGGAACTTTGAGCTAGTAAACAAGAGACCAAGAGTCGTGAAGACTAGGTCTTATGCTTCACAAACACTATCACCTAACATGGGTTCTAGTACTGCAGTACCTTCTAGGAGTTGTTATAGCTGTAGTTAGAATTGACATATTTTAAGATTTTGGCCAAACAAATCAGTCTAATGCCATAAGCGTGGAGCAAGGAGTCACTCTCAGAAGGATTGCCCTAAGAGAGAAAGACAATATCATCAAAATAGGCATCAGTTAATAAGATTTCAAGCCAGACAAAATCAGAATAACCATCAGGTATCTCATCCCTATAATGCTCGTCCTCAAAACTCAAGGCCTCAGAATCTTCACCCCCAAAATTCTGCTCCAGCTCAGGTTTATGCCTTGATAGAGTAGGAGAGCTCCAGCGACATAGGCAGCACCGACGGCCCTCTCCTTTCCCCTTTTTGTGTTGATTTTTGGTAGTTAAGGTAGGTAAGGGTTTAACTCTAATTTTTTAGCATACTTTAGGGATAATGTTAGAGGTATAATTGGTAGATTCAAATGGATTATATAGTTTGTTGCCCTAATTTTATTATGGACAAGTATAGGGTTAAATATGCATGTTTGATTAAGATGAAAATAACAATGTGATATTTTGGTAGGGGTGAGCATTCGGTACTGGTACCGAAGTACCGTACCGAACTTTTCGGTATTCGGTACTTCGGTACCGGTACTTCGGTATTTCGGTACTTCGGTACCAGTACCGAATTTTAAATCGGGACTGCGGTACCGGTACCCGGGATCAAAAATAATTTCGGGATATTTTGATGGTACCGAAGTACCAAAATATTTTATTTATTATAATTTTTTTATAATGCAGACGCATATGGGGAAAGAAGCGTTGTAGATTAAGACCCTAACCCGCTAATGCGCTAACTGGCTATTGGCTTAGCCCCAAAAAAACCCTAACCTAACCCCTGCAGCCCCGCGCCCCCACAGCCCCCGCTGGTCCTGCTCGCCTGCTCGGCAGTCGGCTACTCGGCTCGGCGCTCATCCTCACCTCAATCCGGCAATCCCCATCGGATCATCGCCTCCCGAAAAAAGCCCTAACCTAACTCCTCGTCGACCAACGGCGATGGCCATCGTCAACTCCTTACCGCCTACCGCTCATCAACTCCTCGTCGGTCGTCGCTGCTGCCCTAGCGACAACGATTCGTTGCTACTCGTCGCCAATCGCCATCTCTACGGCCACCTTCTTCTCTTCTCTCGTCACCATCAAGATTCAAGAGCTCGCCATCCATAAGCTCGGCAGTCGGCTCGGCGCTCATCCTCACTCACTCCTCCTCAATCCTCATCGGATCATCGCCTCCCGAAAAAAGCCCTAACCAACTCCTCGTCGACCAACGGTGACGGCCATCGTCAACTCCTTACCGCCTACCGCTCATCAACTCCTCGTCGGTCGTCGCTGCTGCCCTAGCGACAACGATTTGTTGCTACTCGTCGCCATCTCTACGGCCACCTTCTTCTCTTCTCTCGTCACCATCAAGATTCAAGAGCTCGCCAGTCGCCATCCATAAGCTCGGCAGTCGCTCGTCTTCTATAGTCTACTTTCCAGTTCAGGTGAGTTGATTGCCTTTTTTTTTGGATTCACACATCAGA
This sequence comes from Costus lasius, assembly GCA_027563935.2. NCBI lineage: Eukaryota > Viridiplantae > Streptophyta > Magnoliopsida > Zingiberales > Costaceae > Costus > Costus lasius. The sequence goes on from CM050448.1 coordinate 104,584,819, forward strand.
AATTACATGGTACCTGATTCTAGGGTTCAAATATTTAGTTAGTGTCTTGTTTCCTTATCATATGGGTTGGAATTTGTTGGATGAGCCTCGGGATGCTATTATTCGTGGCTCCAAATTGAAGATCATATTTGGAAAATTGCATATGTCTAATTTAGAATGATTCTAGTACATAAGATTTATGATAAGATAGTGCATTTAATAAAATCAATACGTGTGCTGTTACTGTTATACATTTGTTTTTCTAATGCTTTGTTGATTCAACATACTTTATTTTCTAACTAATTCAACATACTGTTATACATTTGGCATTCTAATACTTTATTTTCATTTTTATTAATATAGCAATATAGCATTACAATTTGCAAATCAAAATAGTTATCTCATTCATTGTTTATGTGCTTTAGATCATTAGATGGAGTGTGATAAAATCTCACTTGATACCATTGAACAAGAAGAGGGATGTGTTCAAAGTGAAAAAGACAAATCGGTTATAGGTAGTTCTAAAGATTCAAATTTGAAAGGTCTAATACCTAAAAAGAGGAAGCAAATAGAAAAAAGGTCTGATGCTTGGGAGCATTTTACAAAAGTAGTTGTGAACGGCATTGTGAGTGGTAAATGTATACATTGTTCCAAAGAAATACGTGCTGATCCTCATTTAAATGGCACATCTGGACTTAGGAAACATGTAAATGCATGTAAAAGCCACCCACATGCATCTGAAGTGAAGCAAACATTATTAAAAATTCATGGGGATGGTGGTAATTTGGGCACATGGAGATTTGACCAAGAAGAAGCTAGAAAAGCTCTTAGCTATATGATACTAGTAGATGAGCTTCCTTTTAAATTTGTAGAGAATATTGGATTCAAATATTTTATGTCTGTTGTACAACCCAACTTTAAAATCCCATCAAGATGGACTTTATCTAGGGATTGTTTTGGGTTGTTTTTGAAAGAAAAGACATCACTTAAAACTTTTCTAAAAAAATCATGCAACAGGGTGTGTTTGACTACAGACTATTGGACTTCAATTCAAAACATCAATTACATATGTCTTACTGCACACTTTATTGATGATAGCTGGAAATTGCAAAAGAGGATTTTGAGTTTTTGTCCAATTGTTGGTCACAAAGGAAGAGATATTGGACAAGAACTTGAAATGTGTTTGATAGACTGGGGGATAGATAAGGTGTTCACAATCACAGTGGACAATGCAAGTTCTAACGATAGTGCCATCAAATACTTAAAAGAGCAGATTGTTCATTGGGGAACAGCAATTCTAGGAGGTGAGTATTTGCACATGAGATGCATTGCGCATATTATTAATTTAGTTGTGCAAGATAGCTTGAAGGAAGTGCATGATTCAGTAAAAAAGGTTAGAGCAGCTGTGAAATATATTAGACAATCACCTTCAAGATTACACAAGTTTAAAGATTGTGTAGAACAAGAGAAAATTCAATGCAAGGGTCTTTTGTGCTTAGATGTGGTTACTAGATGGAATTCCACATACTTAATGTTGGACACAGCACAAAAATTTGAAAGAGCTTTTGTTAGATATAATGATCAAGAAAAGAGCTTTTCTTATGAGCTTGTGGATGACATGGGAAATAGTATGATTCCTGATTGTACAGATTGGAGTAATGTCAGAAAGTTGGTAGTAATTTTGAAACACTTTTATGACTTAACATTGAAAATTTCAGGCTCTCACTATGTAACTTCCAATCATTTTTTTCCTGAAATTTATGTTGTTTAAATCTTATTGAAAGAATTGGAAGTACATGAAGATTCCAGCATTGCATTGATGGCTATGTACATGAGAAAGAAGTATGATAAATATTGGGGTGATTTTGAAAAAACTAATAAGATGATTTTTATTGCTGTCATTCTTGACCCTCGACATAAATTATGGTACTTGGAATATGCATTTCAGGAAATGCATGGTATGGAAAGGGGTTCTTTCTTGTTAAGTCTTGTGAAAGAGCACTTTATAAGACTTTTTAATGCATATAAGACATTTGTTGCCCCTGAAAGCTCTCAACTTGAAGACCGTTTGAGTTCTCCTTCTAGCTTTGGTACTACTAGTTCTATTGAGGATCCAAATGAGATGTTGGCAATGAAAATTCGAATGGGAATTAAGAAGCATATGACTGAAAATAGGATTGGAGATCCTAAAACAGAATGGGAGAAATATTTGAAAGATGATTTTGAGCCTGATGGCCCAAACTTTGAAATCTTAGCATGGTGGAAGCTTAACTCTCATAGATATCCAATTCTTTCTCACATGGCAAGAGATGTTTTAGCAATTCCAATTTCAACTGTGGCATCAGAGAGTGCTTTTAGTACTTCAGGGAGAATTTTGGATCCATTTAGGAGTTCTTTAACTCCTAAAATAGTTCAAGCTTTGGTATGCACTCAAGATTGGTTTCGTGCAACGAATGCTCCCATTTGTGTTGAAGAAGACTTACAAGAAATAGAGGAATTAGAAAAAGGTAATATTATATATTTTTTTCTCATGTATTATTTAAATATCATTTCATTTGTTTCAACTTTCAAGTATTATTACTTATATTTGTTTGTGTAACTTGTGTTGGTTTGATTTTTTAGATTTATCTCAAGTTAATATGAATGAGGAATCCACTGTTGGCTAATAGATATTGGTTAGTGCAAAAGCTAAAAGGTATGATTATAATCTTGGAGTCGGTTAAAATTTCACCTTTATGCTAAATAATTTTCCTGTTGAAATGTTTGTTTTAGTTCTATCTTGTCTTTTTCTCAGACCACACTAAAGAGAAGTTGGGATCTGAAGTGTTAACTTTTGGAAGTATGGCAGGTAAGATGACATTTCTTATCTGAACTTCGGTTACATTTTTTGCTATCTTTTCATATGCATTTCTTATCTTACCTTGGGCCAAAAAAAAAAAAGCAAAAGATGACAATTGATTGATTAGTGCTGCAACGAGTTTTCTATTTACATTCACAATTTGTTATTTAAAATTTTAGCTAATAGAACTTACTCATTTTACTGATCTCTGTGCATTTTACTCTTTTATACAACTTAATTTTTCTATCGCATGATTTTACTGAAAGTGAAGGAGAAATTGACAGTGTCATTTCAGAACTTAAGTTGAGACTTTACCGGTATGTAACTTGGTTAAAATATTACCTTTTTGATACTCTTTTGCCATGTTATTGACTATAAAATTCAACTTATTGAGTGATTTTAACAATTAATTGATGAGTGGTTTGCTGAAGGTTTTTCATTTATGAACAGATATAGAAAATCATTTTGTTATATATAAAACTCATGAAAAAGAACCTGACACAAATTGCAATTTTGTATTTGCATCTATTGATGAATGAGTTTTGGCCTGTGGAGTAGGAGAGAACGCCTTGGCTCTTGTTCATTTGCATAAGCAATTTATCTGGAAATTGAGCAATTAGGCTTTGCTAATGCTTGTAGACAGCATTTGTAAACAGCTACCTTGTTGGGTTTTCATGCCTGCTGTACTTACCTTTTCCAGTTTTCCTACCGTCGGATTCCTCTGCTTGAAAGCTCAAAGTTGGAAACAACTTTTTTTATCATGACATAATTGTTGACTTTTCTATAGCATTCTCATATGATGATCATGTATTCATGTTATCCTGGCAGTGAGTTCATTCTTTTCCATTAACGAACTACATTACATTGATGGAACAAGGGACATTCGGTAATTGGCTTTCAAAAGCTTGGCTATGATTATTTACGGATGCTGCTACCATTGTCTATGATGCATTGATGCAGTTTGAATGGAATGCAAGAACTCAACTAACAATGTGGTTTGATAATACTGAAACGGAAGCTAGTTTGCTTCGTGATTATGGTACATGCAATGCAAAATGCATTTGGGTAGCTCCTTGTTCTGAGTACTATCCAAGAATGCTTGTTGGTTGTGTTGGTTGTTGCTGCATGAAACATTTAATAATTCTGTACAATGTAGTCAAGTTTGATATTCAGGTATTGCCGTATTGCTACTTTACTACTTTAGTATCAAATTTAATTCTTTTTAGCCAATAAAATTTCGGTATTTCGGGAATTTCCCGAAATAAATTTCGGGAAATCGGTATCGGTACCGATATAAATATCGGTACTTCGGTACCGGTACCGGTACCAAAAAAATAAATTCGGTACTTCGGTACTGGTACCGAAGTACCGAATGCTCACCCCTATATTTTGGGGATAAAGGAAGGTATATCATAATCTGTAAAACCAAGGTTAGAGGCATTCATAGTAGAAATATATTATTTTTGTAGATGTGTTGGTGGTTTGAACTATATGTTAATTTATACTTTTTCTTGGCATGTACTATTGTAAGGTAGTTGTGCTTGAGACTAGATGTGCCTGAGGGTTGAGTACTAATGGTTTATTTTGTGAACAGAGGATTTTACTTTCAGTTAGGAATCCTATCTTTACTTTCTTGTGTGGTGCTAAGCCTTGTGCTTAAACACCAAACCTTTTGTTTCTACCTGCTTTGACTTGTTTCTTATATCCTTCGTACTCGTATTAATTTCATTGGTGCATATAGTGTTGTGATTGATTTTTATTTGTTACCATAAAAAGAGAATATAAATGCATATTTTATTTTGCTTTTGAGCATACATTTATGAAATGATTATTGTTGTTATATACACATGTTTTGAGATATTATATTTTTATGGTGTATTGAGATTTGATATTGTACGCTTCGAGCGTGCGCGCCATATGTGGAGATTGGAGATCCGTTAGTGAGGTCACGTATTAGACCATAGCGCCGACTGTGGTGGGCTATTGGTGGTTGCCGGTTAGGGTTACTACCAGATTGTCCTTTGGACAATTCTGGGGTTTCCAAGTGTTGAACGCAACACTATCGGGCTATCTAGTGGTAGTCGTTCCACTTTTGGAGCTTGGGGGTGGAACCAATTTTATTAGAGTGCAAGGCGTAATGCAAATTTTGTGACTAGGAACAGCTCCATTTTTTATGAGATAGGATATTTATGTTCATAATATTTATTTGCACATTTATATGATACTCATATGGTGAGTAGACTTGATTTCATTTTTTTGAACACGCATTCATATTTTTTAAAAATCCCAGCTTAGCTATTTGGCTAACCCCCTTTGTTTTGCTTTTAGTTACTGATCAGTAGCAGTCTAGAGATGGATAAATAGACTAGAGTCTAGATGTGGATAGATAGACTAGAGGCTTCTTTGGAGTGCGTCTTCTAGTGATTTTGCATATTTACTATTTTTCTTTTATCTTGACATGAGTTGATGTAGCTCTTATATTTATTTTTATAGTTGGACAATCGGATATTAAGTTATGAGCTTTGATAGTTTTGATTAAACATCTTGAATTGGTTTTGAGATTTTGTTATAAGAATTTTTTGTGATTTAATGATATTGGAATTCTTATCATAGTCTTGTGAGTTATGGTTTGGAAATTTTGTAGTGCATGTTTAACATGCCAAATTATCGTGTCTCGGTAAATGGAGTTATGTATCAGGCATGACAATTTAATGGTATCAGAGGAAAACTTAGTCTTAAGCATAATGAGAGGCCAATAGGAAAGGTGGAGCCACTATTGAGCTGACTTTACATGCTGCCGACAAAGGGATAATTCATGGGCATATGTTAAGGTTTGGCCTTGACGAGGACGTCAAGTCTTAAGTTTGGGAGATTGTAATACCCTGAGTTTAGCCCCACATTACAAGTGAGAGAAACTATTATATGGTATATAAGGCTTAGTGGGCATGCTATTGTTAACTTGAGCTTAAGCATTTTAATAGATTGGGCCACGTTGCTATATCGGCTCACCAAGATAATATATAATTTGCTTAATAAGCGGGTTGTAACAATCTTTCTCATGACTGCTGTCTCCTACTCTGCTAAGAAGGGCTTAAAGTATCAGTTCTTGATCTTCTTTAGTTTTCATCTCATAAGGTGCCCTAGTCATTGTTGTTTCAATTTTGCTCGTGGTTTTGCCTTGATACTTAAGTCTTTTTTATGGATACTCAAATATCTAATCTCAAAGCCAAATCTACCACTAATCTTGGTATCACTATGAAATTGGATGGTACAAACTATTTACTATACACTAGGGCTATGCTATTCTTTCTTGAATCTCATGGGAAGACACACGATGTAGAATTGAATCCATCTACAAACCTATTGTATGCATCTTGGAGCATGTCCGATATAGCTATTCTTACCTCTATCCTTCACAGCATGGAACCTCAGATTGCATCAATCGTTATGTTTAACAATACAACAAAAGAAATATGGGATGCCCTAGCCAGCACATATGCTCCTCAACACAACATTAGTTACATTTATCAATTATTCGAAGAAATGTTTATTATGCGACTAGATGATTGACCTTTACAGGAATACTATACTTAGTTAAAGGCCAAGTGGGATGAATTGCGTCAATATCACCCTCTTGTTGCTGATATTTATATCATTTTCCAACAATAAGTAGACTTCATTGTTGCAAATTTCCTTTGTGGTCTAGATGGGAATCTTTATGCAGTTTGAAATCAGTTGCTACTAGAGCCTAATGTACCTATATTTTAGAATGTCTTTTATAGATTTTTTTGTATTATGATTGCTTCATTATTATTTGAGCCTCGGAGTGCTCCTCTAGCACCATAGTCGAGTGGTTAATCCCAGGGTATAGGTTTTGGCTTTGTTCGTGGATGAGAACGTGGTTGTTGTCCCTTGGCTTGTATTCCCTGTGGTCACACCAATCACTCATCTGATCGGTGCTGGATAAGGTTTAGAGGGCCCCCTCATGCTCGAATAGTCGTTGACTCCTCAAGTGCTACACCACTAGAAGCCAATGCATAATCTATTGTGCCATCTACCAGCCTCACAGCCAAACCTATCGGAACACCTTCTGGTATAGACTCTCTTGCTACTCTTGATAACTCCTAAATTCTTGACTCAGGAGCCACATCTCACATGTCAAGAATAAAGACTTATTTTCATCTATCATTTTTAGTAATCACCACTCTCCTATCCGTATAACTGATGGTTCATTTGTATTTGTTTCTGGAGTTGGGTCTATTCACATTAGTAATACTCTTATTCTTTTTGATGTCCTCTTCATTCCTCAGTTTCCAAATAACTTACTATTAATATGTGCTATCACTAAAAGCCTAAATTGTGCTGTGACTTTTTTCCTTCTCATTGCATTTTCTAGGACCTACAAATGAGGAAGATGATTGGTTGGGGAACTTAAAGATAAGGGGTCATGTATGTGGTGTCAGACTCTTTTCGTGCCTCTACACCAGCTAGTCTGTCTATTGTAGTCTCTTCTTTCTAGTGGCATTGTCGGCTTGGCCACCCCTCTTCGGTTAAAATTTAGCATTTTTTCTTTATCATATCCTATGTTTCAGTGTGATGCTTGTTAGCTAGGCAAACATGATCATGTGTCATTTTCTCCTAACTATAATAGTCATAGTGAAGACCTCTTTAGTCTTGTTCACTCAGATATATGGGGTCTGAGTCCTGTTCCCACTAAAGAGGGTCATTGTTATTTTGTCACCTTTATCAATAATCACTCACATATGTGTTGGTTGTTTTCGTTGAAAAATTGTTTTAAACTCTTTATTATATTTTGTATCTTCTATGAAGAAATTAAAACTCAGGTAAACTCTTGAAAATTATTCATTTTGATAATGTAATGGAATATACTAATACTCAGATTCAGTTTTTCTATCATAACAAGGGTATTATCCACCAAACTACTTATCCCTCTACATCCCAATAGAATGGTATTGCTCAGCATAAAAATTGTCATCTTCTTGATGTGGCTAGGTCTCTTCTTTTTCACATGAAAATCTCTCATCACTTCTGGGGTGATGCTGTTCTCACCTCCGCTTTCCTCATTAATCGGGTTCCAATGAAGCTACACTAGGGTAAGTCCCCCTTCACTTGCTATCCTTATTTATATTCGATTCCTCCCCCCGATGATATGCGAGGATAAAAAAAAGAAAGCCGGCAGCGCCGAAGGTTTATTCCATCAAATCTAGCTGATAGATCGGTGTCAAATTTCCGCCACACTTTCTCCTCGAATATGCGCACCGACAAACTGAAAGATCCAGCGATCTGATGGCCAGATCGCCGGAATCGAATGAATCAACATCGGCGAATCCGAATGTTTATCCCATCAAATCTAGCCGACGGATCGGTGTCAAACTTCTACCACACCTTCGCCTTGTGTGTGTAAACCCACGGACAAAAAGATCCGGCGATCTGACAGCCAGATCGCTGGAATTGAACGATTTTATGCCGGCAACGCTATTCTCGCCAAAAGCCTCGATTCGTCATCTATACTCCACCGGAAGCCTCCAAAATTCGGCCACAAGTCCTCCTCTACATATAGAAGCTACCCCTAAAACCGATTGGCCGGAGAAGTAGCGAGCTGCCGGCGGTGACGAACCCTAGTTTCGTCCGCCGCCGCCACCATTCACGAAAAGGATGAAAAAATATTGGACGGCTGAGATACGTCCATAAAAAAATCAACGGTTGAGATCTAAATCAGATCAACGCTCCATATCGTTTCGCACGAAATCAAACGGTCAGGATCAACTTCATCAAAGAAATTAAATCCAACGGCTACGATTCGCCAGTTCAAATTGATGATCTAGATTTAATTAAAATCAACGGTTCAAATTCTATTATGCTTGATCGAACGGATGAGATCAATTTGATCTGATAATTTGAATCCAGCGGTTGGGATTCGTTCACGAAAACCAACGGTTCAGATCTACATCAGAACTAACGAACGAGATTAATTCAAGCTTGATCGGATGGCCAAGATCATATTGATCAAATCCAACGGTCCGGATTCTTTTAAATTAAACCAACGGTTCAGATCTGAATTAAAAAATGAACGTCTGAGAACGATTGAACCATATCTAGGTCAATCGGTTGACGTTTGATATGATCAAGGTGTCGATCTCTACAATTTTGGGCCCAATCGTTCCAAATATAATATCAGATCTTTAATCCGAGACTCAGATTGATAATGGGATCTGGCTTCCAATGAGCGCTTGTTGTTAATTACCCCTAAAATTAGGGATCATTTGATTAAAAGATCTATACTATGAAATAAAATACAAGGCCAGACAATTTTATTCATGAACATCATAACAATACATGGCTTGACATGAAACATAAGTGATAAAAGAGAGAGACTTTTATCAATTTGGATAGCTTCGTATTTGTGTTTGGTTTTGCGACGACATATTAGATGTTTGAACTTTGAGAATATCCGACCTTGGCAACACAATGTCATATTGAGGAACTACGCCCCGATGGTGAACATCGACGTACGCACCTCCCAAACAATATTCCATTGTGATCCCATTATCAATCTGAGTCTTGGATTAAAGATCGGATATTATATTTGGAACGATCGGGCCCAAAATTGTAGGGATCGACACCTTGATCATATCAAACGTCAACCGATTGACCTAGATATGGTTCAATCGTTCTCAACCGTTCGTTTTTTAATTCAGATATGAACTGTTGGTTTGATTTAAAAGAATCCGGACCGTTGGATTTGATCAATATGATCTTGGCCATCCGATCAAGCTTGAATTAATCTCGTTCATTAGTTCTGATGTAGATCTGAACCGTTGGTTTTCGTTAAGAATCCCAGCCGCTGGATTCAAATTATCAGATCAAATTGATCTCATCCGTCCGATCAAGCATAATAGAATCTGAACCGTTGATTTTAATTAAATCTGGATCATCAATTTGAACTGGCGAATCGTAGCCATTGGATTTAATTTCTTTGATGAAGTTGATCCTGACCGTTTGATTTTGTGCAAAACGATCTGGAGCGTTGATCTGATTTAGATGTCAACCGTTGATTTTTATGGACTTATGTCAGCCGTCCAATATTTTTTCATCCCTTTCGTGAACGGTGGCGGCGGCGGCGGACAAAACTAGGGTTCGTCACCGCCGGCGGCTCGCTACTTCTCCGGCCAATCGGTTTTAGGGGTAGCTTCTATATGTAGAGGAGGACTTGTGGCCGAATTTTGGAGGCTTCCGGTGGAGTATAGATGACGAATTGAGGCTTTTGGCGAGAATAGCGTCGCCGGCATAAAATCATTCGATTCCGGTGATCTGGCCGTCAGATCGCCGGATCTTTCTGTCCGTGGGTTTACACACACAAGGCGAAGGTGTGGCAGAAGTTTAACACCGATCCGTCGGCTAGATTTGATGGGATAAACATTCAGATTCGCCGGTGCTGATTCGTTCGATTCCGGCGATCTGGCGCCAGATCTTTTAGTCTGTCGGTGCGCATATTCAAGGAGAAAGTGTGGCGGAAATTTGACGCCGATCCGTCAGCTAAATTTGAAGGAATAAACCTTCGGCGCTGCCGACTTTCTTTTTTTTATCCTCGCATATCATCGGGGGGAGGAGTTGAGCATAAAATCAATCATGAATAACATAGTTCCTCCCTCCTTTCTCTTTTTTTATCCTCGCATATCATGGGGGAAGAGTTGAACATAAAATTAATCATGAACAACATAGTTCCTCCCGCATTTCTCTTTTTTTTATTCTCACATATCATTAGGGGAGGAGTTGAACATAAAATCAATCATGAACAACATAGTTCCTCCCGCATTTCTCTTTTTTTTTATTCTCACATATCATTGGGGGAGGAGTTGAACATAAAATCAATCATGAACAACATAGTTCCTCCCGCCTTTCTCTTTTTTTTTTATTCTCACATGTCATTGGGGGATGAGTTGAACAAAAAATCAATCATGAACAACATAGTTCCTCCCGTCTTTCTTTAACTCAGCAGCCTCTCGGCGTATTCTCTTCTATGCTTCTTGTATCTTCCTTTTCATCTTCTTCTTTTTTTTGTATCGGCTCCCTTTTTCTTAATGTTGCCGCCGCTGAGACCCCTCTATTTTTAGAGGTAAGAGCCCTTCCCTCTTTTTAATCTTGCTTCCCCTTTTTTTGCGTCGCCGAGAGCTTGGAAAGCTCTCTAAATTTCTGCTACCGCTCCCCTCCTTTACTTGTTGCCGAGGATGCCTCCAATTCTTCCTCAATTTCTCTCTTCTTTTGTCCAAGCTCTCAATCTCTTTTTATTTTTTTTGGCTTCCCCTGCATCCTCCACTCTACCCCTCTTTTTCTTCTTCGGCTACCCCTTTTTATTAATTCCTTGAGCCCAACCCTTGCCATAATCCAATTTCCTTTTTTTTTTTGAGCTCACGATTCCCACAATTCCATCTTCTCCTTGCATTCCTTTTATTTCTCCCCCATATCTTCTATTGTGATTGATTTTTTTTAATTTTTTTTTTATTCTCGCTAATTGTTCATAATTTAAGGGTCTAAATTGGATCTTGACTTGGACCCTCAATTTGCATTATGGCGCTTCCTTTTGAATAAACATGATTTGCTTTCCATTTTTTTTTTGCTTAATAATGACGTCTCTTTCTTGCCATAAATTCAATTGCTATTTTTGTTAATAAAAAAAGAAATTCTTGCGTCTCTAATTTTCTCAATTGTGGTCAAAATCAATTTTGACCATATCCAAAACATGCACACATGGGTAAAAATAAATGGTTCAACAGTAATCCATGAGAGCCAATGACATTTGGATGTCCCATTGCCTGAAGGTATGAGACATATTGGTTGTAAATTGATTTTTAAAACCAAAAAGAACACTCACAAGGCTATATGGAGGGTTTTGTAATTTATTTTTAAATTTATAATTCAAAATTTTTATTTTTTTATAAAAAACTGGTTAACCATAAACTAGTGGTTAACCGAACCTTTGGTTAACCAGTAGAATCGGTTCGAAATCGGTTCAGAATTTCTCCGAACCGATAGTAGGATTAGTTTGGTTTTTTGGCACACGGTTCGGTTAACTGAATAGTGCACACCCCTAAGACTCATCTTGTCACCAAAGAATATGACACATTTTGATCTTAAGCTTCATTAGATAAATGTCACAGCTTTTCTCAATGGCGATATTGACCTATTACTTTGTAAACTTAAGAAATCTATTATGGGCTCAAACAAGCTATCAAAAGTTTCATCATATTATTCTCTCATTTGGCTTGGAAGTGAACACTATTAAAGATTGTGCATACCACAAGTTTAGTGGGAGTAGATTAATTTTCTTAGTTCTATATGTGGATGATATTCTTCTTTCCAGTAGCGATATGGAACTACTATGACAAACCTAAGAAATTTCTTTCGGAACAAGCTGAACATTTGAATTAGGAATCTAGATTCATCGTGATTGTGCACAAAGAATTCTAGGATTATTACATAAGGGTTACATTGAAAAACTTTTACAGTGGTTTGGAATGCAAAATTATAGAACTCATGAAATCCTGTGTCTAATGGAGACAAATTTAATCTAAAATAGGGTTTGAAAAATGAAATGGATTCCATGTTAATGAAAATGCCTCTTATGCATAAGTGGTAGGGAGTTTGATATATGCATAGGTTTGCATTTATCCTGACCTCATATTGTTCAAATGTATGGTAGATACTAAAGTAATATAGGAAGAAAACATTGGGTAGCAGTCTTAGCAGCCAAGAGAGTCTTTAGGTATTTACAAAACACTAAGAATTATATGCTCAGATATTTACAAACCTTTTGTGGTTTTAACAATGGTATAAGAGCCATGTTTTTTGCCAAAAAAAAAAACTATTTGTGAAGCGAAAACAAAGTCGAAACATACCAAAATCCATGAGCAAAAGCGATCTCCTTGGAGCAATCTTCTAATTGGTTGTCTTGTTGTTCTAGAGGAGGAGTGGCAAGGGAACCAACTCAAAACCCCCTCTTCACAAGTACACATCAATTAGGGACCACACCCCATTAAAAATAATCTTAATGGGTGTAATTACTAATTAGCTCATTATTAACTAGTTAATTATACTCCAAAAATTTTACACACAATATTTTAAACCCACACTATTTATTTTAGATGACATGAACCTGTAAACAATTTATATCACATCTATAAGATCTTAAATATATAGTAATTACTGTTACATGTATGTCTACATGTCCATATGTATTTTATTGTGTGTACATGGTGAACAGTCCAAAATATCTTAACAAACTTATCTAAGCTTATAAAGTGCAAAATCCCCATTTCCAATGCGTCAGTGATCTAGGGCATAAAAAATTATATTAGCCATTCCACAATGCCCGTGGAACCTTCGATTAGTTTATAATGCTTTGTAACAGTGACCAGGAGTATTACAAAATTTAGTCATGACATATATTTTCAAACAAAAACTACTTAAACGTTAGGACGTTTTAGTGAATTGCTGTCAGCCAAAGATTCTGTGCACTGGAAATTGGTAATGGTTGTTTTCAGGCATATTTACTTGCATAATTTTGTCAGAAAAGTATGTTTTTATATCTTTATTATAAGCATTCTTCATGGTTGCATAGCGTATTGAATGTAGATATCTATTCTCTCGCATTCAAATCATCTCATTTTTCCCAACTTACATCTTACGTTGCTTTTTGTCTTCATTCTCCATCCATGTTAGCATATTTTCAACTTGATAATTGACTACCATTGTATGTCAATTGGTGTAGATATCTCTCTTTGGTTGGTCATGTGGTGGAACCCAATTGACTCTATGATCATAGGATCCAAGATATTTTTTGCAGGTTTGATTTTTGATATTGTGATATTGTACATGGATAAAATGTTATTTATGGATTTCAAGAAACTTCCAACATTATGACAGGTTTCTCGTTAACTTCTCTGGGTTTTCTTCTTTATGGAGGGAGGTATACTGTGATTTATCCACTTACATTTACATTCTTAGAAATCTGATTCAACTGTGTATGTTTGCCTCTTCCTTCTTGGGTGATACGTAGAGAGGATTATTTATGTTTCAGCACCACAATATTTGTTTTCTGGCTAGTACTGTTCGTGTCTTTGGAACACCCCTGCTCCTGTATCCAGGTTATTCAAGGTGTGATTATGTTTTAAGGCTGAGTTTTTAGTCACACCTAATTTTGCATAGGTTTCCTATTTCTCTTTGCATCCAGTTCTCTGTCTGTACCAAACAGTGGTTAAATAAGGGGTATAGGCTTATTGCCAGTTTACATTTTATAATACTATTTTTTGAGACTCGAGTGCACCACCTCATTCTTGTGGCTTTAATTGAGATCAAGAAACAATTCTTGCATGCATTTTTGGATAAGGGTGACTTTGTTGGCATTAACTTGATCTAAGAATATAGAACACATAAAATAGGGGGTTTGGGCTTTTACGAACAATTGCTATTTGGTAGTTCGGCTGCTAGTTGTGTATTGGATTAGAGATACAACACGTGGAAAAACAAGCGACTCATTTAACTCACGCTTGTAAGTTCTCTTGTACATAATATAACATACAGCATTTTTCGTAAGAGATTTACTTGGAAAATTGCTACTATCATATTTCCAAGGACAAGCCTCAGTGCAATGGTAAGAGTTTCTTGATTGCAATCAGGAAGACTAGGTTTAAGTTATGGGAACAGCTCTGATGGTTAGCAAGGATAACAACTGTGTACCTCAACCTACACATCTTATATTTGCTGGAGCCTACTGTCCGTCCTCCCAACCTACACATCTTATATTTGCTGGAGCCTACTGTCCGTCCTCCCAACCCTTCTCTTTTTGTAACATATTACCTTTGATGTTACGCTACATATGAGCTGATTCAATAGTTTCTAGTATGCTTGAGTATCTGCACTTCATTAATTTGATATTTTGCAATAAATAGGCTTTTCTTAATGTTGAAGCGCTTCCCTATTGAATCCAAAGGGCGACAAAAGAAGATGCATGAGGTAAATATGAGCTATTCCACCATTCACTTGTTGGCACAAGTGTCTTTCCTGATCACTTTCTTTTCCTCACTTGTATAGGTTGGATGTGTTACTGCTATTTGTTTCTTCTGTTTCTTTGTTGAGATGCGTTATGGTATGATATGATTGCACAACCTAACTTTCGTACCATTTTATTTTTCCAATATCTGATTTTTCAACTCTAGTTACTTGATCAACGGATTTACAGGTGTGCATCAACGCTTTTGATGAAGTTACAGACCTTGATGTTCTAGAACATCCAATTATGAACTTCATTTACTACATGGTACAGTACACAGCCTGATGTTCAGTTTATCATGCATGTTGTGAGATCTTGATTATATTAGTATGACTGCCAACATTATTGAAGATGGCCTTATTTTCATCTTAGGTGTCACATCCAATGGAATAACTACTAGGATAAATCGGTTTTATAATTATTAATAGCAAGACTTGAATGAAACATAGATTCAATACAAATGCCAAGAGATGGAAGGAACAATGTTTATTCTACAAAGAAGCCCTCTTGTTCCGCAGTTTTCAGCTAGTGCATGCACAGTTCACATAAGGAAGTGCAACTTTCATCCATTCATGTGAAACACGTACTGTGGCTTGATTTATATCTTGAGAAATAGGAAAAGTAATTATATCAAAGCCTAAGAGCAGTTCAAGTAATCCTACAGCTCAATAGATCTGTATGTGGAAGATCGCCAATTGAATCAATACTCAGTTACTATTTCTTTGCAATTTCGGTATGGTACATTATTTTATACCTTTTATTTCTGATTTTGGCATTTACAGCTTGTTGAAATTCTACCTTCTGCTCTTGTACTGTTCATCTTAAGGAAATTACCACCTAAACGTGGGATCAATCAGTACGGGATCCACTAATTCATGGGCTTTGCAATTCTGCGGCGGATCAACCCACAAAATGGCAAATAGTCTGTAAAGCTTTTTCTCTGAAGATTGTGAGGAGATTAGAAATCGGAGCATCCATTGGTAGTGCATAGGTGTTCAAAGAGTTAGATTTGGTACATTGAGATAGTAGGGGTTTTTTTTTTTTTTTTTCTTTTTTGACATTTTAAAGACCCTATAGCAATGCCAACTCTACTATTACTTAGCATATTCTTGTTTATGATCCAGAATATTAATCGCACGGCTCTGGCCTTGTTATAGTCGATGACCAACGGATATGAACTACAACATAGCTGTTGCTCAGATTGTCCATGCTAATATTTCATATTCGAGTAGGCTTCGTAGACCAATTGTTCAAGTGTCTTAAAGATAAATTTCATTCTTGGAGCAATAATTTTGCCACTCTCACATTGGTTGTCTTCTAAATTTTCCTCTTTTGTTTAGCTTATTATCGATACCTAGTTTTTCTCTTTTCTTGCCTAGGGGTGGGTCGAGACAAGAGTAGAGAGTGTCAAACCCAACTCTGACTTTAAGGCTGTGTTTAGGAGGGCGGATAGAAAGCATTTTCCATGGAAAGTTAATTTTTTTTGTGTTTCGCAGGACGGACGGAAAGTACAGAAGGAAAACCTAAAGGAAAATTACCCCTTTTCCTTCCAAATTTGATTCGTCCTATTTTGGATGGATACACAAGAAACGCCGCGTGCCTCAGTCTTCTTCGACCGTCTCATCGAACTCATCCCCGCCCGCTTCTACCTCCCCGCCTCCTTGCCGCCGCCCTTCTTCGTTGCCGTCGCCCTTCTTCGTCGCTTGCTCTTCCGAAATCGCCGATCTGCTCACCTTTCCTCCATTCTCCCTTCCCGTCGTCCGAGATCTTCCGCACCATACTAGTCCGCAACGAGCTCCTCCGCGATGAGATCTTCCGCCAACAAGCTCTCCACGACGAGCTCTTCCGCCAACAAGCTCTCCACGACGAGCTCCTCCGCGACGAGATCCTCCGCGACGAGATCTTCCGCCAACAAGCTCTCCGCGACGAGCTCTTCCGCCAACAAGCTCTCCGCGACGAGCTCTTCCGCCAACAAGCTCTCCGCGATGAGCTCCTCCGCGACGAGATCTTCCGCCAACAAGCTCTCCGCGACGAGATCTTCCGCCAACAAGCTCTCTGCGACGAGCTCTTCCGCCAACAAGCTCTCCGCGACGAGCTCTTCCGCCAACAAGCTATCCGCGATGAGCTCGGGCGGGGTCGGCAGGTCGGGGCCCCTGGATGGCAGCGGTCGCGGAACTGGGGGCGCGCCAGTCCGGAAAATCGCGTTTCCTTTCCTTGTATTTAGCATCACCGGCGCCTTCCCTCTCCCCTCTTCCCGTTCTCGTTTGATCACGTGAAAATCGCGTGATCAATTTTTCCATCCTCTGTTGTTTCCTTTCCCTTTCGATTTTCCATCCCTCCTATTTCCCGTCCGTGCTGCTAAACATAGTGTAACACTTTAACCTTATACCCAATCCTGACCCCAAACCTGTTGGGTTGAGAAACTCATCCCAAACTTGACCTTGTCGAGGAAATCCAACCCCATAGTAAAGTGCGGGTAACACCACAGTGGTGTGTGGGCAGTGTAGGCGGGTGTAGGCGATGTGGGAAGCATGTGGGCAGCAGAGGTGGTGTGAGCAGTGGCTTGGATGGCTTGATCAGCATCGTGGGTAGTGCAAGTAGTGCGCCAGTGGTCCAAGTGGCGCGCGAGCGACTAGTGCAAGTGGGGTGGCACGAGGGTAGGAGGGGGGAGGGCGTGAGGAGGAGAGGGGGAGAAGAGAGAGGCACATGAGGAGGGGAGGGGAGAGAAGTTGGGTGGGGGGAGAAGAGAAGAGAGAGGTGAGGGAGAGGGGAGGGAATAGGTTAAGGTTATAGTTTTATTACTTTTGTTTAGAGGGTATATTTGTATTTTTTTTATAGGCAGTGTGGATTTGGGATGAGTACTGAAAATCTCACAACCGATCCCGATCCTACTTTTATAAGTCGGGTTTTACTTGAACCTGACTCGACCCTCAATCAACTCAAATTTTTTCCAATCAAATTGGAATGAGTCGAGTCACGCGGGGATATTTGTTTCTTATAATTGGAAAGGTTAGTACTTCTGCTAGGATATTTATTTCTTCCAATTTTTTGTTTTTTAATTTGTGTTTGATTGTGTTAGTGGTATCCATGTCTTGCTATAGAATCTATGATCTCACAACTTCAACTAGTTTGACAAGAGTACATGTTTTCTACAAATTCATCATCCTACAATCCACATGTACGAGGTAGGGAAAAAGTTGTCGCATACCCTTGCTGATATTACTGCCGCAGATGTTGAACCTCATGGCTTGCGAGATCCCCATTAGGCTAGGAGAAGCTAAGCTTTTTCTTCTTCTCGGAGCGTTTGGTATTCTGGTGGTTTCAGCATAAAATGCTCTGTAACTATCATTTCAGAGTTGAATGTTTGGTGGAGTGCGCATGCTGAATCTGCTGTTGCACATCGCACATTACGGCCTGATTATTCTTGAAACCACAATAGAAATGTGAAAATTGGATTTCTTTCTTTTTTATTTTCCAAGAATCCAATTGCAATTAGTTAAGTCACCTACAATGAATAAGGGATGTGAAAAATCTAATTTCTAGGTTCATTTGTAGATTGTTTGGGGGGAAAAAAATCATGAAATTAGAATATTTAATCTGCAGTTATAATGGATTTCTGCATTTCGAATTTCATTCACTTGTCAGAATATGTGATACTTAATTAATTACTTAACATACTCAATTCCAAACAATAAGGATAATTTAGTAGGAGTACATTAAAAACAATATCAAACAAGTTGATAATTCCATACTATTATTGGATACCATAATGTTAATTCCCACCTATGTTGGAGGATCTTCCTCTTGCTTGCTAGTATAATAAAGATGGTAGCAAACACAGGTTTTCAAGGCTAATCCATTTTGACAATAATGGGCTAAACTAATTCTACACATTTCCCCACTAATGGCCATATCTAATTCCCATTAAATAGATTATAGAAGGAGAGGCTAAATTGATACTAGAAGAAGAGCCCTTGTGACCATGGATCCAAGTTTCCCAAAGTAGCATGCCTTCATCAAATTGGAGGTCATGTTTGGCAAAACTCTTTAAAGTCACACTTTTTCACCCCCCCTAAAGGAGAAGAGCTTCATTCAAATGGGTCATTCACCTAAAAGCAACCATGTTATTTCTCCTTGCTCAATTACAAGGTGATATATAACCTATGAGGTAAGTTCATTCATGGAGGACTTGCAATAGATAACCTTGATGTTATGCCCCAAATGAGTACTAACTCAACTAGGGTTAGCTAATTACCCGTGGAGCACAACAAAAAAATAACCCGTAGGACAATATATCCTAGTAAAACTGAACAATAAATCATATTATGCAATAACACAACCTGTATATTCAAATAACTATTATATAAATTGATGTTATCTATATAACAACTATTCACAATAACCATCTATGTAGAAGATCAAAAGTAGACGATCAGAAATAAAATCAAAATGAATATGATCGATCAAAAATATTAGCACAAGAATCAGAACAACCCGATCCATCACAATATCAAAACACCAGTACATCACAATAACATCAAGTCTATCATAACTAATAATATTGACTCAGACTCAACAACATACACATAGTCCAAGTAGTCTATATATCTATCACTAGCATTAGGAAAATATCTCTTTACCTAGAGGCAAAACAATAGGAGTTAGCTCAAATAGCTAAATAGGAATCACAAGATATGAGCAATGCAGCAAATAACTGAGCTAGAACAATCTATCATATATACAAAATAAGTCAACAAAATAATAACTAACATTAAAAATATGATAACCATACAAGTGTCATGCAATTAAGAGCAATGACCATATAACTGCCGCATTATAAGTCTACACTTTTATCAAGAGTGTTTACATCGTTGCTTATAGGATGGGATAAACTATCCTCAAATGATAGTCTGAAAGGTGTTGCATCCACCACCTAGTAACCCTAGGATAATCCCAAAGGATTTCCATCAGGTAACTATTGAACTAATTATTTTCACCCAACCTAAAAAATCAAATTGAAGTAAAGTCAAAGCAAAGGCGGCTGCTTGATGGTTCATAAACAAATTGTATGAAGCTGATACGAAAATTATGGTGTTAATGACTAGTCTATGCCCAAATTCAGAAATTTGAAAAGGGCCTAGGGATGAAAAATACACCATTGGTAGCAATGGCATGATGAGCTAGTTAATCAATAACTTGGTTTGCCGCCCTAAAATTTTTTTTGAAACTTATAGTTATTTGGCCAGGCCCAGTTAGGCAGAATTATTTTTTTTATATAAAAAAGAATGGAGATGGGTTGATGCTACTAGGCGATATGCACTTGTTTGATCAAAGTTATAATTGAGTTTTGATTATGATGTTGCTGTAAACCGTAAGCGTAACAGTTTTGTCATAGTAATACTTAAGAGTTGATTCCACAGGAACAATGATCAAGTACCGAGTGATTGCAAATCAATAACTAGACAAATGGGTAAATGTTTTGGATTTTTAGAAAATAAATCAAATACAACTAAATACAAGTGACAACCAAATTTAGCATGGGATAGTTTTAGATAGAAAATAAGGTTTAGAGACATCGGAACTTCGGGTTCATCTCCTTGGCGGATCTCAAACTCAAACAAGACAATATCATAACTATGCAATCTTAAAGCATTCAAAGAGATATCCAATGGTATAGATTACCCTCTTTCGACAGCGTAATCTGGTATCAATCTAAATCGGCATCCTACTTTCATGGCAAACTAAATCTAGATTGATCCAATGGGTTCAGGGATATCATAAAATTCCTCACACAAATCATGCCATAATTCTGGACAGCTCAAAGCATGTTCGATCCAGTAGATCTAGCGTCGTAATTCTCCTTTCGGTCCTTCTTAAGACGCCCAAGAAAAGTAATTACGTGATCAAGGCAATACTAGTAGTAAAACAGCACAGATTGAATAAACACAAGATAAAATTGCATTGGCAACGAGAAAATAAGTTCGAAAACAAGATCTAAATAACTCAACTACACCCTCGTTCCGATTAAAAAGATTATGCTATCATAGCATCGATTTAGTATAAATCTCTAAATGAATAGAAGGAACTAAAGAGAAGATAGAAAAACGAGGAACTAAACTCTTCTACAGAAGCGCTGCAACTTTTCTTCAAGTCTTCTAGAATGAAATGCACGGTTCAGTCCTCCTCCCTTGTTGTTGCCAAGCCTTTCTCCCTTTGCAAAACTCACTAGCCTCCTTGGGCCCCTACTGGGTGCCCCTTCTTTAGCAAATTTTAAATAAACTCCAAAGTGTCTTTTGAGATGCCACGAAGATGGTCCTTGGAATGCTCATCGTTTTGACTCCAAGAACGCCCAAAACGAAGTTAAGACAAGGAAGTTATGACACTTTTAATGCTGGCTACTGTGAAATTACAAGTGTGATGCAGATTATAGCTATGCCCATAATTCTCTTGTCGAAGATCTTAGTTGCTGGAAATATTTTCACAAAGGTGGCCTTTGAGATTCTTGTTGTTTTCGCTTCAAGAACGCCCAATTCAGAGTTAAGATGAGAGAGTTATGGTCATTTAAAGTTTGACGACTCAGAAATTACTAGCGTAATGCAGATTATGACTATGCCCGTAATTTCGGTGTCAAAGTCTGATTTGTCTGAAAAGTTGCGGACAAGAGGATTATGGCGGTGGATCGAATTATGTCCATAGTTGTCAAAATTGCCAATGAGAAGATTATGGCTATAATAAGAATTATGGCTATGCCCGTAATTCTCTTGTTAAGGTTTTTGTTATCTACAGAGTTGCTGCCAAGTAGGTTATGACTTTGAATTATTGTTGTGGCCGTAATATTGAAATGGGTCAATTGTGTACCCAATGAGAGAATTACGGCTATAATGAATATTATGGCTTTGGTTGTAATTCTTGAAATTAGTCTCATTTGAAGCCAAACTTCTTATCAAGATTCTTGATTCACTCAGAGATGTCAATAGACTTCCATATAACTCTAAAATAGAGTGAATTATCCTGTATTCAACAAATATGACAAGAAGTGAAGCTTCTGAAAAAAAAATTAATGAAATAAGCCGGAAAGAGGTATGAAAACATGATTATATGACTCGATTCCATAAAGAAAATAGGTCAAAAATATTATGTAAATACGAGACATTAGATTATGGGAAAGTTGGAAACATAAAAAGAGAAAAAGGAAAAAAAGAGAGAAAAGGGGGAATCAATAGAAGGAGAATACCAATCACGTTGACTGCAGTGATCAAAGGATAAATAAGGAAGCTAAAAAAATAATAAGAAATAAGGAAATATGATAAAGAGGCGTCTCTATTTTGTGAAGAATAGAGGCTAAGAAGGAAAGCAAACAACAATTAGACGACAACAAATAAGGAAGAAAAAATTATATCAGATAAATCATATAAGGAAGCCTTCTAAAAGTTCTATTGAGACTTCTTATAAAAAAGGGTCTCGACCAAGAAAAAAAGGACAATGCTCACGAGGACTGAGGCAAGGCAAAATTTCTACTCTCGTGAAAGGGAAGATCAAAGAATCCAGCTATTTTCTTAAGGGTGAGTTTTTTTTAACGATACACTTGCTTCTCTCGTTCATACAAGAAAAAAAAAAAGGAGAAGCGATAAAAAGGGGGATACTTTGCTGTAGAAGCAAAAAAAAATACTACAGTCGAGGATCTTTATATCCTCTCACACTCAAGGATCTTTATATCCTACATATTCGAGGGTCTTTATATCCTTTCCCGTATTTGAGGATATTTATATCCTCTCACAAAAAATACCACAGTCGAGGATCTTATATCCTCTCACACTCAACGATCTTTATATCCTACATATTCGAGGATCTTTATATCCTCTCACATATTCAGGGATTTTACATCCTACAAATTCAAGGATTTTTATATCCTATCAGAGTCAAGGATTGTTATATCCTATGTCTTCAAGGATTTTTCTTCTATCCTACGTATTCAAGATTTTATATCCTTTCTAGGATTTTTTAGATCCTTGTGAATGCGCAAAGAGAAAAAAAAATAATAAAGGGGAAGCTCTCAACAGTAAGAAGTTAAAAAAAATAGAGAAAAGGAAGAAGAGAGTGAAGTATTAGAGCACAAAGTGATAAAAAAAATTGTTTACCTTGAAATATGCTTGTCGTTCGGTAAAGGAAAGTAAAAAAAATGTGTCATGCAAAGTAGTGGCCATCCACGCACTAATCGCTGAGTTTAAACCTCCCTTTAATTCAATGACTTCGAGTCGCTGAGAGTCACTAGACAAAGTGCAAACTTTGAAATTGTAAGAATTGGAAAGCATAGAAGAATTGGAAAACATAGGATTGAAAGAGATAACTTGAATCTATAAACCCAGGCTCGCCATTGCAAAGAGACTCGCCACTTGAGTCTGCACACTCAATCGTGGTCCCTGCGCTATAAATTTTAATATGAAAATTTTCTCTTATCTGATTCGGCTTCAGATATCACTAACGGATTCGGATCCAGTGAAACAGGTCTAACTCGATTAACTCTGCTCACTAGTCGCCAAAGCTAAGATCGTTAATGAAGGTCGCTGGAGGCGCGATCATGCTCACTACTCGATCTGAAGTAGCGAATGCCACTTCCGATGCCCCGACCATTAACGATTCTAGCCTCCCCCCTCATCTCCTCCTGGAACTCGAGTCTGGCAACCAAGACATAACCGCCTTCTCGGAACCCCACAGCTCCATCGGAAGCCCGACAACGTTGTTTAAAGCCCGTTGTCCATCGAAAGATGAGTAAGAGCCACCACCGCCGCTTCGCCCCTCGGGTTCGTCCAGTGGAAGCTCGGCGACGCCACTGCAAACTCAGCAGCTCGGAGTCAGGTCGTCGAAAGCACAATAGCGCCATCGCTCCCCCTTCCCTGCGACCTCGCTGGATCTCACCACCTCCCCTCTCTGATGTGAATGAAGGCCTGCCTCCACTACGTCTGGCGCCTCCAGTAGAATCAACTCACAGTCGCCGCCTAGAGAGCTCACCTGCTTTCATCCAAGTCAAAGAGTAACTTTACTCTTTGACTTTAAGAGTAAAAAATAATAATGAAATTTTTGTGGCGTTAGTTGATTTCACCGGATTTGTGGCGTCAAACCTCAGCTTAACGTATTCCATGATAATTTTTGAGTTAAAATAATAATAATATTCATTCTCAAATAAATTTTTAAACCACCAAGTCCAAAAAGCTAGTAAGCCTTAATACGTTGTAACGAAGTATTGTTTAGGAGGTGCGTACGTTGACGTTTAACGTCAGGGTGTAACTCCTCAGTATGACGTTGTATCTGTTAAGGATAAAGTATAAATATCCAATAAGCCAGCAAGACCAAATATTTTTCTAAATTAAAATATCAAATATACTGCTAAGGCCGGATATTTTTCAAATATTAATATCCAACAAGCCGTCGAGACCGGATATTTTTCTTAAATTAAAATATCCAAAATGCCGCTAAGGCCAGATATTTTTCAAATATTAATATCCAATAAGCCATCGAGGCTGGATATTTTTTTACATATCCAATACGCTGCTAAGGCCGAATATTTTCAAATATTAATATCCAACAAGCCGTTGAAGCCAGATTTTTTTCTCAAATTAAAATATCCGACACGTTGCTAAGGCCAGATATTTTCCAAATCCAATATCCAATAAGCCGTTGAGGCTGGATAGTTTGTAAATTAAAATATCCAACACGCCATTAAGGTTGGATATTTTTAAATTATAATATCCAATAAGCCGTCAAGGCTGAGGCCAGATATTTTCCAAATATTAATATTCAATATGCTGCTTAGACTGGATATTTTTAAATTATAATATCTAACAAGTTGTCAAGGTCGGATACTTTTTCAAATTAAAATATTTTATACGTCGTCAATGCCAGATATTTTCCATTTGAATATCCAATAAGCCACTAAGACCGGATATTTCGCAATTTGAATATCCAACAAGCCATTGGGGTCGGATAAAGAATTTATTTCCGAAAATTTTAATGCATCATAATGAGAAGTATTGTTTAGGAGGTGCGTGTGTCGATATTTTATCATCGGGGCGCTAACTCCTCAATATTTTATCATCATGCAGAATGATTTTCTTGAATGGTTCAAATTACCATAAATGGAGAGGAAAGATGGAAGATCTCCTTTATGTGAATGATTATTACTAGCCAGTTTTCCTTAGTGAAAAGCTCGATGGTAAGACCGAAGAGGAGTGGATTATTGCTTATCGACAAGTATGTGGCTACATAAGGCAATGACCGGATGATAATGTCTTGAATCATGTCTGTGGAGAGAAAAATGCAAAAACATTATGGGCTAAGCTCAAGAATATGTATGCTCGAAAGGTCAGCAACAATAAGCTGTATTTGATGAAGCTCTCATGTCCTTGAGACTCAGAGATAGTGGCTCAGTTAAAGATCACTTGAACACATTCCAAGGAATTCTCAATTAGTTGGCAGAAATGAGCATCAGGTTTGATGATGAGATACAAGGATTGCTGCTTCTTTGTACATTACCAAACTCTTAGTAAACCGTTATAATGACTCTGTTCAACTTAGCCCCAGAATGTGTTATGACAATGGACTTGGCCAAAAATAACATTATAAATGAAGAAGAAAGAATGAGAGTATAAAGATCTTCTTCTCATTTAGATGTGCTGGCTGTTCAAAGATCTAGAAGAAGTTTGAGCAAAGGTCCTAATGGAAGCGACAAAAGCAAACATAATGAAAGAGACAAGAGCAAAGGTAGTTCAAATAAATTTGTTAACATTGAGTGCTATCACTGTGGTAAAAAGGGGCACATCAAAAGATATTGTTGGGTATTTAAAAGAGAGAACAAGAAAGGAAAGGGAAATGAAAAAGATGCTGAGAAGAACACTAAGAAGCCCAAGGATGAAGTAGTAGTAATGATGACCGCATTGGTATCACTACTGATTGCTTCTTGCTTGTCCATGACAATGATGTAGTGTATGTTGCCTCTTATGCCATGAGTTATTCATTGCCTCTTATGACATGAGTTGGGTGGTTGATAGTGGAACTACTACTCATACTACCTCTAACAGGGACTGCTTTATCACATACACACCTGTTAAGTATGGAATAGTGAAGATAGGTGATAACACAACCATTGAGGTTGCAGGCCGTGGAGATGTCTGCCTAGAAACTGTTAATGGCACTATGCTGACACTCAAGAATGTGAAACATGCTCCCAATATTTGCTTGAATTTGATTCTGTGGGCAAACTTGATGATGATGGTTTCTGCAGCACATTCAAGAATGATACTTAGAAGCTTAGCAAAGGTGCTATGGTTGTAGCAAAGGGGAAGAAGCTGTCTTCTTTATATATCATGCAGGCTAGGCTTTCTCAAGACATTCTTAATGTTGTAAAGATTAATGACATTGAAGTGTGGCACAAAAGGCTATGTCATATGAGTGAAAAGAGTATGATAGAGTTGGCTAAACAAAAGGTTATTTCTAGAATATAGAATAACCAATTGAAAATATGCTCTCACTATATGGCAGGTAAGCAAATCAAAGTTACCTTCAAAAGTCAACCTCCTTCAAGGAAGCTGAATGTACTTGATTTAGTACATTCTCATGTATGTGGTCCTATGAAGAAAAGAACTTTGGGTGGTTCCCTGTACTTTGTCACATTCATTGATGATCATTCAAGGAAGACATGGGTCTATACCTTGAAGACAAAAGATCAAGTTATGCAAACCTTTAAGCATTTTCAAGCCTCACTTGAAAGAGAAACTGGGAAGAAATTAAAATGCATAAGAACAGATAATGGAGATAAGTATATTGGGCTTTTTGATGAGTATTGTAGGGAACAAGGTATTAAGCATCAAAAGACACCTCCAAAGACTCCTTAGTTGAATGGTGTAACTGAGAGAATGAACAGAACTCTAATAGAGAGAGTCAGATGCTTACTGTCACATGTTGGATTACCTAGATCATTTTGGAGTGAGGCATTATATACAGTTGTGTATGTATTAAATCGCTCACTGATGACTCAAAAATTCATAGTAAATTTTATATTGATCATATAGTCTTTTTGAATTATATTTATGCTCTTATGCTTGTTTTTAAACTTAAATTGGCCAATTTCTTCGGAATCTACACCTCTTTTGTTTTTCATCATTTTCAAGTAAAAAAGGCTCAATTTCATAGATTTTGAAAGATTTAAAGGCCGAAAACAAAATCAGGATGA
This sequence comes from Costus lasius, assembly GCA_027563935.2. NCBI lineage: Eukaryota > Viridiplantae > Streptophyta > Magnoliopsida > Zingiberales > Costaceae > Costus > Costus lasius. Next base: position 104,611,933 of record CM050448.1, read on the forward strand.
AAAATGAAGCTCGGAAGACAAATTTGAAATTTATAGCCATCACACCCCCGTGAAAAATGAACTGCAGATTTCATAGGGTGTGATTCTTATTTTTGGGGAAAAAGCCACTGCACGCCTAAGTCTACCGCCGCCCTCCCTTTCCGATTTTTCTCCATCAAATTAGAGAAATTTGAACCATAATCGGAAAATCTAAAAATATAGAATCGTTCTATATGAAGGGGAGAAGATTCAATCCAATTATTGCGTGCTCTCGTGGAGAAACGAGGGAGAAAACCTAGCAACGGCAGCTGCTAGGTTTTCGGTTCGCAGAGGGCTTAAACGATTATATTTACGAAATTTTGAGGGAGGCTGCGCCTAAGGAAGAAGAATATACGTATCAAATTTCATATCCAAAGGATTTTAAACAAGGGAGAAATCGCAAGAGGCATCACCAAAATTTGTTCTCTCGCCAAGAGGTGTAGAAGGCATCTCCGGTGATGAAACTTGGTGGAATTTTTGTCCAAGGGAGGAGAGGATACATGCAAAATTTCAGTACAAAAGGAGTTCGGGATTAGGAGAAATCAATGAAAAACCAGATACACTATAGTAACCTTTGCATAGAGCTGGCAATACTATGCAAAAAATAAAATCACAGGGTTGTGACGGTTTGTACTGCGGCCGTCACACCCCTGTGAAATCAGTAAACTTTGTATTTTTTTTTTTCTTTTTTTGAATTCTGATCCCTTCTATAATGAAATTTAGCTACGTTTTCAAGACCATGATAGCGTAATTTTCTTTGGGACTTAGGGAGTAATCCCTTTTAATTTTGTAATGACTAGATGAATTTTAACCTATTAGTTATTCTTTGAATAATAATTTTGCCTCTATGATTATTTTCTTTGAAATTATTAGTTTTAGAATATTTGTATGTTTTAGGGTTCGTAATATGGACCGAAAAGTGATTTACGAATCTGGAACCCTTAAATTAAGATCTAAAAACCTAGACTATGAAAGTAGATAAGTCCTAGATTCCTAATTTTTTATGCTTATTTCACATGTTGATATTTTGATCTAATGATTTCATTGTTTTAGACATGATAATATGAACCGAAATGTGATTTTGATTGTTAGAATCCCTTAGGTAAAACCTATAAAATTAAAGTACGAAAGTATTTAATTTTACTTGAAAAGTTGACATTGAGAATTAAGCCAAGAAAGTGATTTTAATTTTTCTTTGTCTAGTTTACTTTTATTTAACACTGAGTAGCAAGTCACGAAAGTGAAGGCTAGTTCCGTGTAAATTGGACATCCGAAAGGAGACAATTTCTTTTTTTAGCAAACTTTTTTTATCATGATTTGATTAACTAAAAAAAACTTTATTATGTCTAGTCATAGGAATTAAAAAGTGATGAAAACTTAGTCCCAGTTTTCTCTCTCCAATTTTCTATGACAGTTTTCGCTTATTCGTTCTTATTCATCCTATCGTACATCGATCGCTTAGCTAGTAAGAATTCAATTATTTGGTACTTAACACGTAGGTCTCTGTGGGTTCAATATCTTTTTATTATTTCGATGTATCCATGCACTTGCGGACACATCACTCATCATATATTCCTCTGCAACTTGATATTCCAGAGAAGGTTTGGTCAGGTAAAAATGTCTCTTATACTCATTTAAGAGTCTTTGGATCCAAAGCATATGTGCATTTTCCAAAGGATGAGAGGTCTAAGTTAGATGTGAAGACCCGTCAGTGCATATTCCTTGTTTATGGCCGTGATGAATTCGGGTACAAGTTATATGATCCTACTCAGAAGAAGATTGTTAGGAGCAAAGATGTGCTATTTGTAGAAGATCAAATAATGCAAGACATCAACAAGAATGAGAGTAAGTCTTCTCAACTTAAAGATGACTTGATTGATTTAGATCTTGTTCCTCCTACACTAGAACCTGTTCAAAATGAAACACATGGTGATCATTATGACTTAGCTGAGACTAGTTCTTCTACACATGTTGATGTATAAGAAGATGATGATAATGATGGTGCTTAGTCCTCTGAATTAGATACTTCAGAACCTATTATACCTATTAGGGGGTCCACCAGAGGTAAACAGCCTTCCACGTGGTATTCTTCAAATGAGTATGTGCTATTGACCAATGGGGGAGAACTTGAATGTTATGATGAAGTTTTGGAAGATGAATGCAAAAAGGAATGGTTTGAAGCTATGGCTCATGAGATGAGATCTTTTCAAGAGAATCATACATTTGATTTGATGAAGCTACCTAAGGGTAAGAGAGCTTTGAAAAATAGGTGGATATATAAACTGAAGCAAGATGTGAATGCACAAGTTCCACGATACAAAGTCAGGCTGGTTGTTAAAGGATTCTCACATAAGAAGGGTATTGATTTTGATGAGATATTTACTTTAGTTATTAAGATGTCATCTATTCGTGTTGTTCTTTCCTTAGCAGCTAGTCTTAACTTAGATGTTGAGCAAATGGATGTGAAGACAGCCTTCCTTCATGATAATCTTGAGGAAGAGATTTATATGGAACAACCAGAGGGCTTTGTAGTAAAGGGCAAAGATGACTGTGTATGTAAATTGAAGAAAGCCTTTACGGCTTGAAGCAAGCACTAAGGCAGTGGTATAGGAAGTTTAAATCAGTTATGGAGGAGCAAGGCTACAAGAAGACTATTTCTGATCATTGTGTATTTGTGAAGAGATTTAGTAGTGATGACTTTATTATTTTGTTGCTTTATGTTAATGACATGTTGATTATTGGCAGGAATGCTTCTAGGATCAACCAGTTGAAGAGGCAGTTGAGCAAGACCTTTGCCACGAAGGACTTAAGATAAGCAAAATAAATTCTTGGTATAAGGATAAACCGAGATAGAGCCAATAAGAAGCTGACACTTTCACAAGAAGCATATATTGAGAAAGTGCTCCAAAGGTTCAACATGGACAAATCTAAAGCAGTTAGCACACCACTTGCTACTCACTTTGCATTGAGTGTTAAGCAATGTCTCTTTACTAAGGAAGAGAAGAAGAGTATGCTGAAAGTTCCATATACTTTAGTAGTTGGAAGCCTGATGCATGCTATGGTATGCACGAGACCAGACATAGTATATGTTGTCACGGTACAGTTAGTAGATTTCTTTCAAATCTAAGTAAGGCGCATTGGAATGCAATTAAGTGGATAATGAGGTATCTGTGAGGCACTTCCCATTTGAAACTTAGTATTGGAAATAAAAAGCCTTTGCTCATTGGATACACTGATTCAGACATGGCTGGAGATGTTGACTCTCGCAAATCTACTTCAGGTTACCTGATTATATTTGGTGGAGCTGTGGCTTGGCAATTTAGACTACATAAGTGTGTTGCACTTTTTACTACTGAAACAGAATTTATTGCGGCTACTGAAGCTTGCAAGGAATTGCTTTGGATGAGGAAGTATGTTAAGGAGTTTGGCTTTGAGCAGCAGACATATGTTCTATTCTGTGATAGCCAGAGTGCTATTCACCTTGCTAAGAACTTTACATTCCATGCAAAGTCAAAGCACATTGATGTGAGATATCATTGGATAAGAGATGTGTTGAATTCTAAGAAATTATCTCTTGAGAAAATCCATACTGATCAAAATGGTTCAGATATGATGACCAAGGTATTGCCTAGAGAGAAGCTTGAAGTTTGCCGCATGATTGCCGGGATGCTAAACCCCTCCATATAGTCGTGAGGAGGAGATTTGTTGGGTGAGTTTTCCTCCTATATAGAGGATGGCTCAGATCGTGGATGCAACTGCTCATATGGAGGATGACTCAGTTCATGGATATGCTGCACATATCGTGGATACACCAGATCATGGATATGCTGCACATATCGTGGATATGCTGCACATATTGTGGATACACCATATCGTGGATATGCTGCACATATCGTGGATACACCATATCGTAGATATGCTAAACATATCGTGGATACGCTCCAGATCGTGGACGCGGGTGTAAGTTTGATATGTATTATTGTCATTAGGTTTTATTAGGTGTATAGATGCATGCCACGAGTGCGCCGAACAAGGAGAGCCACTTGACGTGAAGAAAAAGACAAAGATGAGAAATTTTGGAGACAAGCTATAAACTTAGGGCAGTCTATGTAAATTGGCTGCCGGCAAGAAGTTCACCGTTGGATCGAGCTAAAATTTTAGGAGAAGGTTTATGACTCAGTGCTATTCAATCGGAACGATCAGATCAACGAACTGATGTCTCTATCTCTTGCAGTTAGCCTAGAACTGAGATTAACTCTCTTGGTAAAATTTGAACTCTGCTCCTCTCTTGTATTCATTCAAACTTCGTGTTGATATTATTCTGAGATCCAAGATTATTCTTGATAATGTTGTTGTGCTCCTAGATGCTCTAGGAAGAGTTGTAAAATCCATTGATTGATTTAGTGGAGATTTGAGAGGACTTCGGTCCCGTGATTTTTACTTCTCAACTTGAGAAGATTTTTTTATATTTCTTTGTCCGTTGTTATTTCTTCCACTGTCATTTTTAAGTTTTATTACTGGTTAATTAACTATATTAAATCTAGCAACATGGATTTGCATTGTTTAATTTATTCTCTCCCAACAGTAACCTCTCTCACCTCCCAGGCATCCACGTCTACTGCCCCGTTGTCCTCGCTCCCCCATCGTCGCTGTTGTAATCGCCCATTCAGCACGCCCTCCCGAGTGCAACATTTGAACGTCAACATATGAGGCAAAGTCACAAAGAAGACAACTACTTGAAGCTTTGCCCCTGTTCATAGTATCATAGGCGTTCATTTGAACATATGGATCTAGTTCGTGTGTCATTTGATAATACTCGAATCAGAATTTTTCGAAGTTCATCTAGTATATTTTGTTCCGTTCAAAATTAAGTTTAGGCCAACAATTGAATACCGAATTCGGTGTTCTGTGAAGATTTTACCAGCACACCAATGCCATCTTTGCAATAGACGGCTGAGAGAATGAAAAGTAGATAGTAAATGACGACTCTATTTTTTTAGGTGATATTTTACATTCTTACAATATTAGCAACTATTACAGAGCATATACATATTTGCAGCTTAGGATGCATATAATACATTGGAAGTCGTGTTCCACAATACTTCTACAAATTACACCATTTGGTATCATAAATACAGAGTCTGCTCGTGAAAGCAAGCGGCAATTGACTCTCTATTCAAATTTCTTGATTAGTGAAAGATCATGCAGCATTTTCTCAATGGCATCATCTTCAAGCATCCGTCCTTTGCTCTGCAAAAGTGAAAAGGAGAATTTATATGAAACCGCTAGCAAAATATAACCAATATTGGCAGGCAAGAAACAATGCGATGGTGAAACTAAAAGAAACATCAATATCAACAACATTCATGGTAGATGAAGCATAACCAGTTAGCAATGTGAAAAACGTTCGTTGTCAAAGATAAATTTCAGCACCCTGCAGCATATGAACATTTTAAATATAATGGGAAGATTTTATCTTTTTTAATAAATTAAGGTCAGCCAACAACAAACAATCAAGAGAATGTTGAGAATGTAGTAGTATACATCTAAGTTGATGTAATTTTTGAATTTGGAAAGTGAAAAATGTCAGCAAAAATTATCACCAGGATCAATATGTAGCAAAATCATCTACCTTAATTAGACACTTTACGATACAGCAAAATTGTATTGCACATTAATGTCCTTTAATCAAGCATCTAAACTCAACTGAGCTTTTAGAAAGATTGTCCCTAAGAAGAGCCAAAATGGGAAGGGCGATATAATTCATCAGCCCATAAGAGGGATCATGTACACTGCAAACGCCTGTTTACGGAGGTGTTTCTGTTTTGGGAGGCAAAGGGTCAGCCGGAAGGAGACCTTGGAAATTCTGTGGTCGGTGGGTCATAAATGAATCATATTTATATGACCCGTGATCAATGTAAGTCAAAACAGATTCCAGAACATTTAATAAAGGGATTGACCAAATTATGAGCAAAACATGTTTACAGTAGCCAACTAGAACATACCAGGTCTAATCATCTAAATGAATAAGGCTAAGTTTTACTTTCTCTAGACTAGAAAATTGGTTCATAATTCACTAGATAAGTGGCCTTCGGCATTTATGTTGCATTTGAGCTTGAATATCTAGCTAACACCCCTACAACACAACGGTTCATATATATATATATATATATATATATACACACACACATATGTATACACACAAAAATTACAATGGATGGGCAACTGAAAAGGGCCTAAAGGTAGAGATCAAAGAGGTTTTAGTTTTAAACTTGGATAAGCTTCAAAATCCAAATTTAAACCCCCACTGACATATATATATGTTTAGTGGCACATACCAAAGATACAATGTGCACCCCTACGCTCCTAGCATTCTCCCCACTGTTATTGATATCCTTGGTGATATTCTTCATCTTGATATTGTCTTTAGTTGAGAAAAAAAATACATGTTCAACAACATTTGTAGAATTGAAAATTTTCTTCCACTTTGCCTAATACTTCGATTTCAAGAAATGAGTGTTCACTGAATTCAAAAAAACTATGTTTAACATGTAACTCAATAGAAAAGGTGGTAGGGTCAACAAGTTAAGGTGTCTAATAGTACTCCTATCCAAGGATTGAAGATTCGCTCTAGCGAGCCGCTAGATTGGTACGGTACCGGCGAGCTGCGAGCTGCCAGACTGGTACAGTACCGGCGAACCGCAGGAGAACCGAGCGGTAGTAGGCGGGAGCGGAAGAGTGGCGGCAGAGGAAGAGCGAAACGAAACTTTCGCTGCCAGCGAAGCTTCCGCCCGTCGCAGCTGCCGCTGACCGCTGCTCCGATGCGTGATCGGGTGCCGGTCCCTCGCCGGACTGGTACCAACCGGAGGAACTGGCCGGTATCGGACCGGTTCCTCAAACCTTGCTCCTATCTGAGTAGTGTGGTATGACTTTACACTATAGGTGAGAAAAAAAAAGAATTTTCTAACTAATGCAAAGGATTTCAGTGATCATTTATCCCTACTTACATTAGTCTAGATATTAAAACTTGTTGCTACTTACTAACTACTAAGTTAGCATTTCTTATTGATGTTAAGGGTGGTTTGATGGGGCTTCATAAGTCCTATATCACAATATAATAAGCACAAAATCTTCTTTCCTATTTGGATCCAATCATCAAGAGTTGGTAGATTTCTTTAGGTTGCCTTGAACAATCTTTCAAATTATGGGGCCCTTAACCTGTCATTCTATTCTTAACATAAAATTCACTCAATCCCATAGAACATCACGGAGGTGCCCTATATTTATGGCTTTGGCATTGCATGGTTGATAAAACATTTTGGTTTCACAATATGGGGATAACAAAAAGTTTCAACTCCTTTGTCCATTAAAGCTTCCATCTAGCCATCTATTTATGAGCGTTAACATCATCTATCACCTTGCACTTCAAAACCAACAACTAGTTAGTGAACCACTCCTTCCATACAAGCACTAGTGTTGTATAGTCTCATGATGCCTACATTGCCACTTTGAGCATACATACCACATTGAGAGAAGAATTTTATCATTTTCAATGTTGAAGCATCATGTTGACTCTTATCTAATTAGTTGGTTGAGGAACCACTCTAGGTAGATTATATTGTCATCTCTTTGTGATATTTTCCTCTAGAAATTGAGAGGGTCACTGTTAACACAGTTGCTTGCTCTACCCTTCAACTCAAGGCATTTACACTAAACTTAGCACTTTTCGTCTTATACACCCAAGCTTTCAAGATGTTAATGAAGAACTTTAGTTGAAAACTAGTGAAATACTTGTAGACACCAATCAACTTGACTTCTCAAAGTTTAAACTAATCATTCAACAACTTTAATGGAAATCATGATATAAAATCTTTTTTTAAGTTACCTTCACCACCTAGGCATGTTCCTAACTTGGGCAAAGAAATCCATCATTTAACATCATTATTACCAATATAATTAGATTAATGTTTTGTAGCTCCAATTGTGGTATCTATGTGGTTTAGTCTTGATATGCACAAAGCATAAAAAATCATACAAGACTCTTTAACAATCAAATATAAAGAGTTAATAAAGAGTACAACCACTACCTTGGAGTAGATTTAGAACTAATCACCTTCATTTAACACAAGACTTACTCCAAAAAAAGCCAAGTCATTCTACCTCTAACACAGGAATAACATTATAAATTACTTTGTGTCCATCATGGGATAAATTTGCTTGTCATTGAATTGGACGTCTATGAACATTAACTCCTATTGGTTAGGAAAGATTATATTCATCGATGGCTTGTCCACTCTCTCTATTGCATTGGGATGTTTAAGCACACTCATGCTTGCAGCAACAAACTTCTCTTTGTTGTTTCTACTACTTTATTTGCAAGATACATCAAGATCATATCGCTCCAACTAGAAGTAATAAGTGTGAGCATTTTCTCTTTGCCTTTCTTCTTTGAGACCACAAATATAGTCTTTGCCACTAAGTTAATAAAGACTTATTTCAGGAGATAGATCCTTACCTAATGTGACCCTCTCCTCACAAAAAGCAATTTTCGTTCTCCTAGGTAACAACTTTGAGTACTTATTCTCATTGCTCTCTATAAATCATACTTCCCCTTGGACACTATATAGGAACCTTGGCCACTTCACACTGAAATTTTAGGTCTCTTCGAAATGAGATGATTATTATTTTCTTGTGCATTTATTGATTGTTAGCTCCAGCACATATTTCATACTCAAAATTCTGAAAGGCTGACTGTAAACATCAACTTCAGATCAATCCTTGATCACCTTCAACCAGGGATTCACAAGCAAAGATGCTGAAGAAAAGAGTTCTACTTAAAGGACAAACTCTTACCTTGATCGATGGGACAAGTGCAATAGCTTCTTCAACTGTTTCGGGACAGAGATTTCCAAGTACACAAAGCTGCAAATCCCAGGAGAAAATCATTAATACATGTAACGGTTTGGAGATGATTCTAGGACCATTTCCTCAATAATTATGTAGGGTCATACCTCAAACTCAGCCAACTTATATCTGCTTAAAACTCTAAAAAGTTAGTTAAGGGTGGTCTAACATTAGATATGCAAGTTGCAAGTAGACATAAAAAATCAAACCATTGAACTAGATGTTTACAACAAAACTAGCCAATATCCAAACACCTGAAAACAAATTGCATCTTTCATGAAATACCTGAAAATTTCTTTAAGGATACTCTCGGACTTGTCTAACAGCATCAGGGTTCTTGTAGCGGCTAAATCGTTTCACGTACTGCATCGACTTCTCAAACACCCTAAATTGTATAAATGCCAATAAAACTTAATTGTGGAATGTAAAGGGTATAAAAACAACATGCTGAACGTAAAGACTAAGGACACTCACTGGGATATCTGATTTGAAGGATCATCAGACATTTGCTGAAGCTGCTCATATTTATGGTCAAGAATACGAGCAACTTCACAATTCATCAAACACTTGGCTTTCAAAAACTCTGGAGCATTGGAAGGAATTAAAGATAACATGAGTATAAAATCAGTTATTAATTAAAAAAAAAAATACTAAACAGTGTTACAAGAACAACAAATTTCAAATAAGTACTTAAATAAAAAAATACAACTCATTTCTTCCTAAAAGCTTATCACAAATCCAAATTGATGGTTTAGGGCATTTCAGATCATTTAGGTTTAGTTGCTTAACAAAGCTTTGGCCTGATCTGGCATCTCAATTTGATGTTACCAATAGCATGAGTACATCCACAAAGACAGAAGATAAATCATCAAAGTGATATCATGTTAATGACTGTTGGACGATCCAATCCCTAAGCATATAACGACAAACAGTAGCCAGTCATGCACTACTGGTTCTGAATGTGAGCATGCCCTTTTGAACAAATGATCTTACCATACAAAGTTAAATTATAACTAATTATACTCCTGTATGTATTAAGGAAACAAAAATCAAGCATTGTGATAACGTGACAGAACAGGTTTTTACAGAAGGAGCCCATTAGAAAATAAAAGACTAAAAGACATTTTGCCAAAACATTGAAAGGCTTAACAGTTGAACTGTTCATTTAAATGGCATGAATGAGGGCCATGTCAAATTTAATGCCTCCTCAGAATACTGTCATTGAAGGAATATACGTAACGTAACATTTAGCAACTAGCAGGAAATATGTGCAAATTGCAACCTATGTTACGCAGTAGATAACAAGCAGATAAATACAAAAAGCTTTTAAGAAGCCCACCAAAAGGAAACAAAATATTGAATTGCATAAAAACATGAATATCACCCCTGAACAGCTTACTTATGCTCAATAAAACCACGCCAATTTTTTCAAGTAATTACTATAATTGCATAACCACAAAGGAGAGGGAACTGCACCCTTCTCAATGTTCACCTTCTCATTCAATTGTCTAATATCTCCAAATAATTCAGGACGGTTAGGCTTCCCAATCTACAGCACAGAACAACTCATCATGAATTCACCGCTTTCTTTAACTTTCACCTTCATAGATTTAGCATACTAGTAAAGGCTGCAGCGAGGGAAAGAGATAGTATTCTATAACAGCTAGATGCATCGCCACTCGAGTATTGACTGACGAAAGGTAGATATTGTGCTTTCATCATTATAATTCAGAAGAAAGGATGAACCAAATCACCAAATCCAGTGGTCCACTAAGCTAAATAAGCCAACATCCATGAGCAATGAAGAGCCGAAGCTCATCAGATTGGCCATATTTTCCCACATAAAGAATTAAACTACAGCCCAGCAGAAGAAGATTTATCAAATGTCTAAATTATGCAAAAACGATTCCACCATTCATCTCTGAACACGTAATAGAGGCACTTAAGGCAGAGTTAAAGAGTCAGATCCATGCTTCTTGAAGAAAAAATTACAACCTTAAAATGATGGGCGGGGGAGGACTTGGGGTTTCGATGAAAATTATTGAAAAGAAAATAACCCAGTCAAATCGGTACGATGCATATACCGATTCAATCGCCTTTTCTAGTGGGTCGTAGCTTGTTCAATTAAGCACAATAACTTCACAGAATTTGTCAACGGCAGGAGGATTTGAGTGACTTACCATCACCAATCTTTAATTCGGCAGCGTTCTCTTCCTCCTCTGCTGACATTTTTAGACGATCTGCAGAGCGAGCGATTCGCACGCAAGCGAGAGAGAGAAGGGGAAAATCCAGAGAAGGAAAGAAAACCCTAGGCGCGCGTGGACAGGAAGAATTGGGAGCGGCAACGAAGAGGATCGAGGGATTCTCGGTTTTGATTCGACCTGACGTTGGGTTAATCATGTGCTGCGCACGTGTCTGTTCGTGGTTCAGGCTCAACCGTTTGAATTGGATTTGTGGAATTCAGACATTTGAATTTGGTAGTTAAAATAAATTGTTGGGTTTGATTTTTTTTCCTTCAAATTGATTTAGTCTTTCGGCAAGTGAAGAAAAATTTAACTAAATTTGAATTTTGTTCTCCGCTCTCTTAAAAATGATCACATCTAATAAGAGGAATTTACTCTAATTAGGCAAATAATTATGTTTTTTTCTTAATTTTTATACATAAATTAATACGTGAGCTCATGCTTGGTAGGTGGCCCAATTCTTCATATAGGTTCTTCCAAAAGATTTGCCCTAGTTTAACAATTCAATTGATTTACTACTCTGGCCCAATTAACTATAATTGGTTGATTATGCAGTTTTGTTTAATCTAGTTGTTTAGTATGATTATATGACTCAAAGGCATTAAAATATTTGTCTAAGGCCAATCTAATATTTTGAGGCGGCTTAGTTATTTGGATTGGTCACATAAACTAGGTTCATTTGGCTCGATCATATGATATACCGATAGAGTGATTGTAGTCGATAGAAAGGTATAAATTATGTTATGTAAATCAATCTTATGGTATAGACTAATCACATGGTCAAGCTAGTCATGTGGCTCTATCTGACATAGTTAGGTAGCTCAATTGAGCCTACACATGTGGTTTAGTTAGATCAGATAATATAGTACTAGGTGATCTAGGGTAATCAAATTATTTGATAGTCAAATTATCCCCGATGTGACTCACTCAATAGACATAGTACTACAAGGTAGTGTAGTCATTGTCCATTTAATCAAGTGATCTAGTCATGCTGAGTAGTTTGGTCTAGTCATTCAATTCAACTCAACAAAACAATCCCACTTAATCAAACACCAATCCTAAATACGAGTCTCCAATTGTCTAGTGATTTTGCCTCACGTGGTAGAATAATCCTTAGGCTACTTGATATGCTTAACTTTTCTATCTAGGCAAGAGTAGCTAGCTAATCTAAATTACTTGCATCAACTTAATTTTATAACAAGACAAGACTATCTAATCAAGTTAGACCATCAAGTTGAGTTGGAACCCATTATTTAGGTTACAATATAACTTGGATTGGATTTCTCAATTAAGCTAGATCGCCCAAATAAATCAAGCAACCTAATAAAGCTATACCACCTAATTAGGCCAACCACTTATACTAGATCCATCGACCCATGCCAAACACTAAATAGGGCAGGGTTGGATCCTCTCACATATTATACCTACCAACCAAGTAAGATGACTTCAGTAAACCTAACTAACAAAGTTTACCGAATTATCTAACTAGGGCTCACATCTTGATATTACCACCCCTCTCATCTTGTTAGATGACTTAAACCAGGTAAAGTCGTGGATTATGTTAAAATTTCTTGATCATCCCCAAATCACTCCATAGGCTTGAAATACTCATTTAATTAAGGTTGAACGATTAACTCATATAGCTCAACTAAATTGGGCGACCCTATTGTCCTAATCCACTTGATTAAATTGAATAACATAGACAAGCCAAATCAATCTTGATCTTCTAACTAACCTAAGTAGTTGTCACGCCCTGTATTATACAATGAAACGAATCAACTTTTTAATTAATTTATTACAATTGTTCGAATGCCACGCAGGGCTAAATATCCAAATTCATTCTATTGTTCAGCGTGACCGGCAGGAATGCGTTCACGCGCACCCCTCAGCCTCCACGAGAGTTCAGGTCCTCGTTCCAGTCCAGCAAGGAGAGAGAAAAGCAAGAGACACGTCAGCATGTAAAATATTAAACAAAGAAAGGATTTATACCTTCAATGGGTCGGATCTTGTGCCCGAATCCGAAATCACCCCGCGTCCGAAATCAACTCAGCGCCCAACTTCCGAAATTCGGCCTCGCCAATTCTCGTTCGCGGGTCGACAAGTCAACGTCCTCGTCAGCGTTCTAGTTTGCGTACGAAGCCCGTTGCTTCGTTCGCGTCGGACCGGAGGCGCCGAACTACGCCGGTGCAGTCACAGCGTTCGGAGTTCGCGCGGACCGAGAGGACCTCGCCGCCCTCTTCCTACGGTGTTCGTCGACTTGCCGGAGGACGCTGTCCGACTGAAGACGCCGCCCCAACTCGGTCGAATCGAGCAGAGGACAGAGGCGGAGAAGAGAGGAGGGAGCTCGGTGAAGATTGCGACGGGGATCTCGCTCCCAAGGGAGCAGACGTCGAGTGTGCTTCGTACCACCCACCCTCACCACCGAAGCACGTCGGACGAGGGCCGCCGCTGGCCCTCGCCGGAGTCACTGAATCGCCGTTGGAAGGAGGAGCGGACGGGGAAAGCAGAGGATTGAGGTTTGTTCTCAACCTCGTTCGCCCCATTCTTACCTCACCCCCGTCACCGGCCTGAGTTCAACCGTCCGTCGTTCTCAGCTTCGTCCCCTCCCTCACAGCATCGTGGATCTACCTCTTACTAGCGATTCCTTCCTCACACGAGTTGTTTTTTTTCCTCGCACTCGCCGGCTCCTCTTTATAGGCGGTTCGGTCACCAGTTCCCGCCGCTCGTGTGGTCGACGTTTCCAATCGTCGTCAGGCGGAGCCACTTCACGTCAGAGCTCCGCCCATCCCTGCCCACGCTGCTCGTAGCCAGACGTATGGCCACACCCTTTTGTCTGGCGGATCGAGCTTTGATACCTCTTCCGTCCGCTGGTTTCAGCGTTGCCGCCCTTTCGACAAGCTGGGCCATATGCTACTACCGAGCGTCTGGTCAAGCTTCGTCGCCGTTGTCGTCTGACACCTGACGAGCCCATGCCTCCTGCGTCGCCCTTCGTCCTTCCGGTTGCTCGCCATCGGAGGACGTGGACGAGACGACTTCACGTCGCCTTTTCCTATCAAACCGCCAGCGTCGACTGCGTGCCGCCGCCGCTGCTTCACCGGCCTGAGAGCTTTCTCCCAGCGGTGCGACTAGGACCGGCGACCCTTCCTGTTGGGTCGGCCGTGGCCTCCGGCCGCCGGAGGTGCCACCGGAGTCGACCCCGATCGAACGAGCGAACGACGTGCGTTCGTTGTTTGTTTTTCCCCAAATCGGAATCGATTTGGATTTTTGGGTAAATGGGCTGGGCCGATTTTGACTCTTGGTCAAGGCCCAATTGGTCTGGGCCCTAAAATTAGGGCTAGGCCTAACATTCTCCCCCTCCTAAGTTGTTCGTCGTCCTCGACGAATCTTTAGTGCGGTTCAACTCGCACTCGTATTTTCATCGGATTGCAGGAGAGGGTTCCACAAGGTCTGCGATCGAATTGGATCGCTAGGGAGAATCGTCCAATTTGGTTACGCCTAAGTCTTCTCCCTTTCGAAGGTGTCCCATACCACCTCCGTCGAAGAGTAACTTAGCACGCCCAATTTCATTTTGCCCCCGAGTCTTCCCTTCATAAAGACGTCCCTTTATGACAAGAAACCCAGCTTAGACAGATTTTGAAGGATTTTTTCCTTACTGTCCACCCAAGTTTCCCTCACATAAAGGCATCCCTTTACGCGAAGTTGGCTTAGTGGAAATAAGAAGAGGGATCTCTTTTGTTTTATTTGGACATCGCTCATTCTTCTTATACCGCATAGCAGTTTTGGAGTCTGCTAACTCTTCCTCATTTCTCCCTAAATAGTATTTCTAGAGTTTTGTTTACTCTCTTAGTTCACGAATAGCAGTTTTGAAATATGCTATCTTGACCGCTTTAAATGGCAGTTTTAAAGTCTGTCAACTTTTTCCTCGAATAGCAGTTTTGAAGTCTGCTAACTTTTCCTCAAATAGCGGTTTTTAAGGTATATTTACCTTTTAAATTTTCCTCAAAATTTATTTGTCGAACCCAGAATTCCATAAAAAGAGAATTGCATTAATAATACTTAGTGGTGCGTAAATGCAACCACTTAAATTGTTTTTGCCCTCAGCAGGGGCTTACAAAACATCCACAAAACATTAAAAACATAGTTTTAAGATACAGGACTCCCACTAAGTCCTACAAAACATCGATAAAGATCATCTCACAGTAGCTTCGGGGTGGCGGTGTCCTCTAGCTCCTCGGCCTGCTTCTCCCCCTTGCCCTTCTCGGCGACGATAGCAGCGACCATGCTGCGTTTGGGGCAATCCCTCATAAAGTGGGGGCCTCCACAAATGTAGCACCCTGAAGCAGCCGGTTGTTTTCCTGGCTGGCCGATTGCCTTCAGAGCCCTGATCTCCTTCGGGCCCTTGAAGTTCAGCCTCCTTGCTGCTAGGGGGTGTTTCCCCTTTGGATAGGGGGTCCTGCGGTTGCGGTTCGGAGAGGCCGGGACCACCTTGTCCGGTATCCGAAGATCGACTAGTGCGTCTGCCGCAAGTGTTGCCTCTTTCAAGGTTACAACAACCTTCTGTCATCGCAGCTCCTTCTGCGCCCAAGTCTGCAGTCCGGCCAGGAAGTGGTAGAGTTTGTCCTGCTCTGCCATGTCGTCTATCTCGAGCATTAGGGCGGTGTAGCTCTTCACATACTCGCGCACACTCCCCGTGTGCTTGAGTTTGAAGAGGGCCTCGCGTGCCGCCCAAGACGTGTTTCCGTGCATGAACTGCTTCTTCAGCTCTGTCTTGAAGTCCTCCCACGAGAGCTGGTAAGTCTGGAATTCCCCTAGAAGAGTCGGTGCAGCTTGCGTACGCCACCAGAGTTTGGCGTCGTCGGACAGATAGGCTGCGCAGACAAGAGTCTGTTCTTCCGTGGGGACTTGGGCCGATTGGAAGTATATCTCCATGTCCCAGAGGAAATTTTCTACCTCTTTGGCGCTGCGGACCCCAGAAAAGGATCCAGGCTCTGGGACCCTCCAACGCGGCGCGACCCCCATGTTCGCCTCAGCCGCCCGGCGCTGTGCAGACACCTCTTGCTTCAGCTCGGCTAGTTCGGTCTTGTAGACCTCCATGTCCCCCAAAATATTCTCCACCTGAGTTTGCAACTCAGTAGTGGAGGCCAGCAGGCTCTTCAGCATCTCCGCAAGGGTCTCCTTGGGGAGAGCAGCTAGATCTCCCCCAGCTTCCTCAAGCTGAGAGATACGATCTGTGTTGGACAATGCCATTCTCTCTCCTCAGAGTTGTGCAGCTGGATCAGTATCTGCCCTCTGATACCAAACTGTCACGCCCTGTATTATACAATGAAACGAATCAACTTTTTAATTAATTTATTACAATTGTTCCAATGCCACGCAGGGCTAAATGTCCAAATTCGTTCTATTGTTCAGCGTGACCGGCAGGAATGCATTCACGCACACCCCTCAGCCTCCACGAGGGTTCAGGTCCTCGTTCCAGTCCAGCAAGGAGAGAGAAAAGCAAGAGACATGTCAGCATGTAAAATATTAAACAAAGAAAGGATTTATACCTTCAATGGGTCGGATCTTGTGCCCGAATCCGAAATCACCCCGCGTCCGAAATCAACTCGGCGCCCGACTTCCGAAATTCGGCCTCGCCAATTCTCGTTCGCGGGTCGACAAGTCAACGTCCTCATCAGTGTTCTAGTTTTGCGTACGAAGCCCGTTGCTTCGTTCACGTCGGACGGGAGGCGCCGAACTACGCCGGTGCAGTCGCCGCGTTCGGAGTTCGCGCGGACCAAGAGGACCTCGCCGCCCTCTTCCTACGGCGTTCGTCGACTTGCCAGAGGACGCTGTCCGACTGAAGACGCCGCCCCAACTCAGTCGAATCGAGCAGAGGACGGAGGCGGAGAAGAGAGGAGGGAGCTCGGTGAAGATTGCGACGGGGATCTCGTTCCCAAGGGAGCAGACGTCGAGTGTGCTTCGTACCACCCACCCTCACCACCGAAGCATGTCGGACGAGGGCCGCCGCTGGCCCTCGCCGGAGTCACTGAATCGCCGTTGGAAGGAGGAGCGGACGGGGAAAGCAGAGGATCGAGGTTTGTTCTCAACCTCGTCTGCCCGTTCTTACCTCACCCCCGTCACCGGCCTGAGTTCAACCGTCCGTCGTTCTCGGCTTCGTCCCCTCCCTCACAACATCGTGGATCTACCTCTTACTAGTGATTCCTTCCTCACACGAGTTGTTTTTTTTTCCTCGCACTCGCCGGCTCCTCTTTATAGGCGGTTCGGTCACCAGTTCCCGCCGCTCGCGTGGTCGACGTTTCCAATCGTCGTCAGGCGGAGTCACTCCGCGTCAGAGCTCTGCCCATCCCTGCCCACGCTGCTCGTAGCCAGATGTCCGGCCACACCCTTTTGTCTGGCGGATCGAGCTTTGATACCTCTTCCGTCCGCTAGTTTCAGCATTGCCGCCCTTTCGACACGCTGGGCCATATGCTGGTACCGAGCGTCTGGTCAAGCTTCGTCGCCGTTGTCGTCTGACACCTAACGAGCCCATGCCTCCTGCGTCGCCCATCGTCCTTCCGGTTGCTCGCCATCAGAGGACGTGGACGAGACGACTTCACGTCGCCTTTTCCTATCAAACCGCCAGCGTCGACTGCATGCCGCCGCCGCTGCTTCACCGGCCTGAGAGCTTTCTCCCAGCGGTGCGACTAGGACCGGCGACCCTTCCTGTTGGGTCGGCCGAGGCCTCCGGCCGCCGGAGGTGCCACCGGAGTCGACCCCGATCGAACGAGCGAACGACGTGCGTTCGTCGTTCGTTTTTCCCCAAATCGGAATCGATTTGGATTTTTGGGTAAATGGGCTGGGCAGATTTTGACTTTTGGTCAAGGCCCAATTGGTCTGGGCCCTAAAATTAGGGCTGGGCCTAACACTCAGCTACTTTAGATTAATAAATTTACAAAGTAAAAAAAAAAATTGATTGGCCATTCTACTTTAATAACCCAATTGGGTTGAATCACTAAACTAACCTAGGTTAAACAATCAAACTAGACTCTGGCCTCTTTTGGTTGGATCATTAGATTTCCTAGGCAAACAATTGAATTAATCGACTTAAGCAACAATATATGACATCATATGTATTTTATATTAAATAATTATGATACTTTTAATTAAAAATAATTTTTTTTATTATTTTGTAATGTTCCTCTAAATTAAAAATATATGTGTTTTATTCAATGAATATATATATATATATATATGTTTAATTCTTTTTACATAATTTGATAATTTTTCTGAACTTACTCTACTTAAACAAGCAGATAAATTGAAGGCCTAGTTTATAATATTATTTTATTTAGTACAATGTTCAAGGGAAATGCTTGACCCTGAAGAACTTAGTGTCACACCCAGAATTAGTACTAAATTTTTTTTAAAAAAATAAGCAGAGCTACGCAGGACTCCGAGAGAAAAATTGTCCCATGCAGGGGATAAAATAGCACAAGACGCGACCAGCAGATATGACCACTCATGTCTCAGCCTAACCCAACAAACAGCCAACATCGTACGTAGACGGTAGCGCACATGCGCAAACAACGAACACCACGCAAGGTGTAGAAGAGGGGCTAGTCGCACGCAGGCGATGGAACATAAAGTCAACACAGAGACAACACAGCAAACACAACTGGTGAGGATCGCACACGCTGAGAGGAGAGGAGAAGCCGCCTCGCTCGGATGAGCAGGGGAGAACACCGGAGAATCAAGGGACCGCACGCGCCTAAATGCGGGGTCAAACGCGGAATGTGCACAAACCATAGCAGCAGAACAAGGCGTTGCCAAAAAGCATGGCGACGCCAGAAAATATACTAAACAACGGAAAACTGTAAATGACTTAAAGTAAAGAGCTGGGAGAAGAAGAATACCTCACGGCAAGACTCGAACCCACCGGCTCCACCACTGCACAACGGACCTCTGGCAAACTGATTTGAACTCCTCGATGCCGAATCGCCCACCACACACCACCGGTCGTTGTACAAAATTTGCCGGGAATCGTGCCGATCACCAGAGTCCGTTCGAGTAGTCGATACGGCTACGTCGAGCCATAGAAGGGAAAATAGGGTGGACTCATCGATGCCGAACCGCCCGCACCACACCACCAGTCGTCTGAGACCGCCGGCGATCACCACTGATCATCGGAGTGGAGGGGTAGACCTCCCAGCGCTCTGAACCCCCAGAGCTTGTTGGACTCCTTCGCACGAAGTTCACAAGAGGTCGCCGGACGATCGCCGCCGATCACCAGAACCCAAAGGGAGAGGGGGTTGCCGGACAATCAACGCTGATCGCTGGAACCAAGAGGAAGAAAGGGGGTCACCGGACCTCCCTAGCCTTGCCGAACCTCGCCGAAGGCACTGGACGTCGCCGGACCCTGCCAGACGTCGTTGGACACCGCCAGCCAATACTGGAAGTAAGAGAAAAGGGGGACGGTGCAGGGAAGCGGACACCGCGCGTCCGCCCCACTCGCCTAGAGCGCATGCGTCCACGCATCCAAGGCTTTGCCAGCAACGAGGGCTCACGCGTTCACCTCCGCTGGCTGGCGAGCCGAGCTGCCGGTGTCCCATGCGCCGGAGACTCACGCTCACCGAGCCTCCGCCCTAGTCGTCGTCGGCGATGACACCTCCTCCCTGTCCGGTTGCGAGTGCCGCATGCAGCCATCTCCGCCACTGCTCCACTCATCCCCTCGAAGCCGTCGTCAGCCTCCCGAAATAGACAAAACCGTCGTCAGTCTCCTAGGCGAAGCTTTTCCTTTTCACACCCGCAGCACGCCCACGCGCACTTTTGGAAGACGAGTCCACCTCCTATCGCCGCCAACTCGTGTGCGCCACGTAGTCGACGCCTCGCCGGCCGGCATTGCCGCCTGTCGCTACCACGCGGCAATGGGTGTATGCACGCACCAACATCATCCGCGGTACACTCGCACGCGTCGAACGACGTCCGCCGTTTCCGAGCACAACGCAAGCCCTAGAGTTAATTTGGGCTGATTTTGACCTAGTCAACGGCCTAGTTGACCGGTCAAAATTGAGCCCAAATCTTGGGCCTAACACTTAGTATCAATAACTAAAGATTAAATAACACCTATTAAACACATTATATTTTTTTAATTTACTTTATAGTATTATTCTATTAAAATATTTCTTTTGCTCATAAATGAGGCTAGCGGGCACATAAGTGTAATTTTCCTGGTTAAAATGTAAAAATTGCACACATATTCCTTCTAACATATTGAGCATAGCGTTTGATAAAATGAATTTGGACTTTAGCAATATATTATGGAAAAATTTCCACCATTTGATATTAGTTAAATTCAGAAAACATGTCCCAATAGAATTTAGAACACTTCAAATTACATGTAGCTTTTGTTTGTTACCATTCATCTGAAAATTACAATTCGTTTAATAAACTTGCTAATTTATTGTGATTATATTGTGCTTAGTAGACAATAAAATTAGTATCATTTGTGCAGTACATTTTAAAAATGTAATAATTGGATTATTATTGTGGTACTACTTGTAGAAGTTTTAGTTATAAAGACTTGAATTACACAAATTTAACTTTCAGTTAGCAAGAGTAGTTTATTATACAACTGAGCAAGGACAATAATAATGGCATTGATGAACTTGTTCGTTTAGAAAACAGGTAGGTAAGGTCAGCTGCTGCATGGTATATATATGCTTCTCATAATTTTGAGCGGGCAGTGATACGAGTACCCTTTAAAGTGAGACAATTTGCCGTAACTTTTTATTGTTCGAATCATTTCGGACAACCAATTCTTCTCACACAATCATGGGAGAAAATGGAGCTTTAAGCAGGTGAAATTCCCTGCATGTACTGTCAAAATCCACGTGTGTACCCAATGGCCAAGGGTTAGTCAATATTTCTAAGAATGAGGGATCAATGCTAGGCACTTCACCCAAATATCCAGTATTAAAATATGACTGCGGGAAGACAATAAAAGAAAGTAAAAAACGAAGATTGCACAATTAATGGAAGAGGCAATTCAATGGTAAATAGTAGCTAACAATAATGCAACCGGCGTTGGTTCTACGTCTTGGCGACTTGTTGGCACACGTGATGAAAAAGCCACAAAGCTACAAAATTGACTAGAGTTAGGTGTACCGCGAGACAGGAATGCAAATCAAAATACAAATACAAATACAATCAATTTTTAGAAGCGAACCAGGTGTCATAACAGCAGAAAACAAAAAAAAAGACTAAAGTAGAAAAAGATAAAGATAAAAAGCTAGCATTGCAAATAAACGCTCGAAGCTGGTGGACTATATCATAAGGCAGGCTTTAGCAGCAACCTTGAAGTATCAGCCTTTTACTGCTGGAGGACCGCTCACCCATGATTAAGCTTTCTGCACAGTGGATGTGATACATTATAATGCAGAAATGAACTTTAGTATTTTGGCTTGTGCTCGCTCTTTTTCTTCAGGCCCATCGAGATCTCCAATATTGTCATGATACTCCTGCAACACAAGAAGCAACTCCTGTAAAGCATTATACCAGACAAAGTAGGTCTTGCATCGCATGACGGGCAAGTTGCGAAATTTTAGCCAAACCCCACCCCCACTAAAGAATGCTTAACTCTTATAATCTGATCAACTCAATCGCAGTTAGGAAATCCTTGTGCATAATATTGCTTTAAAAGGATGTCAAATCAACTGATATAAGAAGCTAATATTATAAATAGCCTAAATTCGACGGATCATAGAAGGAACTAAGCTGTGGTCTAATAGAAAGAAGGAAACAAACACTACTCCATATGTTAGCCCTTAAAATTATAACCGTCGACTTGCAATTTTTTTTTCACCAGAACACTAATACAATCTAGTTGGACGCTCATCCTATTCCGTGTCAGTTGTACCAAACACCCAATTACCGTTAGACAACAATAAGAGACTAGAAGTAAAGGCCTAAATTTACATAATGGCAATGTGATTTGGAAAAGACTAACAAGCATTACCTGAAGTGTATTTCTAACATCCTTCTTTGTCAATCTATTTTGTTGTAATAGTAGCTCGATCCTTTCCCGCATCCTTGGATGACTGCATCAAGGCATAACCTCAAATCAAAACTGATGTTCAGAAATTTAGAAGCAGAAATTTTGTTTTTGATTTCTTACTCAGATGACCATAGATGTCCCAAGATAACAGCAAGTAACTGTAAGTACATAGAACACTTCAATAACAGAACATAATAAATAAATGGCACCAGAAATTTAGCAAAAAGAAAGCAGAGTGAGTAAACATAATCTTGTGCTTACTTGAAGAGTGTAAAGCCCAGCCTCCAGCTTTCGATTGTATCTCTCCTCTTCATCGATCTATAAAGAGTGATGTATTAGGCTTTGCCTTGATAACAAATGCTGGAAGGAAAAAGTCAAATATATAGTGACCTCTAAATCATCCAACTCAAGTCTGTCAAGTCTTTGAATCTCAGTCTTTACTCTGTCTGAGTACCTGCAGCACTAGCGAGATAAGGAGCTACTAAAATAACTGTAAGATGCACAGTTTATTGAAATTTGTGTACTGCATGGGGATATTACACAAATTTGCCAACTTAACCTCATATAGAGTTCCATTAGTCTATCTATTTTTTCACATTCATTTTCTACAAATTTGCTCAGCAGGCGGTCCCGTCTTGAACCTCTAACAATGCCACCTGATCACAGATGCCACAAACATAAAGTGAAAGAAGCGTTATCACATGCCTAAAAATGCTGATAAATTATAAAAGGAAGGGTAATGACAGTTTAGTAAGGAAGCAAATCCAATTCATGAGGAGTTGAAGTAATCCATTTATATCACAAATAATAACAAGTGACCCAGTATGCTTTGAGGAAAGAGAATTAAATAAGTTAGAGGTCCTAATAGCTATTTACAAACGGTGAAAATTAGGGACTGGGAGCATAATCAGGGAAAATAATAGCAGCAATCATAATCATAATTAGGGAATTGGAATTATTTCCACACCTCATTCAAACATTCTCTTTTGTACTTCCTTCCCCTCCACCCCACACTCACCACTACCAACACACGCTCGCACACCTCCTCTTCTCTCATGTCCATGGTATGGCCATCTGTGGGGTGGGGTAGCACTGTTATTAACATGCACCGCTCCAAGTCATGAGTGTTTGGAGAAAAACTAAATAAAATTACCAACAGTGCAGAAAACAGGAGCAACATACCAGGCATACAGAAAAAACTGAAGTTCTTTTCTTAGTTTCTAAAATCAAATAACTTTTAACGAAGAGAAAATGCGAGAGATAAATTATTATTTGACTTGCCTTCTTACCAAATAATGATGCAATAAGTGAAATAATGCGCTCTTCTAGCTCCTCTTGAGAGCTCTCTTTCTTGTTTTTCTTCCTTACAGGAATCTGAGCGGCAATAGAAAGTTAAAAAATGATGAGTATGCGAATGCATCTAATTTCTTGATAGAAAACATAGTGGGTACATATAAACAAATGTAGATAGTAGTAGTTATTTTATTAACTACATTTCCATACAAACAAAAGGAAGGCATATTGCAAACTCAAAGCAACATAAATCCAACGCTCTCTTCAGAACCAGACAAAAAAAAATGAATAATCAACTGGACTCATAGATAAGCTTAGATGGAAAAGGCAATGAACTTTTGAAGAGTGATGACGCATAAAACTTCAGTGGTAAGTTTGACATCACACTATGGGCTTCATACAGCTACTAAGACATAGAATATAAACCCAAAAATGCCAAATTTTCAGGATCATATCTTAGAAAATACTACAAGTTCTTTTCACTCTGTACCCCAACCAATTAACAATTCAAATATACTCTTTTCCAACATAACCTATAGGGTCTTCTATCCACTGTTTCATTCCAAAAGGCAAAAGAAAAGGAGTAGCATTTCTTTTGTTTATTTCTTTCTAGGTGTAACATGACAAAAAGTCAGACTAATGAACCAAAAAATACTCAATATTGGCTACATTAAATGGCACTTATCATTAGTTAAAAAAAAGAATTATCTTTTGCAAATAAATCTTGATAACTAATCAACTTGTGAATTTGCCAAGCTACAGACACGTAAAATATGGTTCCAGAACAACCAAAAAGCTATAACAGAGAATTAACTCTAAAATGTATCCACAATCTCAATGAGTAAGAAGAAATATTGGTGCAAAGGGACAATCGAAGGCACTTGCCTTACCCATGAAAGCAGCAAAAGCTGTCTTCAACCCCAATACATCCACAAACCGCTCGCATGCTGGAGGATATTTAGTCATTGCAAAATCAATTGCTCGAATTGCTGAACCATAAGCAGACTTCTTCTGCTTCATAATGATGATCATGAGCTCCACCCCCTCAGACTTCAAAAACCTCTCCTTGTTCTCCATCGGCATGAGCAGACAACACAAACAATCGAACAGGTTCTCCAGCATCTCCTCTTCATCCTCACTCTTGGGATCCCGCGACTTGTACACCGCCACGGCCTGCAACACCGCATCAACACCATTCATCTGCCCAAGTCGCTTCTGGTTAGCCGGGCTGTTCTGCAGCAGAATCGCCAGGATCTCCGAAGCGTACTGCTTGTTCGCATCGAACTCCCGCACCTTGATTCGGCCGAGGAGCCAGCGAAGAAGCTTAGTCCGTTCACAAACGAGTTCAGCGACAGCAGGCTTGACCTCAATGAGGTTCTCAATGGTGGAGAGAGTAGTATAGATGGCGATGGCCTCGTCAGGGTCGGCCTCAGAGAGGCGAGCCAGATTCTGGACAAGGAGCTCGAGGGCGTTGTTCTCAAGCAAGGTATCGACAAGGGCACGGACAGGCTCCTCGTGGTCTTCGTCATCCCCCAGCACGTCCTCATCGGTAAGGTCCATGAGAAGGGAAACGACATCAACGGCGATGTCGGTGTTATCATGGCCGAGGAGTCCGACTAGGGAAGGGACGGTATTGAGGGCAACAAGCTCCGAGTACAGCTCTGGGGCACCGGCAAGTACTTTAAGGCGCACAATCTCCTCGTGGAGCTCGACCTCAGAGTCGGCGAACTTGTCAGGCTGGTCCGGGTATTTCATGCGGGCCTCGAGGTTGTCACGGAGGCGGCGCTCGAAAGCGAGCACCAGCTTCTTGAGAGCACGGAGGTCGAGTACCTCAACGCCACCGTTCTGGGCCGATTTCTCCACCGCTTCCAGGAGGGAAAGGTCGATGGTGCCGTCGTCTCCATTGAAGGAGGCGGGAGGGATGATCGGTGGTGATTTCTCTCGCTTCCTCTTGTGGGATTGGTGTTGATCCTCCATGGAGGCAAGGCGGGGGGCGAAAGGAAAAGAGGATAAACCCTAACCCCAATTTGCCGTTCCGAAGATGGGTGCGAGCAGAGCGAAAGATGGGCGAGGTCCGAGGTGGCCGCGCGATGGCAAATTTGCAATTAACTTGCATACAAGTAAACGCGGTTTGGTGGGCTTAATTATACGAGCACCGGTTGAGCGAGGGCAAATTTGCAAGTAACTTACATTTATGCGTGACATTACATTTTCCCTTGCATAGATATATATATATATATATATATATATCAAATTTTTTAAAACATAATAATAAATTTTAATTTGATTTATATTACATAGGACAGTTTATAGTTTTAATGTAAATTATAAATTATAAGAAACTGAATTTATTTATTTTTTAATAACTTATTTACTATAACTCTTATTATAGTAATAATAATATCTATAAAACAATTATATATTAGTCTAATAATTAAAGCTAACAAATTAAGAGGTGTTAAAAATCTATTATCACAAATCTACAAAATCAATCCAATTCTACTTTAGGGGCGTGTTTTCTAAGCAGCCGGCGGCGGCTTAAAATTTTAAGACGCTTCATTAATTTTTTATTAAGAAATTTTTTAAAAAAAAAATTATGAAAAAATAATCTACATGTGTTTAAGCTATCTAATGATACTAATATTATAATAAAAAAATCATCTATAATAAAAAATTAATATCATAAAAAAATTTTACTACATTAATCAATAATTTTTTATGATATTTGAAATGTTAATTTTTGTATCGTAAATAAATTTTTTTATTATGATATTCAATCATTGAATAGCTTAAAATATATAAATTAATTCTTCATAATTTTTTTTTAAAAATCTTCCTTAACCTAAAATTAACAAAGCTTGTTAAAGCTGTCTAAAAAATTTCTCCCTACTTTAGGGCACATGCTGAGATTGGGGTTATGGTGGCGGCGACATTGGCATCGACGAGTAGCTTAGGGCAAGGCGCATTTTCTTGGAAGCCGCATCTTCCTAAAATTTTAGGAAACCTCCCCAACATCCGTTGGATTCCTTATAGCGCAAATCTTCACACATGCACACATTGAATGTGTGTGCATCATAAGGCAACATCAACGATGCTGATGCGCGGCTGCCTAAAAAATTAGAAAGCCGCGGCACCCTAAAACAATTTTCCCTTAAGGGCATAGTTGTGCCATCGAGTGGCAACTTTGGCAAGCGGCGTGGCAACTCCACTGCTATCGGGACCCCGATGTGTGCATGAGTTTTTATATATGAAAATTAGTTTATAAAAGTATGTGCAAATTAGATTACAGTGCATGAGTGAAATAAGGCTCTACAATGGAGTAGACATAAAGGTCTCTTCATTCATGTTAACTAGAATTAGATTCAAGAATTTAGTACTAATATTAGTACCAAACTCCTTAAGCACTAATTTTTGGTGGCGGTATCAGTACAAAATTCCAAAATCTTTAGCAAAAATTCATTGGTCTTTGAAGGTGAAGTGAGTGATGGGTGGGTGACATTAGACCTTTTCACAAGCTAGCGCTCCACTAGGTGATGGGTAGCGATGCAGCGTTAGACTAGACACGACATTTGACTTTTCCCCAAAGTTGACTGACTTTGGGTCAACGTGTTGTGTGCCTAAATTCGCTAATAGAATAGATTTAGATTAGATGGTTAGATCTATAGTTAATTAGTTATAAATGTAAAGATATAAAATAAATAAATTATATTATTTAATATTTTAAAATTTTTAAAAAATATTAAACTAAAATCTAGGTATTAATATCGTAATCCCATATTAAAATTCTATCAAAGTACTAAAATATAAATACCAATACCAAAATATCAAATACATATATTTTTGGTACCTCCGTATGTTTTAGCTACGAATGATGCTAACTAATCTAGATAAAGTATATATACCAAATTTAAACAAAATATAATTGGTATGGTAAAAATAAAATTATGAATATAATTCATATATTATTCACATGATTTATCTTAAATGAAAACGAAAATAAGTGGGATATGGATTCGTGGAGAGATACAAAATTTGGAATTCCTCGCAGTCACGTGTGCGTTAAGTGGCGTGACGTGACATGAGCCATAAGTAGGCAAGCGATGATTTGATTGATTTCGGCCAAATACTTGGTACAAGGATTGACACTTGGAACCTAATATTAAATTCAAATCTTATCGAACTCCACCCATAATTTTGAGTTTGATTTTTTTTTCTAAAAATTAGAGTAATCCTTTTTTAAAAAAAATTAGTAAAATGGATTATTATATTTTTTTTGATATTATTTTTATATAATATATAAGTTGCTATTTCTTTAACATGAGTTATTTGTACTAACATATGGGGTCAGAATTAAATGGAATAAATAAATTGCGTGTATAAAGTAAATTAAATATAAGTTAGGGGTGCAAACTGAAATAGTCTATTAGAATAAAAATAAGGGTCCATTGGTAAAAATGTAAGTTAAACCTTTCTTTCTTGTGGAACAGGCTAACAACATAAACAGGCTAACCATTTTATTCACACGTGAGATTTTCTTCTCTGCCCGCTCCCCGCTGCCCTGCCTCCGCCTCCGTGCCGTGATCCCCGCCGCTTCAGCGTCTTTTCTTCGCCCCCTTCGGCTTCCGATCCTCTGCTTCTCCGCTTCTACACACTCACCCACCTTAGCGCTGCAATCCACCCTTCACTCTTCTCTGGCAATATGGCGGTTCTCAGCCGCCTGCTGAGGGGCAGCGCCGCCACCACCCTGCGCCAGGTTGGGATGCGGCTTTCTTCGGCGGTCGCGGAATCGGACTTCAAGTTGTCGCACAGCGTGGTGCACAAGGGAGTGGCGGCGACGAGGGATCCGGGTTGCCGGAGCGTGCAGTGGGTCTTCCTTGGATGCCCGGGCGTCGGGAAGGGGACCTACGCGAGCCGCCTCTCGCGGCTACTTGGAGTGCCCCACATCGCGACCGGAGATCTCGTCCGTGAGGAGCTCGCCTCTTCTGGTCCTCTGGCGGAGCAGGTAGTTTACTTCTTTGGGTAAATTCATATTTTCTTTCTTCTGTACTTTGCTTCATGAGAGATTTCAAGAGATCGTAGTGATTCGAGCTTGGTTTGGCCCAAAGGATGCAATTAACTCGACTCTGTGTACATGTTTGCTAGGAAAAATTTCTATAGTTGGATATGTTTATAGCTTTTCTACAGATAAGAAGATTAGGGCGTGCATCTGGAAGCAGCGTTATCTGAGAACCTAACGTTCTTGGAGCACGAAGAAAAATCATTTTTCTTGGATTCAATATGGTGTGTAGAATATGTTTCTTTACTTCATTTTTTCGAACTGAAAGGTAGGTGTTTTTTATATTTGAGAATTTGGTCTTTCGACAAACTTGATGGATCTTTGCTCAACTTATAATATATAAAAGAAAAACGAATTATTTGTTGTCCTCGACTTACTATTATATTCCATCTGTCCTTGGATGAAGATTAATAGGATACTTAATGTCGAAAGCATAAAGTTGCCGTATTTTTAAGGTAGTAAAGTAAAGCTAATGTTCCTTGGTGACTAAAAATGTGTACGATTATGTAAATTAGCTAATTGCTTCAGAGGATTTCTATAGAACCAGTGCAGTAAAGTATTTCTAGTTATCCAATGTTATTGAATGTTGATGCCTTCATTATTACAAGATATACATATGTATATATATATATATATATCTGTGTGTGTGTGTGTGTTTGATGAGAAACTGAAGGTGAAAGGTTGCTTGGAGCAATTCCTCGATGGATGGTGCACTAGTGAGCTATGCTTGTTTTCCTAGGTTGGATCTTCTGTAGCATGGAGGATTAAGGCATACTCTCACATGCGTTTGCTATTGGTCACAGATTGTGATCGTTTTCCCTCTGGAGTGCCTCAGTGCTTCTATTTTTTGGATTTCAGCAAACTGGTTACTGATGTGCCTCAGTGTTTATGGTTCTTCTTGACTTTCTTATAGTCCAGTAAGTATATAATATAAACAACATTATTATCATAGTCAACCTTATACAAGTCACTCTCTGTAGCTTACAGAAATTGTAAATCGAGGAAGGTTGGTGCCTGATGAGATCATCTTCAATCTCTTATCCAAGCGTCTAGAAGATGGAGTGGCTAAGGGTGAATCTGGATTCATTCTTGACGGGTTTCCAAGGACAACACGACAAGCAGTAAGTAATTGTATTCTATTAAAAGACATTAGAACATAATTTTATATTATCTACATGGTTAATATTGTATATCTCATTTTTTAAAAAATATTGTTTTAAAGTAATCATTTCATTCATTTGACTAGGACAGAATCTATTCAAGTTGTGAGTGCCATTCTATTATTATGTGAGAATGTTTATATTAAATTTACTTATAGTGTATGAATATGTAGTATTAAAATCTATTTTTAACTATTTGGTAGTATCTGAACTTGTGGAACATTCACTGTTCTCGAGGAACACAATCTTGACAATCTTGCTTCTAGAAAGTAGCACATTGGTTATGCTACCTTTAATTGCAAAAGATTATATAGTTGTTTCCATTATTTGAATATTGAACATTATTTTGGGATCACAGAATACCCTTCTCCTAGCATTGGAGTTGTCAGTTAAATAATGTGCAAAGTATTGTCATATTGCTTTGTCAAATTTTATTCAAATGAAAAACACAACGCCTTTTGATACCTCCTAGTCAGTTCCATGGTTCTAGTTGCATCATTTGCCAAATTAGGAATCAGATCAATCTTATAATCTCATTAGATTTGAAAAGTATTGCATTATGTAAAATCATGTCTTGCGATTTTTAACTAATACCATTAGCGGCTACACAATTTGCAGATTAACCATCTTAATCTGGGTGAGATTTTGAGACCGGATTTAGAAACCAAAGTGGAAATGCTGTGTTTTCAATGCAACCTTTGCTTGGGAGCAAGTGATGACTTATTGCAAATATTTCTTACACGATTTGTCCAGATTCCAGACGATTAAGTATTGCTGTGCCAAGGTGCATGTTACAAAACAAACAAAATTATAATGGAAAATTATTCAATATCTCTTACCGCAAATTAACCACAACAAAACCAATAATATGCCAAATGTTTGTGAGATAATGAATGATCCAAGGTCCTGAATGTGAAATTTTCTGAGTAGACCTACTAATGAGAGCAAACAACCACTGACGATTTAAGTTGGCCTTGGCACTAATGTCTAATTATTGTTTTAGAACCCTGAGATAGTTTTGAAGTTTATATATCCGATCACTTGAAAATAGTCAGCATTAGCAGTTCTACGACCTTCAACATTAATTCTCCTTTTTCAGAAACAACCGAAAGCGAACTGCAGATTTGTCTTATTACCATTGATTTTGGAAGTATTAGGAACAAACATACAAAGTTTAGTAGGTGAACAATCCATGAAAAACATATATTATCTCAAGTTGTTCAAATCCGTGACATATTTTTTGTCACTGATATGCGCTATACTGAGAAGAAATTTGCACTTGAAGATGTAATATTACTACATAAAAAGTTGCAATTTATTTCCATATCCTTAATGCTAACAAAATATTCTGCTTCATTTGAATTCATTGCAAGTATCTGAACTTTGGGTGTTCATATGATTTGTCAGTTTAGAGGATACATTGGTGAACATGTTCTAAATAGGAATTAATTGATCTAAAATTGTTCTTCAAAACATCTGATAACTGGGCTAAATTATAAATTATGGAAAGCTTCATAAAGAAATTCTTATGATTTAATTCTTTTGAAGGTTTTTTCTTGTCAACCCTGTATGTCGTTTTCTGTAGATTTTTCTAATGAATTTCTTTGTAATAATATATGAAATAAAATAAATGGTTGCTGGAAGATTAAAAATCTTCACTACGTAACCTGCTTTTA
The DNA here is from genome assembly GCA_027563935.2 of Costus lasius. Classification (NCBI taxonomy): domain Eukaryota; kingdom Viridiplantae; phylum Streptophyta; class Magnoliopsida; order Zingiberales; family Costaceae; genus Costus; species Costus lasius. Next base: position 104,643,315 of record CM050448.1, read on the forward strand.
ATTAGCAGTGGATCTTTTGGTTTTCAACCGCACAATATGCAGTGAAATGTTTGGTTTCTGTATAACAGACATTATTAGCTTGGTGACAATGTGACATTACGATGCATTAAATAGTGATGGATTGTTAACATCACGTTGCTTCTTGTGATGCTTCTGCTGATCTGTCATTTTTGTATGACATAATGGTAGGAAATTCTGGAGGGAGTAACAGAAATTGATTTGGTTGTGAACCTGAAGCTCAGAGAAGATGTGCTGCTAACAAAGTGCCTTGGGAGAAGAATTTGCAGCCAGTGTGGAGGCAACTTTAATGTTGCCTCGATTGACATCAAAGGGGAGAATGGGAGACCAGATATATCCATGGCCCCACTTCTGCCTCCTGAACATTGTATGTCAAAACTCATTACTCGACCAGATGACAATGAGGAGGTGGTGAAAGAGCGGCTACGAATATATCATGAAATGGTAATGCATCAGTTTCTGACGCTGTTATTTCTTTTATATTGGAAAGAACTCCATTCATGTGCCACAGCATGTTCTCAGTTTCAATCTCTATAACGAATTTGCAGCTAATCTAAGTTGGCGATGAATCGTTATTTGTTGTTTTCAATCATACTAGAAATGATGCAGCAAAAATATAATAATATAAGAACGAATTCTTACTCTTTACCTTTCTTTTTGTTCCTGAGCACCAAAGAACGTAGTTATTTTGTGATTTCCAGTTACTAGTATTTTTAAAAAGGCAGATTTTGTTCACTAAAATATTAGTTTAATCAGATTAACTTTCTAAGCTGATTTATTGTCTGATTAAAGTTTAGAGAGTCGTATCTAATACTATAAACTTTTAGCCAATAATTTATATATTTTAGTCTTTCTGGAAAAAACCCTAAGATTAACAAACTTCTGCCATTGAACAAAATTAATCTATAGATACTGGTACCTTTTGGAGAACAAGCTTATAACTTTTTTCACCTCTCTTAACTTTTGGGATTGAAGGTGCTCGTTAGTTCCACTATTAAAGACCCAGTTGATAACAAGGTCTTAAGTTCAAATTCAAATTATTCTTTGATCAGTTACTACCACTTGCCTTTGTATTAAAAAAAAAACTTTTGAGGTTTGGCAGCATGTGTAGCATATATTGCTATTTTTATTGGTGATACTGGCTTCCTTCATCTTAACCAGATATTGGGAAAAAATTTCAATACGTTCCTTTTACCTGTGTTATTCTTTAATCAGAATAATGGTTTCTTTGTCCAGAGTGAACCAGTGGAAGAGTTCTATCGCAAACGCGGTAAGCTTATCGAGTTTGAGTTGCCCGGAGGGATTCCCGAGTCTTGGCCAAAGCTATTACAAGCTCTGCATATTGACAACCTCAACGTGAAGCAAACAGCTGCAGCATGACATGAACGGATTCTTTGCGTACTATACCAGCGTACTAATTTATGTCTGCATTTTTTTTGAATAATATCTCAAATCTTCCCAGCCAAATATAAAAAAAAAGATGTCACTGCCTTGGCTTTTAATATCTCATGAACATTATAGTTTGTAATAAGTAAAATAGCTTCCACTTGTAGGTGCTGAACCGTATTGATTGGTGTTAGTAGTAATATAATTTTGGCGTATGAGTTGTATTCTTCTGCTAATATGAGTTGTATTTCTTCTGCTAGTATGAAACAGAATGTATATTAGTATGGCTTAGATACATTAATTGTATTTCTTTCTAAATATCAGGTGAACTTTACTGCATCTTTAAATCTCATTTCCATCATCAAGCTAATGCATGTACTACAGCTTTTAAATCTAAATTTAAAGTGAATACGACAAAGGGTGACTTTATATTCTTTTTTAAATATATTTATTATTCCTTCTATGAATTTTGCCTATCATGAATCTACTAATATATCGTACCCAATGTCATCATCCATACTTAATCAATAAAGAAGGTTTTATTCTTTCAAGATATAAATGCGTATAGCTGTGATGGTCAAATTTTTTTTTTTTAACAAAAATTTTTCACTAAGATCGGTAAGATTTCTTTTAAAATCCTCGCCCTAATTTAGAGTAAAGTATTTAGTTATTGACACTTAAGTGGAAGCACTAGAACTCTCAATCACCCGTGCCCAAGAGGGATTCATTGACTCATCGCTCCTATGAGTATGTTTACAGAAATTACATCAACTAAAAGTCTCTCAGCGTGCACTTCTCACTCATCGTAATATCCAAATCAAGCCGATGGAAAAATAATAGAACCTGTGCGCAAGAGCAAGCAAGACTGACTCTTTGAGGGGTCAGACTGAATAATAGCATATAATAAAAAATTAGCCATAAAATGGGCTCACACTAAACAGAAGAGGTCGATCGAGTAGAAAGCTCAAAAAAACTTAATCGATGATGTAGGTATGATAGTTAGGTTCGAAACTTGAGGAGATTTAGATATTACCCTTGTAGCTTGCCTTGCTCCTCATGCCTCGGACCGTCAAAGAAGTCACCATGTAAAGTCCTCTTGGGTGCATGTGTGAGTGAAATCCACTTAAGGTAGCTTCTCCCTCTTCACGCGTGCACAAGTGCAAGTCACACACGCTTGGCTTCTTCACGCAAGCCCATCACTTGCTAGACCTACGCACACTACTGGCTGCCCTACCTCACCTCTTCAGTTGTTGACGGATCTACCAGAATCCTAGATGCTGTTGTTCGCCAAGCGCCGCCTGCTCGAACGATCGAACCCTAGGTTTGAGCCACCGCTTTGATCGTCGTCACCTCACGTTGGGAAGAGCACGTGACACAAGAAAGGACTCGTAGCAATGTCAGACATCATTCTCTCGTCGCTAATCTCCGAACGCAAGCATCTATGGCCGCTGTCGGGTGTTGCTACCTAGTGTCGTGCACTAGGAGTGAATGAGAAGGGAGGGCGCAGCGCCTGGACTTGCCTGGACTCGAGTAGATCCTGCTCGCAATTGCCCAGCTTCGTTGACCACGCCTTGCCGGACGCCGTTGGCACCGGCTGCTATTGTTGCTGTCTATGACCATTGTACAATGCCTCGATGGCATGTACGTGTGTGTGGAACTGAAGAAGCGCACCACACTTTCCTCTCCCTCGCCTAGGTTTTCAGTTGTTAGCGTAAATGCTATAGGGAAACCCTAGACTCGCCAATGATTGCTTGACACCAACCCATGACCCTTGAGGTTTATTTAAAACTTAGGACGCTGCCCACACACGCCACGTGTGCACTACAAGAGCCCGCTCTTAGGTCAAATCATGAGCTCGCCAATAGTTCAATGTGAATCTTGGGTCCAAATCCATAATTATGTGTACATCCTTTGCATGTTTTAGGGTGAGCATCTATGCCTCCCTTGCGCCTTCATCGCTAAACTCTCAAATTAGGGTGACCAATCGGGTCAATCCTTAGTGGATTTAATTCAATTAACTACCCCAAACTTAGGCGATGTTTGTGCCTATCCACCACACCGAATAATCAAGGGATCAACGCTATTCGTCGTGCTTGATATATCCGAAGATTTATGCTAAATCTCAGGCATCACAATAGCCCTGACTAACCATTTGCTTGAAAATGTTCTACTCTCTAACAAGATATTTACTCTTAACAATATTTTTGCATTACAAACATCAATAAAATTTGAAAAACATTATCCATTTCTTAAGTGAGGCAATTAAATTTTACTTATTTTTTCAAAAAAAAGAGTGGAGAAGAAAGACCCTAAATTAAATTTAGGTCCAATAAAAATTATATAAAAAAATCTTTCATAAGTTCCTTTTATAAAATTTCTAATATGAGCCCTCTAATTAAAACATAATATTATAATTTTATCATCTACTTTCAATCTAACCATTCAAATTTAACTTATTATTTTCATCTATAAAAGTCTCTTAATTAAAAAGAAACATTTCCTCACCTAAACAATGTGTTTTTGAATCCATTTTTTGGCACATGGTATTAAAAAAAAAAATTCAAATTTTCTTATCCAATAAGAGACAGTGGGTTCACAAAGTAATTAATTTTGGCACTCAATAATTGCTTTCTTCTTCCTCCTTATACACGACAATGGGAAGGGCATATAACAACCTCCATGGCGTAAGTTTAGACTTCCTTTCAATGCTCAAGTTAGTTAAAATAATTTTACTTTAAATATAAAAATATTATTAGATTTGATAAAGACATTCTTAAATGGTAAAGGAGAATTCTTTCTTTTTGTAGGTCTGAAAGAAAAAAACATTTGAGAGAAAATATTTTAGCCATATTTGCTAATTGCTATGTGTATATTAGTGGACAACATAATATCTCCTTATCACTCAAGTATTTTCGCTTCTAAGAAGAGGTTAAGATAGTGTTTTGCTACTAATTCAAAATGCATAGTTCATTTAGGAGAGGAAGAACCTAGGCCTTATTTCCTTCGACGGAGTTCACAAGAAAAAGAAAGGAAACAGGCCAGTGTTTTAGTCAACCATGGTGGACTTGGGAATAAAAGAGATATCTTAGCGTTTTGTTTTCAAAGGTGACTACTCTATTTTGGGTGGCGCAAAATTATGGAAATATAATAAAATTAATCTTCATGAAATCCAAATAAATATTGGATATAGTTAATAGATGAGAGAAAAAGTTTTTAACAGTAAAATTAATATGAAATAAGTAAAGTTGTAAAAACTAAAGATCGTAGTTATATATAGCAAGGTCTCAAGGCTAAGTCTCAATTAAAAAAACTCTAAAATAAATTTAAACCTTATATCTTATATAATATTAAATTTCTTATATAAAAAGTTTAGAGAGTGAATAACCACAAAAGGTAATTTACACCTCATGTGACCTCATTAAGCCAATTCAAATACGACCTGTTTAATTAATTAATTAAAATGTCTAACTCAAACATGACCTGAATATAAACTCGATACAATCTAAATAACCTATTTATTAAATAGGTCATACATTAACTTGATTTGTTTGACTCGACATGATCTGATTATAAATTTGTCATTCATATTTTATACATAAATAATAAATTAATGAAAAATTTATTAAAATTTAATAAAAAATTAGATTTTGTGAGCTTATAGTGTGGGCCAAAATCTAAATTAAAAGAGGGTTAAAGAAAATTTGAGCCCTTAGGCTAGCACTAAAAGTTGAATGAATTTATATTTAAAATTTATATGAATAAATATTTAATATAATCATGATTTATTTATGATCTAAATACGATTATAACTTACTCTAATTTGCCTTTTTAAGTGTCTAAAAATTTTAGGAACCATTGGCACAAAAGTATTGGTGGGTCCCGGAGTGAATAAATGTGTCTGGCAGGGTAATCGTAATCTCGTCGAGGTAAGTATTTATGTGCAAAAGTCAGAGTAAGTTTACATGGGGGACTAATCGCTGACTCCTGAACTTCTGCAGATTCCTCCGCGCCCCCAAACTGACAAAATTTTGTTTATGTTTTTTTCTCGCATGTAAAAGCCGGAAAAGGCCGCCAGCTTTTCTTGCGCTTGTAACTCCCAATCCGCCCCCCTTTTTTCTTTCACCGATGCACGGACCGTTGACCCTGTTCACATGAAGAATCATGTCGACGCAGTTGGATTTTTGTGATTATTTAACCTTTCCCCCCCTTATTTGCTACTTTTGTGTAGGCAATTCGTGAAAAATAATTAAAAAGAGAAATCATTGTGTTTATTTTTGCATGTCAAGATTCAATGTTCTAATTGTTTTTTCCCCTAAGATCGATACTCACTTTTCACTCAAATTAGTGTGCCCACTGCCCACCTTGGATGGCAAACCCTAAGTCAACCCCTCTGTTGTCACATTCAACGTGGCTTTTCAAAATCTTATAATTTTACTTTTCTCACCACGGTCTTTTTGTCAATTATATTTGTGCATTAATGAAATAGACTTTAGATTAGGCCATATTTATTATGGATTAAAGTAGATAGAATATTTTCTTTTTTTATTCTACCTTATTTTAAACCTGAATAAATTATATACTACTTATATCCAATTATCTACTCAATATTTTACCCTAACCCTTACTTGAACTTGACCTTATTAAACTTTAAACAACCCAAACCCAATAAATACTCAATTAAGTATTTAGATCTATTCAATTAGCTTACTACATACTCGATTACACGAATAAATACCTTATACTCGCCATATCAAAATACTAGTACTACCTAGAAAGAGGCTTAGCAAGTGGAGTATTTGCATGAATTTATCCCATGGTGATTTGATATTGTAACTTGTTGAGCAAGCTAAAGTTAAACAGACCATCCACTTCATGTAAGAACATTGATCTTATAATATGAATTATTTTGATGCCAAAGTAATATAGTTGTAGTCTATTAACACACACATAGAGAGAGATTTAGGTCTTGATTCATTGGATTATTTCCATAATATGTAGTTCACTATTAGCACCAAAGGCAGTAAGAGACCGAACCTTAGTTGAGCTCTTGATCTAGCCTTAAGGGAAGGTTGCTTATAAATATAGATAGTTACCAAGGGCTAGAGTCAAGAAGTAAGATCACCTCGACCACATGGATCTTTGCATATGGAGGCAAAATCTTAGGATGGAAAGAGGAAAAATCTCAAATATTAATGAAATATGATACTTAATTTGATAATACTAGAGGATAAGCAAAACGTCACAAGGTCAAGAAGCCCTTAGCTCTATGGTTAATTATGGACATAATGGTTTAAATCATATTATCTGTTTTACACACTCCTAAGGATATAATTTCTAAGAAAGAATATTGTTTTAATATTTTCACTAAGGACTCAATCGTGCTAATACGTACTATAAACCTATACTTAATAGTCAGTACATTATCTTGATAAAAATAGTGAAAGCCTAGTTTTGATAGCGAAAAATATTATTACCATCAAGTTTTTTTGGATGAAAAAATAGAAGGAAAGAAAAGAAAATATACTTTTCCTCTATATATTTGGAAGCAAAGAGAATGGAAAGAAAATAGGACTCATTTTTCTTCTAAATGGGCTATGCCAAAGCCCTTAATAACCTAAAATGCTTCCTTTGGAACAAAGAGTACTAGATAATCTTTGAGAGCTCAAGGTTATTGTAGTTGAATGCATTAGCTGCCAAGGATATCCGTTGAACAGACCTTCTAGAGAAGTCACCTACTAACTAGTTGATGAGATCATCCATTGGAGAAACCTTGTAGAAAAAGCATCTTACTGTGAGAGGAAAATCAAGTATATTGTTAGAGCCACAAACCATTATCAAATGCTATAATATTGAAAAGCTAGTCTACTACTTGATTATAGTTATAAGGAAGCTAACTTCAAAGGTGGCCTTCCCAAAGATAAGACACAATGGTTCAACATTATACAATCTCACTCAATATAAAATTCCTTAGGCAAATTGACATGAGCTTCATTGTCTATAGAGTTGGTTATGAAACATAGTTACTTTGCATTATCTACCAATGCATCATCTAAATATAATATTGATCTCATTTTTTACTAAATGAACATATTGAGCTCCAAAGAAATTTCAAGAGGTCATAGATAAAACCTTATGATGGCACCATTGACCTAATAAGCATATAGATGTCTTCACAATGCATATGCTCTTTAAAGTACCTTGAATTGATGCAATCATGTATCAAAAAAATTTCCCTTGACCCTCAAATGGCATGCCCAAATGTGGATAACCTAGCTTGTCATCCAATATTTGTGCAATTGCAAAAATAAGACTAGTCATTTTGGATGGAGCAAAGTGATTACAATGACTGCTCTTCTAATGACACATTGATTGATGAGGACAAATACATAAATCAAATTTATAAGAATGTTTTCAAAAGAGGCTAAATAAATGGAGGATATGCACATGTTTATTCTCACCCACAACTACATTAATTACCTATTATCTATGAAGTCCTATTGTTGGCCATCAAATTATTCAATAGGTGGAAAAGAGAAGACCTACCTCTACTTATAATAGTGAAGAAGAGTAAGAGATAGAAATTAATAGTGAAGAAGAGTCCATGAGATGATCTAAAGCCTAAACGGTCAATTAATCCTAGGGTTCTTAGTAGGGAAGGGACAAATCCAACTTCAATTCAAAGGATTAATTCATGTCTCCCTAAGTTAAATGCAAATCTTCATAGAGATTTGTGAACATATTGATAGATATAAAATTAGTCAAAACTTTCAATTTTGATTAGAACTCTAACCTTATATTTTGAATTGTGCAGATAACAATGTCATACTAATGAAGATTGTCAAAACCTCAAGAAGCATATCAAGGACATGATTGAGCGGAGCCTACCATAACATGTAGATTGCCCTTATTGTTCAAAGTACCAATGGACTTGACTTGATTTGCCTCGCTATCTTAACCTTGTTGGAAGGTCATTTACAAATTTTATGAAATCACTCGGAGGCAATAGTATAAGGTGAGAGCATCCAGGGCCATGAGGATATATGCTATTGAGTTGACAAGCTAGCATGATGAAACATTGAACACTACAAAGATAGAAACTAGCATGATGAAACTCTCATCATTACTACAAAGATAGATAGGTCCATAGATCAATATGGTTGATGGTGAACAAAATAGTTTAGATGACAAATGTCTTATATTTATATAGTGTTTTTATAACACTTTTACTATAAAATATCTCTTTATTTCATCAATTTCATATCTAATTGGACATAAATACTTGCAAGTATTCAGAATCTTCACTTTCGCTTGTTTTCGTAACATTTCAGGGAAAAATAGTTAATTCATCATAGAAGTTGGAAGATATGATACTATGAAAGGATTCTAGAAGTAAAGACAAAGTCATTCATAAAATTTTATTCAAATCGAAACTTCGCAAAAATTATGATCCACCTGTGAAATATATCACAACTATAATCTTTAGAAGAGCACAAAAGAAATCATGATCAGGTCACAATAGTTGTCATGGCCATGAAGTCCTAAGCTCATAAATTGAAGAATCTATACAATAGAAATCACAAGTGGGGCCCACTCGTGATTTATGTCATGGCCATAATCCTCTCGGGACGCTTTTTCAAAATCACACAGAAAAGTTCACATCCCACCCGTGAAAATTGTTATGGCTGTGATGCTGTCGGATGAACTTTGCAGAAATCCACATAAAGAAATCTGTCATGACCATGATTATTCCCCTACCCATAATAAATCTTTATTTTCTTTTTTCAAATTATATTTTGAGGAAAACTTAAATGAATGGTCCTTAGCATATTTGGGGGGGGGGGGGGGGGGGGGGGGGGGGTGGGTTGGGAACTTTTTGCTAGGTTTTTGGGTCGATTTCAACTAGAGGCCACCACTAGCGTGACGAGAATATCGACTATACCGATCTTCTTTGTCTAGTGGCCGGGATTTACATCCTCTCCGCCGATTCTTCTAGGGATCCCTAGATCTTCATCTCCTAGTTTTTTCCTTTATTTATTTTTCCATTGTCGCCTCTTCCGATTTCATCGCCGAGCTCGCTGGATTTCTTCGCTGTTCAAGCTCCGGCAGCTCCAGCCCTCTTCTTTCATCTGTAGGTGAGGGTTCTCCTGTCCAGTAGTATTTTTGTAGTATGTTCGCGTGTGGTTAGCGGAGGTTCACCTCCAGCAATAAGTGGTAGCGTGCTCGCATGTGTTCGGGCACCGACGATGCCTTCTTCCTCATTGGAAGTTGTTACGCCATCGTTGGCCGCCGTTCGCCGCTGTTTGTAGCCGTTGACCTTTCCTTGTTGTTGGTTCGGGTGACGATCATACCTTTGCTAACCCTTGTGTGTGTTTAGTTCAATATAGGTGTAATTATGTGGTGTGTACACGTATATGTACGTATATATGGGTATACGTGCACATACTTGTATACTATGTTAGATTTGTATAGAATTAGACATGTGTCTCAGTTGTGTGATAGTCATGTGATGTATTTTATATTTTGTGATGTGATAGGTATTACTCGGACCGAGGTCGGACAGGGAGGTCCTCGGACAGAGAGCATTAGACGCACTAGGAGCTACGGTGATACAGGCAGAAATCTTATCCTTACCTTTGAACTCATGGTATTCCTTGTGTAATATTAAGTTGTTGATAAATACCATGATACCTTGTAGCTCTGCTAGTAGATTTTGATTAGTTATCCATTGCACTCTGTGTTGCCTTTTCTTCATGCATAGGGATGCTTGTGTGATGTTGTTACATGGGTCAGATGGTATTATCTTATTAGTGGCTATTGAGCTATTGATCCATGTATTATATACTTGTGATTGGCCCATCGGGCAATTGTATGATATGTCGTGCCACATTATGATCTTTTCTGGCTGTGAGCCAGGGCTGTGCCTTATAGGCCAGCGGACCAGGGATGATACCAGATGCTGTTTCACGGCTATGGGGCCGGCTGGTAGGTTTCCTAGATGGAGTCCTTCGGGATTTTCCAGGGTTACCTGGGTGTTGGACGCAACACCTTCGAGCTATCATTAAGGCAGTTGTTCCATTGTGTGAGCAACGATGGAAACACTCTGTATCAGAGTGCAAGCTCGTCATAGAGCATTATATGGTCATTGCTCTTGATTGCACGACACCTGCGTGGTTTTCACATGTTGTTGAGTTGATGTTGCTTCTTATCATGTTGCGTTCGTATCATGTTGCAATATCTTGTATATTTGATATATAGTGTTATCTCAGTTATTTGATACCGTACCATATCTGTTGATTCCTGCTTAGCCTTTTGGGCTAACTCCCTTTGCTTTGCCTCAGGTAAGGAAGTTGCTCCTGATGCTGGTGATAGCTAGATCTGACCAGGACCCTAGAGTTGATATCAGCACCTGATAGATAGTTAGAATTATTTATGTTGATATGTGTTGATACAGAGAGTTGGTATTGTGATTGGTATTTTTGGTTGATCGAGTGTATCGATATTTTGGTATGGTATGGTGATCGATCAGATGCATTTTGATTTCGTTTCTGATTGTCTGATTTTGGTTTTCTGTATAGTAACCAGAGATGTATATCTGAGATCTTGATCGTATCAGTTGGTTATGTTTTCTCTAGTTGTGATTGTGGATATACAGATTATGTTATTGTGTATTTTGCTTAGTTTACAGAGGAGACTCTGTCTTGTGGGTTTTTATTTATCGTGCTTCACGAGCATTGTGCTAACCTTGGCTCGGTTAGTGCTCGTTTGGGCGTGACACGGTGGACCCAAAGTCTTATCTCTCATTAATTTGATTATAACAATTTATTATTTTTTTGCTAATCACATTGTAGCTTAATTCAACTAGAATTTACACTTATCTATTTTAGCTAATAATTTTAAGATTAATTGATACTTCGCCATTAGTCTCTATGAGATTATTTTTTTACTATTTTAATAGGCATGCATTTGTGGTGAACCCCTCAATAACATCATCCCTTAACATAACATATTCTAGAAGATCATAATATCTTGCTTACATTCCATTGTGGGCTTGGTCCATTGCTCCATGTGAGTGACTTTTTTACTATTTTAATAGGCCGTACATTTGAGCTCATCAATTACATCATCGAGATTAGCATCCGTTTAACATAACATTTTTTAAAAGAAGATAATATCTTGCTTACATTCCATTATGCGCTTCATTGGGGACTCTATTATTTCAATAAACAGCATCAAGTAATACAACCAAATTCTAATGATGGACCTACCGTATTTTTTATCTATCTTACAAAAATCCTTGACCACCTAAAGGTTCTGTTTTTTTTGGAGAAAAGAGAGGAGAAAAGAAAGAAAGAGGTGTTTTCTTTTGTTTGATTGGGAAGATGATTTAGGAGGGAAGAAAAGTGGAAAGAAATTAAGGTGCTTTTCCACTATTTTAGTTTCTCTCCAAATCAGGGAGAAAACTGATTTCTCGCCCTCGTTTGACACTTCCTGCTACCTGTTGCTAATGCAGCTCACCCGTTGCTGTTGTCACTCACCGCCTTGCCTTATTGCCATCACTTGCCTCGCTCGCTCGACACTATTGTCGCTCGTCGTCGATGCTAGTGCTCGCCCTGTCGCTGCTGGAGCTCGCCCCCTTCACCTGCCTCGCTTGCCCCGTCGCTAGCCGCCTCCGCCTTAGCTTCACCCGCCTCGCTGTCACTAGCCGCCTTTGCCTTCGCCTTCGGCATCACTTGCCTTCGCTTTGCCCGCATAGCCTTCGGGCTTGCCACCTCCGCCTTAGCTTCACCCGCCTCGCTGTCACTAGCCGCCTTTACCTTCGCCTTCACTTCGCCTTCGGCGTCGCTCGCCTTCGCTTTGCCCGCCTAGCCTTCGGGCTCGCCGCCTTCGCATGCCGTTCATCCTGTCGATGCCTTTGCCTATCACCACTTACGCCTGCTGCCCGCCTTTCGCTACCGCTAGCCGCCTCCATCTCATTGTCGCTAGCTGCCTCTGCCTCGCTGTCTCTAGTTGCCTTCACCTTTGCTTCGACCACCTGGCCTTCGGCCTCGCTGCCTTCGCCTACAGACCGCCCTGTCAATGCCTTCGCCTACCGCCCGCCCTATCGCCGCCTTTGACTGCCACCGCCTGCCATGCCACCGATTGTTTTTTTCTACTCTTCACGTTTTTTCCATGCTCATGAATCACATGACTTTTACATGATTAAATTTTATCCCACCCATTTTTTCCCTCTTTTATTATTTTTCCTCCTTATATTCTTCCCCTCCAATAAAACACAAGCCTAAGAGGCACATAATGTACTATAATCCTTAAAGTTTTATTTTAGGATGATCATTGGTATAATTTTCAGCTATCTAATGCATTGTGGAGGGAGTAATGTCAATCAACAAGTTAGCAAATTGAAAAATAATAATAATATACTTTTTTTAAATAAAAAAAATATAAAAAAGACAATTCCTAAACGTATCAACCTCTAATATATCATCTCTAATATAGTGTTCACAAAATACGATTAGGAAATGATAGACCTTCGCAATAAGAGCTCCCACACTCCAAATTAAAATAGAATAAAGAAAAAGATAACTTTATCTTTTCAAATATTGGATTCAAAATAAAGTGATATGGAATCCGATGTGATAGGTATATCATTGATAATTTGATATGTAACGTTTTACCAAAAATGTGACGAAAATAAATAGTGATTTAATTTATTATAAAATTAAAACCATATTGCATAAGCAAATATATAGGTTTGTTAAAAATCAAAAATAAAAGAAACCAATTTATTTTTTTTGAAAAAAAATAAAGAAAAGAATATTTTATGTTATTTACATATTATCCATGATAATGAAGGGCTCATTTAAAATTTTGAATTCCAAAAAAAAAAAGGATTTAAAGTACTAGCTAATTAATTAAATTTTGTCTAGTTTAATTATTTCTTAAAATATTGGCTCGGTCGCCCCCTTTGGAGAGGCTGGCGCTTTTGTCCTCGTGTGGTGGGTGGGGACACCAAACGAGCGAACAGAGATGAGGGACCCACAACTCTCAGTGGGACCCGCCGGCGTGGCGACGGCCCCTCATGCTTACTCTACTACTACTGCAGCGTCAACAGCAACAACTGCACCACATTCCCTCCGCTTCTCGTCACATTTGTATAATTGATCTTCTCGGTGGAATTTTTACACCATTTTATATTATTATTGCTTGTGGTGCAAAGAGGCAAAGCCACAGGAGCGGATAGATTAGATGGGGAAAGATGAAAAGGTGCTGCAGGAAAAGGCAAATCCTCCGTGGAGAAGATGAGAAGCAAAAGAAGCAACTCGATCCAAGAGACGCTCTTCTTCTCTCGCCACCGAAGCATGAAGTAGGAGGAAGGAAAGGAGAGAGAAAGGGAAGGGAGGAGAAGTAGCTCATTAAAATTTTCCTCTCTCCGTCTATGTGATTTCCATCTCTCTCTCTTTCTCTGTCTTTGTTTTCTTCCCCCTTTATACTTGTCAATTGAGTGCAACTGTTTGTTTAGTTCCAGGTCTTCTTTGTTCTTTAGCAGCGGCAGTAAGTGTCAGGAGAGCAAGAATTTGGAGTTTCTTGGTCAAGATCGCGTGTAGATCCACAAGCTGTGTACCGAAATTTGGGATCTTCTCCTTTCCTCTCTTTATTTGGCTTCTTTCTCCGTTTCTTGTTGGATTTAAAAGAAAGGTAAGAGTTGAAGTAATTAGATGGATGTGTAGATCATCTCATACACATGCTTCTGTGTTTGTTAGCGTGCTGCTGTTGAATATGCTTGCGGCTGTAACTCAATTGGATTAATTATCAGAAACCAACATCCAAAGGTGGAAGAGACGAAGAAACCAGCGAGACATTCGTCAGGGATTGAAAAAGTTCTCTGTTGTTTTGCTGCTTTTGGTCAACTCAACGATGGCAGCTGTCTCTGGAATCAACAACGATGAACAGTACAGCAATATACAACCTCCGCCGCCGCCACCGCCGCAGCAGCAGCAGCCGGCTTCTTCTTCGGCGGCAGCTCTCCGTCCCAAGAAGAAGAGAAACCAGCCCGGAAATCCAAGCAAGTGCCCTCCGTCTTGGCGATTAATTTCAGTTTCCCGATTGGGGGGAGTAGCGATGAATTGCTTACTGTAGATTTGGTGTCAACAGATCCGGACGCGGAGGTGATCGCGCTGTCGCCGCGGACGCTGCTGGCGACGAACCGGTTCGTATGCGAGGTGTGCGGGAAGGGATTCCAGCGGGAGCAGAACCTGCAGCTGCACCGGCGCGGGCATAACCTGCCGTGGAAGTTGAAGCAGAAGAACCCGAAGGAGGCGCGGCGGCGCGTGTACCTCTGCCCGGAGCCGACCTGCGTCCACCACGACCCCGCCCGCGCGCTCGGCGACCTCACCGGCATCAAGAAGCACTTCTGCCGCAAGCACGGCGAGAAGAAGTGGAAGTGCGACAAGTGCTCCAAGAAATACGCTGTGCAGTCGGACTGGAAAGCCCACTCCAAGACTTGCGGCACCAGGGAGTACCGCTGCGACTGCGGCACCCTCTTCTCAAGGTTATTTCTTCATCATGATAATTATATACGTAGCAACTTCACGATTGTTAGGGTTAGGGTTAGGGTTTGTTATCAGGTTGATTATTTCTTCTGACGGAGGTGACAACAAAGCAAGGCCGGAGGGAAGAGTGAACTGCTCCCTCGTGAATGGCCACAATTGAAGTGGCAACTGCGCTGCCATGTTGATTGAGATTTCAAAAAAAAGGCACTAGTCATCTTTCTGATCAATGACCTCGGAACCAACGCCGAGCTGTTCCTTGCTCTTCCTTCTCACTCTCTCTCACCTATTCACGTGGTGACATGGAGGCAAGCTCTAATTTGTTGGGTTCTGATTTGGAGAGATGTGGGCGACTGTGCATCGCTTGGGTATGGCAGCAGCACAGCTGCAGCAGGCTCATCTGACCATGCATGTTATCGATTGATTTTGTTTGGATTTGACCGCATATCATTGTCCTTCTCCCTGCGCCAGGGATTCAGGTCACGATACTTGTTCGTGAAAAAGATTGGAGGGCGTGGGCGTTGGATATTGATGGAGGAGGACGCAGTTTTGGAAGTTGATGCTCGAGCTTTCATGGTTTTGGTGTCCATTCTAGCAACAAGGATGGCTGGACGATTGATCATGTTTCGGATTGGAATTTAATGTTTGATAAATTGACAGATATGTCGATGGATTCGTTTCATATATTTAGGCAGATGAATTGGTGTATTTTGTGCTTCCAGAAAAAAAAATTCTTCCATTGCATTTATTGAAGGCCCCGGTCCTACAAATTGGTTAGCGAGGGCATTGACATTTTGATATTCCTATACACTCTTCTTTAATCTCACTTTCAGGTTGCTTCCATGCAGGTGAAATTTGCATTGATGCCGCCACTTGTTCTTCTTCTTCCATTTATCAAGTTGAGAACATTAAGTTGGACTGAAGATTTCGTTGTGATTGATTGATTTTGACTTGCAGGCGAGACAGCTTCATCACGCACAGGGCCTTCTGCGACGCGTTGGCGCAGGAAAGCGCGAGGCTCCCCAGCGCCATCGGCGGACACGGGTACGGCAGCAGCAGCATCAACTTGACCATCCCTCCTCCGGTCAACCCACCGCTCTCCGCCGAGCTTCTCCGTCTCGGAGGCGGCGGCGGAAGCAGTTGTGCAGCACAGTTCGGCAACCTCACGACCGCCACCGCCTTCCGCCAGTCTCATCATCCGCCGCCGTTCTATCTCCCCGGCAGCACAAGCCACGACTTTGGCAACGAGTTGCTCCAAACAAAGCATTTCCACGGTCTAATCCAAGAAATGCAAACCAACGCCAACGAGTCCGCCGCGGCCGCCGCCGGCTCGCCCTCCGCTGCAGGGAATCTTTTCAATCTGAGCTTCTTCTCCAATAACCTGCTTCTCTCCGACCAATTCAACAGTGCGCCCACGAATGCCAACCTCATGAGCAATCTACTCACCATCGAATCAGCGGCCGCGGCTCCTCCGCCGCCGCCGCAGATGTCGGCGACTGCACTTCTCCAGAAAGCGGCTCAAATGGGCGCGACATCGAGCGGCGCCAACTGCAGCTCCTTGCTCGCAGGATTCGGATCCAAACACTCTGAGAATAACACGCGGTCGACGCAGGCGGGGAACGAGAACCACTTCCAAAGCCTGATGAGCTCCTTAGCGAACGGAAACAGCGGCCTATTCAGCAACGCCGATGCGATTACCGAGTCGCAGACCGGGTTGGGCGGGGTCAATTCGGGCCTGTGCGGCGACATGGACGAGTCGAAGTCGAACCAGAATAGCCTTAGAATCGGATCGGGAAGCGATGGGCTGACGAGGGACTTTCTTGGGGTCGCCATGGCGACCAATTTGGATCCGGAGCTGAAGTCGGCTCCGCTTGGGCTATGGTTTGGCGATGGGAATGTCCATTCTGTGAGGGGCAATCCATAAAAACAAAAAGTTGAGGGGGGTAAAATGGTTAATTAATTATCTCTATGTTTTATTTAGATCATGTGGTAGTTTGGGGGCGATCAATAATAATTCTTGTAACTCTCTTTTAATTAGCACGTGAACTTTATTTTATCTATATTTTTTTAATTAAAGTATCAAAATGCATTTAGTTAAATTATTATTTACTAGTTTTAATAAAAAAAGAATAAGTGAAAAAAAGGAGCGTGTGAATATCATGTGATTCTAAGAGTGGGCAGTTAGTTGGCGGATGTATGTGGAAAGATGATGGATGATGGATGCGAGTGTGATGACCAAAACAAGCATGGCATCGGGCAGCTTTCCGTCCCCCACAATCATAGACTGCCGTCTGCCGTCTGCTATGTTTTGTTGTTTCCATCTGTGCCCCTGCCACTCTATCACATCGATGCAGCGGAGTACGTAGTAGCAGCGGCGTGGGGCCGTCAAGTCTTGCCGTCTCCGTGAATGCCAGCGTGACAACCGACGAGTCCATGCACCGCCCGCCTCTCCATGCAAACTGTACCTCTCTTTTTTATATATTTATTTTATTCATTCACGAGAAGAATGTTTTTTTCCTTCCCTCAATTAATTAATTAATTGTAATATAAAAAATATTCTCACTGGCCCACCATAATGACTTGGCATTGACCTCCGCGTCAGCGGTGGCGGCCCACCCGGGGTACGCGCAGAGTGGTAGCGGAGCATTTGGCGGTTCTGCTTGTCCCACGCCTGCGCTGCTATTTCCCCTCCCTGTCGTCCGAATCTTGTCGTGGCAGCGAACTCTGAAATTAATCGCCCCCGACTTCGCCGATTTCCCCTTCTCCTCGCTGAAATTAATCGCCTATTTATTATTATTATTATTATTAGAGATAGATCTAATTATATTTTAGTTACGGGTAAATATAGGTATTAGCTTAGGGTGTGTTTTGTAAATATCGATCATTCCACGAATCTCAAAAGATAAGGGTACTTAAAAAGTTTTTTTTTTTTTTTTGTGCTAATCTGTGCTCGCTTAAGCTTAACCTAAAATAGGTAGGTCGAAATAGAAATGAGCTACTGTAGATCAATAAGCCCACACTACTGCATAGGCTTGTGGACCAGACTAAGCGAACTTGAGTTTAGATCTTGGGCCCAAGAAAATGTATTTTAAAGCTTATTTTTAAAATACATATTGATAATCATATGGAAACTTAAGATCTACTAAATTGAGATATGGAAATCGATAATTTCTATATAATAAATTGGAAAGTTAGTAGATCACTTGCGCCACAAAATTTAGAATGATAAAATATATACGTTGGATATATATTTTATTGCCTTTATGAATCATGAACATGTGTTTGTAGTGTATTAATTAAATGTATAAAATCATGAAAGTCTACCTAATGCATTCGATTGAATTTTGTTAGTATGTTATGTAATTAATCATTTTCGACAACTTAAGATATAAAGGTTTGTAAATATGAAATTTTATCGGGTGCAATCAGTAATTTATTATTTTATGTATAAAGTAGAACATGCTTTATAGTCTAAGATCTCAAACAAATGTTCGTAGATTTAATCCTCTCGCCATAATCAAGTACTCGTGTATAGTGGATTTGGGTTTGAGTTTACATGTATGGGTACTCAATACCTAATTTAGATATAATGCAACATATATTATTAAAATATATAAAAAAGTAAAAATATTAATAAATATTATATTATTTTTATTTATAAAATAATTATAAACTAAAAAAATAATTTAATTAGGTGCTTCTAGGTATTCATTTCAATACCTTAGTAAGGTTTGAGTTGTCCAATTATAGTAAGGGTTGAGTTTGGGTACTAGGCAAAAAAGTCATGCATCTAACCTAACCCATTGCTTTATCTACACATGTTAAAGGGAGATTCTTGTAGCAATCCAATGATCTTAGAGAATGAACATTGTAAAATATAGTAAAAAAAATAAAATTTTATTTATGATTGCAAGTTTAAATCATGCAAGGTTGAATCTATGAAACAAAAACATGACAAGATTCAACGCATCAAGTGTCCCGTTACGATGCAATTACATGCTTAAATGACCTCAGCACCAAGGAGGATTGAGATGCGAATCTTGAAATGAAGATAATCCCTAAAAAGATACTTTGAATGAACAATAATTCATCGACAGGAAAACAAATGCAGGCCGCAATCCTTCTCCCGGTGCAAGAAGAAGAAGAAATGCAAATTTTTGAGGGCGACGAAACTTTGAAAAGAAGCTCTCTGCGCAAACAAGGAATCTCCAATTTGAGCCAAAATGCCTTACTTGGCCATTTCTGATACGTTTGTTTGCGTGGATTTCTTCCGCCAGAAAATGTTCTTTCTCCTCCACCGCCAGCTGCTTTCTGCCACCGCACGAAAGCGAATCGATGTCCGCCTCTGCGTTCTGCATCCTGCAGCAGCAGCAGCAGCAATTATTTCCTATAAATTGGCGCCAATTTGTCGAGGAAACCCACAATCGCAGCCTTGCAAGTTTAGTCTCCTCAACGTATCTTACGCTTATACACCATGGCCGCCGCCACCGCCCCCGTCGCCGCCAAGTCGGCGCTTAGCTTCAAGAGGTCGGACAGCCTCGCCGAGGGCATGCCTGAGGCGTTAAAGGAAAGCAGATACCAGATGAAGAAATGCTTCGGCAGGTAAATACTCTTGTAATGCTTAATTTGGAGTTTGACCTTTATGCAAAGTCAACGATCTTCAACTGTAAATGGAACCACCAGGTTTGTGTCGGAGGGCAAGAGGCTTCTGAAGAACCAGCAGCTGATGGAAATCTTGCACAAGACCATCGATGACAAGGTTGAGAAGAACAAGGTCATGGAAGGACTTCTTGGTTATATTATTTGTTCAACGCAGGTGAAATCAAAAACTTAATACTATTTTTTTCCATCTTTGAATTGCTATAATATTACTAAACAAAAATGAAAAACTAAAACATCAAATCATTTACAGGAGGCCGCTGTTCTTCCTCCATTTGTGGCACTTGCAGTGAGGGTTCAACCAGGAATTTGGGAGTACCTCAAAATCAAATCAGAGGATCTTTCAGTCGAGGATATCACACCTGCACAATATTTGAAGGACAAGGAAACCATCTTCGATGAGAAATGGTACCATTCTTGCAAGTGAATCTAACAAATACTGTAATAATCTTTTAATGGCGGACGTGAAACATCAAAACTGCAGGGCAAAGGATGAGCACGCACTTGAAGTTGACTTTGGAGCGCTCGAGCGATCGACACCTCTCCTGAAGCTGCCATCCTCGATTGGAAATGGCGCGCAGTTCATATCCAAGTTCATGTCAGCTAGGCTCAATGATAGCTCCGATACCATGAAGCCATTGTTGGATTACTTGCTTCAGCTTAAGCACGAAGACCAAGTAATCAAGAATAGTATAATTCTTTGCCCTAAATCTGCTCATCTTTAATTGTTCCAATTTTTCTTTGATTTCTGCAGAAACTAATGATCAATAAAACCATCGACACTGTGAACAAGCTCCAATCGGCCCTACTTCTGGCTGAAGTGTTCCTTTCCGGGCTTCCTAAGTCCACACCATATCAGAAATTTGAACACAGGTGATTCTCTCTCTCTATATATATATCTATCTATCTATCTATCAACCTTATTGAGAACAAATAAGCAGATTTGAGGAGTGGGGACTCGTGAAAGGATGGGGCGACACTGCAGAAACAGTGAAGGAGACGGTGAATTCTCTGTCTGAGGTTCTTCAAGCGCCAGATCCTGTCAACACTGAAAAGTTCTTCAGCAGAGTCCCCTGTATCTTCAACGTTGTGATCTTTTCACCTCATGGATACTTTGGCCAAGCAGATGTTCTTGGCTTGCCCGACACCGGCGGCCAGGTGAGTAATCTTTGACCTCAAAGAAGAATAAGGTGTACGTATTTGTAAAATCTTTCTCTGCATTAGGTTGTGTACATTCTGGATCAAGTCAAAGCTTTTGAGGAGGAACTGCTGTTGAGGATCAAGCAGCAAGGACTGACATTTAAACCTCGGATTCTTGTGGTAAGTAGAAGTGGATTTGATTGAGGTGAATTCGGAGAACTGACAGAGTGAGGTGAATCCAGGTGACGAGGTTGATACCAGATGCAAAGGGCACGAAATGCAACCAGGAACTGGAGCCGATTTTCAATACCAATCACTCGCACATTCTCAGAGTGCCATTCAGGACCGAGGCTGGTGTTCTTCGTCAGTGGGTTTCTCGCTTTGACGTTTACCCGTACCTTGAGAGATATGCTCAGGCAAGTGAACGTCACCTCGGGTCAAATAAGATTTGACATGGTAGTAGTAGATAAAGGACCTCAAACATGGATTCCTCAGGATGCTGCCGCCAAAGTAATCGACATCTTGCAAGGGAAACCCGATCTCATAATTGGAAATTACACTGACGGTAACTTGGTGGCGTCTCTCATGGCGAGCAATCTTGGAGTCACTCAGGTCTTGTATCTCTCTCCCCCCCCCCCCAAAAAAAAAAAAAGAAAAAGAAAAAAGAAGGGAACCAATTTGTGTGTTCTTGAGTGCTCTGTAACTGCGACTGCAAATCTAACAGGCAACCATTGCGCATGCTCTGGAGAAGACCAAGTACAAGGACTCGGATCTGAAGTGGAAGGATCTCGACGCCAAGTACCACTTCTCGTGCCAATTCACAGCCGACATGATTGCGATGAACACCACTGATTTCATCATCACGAGCACATATCAAGAGATTGCAGGAAGGTAATGGCTGCGCAACAAGAGAATGCAGGAAGGAGAAAAAATCAGTTTTTTTTTTGTTTGTTTAATCTTGTTTGGCTTCGAGTGCAGCAAGGAGAGGCAGGGGCAGTACGAAGCACACATGACGTTCACACTTCCTGGGCTTTGTCGATTCGTCTCCGGCATTGATGTGTTCAATCCCAAGTTCAATATAGTCTCGCCTGGAGCTGATCAATCTCTCTACTTCCCCTTCACGCAGAAGCAGAAGCGACTGACATCGCTTCACCCCGCCATTGAGGAGCTGCTGTATAGCAAAACCGAAAACGATGAGCACATGTAGGCCATTCTGCCACTGAGTGAATTGACTGTGTGGGCATGGATTATTAGACTGTAACTTAACAATGAATTGTGAATGGCCATGGACGGAAACAGAGGATACCTGGCAGATAGAAGTAAACCCATCATCTTCTCCATGGCAAGGCTTGACACAGTGAAGAACATAACCGGATTGGTGGAGTGCTACGGCAAGAACAAGAAGCTGCGGGAGCTGGTCAACCTGGTGGTGGTCGCGGGCTTCTTCGACGCCTCCAAATCCAAGGACAGGGAAGAGATCAGCGAGATCAATAAGATGCACAGCCTGATGGACAAGTACCAGCTGAAGGGGCAGATGAGGTGGATCGCGGCACAGACCGATCGAGCTCGGAACGGGGAGCTGTACCGCTGCATCGCCGACACCAAGGGAGCCTTCGTGCAGGTCTCCATATCCGTGATTCGCGTTCTTCGATTGTTCCCCTTTTTGCTGTGAATAAATAAATGCACGGTTGCAGCCTGCTCTGTACGAGGCTTTCGGGCTGACAGTCATCGAGGCCATGAACTGCGGGCTGCCGACCTTCGCGACGAACCAGGGAGGCCCTGCGGAAATCATCGTCGACGGAGTCTCCGGCTTCCACATCAACCCCACCGATGGAGACGAAGCGAGCAGCAAAATGGCCAATTTCTTTGAGAAATGCAGGGACGACGTAAGCTACTGGAACAAGATCTCCACGGCCGGCCTGCAGCGCATATATGAATGGTAGGTAACGTGCATGGATTCGCAGGTTGATCGGTTGTGGATTCAAATTTTTGTGCCTTGCAGCTACACCTGGAAGATCTACGCCACCAAGGTGCTGAACATGGCCTCAATCTACGGATTCTGGAGGCAGCTCAACAGGGAGGAGAAGCAGGCAAAACAAAAGTACTTGCATCTGTTCTACAATCTCCTGTTCAGAAGGCTGGTAAGTGGCAAGAATGGAATTGGTTGAGGAATCGGGATGATGAACGCACACCAAATAAAAAAAAAAATTGATTTGTTCATTTCAGGCACAAACAGTGCCCATGGCCTCTGACAAAGCTGCTCAGCAAACACAGACACAGGCACAGCTGACAAAAGTAGCTTCACCACGGCCTGGCCAAAATCCATTCCGCAAATTGTTCAGCATGTTTGCCAAGAAACAGAGCAAAGCAGGCGAATAACAGAGCTAACTTGAAAAAAAAAGAGGTGAGTTTCTAAAATTCACACATGAGAGATATTTAGAATTCGCGCGAAAAGATGAACTGCGCTATATATACCCTATCTAAAATTTCTAAATAGCGACAAAGTTTGCATTGATGGTTGGGTTTACAGGATTACAAAGGCCAACCCCTGGCACTGAAGCTGACTGGACATTAAAAGAGGAGAGAAATCAAAGAATGGAGCTCGATTGGTGGACTACTTACCGTGTGCATTAATTGTTTTATTTTTGTGTATACAGGATTTGAAACAATTGTAAATGCTCGATTGATTGAGTATAAATAAGTCTCTCAACAGAAGTTGAGGCTTCAACACAAATGGGAATAAATGAAAGAAGAGGATTTTACGTGTAGCAGAGGTTGTTCCTGAAAGTTTGCTGTAAAATTGTTCCTTTCCCACAGGTCGGCTTCTTCTACCTGACGAAAATGTTTAATAAAGACACTCAAATGTCGCCACCGACTGAGTTCTTCAATTTACATATAGATATAGAAGTCAAATTTAGTAGGATGACAAATTTTAGAATTAATAACAGTTTTTAGTATTTCAATGAATTGAAAAAGAAAAAATTAGTAAGAATATATTAAACTTGTGCACAAGGTGAGGATGATAAAATCAAAACCAAATTTATCAAAAAAAAAATTACTAACTAAAATCAAACTAATTTACCGAATAAGTTTTTGGCAAATTCGACAAATTAATGATTTACCTTTTTAAATTATTTTACCTATATACATATATTACTATTTCTCTTTTAATAAATGCATGTCATTAGAGCCATAATTGCTCTCATGAGGATTAATAATAAAAGATCTCTATGTAAGATAAACCCTTAAAAGTACTCTTTAGCGGTGTTCAAAATAACTATTGAACCAAGGATTAACCTATTGAACTAAACTGTTTTTGCAATTAACCAAATTGGTTAATTTAATCAAAGGTTGATTTTTCTTAAATTGATTGATTTTTCATTTGAGTACAATTTTAGGTTTGGCTTAACCGTCAATTAACTGACTAAACCATTTGACCCTCAGGCACAACCCTCACCATCCCTTACCCTAGCCTCCAACCTCACCTGCTCTCCCCCACCTGACCAACGCTTGCCCTTGCCCCTGCTTACTCCAACCAAATCGCTAGGCCCTAGCCCCAACCACCAGCCTCAGTTGTTATCGATAGCGAGATGTCAAGTACCAATATAAAAAGTATAATTAACCCGAAACTAACGGTTAACTGTATTGACAAAATGATTAACTAAAAAACCAGTTAATCGACCTATTCATTTGGGATTGGTTCAAACTTTTCCAAAATTGATAGGTTCAATTCTGTTAAATTTACGCCTCATAGTAATTTGATTAACCAAATCGTGAACAACTTGATACTCCTTTTTCAAAGAAAATTAGACACTATTGCTTTATTTTTATAACATTTGAAAAGACTAAAAACTACATTATATGTATACTTAACTACAGAATTTCGTCGCTGTTTTCAATAACGACGCTCAGCTACGGCTTCTTCTGCTTGTCACGGCGACGAGATGATGGCGATAGGGTCCATCGATTCGCTGTTTCCATTTGTTGCTAACGTGGTAACGCTCGCCGCGTTCGGACCCGCTATTAGAGAGTGGCGATGGCCTTCTTTTTATACTTTTAGATCATATGATACGATAAACGATGACAATGCAGCTGATAGTGCGGGTGGAGCTTGATAGTAAGGAGTAGTTGCAGCATCAAGACCATTGCGTAGAGCTTGGTTATGAAAATTTTTTATTATTGTTATAAATTTATCAGGGAGAAGGAACTAAGAATCACGCTCAAAATTAGTGCTAATATTTTTTTTATACTAAAATAAAGAGTCACATGGGACCTCGAAAGAAATCAATCTCATGTAGTGTAACGTTTCAAAAATTTACAAAAGGTGATGGGACAGGACATCCACGTCCCATCCCGTCTGCCCCTTCTTTTTCCCCCTTCTCCCCTATCTCCCTCCCCTCTCCTGCTGCTTCCTCACCGTCGAACGCATCTCCTCCTCCTCCTCGCGTCTTCCTCCTCCTCATGCATCTTCTCCCCTCAATCTTCCTCTTCCGCCTCTGGCTGCTGCTCCGGCGGACAGATCCGACGAAGCTTTCTCCCTTTCTCCCACGCGAACGAGCGGCGACGAGACGACCGGAAATAACCTAGATCCGGCGCCCTTCCTTCGTCTCCGGCGGCACCGGCGAGCTTCCTCACCCTCGGCGGACGTTTCCGCCTCGTTCCGGTGTGTTTTCCGGCGTCATCTCCCCCAGCTCCGGCGACATCCGCGAACGACGCCGCCGGTGGGTTTTTCGTTCGATCCCGACGACTCCGACCTCATCTCGAGAAACCGGCGGTACGACTGGACTCCCCTCGCCGGCGGCTATCTCGTGACGTTTCCGGAATTTCGACCGGCCACCGGAGTTACTGTTCCGGCAGCGGCGCTACTGTTCCGGCGATCTTTCCGGCGAACTTCCGGCGAACTCCGCGACCGCGACTGCAACTCCGAGCGGCGCGCACGAGGTGATATTGGACATATATTGGTTGGATCTAGCGCAGACCTACAGTCACCAGGTAGGATTCTTACCTCCCTACCTTTGTTAGGTATTACCTTTCTTACTGATTAAACATGATTATTACCTTCGTAAATCCATTGAGATATGTCTCCTCCTATTGAGTCACTTGGATGATTGCATGCTATCTGATTTTATGTTTTGATGCATGATGCCGTGGGTAATTTATTTAGATGTTGTACATATATATATTTTGGCTGTCTCTACAGCCAGCTTGTGTTGATATTGGGGATGGACGGATAGGTCTGACTGGGGTAGTCAACCTTTCCGAGAACCTTGATTTGGCCACTGGTAGTAGTCATGGATGCAGTTTATGGATGTGTGAGCCCATGATCTACTGGCCTCCGGATGGATCGCAGTCGGGTGTCGTGTGACTCGGCATTCCGGGGCGATCTGGGTGTAGGACGCTACACCGGCGGACTGTCGACGGACAGCCGTTTCTACCGTAGCTGGCGGTAGGAACCACTCTTTGAGTGCGCGTCCTACGGGACATTGGCACAGCTTAGACTCCACTTGCATGCAGTTCTTTCTACATTTATTTAGTCGCGTTATATTTATTTACAGTGCACTTCTGTCTACTTAATGTTATTGGTTTCCCCTTACTCTTACGCACCATTTACTTGTCAATCCTACTTAGCCTCCCGGCTAACTCCACTTGCCTTGCCTCCAGGTTCAGGCTCGGCTCCCTCTGGTGCGCAGTAGATAGATAGGTAGATTACCTTTCATATCTCGTGTTGTATTTTTCTACTGTGACACACATGTTACTGTTATTATCATATTTCGAGGATTCTTGTTGATGATGTTATATTTGCCTGGTCATGGACCAGTGGGGATGATGTTGTATTTGCCTGGTCATGGACCAGTGGGGATTTGTGGG
Source organism: Costus lasius (assembly GCA_027563935.2). Classification (NCBI taxonomy): domain Eukaryota; kingdom Viridiplantae; phylum Streptophyta; class Magnoliopsida; order Zingiberales; family Costaceae; genus Costus; species Costus lasius. The sequence continues at coordinate 104,669,930 of CM050448.1, forward strand.
CCAGGACTGTGCGGCCCTTCGTGTGTTGTTGACTTTGACCGCTGCGTCGGTCTGATATATGTTTTTATCTATGCGGCTTTTATCATTCGTGATACTTGTTATCTTGTACTTGTATTCTGGATCTGTATAGCCTTGCAGGTCCATTGTTTGCCGCGTCCTAAGGCTGGGAGAGTCTTGGGGCGTGACATGTAGAGAAAAAAATAGCACACGAGTGTAACCAATAGATATAAACATATACGTCTTAGCCTAACTCAACAAACCAAAATATCATGCGCAGATGGTGGTGTACACACACAAACAATGGACACCACATAGGGTGTCGGGGAGGCCAATCTCACGTAGGCAATGGAAAATAAGCACAACACAGCTACCACACGCTGAGAAAAGGGGAAAAGTCGCCTCGCTTGGATCAGTAAGGGAGAATGCAAGAGAAGCAAGAGACTGCATGTGCCTAAACGCGGGGTCAAACGTAAGATGTACACACAAGCAACAAAATATGATGTCGCCGGAAAACACATCAGGGTGCAACATCGCTGAAAAAACAAAGCGTCGATGGAAAACCAAACATCACCGGAAAACAAAGAAATGCCAAAAAAAGAGAAGTTGAGAGAGAGATTACTAGGACTTGAACTCAATGGCTCCACCATTGCACAATGGACTGATGGAGAAATGAGGTTGAACTCTTCAATGCCGAACCGCCCACTATACACTATAGGTCATCGGAATAGAATTTGCCGGAGATTGTCGCTGTTCACCAGAAAATGAAAGGAAGACATCTCAGCACTCTGAACCACCCACCACACACTACTAAGATTCATCATAACTTCATTGTCAAAGTCATCAGGGGTCACCAGAGGTCGCTAGAAATTGCCACCGGAGACAAGAAGGGAGCTAGCTACGGCAGAGGAAAGGGGACAAGGCGCAGCCGCACACGTCCTCACGTCCATCCTGCTTGTTCAAAAACCCTCGCAGCCTCGCTCATCTGGCACATGTCCAAGGCTTCGCTGATCGTGTATGCCTGCGCGTCCTCCCCACTGACCTGTGAAGCCTAGCTGCTGGCATCCCACACGTCCGTCCCTCTCCTCTAGTGCCTCCCATCCGCCCCGATGGGCTTGGAAGCCTAGACCTCGCCCACCATCCATCAGATCCAAGCTGTGTCGCCCAGCCGCTATATGCGAGCCTGCGCATCTAGGTGGCGTCAGAAGTTGAAGTGCCACTGACCATCGCCGCTAGCTGACTCGTGCCACATAGTCACAGTCCCATTGGTCAAGGGCTGGGCGCGTTTTCTATGAATTCGCAACTTCCTAAACTTTTAGGAAGCCGCGCCTCTTTACCCTTAGGTCGAAGGGATGAAAATCTAAAGGCTGAAAATGACTAATACTAATACTAATATTAATATTAAATATTAATGTTAATACTAAGGCTAAAATTAATATTAATTCTAATATTAATATTAATACTAAAATTAATACTAATATAAATACTAATACTAATATTAATTTTAATATTAATTTTAATGTTAATACTAATGTATAATTTTAATATTATTTTGGCAGAACATTGGGATTCTGCCCAAATCTAACAGCACGGACCGGCGAATTCCTAAAATTCTAGAAATTCGCGAGTTCATAAAAAAATTTTCCGAGAGGATCGTCGTCACCTTGTCTACAATGTCCAACTACACGCCTTCGAGAAATGAAGCAGCGTCAGCTCGTCATCCTTGTCTACAGTATTCTTTTACTTTTTTACACTCTTTGCTCATTGTCATTTTTTTATTTTCTCGGCACTCTCTCTCTCTTTCTTTAGCACACTCATAAAGCCTACTAATAAACGAACAATTTGCATAAGATTAACTAGGGTGTGTGTGGGTGCAATTAGCACACCTATAAATTCAACTAGCAAGGAAACAATTTATATAAGATTAACAATGGTGTTTGAGTGCAATTAGTACAGCCAAAAGGCCTACTAACAAAGAATAATTTGCATAAAATTAATCGGGTCTCTGGTGCAATTAGCACACACATAAAGCCTACTAACAAAGGAACTATTTGCATGTTATACCAAAAATTAGTTTTATTATTTTGTAATATGGTTTTAGGATTTTTTCTAGATTTTTTCTGTATTTTTCTGAATTAAATCAGTATTTTGGTATTTTCAGTATTTAAAAAAAATGAAAACTTAAAATCGCCAAAAACGGCGGACAAGCGGGGAATCGAATGCGCGACGCGCGTAAATCGCAACCGCCGCACTATCGGACGGGTTGCTATAGCGAACGGGTTCCATAATGAAAGCCCGATATTAATGTATGTTTTTTTTTAGGGCGAAACCCGTTCGCCTCCTCTTCTTCCGGCAACGATCGAGTCTTCGGCTCGGTTGCAGTTTTGAGGGGTAACAATTCAGCTTTTTAAGCGTAGGAAGTTACGCCTCTTTCCCCTAGAACTTTCGGAACTTCCAAAACTGAATTTTGTCTTCGCTAGCACTGTCAGAGGCTGTGAACGTGATCGCCGGAGGAGAAGCCGCGGCCTGTGAAATTCGTCGTCGACTGAAGCCGGCGAAGCTTCGATTCTTCGCCCGTGGCGTCTGCCCAACACTGCTCCAGGTATTCCTCTGTTCTGGACATTTTTATCGAGTTTTGATGTGATTTGGTTTTGGGCGGTGGTGGTGCCACCGCGTGTGTCACGCCCCGACGGGAAGCCGGCTATCCCTAGCTCAGGGTTCCCCAGGGAGATGACAATATTAATAGGAACCAAAGAACTACAATAATCCAATATCATTTATTTAAATAAACAATCTCAACTTATCATCAAGAATTTATAACATAAACTCCAAAACATACTATTCAAGTGTACATAAATCAACTGAAATAAAAATACAAAAGATAAACTATCTCAACTCGGGCCGGTATCTGCTATCTACTCTATCCCTCCCAGACTCTAACTCTGTACCGGAAGAGAAACAAGGGGAGTTAGCAGAATTGCTAAGTAGGAATCAACAAATATGGTGGGGGAACCAAATAACAAGATAATGCAATGACTATAACAACGATATACAAATAATATAAGAATGTCGTGCAAATCATCAAGCTAGCCAACAGATCTCACTTAAGAGCCGCACTCATTTTCAGAGTGTTTCCACTGTTGCTCATAGTTATGTGTTTTTCCTATTTTCAGATCTGTGAATAGACCTTGAACATTATTCTTTGTTCGCAGTTGGTATACCTCAAATTATTTTCTTCAACCTTGGCTTGAGTATAAGTGCTGGCATATACGGGTCATACTTTAGCTTATGAACATGCTGTCTTTCTGATATCTGATTATTTCAGATAGTGTAATTGCTTGAGGACAAGCAAGTTTCTAAGTCTGTGATATTTTGATAGGTGTTATTTTTATAGGATTTAAAGTCATATACCATCATTATAGGCTTTAGTGATATTTTATGGCAAATATTGTTATCTTTTCTTGTAAAATATGGAATCTTCACTCTTTTTCGTGTATTTTTTTGAAATGCAGGTCATTTCTCCACATTTTCATGAAGAATTTTAAAGATCTAATGTTGCGAAAAGATTTGTAATAGTTCGACGAAGTTACAGGCAATTTTTCAGAATTTTTAGAGTTTTCCGTGCAAAGCACGGCCTGGCCGTGCTTATCAGCACGGTTGTGTTCTTCACGGCTTTAGAATCAATGATTGACGAGAAAAGCACGGTCTGCCCGTGTTCAGACGCACGGCCGTGCTTACATACCTGCAGATCACCGAAGTCGACACGGCCTACCCGTGTCCAGCCGCATGCCCGTGCTTCACTTACTCAGAGTTCGCCGAACCGAGCACGACCTGCCCGTGCTTATCGGCACGGCTGTGATCGCGTACGCTAATCTCGACCGTGCATTCGTTTCTCCTCAAATCCAACGCCCCAGATGCCAGAAAATTGGGGAAAATTCCCAATTAACATTTCTAACCGCCCAAAGCTTCAAAAGGTGTGGATAATCGACTAATTTGGAGGGTGACGGAGGGAGATTTGGTGAAGAACGCAGCTAGGGCGAAAGCAGCGATTTTGGGACTTCGAGGACTCGATTTGACTGATTTTCTTGGGGCTTTCGAGAGGAAACCCAAGATTTATCGTCTCCTAACATCGTCTAGTAATTTCCCTAACTTGCGAACTCATTCTCTAGGGTTTTCATGTGTTTATGATGTATTTGGTTGAGTAAAACCCTTGTTCGGGGCTTGGACGTAACCTGTTGGAAAATTCTCGTTTTGTAAAACACAATGTATGAATCTCAAAATACTTTTTAAGTGATTTGCTTATTATTATTGGGTGTGCTTATTGCGTATTAATATTTTGGCCAAATATTTGTATGTTTTAAGTGTTACGAGAAGTACCGAAAGGTGAATCGTAACCCTCGATTGCCCAATTTTAACTTGTAACCTTAAAATTACGAGAGTAGTTTTAAGTTACTCGAGGACGAACGATCTTCATAGAGTTCACTGGGTCTTTCTTAAGTTAATTTAGCTACGAGAGTAGGGAATTAACTTTAGTAGGCACCGGATTAAGCTTCGAGAGAAGGTAATCCGTATCGAAGGATAGATCGCCTTAATCATTTCACCGTCAGATTACGCTTCGAGAGAAGGTAATCTGTTTCCTATCCCTTAAACCTTGATTCGTTGTTTTGCATAATTATTCATCCGACAAGGTGAAACCCAAGATCCCGAACCTTTTGAAAAAGCTGAATTTCCCCTGCTAGTTGCTAGTTTGTTTTTGTTTGGAATCGATAATTAGAAATCGACTTAGATAGTTCATTTGTTTTCTTGATAAAATTTCAAATCATCTAGCTTTCAATGACACTCATAGTTGATACTTGACCTCTGCTCCCTGAGGGAATGAATCATTTACTACTTCGATAGACCGTACGCTTGTGAATTTTTTTATGATTTTTCAGGAATTTTTTACCAGTCGCCGAGCGAAGCACGGCCTGGCCGTGCTTGTCTCGTCGATGTCAAAGATGTTTGCCGAAGCAAACACAGCATAGCCGTGTTCAGAGTCACGGCCGTGTCCACGAAGAAGATTTTCGCCAAGTTAAACACGGCATGCCCGTGCTTATCGGCACGCCCGTGCCACTTCCACCGGATTTTGCCGAGTCAACCATGGCCAAGCCGTGCCGAAAGACACGCCCGTGCTTGAATCACGGGTTTAGGGCTTTTTAAAGGACGGCGACGGAACCTAGGGTTCACATGCCCATGCCCGTCCTCTGCCACCCCTTTCTCTTCGTCATCGGCCTTCAACTCCTCCAGATTTGCCGTCCGCCACCTTCCCAAGCCTCAGGTTCCTTCTTCGGTTCTCGGAGGCACCGGGATCTCAGTTTTTCGACCGGTTTTCGCCAGTTCGCCGGTTTCCGCCGCCTCCAGCAGATCTGCACCGATTTCTGCCCCATCTCGCCGCCCTCTGGTCTCCGAGCCTCCACATCGTCGGGCAATGCTTCCCTTCCTCCTCTGGTACCCTGCTTTCTCCAGATCTGTGAGTTTACGAGCCTGCGCTCGCATTTTTTTTTCCCTCAGCGCCGCCGCCAGTTCGCCGGTTTCCGCCGCCAGGGTCCTTCCCTTTATTCTGCAGCCACCATCTCCAGCCGGCCACCTTTCTACATTCCTCCACCATGTCTAGACGCTCCAAATTGATGGCCAGGAAATCTACCAAGCGCTCGGTCGCGCCAGCCGAGCTAAATGAGCACGGAATTGTATTCCGGAATGCCGCGCAGAAAGCCCGATACGATCTCTTAGTGTCTCGGCGCGTCATCAACACTCGCTATCTTGATCGGGTGACCCTCCATACCTTGGGGCTGCATGACGACGTGCTATTCATGTTCCAGCAGATCGGATGGGAGCACTTATTCCGGATGGCCCTGCCCTCACCGACTTATGTTGCGCCTACATTGGAGTTCCTATCCTCCCTCGAGATCGACTTGGACAACCATGATGATGGGGACGACGGTGTTATCTCCTTCCGGCTCGGGAACACGGAGCACACAACGACCTTATCAAAGATAAATCAAATTTTTGGTTTTCCAGTGGATGGGACTCGCGAACCCCCGCACGAGTTTCGTGATCAAGACTTTTGGGTTGCTATTACGGGACAGCAACCTTATATCGCACGGACGGCCCGAGCCAGGCATGTCAGCAACCCTTGCTTTCGCTACGTGCACCGCGTCTTAGCGCACACCATTTTTGCGCGTGGCAAAACTGATGGTTCCGATGGACACGGCCCCGCCTCATCCATCCTTCCGTCCCTTCCAGCATACCGGTGCATCTTCCTCTGCCTCCACCGAGAATGCCTATGCCCGTATCGAGAATCAACTTCGGGCCATTCGTGATGACCAACTTGAGACGCGTCTAGAGATGCAGGATGTTCTTAGGCGTCTGACCTCTATGGAGGAGGCGCAGACTCGCCAGGTTCAGTTGCAGAGCGAGGACCATCAGGCCATTCAAGAGATGCTTCGGTGCATGAACTCCAAGGGGTGGTGACCTCCGTTGTCTTGTCCTGCTTCTGCTCTCTTACTGCTGTGTTTCTTTCCTTATTAAGTTGCTTCCTTTCTTTTCAATGCTATCATGTACTTTTTCCCTACATAGGAGACTATGCAGTTCTTTGCCGTGGGTAGAGGGTTTTCCCCTCTTAGTGTGTTTTAGTGTGTTTAGTTCTGTGTTCTGCTATGCTTTACTATATTAGCGTGTTTGCTTAGTATGCTTGCTTACTGAGAATAAATTAGTGTGTTTGTTTCTGAGATTCATGCGTATTCATATCCTAATGTAATTTCGCCTATGATGCCTGTGATGACTTCAAAGACCTAAGTCTGTGATGGTGTTTCTTTGATCTTGTCCTCAATTTACATGCTATTCTGTATCATGATGAGAATCATAAAGATATGTCTGTCTTTTGAGTTAAGGAATGCACATCTTATCATGTCTGCTTTTATGCTTATGAATCAATGGTTCTAGATTATATTTGAGTATGCTTACTGTCACTTGCATGATGTTCAAATGGTCGATCCATATTTTCTGAATTACTTCTTACACAGTATTATGTTTTGGAATATTCATGCGTATTATAGTCCTTCTTACCAGCTTGTCAACTTGATGGCATTTGCTTATTAAAAAAAACAAACAAAAAAAAAACAAAAGAGATACTGAGTAAAAAGGGGCAGTGGTACCTAAGTGACAATGACCCAAAGGTTCATCTAACTTGGCACTGTCGACAAGTATAAAAAAAAGTGAAAGGAACATGAGAAAAGAAGGGGTGTGGGAATAGTGAACAACTCCTCTGTTTTCTACCCTAGGGAAAAGAAATGAGTTTGTGTGCATTATGTGATGCATGTACTTTGAGTTCATTCTCTAACTAAGTACCGGGGGTGCATTTATCACAAATGTTTGTCCTTCGTGTGACAAGGTTGAAAATGAATTCAAGGAAGTAGCTTGAACCCACCGATTAAAAATTCATGTTTCCATGCTCAACCATGTTGAATAAGTCATCTAATGCAATTACTTTTGATTGGCTGAGTTTAGAAGGAAAAGATGCGTATGACTACTTTTAACATAGTTGTATTTTTCCTATTTTTAGATCTGTGAATAGACCTTGAACATTATTCTTTGTTCGCAGTTGGTATACCTCAAATTATTTTCTTCAACCTTGGCTTGAGTATAAGTGCTGGCATATACGGGTCATACTTTAGCTTATGAACATGCTGTCTTTCTGATATCTGATTATTTCAGATAGTGTAATTGCTTGAGGACAAGCAAGTTTCTAAGTCTGTGATATTTTGATAGGTGTTATTTTTATAGGATTTAGAGTCATATCTATACCATCATTATAGGCTTTAGTGATATTTTATGGCAAATATTGTTATCTTTTCTTGTAAAATATGGAATCTTCACTCTTTTTCGTGTATTTTTTGAAATGCAGGTCATTTCTCCACATTTTCATGAAGAATTTTGAAGATCTAATGTCGCGAAAAAATTTGTAATAGTTCGACGAAGTTACAGGCAATTTTCCAGAATTTTTGGAGTTTTCCGTGCAAAGCACGGCCTGGCCGTGCTTATCAGCACGGCCGTGTTCTTCACAGCTTTAGAATCAATGATTGACGAGAAAAGCACGGTCTGCCCGTGTTCAGATGCACGGCCGTGCTTACATACCTGCATATCGCCGAAGTCGACACAGCCTACCCGTGTCCAGCCGCACGCCCGTGCTTCACTTACTCAGAGTTCGCCGAACCGAGCATGGCCTGCCCGTGCTTATCGGCACGGCCGTGATCGCGTACGCTAATCTCGACCGTGCGTTCGTTTCTCCTCAAATCCAACACCCCAGATGCCAGAAAATTGGGGAAAATTCCCAATTAACATTCCTAACCGCCCAAAGCTTCAAAAGGTGTGGATAATCGACTAATTTGGAGGGTGACGGAGGGAGATTTGGTGAAGAACGCGGCTAGGGCGAAAGCAGTGATTTTGGGACTTCGAGGACTCGATTCGACTGATTTTCTTGGGGCTTTCGAGAGGAAACCCAAGATTTATCGTCTCCTAACATCGTCTAGTAATTTCCCTAACTTGCGAACTCATTCTCTAGGGTTTTCATGTGTTTATGATGTATTTGGTTGAGTAAAACCCTTGTTCGGGGCTTGGACGTAACCTGTTGGAAAATTCTCGTTTTGTAAAGCACAATGTATGAATCTCAAAATACTTTTTAAGTGATTTGCTTATTATTATTGGGTGTGCTCATTGCGTATTAATATTTTGGCCAAATATTTGTATGTTTTAAGTGTTACGAGAAGTACCGAAAGGTGAATCGTAACACTCGATTGCCCAATTTTAACTTGTAACCTTAAAATTACGAGAGTAGTTTTAAGTTACTCGAGGACGAACGATCTTCATAGAGTTCACTGGGTCTTTCTTAAGTTAATTTAGCAACGAGAGTAGGGAATTAACTTAAGTAGGCACCGGATTAAGCTTCGAGAGAAGGTAATCCGTATCGAAGGATAGATCGCCTTAATCATTTCGCCGTCAGATTACGCTTCGAGAGAAGGTAATCTGTTTCCTATCCCTTAAACCTTGATTCGTTGTTTTGCATAATTATTCATCCGACAAGGTGAAACCCAAGAGCCCGAACCTTTTGAAAAAGCTGAATTTCCCCTGCTAGTTGCTAGTTTGTTTTTATTTGGAATCGATAATTAGAAATCGACTTAGATAGTTCATTTGTTTTCTTGATAAAATTTCAAATCATCTAGCTTTCAATGACACTCATAGTTGATACTTGACCCCTGCTCCCTGAGGGAACGAATCATTTACTACTTCGATAGACCGTACGCTTGTGGATCCTATCACTCATGCAATGGAACGACTATCTTAAACAGCCCGGTAGGTTGCGTCCAACCCTGACATCCGTAGTATTGTCCCGAGGACAACTGGCGGTGCCCTAACCGGCAAACAGATAGTCCGATACGCGTTGGAACTATAAAACACATAAACAGGCCACTGGAGAATAAATCATCCAGTCCATAGATCAATATATATCACGACTTTAATATAATGAATATTCAACTGTTCCACATACTCATGTGTCAATATCGCAGATACATAACTATTCAATCATGCTCATATGTCAATATATCAGATATCTCAATACAGTTTTGTTAATCATGCATACAGAAACAGAATATGACCAATGAACAAGATAATTGAGGTCAACTGAATTTTAGAAACAAATCAAGCAGACAGAACAATTAAATATTAGTGTCAATCAATTCTAACATATGCATCATATATCAAACCAAAGGATTAAGCAGCAAATCCTATAATTCTTGACATTGTAAGAAAGGAGTAGGGTAAGATTCCTACCTCAAACGCTGTTATCCTGAATTCTTTTGAAAAGTCAATAACTTGTTTATCAAACGGTGCAAGCCGACTAGTAGATCAATCACTCTGTAACATAAGTTTGAATATATACTCTATCAATAATTATTCTAACTTGAAAACCAAGACTACCAACATGTAGAAAACAACCCTAAACCTATAGAACCAATCTTAGATCAGGTGAAGCGGACCTAATGCTTACTGAACCAGACAGAATTGCACTGAACCGATCGAATTTACCCTGAACCAAGTCAGACCGACACTTAGAACTTAAATTACACAAAATATACAAATAATCGAAAGCAACACAGAGTGCCATTGGATAGGGAATTTCATAAGCTTTCCAACGGCTATCTGAACCGGCCCAGATTCGACCGAATTAGGGTCGAACCGGTCCGAATTCAAAAACTGGTTCGAAATTGAAATTGAACTGTTCACTATTTTCAACCGGTTCAAATGAATTTCACTCAGCTGGCCGGTTTATTTCCAAATAAACCAGATCAAACCCTAAAATCAAAACGAATCGACCGCTCGCCCGACCGCCGCCGTGCAAGGCTGCCGGACTCGCGTCCGCAGCTTGTGCCGGCGAGCTTGCGAGGGCGCGTCGAACCTCGGATCGATTCCAAATTTCTCCAGAAGACTTATAACAACAAAACGAAGCTCCTCGATGAGCTGTGGCGAGATTTCGATGACTGGTCGAAGCTCTCGAAACAGATGAAAGTTTCGACGGTGGCGCCACCACCGTCGATACATCAAATAACTCAGATACTCAATAGAACTTTACTAAAACTTCAGGATAGAAGGAATACCTTACTACGACGACGTATCGTAGCCCAGAACAGATAAATCACCGTCGCCGGTTGCACAGAAGGTCAAGACGACGCGAAGCGCTGGCGAACTCTTCCTGCTTCGATTTCTCCCTTCTAGCGGCACCACGCGTCTTGAAGATACTCCAGGGTTCGTGTCTCACCAGGGAGAACAGAAGCCCTCTAATATAGCCACGAGATGCGTCCAAGAATAGCAAGCCACCGCCGCTGACTCGTTCGCCGAATTCCACGGAGAAGACAACAAGTTGACTCAGTTCCGAATCCAGATTTGAATCTTAAATCAAATAAAATCGGCGTGGTATTTTAACGAAAATGCGACTGAGCCCAATGGTTCGGTTGAGTCCGCAATTCAGGTTTGAGTCGAAATTTGATTTGAGCCGAGTCAACAGTTTGACCGGTTCAAATTCTGTTTCTACCCAGTATTAGAATTTGAGTCTGTTCAGAGAGATTTCTGTAGAATCTCGGCCGGTGCAAGTAGGCGTTGGAAAGCTCTTTTAATTACCTATTTATTGGTATAGGTTTTGTATATTGCTGATTTGTATATTATGAGTAATTTAAGGTCAAAATGTTTGGTTCAGTAAAAATCAGTTGGTTCAGGCTTAATTCCAATCGATTCAGAGAAATTCTGGCCGGTTCTATAGGTTTATGGTTTGGTTCTTGGAACCAGAATCTGATCAGAAGTTTTAAAAGGTTAATTAGGGGTTTAAATAGTTTCTTTGAGGATTGGACTAGTATTTATTTGCAAAGGAGGGATTTAAATGATTCATCTTCATCTCTAGAATAAGGGGAAGAGTTCTAATTACTATCCTAGTGTCTTTTTGCATTATTTTAGAGAGATTATGTCGAGTTCATCAATATACATGCTGTTTTTGAAGAACATGTTCGCCTAAACCTATTTTCGGGATTAGGGGTGTAGCCCACTGATGATTTACGGATTAAAGTTATTGTTTAAATCTTTGACATGAATTTTATACAGTTGATTTGATTAGAATTGTGTTTATTTACGTGATTTACCCTGATCAAGTATGTTTACGTCTTAGACATTGCGAGAAGGACCGGGAGGTGAATCGCAACGTTAGAACTATTCTTTTCAAACCTACGGATCTAATCACGGGAGTAGTTTGTATTCGTTTGAAGGATTTCATGGTTTTTCATAGAACTTAATAGGTCTATTCATTTTAATTGTCACGAGAGTAGGGGATTGATATGAATAGATATCGGATTATGCTTCAGGAGTAGGTAATCTGTACCTTAGAAAAAAAATCCCTTTTAACATTATAATTTTGTATTCAAAGAATTTATTTTGTTATAATTCATAATTATCAGTGTGGTGAAACCCTGAGTCTTGACCTTTTGCATATTAATTTAAACCCTAAAAATTACCTTTTGTTTTCTTGTACTAGAAACTTCAAACAAAAACACCATTTGAATCATCTAGCTATAGATCAACCGTGTAATTGATACTTGATAGTCAAATCCTCGTTGGGAATGATAATCTTTTTTATTACTTCGATAAATCCGTACACTTGCGGATGCATTAAGTTTTTGGCACTATTGCCAGGGATTAAGCTTATCAATATTAATTTGATCGATAAGTTTAGAGACTAGGCATTTTTTTCCTTTCTTTTGTTTTAGTGTTTACTTTATTGCTATTTTCACTTTGATTTATACGTTGTATGCCCAGAGTTTTACATACATGTACTCTATTTCCTGAAGATCCAGAGATTGAATGCATATTTCACCTTCGAAGAAGACTACAATTCCAGACTCAAAATACTTTAGAAAAAGGTGCAATGACTGCAAACAATCAATTGTTGAGGGACTTTGCAGTACCAAACATACTGGACTTCAATTCAAGTATAGTTCGACCTAATATGGAAGCAAACAATTTCGAGCTCCAGCTAGCACTGATGATGATGGTTCAACAAAACCAATTTGGGGTTTCCCCAAATCAAGATCCTAACCTTCATCTTGCTGTATTTCTAGGATATTTTGACACCGTTAAGGTAAACGGTATATCTTCTGATGTGATAAGACTAAGACTTTTTTCATTTTCTCTCAGGGATCGCACTCGAGCTTGGTTGTATTCTCTTTCTACTGGATCAATTACTATTTGGGATGAACTTTCACATGCTTTTCTAACCAAATATTTTCCACCAAGCAAGATAATTCAGCTGAGGAACATGATTACATACTTTGGACAAAGAGAGGGCGAGTCACTCTATGACGCATGAGATCGTTTCAAGGAGCTCCAACGCATGTGTCCTCATCACGGGCTTGAGAAGTGGGTCCTAATCCATATCTACTATAATGGATTGGACTATAGCACAAAGCTCATGATAGATGCTGCTGCTGGAGGAGCTATTATGAGCAAGAACGTAGAGGATGCTCCTACTTTGCTTGAGGACATGGTTATAAATCATAACCACTGGTCCAATGAGCAAGGTACCATGTCCACAGGTGTTAGTAAGTATAGCAATGACTCCTTAACATCTCTAGCTGCAAAGGTTGACTTTCTGGCACAGAAATTGGATTCTTTTTTTTTTTTTTCCTTCAGTTGCGGTTAATGATGTTTCTTGTGAAGTGTGTGGTGTTTCAGGTCATAATTCATCTGATTATCAGCTCTTAGCTTCATCACAAGATGACTCTTGTCAGGAGCAAGTCAATGCTTTATGTAACTTCAATCAAAGGTAGGTGAATGACCCTTATTCTGCCACTTATAACCCAGGGTGGAGAAACCACCCAAATTTTTTATACAAAAACAATTAAGGGCAAGTTCCTCCATAATATAATCAGCAGAATAACAGGCCGCCACCAGGTTTTCAATCTAGGCAGATTGGTCAACCACAAAAGTCTAATTTGGAGTCCCTATTGGAAGGATTTGTTGTTGAAAAAAGCACAACAAGGATGTTTCTGATGCTATTAAGCAACTAACATCTCGTGTGGATGCACTTGTTACCCACAACAAGATGCTAGAGAGCCAAATAGCTCAGCAGGCAACTACTTCCAATAGGCCCATGGGTAAACTTCCAAGGCAACCAGAGATGAATCCTAGGGAACATTGCAATGCCATCACCATTGTGAATGGTGAACATATTGATGAACCTGGAGAGCCTATTGGAGAATCCGTACCTGAAGTTTTGGAGGGGAAGTCTGAAGAGACTTCACCTGAGGAAGAGAAATCACAGGAGAAGGAGGAAAAATATGTAGGACCGCCTGCATACGTTCCACCAGTTCCTTTCCCTCAGAGGATATTAAAAGCCGATCAAAAAAAATTTGTAATTGAAAATCCTGAAGTAAAGAGAAGTGAGGTGAGTGAGCCCAAGGTGATATCAAAGGTAAAAGATCCTAGAAGTATTTCGATTCCCTGCGAGATCTGTAAGATTTTTGTTAAACATGCTTTATGTGATTTGGGGGCAAGTATAAGCTTAATGCCCTTATCTGTGTTTGAGAAAATTGATAGTGGAGAAATAAAACCCACTAAAATTTTGCTTCAATTTGCTATTGGTTTTGTTCAACAACTTGTTGGAGTTTTGGAAAACGCGTCTATTAAAGTTGGTAACTTTTCTATTTTAACCGATTTTATGATTGTTGATATTAAAGAAGATATTAAGTTACCAGTTATTTTAGGTATACCATTCTTGGCTAGTACAGGGGCCATTATAGACATGATGAATGAGAAATTAATATTGAATATTTGTAAGAGTAAATTGATATTTGATTTTTCTTTGAAATATAAAAAGCTTTCTTTTGTAGGGTCTAACCAACACACTAAAGCGGAGGGAAGCAAGGCTAATGATAATAAGATCATAGAAGTTGATGAGAATCCCTTGGAAGACTACTGAAGCATGAAAAGGACAAGGAGATAGGAGATGGAATGTGGGTGCAATTGCAGAAGAATAATTTTTGCACACAAATTGATTCAAGAAAGCGTGAAGATGAAAAGTTTCATATCATTTATTATGCCTCAGACCCACTGGGCCATGATAAACTCTGTCATGTTCAAGCTAATGACCTTAAACATGCGCTTTTGGGAGGCAGCCCAAAGTTTTTAAATTTTATTAATTTTTGCATTCTTAGTTTTTGGTTTTTGATTTTCTTTAAATTTTTGAAAATTTTTGCAGCATTATTTGATAGACTTTTTTATATGAAAAATCTTTTAAATATGTTGTTTTACATGCAATAATTTTTTGGGAATTTTCTGGAATTTTTTTTATTTTTCAACGAAAAACAGAGCCTTGTCGCGATTTTCACGGTCATGGCCGTGAGTCACTCACGGGCCGTGAATTTCATTTTGCAAAGGGATTTAAGTCAGAGAAACATTCACGGCTGCAGTCGTGAACGGCTTATGGACCATGAAAACCCGATTTCTCATTGATTCCTTCCACCTCAGGCGACGAATCTTTGTTCCAGACCTTCCTTCATCACCAGCGGCCCTTTCCATTGATCCTCCGATGAGATTTCGGCTGGATATCATCAGGAAGCGCCAGACGTTCGCAAGAACACGAGTTCGCCACTGAAGCTTGATTTTAGCCCCATTTTTGCTCAAATTTGTGAGAGTCTCTTACCTAACTGTTACATTTGGTTTCTCCACTCGATATACATTCTTTTGCACTGATTTGGAGCCAAGATTACTTGATTCTTGAGTGAGATTTATGCAAAATCGTGGTTGAAGGTTTAATTGAGTTATTGTAGCTTCACGATTTTTGCAAAATCTCTATAGTTCTGTGTTGGTATTTGACGTTTGTGATTGTTTATTTGACATATATGATGGTTTTTGATGTATTTGGATGCATGATGTTGATTTAGGATATATTTTGGTATTATACTGAATTTTGATATTAGAGATAGTAAATGTGATTTAAACGATGAAATGTGACAGTAAATGGTATTTGAAGCTTGATTACATTGTAAAATCATTAATAATATTTAGGATGTAGAATAGTTTTTTACTCTTTTCTCATAAGTGGATTGATGTGTTGAAATAATTGAATAGGGAATCCCTATATATTTTAAAGGGAACTCATGCAAATTTTTTCTGAAAATTACCATGTATTGATGTTTATGTTTATGCAATAATTTAAGTCTAGGGTGTCCCTATGAATTTTGCTTTTCTTCGAAGCTTTATAGGTGTATATTTTGAATGTTTATGATTGTAAAGGATAATCAAATTTGTTTTTTCCTTAATTTTGAACTTAAGAAATATTTTGGGTATTTGATTTGATGGCTTAGGGAATTTTTAAAATTTCATGTAGACTTAAATTGTTGAGTAAATTCAATTCTAGTATTAATAAAATATATATGTGAATTGTTATACGTTCATGAGACACATGCATAGTAAAATTTACTTGAAGTTTAATTTATCTAACTTTGTTTGATGGAGAACTTTTTATGAATAGAAAATTAGTGATATTTCTTTAACTGAGACTTGCTCCAACTCCTCTGGTCAAGGAATCTAAAGTTATGAGTTATATTATACCATGAATTAGTATACTTTAAGTCTGTTGCGATCAAGTAACAGAGGGGAAATCTTAAAAGTAAATATTTATCACTCATGTAGAAAGATCGACAACGATTTAAGTACCATGCCCTTGATCGGCTCTCTCCAGAAATAAAAGAAATGAATAAAATTAAAAAAAAGGAAAAAAGAATAAAAAGCATAGAAAAAGAGAGAGTTGTAGGTCAAGTGGACAACTCCACTGACTTTAAGATTGAGACTATGAGTTAAATTATACTACTCTGTGGTATACTTTAAACAATGTTATGATGCTAACAGGAAAGGGCACATAACCGTTTCAAGACCAAATTGCATTAAAAGTCTCTTATCTTTAATATCACTAAAATTCTTGAAGTAGAAATTTTATCTGTTAAGTGAAGTAGATTTATTAAGATGAGAGTATTTGATACTTAGTATGTGAAGATTGAATATTATGACATGAATTATGATTTTATCTATCTTGGATTATAAAATCTTGAGAATTTATTTCTATCATGTTATTTCTTAAATTTTTTAAGTTCTGAAAGATTGATTGCTTAACATGTGGACTAAGGACATGATTGGGAAAGAACAAGCATGTGTTCCTTATCTTTACATTCTCCATACACATCAGAATATTGCTTGAGGACAAGCAAAGCTTTAAGTCTTAGGGTATTTTGATGCGTTGCATTTACATCGTTTTTTTACTTATATTTTATATGATATTTTGGGCTTATTTTATGATTTTATACTGAATTTCAATGTTTTTACTTCACTTGGTATGAAGTCTTCACTTTTCTTAGTTTTTTAAGAAAATACAAATAAAATGGCATAAAATGATGGATTTTGCGAGTTTTAAGGCCATAGTATGATTCTCAAGGACAATATGAGGTCACACATCAAATTTGGTGTGAAACGGAGGCCAGACTCAATATTCATGGTTACACCCGTGAATCTTTCATGGGCCGTGAATATCACTCAAAACGATTGATTTTATGAGTTTTGATGCCACAAGGTGATTCGTGATGAAAATATGAAGTCGTACGTCAAATTTGAAGCAAAACGAAGGTCAAACGCAACTTTTATGGCCATGGGCGATATTCACAGGCTGTGAATACACTATGTGCAGTAAATAGAAACTTTCACACCCGTGGCCGTAAACAGTTTACGGGCCGTGAATATTTTTGTCTCTTCACATTTTTCACTCGATTTGACCTCGAATCGAGTCGAAATTGAACCAAACTTTGCAGAAACCTTCCTAGATGGGTTCTACACTGATTAAACTATAAAATGAAGGATTTGGAGGGTTTAAGGGGGCTTCTATGCACGAACACGAACAGAGGCGGCAGCTAGGGCGAAAATCAATTTCTGGGCAGAATTCCGACGAAAGATCATCAAAAGGAGGGATTTGAATGCTTCATCTTCATCTCTAGATTAATTGGAAGAGTTCTAATTACTATCCTAGTGTCTTTTTGCATTATTTTATAGAGATTATGTCGAGTTCATCAATATACAAACTATTTTTGAAGAACATGTCCGCTTAAACCTATTTCGGGCCGGATCAAGGTCCTCCGTCGGATCCGCCCGCTCTCTCATCGCCTGGATTCGCTCTTGATCCTGCTTCGACCTCGGGCCTCTGCCCAGGCCCGCCTCCAAACAAGCATCTCAGCCCGACCGAGATCCCTCTAGTCCTCAGGCGTCACACTCTCCCCTCATTTCCCTTTTTTTTTGCCGACTCTCCTTTTCTTTAATAAGTAAGAGCATGTTTTCCTTATCAATCATTATTGATTTAATTTTTTTTTCCTTATTGGCTTTTGCCTTGCGCTCCCTTTTTTTTAATATTTTTTTTGCTTTCCTAGATTTTTTTACTTTTCTTCCTTTCTCCCCCCTTTCAGTGCTGGCGCCTCCCTCTTCTTGCCAGAATTTTTTTTTTTCCTTTTTTAAAGCTTCCTTTTATTTAATCTATAGGTTCACCAAGTGGGCGAGGGCGAGGGCGAGGGCGACTCCGGCTGGTGGACCACCAACATCCCTGTCCGGGAGGCCCCCGACTCTGTCGGCCTCCCTGGAAATCCTCCTGTGATTGCGGAATCCCAAATGCCTGCCCAGGATGGGGCCCGAGGGGCCCAGCCGCCTGATTTCATAGTCCCAGCTCCCTCCATTATCTCTGGTTGCTCGAAAGCAAAGGCTTGGAGCTCTCTGTTTACGCATGCAACCAACAACAACCCGAGCTGTAGCCTGGGGTTCTCTCCGGTAAATGTGGTGAGTGGCACAATCTCCATTTCTACCCCACAAGAGGAGCTAGATGATAACCTCTCATACTGGAACCATTCTATCGTGGGCTATTTCGTTGGTTCAAGACCTGCTTATCAAGCGATAAAGCAGAAGGTTCACCAACTTTGGAATGTAAATGGATCCCTAGAAATATTCTCGCTGCCATCAGGTTTTTTACTGTTCAGATTTGAGAATGACGATGATAAAAAAATCAGTTATGGAGCGAGGCCCATGGTATGTATTCTGCCGAATCCTTATTCTCAAGGCGTGGTCTCCAAATGACTCTCTAGAAAGGATCGACTTCTCCTCCCTACCATTATGGGTCAAGATTCATAACCTCCCTCTACATTGGTGGTCGCCGGGCATTATCGGACAAATTTCAAGCGCCCTAGGATCTCCACTGTATATGGATCAGGCAACTGCGTCTAGGTCCAGGCTTGGGTTCGCAAGGGTATGCATTGAGATGAATGCTGGCACTTCCCTCCCGGAACAACTACTGGTGTCAATTAATGGGGAGGTGGGTGTCCAAATAAAGTTTGAGTATGAATGGTGTCCTCCATCGTGTACCCACTATAAGCTCTTCGGACACGCTGACAAAAATTGCAAGGCGGCTATCCCTTCCACACAAGCATGGGTTCCTAAACTCTCCATGAACCCCCAAGCGGAGAAGGCGGTTATCCAAGAAAATGCCATAGTTGCAATCCGAGGTGCTGCGAATCAGGGAGTATATGGATCTGTCCAAGATGCGGCCCCTCCGGAGGGTACCTCTTCAATAACTCCAAATCTGTTAAGCCGTGAACCTCAACATCCTCCATGAGGACAAATAACTCAACTTGCCTCCTCACAGGGAAGCTCACAAGCTCCAGACATTGCCTCTGGTGAGGCCCCCAGTAAGCAGCCTAGATCTCTAGTGGTCGAAACCTCTACAAACAATAATGAGCTGCATGAAGGCGACGCAAATATTACTGATCAGATTCCCTTAGCCAAACCAAAGCAGAGAAAATCGAGGAAAGGCAAGGGCAAGGCAATTCAAACACCGGAAGGCGAACAATTAGACTCCACGACAATATCTTCATCATCAGACCCTAAGAGCACTGGTCTGCTTCCATCATGTGACTAATGAATATGAACCTCCCCCCAATCCTTTGTTGGAACCTCCGGGGTTTCAACTCTTTTGGGAAGCACCGCGTGCTTCTAGATCTAGTCCATTTTCACTCCGTCAAGCTGGTATGTGTTCTTGAGACCCGGGTTAAGGAATCAAACAGTAAGACTATTATTCAACATCTGCTGCCTGGATGGGATTTCTACTGCAACTACTCTGCTGGTCCTGGTAGTAGGATTTGGTTAATTTGGAACCCTTTTGCATATAAATTAGATGTCCAAGACTCTTCCGACCAGGTGGTCTTCAGCTCAGTGCAATCACCACAGGGAGAGTCGCTATTCTCTTTTTTCACGGTCTATGGACTATACTCTGAGGTTTCTCGCAGATCTATTTGGGAATTCCTGCAGCTCCATGATAATGCTGGACCTTCGATTGTGCGTGGAGATTTCAACATGGTTTTTCATCAAGATGAAAAAATGGGTGGTCTGGAACCTAGAATTCCAGAAATGCTGCACAACCAAGAGATGTTAGCGAATTTGGAGATGCAAGATCTCAAGTAGAGAGGGGTCTACTTTACATGGTCGAATTCTCAACAAGGGGAGGATCGTATCTGGAGCAAGCTAGATAGAGTAATAGCAAATAAAGAGTGGACAGACACCTTTTACAATGCGGAGGCTATATTCACACATCCGAATGTGTCCGACCACTCGCCAGCCATGATATTCTTAGGGCAAACAATTCGTCCCAAAGGTGTTAGATTCTGATTCTTCAATTATTGGTCTAATTATGAGGACATGTACTTGGTGGTGGAAAAGGTCTGGAATCAGAACATACAGGGTACCCCCATGTTTATTCTAATCCAGAAGCTGAAGATGGCCAAGGTTGCTCTCAAACAATGGGCTGCTATGATGCGACGTAGGAGGAGCAATAGGCTCTCATCACTTAATGACGAAATTAACAAAGTTCAGAATGCTATCCAGGTTGACCCTACAAATGAAGGCTTTCACATACAGGAAAAGGAATGCAAGCTGAACCTAGCTAGATATTGGGCGGAGGAAGAATCTGCCTTAAAACAAAAATCAAGAGACCAGCGCATCTCCCTTGGCGATTCGAATACATCATATTTCTACAACCGAGCAAAGACCCGACATATTCGAAATTCTATCCACTCTATTCAGGATGCGCAGGGCAACTGGGTTTTTGGTAAGAAAATCTCTGAAGTGGTTGTCTCCTTCTATGAAAAATTGCTCGCCCCCCTTCTGGACGAGCGAACATCACCGTCCATTGATATTAAACACCCTCTAACAAATGGAGCTTACGAAGCTTTAAATATGCCAATAACTATGCTGGAAATCGAGAGGGCAATACTATCAGCAAACGTATCAAAAGCCCTCGGAGTTGACGGGTTCAATGCAAGATTCTTCAAATCATGCTGGCATATAGTGAAGATGGATGTCCTAGTAGCTATTTCGGATTTCTTCACTCATGGGAAGCTTCTTAAGCAGGTGAACTTAACCTATATCTCGCTGATTCCAAAAATTCCTAACCCATCCTCTTTTGCTGAATATAGGCCGATCTCGGTTTGCAAGTTAATCTATAGGTTCATTGCTAAG
This sequence comes from Costus lasius, assembly GCA_027563935.2. Lineage (NCBI taxonomy): Eukaryota > Viridiplantae > Streptophyta > Magnoliopsida > Zingiberales > Costaceae > Costus > Costus lasius. Next base: position 104,691,098 of record CM050448.1, read on the forward strand.
GTTTTGGCCAGCCGCATTAAGTCCGTACTTCCAGAAATCATTGACTTGAACCAACATGCTTTCATCAAAGGGCGATCTATTCAGGAGAATATATTATTGTGCTATGAGCTGGTTAGCAAATACAATGTGCGTTCGAAAAACCCGGATATGACAATTAAAATCAACTTGCAAAAAGCCTATGACTCTGTTAGATGGGACTTCGTGGAATGTACCCTTAAGGCTTATAATTTTCCCCCCTGGTTTATTGAAAGAATTATGTCTTGTATACAATCTCCCACCTTCACCATCAACATCAATGGACAGGACACAGGCTTTTTTAAAGGTACAAGGGGATTACGACAAGGGTGCCCAATGGCACCTTATCTCTTTATACTTGTCATGCAACACCTCACCAATTTGCTAGACAAGGAATTACAGCTGGGGAACTTACAAGCTCATAGAAAATGCACTAGTCCACCGATAACTAGTCTACAATTTGCAGACGATGTTATAATATTCTGCAAAGCCACGGAAAGATCGGCTCAAGTGGTTAAGGCAGTCCTTCACCAATTTGCTAGTGACTCCGGCTTGCAAATTAATAAGGGCAAATCACAGTGCTTCTTTGCTACCTGTAATATGACACTCAGGGATAAAATAAGCAGGACTCTCGGAATTACGGAGGGGTTTTTACCCTTTCAATACTTGGGTGTCCCAGTTAGCAGCACCAAACTCTCACTCAAGGAATGCATGCCCCTGTTAGAAAAAATCTCAAGATGCCTCACGACGTGGAAGAGTAGGATGCTATCATATGCGGGGACAGTAGAGCTTATTCGCTCTGTTTGTTATGGGAGCATAATGTTCTGGTGTAGTATATTCCAAATCCCTACAGGTGCGGTTTCTAGTCTCAATAAAAAGTTGTCCAGTTTCTTATGGTCTACTGGCCAAAACAAGGGGATAACAAAGATTTCGTGGGAACATGTGACGAAGCCCTTGAGCTCGGGGGGGTTGGGACTAAGGGATATTAAGGCTCTAAACTTTGGTTTTCTCATACGACATATTTGGAACCTCGCTACGGAGAAACCCTCCCTATGGGTTAGAAGGATATATGGGAATTTAGTTAAACTGGACTCGATTTGGATGCTCAATACTCCTCAGCAAACTTCATGGTGCTTAAAAAGCATTCTGGGCCTTAGAGAGACATGCAAGGAAATGTTATCATTCCGCATTGCCAATGGCCGATCGATCAAACTATGGTTGGATCCATGGTTTAATTCTCAAATACTAAGCAACTTGATTCAAAATTTCAGGTTTGAGATACCATTTGGTAGGGATGCGCGTCTCAGCTCCCTTATCACTAATGGAGAGTGGAAAGTCCCCGTGCCACGTGCACCAGCTTTACTTCATGTTTTTAGATCTTTTCATGATATTCCTATTGATCGATCGCTCACTGAGGATAAGCTCTGCTGGAAAGCCTCTCGGTCCGAAAATTTCTCCATCTCGTCAGCTTATACTGGGTTGATTAGAACGGTCCCTGTGCCATGGCACAAAATTGTATGGTTCCGCGGACGGGTCCCCCGATTTTCATTCATTGCTTGGCTTTTATGTCTGCGACGTCTTACAACCCGGGACAGATTGGCCAAGTGGGGTATTATCAGTGACCGAGCTTGCCCTCTTTGTCACCTACATGATGAATCGATGTCCCACTTATTTTTCACATGCAGTACCATTGCTAGCGCGTGGACCTTCATCAAGCAGCTCTGCAACATCCCACAAGCTACGGAGTCCTGGTACTGCTTGGCATGAATCAGAAAGTGTTGCCAGGGTGCAAAAGCTTCTAATCACTGGGTTTATTTACCATGTGTGGATGGAACGGAACAACTGCATTTTCAAAAATATTTGCAAGGATCAAATCATGCTGTTGTGAAGTGTTATTGGTGATGTGCGATCCAAAGTCCAATTCCTCGTTTCTTCCTCTAAATTGGACCCAGCTGCACTCTACTTATTAGCCTCTTGGGAATCGGACTTGGCGAACTCAACTTTTCTATTTGCATATGGTAACTAAGATTCCTACCCAAACCTGGGGAATTTTGGGATTAGCGAAGAGGATGTTGAGATGCTATGTGCTAATGCTTGCTCTACCAGGATATGTACAGGCTCCTGGAACAATGGGATATGCAGCTCCAGAGCACATCCAAGCTGGGTACCTTACTGTCAAGAGTTACATCTGGAATTATGGTGTTATCCTCTATGAGCTTATCATAGGCCAAAAACCAGGGGACCCCAAGCGAGCATAAAATTTTTTTTAAAAAAAAGTGCAGAGTCTTTTGGAGTGGATCAAGCCACATGAAACAGAAGCAAAGAAGTCCATTTATTAGTGGATCCAAAAACGGGGGCGGACTACTCTTTAAAAGAGGCAATGAAATTAATGAATGCTGAATGATGTGTCATCTTTGTTGCATGTCTTAAACCACACGATCCCAGGAGTTGATCTTAAAATATTTTGTAATGTCATGTAGGTTTGGGTTTAGTGAAGCGGATGCTGAGATGCTATGTACTAATGTATATTCTACCTGGATGTGAACAGGCAATCGTCATGCAATGTTTGTGTAAAATATTATGTATGTAACAAATGATATATTCTTAGTTACTATGTATATCAATAAATAACTTACTTGCCGCAAAAAAATAATCAATAATCACGGTAATAATTTTAATTGATATTTTCCTCTAGCTAACAGCGCATGATTTAATTTTTTTGACAAGTTTTTAATTTTTACTCCATGGTCAAAATTAACTTTTTGGCTTTACCATTTTTATAGGATACATCCAATTGACAACACATGGCAACAACAAACGTTTTAGGAATTAATGGCATACATTAGATAAATCATTATTGCAAGATTTCATGAAAACATAAAGAACATATATTAATTTTCATTCTAATAAAAGATATGGCTCACAAATCAACGAGCACACTTGTTTTTACTAGGTGGGTACTGGAAAGGATATAAGTAGTGTGTATATAATATTTTATTTATGTATAAAAAATTATATTTTTTTAATAAATTAATCAGATTAACGAAAAGTCATTTTTTCTTACCCGAATTTAACATAGATATTTTAGTCATGTAATTAATAAAGTTTGAGTATTAACAAATAATTAAAATTTTAATAAGATAACGATCATATAAGAGTTTTAGAAGAATTATCCAAATTAAAATACGACTAATATAAAAAATATGAATCCCCACCTTCGGTCATTCCTAATTTTTATATAAATTCCTAATTTTTTATATAAATTGAAATAAAAAAAATTTATATAAATTGAAATAAAATACAAAGTCTCTTATCAGATTTAACAATAAAAGATCTATGTGAAGGCAAACAGAAATAGCCATTTAACACAAAAATAGCCACTTATGACAAATGCAAGTAAATTAGAATTTCATAACATGCCAGAAAAATCATTAATGCAAAATTTAATGAAACATAAGAAAATATATTGTTTTTTGTTGGCTCACAAATCAACTAGCAATAGCAACACATTTTTACCCAAATAGAACTAGTATGAGCCGGGCGGCTTAATAATAAAAGGTGACTGTCACAAAGTGAAGAGTATGCGCTAACGTCAGGGCTCAGTGAGTCTAACAATAGAACATGACTCTTTTGACATTCTCCTTAAGTGCTGGAAGAGGTTTAACAGCTGTGCTGCCAGGAGCTTTCGTAGCACGTGCTCCACCGGCTGGGGCACCACGCCCTGCAGCTGTGCCGCTGGCAGGAGAACCACTGTCTGAGTTCTCGGGTTCCATGTAAAACCGAGCCCGGAATGCAGCTAGATGGGCATAATAAGCAGGTGGGACTGTTAAAAAAACCAATAAATTTAGTCAATAGTGAAAAAAAAAAAATCGCAATTTTTTATAATTAAAGATGCCTAGGAACATACCAATGGATACAGAACGCGTGCACCTTGCATAACTACATGGTAAAAATATATATATAAGTTTAGGTACATGGATAAATATATAACATCACAAAAGGGAATGAATGATGAAAAAAAATTTACGTGTAACAGAGGTTGTTCGTCAGAGTTTGCAGTGCATCAGCTGTAAATTTGTTTTCATCCCACAAGACATGGTAATGAGCAGGTCGACTTGTACCCTACAAACATATTTAATAAATAAGCTCGAATGCTACCACCAACTGCATACTTCAATTTATAAATATATAAATAGAGTAACAATAATCAGATGGATACTTGAATGCCAGCATGGCTGCACAGGTAAAAGTCAAATTCAGTAGGATGGCAGATCTTAGAATCAACAACCGTCCCTAGAATTTTGACGAATTAAAAAAGAGAAAGTCAGTAAGGATAAATCAAACTTGTGTAGAAGGCAAATTGATAGACTGCTGTGAAAGTAAACCAACCAGGCAATATATTTCCACTCTTATCAACCGCCTGATGATCGTTATGATTATTTGCAAACAGTCGAGTGTGGTGACGTTTTTGGACAACCACGAAAGTTACTGGTGGCTGGTAATTTGGTTCAAGAGAGGCACATGCCTGAAATACAACTGGAAAATGAATTGGAGAATCACAAAATTAAAACAGCAACACATAGTACACGGGTGCTCCGAAATCATACTTTTCTGATAGCATCAATTTCATGAAATAGAACTTGCTGGAATTGCCCCTCGCTCACTCCATCCCTGAAGAGATTAGAGAATATGTAAATCTAGATGATAAAATAAGAATTTTAAGACCGATTAACTTTTACCTGTAGAATATAATCCTCTGGGGCTTTTGTCCGGTGGCTTTCTTAAAGGAAATGAGCAGCTCTCTGAATAACACATGTACATAGTTAGCATGGAACATAGAATACGAAAATCAAAATCCCTCCCTAATCAAGTTACAAATTACCGAACGCATGCACATAGTTAGCATGGAACACAGAATACGAAAATCAAAATCCCTCCCTAATCAGGTTACAAATTAGCGAGCGACTCATACTTGATCATGCCACCACTAAGGGTTCCCCTCTGTGGATCTTGCCAGACTTTAAACAGATCTTCGATCAACTCTTGGCGATGGGCCTGAGCACAAACTAATCCAGCATATTTTGTCACCTCAGGCCAATCTTGGGAAGCAACAACCTGAAGAGCCAAGAGCCCACATAAGCATAACATTCCAACAAGAAAATTAAAGCGCAAAAAAGAGTAGCTATTTGGATCAAGGTTCTTTTACAGCTGCGATAGAGGGGCTAGAATCTTCTCCAGGATGAGGATGAGTAACATCAGCACCAAAAATTATAGTAGGCCGATCACTAACAAGAGGAATGCGCATTGATAAGGCATCCAGAAGTACTGTGTTTCTACCTCCAACCTGTCAATGAAACTTTTTCATTGTGATGAACAACAAAAAGAGGGGAATATACAACAAAGATGAAGATATCACCTTGACATTTATTTTGAGAGCAACATTGGCAAGGTATTGCTTACTCATTTTGAATACATGCTTAGTCAAACAACACTGTGAAACTAAACCAAGATCAGTCTCACAAATCCGCTTTAGATCACCTGTCATTATAACACCAGCTTATCTGAGTGCATCAAAGCAAAGGAACAGAGAAGAGGACAAAAAATAATGCAGAAACCAACTACTATTGCCAATGCACAATTACGGTAATTAAGCTATCGAGAACAAGACACCAAACAAGCCTAAATCCATGATAGCATACCATAAAGAGAACCATTAATATCAGGTAATATTATAATGAGCAAATCAAGCTCCTTCCCATGGGGTTGGAGTATGCGCATTGCTTCATGAAATCGTGCTTTCAAAACTCTTTCTACTTGATCGGGCCTAGCACTCAGTGGAGGAAGAACAGGATTTAGAGCAAATTCCTGCAAAAAAATTGAAAAAGCAATCGATCAACTACAATTCAAAATAAGAGATGATCCAAATAAAATAAGATAATGAACATACCATTCCTGATATCTGGCACATCTGAGCAAGCTCATGACAAAATCCCCGGGCAACATTTTCTTGGACACTCCGTGAAAAATTGATACAGGTCCAGCTATTCACTCTCCCACCATTTACCATTTTCTACATTTAATAGTAACCAAGCAGAGATAAGCGTGGAGTAAACTTAATGGAAATTCAAAAGTGTGTTGCGTATAGACAATAAACTTAATGATCTCTTTGATGGCATGTCATCAAGTGAACTTAACTTAGGCTAGTTCAAAATATTTTCCAGTCTAGTTGTTCTGACTTCTGCCAAATATGGAAATTCGAATATGTGAAAAGGCATTGTCTTTAAATGACACCAGAGTTCACAGTGAAAAAAAAATAGTAGTTGATCAAGATGAAACGCCAGAGGAATTGCTAATAATGTGATACTTGAAAATCCAGTAAACTCAATCCAGGAGTATTCTAGTTGTCATTATTGCAAGCTATAGGAATTCATTAAGGATTCCCAAAATAGACACCAATATTTGAAAAAGAAAATATGAAAAAACCCTTAATCCAACCAAGGTGGAATTTGAATGCAGAAATTATTAATATCTCCGTTACTATGTCAAAGTCACATATTCATTATGTATCAGTTTTCAAATGGACATGGTTGTATCAGGTGCTTGTGAACATCATTGAACAGATAGGTAATAACTTCTTCCAGTATTAGCATTGTTGATCAAACTTGCACATGATATAATTTACATGCTGAGTGAAGATTCCTTTATGTGTCACATGTTCCTTCTCTACTAATTTTTAAGAGAGTACTCATCATATTTTTATCACTTGAAATATTTTCTGCTTGATCAGCATGGACAATTTATCCATATGTGATATTATCTAGCATTGAATGAGTTTGTTCATAGTTATTCCTTCTTATTAACCATCATATGCATATGACTACTAAATAAATTTCTTAATTTCACTTGATATTGAAGTGATCATTTAAACCATGTTTTCACTAAATTTTGTGCCTATCATTAACTTTTAGTTTAGTTATATATAACCCACGGATCAAACCAAGGTTTAAAGAATCATTCTAGTCCAATTGCCCAGCAGTACTTGGACCACCTCATATCTCATGTGGTGGTGCTGTCTATATAGGGTGATCCAAGGACCTATACCAGGCAGCAAAGCCCATCCTGCACGACAACTTAAATGAAACGAAGACCATCCTGCACTGAATGAGAAGATGATACCATGTGTACCAGGTAGTAGAAGATTATCTCAAAGTGGTGCAAGGCAACATTTGAAAAACTGGTCTATCACCCAATACGAACAAGGTTGGTACCAAGGTTGACAAGAGCAGAGCGGAAGCGCTTGCAGTTGTACCAGTCCAAACTTTCGTGCAAGCTTGTAATGCCAAATATACAAGTGATAAGGTCAAAAACTATAATTTTATATGAAAACGAAAACATACAAGACGTATGCACTCAATATGGTGCCATATTTAATATTTTACCAGAGACTTGGTCTGTCCACAGTATCAAATTTCAAACCTTACACCAAAACACTTCATTAGAAACTATGGTTCCATGATAGTTAGCTTGAAGCTTAGTTTAAGACAATGAACTGATATGATCATGTATAAAGTGGCTAGCTGATAAGTCTAAAAGATCAAAAAGAAATAAATATTAAGTCTCAAACAAATGTAACAAACTTTGCAATACATAGAATAGTGCAACTAATTATGTCTCAAGCTGACACAAAAACAGGTGGCCAAAAGGATGAATTGTGAATCATATTGTCATATAAACCAATAGCAGAATCATTCATGCAAAATGCTCAAGATAGAAGTCTGATGCAATACCTTGTTCATCATATTCCACTGACCAACTCTAGGCAAGCAATCTTTTTCTCTACCAGTCTCATGGTACTTGAGCTGCAAGACCAAATGATGCAAGCAATAACTTCAAATTTTAGCCTGATGGAAAGACAATAAGCTTCAATAGTAGACTTCAATTACCCAAGGCGCAGGCAGAACACGAGCCGGAACCGATGCAAGCTTCTCACTGATCTTGATGCCAAATTCTCTGGCATAAGGATCATTATGGTACGCATTGTGATGAACCGTCTGCATACAACTTACAAACAACGGTAATAAATGAACTGATCAAGGGACAAACTAAATTAAATCAAACCAATCGCCCTTAAAATCCTCAATTATATGCTCATTATCAAGTTAGACATAGCCTAAACTAAAAAATGTCAAACATTTGGCTTGTAGCTTAAACGATACAATTGGAAGTGATTATGAACTTGAAGTCTTGAACTAATTGGTATTCAAAGATTTTTAACCAAAAATTTGAATATCAAGAAGAACAAAAATGAAATCATGAAAAATGTCAATAGACAACCTGTAAAATGTCGAGCTCCCTATCATGAGGTCGTTGGCATGTGACTTTCAAAAGCGCGGAGATTTGTTTCTCGTTCAACCTCTTGGAATATCTTTGGCCTTCCACAATTTTACAGACCTAAAAACAGAAGTGATAACATCAAAGTTCATTTTAACAACCACAACTTATAGACTAACAAAGAATGATAAACATGGCACTTGGATTAAGTAAATAATTTTAACATGAATGAAGAAAAAAATTTACCTCCATAGGTAGATAATTTGGCCTCTGTTGATTTCCAACTTGAAGGCAAGGCAAATTTGTATGCTTGATTGTAAAACCATAAGTCTCTTGGAAATAATCCACAACAGATTTCAGATTACCTCTATCGTCAACTGGGAAACTGACATGACCAAATTCAAGAACCATAGGAGGGTGAAATTTTCAATAAAATTAAGTTGTGTTGAACATATCAATGAAACTCAAAAGCAATTCTCTCACGTTAACTCTCTAGTAGTTGGTGACGTCAAACCAGATATTCGATATTTTCTGCGCATATTCCCTCGGTGGGTAACTTCAACCTTCACACCTCTTAAAGCCTTCTTTATCTGCAGTGACACAAAATACGACCAGTTATAATAGAAAATTACCAAAAAAATATCATATTTCAAAGTATTAACTCAGTTTGAGAAAGTAAAAAGTACAAACAGTGATGCAATTTTAATTAATTTAACTATATTGTGTTAGTAATGACAAGGAATATCAAATATTTGTGGTTAATCTTAAGTCTTATATCAGTATGTTAATAATTATTTCATTAGTGATTAGTATTTAATTAGAACCGTCTAAAAGACTATATATATTAGTCTGATTAATGATTTATAAGTTCACATTTAGTATCTCAATATTATCAATCTATCTTGCTCATCTGTGGATTGTATTCTTCTCCTTCCTACATTCTGCTTCACAACATTATCCTGCATCAATTTGTTAACTATGGCTATTATGGTTGAGATTATACCAAGACATAGTGGGGGCAAGAATATAAGATCATAAGATCCTACAACTTTAATAGCCATCAATATTTTATGCAGCTAACATAGTGTATCTTAAAGAATAAACAGCTAAACTATTGTGACAACATAATTGTATAAAAAAGTTAATCTATAAGTATACAATATAATTGTACACTACGAAATGCATTAATAATTGAAGTTATTGTATTACGTATAATGCAGTACTTGCTGATTTTGACTTTGACGTTGCCTAGTGTAGCATGTGTTGCCACTACTCCATTAGCGGGCTAATGGTAGGCATCACTCTGACATAGAATAAACGACTAGTCCATATAAAGTACACAACAATGAGGTCGGTGCTATTATTATTTAAACATAATATACATATATATAATTGGTACCGACTAGTCCCATCATTAGCATATGTCGACACCATCTGATATCGACCAGTATGTACTGGCCTGATCATGGAAGGGTATATTGGTATGAATCGGTATCTTGAACCTAGCTTTTGCTTAATACACTATTATGCAAGCTCAACGAATTTCTACATTGCCAATTTGGAATTCAAAGTATTCTAGTTTTGTGCCAGCTCAATCGGGAAGCCACAAAGGGGCAAATGGTGGTGAGATTACAAAGGACAAGCTTCACAAGAGACAAGGTGAGAAAGCTAAAGGTGGAGCTGTAGGGCAAGGTTCTCATCCGAGATCCTATATCAGTCAAGGTTCAGACCAGTATCATACCAATCCATACCAAACGGAACTAAACAAGCAACATAAATAAGAAAGCTCGCGGCCGCTCAACAAGAAAGCCACAAAGGGCAAGTGGTAGGGCAAGGTTCAAAAAACTGATTCGCCACACGTTTTATTATTATCACTCTACAGCATAGGGAGATACACCACTAATTGCTCCACTATTACTCTTCTCTTCTTCATTTCTCCTTTCGCTTTTTTTTCTTCCAACCTTTTCTTCTCCACTATGATGAACAGACCGATACGAACCAATTCATGCATAGACCATTACCGTGTCTCAAATTGTGAGACAGAGTTCTCAAAATGTTTTGGTTGAACATTTGGCATCATCTCACAACTCTCTCTACCATAGTTTTAAAATCCGGTCCGGCGAGCTACCAAACTGGTACTATACCGGTATGGTACCGGTGAACTGACAAAGGAACCGATGAAGGCAGCGGCAGCGTAGAAGGAGGCGGGCGGCGTAGAAGGCAGAGGCGGAAGCTTCGATCCTGAAGATCGAAGTTTCCGCCTCCTACTACACCGTCCGCCCACCATCTGCTCCGCCCGCTGCTCCTTCACCGGACCGGTACAAACCGGCCGATATGGCCGGTTTCGGACCGAATTTTGGATCCATGCTCTCTATTTTCAATGTCATCTAAGAGTGGAGAATCTACACCCAATAAAAGTTAAACAATGTTTGCCCTTAAATGTTTTATCCCACTTATTGAAAAGCTAGTATATATTTTATTCTTCTGTACAAGGGACTAAAACTCAATTCCATGATCGTTTACACAATGACAATCACTTGGATTGTATTTTAGTGAAATTTCCATTAAACATAATAAATCATAAAAAAATATTTAACTAAGAAACAACAAAATGTTTTTAAAAAATGAATTAGTAGCAAGTAGTATGGAAAGCTGGAAAAATAATTTTATATTAAAAAGGCTTTAGTTACGCTTGCACTCAGATACACAATGTAGCAAGTTTCAATGTTTGAATGAGATAGGTAGAAACATATAAAAATTATAAGCCTTATTTAGGATTTCCTAAGATGCTTCGTACTCAGAAATAGAATCACCATCCTCCTAAAAGTTTTTGCAAATCAATATTTCAACTATAAAAAATACCACATGAAAACCAGTGACACTTTTTTACTTTAAAACTCATAAAGACACAGGATCATTAACCAAAAAATTGATCCGCTATAAAAAATACCACATGAAAGCAAGTAACACTTTTTACTTTAAAAATCATAAAGACAGAGGATCATTAACCAAGAAAATACAAAACATCACTAAAGCACATCTGTGAGACGATGTCTAAGTCAACAGTAAGGAGAGTATGAGGGTCAAGGTGCTTGGGAAATAGAGATTGGTTATTAGTTAGAAACAAATAGGCCATTCGAGCTAGTAAAATTAAAAGATATAAATTGATAATGTAGAAAGGTCCTCATTGGACTAAATCAATGGTGAACCAAATCCTTCTCCATGTCACCAATCCACATATTTAATCCAATAAATGCATATGATTTACATAACATGAATGTTGTAAATAGGATGACAAAGATTTGTGATCCTTCTTTTCACAGATTTACGATTTAATAGAAAATTTCTAATATTTTAACATATATATCTATAATCCAATAGCTTATATAATTTAAATTAATTTAGACAATTTGATATCAGAATTGGAAAATAGGTTCAATTTGGATTGTGTTAAAAGACTTTTCCCTGGAACATTACAATTTGCATATTATTTGATTTACAATTTCACTAACAACAATAAATTAACAAATGAAACACCTTTTTATTAATTAGTGAGTTTAGTAAAATTTGATATTATTGTTTAAAAATCTCATTGATAATATAGAATGCATTGTTGTATCTAGCAAATCAGGTGGTTTAATAACTAATAAAATGGTAATGCTCAAACTTCAAAGCAGTAAAAAATTACTCCATATTATTACTATTCAAGAAAAGGGGATGCGAGAAGAAATAACTACTAAAATTTAAACCTTCACACGATCAGCATCAGAGAGTGGTCTGGATTGGTCATCCCTATTAAGTAGCTGAGTGACAAAGTCAATAACTGGCAGAGGCTCAATGAAGGCACTGGATGACATGTCTGCACAACAAAATAAAAAAGAAATGAAACCATACCAAGAACCCAAAACTGAATTGTACGACAAAAAAATAGTAATCGGTAACAAGACAAATCAATTACATCAAAACATCATCATATGAAATACTAACTGTTACAAGGCAAATAGTTAACTTTAAATCACAAAAAATTAAGGCTGCCAATAAGAAAATAAGATAAGTAGATAAGAGATAAAAGATGCAAGTGAAGGCTTTATATTAAAAATAATCAGTAGTGTTGATAGCATGAGAGCATAATCCAACATGTCAACACAAATTCAATTCACACTTCATGATATATCTTGTAATTTCTTCAATGACAATAAAAATAAAATAATTGTTTGAGCATCAGAATATGAATTTTCTATGTACATATCATTGTGATTTATTTAGTGAAGGAAACATAGTGAAATGTTTTGGCATAAAACTGACTAGTGTAGAGTCAGCAAAAGAGAAAGGAAAGGGAAGCACAAAGTTAAATTTACCTCCATTTTGTTTTGGAAAGGCACAAGAGGGTGGCACAAGAAAGGAAACGCCAGCCTCCCCAACTATAGAAAATAGTATTATATTATGCAATTGCAATCGTGCCCCTTTTTAACTACTTTAATAATTGCATAAACAGGAAATTGGTCTATCCACAACCTCTCTTCTATGACTCCTACCTCTCCACCTCACCCTCTCATCAAAGGAATGTAGTCACAAAATTGTGTTTTTCGTAATAAATGATTTTGTATTCAATAACCACCTTACCGTTGACATAATCTATAGTCACTCGTCTCCCACTCATCCACAATCCTCACCCTCTTTGCCTAATTTCACTATCCCCTCCATATCTAATTAGGTCCAATTCATCATATGTAACTTCATCATCCACAACATCATTCTTGACTTTAACCCCGGACAGTATCTACCAAGGGCTTAAGCTTTGCGATGCGTGGATTTGATTAGTGAAAAAAAATCATCTTCAAACTAGTAACATCTTCTCTGCTATACTGGTCCTCTTATACTCTTCCACCGCTTGTCTTTTCCCCCTTTTCTTCACCTCTAACCTATTGGTATCCTTCATTCCTCCCCTAATGCTTTTCTATTATGATGCATAGCTGAAGTTGCAACCAATCTAATGCCTTGAATCTCTCCTAAATCACAATCTCTTTTCCCATATACAAAAAATAACCTACACATTTAGTAAGGGTGCTCAAAAAAACCATTGAACCAATGGTTAACCACCAAACCAAACTATAAATGTGGTTAATTGAATTGATCGATCCATCTACAAAGCAATTCTTTTATGCTTTAATTTGCTTATGATTTGGGGGTGATCGAATTAGCAGCTAACCAACAAAACTGGTCAATGTTTATTGTATACTCATACAGGACAAAGCCGCACCATTACAAACCAGTTGTATTGAGAAGTATTGACCGGGTTTTGAAACTATATAACATATTAGAGTAAATAATAAAATGAGCTACCAATCAAAACTTAAAAATCTATTCGTGACTTGTGATCATCAAATTCACTGTAACGTCCCACTACCACATCCTCCACTCCAGCCTCTAGGATTTCCATAACTCATCAATACCAAGTCATTAGAGACCTCCATTAAGACAGTCGATGAGAACAGATCAGCTGAGTCAAGGATAAGTTCATTGTCCTAGACACCAATTTATTCACAAAGATATTGCAAAGATTGTTCCTTCTCATCACACTTGTCAATTGGAAGGATACCAAAAAATGCATGTTTGTATAGATTGCTATTATGAATTGCCTTGAATGTACTCATATATTGATTGTAGTTCATCTTATAATAGAAAATAGGCTCTATAATATTAGTATTCATGGTTGGAGAAATAAGGCAACAAAATTATCTACAAAAGGGTTAGATGCCTTAGGATCACCTCCAATCACAATAACCACAATTAAAAGAAATACTAGTTAAAACATAATAGACTTGTTTCCACCTATTTCAATGGTTAATATATAACTTAAAAATGTTCACAATGATGATAATAAATAGAGAAAATATAAGAAAAGATGAGTTAGGTAACAATTAGAAGAGACTCCATCCCCTGTGCCTATGCATTAGGCAAGTTTAACATGGTGAATTTAGGGTTGAAATTTTATATTGTTGGTTTGTAAATAAATTTTAAATTTTATCCAATTTCAATATTGGGGATTTTATACCTTATTAGAGCATCCAAGAATCAAAATTCCTATTCTACATGTTTTTCTACGTACCATTTTCCTTGTCACTCTTCCTCACTGGCTTTCCCTTAGGCAACATCATACTCTGACAATCACATTACCACAGAACATTTTAGTGCTATTGTGTTTGATATAGTGGCAATCTAGCTTGGATAATGCATTGATTTCAATAAAAACAATATAATTAAGGTTTTGGTAAGCTTTTAAAGTTCGCCATCAGAAAATTACGGTGAGATCTTATTTTGCACCAGATCCTATTTAAGTTAATTGGTACTTCCATACATCCGCCATGATTCAAATCAAACACAAAGAAAGTCATCAATGTTAAATTCTTCCAGCCTCCTGGTAAGGATGACATCCTAATAGTGTTTATTTATTAACTATAATTGTGCTTAAGAGGTTTGTTACATGTTTATAACCAAGGTCATACTGGTGAGTAATTGATCAACTAGCACATACTTTAGATTGTGCTTAAATATATATATAGGACTTAAAACTATAGTAAGGAGCATTACAAGTTATGAACATCTAAACCGCAATGATGAAAGAAATAAGTGGATATGGTCCGTGAAGTTACAATATAATTACCTGGAAGTAGAAATGAGAGAGGCAAGTCAATATGTTATTGTAGATTTATCTACTAGTTACCGAATAAGTTGTAGGCTTATGGCTACTGTAATCATTAATAGCTTGGTCGGAATCATCTTGGCCTCAAGCAAGATTGAGCAAATACTATCATGCATTGCTTTGTAAAAATAGAATGGATATATTATGAATACCTAGACTTGGAGGTACACAATTAAAAAATTGGTTTCAAAGAAAAGAATGATTCTCTCGCCTTTGGTTATCGAAGTTACTGCAAAGATTGAAAGGCGAATCTAAAAGCACATCTTAGAGTGAAAGTCACAAAGCTCCATGCTCTCAAAAAAAAATGAACTAACTACACGATAACAAAATTGCAAATCTAAACATCAAAGTTTCTCTCATGGTCATTTACTGGTACATGCTCTGGTCCTTTTTCGTGCATTTAAGATTTCAGAACTTTCCTGGATTGACTATAACTTGGTACAAGTGATTTATCCACTAAAAGAAATTGAAAAGCAATTATGGTAAGATTGTGAGTCATAAAGATGCAAAGATTACCAATATTTAGAGAGAGGCCCATCTGTGTTGGGCGAATGCTCTGATAAAATCCTCTCCAACTTTCTAGTCCCTCACCAAGTTGCTTCCTTCTCCCTAAATCAGGTGAATAAAAGGAACGCCCAACAGGCAAATATCTGCATCTTATCAAAAAAGCAATACCTTAAAACATTGAATAATGAAACCAAATTCTTTGCCACAGCAAAAAGCACAAGACATTACCTACTAGCAGGTAGTTCACGGAGCACAATATCCAAAACCTGCAAAGCTTCTTGTGGTGCGTCAGCTTGCTGTCCTGCTAAAAACAACCCAAGATGATGAAGATTAACTCGGGCAGCTAACTTGATGACAACATTAAATGTCCTCTGTCGCCTGCAAGAAAGAAATATTTTTTTTATATAGGCTCATTTTACAGAGAGATATAAAATAGAATACTTGAAGCCTACTTCGAAGATTTAAAAAAAATCAACAACAATTTAAAATAAATAGTAGCTTCTGGTATGTTTAATAATTCAAAGAAAAATTAAATGTTGAGTTCGTTTAGCTCTCTAAACTTATTAATATGTCTAGCAAACCAACACTACCATGGAGTTATTTTATTATAGTGCTTTTTAACTTCTTATAATTTTTGAAAGAGAAGCATAATATTTTAAAAGAATTGACGATAAAAAGAGTGTAGAGGAACTGTGATACTTCTCATAACTTTACCTTTATATTTCACATATTTTTAAGAAAATAATAAACATTAGCTAATCTGACAAAGAATTATCCTTAAAATTTGGAAACTCAAAATTATTAGCTTCTATTCTAAAGTACATTTTTTTCTAAAAGCATCATAAAATAAAATTCAAAATAAGAATACCTGGGTAACTTCTCATTCTATATTGTAATTAATAAATTTACTAAACATTAATTGAATCATCAAGGGTACAAGTGACACCATGGACTTTGTTTAAATTATGTTTTACAATTATGTAATAAATGTGTTATAAAATATTTGATGGTTTTATTCAGCCTTACTTGAAGACCCAAGCATAGTAAGATGCCAACATCCTATATCAAGAAAAAACATAAGGAGCTCATGATGTCAATTATGACAAAAATGCATTCTGCATTATCATAAAACATGCTTTAAATATACAGCAAAATATAATTTTAAATTGCCATTCTAAACTAAATAGTAATGATAAAATTCTAAAGTAAACTCCCAAATAATGCCACAATAGAAACATACGTTCAACTTAAAAAACAATAATAGGAAATTACACACAAAAAGTGATTATTAATTGAAATGGTAATCACAATGCAATTGCAACACATTATATAAACAAAAACCAAACTAAGAAAAGCAGCCAAACGCTAATTGTAACGTTCGAAAATTCTGAAACAGATGGGATGGCTGTCCCATCTACTCCCTACGACCTTCCCCTTTTTTTCCGCTCTCTTTCGCCCCTGTTCACCCGTGATCTCCCTTCTTCCTCCCTATTTCTTCCCCCCTTCTCCACCGATCCTCACCACAACTCAGCTCTCCTCCTCCTCTCACGCCTCTTCTTCCCAGTCTTCCCTTCCGCCTCCGACCGCGGCTCCGGCGACCAGAACCGGCGAGCGGAAGCTCCCCCTCTCCCTTCGCGCGTGCGGCGATGAGAAACGGCCGGAATCCTAGATCCGGCGCGTCCTTCGTCTCCGGCAGCACCGGCGAGCTTCCCCTACCTCCGGCGAACCTTTCCCCTTCGTTAACGCGTTTTCCGGCGTCGTCTTCCCCAGCTCCGGCGACATCCGCGAACGACGCCGCCGGTGGGTTTTCCGTTCGATCCCGGCGATCCCGACCTCCTCTCGCGAAACCGGCGGTACAACTGGACTCCCCTCGCCGGCGGCTATCTCGTGGCACTTCCAGAATTCCGACCGGCCGCCGAAGTTACTGTTCCGGCGGCGGCACCACTGTTCCGGCGAACTTCCGGCGAACTCCGCGACCGCAACTCCGAGCGGCGCGCACGAAGTTATATTGGACATATATTGGTTGGATCTAGCGCAGACTTACAGTCTCCAGGTAGGATTCTTACCTCCCTACCCTTGTTCGGTGCCAAACCGCATGCGTAGATAGCGGCACCACCTTCTTGTTGTCTATATCTGATTATTATTTTCGTATACCCTTTGAGATCTGTTTCTTGCCATTGAGACACATGAATGCTTGCATGCTATTTGGTTTTTATGTTTCTGTGCATGATACTGTTGGCAGTTTATTTATATGCAGTACATATATATTTTGGCTGTCTCTACAGCCAGCTTGTGTTGATATTGGGGATGGACGGATAGGTCTGACTGGGATAGTCTACCTTCCGAGAACCTTGTAATTTTGGCCATTGGTAGTAGTCATAGATGCAGTCTGTGTGAGCCCATGAACTACAGGCCTCCGGATGGATCACAGTCGGATGTCGTGGGACTCGGCATTCCGGGGTGATCTGGGTGTAGGACGCTACACCGGCGGACTGTCGACGGACAACCGTTTCTACCGTTAGCTGGCGGTAGAAACTACTCTTTGAGTACGCGTCATACGGGACATTGGCACAGCTGGATTTCCACCTGCATGCTGTATTTTCTGTACTTAATCGAGTTATATTTATTTACAGTGCACTCCTGTTATTTAATTATTGTTGAATCCTCCTTATTCTTATATGCACCATTTACTTGTTAAATTCTACTTAGCCTTCCGGCTAACTCCCCTTGCCTTGCCTCCAGGTTCAGGCTCGGCTCCCTCTGGTGCGCAGTAGATAGATAGGTAGATTTACCTTCCCTATCATGCGTTGCATTTTACTCATGTGTCATATGTATTTTAGTTACTGTCGTATTTTGAGGATTGTATCCGGTAGATTGTATTTATCTGGTCATGGACCAGCGTGGATTTGTGGGCCAGGACTGTTCGGCCCTATGTGTATTATTGACTTTGACCGCTGCGTCGGTCCGATGTACATTTTATCTATATGGATTTCGTTGTGTAGGTTATTTGTCGTACTGTATGTTTCCTTCTGGATCTGTATGGCTTTACAAGTCCATTGTTTGCCGCGTCCTAAGGCTGGGAGAGTCTTGGGGCGTGACACTAATTCACTAATGTAAAACCTGATCTTCAGTGTCACCACACCCTTATTTTTTTTATTTAATGTTTTGAAAAGAATACTTAGCACGTAGTTAAGGTTCCCGCATAGGTATCACCACGTGGAAGGTTCAGTGCCAACAATGTTGCTTTTAAATGTAAAGATAGAAAACACCATATCAAATGGTTGCTTAAAATACCTTTCATTGCCTGCTCCATCCTCATCAAGAGTGATTTGAAATTCTCTAGATGTAAAAGGCAATGGGCCAGCCGTATATAGACTCTTCCTGCCATCAAAAGCTGGAAGCCGTCCTCCTAGATGAGACGCCCTATGATCTATCACCAACTTCCTCATTACATTACGATTTACACCTCGTGATGTAACTTCAGGTGTAATTGAAACCTAATTATACAAGTGAGAAAATTAGCTCAGATAAAGAAGGAAAGAGAGGCCAGGATGTTAAAGTGTATCCACTAGGAAAAAAGAGGGATACTCACATCATACTGATGAAGGTCTTTGTCTGGTAGTTCAACAAAAAAATGGTTAGCTTTCACCACACAACTAACACCAGAAGTACCTTTTCCAGGACGCACAGGAAATTTCATGGACTTGCTGGAAGAAGCTGATGGAACCACAGGAACAATTGATTGACTTGAGGAAGCTTCATCTTGAACACTGTGTTGCTGAAATTGTTGTATAACATCAACCACATATGCCCCCTGCTGGTTTGATGCGCTTGCCTGGGATGATCCTGGTTGGGTGGCTTGATAAGGAGCTTGCGTTGCTTGGTGCAGCTCGGGAACCAGTGCCCTTGAAGGACCTGCAAAAGAAGGGTCAACCCCACGTCTCCCAGCCATACTATGACCACCTTGCCGGCCACCATGCTGATGTTGAGGGGGCATTCCACCTCTAGTCTGAGGGCCACCTCGGGCCTGGTACTGAGGTTGCATAGCAGATTCTGCATCACGAGGTTGTGGTCTACTGCCTCGCCCTTGGTAATACCCCCCACCATCTCGACCACCTTGTTGAGATTGCTGGGGATTGACTGGAGCCCAACCTCCTCTGCCAGCACCACCGCCATGCTGCTGTGGAAAACCCCTCCCTCCAGGAGGCTGGGGAGGGTAACCTCCTCTGCCACTAGAGGCACCTCTTCCTTGAGATCCTGAGCTCTCCTCGGCACCAGAGGTTTGCTTCCTCACCATGCTGTCAACAGTAAATAAAAAGGATGACATCTATGAGTCTTAGCAAACAATAACCACACGAAAATAACCAAGCAACCACACTAGTAAAAGATATGTATTCAAACTGATAAATCTTAAATAGTGAAATTGTTTCCTTGATAAAGTAAGCACTCCTACAAAGGGTCGTAATTCCATAAAGTACAGAGAACTAAACAAAATAATGATGAATATTGATTGTGAAAAGGAGATGAAATTCTATTGTAGTGCTTTTAACTTCATATAATTTTTGAAAAAGAATTGACTTAGTAAAAAAAAGAGGATAGAGTAACTCTGATATTTCTCATAACTTAGCTTTATTTCAAATATTTTTAACAAAATAATAAACATTAGCTAATATAATTTCTGAGGAAGAAGTATAACACAGTACTTTTAACTTCATCTAATTTTATTCATATGTTGAGCTATCAATTATTCATAGCATGCGCACAAAAGAGCGAAGATTGAAAGAAAAAAAAGGAATAAACGAGTTAACTAGAAGAGCATTGGCTAGTTTACATCGAATGACTATCCCAGGAAAAGGAATAAAACTGAAAGAAAGCATCCCATGTCAAATAATCATTCAATTGAAAACACGTAAAAACCAAACACAAGGAAGGAATCAAATTTTCCAATGCCGTAACATCTGTAATCAGTCTTCAACTTAGACCTAAAAAAATAAAACAACAAAGACCGAAGCGGACAGAAAGACTATTAAACCAAGGGCAGAAAAAGGAAAGCAAACAGTAATAAATTTTGCACGGGTTAAGCCAAAAATATAGTGAAAATTGTTTAGGTGATACTATTACTTGACAACAAACCCTAGGAAGAGAAAAGAGCTCGGCAGTCAGCAGTGCTAAAATCAAAGATCTGTATTCTCATGCATTAAAACCCCTTGCTACCATCCCAAATACTTCTCGTACTAATCTCCGGAGCTTAAAAAACGAAAGAACAAAGTGCTATATCATCCAAAGATGCACAAAACATATAACTCGTCTCAGAAAATTCCGAACAAAAACCCTAGGACCTAACTAACGAACAAATTGGAAGCCTGCGTATGAGTTGGAATCACACGATCGCTGGGAGATCGGCGAAGAAACAGCGGAGGCAAGGAAAAAAGAACGATTACAGCGAAAATCGAAGATGAACGCCGTGGAAGGATAGTAACCTGCCTTATCTTGGTCGGAAAACCAGAAGACGATAGTGCAAACTCGCCGATCGCCCTCGGAAACCTCCTCCTTTGGCTGCGACTTTACCTTTCCAGAACTGACAGCAAGAAGGCGTCGGTGAGGCTTGGTCCGCACGCGAGAATAAGGGGAAAAAAAAAAGGCAGCGGCAGGTATTTAAAAGCCCAGTGGACGTTAGGGGCTTAGGGCGCCGCGGAAGCGAAAACCGTCAGGCTCGGTTCGATCAGTCATTCAGTCCAGTGGACGTTAGGGGCTTAGAGCGCCGTTGAAGCGAGAACCGTATGGCGCGGTTCGGTCGAACCGAGCCGATCATGGCAATAGCCGTGCGCAGGGGGGCCGGCGTGCTTCCCGCCACACATCCGGCGTATCATTGGCCCGACCGTACCCACGATGTGGTGGAGTGGAGCACGATCCGCTGCGAGGCCTGGCGCAGGGAGCACCTCAATCCGTACGGACGTCTTTGTTCTTTTACTATGTGTTGGTTTCTGGAAGGACCTATAAGGCTTGCTCCGCAATTGGGCCGGCATCTGCATGCCGCCCCCGTTGGCCCACTGCCCTCGTTCTTTTCGCTGGATGCGTGAAGCTGACGTCGGACGGTGAGATCGAGATCGAATGCTGAGGTGGAATGTCAACCGTTGATGTCAT
Organism: Costus lasius; assembly: GCA_027563935.2. Classification (NCBI taxonomy): domain Eukaryota; kingdom Viridiplantae; phylum Streptophyta; class Magnoliopsida; order Zingiberales; family Costaceae; genus Costus; species Costus lasius. Next base: position 104,712,798 of record CM050448.1, read on the forward strand.
GCGATGTGTGGTGCGGTCGGATCAAACGACTTCGGATGACGAGGCACAGACAACGAGTTGGGCTACGCTGAGTCGCGAGATGCAGCGCGATGAACCAATCAGATGCCAGGGGCTGGAGCTGGATGACCGGGTGCCGTGCCCGGTGGGGTCAGGCAAACCAAAAGTGGGTCCAGTGGGAATGGACATTAGTTAAGGTTAGTGTTTGACTGCACGACAGTGTCGATCGTGAAATTGCAAAATATCACAATGTCATAATACAACGATGGGAGAAGGACCCTTCTGTTGTTTAGGGGTGAGCATTTACTAAAAATCGTAATTAATTTATTAAAAAAAAATTTAATAAAAATTATTTTACCAAAATATTAAAAATCGAAATTGAATCAAATTTCTTAAAAATCAAAATTTTACGGAATCGAATTTACCGAAAAATTTTGGTAAATTCGGTAAATTACCGAAAAATTAAATTATTAAGTATTTAATTAATTATATGATTGATAATTAAGTGATTAGGTATTGGGTAATAGGTTTTAGACTTTTAATAACTAATTATACTATAATAAAATTAGGATATAATATATTATATTATATTTTTAATATATATTATATATTTTTTATATTTTAATATATATATATATATATATATATATATATATATATATATATATATATATATATATATATCGGTAAATCAGTTTTTTATCGAATCGAAATTATAAAAACGGAAACCGAAAATTGAATTTTATAAAATTTATTACCGAAACCGAATTTTTTTTTTTTTTACCAAACTGAATTTACCAAAATTTTTTATAATTGATAAAAATCAAAAAAACCAAACCCGAATGCTCACCCCTAGTTGTATTCATCCTTCACCTCAACTTTAAATCCAATCAAATTAAAAAATATATTTTATACTCGAACTCTTCGAGAGTCGAGTGACTCGAGTCCCTAGAAAAAATCTGACTCTAAGGGTGTGTATACTAGGAGGGACGGGATAATAGGAGGACGGACTGGAAAATAGGAAGGAGGGGAAAATAGAAAGGAATGGATGAATCAGTGGATGAGTGTATATCACGTGATTTTCACGTGCTCGAGAAGTAGTGTCACATGTTCGTAGGGGTGGCAACGGGTCAGGTACCCGCGGTTTTACCCTAAACCTGAACCCGACCCGATACCCGAACCCGCTACCCAAACCCGACCTTTAAACGGGTACCCCGCGGGTACCCGATTAAATAAAAAAATAAATAAAGAGGTCTGAGTTCACACAGGATTCCGAGGGTGTGATACGGTATGAGCATCGCATCTGTGTGCCTGAATCTGTGAAGCAGGAGGTGATGGATGAAGCACATAAATCAAGATTTACTATGCATCCTGGCGGTACCAAGATGTACCAAGATTTGAAGAAGACTTACTGGTGGGAGAATATGAAACGAGACATCGCCGAATATGTCTCGCGTTGTTTAACTTGCCAGCAAGTAAAAGCAGAACACCGTAAGCCACCAGGGATGTTGCAGAATATTCCCCTTCCCGAGTGGAAGTGGGAACATATCACGATGGATTTTGTGACGGGTCTTCCTAGGTCACAAAGGGGTCACGACTCCATTTGGGTGATCGTTGACCGATTGACGAAGTCTGCACACTTCTTGCCTGTGAAGAAAGCGTTTTCTGTGGATAAATTGGCTGTTCTGTATTGCCGAGAAATTATACGGTTGCATGGGGTCCCTTCTAGCATTATCTCTGACAGGGATTCAAAATTCACCTCTCGGTTTTGGGGAAGTCTGCAGAAGTCGCTTGGCACTGAATTACATTTCAGTACTGCCTTTCATCCCCAGACGGATGGTCAGTCCGAAAGGACCATCCAGACCCTAGAAGATATGCTTCGGGCTTGTGCCCTAGATTTCGGGATTAACTGGGAAGTTCACTTGCCTTTAGCTGAATTTGCCTATAATAACAGCTATCACTCGGTGATCCAGATGGCACCATTCGAAGCATTGTACGGTAGACGGTGCAAATCGCCAGTCCTATGAGACCAAGTTGGTGAAAGCCGTGTGTTTGGGCCAGATATGTTAGAGTTTGAGGCCGAAAGGGTTCAACTGATCCGGAAGAGACTCTTGACTGCCCAGAGTCGGCAGAAGAGTTACGCCGATAGGAGGCGACGTGAACTCGAGTTTGAAGTTGGCGACCATGTATTTCTCAAGGTTACGCCAGTAAAAGGAAGAGCTTAGTTTGGTTACTCAGGCAAATTGACTCCACGGTTTATGGGTCCCTTCGAAATCTTGGAACGCATTGGAGCTGTTGCATATCAGCTAGCCCTACCTCCGAACTTGTCGCAAGTACATAACGTATTCCACGTGTCTATGCTGCGAAAGTATATGCGAGATCCATCGCACATCTTGCAGGATCAGTTCCTAACGATCACGCCTGATGCCACGTACCAAGAGTCGTCTGTCGAGATCTTAGACAGCAAAGAGCATCAGCTTCGCAATAAAGTGATACGACTCATTAAGGTCCGTTGGAACAATTATTCTGAAAGTGAAGCCACGTGGGAACGCGAGGACGAAGCCTTGCATCGATGGCCGCACCTGTTTCCTGAGCGACCTGAGTGCTATGAATTTATGTACGGCATGTATTGAGTGACTGTATTTAATGTAAACGTTACCTTGTTAATGATAACTTGTCTCTATCTTTTGAATTTGGGGACCAAATTCTTATAAGTTGTGAGTATTGTAACGTTCGAAAATTTCTGAAATTGATGGGACGGCTGTCCCATCTGCTCCCCACGAACCTCCCTTTTTCCCCTCGTCTTCTCCCCTCTTCGCCCGTGAACTCCGACCCGCCTCCCTCTTCCTCCCGATCGTCGCCACCGTCGAACCACCTCCCCTCCTCCTCTCACGCCTCTTCTTCCCAGCCTCCCCTTCCGCCTCCGACCGCGGCTCCGGCGACCAGAACCGGCGAGCGGAAGCCCCTCCTCTCCCTTCGCGCGTGCGGCGACGAGAAACGGCCGGAACCTTAGATCCGGCGCGTCCTTCGTCTCCGGCGGCACCGGCGAGCTTCCCCGACCTTCGGCGGACGTTTCCTCCCCGTGCCGGTGCGTTTTCCGGCGTCGTCTTCCCCAGCTCCGGCGACATCCGCGAACGACGCCACCGGTGGTTTTTCGTTCGATCCCGGCGATCCCGACCTCCTCTCGCGAAACCGGCGGTACGGCTGAACTCCTCTCGCCGGCGGCTATCTCGTGGCACTTCCGGCGGCGGTGCCACTGTTCCGGCGAGCTTTTCCGGCGAACTCCGCGACCGCGACTGCAACTCCGAGCGGCATGCACGAGGTTATATTGGGCGTATATTGGTTGGATCTAGCGCAGACCTACAGTCTCCAGGTAGGATTCTTACCTCTCTACCCTTGTTCGGTGCCAAACCGCATGCATAGATAGCGGCACCATCTTCTTGCTGACTGAACATGATGATTACTTTCGTAAACCTATTGAAATCTGTCTCTTTCCATTGAGTCACATGGATGCTTGCGTGCTATCTGGTTTTTGTGTTTCTGTGCATGATACTGTTGGCGGTTTATTTATATACAGTACATATATATTTTGGCTGTCTCTACAGCCAGCTTGTGTTGATATTGGGGATGGACGGATAGGTCTGACTGGGATAGTCCACCTTCCGAGAACCTTGTGATTTTGGCCATTGGTAGTAGTCATGGATGCAGTCTGTGTGAGCCCATGAACTACAAGCCTCCGGATGGATCACAGTCGGATGTCATGGGACTCGGCATTCCGGGGTGATCTAGGTGTAGGACGCTACACCGGCGGACTGTCGACGGACAGCCGTTTCTATCGTTAGCTGGCGGTAGAAACCACTCTTTGAGTGCGCGTCCTACGGGACATTGGCACAGCTGGATTTCCACCTGCATGCTGTATTTTCGGTACTTACTTAGTCGAGTTATATCTACTTACAGTGCACTTCTGTCTATTACTTATTGTTGGATCCTCCTTATTCTTATATGCACCATTCACTTGTTAAATTCTACTTAGCCTCCCGGCTAACTCCCCTTGCCTTGCCTCCAGGTTCAGGCTCGGCTCCCTCTGGTGCGCAGTAGATAGATAGGTAGATTTACCCTCCCTATCATGCGTTGTATTTTATTCATGTTTCATATGTATTTTAGTTATTGTCGCATTTCGAGGATTGTATCCGGTAGATTGTATTTATCTGGTCATGGACCAGTGTGGATTTGTGGGCCAGGTCTGTTCGGCCCTGTGAGTATTGTTGACTTTGACCGCTGCGTCGATCTGATGTATACTTTATCTATATGGATTTCGTTGTGTAGGTTATTTTGTCGTATTGCGTGGTATCCTGGATCTGTATGACTTTGCAAGTCCATTGTTTGCCGCGTCCTAAGGCTGAGAGAGTCTTGGGGCGTGACAGTACCCGAACCCGTCGGGTGGAATTGCCACCCCTACATGTTCGGAAGCTAGGCGAGCTCCAGCGTGCGCGAGCTTGAGCGAGCGGCCCCTAACTCGCTAGCGACGGCAATCTCTAGTGGGGTCAGCGAGCGCGAGCTCCAGCGTGCATGAGCTCCAGCGGGCGGCCCCTAACCTGCTAGTAGCGGTGAGCAGCGGCAATCTCCAGTGGGGTCGGCGAGTTAGGCAAACGCAAGCTCCAGCAAGGCTGGCGAAGATGTCCAGCGGTAGCGAGCAGCTAGCTCTAGCGGCGGCAATCTCCAGCGGGGTCGGCGAGCCAGGCGAGGACTAGCTCCAGCGGGCTCCAGCGGTAGTGAGCGGCGGCAATCTCCAGCGGGGTCGGCGAGCTAGGTGAGGACGAGCTCCATTGGGCTCCAACGGGGTGAGGACGAGCGGATCCAACCATTCTTTGGCGAGGAAGAGTAGACGGATGCAGAGCGGGAGATGAGGGAGAGGGGAAGGCAACTACGGTGTTATGGCACGGCTGGGAGAGGGAGAGGGAGAGGGGTTCAAACCACTGGTGGACTGGCAACGAGGTCAGCAAGCTGGGTGATGTCCAGCGTGAAGTCGGCGAGCAACGTGAGGTCAGTGAGTGGCATGAGGATTGGAAACGAGGTCATGTTCGCGAGTGTCACACGTTCCAATCCGATTTGGCGGATTGAAAATGAGAGATTTTTCTCTCTCCCATCCATTTTATTTTTCTTCCTTTTTTATCCATTTATTCTGGTATACAAGGGATTTTTTTTAGCTTATCCCTTCCACCATAAAATCCCTCCTAAATCCCTCCTAGTAAATAGATTGTAAGCTATATTTTGTTAAATGAAATCCATGATGGAAAAGATGAAAAATATAAAAATATAATGAATCTTGACTCTCGAGTCCCTAGAAAAAATTTGACTCAACTTGAGTTGATATTCAAATATATAATACAACTAAGAATAATTTTTAATTTTCTTATTTATATATATATATAATTTAATAAAAATATATTTTAGATCGAGTTGATATTCAAATTTGGGGGCAAGTTCTAGAATACCAAACTCAATCCTCACTTAATGAAAACTTAAATTTTACCTTAAATTTGCCTAAAATTGAATCAACTTGAGTTTTCTCTACAAAAGATTTAAGGAAAAAAACTTATAAGCGAGGTCACCGCTTAAGGGCGTGTTTTCTTAGAGGGAAAACATGAGGGAACAAATGGATTTCTCTATTTTCAGTCATTTTCTTAGACTAACGAATTTGGAGGGATGGAAAAACGAGTGGACACAGTGCCACTTTTCAATTCCACCCAAATAGGGCAGAAAACGAAGGGACCAGCATCTGATCACCCTCCGCCCCATGTCATCCCCCTCGTGACCCCCCCCCCCCCCCGCGCGTTGCGGACCCACCCCCCTCTATTCCGCTGGAGCCATTCGCCTTGCATGTCGTCCACCTTACATTGCCCCCTCCCTCCCATCTAGCACCCAGAGTCACGTGATCACTCCCTATAGATTGTTTTCTTTTCCCTGCGGATTGTTTGTTCTTTCCCTCTCCTTCTACATCCTTCTAAGAAAATGCACCCTAAGTGAATTAAGCGGGTGACCCATAAGATTATTTTTGTGAATCTTTAAGCAGATAACATGAATCTCAAAAGCAGCCTCCTCTGCTTTCCCTTCCTCCCTTCTCTTCCTAGCGCCAAATTTTTATCATGCCTCCTCTCCTTCCTTTTCTCCTCTTAGTCGTCGAAGCCCTCCATGCTTCTTCTTTTCCTTTCCCTTCTTGTCTCAGCCGCCAAGCTGCCTCCTGTGCTCAATGTGGAGGTTAGTGTTATTGAGCTCGTGAATGAGGTCGAAGAAGGAATCCGACCGGAAGATGCCAACTGCTAAGGCAGTGGAGAAGAAGGAGGCAGACAAAGTCAGTGGCGGCTTCCTCTCCATGGCCGGTGGCTAGCTCCACTTTGTGTCAATGGTAGTGATGTCCATTGGAGACAATCTACGGATGCTGTAGAGGGTGATGGTTGCTACTAGCCGGAGTGAACTTGGAGGAGGAAAGGAAGGAGAGGGCGACAAGGTTGTGGGAGGGAGAGGACTAAGTCAAGAAAGGAGGAGGAAGATAAGCGGGAGCCTGCGGAGGTCGGCAGAGAGGAAAGTGGCGGCGAGGATATGGAGAGAAGAAAAAAATGAAATAAAAAAAAGCATGCTTTAAGATTTATACGCTATATTCGTGTTTCCATCGTAGGCAACCCTGCTTAAACGTATTAAGTGGCCCTTCTACTTAAAAACCGCAGCCCACATTTGAGTACTCCTAATGAATCAACCATTCTATTAGTAAATATTTTATTATAGATAAATAAGAACTTAGATTTCAGGAGCACGACTTGTAAGTAGGGGAGTCGCTTAAAAGGAGAAAAAAGAGGTAATTTGAACCTTTAAAAGTATCTTAGGATTCGTGCCACTGTTAAAATATGTAAGTTAAATTTGTTAACCTGCACATCACATATCCCTATGTACTTTTAAGGGTTCAGCTCCTCCCGCTTTTCTCTTTTTAAGCGACTCCCCTGCTTAAGAAATTATTTTCTAGATTTCAATCCCGCTTATATAAAAAAATATTTTTGAATTATATTTATTACTTTTAAAAATACATAATATAAATAGGCACATAAAATTAATAAAAAATTAATAAAATTCTAATTTATTTGATTTAATTTAAAATTTTATGAATCGAAATTTTTTTATATTTTGAAACAGAACTGTACTAATTAAGTTTGATCAAATATTTCGGCTTGGTTCAGCGCTTTGTTGAATTGTTCTAGCGCAGTTTATTGCGTTGACCCAATATACATGTAAGTGATATGCAGTTGGTCGTGTTGGGCCTGAATTCTTGGCCCAATTACCACGCATGCAATAAAATTATAAGATACGCTTTTGCGCCGCCTTTCACGCGCTTCTCATTGGATTAATTAATCGCGCAGCTCCGCCAATCTCCAGTTCTCGACAGTGGACGCGAAGGGGAGCAAGAAGAGGGAAGTGGCGATCGCTCGATCTGCGATACGGTTCGTCGCGTTTCTGGAGATCCTAGCCCCCGTTTCTTCGATCTACGATAAATGCGCCGCTTGCAAAGCCGTTGCGGTACTCGCCCAATTCTTTCCCCCCTCTGTTCTACGGGTTGATCGTTACGTACGCCCATGATCTTTTTTATTTTCGGTATCACAACGTTGATGAATATGCATTGTGGTTTTGATCCAGTAATTTTAGAACCTATCGTTAACTAATAAATTTCAAAGATACTGAGATCGTACAGCTCACCTTGAATTAGAAATGGGAAATTGGGAGCGGAATGGATGAGGGAAAGAAATACGTAGGTTTATTCAGGAGATCAAGCACTCATAGTACTCTTCTTTTGCGGATGGAACGATTGGAACTTGGAAGAATGACTGTTCGTTATTCCAGCTAGACATATACTTGTAAAGAAGAGTAAATTAGCTAATAATTTCGGGAGTAAAAAAGATTAAACTATCAAATGTTAAAAGCATCAAGAATATGGAGACTTCCTAAGTGAGTCACATAGCTGAAATGATAATCAGGTCACAAACCTGAACGCACAATAGAAATGAATGTCATAATAAATTCTGTTGCACTAACCGTGTGCTATTATTTATGGATTTACTAAAGCCACGTATTCGCTTTTTGGTTCTTGGGCAGCATGCTATTTAGTGTTGTCACATCGGTATTCTCTTACACGGACACACATATATCAGCTTATACTTAGTAAAGGCCAGTATTTTAAACTCTAATATGAACTTATCCCATTTAAAGTATGTTATGAAAGCTCAATTCGAATGCAACCTGAGTGCAGAAATTGCAGGTTACAATAAAATTTCATGTTCAACCTGAGTGCAGGTTACAATGCAGTGTTACTGAGTATTTACATTTATATTCCGTGGAATAGTGTATGTGGGACAGAAATTGCAGGGTAATGGGGTAAGGAGATTATTGAAGTGATAGTAGGTACTTTGGTTTGAGATAGCTATTGAAGTAGTATGCTGAAGAGATTGAACCTAGTAAATGTTAAGCTCTCTGAGATAGCAGAAAATATGTAACTTTTGAAACATATGATCCTAATCTTTAAAACTATTTTCTTATCCTTATTCTCCTTGCATTCTTTTTGCCAGTCTGTTATGATATTGCTTGGAACCGGGACTATTTTTCTCAATTAAACTATTAGTGGATGTTATCTCAATTGATGAACATGACTCAGTTTACTTTTGGTTTAGTAATTTGATCCAACTGACTACCTCTTTCATCCAGTTAAATGATGCAATTTCTTAGAATCAGTTCTAATATTGATACCCTAATGCTTTTGAATTCTTGTCATTTCATTCTATCAGTAGATAGGTTGTTTCTATGTCACATCGGTGACAGACTTTATCGAGTTACTGCAGGCTCTTCTTCTCTTTGTAGTTACTTTCTTCAAGGTGTTATATTTGCGGTTATTCATACTTGTAATGTTATTTGCCTCTTGCCCTTTTGATTGTCATGTGAATATTACTATCAGATTGGTTGCTAAATTATCAATTATGAATTTTGAGTATCTTATTCATCTTTTTTTTTTTTTGCTTTCTCTTATACACGATTCATGGTATGCAATTTGCAGGCTGAAATTGAGATTGGACTTTCTAATGTAAGTGTTTTGCACACAAATTCATGGCCTTTCTTTTTGTTGAATTCACTAAATTAATGTGATTTACTTAAAGTATCATTTTTTTTGCTACTATCTTTTATTGGTCAAATGTTGTAAAATACACCCACTAAAGCATTTGAAGTTGAGGCTTCTGTAGTTCTGACATTTTCAAAGCTCTATACTCAATTTCTGTCATATTAATATTAAAGTTCAAGTATGAATAATCTGACATTTCATGTTCAAATTAAATCAAATGACCATATTCTGCAAATGGACATTATAACTAAATTGATTGAACTGGTAACTATTAGACATGTTAACTAAATTCTACATTAAGTGTTTTACACTCAACAGATACATGGTAAGCTATGCGGTTTATATTATACCGTATAATTATTTTAATGCCAACTGAGATACTAGAATTTAGGCACATTATCTTATGTCCTCAACATTATATGTGTAATAGATATTTACATATGGAAGTTGTTCTTATATGTGCTCATCATGGTGTATCATGTAGGATGGATATCTGTATAGAAATTGCTATTAGGTTGCATCTCTGATGAAATTACAACTAAGATCAAAACTGACAATTGCAACATAAGTATATCGAGAGGAACTACCAAACATTACTCTGTGACATTTCTAATGTTGCATTTTACTTGCATTGTTGTCCATCGCCAGCTGAAATAGCTATTACCAAAATCACGATCCTTGCAATGGCTGACAAAACTATGGGGTTAGAAAATTTTATGGAAGATTCCATTAGAATCTCACTACCAAAAAGTAACACAGTTTCTTTAAATTCTGTTGTTGAGTAATTTGCGTTTCCCTAACAATTGTAAGAACCATGGAAAATTTCAATAAACTATCCACCATAGGCCCAAAAGAAGCCTTCAAACACTATTGTTGAATAGCTTCCTTACTTGATGTAAAGTAGGGAAGAGTTGCCATCAAGGAAATCTACTTTTTGGTGTGAAGTGCATTTATTTGCCTTTATCTTTTTTTCATAATGTAAAAGAAGCTTAGCTACTAGAGGTGAACACCAATTATTGGTTTCTCTTCTATACCATGTATTGTTTTCTTGCTATCTTTGTTTTGTTAAACTGTTCATGATATGCTTAACTGATACATACTTGTTTAGAATTCTTTAATTCTAAAGAATTCTGCTGTTGGTGTTGCTGTAGGAGAAACCAAAAAACCATCTAGATATGCATCATCGTTTGGATTCTAGAGGCCAACATCAAGGAAAAGTAATTGATTATAGGTATCAACTTTACAAACAATTTCCATAGTACAGTAATAAAAGTAGGTTGTATGCCATGATCCCTTCTCCTTGTAGCAGTTACGAATATGATCTATTTCAAGTTGTATTCAGTTTTCTTAAAATGGTTGTAAGGTAAAATCTATAAATAGAGCATGAATGAGGACAGTTAAAGCAAGCAATTCCCTCAAAACTTAATATTGGGTTTGAGGTTGTGAGTTTCCTGTTGTGGATTCTACTTTCTGTTCTTGAGTTTATGAATTCTCCTTTTTATATTATTAACCTTAAGTTTGTGTCTGCGAATGCAATACTTAGCTGTGTCGATAATATCCCTTTACAAATCCTCTTAAGCCTAACCCTATCATGTTCTAGTGGAGAAACATTGATGACTGAGTTTCAAACTTAATTGGCCTTGTCATAAATGCTATAAATGCTACTGATGAGTATGAGTTTTTGTTCTTTAATTCTATTTACCTAATTTATTAATGCAAAAATACATAGATGAGGCAACTCTGGATCAGAGTCTAACTTCAATGGCTCCATTAAATGTTTGAAGTGAGAGTAACTATTATTAAACACAGCTTGAAAGAATGAGCACTGCACTATTGATTGCCATTGATTTTCTACTTTTTTACTTGTCACCATTCTCTAAAATAAATTTGTGCAATTTGACATTGAAATTTATGTAATCTGGTATCAACAGTATTCAGTAGAAGCAAGCACTCAATTGAGATCCCATTCCCAGGCTAACAAATTTTTAACATGAACCTTAAACAGAATAAGCGAGTTAAGAATCGTTGAACTACTTGATGATCTCTGTGAAAAGATGCAGGATTATACTCTAGAGAAGGTTGGTTTTCCTTTCATTTCTTTACTACCCACTAACAAATGCACTTTTCAGCTTGATATTCTTGAAATTTTCTTTCTCACTTAAGTATGCATTTAGGGATTGAATGCCTGGTCTGTGGTCGACAGTTGCCCTTCCGCAAACAAAATATAATTGTGTAAAGTATGTTTCTAATTGCAGATTTCAATTTTAGTTTCTTGTTTGCAGTTGGATTCAGGTGAACAGGTATGGGCAAAAGTAAGCGATTGGGAAAGCATCGTTGGTGGTTAATTTCTAAAACTTGGTCTTTTATCTATAAAAACCATTACTGAAATTCTTACACTATATCTTGGTTTTGCTGCCAACGTAATCAAAATAATTACATTACGAGGATTGAGGAATAAGGACTCATATGATCATATAAAATGTGCCAGGATATCTTTTATCATTGTAAATTTATTGAATAGGATTTGTTGTTTGGTCTCCAGTTGACTCCTGAAAGCTGAAGTATGAGCTCGTACTGATCTTAAAAGATTTTTGAGTAATATAGCTTGAACTATGAGAAACAAGGAATACAAAGATAAGTCACACTGAACTAACTTGGCTATTTTTCACATTTGTGTCTTTATCTGGTGAGTAAAAAAGCTGAGACATCCACATTTCAAGTGCATTTGGTTCTAATTTTTGGTATTTACTTTTTTTCAGCGCTAAGACATGCTGATCACTGTCAATTGTATTGTTGTACTTCATTGTATTTTGATGGTATTAATGCCATGATTTTAGATAAAGTTTAAGATGATTTTAAGTGCACATTGGTCATTCCTTTGATTTCCTAATGTTTAGCATGATTGTTTGTTATTTGATGACAAGAAGCAAAGGTCTGTCCTATAATGATGTTCTAAATATTTGTTTTTTTTTTTGTTTTCAACTTACGGAGTTAGATAAGCAAGAAGCACGTGCGTACTCAAAAGATCTGTCTTCCTTCTGTGAAAGGCAAATGTGCTTGTTATAAGAACTTGTGCTTATGCCCATCCTACTCTTTTTAAATATTAGAAACCATGAAATTGCACTTCTATGACAACTAATAGCATGACCATCTGATTCTTATAGCATAAATCACTTAAATTGCCAGTAAACTATTATGCGTGTTGCAAATGGGTCAGAAAAGTTTTTGTTGCAAGAAAGACATTAAACTAGAATGTGTGTTGAATCAAGCTATTGAAAATGAGGAGAATAAGAGGAAAATTACAAAAAAAAAGAGAGTTAATTTATTAATAGAATATGGTAGCTAGAGTTAATTACAACAAATACAATAGCTGATTGATATGATTGCAACAAAAAATTACTGACTTGTTTGAATTATGGATGATAGTCAAATTTTGTACTGTGAATAACTAACTATCAATGATTAGGATGAACTTCGTTTGTTTGTTCAGATAGTGCATCAATTAGCCTATGACGTGTTGCAAATAGATATCAGTTGCAGTTCCATATTAAGCAAAAGGGTTGTTCTAATTTCCATTGCAGATTATTGGAGGAGACAGAGGATGAGGTGAGTTTAATTTCACTTTTTCATCTTTTTTGATTTGTTTTCCTATGATAGTCTGCTGTTTTGTATGAATATTATATAATCCATGTAAACAGTTGGGGTGTTTTAAGTTATGCTTCTTCCTTGATATTAACACGGAATATCCTTTTCCCAAAGCTTGCTGAGTTGATAAAGAGAGGTTCTGAACAATCTGGTGGTGTAAGCAAAACCCTTTGTCAAGATCTTAGCAAGCATTGCCGCTACTCCAGGTAACTCTATATGAGTACCATTTGTAGCTGGCTTCACTCTTATGGTATTTGGTTATGGTAATTTCTCCATTTGTAATTGTATATTCTATATATTACCACTTCTAGAATCTCGTATCACCCTATGTTTGACTCCTGGTTATCCATGTGGACTGGTACATGGTAATGTGACTTCTGTGAAAAGTCAGGGTATTTAGTTTCGAAGATTGTTGTATCATATTGCAGTTGAACATAGTTCCAAAGTATATGTTTGTCATTACTCATTATATACTTTAAAAGTTCTCCTGAGTCCTCATATATTTTGAGGCTTGGCTTATATGACACATATTTTGGGTCTCAAGGCAAACAATCATTTTAATGGATCTTATAAGATGACTTTCTTTATCTATTAATTATAGTTGTTCCTTTTTATTTGATTATAATATAAAAGACTGACTTGCTTGGAAAATAGTTTCAAATTCGTTGGCATTTTGAATATACTGTTTTGAGGTTGGAACTATAATGACATTGTAGCAAATTCAGTTATTTTGATGTTCGTTTCTTCATTAATGATAATTAGATTAGTTGTCTAAATCTAGTTTTGCTCAGATCGAATTGAAGTTTGTTTAATTAGGATAGCTCCAAATTGTATCTTTGCCTAGTTGAAGATACTAAAGTATGATTACATTGCCCTAGTGTATGGAGTAATTAGAAAGAGGTTGACATGGTTTTAAAACTTGATCTGAACTGCATACCAATCTAGTCTTCGGCAGGTATGTATGTGACTTACTAACACTGTAATATACTTGTACTAGACTACTAACCATATTGACCCATGGTATACTATATTGGTATATGCCATAAAGATTAATTATTGGATGATAATTTTAGCATATATTTTAATTAAAGACATTATCATTATTATATTGACTTAATATTTTCATAATATAATTGATTATAATAATGTTTATATAATAATATGATTATTGTTAAATATTCTTAGTTTAGTACTATTGTAGATTGAGACAACAATAGTATGTTGAGATTAGAATATAAAATGACTAATGACAAGAGTAATCATGATATGAGATATCAAGTTAATACATAGCATATGTTAGAGAGTAATGTACTTATAGCCCTATAATGAGAATGCTATATAGATTATTATATGAGATATCATAAGATTTTTTATTATGATAATAGTGTATACAATGCTTAAACTTTAGGTGACTATAAATTTTTAGATAACTAATTGTATATTTTGATTGCTTGACTATGGGTGCGTTTGGCATAGCTTCTGGGCTGCTTTTGCTGGCTGCAAAAGCTATTTTTGAGAAGCTGGCCTGTTTGGCTATCGACTTCTGCACTAATTTAACACACCACTCAGCTTTTCTAACCAGCTATTTTTCTATCAGCACTTTCTCAACCAGCATAAGCTAAAAGCTCCAGCTATACCAAATGCACCCTATAAGGGCTAGAATTGGGTATACCACGAATCATAAAGAGAAATATAAATGATCAAGATAAGATTTGTCCCTCTTATATAATAATTAATTGGAGTGTTGGTATCTTGAGCCCCTTCATCAAGTGAGATTAATAACCATGTTCAAATAATTCAAAATGAGATATCGATTGCATTTATTATATTAGGAATTAAGAAATATAATGCTTGAACTATATAAGTATAATATGTACCATGACTTGTGTTTAATTTAGACACTAAGGACAAAGTAATTAAGTTACATAAGAATATTATCTTATGAGTTGAGTTGCGATAGTGTGATGCTAGATACTACCACTATTTGTGATATTATATTAAGATCATATTGTTATGACTAATATTAGAATGATCTATTGAGTCACATGTCAAAATCGCATTCAAATCTTAACTAAGACAAGTATTATTAAGCATTATGATGGTGATAGTGATCACCAGGTGGCAACAAGTCATGGTCTTGTACTACGGTCGTGATATTTACTTTTTGCATAGTTGAATTAATTGTTTAACTTCAATTTTCTACTGAGTCGATGGTGAGTCTGTTACGGGCCTAGTACCTTTTGTAGGTTATTAATAAAGTGGATCTGGGTTAGTATATAATATCCGGTTCGCTTAGTAGAGAAATATTATAAATAAGGGCCAAGGGTTAGAGTAGGGTGTCAGGTATTTTGTTATTGTCTTTCTAGGGCGTGCTTTACATGATTTCTCGCCGGTGACGGCTAAGGTTCCATCAATCTAGCCTTGTCCTCAAGACTATTTTACAATTCAAAAACTAAATTTATTTAAGTAAACTTTATCTTGTGCTTTCTCCAGGTCCTAAGTCACTCGATCTTCTCCTTCTACATCTTCATCATCTGATAGTAGCATCAAACAGAATTATTTATTTTCACATTGGTGCATTGGGTGATACGTTTAATCACAACGGAAGCATAACCCTTTTTCTCTTTTGCTAACATCTTCTTAGTGGGACATCGCTCGACTCCTCCATGCATAGTCATAAGTGTTTGATGATGCACGTTGACTTTCCACCTCTTTAGAGTTATTATGGGCTGGCCCACCGCCTCTCCCCTTAGCATACAGTGTGGTGCTAGAATTGACGCTAATGCTTTTCCTTGGCTATTGGACACTATAAGCTGAAGCAGCTCTGGAAGGTGAATCTGGTAAAGCTGGATTAGAAGGAAGGTCTCCTCCCCAAGAGTAGTTTCCATTACCCGATTGGCTTTTGCTCACTACCCCTTCAGCCCCTATCTGCCCTTTCAATGTTGATCCCCCTGTCAGCTCTCTCTCAATGACTCGAGCAAGTGTCATGGCTCGTATAACATTAGTGGGAAAGAAAGCTTGCACATTTTCTATAATATTGTTGTTTAAACTTTTCAAAAAGAAACCCACGTACTGTTCTTCAGAAAGATCAGGTATTTATGAGACTATCTTCTTAAAACCCTTATATGCTCGGTCACAGTCAAAAGACCTTGCTCTAGGGCTGCTAAACGCTCATATACAGAAGTGGCTGGAAACTCACTATAGCGATGTATTATTTCTTCCTTCAACCTTTCTCATGTAAGATTGAGAATTTTTCTTTTCATCCATCGAAACCAGTGACCTACTGAGCCTTCCATGCTCACGAAAACTATCGGAATTTTATATTCATCAGTTGTCCTCTGGATATCAAAGTATTGCTCTACCTATGCAATCCATCATACTGGATCAGTTCCATCAAATCTTGGAAGCTCTATGCATTTATTGATCCACCATATGTCCTCCCTTATAGTTACCCCCTGACTCGGTCTCCTCCTATGTGTACTCCACCTTCCTGTCTGTCTTCATCAATGATTTCTATTCTGTTAGGTCTTATGCTTGACTCTGGTGGAGACCAATGTTCATGTGATGGTGTTAGTCGATATGGCTCTTTGCCTTGGCGATGGTTAGAGTCTGTTGGAAGCTCCCTTTGTTCGTCTCTCTTTTCTTTCACTATTTCTGTAACTAAATTTCTCATCTCGTTCCTCAGCTTATCTATAGCCCCAAAGTGACGATCCATCTCTGCCTAATAATTTTAGCCATTTCCTCTCGATATAGACGCTGCTCTTCTGCTACTGTCATAACTTCAATTCTCCTTCCTCTCCTGCAGATTAGAGTTTTGCCTGCACTGTAGCAATAGAACTCTGCTTTCTACCACCGTCTTCTCAAGAGCCTCTAATTGTGCCTCACTTCTAGTCATCTCCCCTTAAGTTTTTTTTATTAATCTCTCTCCTTTTTTTTTTTTTCAAATTACCAATCTCTCTAGTTTTTTTTTCCAACCCTAATCTACATATGTCGCATGTGCACCGCGTGTCCTTCCTCTTCCTCCCATAGGTTGCTGTAATGTCACTGCTACAGTATCACTGCATAGTACTTGCTACAATATTGTCGCTACAGTACCGTCCACTCGCTGGAAGCTTGCCGAGAAGAGAGATTTCACAAAACTCTTTATGCCCTAGGTTTCCTTCACGGCAGGTCCGCTTCACCTCCTCCCTAGGGCTTCGATTGACTCCTCCCTAGGGTTTCTTTGTTGGCTTGATTAATGATAATAGACCCGCCGTTCAGATCTACTACCGGCAACGGAATTTCTTCCGCATTTATCCGTTGCCGGATCACCAGTTCCCCGGCGATCGATCGGGCAGATCGGACCAATTGATAGAACCTCAGCTGTCGCCGGTGAGAAATCGTGCAAAGCACGCCTTAAAAAGCCAATAACAAAATACCTAACACTCTACTCTAACCCTTGACTCTTATTTATAATGTTTCCCTACTAAGCGAACCAGGTATAACATACCAACCCGTATCTGCTTTATTAATAACCTACTAATAGTACTGGGCCCGTAACAGAGTCACATGGGTGTGTAGAGATGTGAACCATGTTAATTTAACCCTAAACGCATTGTCATTACAAGGCATGAAAAATTTTTAGTTGTTTATTGTGCTGTCACATTATGATAGATTTATGTGGTAGCTAACCCTCAATCGGATCTCTAGGGAGAAGTCCATGGCACAAAATCCATTATGGCACATGCAAATCCCTCATTTTCTCCTCTTCCCTACCCTAATACACAGCCCTCTCTTTCCTTTCTCCCTGAAATAGTATATTCCGCCGAATTGGGTTTGGTCTGGTTCAATGCAAATAAACCCTCCAAATTGGAGAGCAATGGTCCAGTTCAAAAACAATAACCCCCCTTCGGAGAAGTAGTCTTGTCCTCAAGGTTGAGTAGCAGCTCAGTATGGTATCAACGTCCTCGTAGGTAGCCTTCTCCTCTGTCTTTATAGTCCAATAGATGAGCCATTGAACCACGCACTCATCTGGTAGCTAAAATGGGCTTTGGAATGTATTAGAAGGTAAGTTAGTCTCTACTTCCTAGGTTTCTATAATTGGGACACGTGGAAAACTAGATGAACTCGAGAGTGGGTTAGTAGTTATCGAACTGGTAACTATGGACCTTGTTACACTATAGCATAGTCTCCAAGTGACACATCCATATTCTTGCACTTCCCTTGTGCTTCAACCTATCCACCATCCCATAGACAAACTCTGTAGGTTTGTGTAGGAGTTATCTTCTACCCTTGTTCTCAGACTAGCCATTATGATACGAGTTATGACTAACTTCATTGTCTAATAGCTTAATAGTTGATACACTATTGATATATCCCTTCAATTTCATGGTACAAGGACTTGAAATGCCACTAATTGAATACAAGGATAATTCCATTGTTTTACAAGTGGGCTCCCATCGTGAAGAACTTGTTGCTGCCCCTTCCTCCAAACTTTATATCGCTTCCTCTTCAGCTCCATATATAATATCATCATCTTCACTAAATAAAATTAGACAAAAGCTCTTATTTCTACACTGGTACATGGGATGATATGGTTGATCATAGCAGAAGCATAATCCCTTCTCTTTTTTGTTAATGTAGTCTTAGTAGGACAGAACCCCTCCCCCCTCTAGAATCACTTGGATTTAAACTATTAGAGGAGTTTGAGGGTTTCCCCTTCCTTGGAGCCTATGCCCTCTACCTTCCCTTGAATCATGGACTAAGTACTACTTGAGGTATACTCTGTGCAGTTAAAGCTCTTAAGTACCAAACATGGCTGGTTGCAATGGTGAACTACTATTAAAGGTATAGTTTCGTGAGTTTGCAAATACCCATTTGTCCCCATGTGTTCATCCCTTCTGTTCGTCTCCTCTAGCCACCCCTCTCTCAATGATGCAAGCCAATGTCATAACCCTCATAATATTGGTAGGAAAGAAGCCACACACCCTTTCTTTGATTTCAAACTTTAATCTTTCGGAAAAAATCCAATATATTACTATTCAGGAAGATATGGGATTTGTGAAATTATCTCTTCATAAGCTGTCAATGTTAGTTGACCCTATTCAAGAGCTATAGATGTTCATAAGTAGTGGTGGCTAGGTAGTCATTGTACCTTTGTATCATTTTCTTCCTTGAGCCCTTCCTTTGTAATATTGAGAATTCTCCTCTTTAGTCACCTAAACCAGTGGCTTATTGAACTCTCCATACTGAAATGCTATAGGGATTTTATAGTCCTTAGTTGTGCCGTGAATGTCAAAATATTGTTTTGCCTGTGTTATCCATCCCACTAATCAAAGCTCGGTAATTCCTCCTATCCAATATCTATCGTTTCTCCCAAAATACTCCCTGTACTATCCACCCCAAAGCGGCAGCGGTAAGCTTTTTTTTCCCCTTCTTGTTTTTCTTCTTCTTTCTATTCCTTTTCTTTTCCTCTTCTTCTTTCACTGCTCCGCTTGGTTCCATCGATACAGACTAGTATGGTATGTACTAGTCCGAGTGTGGACTGGTTCTTCAAAGCTTGGTGTTCCTTGCATACTAGTGGTGGGCGATACGGTTCATTCTTGGATCCGATTCATTTGTTGTCAAGTGCATTGATGGAAACTCAATTCTTCTCTTTATTGTCATCTCCGCAAATAGAATGCACATCTCATCAAGGCACCAAGGCGACAATCCATCTCCACCTAACGCCTGCTGATCTCAGATAGTTCATTCCCATGTTATTTTCGCTTCTCCTACCGATTGAAGTTTGGCTTGAATGGTGGCTAATGCATTTTGTATCTCCCCGAGAGATTTTTCCAAAGACTCTAGTTGTGTTTTGCTTCATGTGTTAGCTATCAGAATCCAAAACTTTAGGTCCTTAGGCTCGTCATTCTCAATTGATCGAATGTGTCCCTTATGAGCTATAAAGTCTTGCCAAGTGATTGCCCACTATAAGGCTTCTCATTCGAGGAGACACACATGCCACCCCGCTACCCATTTGTTTGCCTCATCAGAGGATCCAATAGTCATTGTCTTCCTATTATTAACTTATTACTACCTTCTTCCTTTAAGTCGAGCGAGTCCTTTGTTGTTCCTTTTGTCGATGGCCTTATTGTCGTCAATAGGTTATACCAAATGATAGATTTATTTAGTGGCTAACCAGTCGGATCTCTAGTGAGAAAGAGTCCATAGCATGAAAACCATCCAAAATGGAGGCTATAATATGATTTGGTAAAACATTAAACATGTGAAATACCCTATGCCACTTTAAAGTGGACATATGAAGTTGGCCTAGGGTGTGAATCTTTTTGCTTATATACCACAAGAAATTGCTTTTGGTTCTTTACTCTAGCATTGGAGAGTAGATGGAGAAAGCTACATTGGGAAGATGAGGCACTAAGTGTTCTTGTTATAGAGACTTAACCTTGTCATGCTATAAAAGGTTTAATTTTGAACTACTAATTGGTTTTTCCCTTCTCGCATCATTGGGGAATTTAATTTTTTTCCCTATGTTATAAGATGTTTGTTCCCTAGCATACTAGTATCGATTATTTCTTATACCATACGTGGGGGACCTACATTGCCCTAATGCCCTTAGTGTGGGCAATTGCCCACTTTACAAAGAGTTTATATCTTACAAAGGGTACCTAATATATGTAGTATAAAAATTTAGCTAAAATATGTGTGGTCACTCCACTATAATGAGAAAACATATTTAAATATAATTTAGCTCCCAAGATCTTGATCTGCCACTATGTCACTATAACTGCCCATACTATGTGCCTGATTTTAATTGCAAGGATTTCCTTAAAATAATTAGGGCTCTCCTGTTGATGCTTAAAGTTAAAATATATCTAAGTGAAGGTAGAAAAGCCGACTGAAGTAATTTCACTAGGGGTATATTGAGTCTAGCCCCATTTCTCATTGGGTGTGAGATCAAATGATTTGATGTGCTCATATAATTCATGCATGCGACGTATTTTATTTTTTTAACAAATTCCTGACATGCAACTCATCATTACTGTTTATAATGTGTGTGTGTTTTTTTTTTGAAATTGTTTCTGTAGTTCCTCTACGGTGGATGACGGAGAGCTGTAGAAAAGATCCAACAGCGAGCTAGATTCAATTTCGGAGTTGTCGCCCCCGTTGTTGAAGTTGCTAACTAGTCGATCACAGAGACAATCTATTTATACTCTTTTTTTTTCTCATTAAAAACTCACAACGATACGTGTTCTTGTATGGCGGGATCCCACTTTTTTGTGAGAAAAATTGACTTACGAGAGAACTAATGCAACTCGAATATTTCCACTTTGGCAAAATGGTGTGGCCATCAAGAGCATTTGAGCGTTTTTTTTCTTCTCTGGAAGTAGCATTTGCAATAGAAAGCGTTCAGAATTTCAGATGCCAAACCTGTAAAACAAGAACTGCAGCGACAGATCAGTGTCCCCTGAACTCTGCATTCATTGATGAAAAATAGAATTAGATTATGTTATAAAAGAAATATTTCAGTTTGCTCGCATTGTGATTTTCCAAATACAGTTTACTGTATTTGGACTCCTTAAAAGATTGTAAATTTATTTGTTTCACATCGAAAACCAGATAACTGAGTTTTCGTATAGTGATAGTTTGGCATCATTGTTTATGATTAACACTCAAATTTGGCCTGTATTTCTCACCAAAACGGCCTAAGCTGGGCGCCCAGCTTAGAATTTATAAGCTGGGTTTTTTAATCTGCCATTTACGAATCTCAAAGTCACGAGGTTTCTTAATCTGTCATTCATGAATCTTAAAACCACGAGGTTGCTGCGCATATCTCGATGCTTGAAACTATCGTTTTGATTGTGTTACTAGCTATTACCATCGCCTGCCCACCACTAGTTACCTCTCTACCCTTAACCCTAGTTAACACGTTAGGGTTTTACCACTTTTGAAATCAAAAACCCAAGCCCGTGCTATTTTGTGTTCCAAACATCCCTTTGTGCCCTAGCTTTGGTGATTCTTTATCTCTGTCTTTGTCTACAGCAAAGGCTCCCCCGTTCGTGCCCCATTCTCTCCGACGAACACTCCTCAAACCTCCTTACTCTCGTTCGACCTACAAGGCTTTCTTCTTTAGATTAGGGTTTAGACAATAACATGTATACTTTATTTATTATTTCTTCTTCTCTCTTCCTTGCAATCCAAGTACTATCGTCTGTAGCTTAGATTTTTCGTTATTGACAGCGACCGTCGAGTATCCGGTGATTCCTTGTCTCCAATCAAGTCTCCCTCGTTCACGCCCCATTCTCTCTAGCGAACGCTCCTCGAACCTCCCTAATCTTGTGCAACCATATCTCATCGAAGCCCCAAAGCTCTCACAAAAGTCTTTCTTCTTTAGAAAATTTCTACATCAACATATATGCTTTATTCATCTTTTCTTCTTCTCCCTTGCAATCTAGGGACTATTGTTGGAATGCTTAGATTTTTCATTACTGGCTGTCTTGTATAGGTGGTTGACAGTATTTCATAGTTGATAGAAGATATTTTATCATTGATATCAACTATATTTCATAGTTGATAGAAGAAATTTTATAGTTAATTTTAACCTAAAATGTCATAGTTGACAACAGATATTTTATCGTTGATATCAACTATATTTCATAGTTCATAGTTGACATACAATATTTTATTGTTGATATTAGTTATATTTTATACTTGATATCAACTATAATTGATGATGGATGATATTTTACCGTTGATATCAACTATATTTCATAGTTGACAAAAGATGTTTTATAGTTGATTTCAACTGAAGTGTCATAATTGACAGTAGATATTTTATTGTTGATATCAACTATATTTTATCATTGATATCAATCATATTTCATTGTTGATATCAACTATATTTCAATATATTTTATAGTTGATATCAACATATTTCATCGTTCATAGTTGACAGACAATATTTTATCGTTGATATCAAGTATATTTTATTGTTGATATTAACTATAGTTGATTACAGATGATATTGTTGAACTAATAATTTTTTTTTAAAAAAATCAAATTGAAGTAAAGTCGAAGTAAAGGCTACCACTTGATGATTCCTAAATCAAGCTGTATTCATACGAGCTGAGTTAAATGAAGAAACTAACAGATGCTGAATCAACACTTAATGATAATTGTGGACACCTTTTCGGTAAGAAAAAAATATATAGAAGGATAACATTCAGTTGAGTACTTTCAGCCTGCAGCCACTTTGGGGCTGGTTGATGAGGCTTGGCGTATCTTTAGTTCCATGAGTTCATATTATTTAGTTCTTCCACAAGAAGAGCACTACAGTAGCATCGTTGATTTTCCTGAGTTGATCAGGCCAACATGATGAAGCATACTACTTGTTGAAGTGCTTTTCATCGAGAGATAAGGCTACTAGGCTAGTACTATGTCTGCTTTACTTGCTGCTTGTAAGCTCCATAAAACCTCAAAACTAGGAGAAATTATTGGACAAGAACTCCTAGACCTAGTGCCCCAGAATTCAAGTACGTGTGCTATTTTGTCAAAAGTATATGCACAAGTTGGTAAGTGGAATGAAGCTGCATATTGTATAGGATAAAGCTAGACAAAGAGGATTGTCAAGGATTCCTGGCTTCAATTTCGTTGATGGATGAGCTTATTTGCTTAATTTAAAACTCATGGAAAATGTTTGAAATCAGAAGTTAAATTATTTCAGTCAGAATTTAGTAAAAAAGAGAAGGATTGTTATGAGATTCTTCAATCTTGTTCAAGGAAAAGAACAAATAACTGGGTTCTTTGTTGTCTGATTCCTGGAATAATACATGGTGCATATAATGATATTTTCATGATTAGTTATTCACAAAAAAATAATAATAAGTTTGACTGCGCAAAAAAAAAAAGGAACGTGATATAAATAAAAAATTTCAGCAAGGTAGCTGCAGCCAAAGAAAAGAAGCAAAATAGGAAGTAGTAAAACTCAGTCTAGCATATCAAGATTCCAGCATGAATAGTTACAAAAAAAAAGGAAAGTGAATATAAAAAATATATATGAATCAAAATTCCAACATGAACCGGGCTGGCAATCCATGTTCATGAGTCGTGTTCGTGTCGTGTTATATTTGACCCGCGACACGTTGCGCTCGACCCGAGCTTGACCCGTTTATATATATGAGTCAATATGTAAAACACAAACACGACTCATTTAAACAGGTTACACGATACGACACGATTAACACATTTAATAAATAGGTCGTGTCATGTGACACGACACGACACAATTAACACATTTAATAAATAGGTCATGTCATATGACACGACACAACACGATTAATAAAAATTAACCAATTTAATGAACAAACACAATCTAAAAAAAATGCTATAATTATGCAGAAATACAAAATTTTCAAGTAGAATGTTACAAGCTCATAGCCCTCAATTTACATAATCATGCATCAACTAATAATCATCTTTTTGAAGAAGTCCATTTTATGTAGAAAGTACTCCATCAGCTCAGCCTTGGTTACCCAGACAAAATCTTTGCAATTTCCGATATGAAGTTTGCTAGTCGCGACCACTTGTGATTTGAAAAAGAAATGCTGGAATGAAAGCATAAGGATACATGAATAAATAATTAATAATTAAACAACTAAATAAGTAATTAACTAGTTTACTATAATTGATGTTTAACAAATAACAGGCTGTGCAGACAGGTTCTAAAAAGGATAAATGTTGAGAACAACTGACCACTTCCAAGTAGGTTACTAGAAATGATAGGTGTGCAAGCTTAGTAGAGAAAAAAAAAGATAACTTCATTTGAAATAATTAAGAGCAGTTGCGAGTCTGGTAGAGGTTGAATCAAGGAAAACCATCAAAGATCAACATAAATGCTAAAAAAAGCAATGAATCTCTTTTTTAATATACACAGGTCCATATAACTCACTTATATCAAGTTCACACCCTCGGTAAACAGATCTGTGTAGTGAAATAATTATCTGTGATAGTGCAGAAATTTTGCAGAAATTTTACAAGTATAAAATCCAAAAAAATGCACTAGTTTTGCAAATAGCCGTGGGCATCTAAGTCAATTTCAAGTTAACTTCAAGCTAATGTATTTAAATACTATCTGTAAGTAACGTTGTACTAATTGAACCAGGATACATGATACATCAAAAGAGAATAAAAACCCAAAACAAGAAAGTTTTGTACTCAAGGGATCGGCGAAGATGACAACCGGGGATCAGTGAAGAATAATACTAGAAAGTTACCAGAACTTGAACTTAGGGGATCGGCGAAGTAAGGTTCGAGAGGAAATCGGCAGTAGACGGTGGATCAGCGAAGCAAACGAGAGCAAGTCGGGGGCAGACGGGGATCGGCGTCCGGGGTCAGGGGCAGACGCAGAAGACGGACGATTGTCCAGTGGCAGATGCAAAAGACGGGGTCGGGGGCAACAGAAAGCGGGCGGCCGAGAGCTCGGGGTCGGGGCAGCAGATCGGCATCGGCGGAAATGGGAGAAGGATTATGTGGGGTCAAAATTGTTACATTGGGGATGTATCATGACCGTCTCAAATCCACCTTAAATTAATAAGGCTTTTGTTTAAATGGGTTCTGGCTTCCAATGAGCGCAAGCGCTCATTGTTAATTACCCCTAAAATTAGGGAACCTTTGATTAAGAGATCTATAATACGCGACAAGATAAGAGCGATAATCAGATGATGTCATTTACAAATTTCATTCATGAATTTGATTTGACATGATACATATTTCGACATGATAAGAGAAAAGGAGCTTTCATCAACATGGGCAATTTGTGTTCGTCGAACTTTAGCCTTGTGACGGCGTGTTGGGTAATATCCGGCCCAGATAATATAACGTTATATCGAGGAGCTACGTCCCGATGGTAAACATCGACGTACGCACCTCCCAAACGATATCCCGTCGTAATACATTAAGGCGCGTTAGATATTAGACTGGAGAGATCACCCGGCCTTGATGGCGCGTTGGATGACCTGAAGTAGAGAAAGATCATCTGGCCCCGACGGCGTATTGGGTGATTGGGTTTGGAGATTTATCCGGCCTTGCGGCGTGATGGATAATTTGGATTTAGGATTTATCCGGCCTTGCGGCGTAATGGACAATTTGATTTGAAAATTTATCCGGCCTCGCGGCGTGATGGATAATTTGATTTGAGAATTTATCCGGCCTCGCGGCGTGGTGGATAATTTGGTTTTGGAATTTATCCGGCCTTGCGGCGTGATGGATAAATTAATTCGAAATTTACCCGGCCTTACGGCGTGATGGATAAATTAATTTGGGATTTATCCGGCCTTGCGGCGTGATGGATAATTTGACTTTGGAATTTTATCCGGCCTCACGGCATGATGGATAATTTGGATTTGGAATTTATCCGGCCTTGCGGCGTGAGGGACAATTTGATTTGGAATTTACCCGGCCTCGCGGCGTAGTGGGTAATTTAATTCGGGATTTATCCGGCCTCGCGGCATGATGGATAATTCAATTTGGGGGATAATTTAATTTGAAAATTTATCCGGCCTCGTGGCGTGATGGATAATTTTATTTGAAAATTTATCCGGCCTCGTGGCGTGATGGATAATTTTGGTTTGGAATTTATCCGGCCTTGCGGCGTGATGGATAATTTGATTTGAAAATTTATCCGGCCTCGTGGCGTGATGGATAATTTTATTTGGAATTTATCCGGCCTTGCGGCATGATGGATAATTTGGTTTTGGAATATATCCAGCCTTAAACGATCACAACGTTATATTGGGGAGTTACGCCCCGACGATAAACGTCGACGTACGCACCTCCCAAATAATACTTCATTTGATAATTTGAGGCTTTCGGTATTGTGTTTCATGAATTCAGTTAAAGAAGATTTTGTTTCACTGTAGAGTTCGCAGTTAGACTTGACTTAGATCAAGCTTGAATCGTTATCCGAAACCTAAAAGGGGGGAGCAAAGTTGTCAATGCTATGTAAATCTTCTCATTACGACTTTGTTACTCTTTGGTCAAAGAGTAAAGCTATTCTTCTGACCACTCAACCGGCCAATGTTAGGATCCTTCAGCGGACGGGCGAAGGTTGGGCGATCCCTCCGGATTTCCGGCAATGGGCGAAAGTTAGACGATTTCTTTGGATGACGGCAGATCGGGAGATGGCTGAGCTCTAGCGATTGATGGCGGCGACAATCTCTGAGGAAGCTAGCGCCGGTGTCTTTTGAGGAGGCTGGCGTCGGCGATTTCGCTGAAGGCGCAGGTCACTGAGGAGACGATGAAACGCCGCTAGGTCGTGAGGAAGGAGAAAGTTGTGGCAGCGGCGACTTCTGGAGAAGATGGCGTCGACCCCCGACGTGCGACGAGGATCGGCGAAGCCTCGGCACTATCAAGAGTTGGCAGGAGAGGCGGGTTGGGTTTCTACAGTGGAGCGGCGGCGCTGGCTGGGAATGGGTCATCCATCTCCGGCGGTACCGGATCCTCATCGGCGGTTTGCTATGGACGACGCTGAGATGTTGTCGCCGTCGGCGATGCCGTCGAGATGTCGTCGCCGTCGGCGATCCTTGAGAAGGCTGATGGGCATAGGACCAGCAGAAGCGGAGGTTGCTTGTCTGCCTCGGACAGCAGCGGCAACATTGGCTTGTCGGGTCGGATTTTCTGGCAATCCGGGGCGGATTCATTAGCATCGAATTGGATCCATCAATATTGGATCTTCTTTTTGGTGTGTGTATTGTAGGGCGGAGCTTCGGACTGCCCTGCCGACCGAAATTGAAAGTTTGGCGATTGAGTGCAGTTCTTCCATCGTTTGACGTTCGGACGATTTTTGTCTCGACACAGTACACTCACATACTTTCTCAGAGATTCCTTCTTCCTACGGTACTTCCTCCAGAAGCTTCAAGTCTTCATTTCTGTCCCCTTTTTGCCTGCCGAAATGTGGTGAAGTGGCCCCCCCTTTTTTCGTTCTTACTTTCGTTCCCGATCGATTATTTGCCGTGAACCCCCCCCCCCCCTTTTTTATGATTCGTGCACTTATTTTGGCTATCTCTTTTCCGCAGCAAGGATCTTCTTTAAGGATTTAATAACATAGCAGTGGATTTTGTTCAAAATTTTCCGTTTTCGTCTATTCCTTTGCTTATTTTTATCATTATTATTTTTATTTGCGGTTCTTTGCCCTGATATTTTGAAGTTCAAATTTCCTGCAGCATTCTGACGAAGGATATTTTTATTCAGTCAACCTTATTTCTTTCGGTGGAGAGCAGGAATGTTTCAACTGATTAAGTCTTCTCTGTGATCTTTCATCCGTGTCGAAATGATTTTCCAAGAGGAAGACCAAAAAGGGGATTCAAAGGGGCAGATCACTTCGTAGGTAATACTTGCTGACCTCTCTTCCAGATTTTTTAGATTAGTCTCCCTACATTTTAATCTAGCCTTTTCTTGTTTTAGCTCACGTTGGGAGCCAGCTTCTCTGTGTTCTCCCCACGGCGCTTGCAGCAGGCGGATACAGAGGACAGGATTAGCAACAGGCGGCTCGGGTCAGGTTTTTTTTACTTTATTTTCGCGTATTTCTTCCGGCGTGCGAATCCTTCTTCCTTTACTTCTCTTTTTTGCTCTTCCTCTTTCCCTTTTTCTCTTCTTCTTTTTTTTTATTATTTATTATTTATTTTTTATTTTTTTATTTTTTTATTTATTTTTTTTTGCAACGCCTCCCCTCCTACTTCTCAGTCCCTCATCTTCTCTTCATCTCGTCGCTTTCTTCACTAGCGACGCCACCGGTGTCTAGTGCACCTGCGGATACTTCCTCTGGTCACTTCCTCTTCTTTTTTGCATCACTTTCCCTCCTCTCAGCCACCTCGGTATTTCCTCTCTTTTTCATTCAGCTTGTGTCGTAGGGTGTTCGATGCATCTTAAGCTCGAAAAATAAGAGAAAACGGTGCGTGTGTGTATGTCTTTTGAGATGCCAGGGCACTTAGTATGCCCATGAAGCCTACGAAATACGAAATCCGATCGATCAAGAGATGGTGTGCTTTCTGTGATGCCAGGGCACTTAGTGTGCCCATGAAGCCTAAGAAACTCAGACCAAGAAGAAAATTTCTCTTTCTTGTTTTCTTACCTTCTTCCACCTTCACGCTCTCCTTCCTTCCTTTGCTTCTTCCGCCTTCTTTCACGACGTGTTGTGGTGCTCCCCCCTCTTTTTTCCTCAGCACCCCCTCATATATATCCTCCAGACCAATGAGGATGCCTCGTTTATACAGCTGGCCTTTTTTGTTTCTTTCATCTTCTCCTCTTTATTCCTTGCTGTGAAGGCTTTTCTCTTCCCCTTTTTACTTGCTCCGACTATTCCCTTTCGGTAGAGGACTGTCATTCCTTTATTTATTGACAGCTTCTCTGCCCATTGCCATATCTTCCTTTGATGATTTTTTTTGTCTTGTCTTGTCTGCAGACTATTAGGTGGGGTTTAGGTGATATTTTGCATTCCTCTGTGTGTGTCAGATTTTCCCCCTTTCTTCTCAGTTGTCTTCTCCTCTTTTTTTCTTCTCACGATGCCTCTTTCTGTTGGCCTTTTCTTTTCTTTTGTCTACTTGCGATGTTGGCCTTCAGGGTTTGATTAGCATCTGAACGTTTTCCCTTTTTGTTGATTGCTTATTTGTCACGTCTTCTCCTGTTTTCATGCTCGTTCCATTTTCTTCTTTTCCTCTGTTTCTTGTCGCAAGCTGTACATATCTGAAAGCAGAAATGCTGCTGCCTTAGAATTGATTGAGCAAGCTGCTAAAGCATATCCAAAAGCTGCTGTCATCAACAAATTTAAGGATGAAGTCTACAATCGAGTTGGATATACAATTGTTTCTCAATTGAGCTCATTGTTTGATGCAACCCCATTAAGGAATGCAGTGGGGACTAGTCTCAAGCGGGTTCTCCAAAAAAGGTTCAACAGATTAGGGAAGATGTTATAACCTTAATTTTTGAAATTTAATTTTAGAAATTCGGAAATTTATTTTTTGGAATTTTTATGATTTTCTAGGATTTTTTCGGAATTTTTAAAAGGTTAAAAATTAAGTTTTTATAAAAAAAATCAGATTTTGCGCGCGTCGCGCGGAAGCAATCGGCGCCGTCTAACCGACGCGCCGAGTTGTGTTTTTAATATAATATAGGATTTGATCGTTTTGTATTAGATTTAATTTTGATTTTGGGGACCGAGTCAACCCGTCGTCTTCCCCGCGGATCTCGGCGATTTACTCGCCGCCGCGTTCTCGCCGTATGGAACGAGATTTGCATCTATATAATGGGGCTTATGCTCTCGTGGATTCGATTCGAACCCTGGAACATCTTAACCTCTCGAAGCGCCGCCAGGAAGGAGAAATCGCGCTCAAACTCGTAGTCGGAGTTCGAGCGGCGCCGCCTCGTGTTCCAGCCATCCAGCGCCTTCGACGACGGCGATCTCTGTGTTCTGGGCTACGATACATCGTCGTAGCAAGGTATGTAAGCTTCTGTGAAGTTTTAGTGAAGTTCCGTTTATGTTTGAGTATGTTTTGTGTATCGACGGCGGCGGCGCCACCGTCGATACCTTCTGTTGCTTCGGGTGGTTTGACCATGCGTCAAAACCTCGCCGAAACTGGTCTTGGGTCCTCGCCTCGTCGTCCAGAGTCTACTGATGAAGTTTGGCGGCGAACGGACGTTCGACGCGCCCTCGGGAGCTCGCCGGCGCAAGCAGCGGACGCAAGTCCGGCAGCCTTGCGCGGCGGCGTTTGGGCGGCGCGGGCGAAATTCGGTTCGGTCCGAAATTGGGTTTGGGCGGCGGTTTATTCATAAATAAACCGGTTGCTAAGTTTTGAAATCGAATTGAACCGGACCCAGTTTGGGTCAGTAATTGAATTTTGACCGGTTCGACCCCTATTCGGTCGAATCCGGGCCGGTTCAGGTAGCCGTTGGAAAGATAATGAAATTGCCTATCTAATGGTAGTCTGTATAGCTTTATATGAGTTTTATATTTTGTGTAATTTAAGTTCGAATTCTCGGTTTAACTTGGTTCAGGGTGAATTTGATCGGTTCAGTGCAATTCTGTTCGGTTCAGTGGGTTTTAGGTTCGGTTCATATGATCTGAGACTGGTTCTCTAGGTTTAGGGTTTTTTTCTACATGTTGGTAATTTTAGTTTTCAAATTAGAATGTTTAATGATAGAGTTCATGTATAAATTCATGTTACAGAGTGGTTGATCCAATAACTAACTTTTCAAAAGGATTTAGGATAACATCGTTCGAGGTAGGAATCTTACCCTACTCCTTTTGTCACAGTGTCAAGAACTTATAAGATTTGTCACTTATTCCTTTGACTAATATATGATGCATAGAATTGACTGACACTGGTATCTAATTGCTTCATCTGCTTGATTTGTTTCTGAATTCCTGTTGACCTCAATTATCTTGTTTATTTGGTCATATTCTGTTTCTGTATGATTGGTTAACAAACTTGTTTTGAGATATCTGATATATTAGTTTATGAGCCTGGTTGAACAATTGTGTATCTGAGATATTGACACATGAGTATGTGAAACCGTTGTAAATCTGAGATGATAAAGTCGTGAATTATATTGACCTCTGACCTGGATGATTTATTCTCCAGTGGCCTGTTTATCTGAGTTATAGTTCTGATTATATCAGACTATCTGAGTTACCGGTTAGGGCACCGCCAATTGTCCTCGGACAATACTACGTATGTCAGATGTTGGACGCAACATTCACCGGACTGTTTTGGACAGTCGTTCCATTGCATGAGCAACAGTGGAAACACTCTGAAAATGAGTGCGGCTCTTAAAGTGAGATCTGTTGGCCAGCTTGATGATTTGCACGGCATTCCTATATTATTTGTATATCGTTGTTTCAGTTATTGTATTATCCTGTTATTTGATTCCCTCACCATGTTTGTTGACTCCTACTTAGCATTTCTGCTAACTCCCTTTGTTTCTCCTCCAAGTACAGAGTTAGCTTCTGGGAGGGATAGAGTAGATAGCAGATACCAGCCCGAGTTGAGATAGTTGTATTTTGTACTTTTATTCAGTTAATAATTTGGATAGTTGTATTCAGATATTGTGTTGATATTAAATTTGGATTGTTTATTAAATAAAAAAATATGTGATTATTGTAGTTCTCTGGTTCCTATCACTATTGTTACTCCCTGGGGAACCCTGAGCTAGAAATAGCCGGCTTCCGCCGGGGCGTGACAGATGATGTAGGGTTTTGTTTGACACGAGTACGAGTAGACTAAGTCACACCTCACTTCACGCACGGGCACGGGTTTAGAGTTTAGTATTTTTATTTTTTTAACGGATTTAGATATTTATTATTTTTAGATTTAGTTATTAATTTTTTTTTTTAATTATTAATATTATATAATATATTATATATGGGTTAGATTGATCAACCCGCGACACGACACGACACGAATTTTAGAATGTTATAAACGGGTCCACACGATAATGGTACGAAACATGATTATGTTAAACTTAAATCCGTGAAAACTCGTGTCGTGTCGTGTCATATCGTGTTGGCAGGTTGTATAATTTTTTGACAGGCCTACATGATCGGCTACAACCCAAGCAAAAAGAAAGAAAAAAAAAAGGAAAACAAAGGGAAGGAGAGGAAAGGGGAATCAATCGAAGGAGAATATTAATTGGGTCGACTGCGGTAATCAGAGGATAAAAAAAGAAGTAAAATAATAAAAAAAGAAATAAGGAAATATGATAAGAGGTGTCTCTACAGGCGAAGAAGTAAAGCAAACGACGATAGATAGGTAGCAAATAAAGAAGAAAATTCATATCAAATAAATCATGTAAAGAAATCTTCAAAAAAAATCACCGAGACTTTTTATAAATAAGGGTCTCGGCATTCATAGGGAAGAACAATTCTCGCTCACGATGGAGAACACCCTCTGGTGTCCAACAATACTCTTGCATCCGAAGACACAACTCCCTCACGTATAAAGGAGGAAGCCTGGAAGAATCCTAGGGAGCAAAAAGAGGTCGGCAACAATAGGAAAAAAAAGAAAAAAAAATAGGCAACAATAGGAAGAAAAAGAAAACAAAAAAGAAGAGAGAGAGCCAGAAAAAGCTCCCGTAAAAAAAAAGAAAAGAGACTAAAAAGAAAAGAAGACCGCGCGGAAGAGAGGAATTAACTGCTATCCTCAACCTGGAACTATTGTCAGCGCACACTTTGCAAACACGGTGCACTGTTTGGGAGGTGAGAGGTGTGATGATATCGGGGCATAACTCTTCAGTGTTATGATGATTGCAGCAAGTAAAGCCACTGTTCCGATCAAACAAAATTACCTGGCAAAAAGACTATAGAGGTGAAGACCTGGAGAGAAGGGACAACCTACACAACTCTCTCTCACAAAAAAACCTCTCACGCATGAAAAAAGAGGAGTCTCGGCTGAAGAAGGTCTCGGCAAAGGGAGAAGGAGGCTGGAAGAAGTAATGAGAAGAACAAAGAGAAATAAAGAAGTCTTAGGGAAGAAAAAAAATAAAAAAAGAGGCTGAGAGGGGGATTCAAGGGAAGAGAAGCTCTTGGCGGCAAAAGAAAAAGAGGAGGAGAAATAGGAGGTAAAAGGAGGGAGGGTAGTTTGTTAGGATTTAAGGATTTCATGATTTGCATTCCTATATCCCAGCTTCTTTTTGGGATTCATATATCAATACCTTAGAAGAGAGGGCGGTTGGAAGAATTTGATGGCAACAAAAAGGGAGAAGAGGATGCTGCTGCAGTGCTCTCGGCAAAAAAAAAAAAAAAGAAAAGAAGAAAACTAATAAGAAGAAGAGGAGGCGGCT
This sequence comes from Costus lasius, assembly GCA_027563935.2. Taxonomy (NCBI): domain Eukaryota; kingdom Viridiplantae; phylum Streptophyta; class Magnoliopsida; order Zingiberales; family Costaceae; genus Costus; species Costus lasius. The sequence goes on from CM050448.1 coordinate 104,746,402, forward strand.
GGAAGAACCTCATAAAAAAAATAGAAAAAGAGGATGCTACTATAGATTTGTCAAAAAAAAAAAATATATATATATATAGAAGTAGAGGATGCGGTTGTAGAATCTAACGGCAACAAAATAGGAGGAGGAAGTGGCTAAGTTGGAAGATCTCAACAAAAAAGATACCACAGTGGAGAATCTTTATATCCTCTCATATGTGGATCTTTACATCCTTCAATCTTATTCAAGGATTCTATATATCTTTCAATTCTATATTCAAGGATTTTATATCCTTCAAATTCAAAATTTTCACATCTTCAAGGATTTTTTATCCTGCGTACTCAGGATTTTGCATCCTTGGGATTTTTGTATGCAAAAAAGAAGAAGATGATTTTTAGTATGCAAAAAAAAGAAGGGAGAAAGAAAGAAAGAAGATAGAAGAGAAGCTGTCGGCAATATAAAAAAAAAGAAAGAGAACGAGACAAATATAAAAGAAGGAGAAAAGGAAGAGGCATTAGAGAAAACTAAACGGAAAGCTCTCGGCAGTAAAAAAATGGAAATTAGAGGATGTATCTTCACCCTTAACAATTCCCAGGTTCTTGTAAAAGATTTATGAAGAAAAATAGAAGTAAGAAAGATATATTTGAAGTGGATCTAATAAAAAGGGAGAATGGATCCAACCTGATAGTTGCGCCCAGCATTGCACCACCAGAATCTTCTCTCCCTCACGTCTTCAGCGCAGCGGCACCATCATTCTTCCTCACCAGTTTCTCATGGACAGCTACGGCCACTGCCTTCACCGTCTTCACCCCGATGGCCACCTCTTCCGGGGTAAGAACCCCCCTCTTGGCCAACTGGAAAGGAAACACGACTGTTGGAGCCCGCACAGGCGCCATCGTCCTTGGCGTCAACATCATCCCCCTTTGTTTCCTCCTCGAGCTTGAACCTCGTAACTCCAGTGAAATCAACTTGCAGCCGCTTGGAGCCAATCACCCTGGCGAGCCAAAAGCGCCATTGTCGTACCAATGCACCATTGACAGGAAGCTCAGTGCTCCTCCTTCCCCCACTGGAACCCCGGCAACATTGCTGCACCGTCAAAAAACTCTATGACTCCATCATCTAGCTGCCTTCCCGTCTCCTCCGACAAGCAGCTCAGTGTGCGTCATGAACTACCGAAAAATATCGCCACCTCTCCTTTCAGCCACGAGCAGACGCCTCTCACCAGCGTCGTCTTCACCCGACTGCTTGTGTCGAACTCGTCAGCGTCTTCGTCAGGAGGGCCAGCCTCCCTTTCTTTGCTGAAAACTCGATAGCGTCGTAATCTTCTCCGATTGGAAGCATAATAGCGCCTCGCTCTCCCTTTCCCTTGCAACCTTGCAGGATCCCGTCGCTCTCCCCTTTCTTGACGAAAGCAAGCTCCTTTCCAATGCCGAACTTGCCAGCCTCCCTCCCTTCAATGGACTTGGGAATAGCTCGATAGAAAGATCGTCCCTTCCCCCTACCCAGCAGCCGACGCCCCTCGCCAGTCTCACTGGTGAGCAGCCGGTGGTCGTCCACCCAGAAGGCACGCCCGTGCCTTCGTCCGATGGCTCAAGGGTCAAAGCAACTTTACTCTTTTGACCGTAAGAGTAAAGATTATGGCGAAATTTCATGGCTTCGTTAAAATCGCTTGTCATTCAATAAATTTAACTTAATGTATGGCTGGACAAAATTTTCATAATAGTAAGGTAAAGGGTTTGATAAAATATAGGGGATGTTTATACACTGGGAAATGGAAGATAAAAAGTAAACTACAGTGTTCAATAAAATAAAGGGGATGTTTACGTACCGGTTGATGAATGGCTTACGAAAAAGATAAAGAGCAGCTTTACTCTTTGTATAAAAGGATAATAAATAAAATAAAGGGTTTAATTAAGAAAGGGATGTTTAAGCACCCATTGATGGAATATAAATCAACTTCACATATAAAAATATTCATCAATAATAAAATTGAAAACCTTAATGCATCGCAATGAAGTATTGTTTGGGAGGTGTGTACGTCGACGTTTGATGTCGGGGCGTAGTTCCTCAATACGACATTACGCTTATTAAGGCTTAAGTTTTATTAAAAAAATATCTATTAAGCCGTTGAGGCCGGGTATTTTCTAAATTTAAAATATCCAGTAAGCTGTCAAGGCCGGATATTTCCCAATTTAAATATCGAATAAGCCGATAAGGCCGGATATTTCTCAAATTAAAATACCCAATAAGCCATTAAGGCTGAGTATTTCTCAAATTAAAATACTCGATAAGCCGTTGAGGCAGGTATTTTCTCAGAATTAAAATATCCAATAAGCCGTCAAGGCCGAATATTTCTCAAATCAAAATATCTACTAAGCCGTTGAGGCCGAGAATTTTCCAAATTTAAAATATCCAATAAGCAGTCAAGGCCGGATGTTTCTCAAATTAAAATATCTAATAAGCTGTCAAGATCGGATATTTTCCAAATTTAAATATCCAAAAAGCTGACAAGGCCAGATATTTCTTAAAATTAAATATCCAATAAGCCAACAAGGCCGGATATTTCTTAAAATTAAATATCCAATAAGCCGTCAAGGCGGGGTATTTTCTAAAATTAAATATCCAAAAAGCTGACAAGGCCGGATATTTCAAATCAAATTCAAATGCTCATAAGCCTTCAAGGTTAAGCACAAGTCAAATCAAATGCTCATAAGCCATCAAAGACAGAGCATAAATCAAGTTTAAATACTCACAAGTCATGAAGACCGAGTATATCAAGTTCAAATGCTCATAAGCCATCAAGGCCGAGCATAAATTAAATTCAAATGCTTACATGCTTATCAAGACCGAGTGCAAATCAAGTTCAAATGCTCATAATCCGTTAAGGCCGAGCACTTCAAATCCAAAATGCTCATAAGCCACTAAGGCCGAGTATAGATCAAATTAAAATACTCACAAGCTGTCAAGGCAGAGTACAAATCAAGTTCAAATGCTCACATGCCATCAAGGCCGAGCATAAATCGAGTTCAAATGCTCATAAGTCATCAAGGCCAAGTACATATCAAATCCAATACTCATAAGCCATTGAGACCGAGTATAAATCAAATTCAAATGCTCACAAGCCATCAAGGCCGAGCACATGCTAGATTCAAATGCTCATAAGCCATTGTGGCCGAGCACAAATCAAGTAAATTACTCATAAGCCACCAAGGCAGAGTATGCAAATTCAAGTTCACAAACTTGCAGACTGTCAAGGCTGAGTGATCATCAAATTCAAATACTTGAAGGCTGAGTGCTTCAAAATTTAAGCCATGTATCAATATGAAATTTGTAAATTATTTTGCCCTCTAATTCGTGGAATGTTGTTCATTTATTTATATAGATCTCTTAATCAAAGGTGCCCTGATTTCAGGGGTTAACAATGAGTGCTTGTGCTCAAGCACTCATTGGAAGCTAGAACCCATTAAATAAAAAAGCCTTATTAATTTAAGATGAATTTGAAATGACCAATAATATTTAAACATGACGAAAAATGACCCCACAAATTCAGGCATGCCCGGTGGGACCTGACTTCTCCTTTCATCTTTGAGATCTATATTAAGTGACATTTCTTGCTCTTATGATAGCAATGTCTATTTGGTTACAGAAACACTCGGGTTTTCATACCTTGAATTATCAACTACATTTGGAGCAAAAAGACGTATGCTTTTGGTTCCATGGTAGAGGCTATAATTTCATCCACACATGGGTGCCTACAAAACATCGACCAACAGCTCGGTCATTGTTTGCAACCTAGCAACTACAAGCATAACAAGTACTTAGATCAAGGATGAATTCCCTTACTCCGAGATGGGGGCACCTCAAATGGAAGAGATAATGCATGAAAGGGTTGTTATACCATGATTGAGAAGGTCAACATAAGGTAGAGCCTTACTAGTTACTCTTTGTGATAAAAAGCAATCAAGGAAAGAATTAAAGAAAGTTGACTCAAGAGATATCATTATCTTAGAGAAAGATATCTATGTTAAAATGTCCACCAATGATGCGGCAAAGAGGAGGAACTCATTTATAATGAGAACCATAATCTAAGATGGGGGCACCAATTAATATGCCCATTACATTGATCCTAGTCAAATGATAATAGGATCAAGACATCAAGTCAATTCATAGCTGGTAGTTTGCCAAAAACTGTAAGCTCCTAACATGAGCAAAACACGATCCTAGTCAAACGGCAATAGGATCTAGACATCAAGTTCGTTTATGGCTAGCAGTTTGCCAAAAATTGTAAGCTCCTAACACGAACAAAATTTGATCCTAGTCAAACGGCAATAGGATCTAGACATCAAGTCCATTCATGGTTAGCAATTTACCAAAAATTGTAAGCTTCTAAAACAAGCGAAAATTTGATCTTATTTGAATGGTGATAAGATCGCAAATTTCAATTCCGTTTATGGTTGACAATTTACCAAGAATTGTAAGCTCCTAACACGAGCGAAAATTCGATCTTATTCGATAGGTGATAAGATCACAAATGTCAATTCCATTTATGGTTAACAATTTACCAAAAAATTGTAAGCTCCTAATATGAGCAAAAATTCAATCTTATTCGAACGGTGATGAGATCGCAAATTTCAATTCCGTTTATGGTTGACAATTTTTCAAAAATTATAAGCTCCTAATACGAGCAAAAATTTGATCTTATTCGAACGGTGATGAGATCGCAAATTTCAATTCCGTTTATAGTTGACAATTTACCAAAAATTGTAAGCTCCTAACACGAGTGAAAATTGGATCTTATTCGAATGGTGATAAGATCACAAATGTTAATTCCGTTTATGGTTGACAATTTACCAAAAATAGTAAGCTCCTAATACGAGCGAAAATTCGATCTTATTCGAACGGTGATGAAATCGCAACTTTCAATTCCATTTACGGTTGACAATTTACCAAAAATTGTAAGCTCCTAACACGAGAGAAAATTAGATCTTATTCGAACGGTGATAAGATCACAAATGTCATTTCCGTTTATGGTTGATAATTTACCAAAAATTATAAGCTCCTAATACGAGCGAAAATTCGATCTTATTCGAATGGTGATGAGATCGCAAATTTCAATTCCGTTTATGGTTGACAATTTACCAAAAATTGTAAGCTCCTAATACGAGCGAAAATTCGATCTTATTCGAATGGTGATGAGATCGCAAATTTCAATTCCGTTTATGGTTGACAATTTTACCAAAAATTGTACACTCCAAACATGAGCGAAAGTTCAATTTTATTCGAACGGTGATAAGATCATAAATGTCAATTCTGTTTATGGTTGACAATTTACCAAAAATTGTAAACTCCTAATACAAGCGAAAATTCGATCTTATTCGAACGGTGATAAAATTTCAAATTTCAATTCCGTTTATGGTTGACAATTTACTAAAAATTGTAAGCTCCTAATACGAGTGAAAATTCAATCTTATTCGAACGGTGATGAGATCGCAAATTTTAATTCTATTTATGGTTGACAATTTTACCAAAAATTGTACTCTCCTAACACGAGCAAAAATTTGAACTTATCCGAATGGTGATAAGATTTCAAATTTTAATTCCGTTTATGGTTGACAATTTACCAAAAATTGTAAGCTCATAACACGAGTGCAAGTCAAATTCAAATGCTTATAAGCCATCAAGGTTGAGCTCATTTCAAATCCTATGTGCTCAATAAGCCGTTAAGGTCGAGCACTTCCCAAAGTCAAATATCCAAAACGCCGTATGGTCAGATATTCTATAAATTAAAATATCCAACACGCTACTTAGGTGAGATATTTTCCAAATCAAAATATCCAACGCGCCGCAAGGCCTTGGTGAAGGGCTTATCTTATCCTTCCAACAAAGAGAAGAGATGATAAAGCATGCAGTCTCAAATAAGGGGGTATTTTGACTTGGGCTATGTTTCGATTATTTACTCTGAATACCATCTTATAAAATGGTTAGTGCCTCAAGGCAAAAGCTTCTTGCCTTGTCACCCTAGGCACTACATTATCATGTCATCAAGAGATTTGATGGATCAAGTATGAATCAAATGGAAGCTTCTTAGTAACAAAGGGCTCATAAAGAAAATTCTTACGTAAAGAAAGAAGACCACCTCTTCTCAAAGTTCATTCTGCTCAAATTTTGGAAACCTATTACTTCTCAAGGAAAACTACTACAAATATTTGACGATGTCAAAATATAGATTTTTAGTGCATTATGGTGTAGTATTGTTTAGGAGATGTGTACGTCAATGTTTACCATCAGGGCGTAGATCCTCAATACGACATTGTGTGCAAAGAAATCACTACATGTTAAGATTGAAATTCAAATATTCACAAGTCATAAAGATAGAATATTTGCTCAAATTTTAAATGTACGTAAGCTATAAAAGTCGGACATATGTCAAACTTTAAACTCCAAATTCTATAAGCCACACTGGCTCATTCACCAAATTTTGAACGTTTGGCCCAATGGCCCATTCACCAAATTTTGAACGCTTTGCCCAACGGCTCATTCACCAAATTTTGAACGTTTGGCCACCGGCCCGTTCACCCATATTTTGAATGTCTGGCCCAATGGCACGTTCATCCGAATTTCGAATGCTTGGCCAAATGGCTCGTTCGTCCAAATTTTGAACATTTAGTCCCATGACCTATTCATCCCAATTTTGAACGTTTGGTCCCACGACCCGTTCACTCAATTTCAAATGCTTGGCCCAAAGGCCCATTTACTCAAACTTTGAATGCTTGGCCCAATGGCTCGTTCGCCCAAATTCTGAACATTTGGTCCCATGACCTATTCATCCCAATTTTGAACATTCGGTCCCACGACTCGTTCACTCAATTTCAAATGCTTGGCCCAAAGGCCCATTTACTCAAACTCTGAATGCTTGGCCCAACGGCTCCTTCGCCCAGATTTTGAACGTTTGGCCCTCTATTAGCTAGTTCGCTCAAATCCGAATGTCTGGCCCAAAGGCCTATTCACCCATTTCTAACGTTTAATCCTCTACAAGCTCATTCACGCATCTTATCTCTTTAAAGGTGAATTTATATACACCAACCCTCTACTTCACAATGACAACTTATGTTCAACTCTTAGAGCTCTTCACATTGCTAAAGGAAGCAAAGATCAAGACTTTGGTTGATATGAAGTCAATGGAAAGATTACAATCACAAACCTGATGAATATTGATAGTATTGAAGATGAAGCAATGGTACAACTCAAATACTAAACATTAGCAACTTTTACACACATCTCATAGCCCTTTTTTGAAAATTGTTGAAGTGTATAAACAAGAGACATCAAATCTTACAAGTTCATATTATCTTATCTTGAAAGATCTAAAACTCTTCAAAAACAGCGATTTTTGAGAAGTGATATGTCATGCCCAAGTATTCAAAGCAAGCTCAAGTTCAAGCTAAGGGGTTCATAACTATTGAAGATCGAAGATAAATGAGATGAATTACCCAAGGAAAATAAATATGTCATTATAGATGCAAAATCACACTAGGGCATCATTACTTTGGCAAGCCTGTTGATACCAAAATCAAGGATAAAAAGAAAAGATGAGTTGACACAATAACAAAGTCTTTGATGGAACGTTGGCAAAATCTGGTGGTTGCATTGTCGTCAATCAAATTTATAGCATAGGAGGCCCACCCACCCTCCTCGAATCAATAATGAATATATCACCCTCATGAAATCTCCAAGTGTGTGGGGGCACCTATTGTATTCACACCATGTTATGTATATCAAATGATGCAATGTGTCTAAAAGCCAATTCAACTCATGTTTGAGATATGAAGACATGATATGCATAGTTGCTAAATTGGTCAATGGACTTTTAAAGCAAATAGGGTGGGGCGCTTTACACAGAATAAATGGTGCTCAGAAAGTCTTGTACATAAATGTTGCATCCGACATGTGACATGGACTCTTTGAGTCACAAATTCCAAATGACAAGTCAATTGAAGATGGCAAAAAAAAAAAGCTTCTCAATATGCTTCTTCCGAAAATATGAGCATTGAGAAATCAAAGTGATATAAGTTTACAAACTTCAAAATCCAAATATTCACAAGCCATTGAGGGCAGAATATTTTCTAAGTCCAAATATTCATAAGCCATTAAGGCAGAATATTTGCAAAAAAATCAAAATCCAAATATTCACAAGCCACTGGGGCAGAATATTTGCAAACTTCAAAACCCAAATATTCACAAGCCATACGAAAAATTCAAAATCCAAATATTCACAAGCCATTGAGGCAGAATATTTATAAAAAATTTTAAATCCAAATATTCAAAGGCCATTGGAGCAAAGTATTTGCAAACTTCAAAATCCAAATATTCACATGCCATTGAGGTAGAATATTTGCAAAATTCAAACTACAAATATTCACAAGCCATTGAGGCAAAATATTTGAAAAATTTAAGTTCCAAATATTCGCAAGTTGTTGAGGTAGAATATTTGTAAAAAACCAAGATCCAAATATTCACAAGCCTTTAGTGCAGGGTATTTTCTAAATTCAAATATTCATAAGCCGTTAAGGTAGAATATTTGCAAGGGTGAAATATCCATAAACCGCGAGGCAGAATGTGATAACCATGCTTTAATTTTACTATTTATGAAGATCATGATTTTGTGATAGAATCAAATTTGATTTGAAAAGTCAAACAAATGATGCCATGATGCATAACATGCAAATCTAATAAGTAAAAAGAGAGTTATTTTGTGTGTATAGGAACTTATATAGGGCAAAAGTAGAAACTTGCCTTAATTCACGTTTTTATGCCTTTTCTCCTCTTCTTTCCCACTTGAACACTTCCACTCTTCTCTCCCTCAAGCCAAACAAAAAATTCTGGTCAAAATTCATTTTTTTTCCTCATTTTCCTCATTTTCTCCCATACTAGCATGAGGTGTCAACACTAGGTGATTCCCCTCTCATTTTTACGTTATGATTCTAAGGGTGTGACACAAAATATTTGCTAAAAAATCAAAATTCCAATATTCATAAAGCCATTAAGGCCAAATATTTGGAAGAAGCATGGTAACTCCACCCGCATATTTCAATTAAAATGACGACAAAGCATGTCGTGGCTAGCAGGATTGATTGATGGCGCAGCCTATGAAGGCGTTAAATATGGTCGAGGTTGACCCGATGGTGCCAATGATGATAGTATTATTGGGTGCGCACAATGCAAACTCATTGATGAGAATTTGATGTTGTCTTATGAACGAGAAGAATACGTCCTACGGATCATCAACTAGCCAGTCTATGCAAGCTGTCACTTTGTAGTGAGACATGATCCCTCTTGCATTCTTTCCATAATATCTTCTTTGTCAAAAGAATCACTTGGTTTATGATTCAAAAAAAAAAAGATCTTGTTGCGCTCTTACATCTTGACGCCGACTCAGGCAATTCAAAGGATGTGAACCTATTATACGATTGTGAATAGTAAAACTCAACATACACCATTTCACAAAAATCCTACTGCACCTTTCTGTTACATTATTTCAAAAAAATCATGTTGCAATTATCGTTGATATCTACTATATTTCATAGTTGACAGAAGATGTTTTATAGTTGATTTCAACTTGAAGTGTCATAGTTGATAGCAGATATATTGTCGTTGATATCAACTATATTTAATCATTGATATCAACTATATTTCATAATTCATAGTTGATAGACAATATTTTATAGTTGATATCAACTATATTTTATAATTGATATCAACTATAGTTGATGACATGATATTTTATCGTTGATATCAACTATGTTTCATAGTTGACAGAAGATGTTTTATAGTTGATTTCAACCTGAAGTGTCATAGTTGATAGCAGATATTTTATCGTTGATATCAACTATATTTCATAGTTGACTGACGAGAATTTATAGTTGTCAGACGATATTTTATAGTTGATATATGGTATTTTATAGTTGATATCAACCATATTTCATAGTTGATCATATTTTATAGTTGACATATACTCTAGTTTAGCCAGTAATGATAAACATATTTTACTACTGTGCAACCCAATAAAAAGAAGGGAGGAAGAAGAAGGTAAAGGAAATCATGCGGTCGAACTTTAAAAGGTGTTGTATGTCAAGACTCTATAGCTACATGAAAGAAATATCATAGGGCAATAATTTGATTGAGAGGTTAGCCTAGACCCCCTTTGGCCATTTTTTACAAGGCTCGACCATAGCTTTGGATATGTTGGGCATTGAGTATTTGAAAAAAGACTAGGATGAGCAAAGGAAATGATTCCTTATTAATGGAATATTCGTAGAGTTCACCGTTAAGGATGTGGCAATCACCCTGTATTATTCATTCATTAATTATGTGGAAGACTTGACAAAGCTCCACACATACAATTGGGCTAAGGCTGTACATAGATACCTTATAGAAGATCTGTCAAGAAGCCTAAAGAAGGAAAAAGGCTACAACATTTTCAGGGGTGACATCCTTCTTAATGTAAGTATCTTTTAGATCCTATTATGCATAATGAATGTCATAATATCTATCTGATAACTTATTTATTTCTAGGTGTAGTTATATGAGCACTGTCAATTATTTTCCAATGTGAAGGTTGAGGGTGCTCATTGTTACATCCTGTAAAAAAATATATATAATAATCAAGTTACTGTACACACATGGGTGTACAGTAAAATGAAAATCAATTTGGACGAGACATTTCACTGTCTCGCCCGCTCTCGTGGCTGCACAACGCCTTTTCTCTCTCTCCCATTTAATTTCCTCACCTCGGCTCTCGTTTGCACGCAACCTCGCCCCAATTTTTCCCTCCCTCGCATTGTTCCCTTTCGCCATTTCCTTCTCTCAACGACATTGTTGACGACGCCGTCCGGCATTCCTCCGGCCGTGGGCGACGAGTTCTGAAGACTACAGCGAACCTTTCGGCCCCATCCTCCTCCTCTTTGACCCCTTCGGCCGGTGAGATGAATTGGAAACAGGTTCGCCGAAACCCTAATTCTGGCGACCTCGTTCTCCCTCAAAACTCCTCCAAATCTCGTCGGGTTGCTTCGGAACGGTCGGCGATAACTTGCTGGGCGTTTCCTGCAATTTCCGGCCGATTCCGGTGGCATCTCGATGCTTTCCGAGAGTTTCTGGTGACGTTTCGGCGAAGCTCCGACGAAGCTCCGGCGAGACCGACGACCTCTTTTCCCCATTTTCGACGGACGTTGGACGCTGCTGGGTTTTCTGCTAGAATTGGTGGCTGCCGGCGCCGGTGACGAAGTACTGTTCCGGCAATCCTCCGGCTCACTTTTCGGCGATCTTCCGATGCGTCCATTCGACTCACTCGGTGGTTCATCCACACAGGCTGTGGGCTAGGTTAGTTTCTAAACCTACTTCGTATGCATTAGGCAACGAACCCTGCATGCTTAACATAATGAACCGGTTAGACTATTGCATACTGAGGATCTAATGATGCCTGCTTATACTTAATTAACGAACGGACTGCATGATGATCATAACAGACCCGTAACAGTAATTAAGGAGAAATAAGTAATAAATTAAACTAAAGATAAATAAATAATTTCATATGTAAATACAAAGAATTAAATGGGTAACTGATATGTATTACACTGTACCCCGTGTAGAGACTGTAGATCTGGACATACGGGATATTTCTGATTTGGGTGCGGGATTAGTCAGACCTACAGTGGCAGGTAGGGATCTTTACTCCTGTACATTGATCAAGGTGCCTACCGCTTGGTTAGGAGGCATCTTACGGTTAGGCGTTACCGTTTTGTTAGGGACGCCTTGCTGATTATTCTATTGCTTCACATCCTTTGGATTGTTATTCTATTGAACATGATATGATTGCTTATTTATATTTCTGCACATGTTATGTCCTATTCCCATTTTACTGGGATTACGCGTTATTGATATTGCATGCGTGCTCTCTAGCACATGATATGATGATTGGGTCGTACTTAGTACGGTATATTACATTGTGATTCGGGCCGTACTGGTGGCGCTGGAGTGCCAGTCGGACGTATTTTGGGGCCAGACCTATATAGTGCTATGGAGGTTCGACCTCGTAGACTATATCTGATATTTGCATACAGTTGTGCTATTATGCACTGGTATGATAGGGTACTGGACGTAGTACCAGCGGACTGTTGACGAGCAGTCGTCACCCAGTGTGCGAGCTGACACTGGGGACCACTCAGATATGAGTGCGTGTCCATAGGGGATGACCCGGCCCACAGCTCAGTATTTGTGGTGTGTTGTTATACTTGTATTACATTGATCATGGTTTACAAGTACATGTTTGGTGCACTTGATAGGATTCGCTGTATGTATGTTTGTCACGTATTTCCATTAGTACTATTGCACCATGTACTTAATCCCTACTTAGCCCTTCTGGCTAACAATCCTTGCATATGTTGATGTTTGATTTCAGGTCCTGAGGCGGGTCCGTCGCAAACGGATAAGGCGTAGCTAGATAGTGTTAGTGGACTCCCTGGTGTTGGTATTGTACGTGTGTTTTATTATGATGTTCTGGCCATGTGGCCTATATGTTGTATCCTGTCGGTTTTTGATGGAGACTATTATGTTGGTGTACTTGATACATTACTGTTTCTATTTCCTGTTGGAGTTACTGTTGATTATGGATTGTAGTGTACAGTATTGGGCCGGGCTGGATCAGCAGGCCCAAATTGTCAGGTCTCGTTGGTGGGCTGTACGGCCGGGGCCCAGTCGCCGTCGGGACGTGACACTCATCCTCACCTATTTTGGTGGCCCAATGTCAAGTTTAGAAGAAGAAACACATTTTTTAATTTATTTAAAGATGTGAAAACCAAATAGTATATATCGTAGCTTGTGCCCTTCTCAGCATACCCTTATTCAAATGTCTAATTAAGGTTCAATATCGCGTGTGCATATTAGTTTTGAGATTGATTTAGAAGCTAATGAGCAAGGATCATTAGCCAATAAGTTGTTAGACAAAGAAGACGAGAGAGGCGATGTAGATAGACAATAAGTTGGATATAGTGAGCCTATAGATAGAGAAGGATTTATACACGATATATGTATAACTATAGAAATATTTCCTGTTGTATTTTTTACTTCTCTCAATGAGAAGGTAGGAATAGGCATCAAGAATCTGTAAAGGATAATAAACAAATGAGAACAAGAATTTGGTATAAACTATTAAAGATTCATTCATAGGTTACACTTACATCTTCGCCTACTCGCTGCCCAAACAATGCATCATATGCATGTATCTTCTTTAGGGCACAGGGATCGTCCATATGGAACTCATCTAATGGGAGCTCCATATAGACCCTTATTTCATTGCGTTTATCAACGCTTATTTTGCTATATCCACAATAATCAATTCTATCCATAAACTACAAAAAAATAATTGTTATTAAAATATGGTTGACTGAGAATAAGGCCATGTTATCGAGTAATATCTTATCTACATAGGGTTTAACTGGGGCATTATCATTAATTACAATGGCCTCTGTCCTTTGTACAAGCTTCTTCCTTTTAGTCACTTGGCAATAAGGTGAGGCGAGTGCCCATGAGGAGAATCATTATCTCTTCCCTTTCCCCTTGGACTCAGCTTTTTGGACTTCTTCTCCTTCTGCAACAACATCATCATCATCATCATCATCATCATCATCATCTTCTTCTTCTTCTTCTAAATTCTCAGCTGAATCTTTCTCGTGTTCTTTTTTTAGTCTATCATATGAAGCTGTAAGCTCCTGCAACTTCTTTTTATATTCATCTCTAAGTTCCTGAATTTTGGTTTCATACTCTTGAACTTGAGCTTCTGAGGCTACTACGAGACTTTGCTTCTCATCATTCAGCCCCTTTATTGTAGACTCAAATTCAGAAGCCTGAGAGTTGAATGCTTCTTGCGTGTCCATATTTTCTTGAACAAGCCTATTCATTTTGCTCATAATGTCATCTAGAGCAGCTTTCAGATGTTTATTCTCTTCAGCCAAATCAAAATGATTGTATCTGCTGAGAACCTCATCTCTCTCTGCAGTTATCTACGCTAAATCATATTTAAGTTTTTCTGTGAAGAAAACCCATGTACATAAAGAAACTCATGGTCTGTGAATGACTCATGGGTGTGGCCATGAAAGTCTCTGTGAATAATATGACTTAGGCACAAAACTATTTGTGTGCAAGGCGAATCTCATGGCCTGCGAATGACTCACAGCCGTGATCGTGAATGACTCACGGCCGTGACCGAGATTCAATTTATTATACAAGTTGCAAATTTTATTTGATTAGGAATGTGAATCTTGAGGATTAAATTCTAAGAACATTCTATTTTTCTCGAATTTTATATAGCATGAGTTGGAAATCTTTTATGAGTGATTATGTTCTAAAAATTTATTTTTCATAAGTAAGATATCTTTTCATGCTCAGCATTGTTCTTTGGTCTATTTATTTGCTTGAGGACAAGCAAAAGTTTAAGTCTAGGGAGATTTGATGTCTTGTATTTATATAGTATTTTTACTATACTTTTTATACATAATCTCTCTTATTTTTATCATGTTTTTCACTTATTTTGACTTAAAATCTCTTGTTTGTTTGGAATCTTCATCCCATTTCATTTTTATTGCATTTCAGGGGAAATCGACTAAATTTTGATAGATTTTTTTGAATCTAAGTGCATAGATGAATTTTACAAGTCAAGACAAAGCTGCCTATCAAATTTTATGTAAATTAGAGTTTGTTCAGAAATTACGGCCTGCCCGTGATTATTATCACAACCATAATTTCTAGGAAGGCACAGAAAGAATTACGGCCCGCCGGTGATATTTTTCACGGCTCACAAAAAGAATTACCACTTGCCCATGATTATTTTCACGGCCGTGATTTCTTGAAGATTTTCCACAGAAAGAATTACGGCCTGCCCATGATTAGTATCACAGCCATAATTCTTTCAGACCTCTTTTCCAGAATACACAGAAGAAATTACGGCCTGCATGTGAAATTTATCACGGCCATAATTTCGTCCGCCAGTTCCGAGTTTGACTCAGTTTCTTACCCAATTTGGCTCAATTTCATGCCAAATTTTGGGGAAAACCTAAGGAGACAATGCAGAACTATATAATGAAACTTTGGAGCAATTATTGAAACTTTCTGGCTAATTTTTTGAGGCATATTTGACGAAGAGGCGGGAATATAGGCGACTGATGGCAGAAGATGATTCTTCATCGAAAAAGCTCCAATTTTCTGATCAATCCATGTCGGTCTTCATCAGGAAGCCTCGAATTCCTTCCTTCTTGTTGATTTTGTATTTTATTTATCAATTGTAATCGAAAACATAGATTTTTATACTGTGAACATGATGAACATGTCAGCGTGAACCTATTATTCAGGAGTACGGTTGTAACCCACTAAGTTTTTATGACTTAATTGTTGATTTCCTTCTTATGAAGTAATTTACTTGTGTTAGATTCAATTACTGTCGCCTTTTTTTACATGTTGATTACTGACCATAATTTGAATGTTAGAGATGTCGCAAGAAGTACTAAAAGGTGAATTACGACGTTGGATTTACAGATTTTGGACAAGTTAATTTGAATACGAGAGTAGTTCGAATCGACTTAAGGGATGTTACTAATTTGTTAAGAATTCATTGGGTTTATTTCGAATTAATAACCATGAGAATAGGGGATTAATTCGAATAGACACTGGATTGTACTGCTAAGGGGGGGCAATCTATACATGCGGATAAATCTCCTTTAGCACAGTAAATCCTTCTTAAGATATTTTTAATTAAAAAAGTCATGAAACATAGTGTGGTGAACTTGAAATCCTGAATTTTTCATCAAATTGATTACAACTTATTTGTGTTTTTATTCTTTCTTAAACAAAATTAAAACCCTTTTCCAAATCATCTAGCTAACAATCCTAAGATACGTTGGTACTTGGCCATTGGTCCCTGTGGGATCGATATTTTTATTACTTCGACGTATCCGTGCACTTACAGAGACACATCAAGTTTTTGGCACCGTTGCCGGGGACTAATTTCACCGATATTGACTCAATCAAAGGATTGATAAACTAGACTTTTATTTTCTGCCTTTTGGCTTTATTCAATTCTGTTTATTCTGTTTTTGGATACATTGTCTGTCTTCCATCTTAAATCTAACTAATGATCGTTTATGCCTAGGTGTTCTAGGAAGCTATTTGTGGAAGATCCTAAAATTGAAAGAACATTCCATCTCCACAGAAAGCAACTAGCAAAAAAAATTCTTCAGAAGTCTAGGATGGAAGCACAGAGATCTTTAAGGGATTTTGCAGCCCCGAACATGCAAGGGGTTCACTCTAGTATTGCTCGCCAACATTGAGGCGAACAATTTTGAAATCAAGCCATCTCTACTTTCCATGGTTTAGTAGAACCAGTTTGGAGGCTTGCTGTCTGAGGATCCTAATATGCATCTTTTAATATTTCTTGAATACTGTGATACATTAAAAATGAATGTTTCTAACGAAGCTTTGCGACTCAGATTTTTTCCTTTTTCTCTCAGGGATAGGGCTCGTGCATGGCTTCATCTTATTCGTCAGGTTCAATTACAACTTGGGAATAGCTATTAAATGCTTTCTTAGCAAAATATTTCCCCCCAACTAAGACCGCACAGCTTAGGAGCTAGATCATGAGTTTTACCCAGAAAGATGGAGAATTGCTATATGAGGCATGAGACCGATTCAAAGAGCTTCAAAGGATGTGTCCACATTACAACCTCGACAAGTAGGTAATCATTCATACATTCTATAACGTATTAAATTATAATACTCATATGATAGTTGACGTTGCCGCTAGTGGTGCAATAATGAATAAAAGTGTGGAGGATGCTATAAATTTATTTGAAGAAATGGATTTGAACCACTGTTAGTGGACAAGTGAGAGAGGGTAGTTTTCTAAGGCGCTAGATAGGTATGATTTAGATGCAATCACTTTGCTTGCCGCCAAGGTTGATTCCCTAACTCATAAAATTGATTCTTTGAATTTAAATCAAAGATTGGTGAAGGCTAAACTCGACAAGCAATTTGGAAAATTTTTAGAGGTACTCAAAAAGTTTTATATTAATATTCCTTTTACTGATGCATTGTCGCAGATGCCTTCATACGCCAAATTTTTTAAAGAAATATTGTCCAACAAGAGGAAGTTGGAAGAGCATGGAACAGTCGCACTCACTGAGTAATGCAGTGCAATAATTCAAAATAAATTGCCACCAAAGCTTAAAGATCTAGAGAGTTTTTTCTATTCCTTGTTTGACTGGTGACATGCCTATTGACCGTGTTTTGTGATGAAGAGGAGGTAAGTTCTTATTCTACATTGTTAAATTCTGCATCACCATTTGAGTCCAAAATGTTGAAAGAGGAACACTTGAGCACAATAGAGGGTAAGCCCAATGAGGAAAAAAGATATGAATTTAAATCTCTCTCAAACAACCTCAGGTATGAATTCCTTGGAGAGAACTCTACTTTTCTTGTGATTATTAATGCCAATCTAGATGAATCTCAACTGCTAGGCTTTTAGAAGAACTTTGGCAACATAAGAAGGCGATTGGCTACACCCTTGATGATATAAAGGAATTCACCCTGCTGTTTGTATGCATAGGATATTTTTAGAAGAAGAGAGCCCATCAATTGAATTCCAAAGGAGGCTCAACCCCAATATGAAGGAGGTAGTCAAGAAGGAGATTCTTAAACTCCTTGATGCTAGAGTTATCTAACTCATCTTTGACAGTCAGTGGGTGAGTCCGGTGCATGTGGTACCGAAAAAAGGAGGAATTACCATGCTTAAAAATGAAAATATACTCTTATTCCGATGCGAACGATAATAGGGTGGCGGATGTGTATTGACTATCAGAAGTTAAATACCGTCACCCGAAAAGATCACTTTTCCCTTTCTTTTATTAACCAGATGTTAGAATGCCTAGCATGTAATTCCTATTTTTGTTATTTTGATGGATATTCCAGATTCTTTCAGATTCCTATTCATCATGAAGATCAAGAGAAAATGACATTCATGTGCCATATGACACTTTTGCTTATTGTCGCATGCTATTTGGACTCTGCAATGTGCCAGCTACTTTTCAACATTGCATGATGGTTATTTTTTCTGATCTCATTGAGGATATTATGGATGTGTTTATGGATGATTTTTCCATATACGGTTCTGATTTTGATATTTGTCTGTCTAATTTATCACATGTGCTACAACGTTGTGAAGAATTTAATTTGATTTTAAATTGAAAAAAGTGTCACTTTATGGTTAGCACAGGTATTGTTTTAGGGCACTTGATTTCTAGTCGTGGTATTGAATTAGATAGGGCAAAAGTGGAGGTGATTGAGAAATTGCCACCACCATCTTCTGTAAAAGGAATTCACAGTTTTCTTAGTCATGTTGGTTTTTATAGACGCTTTGTTAAAGATTTTTCAAAAATTGCTAGACCTCTTACTTTGTTACTTGGTAAAGATGTTCCTTTTATTTTTTACCAAGATTGTATGGATGCTTTTCTGAAGCTCAAGAAGGCTCTTACCACAGCGCCAATAATTCAACCGCCCGACTGGTCGCTTCCTTTTCAGCTGATGTGTGATGCCAGCGACCATGCTATAGGTGCTGTTCTTGGGCAGCGCAAGGAGAAGAAGTTGCACGCTATTTATTATGCGAGCCGTACATTGGATGACACACAGATTAATTATGCAACAATAGAGAAGGAGTTTCTAGCTATTGTTTTTGCATTCAATAAATTTAGATCTTATTTAATTGACTCGAAGGTGATTGTTTACACAGAGAAGGAGATGGTGTCCGCACGTTCGTCGAAAACAAGGACGAGGCGTCTGTTGTTCCGTTGCGAACGCGAACGCTAGTTACATACGCGAATGAGCCTCGGAACTAGACGCGATGCCTTCCCTCGGTTCCAATGCAAACGCGGTAGTTAACCTCTTCTAAACATCGAACTCGCTTGAGGAGATGAGTTCCATCAGATTTGGGAAGCGGTTCCTTGCCGGGGAGGGCGAGTGCTCCGATGCGGACACGACTCGCGAATGGGAGCGTTGGTTTCAGACGAAGGCTTAATGTTCAACGCGAACAAAATAGGGTGGCTCCGTCAACCACCAGCTGACAACCTCAGGTGGAGGACGAGGTCGGACGCGGATAGATGGTGGCCCGACCAAGAGAACGGCTGACAACCTCAAAGTCAACACCGCAGAACCGACCCAATAGCTAGAAACCACTCACACAGGTACAGCTCATAATACAACCTCAGTGCATCTCCCCATGGGGTCTACTACATCTAGCTATCTAGATCGGCTCCAGAAGGAGCAGCAACCGAATCTGAAAGTAGAAAGAGGAAAGTAGGGGGTTAGCCAGAAGGGCTAAGTAGGGATGATACAGTGAATATGATGCATGTACATAAGGTAAGGATTGTTTCCACAACATCTAACCAGGTCCTATATGAGCATATATCAGCATGTACAAATAACGTAAATCAGCAGTATATGGAAAAATACAGCAACCATGCAACAGCAAATCAACTGAGCTGGGCCAAGTCGTCCCGTAGGACTCGCACTCCGTAGGAGTGGTCCCCCTGTCGCTCAACCAGGGGAACGACTGCTCGTCAGCAGCCCGTCGGTGTAGCGTCCAACACCGTCATCCCGATGCCGATAAACGACAAGTCGGGGCATCATCTGTCGACAACAACAGCAGCCAGTGGTTGCGAAGCCACGGCGAAAACCGCAGGTCAGGTCCGCACAAAACCACGTAGCCACATCCCCATCGGCTACGGTCTTAAACCTCGGTCGACCAGCTAACTCTCACCTCAGTCCAGACCGGTATACAGCAAAAACTCAGCATAAATCAACAACCCAGGAAATGGGGCTCCACAAAGGCTAATATACAGCCATAGCTACATAACGATCATACTATCATGCAGGGTAAACAATGACATAAAAACAGATAGCACTCAAGCATATGTATGATCAAATAAACAGGACATGACTACATAGGCATCAGATACAACTCAACGGATAGAACTGAAAGCAAGGTGCCCTATCCTAAATATGCATTTGGCACCATAACGAAAGGCAGGAAAGGACTCTACCTCGAAATGCAGGGTTACACACAGAACCAACCAGAGGTATACAATTGTCCGCGCGCCTAAGTCGTCGAACCCTTAAACATGTACACAAGGGTAAAGTTATAACATGCTCATGTTTATCATGCGAGTTCGAGTATGGTCGACCAGCTAACTCTCACCTCAGTCCAGACCGGTATACAGCATAAACTTAGCATAAATCAACAGCCCAGGAAATGGGGCTCCACAAAGGCTAATATACAGCCATAGCTACATAACGATCATACTATCATGCAGGGTAAACAACGGCATAAAAACAGATAGCACTCAAGCATATGTATGATCAAATAAACAGGACATGACTACATAGGCATCAGATACAACTCAACGGATAGAACTGAAAGCAAGGTGCCCTATCCTAAACATGCATTTGGCACCATAACGAAAGGCAGGAAAGGACCCTACCTCGAAATGCAGGGTTACACACAGAACCAACCAGAGGTATACAATTGTCCGCGCGCCTAAGTCGTCGGACCCTTAAACATGTACACAAGGGTAATGTTATAACATGCTCGTGTTTATCATGCGAGTTCGAGTACGGTTTACCCTAATCCGCATGCAATTCTACGACGTAAATATACGAGGGGTTAGGGTACTAACCTAGTTCACAGCCACGTGCGAACGCAATTCACCACGCAGAGTCGTAAGCCGAAGAACCAGCCAATATACGCGTCGGCACAAGAATCAGAGTTCGCCGGAACAGTAGCGCCACCGCTACACTGTCGCCGGAACAGTAACTCCGGCGGCAGATCAGAACTTCCGGAGTGTCACGAGATAGCCGCCGGTGAGGTGAGTTCGGTCGTACCGTCGGTTTTCCAGGGAGACGCCGGATATGACGTAGATCTAAGATTCAAGGCTCGGCGGCGTCGCTCGCGCACTTCGCCTGAGCCGGAGAAGAAGGAGTCGAAATGCTTCGAAGAGGTGAGGAAGGGTGCGCTGAGACTGGAGGAAGTCTTGCCGAGGTCGCCGGAGGAGGGACGCACAGGATTTTGGGGCTCACAGGCGTCTCTCGTCGGCACGTACGCGTGGAAGAAGGAAGGGAAAATGCGGCCGGATTTTCAGTCATTGGGCGGCGAAAACTTGTCGCCAGTCAGTGTCCGCCGGCAGGAGGAAGGATTGGGAGGGCGGCGTCGAGCGAGTACGAGGAGCACACTGGCAGAGAGTGAGGTGAGGAAGGCGGCTCGTTCGTTGGGTGGAGGAGATGGAAGGAGGGCGCTGGTCGGAGCTTCAATCGCGAGAGGGAAAGGTGCAGGCGTGAAGGGGGGGGGGAAGCTGCAGACGATCGCCGCACGCGGCTTCGTTTGCGTGAGGCAGAAAGGCTTGCGTGCGAGAGGAGAACGTTGCAGGCTTTCGGTTGCGTGAAAAGGGAAGCGAGGCAGCAGAGATTAATAGGAGGGGAAGCACCTTGATCGCTGTGGAGTCACGCGAGCGTAAAGGGAAAGCAGCGACCAAAGCTCGTGGCTGCAGGGAGGTGATAAGGGAATTTATCACGCGTGCTCAGA
The DNA here is from genome assembly GCA_027563935.2 of Costus lasius. NCBI lineage: Eukaryota > Viridiplantae > Streptophyta > Magnoliopsida > Zingiberales > Costaceae > Costus > Costus lasius. Next base: position 104,768,051 of record CM050448.1, read on the forward strand.
TGCGGTCAAATGCTGAGCTGGAAATCCACATTTCAGTTTGAGACTTGTCGTTTAGTCCCAAAGTTGACCAGCAGTCAACAAAAAATTCCAGGGCGTAACAATTACATACACCTAAAAAGAAATTTGGTCCCCAAATTTTAAAACAACACTGAATTATTATTAAATACGAGTATAGTACACGAATACAGTCAATCAGCCCATGCCGTACATGAATTCATAGCACTCAGGTCGCTCCGGAAACAAATGTGGCCATCGACGTAACGCTTCGTCTTCGCGCTCCCATGTCGCCTCGTCTTCCGTATGGTTCCGCCAACGCAACTTGACCATTTGAATTATCTTGTTGCGGAGCCGATGTTCCTTCCGGTCCAAGATCTCCACCGGTGTCTCCTGGTATGTGATATCATGGTTGATCCCAGGAAAATGATCGGATAGGACATGCGACGGATCCCGTAGGTATTTGCGTAGCATCGATACATGGAAGACGTTGTGGATGTAAGCGAGTGAAGGGGGCAAAGCCAACCGATATGCAACTGGTCCCACACGTTCTAGAATCTCGAATGGGCCAATGTATCGTGGGGCCAGCTTGCCCTTATTTCCAAAACGTGCTGCGCCCTTCGTTGGAGTGACTTTGAGGAATACATTGTCTCCAACTTCAAACTCCAAGTCACGCCTTCTTCTGTCGGCATAGCATTTCTAGCGGCTTTGCGCAGTCAGTAGTCTTTTCCTGATCATCTGGACGTGCTCTGCGTCGTGCTCAAGCATAGCTGGAGCAAAGATGCGCTTCTCGCCAACTTGATCCCATAGCACCGGGGATCGGCATCTTCTACCATACAGGGCTTTGAACGGAGTCATCTATAAAAATAAAGGTTACTATGATCAGATCAGGGTATAGAGACAGAAGGAACTTATGAATCAAAAAGTAAAGGGTTAGAATTTCGATATCACTTGAATTGATGAGTGGTAGCTGTTGTAAGCGAACTCTTCAAGATGGAGGTGTGCTTCCCAATCGCCACTAAAATCCAGGGCACAGGCACGGAGCATATCTTCGAGCGTCTGTATAGTCCGCTCAGACTGGCCGTCAGTCTGCGGGTGGAAGGCGGTGCTGAAATGCAACTGTGCACCCATCGCCTTCTGCAGACTACCCCAGAAACGGTTGGTGAATCTGGGATCACGGTCGGAAATAATGCTCGCCGGAACACCGTGCAATCGAACGATTTCTCGGCAATACAAATTAGCCAGTCTGTCCATGCTGAAGGTCTTCTTGACTGGCAGGAAATGGGCTGATTTGGTTAGTCGATCTACAATCACCCATATAGAGTCGCTGCCCCTTTGCGTCCTAGGAAGACCCGATACAAAATCCATCGTGATGTGCTCCCATTTCCACTCAGGGAGAGACATACTTTGGAGCAATCCCGGCGGTCGTTGGTGCTCAGCCTTAACTTGCGGGCACGTGAGGCATTCGGCCACAAAGTTTGCTACATCAGCCTTTATATTCTCCCACCAATAAGACTGGCGAAGATCTCCATACATCTTCGTTCCGCCTGGATGCATGACAAATTTAGATCTATGGGCTTCCTCCATAAGCTCACGTTTCACTGACGAAGGTACACACAGGCGATTTTGAAATCGTATCACACCCTCGGAATCCTGTGTAAATCCCAGTCTCCTTCCGCGGGTAATGATCCCTTGCAGATGCTCATCGTCTGGTTGCGCTTCAATAATCTTCTGGACAATCTCAGACCCCGCCGCTAGCACTGCCAAGCATCCATTCTCAGTGGGGCATATAATCTCAAGATCTAGTTCAGCAATCTGTCTCGCGAGCTCAGTCGGTGTGACCCGTAAGTTCGCGAGAGTTCCCTTTTGGCTAAGCGCATCGGCTACGACGTTGGCTTTCCCGGGATGGTAGTTGATCATTCAGTCATAATCCTTCAAGAATTCCATCCACCGACGCTATCACATATTAAGCTCCTTTTGTGAGTATAGATATTTCAGATTTTTATGGTCGGTGAAGATCTCGAACGTGACACCATACAGGTAGTGCCGCCAAGTCTTCAGCGCGAATATGGCTGCCGCTAATTCAAGATCATGCATCGGGTAGTTCTTCTCATGGTCCTTTAGCTGTCGTGAGCCATACGCTATTACCCCACCATTCTGCATCAGAACTGCTCGTAGTCCTTGCAGTGATGCATCGGTATACACCTGGAAACCATCATCCCCGGTCGGAAGCACAAGGATAGGTGCACTGACCAGTCGCTGCTTGAGTTCCTGGAAACTATTTTCGCAATCGTGGTCCCAGATGAACTGCACATCCTTCTTAGTAAGATGAGTAAGTGGGGCAGAAATCTTCGAAAATCCCTCCACGAACTTGCGATAATAGCCCTTAAGTCCGAGGAAACTCCGTACACCGTGGATGGTCGTAGGCCGTTCCCACGCTACGACATCTCGAATCTTCTCGGGATCAACAGAAATACCATTCCCTGAGATCACATGACCAAGGAATGTCACCTCGGTCAGCCAGAATGCACACTTGCTAAACTTAGCATATAGTTGCTCCTTGCGTAGAGTCCTGAGCACTAGGTGTAGATGCCTCTTATGCTCTGCCTCATTGCAAGAATAAACCAGGATGTCGTCGAGGAATACTACGACGAACCTATCCAGATAATCAATAAAAATCCGGTTCATTAAATCCATAAACGCTGCTGGAGCATTCGTTAACCCAAACGGCATTACCAAGAACTCGTAATGCCCATAACGGGTACGGAAAGCCGTCTTTGACACGTCATCTTCTTGTATCCGCAGCTGATGGTATCCGGACCTCAGGTCGATCTTTGAGTAGATAGCAGTCCCCTTTAACTGATCGAAGAGGTCATCAATTTGAGGCAAGGGATACTTATTTTTGATGGTAACCGCGTTCAGCTGCCGATAATCAATGCATAATTGGAACGTACCATTCTTCTTCTTTACAAATAAAACCGGAGCGCCCCATGGAGATGTACTAGGGCGGATGAAACCCTTATTAAGCAACTCCTGCAATTGCTCCTTCAGTTCCTCCAGTTCTTTAAGTGTCATCCTGTATGGGGCCTTAGACATAGGAGCGGTGCCTGGTTGCAACTCTAGAGAAAATTCTACCTGTCGGTGTGGAGGTAGTCCAGGTAGCTCTTCAGGAAAGACATCGGGGTACCTTCTCACTACAGGCACCCGCTCGAGAGAAATAGGCGGCTGCTCTCGAGCCACAACGATGGACATCAAGTACCCTTGACATCCATCCAACAATAATCGTCTAGTCTGCAGCGCATTAATTATAGGAGCCACCTGCCCGGATACTCCAGAAAATGTACATGTAGTTCTGTCAGACTTGCCAAACGTCACCTTGGCAGCGTAACAATCCACGAAGGCTCGATTATCAGCGAGCCATCCCATTCCCACGATGACATCAAAGTCTATCAGCTCGAGGAGCATAAGATTAGTATATATAACAATGTCCCCGAAATCCAGGGGACATTGCGTGAGTTCCATGTTCGACCGCAGATACCCCCAAGGGAATATATCGTCATGTCATAGTGCGATGGCACAGGGGTTCGTTGTATCTTTTTAACGAAAGCACAGGAAATAAAGGAATGCGAAGCGCCAGTGTCAATTAATACGCATGCCGGAATACCGTAAATGGAAACGATACCTTGGAGAACAAAGCCGGGAGTGCGCTGGGCATCACGCTGAGATAGTGCAAAGCTCGTGCCGCACCTTGCTGTTGCACAGGGGCCCTTTGCTGAGTAGGCGGTCGGCGGCCACCACGCGGAGGTCGCGCACGAGTCTGTGTCGAACCTCGTGAAGATGCAGCTGGAGCCTGCGACTGGGCGTTCCGATGGGGACAAACATCTCTAACATGCCCATATCCTTGGCAGTAGCGGCATTGGACTGCGCTATGGGGATAGGTTTTTGAGATATGACCAGTCCCACCACAAGAGTAGCACGTCTTGGGAGAAGCCGGAGGAGAGAAACCCATGCGTGGAGGAGATCGCGTAAACCGCTGCAACATGGAAGAGGGGGCCCATGACTTCCTGGCCGCATCCATATCCCTATGGGTGGCTCTCGAAGTAGGAGGGCTCTTGCTCGCAGAAAGCCCTATATCTCTGCGGTGACTAGAAGAAGCGGGAGCCTTACCCTTACGACTTCGAGGTTGATCCGACTCGTCTGACTCTTCAGCCATACGGGTCATCTCAAGGACTGCATGAAAATCCTCAGGGTCCGCCGTTCGAGCCAAGATCTTAATGGGACGATCCAAACCCCTTATAAATTGTTTGGAACGATCATACTGTGTAGGAAGTAGTTCCGAAAATAACTTAGCGAGTCGCTGGAACTCCGCAATGTAGTCGGCCACTGGGCGGCCATTCTGCTTCAAAGTTAGAAGTTCATGCCGTAACTTCTCTCGGAACGATGTAGGGAAATACTCAGCGGTGAAGCACTGCTGGAAGACGTCCCAGTCAAACCGCTGGTCACCCACTGAGGTAATAAGAGAGTCCCACCAGTCTCGTGCGTCCTCAATAAGGAAGTAGACCAACAAACCCACGCGTTGGTCTTCCGGGCACCTCACCATCTCCAGCGTATCTGTCACGCTTTGCAGCCATTGCATAGCTTTCCAGGGGTTAGGCTGCCCAATAAAAACCCCGAATCGCTTATAGCCGAGGTCTGTAAACCGCTCGGCCATACGCATCCATGCCTCATTATACCCAGCCCCGTGTCCTGACTACTCCACAGGACCCTCATCACTAGCCGCCTGGTATGCTGGTTCCGGTTCCGGTTCAGGTTCAGGTTCAGGGGAAGGCGGTGCATGAACTGGAGCAAGTGGCGCTGTAGGGGGAGGCGCACTCGTCCCACCAGAGCGACTGCTCCGACACATGCAATGCAACAGCATATTTAAGGCATCTCTAGCCAAATTAGCAAGTTTTCCACCAGTCTTACTTTTGCGGGGCATCCTGTTACAGCAAGGAACATTAAGTCATACCCGAGGGGATTAGAGCAATTAAGAAGTCATTAGAATATGATCAATGTCCTAAGTCCCTAAAGTGAGCCTAAGTCCTTACCACGGCGAAAACCGCAGGTCAGGCCCGCACAAAACCTCGTAGCCACATCCCCATCGGCTACGGTCTTAAACCTCGGTCGACCAGCTAACTCTCACCTCAGTCCAGACCGGTATACAGCATAAACTCAGCATAAATCAACAGCCCGGGAAATGGGGCTCCACAAAGGCTAATATACAGCCATAGCTACATAACGATCATACTATCATGCAGGGTAAACAACGGCATAAAAACAGATAGCACTCAAGCATATGTATGATCAAATAAACAGGACATGACTACATAGGCATCAGATACAACTCAACGGATAGAACTGAAAGCAAGGTGCCCTATCCTAAACATGCATGGCACCATAACGAAAGGCAGGAAAGGACCCTACCTCGAAATGCAGGGTTACACACAGAACCAACCAGAGGTATACAATTGTCCGCGCGCCTAAGTCGTCGGACCCTTAAACATGTACACAAGGGTAAAGTTATAACATGCTCGTGTTTATCATGCAAGTTCGAGTACGGTTTACCCTAATCCGCATGCAATTCTACGACGTAAATATACGAGGGGTTAAGGTACTAACCTAGTTCGCAGCCACATGCGAACGCAATTCACCACGCAGAGTCGTAAGCCGAAGAACCAGCCAATATACGCGTCGGCACAAGAATCAGAGTTCGCCGGAACAGTAGCGCCGCCGCTACACTGTCGCCGGAATAGTAACTCCAGCGGCGGATCAGAACTTCCGGAGTGTCACGAGATAGCTACCGGCGAGGTGAGTCCGGTCGTACCGTCGGTTTTCCAGGGAGACGCCGGAGACGGCGTAGATCTAAGATTCAAGGCTCGACGGCGTCGCTCGCGCACATCGCCGGAGCCGGAGAAGAAGGCGTCGAAATGCTTCGGAGAGGTGAGGTAGGGTGCGCCGAGACTGGAGGAAGTCTTGCCAAGGTCGCCGGAGGAGGGACGCACTGGATTTTGGGGCTCACAGGCGTCTCTCGTCGGCACGTACGCGTGGAAGAAGGAAGGGCGAATGCGGCCGGATTTTCAATCATTGGGCGGCGAAAACTCGTCGCCAGTCAGTGTCCGCCCGCAGGAGGAAGGATTGGGAGGGTGACATCGCGCGAGTACGGGGAGCACACTGGCGGAGAGTGAGGTGAGGAGGGCGGCTCGTTCGTTGGGTGGAGGAGATGGAAGGAGGGCGCTCATCGGAGCTTCAATCGCGAGAGGGGAAGGTGCAGGCGTGAAGGGGGGGGAAAGCTGCAGACGATCGCCGCACGCGGCTTCGTTTGCATGAGGCAGAAAGGCTTGCGTGCGAGAGGAGAACGTTGCAGGCTTTCGGTTGCGTGAAAAGGGAAGCGAGGCGGCAGAGATTAATAGAAGGGGAAGCACCTTGATCGCCGTGGAGTCACGCGAGCGTAAAGGGAAAGCAGCGACCAAAGCTCGTGGCTACAGGGAGGTGATAAGGGATTTGTCACGCGTGCTCAGATGCGGTCAAATGCTGAGCTGGAAATCCACATTTCAGTTTGAGACTTGTCGTTTAGTCCCAAAGTTGACCCGCAGTCAACGAAAAATTCTAGGGCATAACAAGGAGGATGAGGCGCCCCCGCCTCCGTCATCATTTGCCATCGTCGACTCTGCCTCGTGGAGACGACAAGCTCACGTCCCCCGTCGCGTGGGGAAGACGCCCCTGTCGAAGTGTCGTCAAAACCTCTGCTCGAAGAGCCTGAGCTCGCAACTCCTCTCGTCACCTTTTGAGCAGCTCCCAGCATCACTCATCAACGGCCGCCTGCCAGGAAAGGACGTCGCCCGCCGCGCATGCCTCTGCACCACCTGCTATGCATGCTGCTCCTGTCTGCATCAGCCGCCCTGTCTTGGGCAAGGTGAAGCTGCATCGCGCCTTTGCACGATCGTCGATGGAAGGCGTGCGGATTCGCCTGGATTCGCTCTAGATCCTGCTTTAGCCTCAGGCCTCTGCCCAAGCCTGCCTCCAAACGGGCATCTCGGCTCGGCCCGGGATCCCTCCGGTCCTCGGGCATCACACTCTCCCCCGGCTGAAGCGGCGCCCGGCTCTTCACAGCCTCCGCCATGGCCGGAGCTGTCGTCCACGCTGGGCTACGCCTCTGCAGCTCCACTGAGGGGAAAAGCCACCACTTCATTCCCCTTCGTCGCGCCCATCGTCGGTCCACCAACATCTTTGTGCCGCTGTCGTTGAGCTCCTGGAGGAGACGAGCTCGTCTCGTCTCACTTGTCACTCGTAGGGGGAAGACGAGCTCTCCCTCGTCTTCGCCTTCGTCCGCCTGCTGAATTGGAGAGAGGCGCTCTCGCCTCTTGCTATCGACCTCCTAGTCGACTGGAGCCATCATGGAGGAAGGCGGGGGAAAAAAGCCTCTGCTCTCCCATCACATTCATCCTCCTTGTCGTAATAGGTCCGCGCGACACTACTCCTCCTCACATCGCTTCTCATGGGGGAGACAATGTTGTCGTCGTCTCTCATCATCCGTTGCTCGGGGAAGGCGGAACTCTCATCCGCCTGTCATCGCCCTCGAGGAAGACAGCCTCCCTTGCTGTCGTGCCTTCTGCGTCGTCCCCGACTCATGGGGAGAAGACGCTCACCCACTCGGAGCCTCCGTTCTCATCGCCACTCATGGGGAAGAAAGCCAGTGCCGCTCGCTCTGTACAAATTCTCACAGAGCTCCACCTCTCGTCGGAGCTCTTTCACGCTCCCAAAGATCTCTCTCTGTCGTCTCCTCCGACTCGTGGAGGAGACTCGTGTATCCGACCCCTCGTCTCAGCTCATCAGCCACCCAGGTTGGAGATGCTCTCACCCCATTTGCCTGAGGGGAAGAGTGAGCACCCACTTGCTCTTTCCGGCTAATGGAGAAGTGGAAGATGCCTCCTCTGCCTCCCTCAGCTTCTCCCATCACTACCCGTCCTCTAGACTCGACCAGCTCCTCCTCGGCTGCTGGTCGAAGTTTGCGTCCAGCAGGTGCTCTCTCCTTCCCTACGTCTGACCCTGCGTCACCGGAACACTCGTCGGAACGCCTCCGCTGGTCTTCGCCTGAAGGAAGGAGAAGGTGGCCCCCACCACTGTCAACACCTACTGCTCGTGGAGAAAGACACGACACGCTCGTCGTCTCCTCCACAGTATGGTCGCCTTTCGCTGCTCGGGGAAGGAACGCCACCACCACTCACGCAATGACAGAAGTTCGGATCCGGGTCCTCCGTCAGATCCACTTCCTCCTTCATCGCACCGGCAGGATCGCTGGAACCACCTCGTCCGATCATCCTCTGATACCACTTTTAGGCCCCGAATCAACGTAATTGAACCACGTTGGATTTCTGCACCCGATTTTGACTTCTGCACGTTGACCTGACTCGCGCCTGCCCCTCGAATCGAACACCCCTCGTGTTCATCTTCCTCGCAAGCGTCGAACGTGCGACACAGCCGATGCCCTCATGCGCCGCTGCCGCCGTGGATGTCGCCGGACTGGGCCTGTGGCATGGGAAGGCCGCTCACGCCCTTCGCCCCTTAGCCTCATCGGCATCCCCTTGGACACAGGAACCCATCCCCGGAAAACACGATAACAAGGGAAAGTTTCACCGGTTATTCCTCAAAATCCAGTTACATAAAACCCCTCCTCTCCTCTCTATACACACTCTGCAAATCCCTCTCCGTCTGACCTTGCCGACATCGGAGTCCTCGCCGACCACGCCATAAGAGATCGCTGGCTGAGGGAAGAGGAGCGCAACGTCCTCTCACCGCTGCTCGTGGAGGAGGCGACGCCCCTGTCGCCTTCTCTTGTCGCCGACCGTCACTCGGGGACGAGGAGGACGACGCGTCCCCACCTCATCATCGAAGATGCCCCCATCGAAGTGTCATCAAAGCCTCTACTCGAAGAGCCCGAGCTTGCAACTCCTCTCGTCACCTTTTGAGTAGCTCCCAGCATCGCTCATCAACGGCTGCCTACCAGGAAAGGACGCCACCCGCCGTGCACGCCTCTGCACCACCTGTTGCGCATGCTGCGCCCGTCTGCATTAGCCACCCTGCCTTGGGGAAGGTGAAGTTGCATCGCGACTCTACATGATCGTTGATGGAAGGCGGGTCGGATCCAGGTCCACCGTCGGATCCGCCTGCTCTCTCATCGCCGCCACTCTCTCATCGCCTAGATTCGCTCCGGATCCTGCTTTGGCCTCGAGCCTCTGCCCATGCCCACCTCCAAACGAGCATCTCGGCCCGGCCCAGGATCCCTCCGATCCACGGGCGTCACACTCTCCCCTCCTTTCCATGTTTTTTTTTTTGCCGACTCTTCTTTTTCTTTAATAAGTAAGAGCATGTTTTCCTGATCAACCATTATTGATTCAATTTTTTTTCCTCATTGGCTTTTGCCTTGCGCTCCCTTTTTTTTGAATATTTTTTTTTATTTTCCTTCCCTTCTTCTCTCTTCCAGTGTTGGCGCCTCCCTCTTCTTGCCAGAATTTTTTTTTCTTTTTTAACCTTCCTTTTATTTAATCTATAATCACAACAATAATTTTGATTGATATTTTTCTTTAAGCTCACAACGCATGATTTAATTTTTTTTGACAAGTTTTTAATTTTTTACTCCATGGTCAAAATTAATTTTTGGCTTTACCATTTTTTAAGCAAACATCCAATGAACAACACATGGCAACAACAAACGTTTTAGGATTTAATGACATACATTAGATAAATCATTATTGCAAGATTTCATGAAAACATAAAGAAAATATATTAATTTATATTCTAATAAAAGATATGGCTTGCAAATCAACTAGCACACTTGTTTTTACTAGGTAGGAACTGGATAGGATATAAGTAGTGTATATTTATATTTATGTAAATATTATTTTATCTATGCATTAAAAATTATATTTTTTAATATATTAATCAGATTAACAAATAGCCTTTTTTTCTTACCTGAAATTTAACATAGATATTTTAGTCAGGTAATTAATAAAGTTTGAGAATTAAACAAATAATTAAAATTTTAATTAGATAGCGTTCATATAAGTGTTTCAGAAGAATTATTTGAATTAAAATATGAATAATATAAAAAATATGAATCCCCACCTACTGTCATCCCTAATTTTTATATAAATTGAAATAAAATACAAAGTCTCTTATCAGATTAACAATAAAAGATCTATGACGGCAAACTGAAATAGCCATTTAACACAAATAAATACTATGATAAGAAAATACTATATTGGTTTCATTCTCCTATGGAAACATTATAAAATATATTATCTTTTTAGTACAATACAAGATACATCCATTCATATTTATATATAACTTTAGATTAGTAAAATAAATCAACATATGACAAATGCAAGTAAATTTGAATTTCATAACATGCCAGAAAAATCATTAATGCAAAATTTAATGAAACATAAGAAAATATATTGTTTTTTGTTGGCTCACAAATCAACTAGCAATAGCAACACATTTTTACCCAAATAGAACTAGTATGAGCCGGGCGGCTTAATAATAAAAGGTGACTGTCACAAAGTGAAGAGTATGCGCTAACGTCAGGGCTCAGTGAGTCTAACAATAGAACATGACTCTTTTGACATTCTCCTTAAGTGCTGGAAGAGGTTTAACAGCTGTGCTGCCAGGAGCTTTCGTAGCACGTGCTCCACCGGCTGGGGCACCACGCCCTGCAGCTGTGCCGCTGGCAGGAGAACCACTGTCTGAGTTCTCGGGTTCCATGTAAAACCGAGCCCGGAATGCAGCTAGATGGGCATAATAAGCAGGTGGGACTGTTAAAAAAACCAATAAATTTAGTCAATAGTGAAAAAAAAAAATCGCAATTTTTTATAATTAAAGATGCCTAGGAACATACCAATGGATACAGAACGCGTGCACCTTGCATAACTACATGGTAAAAATATATATATAAGTTTAGGTACATGGATAAATATATAACATCACAAAAGGGAATGAATGATGAAAAAAAATTTACGTGTAACAGAGGTTGTTCGTCAGAGTTTGCAGTGCATCAGCTGTAAATTTGTTTTCATCCCACAAGACATGGTAATGAGCAGGTCGACTTGTACCCTACAAACATATTTAATAAATAAGCTCGAATGCTACCACCAACGGCATACTTCAATTTATAAATATATAAATAGAGTAACAATAATCAGATGGATACTTGAATGCCAGCATGGCTGCACAGGTAAAAGTCAAATTCAGTAGGATGGCAGATCTTAGAATCAACAACCGTCCCTAGAATTTTGACGAATTAAAAAAGAGAAAGTCAGTAAGGATAAATCAAACTTGTGTAGAAGGCAAATTGATAGACTGCTGTGAAAGTAAACCAACCAGGCAATATATTTCCACTCTTATCAACCGCCTGATGATCGTTATGATTATTTGCAAACAGTCGAGTGTGGTGACGTTTTTGGACAACCACGAAAGTTACTGGTGGCTGGTAATTTGGTTCAAGAGAGGCACATGCCTGAAATACAACTGGAAAATGAATTGGAGAATCACAAAATTAAAACAGCAACACATAGTACACGGGTGCTCCGAAATCATACTTTTCTGATAGCATCAATTTCATGAAATAGAACTTGCTGGAATTGCCCCTCGCTCACTCCATCCCTGAAGAGATTAGAGAATATGTAAATCTAGATGATAAAATAAGAATTTTAAGACCGATTAACTTTTACCTGTAGAATATAATCCTCTGGGGCTTTTGTCCGGTGGCTTTCTTAAAGGAAATGAGCAGCTCTCTGAATAACACATGTACATAGTTAGCATGGAACATAGAATACGAAAATCAAAATCCCTCCCTAATCAAGTTACAAATTACCGAACGCATGCACATAGTTAGCATGGACAGAATACGAAAATCAAAATCCCTCCCTAATCAGGTTACAAATTAGCGAGCGACTCATACTTGATCATGCCACCACTAAGGGTTCCCCTCTGTGGATCTTGCCAGACTTTAAACAGATCTTGGATCAACTCTTGGCGATGGGCCTGAGCACAAACTAATCCAGCATATTTTGTCACCTCAGGCCAATCTTGGGAAGCAACAACCTGAAGAGCCAAGAGCCCACATAAGCATAACATTCCAACAAGAAAATTAAAGCGCAAAAAAGAGTAGCTATTTGGATCAAGGTTCTTTTACAGCTGCGATAGAGGGGCTAGAATCTTCTCCAGGATGAGGATGAGTAACATCAGCACCAAAAATTATAGTAGGCCGATCACTAACAAGAGGAATGCGCCTTGATAAGGCATCCAGAAGTACTGTGTTTCTACCTCCAACCTGTCAATGAAACTTTTTCATTGTGATGAACAACAAAAAGAGGGGAATATACAACAAAGATGAAGATATCACCTTGACATTTATTTTGAGAGCAACATTGGCAAGGTATTGCTTACTCATTTTGAATACATGCTTAGTCAAACAACACTGTGAAACTAAACCAAGATCAGTCTCACAAATCCGATTTAGATCACCTGTCATTATAACACCAGCTTATCTGAGTGCATCAAAGCAAAGGAACAGAGAAGAGGACAAAAAATAATGCAGAAACCAACTACTATTGCCAATGCACAATTACTGTAATTAAGCTATCGAGAACAAGACACCAAACAAGCCTAAATCCATGATAGCATACCATAAAGAGAACCATTAATATCAGGTAATATTATAATGAGCAAATCAAGCTCCTTCCCATGGGGTTGGAGTATGCGCATTGCTTCATGAAATCGTGCTTTCAAAACTCTTTCTACTTGATCGGGCCTAGCACTCAGTGGAGGAAGAACAGGATTTAGAGCAAATTCCTGCAAAAAAATTGAAAAAGCAATCGATCAACTACAATTCAAAATAAGAGATGATCCAAATAAAATAAGATAATGAACATACCATTCCTGATATCTGGCACATCTGAGCAAGCTCATGACAAAATCCCCGGGCAACATTTTCTTGGACACTCCGTGAAAAATTGATACAGGTCCAGCTATTCACTCTCCCACCATTTACCATTTTCTACATTTAATAGTAACCAAGCAGAGATAAGCGTGGAGTAAACTTAATGGAAATTCAAAAGTGTGTTGCGTATAGACAATAAACTTAATGATCTCTTTGATGGCATGTCATCAAGTGAACTTAACTTAGGCTAGTTCAAAATATTTTCCAGTCTAGTTGTTCTGACTTCTGCCAAATATGGAAATTCGAATATGTGAAAAGGCATTGTCTTTAAATGACACCAGAGTTCACAGGGAAAAAAAATAGTAGTTGATCAAGACGAAACGCCAGAGGAATTGCTAATAATGTGATACTTGAAAATCCAGTAAACTCAATCCAGGAGTATTCTAGTTGTCATTATTGCAAGCTATAGGAATTCATTAAGGATTCCCAAAATAGACACCAATATTTGAAAAAGAAAATATGAAAAAACCCTTAATCCAACCAAGGTGGAATTTGAATGCAGAAATTATTAATATCTCCGTTACTATGTCAAAGTCACATATTCATTATGTATCAGTTTTCAAATGGACATGGTTGTATCAGGTGCTTGTGAACATCATTGAATAGATAGGTAATAACTTCTTCCAGTATTAGCATTGTTGATCAAACTTGCACATGATATAATTTACATGCTGAGTGAAGATTCCTTTATGTGTCACATGTTCCTTCTCTACTAATTTTTAAGAGAGTACTCATCATATTTTTATCACTTGAAATATTTTCTGCTTGATCAGCATGGACAATTTATCCATATGTGATATTATCTAGCATTGAATGAGTTTGTTCATAGTTATTCCTTCTTATTAACCATCATATGCATATGACTACTAAATAAATTTCTTAATTTCACTTGATATTGAAGTGATCATTTAAACCATGTTTTCACTAAATTTTGTGCCTGTCATTAACTTTTAGTTTAGTTATATATAACCCACGGATCAAACCAAGGTTTAAAGAATCATTCTAGTCCAATTGCCCAGCAGTACTTGGACCACCTCATATCTCATGTGGTGGTGCTGTCTATATAGGGTGATCCAAGGACCTATACCAGGCAGCAAAGCCCATCCTGCACGACAACTTAAATGAAACGAAGACCATCCTGCACTGAATGAGAAGATGATACCATGTGTACCAGGTAGTAGAAGATTATTTCAAAGTGGTGCAAGGCAACATTTGAAAAACTGGTCTATCACCCAATACGAACAAGGTTGGTACCAAGGTTGACAAGAGCAGAGCGGAAGCGCTTGCAGTTGTACCAGTCCAAACTTTCGTGCAAGCTTGTAATGCCAAATATACAAGTGATAAGGTCAAAAACTATAATTTTATATGAAAACGAAAACATACAAGACGTATGCACTCAATATGGTGCCATATTTAATATTTTACCAGAGACTTGGTCTGTCCACAGTATCAAATTTCAAACCTTACACCAAAACACTTCATTAGAAACTATGGTTCCATGATAGTTAGCTTGAAGCTTAGTTTAAGACAATGAACTGATATGATCATGTATAAAGTGGCTAGCTGATAAGTCTAAAAGATCAAAAAGAAATAAATATTAAGTCTCAAACAAATGTAACAAACTTTGCAATACATAGAATAGTGCAACTAATTATGTCTCAAGCTGACACAAAAACAGGTGGCCAAAAGGATGAATTGTGAATCATATTGTCATATAAACCAATAGCAGAATCATTCATGCAAAATGCTCAAGATAGAAGTCTGATGCAATACCTTGTTCATCATATTCCACTGACCAACTCTAGGCAAGCAATCTTTTTCTCTACCAGTCTCATGGTACTTGAGCTGCAAGACCAAATGATGCAAGCAATAACTTCAAATTTTAGCCTGATGGAAAGACAATAAGCTTCAATAGTAGACTTCAATTACCCAAGGCGCAGGCAGAACACGAGCCTCAACCGATGCAAGCTTCTCACTGATCTTGATGCCAAATTCTCTGGCATAAGGATCATTATGGTACGCATTGTGATGAACTGTCTGCATACAACTTACAAACAACGGTAATAAATGAACTGATCAAGGGACAAACTAAATTAAATCAAACCAATCGCCCTTAAAATCCTCAATTATATGCTCATTATCAAGTTAGACATAGCCTAAACTAAAAAATGTCAAACATTTGGCTTGTAGCTTAAACGATACAATTGGAAGTGATTATGAACTTGAAGTCTTGAACTAATTGGTATTCAAAGATTTTTAACCAAAAATTTGAATATCAAGAAGAACAAAAATGAAATCATGAAAAATGTCAATAGACAACCTGTAAAATGTCGAGCTCCCTATCATGAGGTCGTTGGCATGTGACTTTGTGACTTTCAAAAGCGCAGAGATTTGTTTCTCGTTCAACCTCTTGGAATATCTTTGGCCTTCCACAATTTTACAGACCTAAAAACAGAAGTGATAACATCAAAGTTCATTTTAACAACCACAACTTATAGACTAACAAAGAATGATAAACATGGCACTTGGATTAAGTAAATAATTTTAACCATGAATGAAGAAAAAAATTTACCTCCATAGGTAGATAATTTGGCCTCTGTTGATTTCCAACTTGAAGGCAAGGCAAATTTGTATGCTTGATTGTAAAACCATAAGTCTCTTGGAAATAATCCACAACAGATTTCAGATTACCTCTATCGTCAACTGGGAAACTGACATGACCACATTCAAGAACCGTAGGAGGGTGAAATTTTCAATAAAATTAAGTTGTGTTGAACATATCAATGAAACTCAAAAGCAATTCTCTCCCGTTAACTCTCTAGTAGTTGGTGACGTCAAACCAGATATTCGATATTTTCTGCGCATATTCCCTCGGTGGGTAACTTCAACCTTCACACCTCTTAAAGCCTTCTTTATCTGCAGTGACACAAAATACGACCAGTTATAATAGAAAATTGCCAAAAAAATATCATATTTCAAAGTATTAACTCAGTTTGAGAAAGTAAAAAAGTACAAACAGTGATGCAATTTTAATTAATTTAACTATATTGTGTTAGTAATGACAAGGAATATCAAATATTTGTGGTTAATCTTAAGTCTTATATCAGTATGTTAATAATTATTTCATTAGTGATTAGTATTTAATTAGAACCGTCTAAAAGACTATATATATTAGACTGATTAATGATTTATAAGTTCACATTTAGTATCTCAATATTATCAATCTATCTTGCTCATCTGTGGATTGTATTCTTCTCCTTCCTACATTCTGCTTCACAACATTATCCTGCATCAATTTGTTAACTATGGCTATTATGGTTGAGATTATACCAAGACATAGTGGGGGCAAGAATATAAGATCATAAGATCCTACAACTTTAATAGCCATCAATATTTTATGCAGCTAACATAGTATATCTTAAAGAATAAACAGCTAAACTATTGTGACAACATAATTGTATAAAAAAGTTAATCTATAAGTATACAATATATTTGTACACTACGAAATGCATTAATAATTGAAGTTATTGTATTACGTATAATGCAGTACTTGCTGATTTTGACTTTGAAGTTGCCTAGTGTAGCATGTGTTGCCACTGCTCCATTAGCGTGCTAATGGTAGGCATCACTCTGACATAGAATAATCGACTAGTCCATATAATGTACACAACAATAGAGGTCGGTGCTATTATTATTTAAACATAATATACATATATATAATTGGTACCGACTAGTCCCATCATTAGAATCTGTCGATACCATCTGATATCGACCAGTATATACCGGCCTGATCATGGAAGGGTATATTGGTATGAATTGGTATCTTGAACCTTGCTTTTGCTTAATACACTATTATGCAAGCTCAATGAATTTCTACATTGCCAATTTGGAATTCAAACTTCAAAGTATTCTAGTTTTGTGCCAGCTCAATAGGGAAGCCACAAAGGGGCAAATGGTGGTGAGACTACAAAGGACAAGCTTCACAAGAGACAGGGTGAGAGAAAGCTAAAGGTAGGGCTGTAGGGCAAGGTTCAGACAAGTATCATACCAATCCATACCAAACGGAACTAAACAAGCAACATAGATAAGAAAGCTCGTGGCCGCTCAACAAGGAAGCCACAAAGGGCAAGTGGTAGTGAGACTGCAAAGCACAAGCTTGATGGGAGAGTGAAAGCTAGAGGTAGGACTAAAGGGCAAGGTTCAAAAAACGTATTCGCCACACATTTTATTATTATCACTCTACAGCATAGGGAGATACACCACTAATTGCTCCACTATTACTCTTCTCTTCCTCATTTCTCCTTCCACTTTTATTTTCTTCCTTCCTTTTCTTCTCCACTATGATGAACGGACCGATACGAACCAATTCATGCATGGACCATTACCGTGTCTCAAACTGAGTTCTCAAAATGTTTTGGTTGAACATTTGGCATCATCTCACAACTCTCTCTACTTTCAATGTCATTTAAGAGTGGGGAATCTACACCCAATAAAAGTTAAACAATGTTTGCCCTTAAATGTTTTATCCCTCTAATTGAAAAGCTAGTATATATTTTTATTCTTTTGTATAAGGGACTAAAACTCAATTCCATGATCGTTTACACAATGACAATCACTTGGATTGTATTTTAGTGAAATTTCCATTAAACATAATAAATCATAAAAAAATATTTAACTAAGAAACAACAAAATGTTTTTAAAAAATGTATTAGTAGCAAGTAGTATGGAAAGCTGAAAAAATAATTTTATATTAAAAAGGCTTTAGTTACGCTTGCACTCAGATACACAATGTAGCAAGTTTCAATGTTTGAATGAGATAGGTAGAAACATATAAAAATTATAAGCCTTATTTAGGATTTCCTAATTAGATGCTTTGTACTCAGAAATAGAATCACCATCCTCCTAAAAGTTTTTGCAGATCACTATTTCAGCTATAAAAAATACCACATGAAAACCAGTGACACTTTTTACTTTAAAATCCATAAAGACACAGAGGATCATTAACCAAAAAATTGATCTGCTATAAAAAATACCACATGAAAGCCAGGAACACTTTTTACTTTAAAAATCATAAAGACACAGAGGATCATTAACCAAGAAAATACAAAAGATCACTAAAGCACATCTGTGAGACGATGTCTAAGTCAACAGTAAGGAGAGTATGAGGATCAAGGTGCTTGGGAAATAGAGATTGGTTATTAGTTAGAAACAAATAGGCCATTCGAGCTAGTAAAATTAAAAGATATAAATTGATAATGTAGAAAGGTCCTCATTGGACTAAATCAATAGTGAACCAAATCCTTCTCCATGTCACCAATCCACATATTTAATCCAATAAATGCATATGATTTATATAACATGAATGTTGTAAATAGGATGACAAAGATACGTGATCCTTCTTTTCATAGATTTACGATTTAATAGAAAATTTCTAATATTTTAACATATATATCTATAATCCAATAGCTTATATAATTTAAATTAATTTAGACAATTTGTTATCAGAATTGGAAAATAGGTTCAATTTGGATTTTGTTAAAAGACTTTTCCCTGGAACATTACAATTTGCATATTATTTGATATACAATTTCACTAACAACAATAAATTAACAAATGAAACACCTTTTCATTAATTAGTGAGTTTAGTAAAATTTGATATTATTGTTTAAAAATCTCATTGATAATATAGAATGCATTGTTGTATAGCAAATCAGGTGGTTTAATAACTAATAAAATGGTAATGCTCAAACTTCAAAGCAGTAAAAATTTACTCCATATTAGTACTATTCAAGAAAAAGATGCGAGAAGAAAAAACTACTAAAATTTAAACCTTCACACGATCAGCATCAGAGAGTGGTCTGGATTGGTCATCCCTATTAAGTAGCTGAGTGACAAAGTCAATGACTGGCAGAGGCTCAATGAAGGCAGTGGATGACATATCTGCACAAAAAAAATAAAAAAGAAATGAAACCATACCAAGAACCCGAAACTGAATTGTACGACAAAAAAAAAGTAATCGGTAGCAAGACAAATCAATTACATGAAAACATCATCATATGAAATACTAACTGTTACAAGGCAAATAGTTAACTTTAAATCACAAAAAATTAAGGTTGCCCATAAGAAAATAAGATAAGTAGATAAGAGATAAAAGATGCAAGTGAAGGCTTTATATTAAAAATAATCAGTAGTGTTGATAGCATGAGAGCATAATCCAACACGTCAATACAAATTCAATTCACACTTCATGATATATCTTGTAATTTCTTCAATGACAATAAAAATAAAATAATTGTTTGAGCTTCAGAATATGAATTTTCTATGTACATATCATTGTGATTTATTTAGTGAAGGAAACATAGTGAAATGTTTTGGCATAAAACTGACAAGTGTAGAGTCAGCAAAAGAGAAAGGAAAAGGAAGCACAAAGTTAAATTTACCTCCATTTTGTTTTGGAAAGGCACAAGAGGGTGGCACAAGAAAGGAAACGCCAGCCTCCCCAACTATAGAAAATAGTATTATATTATGCAATTGCAATCGTGCCCATTTTTAACTACTTTAATAATTGCATAAACAGGAAATTGGTGTATCCGCAACCTCTCTTCTATGACTCCTACCTCTCCACCTCACCCTCTCATCAAAGGAATGTAGTCACAAAACTGTGTTTTTCGTAATAAATGATTTTGTATTCAATAACCACCTTAGCGTTGCCATAATCTATAGTCACTCGTTTCCCACTCATCCACAATCCTCACCCTCTTTGCCTAATTTCACCATCCCCTCCATATCTAATTAGGTCCAATTCATCATATTTAACTTCATCATCCTCAACATCATTCTTGACTTTAACCCCGGACAGTATCTACCAAGGGCTCAAGCTTTGCGATGGGTGGATTTGATTAGTGAACAAAAAATCATCTTCAAACTAGTATCATCTTCTCTGCTATCCTGGTCCTCTTATACTCTTTTACAGCTTGTCTTTTCCCCTTTTTCTTCACCTCTAACCTATTGGTATCCTTCATTCCTCCCCTAATGCTTTTCTATTATGATGCATAGCTGAAGTTGCAACCAATCTAATGCCTTGAATCTCTCCTAAAGCACAATCTCCTTTCCCATATACAAAAAATGACCTACACATTTAGTAAGGGTGCTCAAAAAAACCATTGAACCAATGGTTAACCACCAAACCAAACTATAAATGTGGTTAATTGAATTGAACGATCCATCTACAAAGCAATTCTTTTATGCTTTAATTTGCTTACAATTTGGGGGTGATCGAATTAGCAGCTAACCAACAAAGCTGGTCAATGTTTATTGTATACTCATACAAGACAAAGCCGCACCATTACAAACCAGTTGTATTGCAAAGTATTGATCGGGTTTTGAAACTATATAACATATTAGAGTAAATAATAAAATGAGCTACCAATCAAAACTTAAAAATCTATTTGTGACTTGTGATCATCAAATTCACTGTAACGCCCCACTACCACATCCTCCAGCCTCTAGGATTTCCATAACTCATCAATACCAAGACATTAGAGACCTCCATTAAGACAGTCGATGAGAACAGATCAGCTGAGTCAAGGATAAGTTCATTGTCCTAGACACCAATTTATTCACAAAGATATTGCAAAGATTGTTCCTTCTCATCACACTTGTCAATTGGAAGGATACCAAAAAATGCATGTTTGTATACATTGCTATTATGAATTGTCTTGAATGTACTCATATGTTGATTGTAGTTCATCTTATAATAGAAAATAGGCTCTATAATATTAGTATTCATGGTTCAAGAAATAAGGCAACAAAATTATCTAAAAAAGGGTTAGATGCCTTAGAATCACCTCCAATCACAATAACCACAATTAAAAGAAATACTAGTTAAAACATAATACACTTGTTTCCAGCTATTTCAATGGTTAATATATAACTTAAAAATGTTCACAAGGATGATAATAAATAGAGAAAATATAAGAAAAGATGCGTTAGGTAACAATTAGAAGAGACTCCATCCCCTGTGCCTATGCATTAGGCAAGTTTCACATGGTGAATTTAGGGTTGAAATTTTATACTGTTGGTTTGTAAATAAATTTTAAAATTTATCCAATTTCAATATTAGGGATTTGATACCTCATTAGAGCATTCAAGAATCAAAATTCCTATTCTACATGTTTTTCTACGTACCATTTTCCTTGTCACTCTTCCTCACTGGCTTTCCCTTAAGCAACATCATACTCAGACAATCACATTACCACAGAACATTTTAGTGCTATTGTGTTTGTTATAGTGGCAATCTAGCTTGGATAATGCATTGATTTCAATACAAACACTATAATAAAGTGTTTTGGTAAGCTTTTAAAGTTCGCCATCAGAAAATTATGGTGAGATCTTATTTTGCACCAGATCCTATTTAAGTTAATTGGTACTTCCATACATGCGCCATGATTCAAATCAAACACAAAGTAAGTCATCAATGTTAAATTCTTCCAGCCTCCTGGTAAGAATGGCATCCTAATAGTGTTTATTTATTAACTATAATTGTGCTTAAGAGGTTTGTTACATGTTTATAACCAAGGTCATAATGGTGAGTAATTGATCAACTAGCACATACTTTAGATTGTGCTTAAACATATATATAGGACTTAAAACTATAGTACGGAGCATTACAAGTTATGAACATCTAAACCGCAATGATGAAAGAAATAAGTGGATATGGTCCGTGAAGTTACAATATAATTACCTGGAAGTAGAAATGAGAGAGTCAAGTCAATATGTTATTGTAGATTTATCTACTAGTTACCGGACAACTTGTAGGCTTATGGCTACTGTAATCATTAATAGCTTGATCGGAATCATCTTGGCCTCAAGCAAGATTGAGCAAATACTATCATGCATTGCTTTGATAAGCGTAAAAACAGAATGGATATATTATGAATACCTAGACTTGGAGGAACACAATTAAAAAATTGGTTTCAAAGAAAAAAAATGATTCTCTCGCCTTTGGTTATCGAAGTTACTGCAAGATTGAAAGGCGAATCTAAAAGCACATCTTAGAGTGAAAGTCACAAAGCTCCATGCTCTCAAAATAAAATGAACTAACTACACGATAACAAAATTGCAAATCTAAACATCAAAGTTTCTCTCATGGTCATTTACTGGTACATGCTCTGATCCTTTTTTGTGCATTTAAGATTTTAGAACTTTCCTGGATTGACTATAACTTGGTACAAGTGGTTTATTGTGAATCATAAAGATGCAAAGATTACCAATATTTAGAGAGAGGCCCATCTGTGTTGGGCGAATGCTCTGATAAAAACCTCTCCAACTTTCTAGTCCCTCACCAAGTTGCTTCCTTCTCCCTAAATCAGGTGAATAAAAGGAACGCCCAACAGGCAAATATCTGCATCTTATCAAAAAAGCAATACCTTAAAACATTGAATAATGAAACCAAATTCTTTGCCACAGCAAAAAGCACAAGACATTACCTACTAGTAGGTAGTTCACGGAGCACAATATCCAAAACCTGCAAAGCTTCTTGTGGTGCTTCAGCTTGCTGTCCTGCTAAAAACAACCCGAGATGATGGAGATTAACTGCTAACTTGATGACAACATTAAATGTCCTCTGTCGCCTGCAAGAAAGAAATATTTTATATAGGCTCATTTTACAAAGACAGATATAAAATAGAATACTTGAAGCCTACTTCGAAGATTTAAAAAAAAATCAACAACAATTTAAAATAAATATTAGCTTCTGGTATGTTTAATAATTCAAAGAAAAATGTAAATGTTGAGTTCATTTAGCTCTCTAAACTTATTAATATGTCTAGCAAACCAACACTACCATGGAGTTATTTTATTACAGTGCTTTTTAACTTCTTATAATTTTTGAAAGAGAAGCATAATATTTTAAAAGAATTGACGATAGAAAGAGTGTAGAGGAACTGTGATACTTCTCATAACTTTACCTTTATATTTTACATATTTTTAAGAAAATAATAAACATTAGCTAATCTGACAAAGAATTATCCTTAAAATTTGGAAACTCAAAATTATTAGCTTCTATTCTAAAGTACATTTTTTCTAAAAGCATCATAAAATGAAATTCAAAAAATAAGAATACCTGGGTAACTTCTCATTCTTTATTGTAATTAATAAATTTACTAAACATTAATTGAATCATCAAGGGTACAAGTGACACCATGGACTTTGTTTAAATTATGTTTTACAATTATGTAATAAATGTGTTATAAAATATTTAATGGTTTTATTCAGCCTTACTTGAAGACCCAAGCATAGTAAGACGCCAACATCCTAAATCAACAAAAAACATAAGGAGCTCATGATTTCAATTATGACAAAAATGCATTCTGCATTATCATAAAACATGCTTTAAATATACAGCAAAATATAATTTTAAATTGCCATTCTAAACTAAATAGTAATGATAAAATTCTAAAGTAAACTCCCAAATAATGCCACAATAGAAACATACGTTCAACTTAAAAAACAATAATAGGAAATTACACACAAAAAGTGATTATTAATTGAAATGGTAATCACAATGCAATTGCAACACACATTATATAAACAAAAACCAAACTAAGAAAAGCAGCCAAACGCTAATTCACTAATGTAAAACCTGATCTTCAGTGTCACCACACCCTCATTTTTTTTATTTAATGTTTTGAAAAAAAATACTTAGCACATAGTTAAGGTTCACGCATAGGTATCACCACGTGGAAGGTTCAGTGTCAACAATGTTGCTTTTAAATGTAAAGATAGAAAAAACCATATCAAATGGTTGCTTAAAATACCTTTCATTGCCTGCTCCATCATCCTCATCAAGAGTGATTTGAAATTCTCCAGTTGTAAAAGGCAATGGGCCAACAGTATATAGACTCTTTCTGCCATCAAAAGCTGGAAGCCGTCCTCCTAGATGAGACGCCCTATGATCTATCACCAACTTCCTCATTACAGCACGATTTACACCTCGTGACGTAACTTCAGGTGTAATTGAAACCTAATTATACAAGTGAGAAAATTAGCTCAGATAAAGAAGGAAAGTGAGACCAGGATGTTAAAGTGTATCCAATAGGAAAAAAGAGGGATACTCACATCATACTGAAGTCTTTGTCTGGTAGTTCAGCAAAAAAATGGTTAGCTTTCACCACACAACTAACACCAGAAGTACCTTTTCCAGGGCGCACAGGAAATTTCATGGAGTTGCTAGAAGAAGCTGGTGGAACCACATGAACAATTGATTGACTTGAGGAAGCTTCATCTTGAACACTGTGTTGCTGAAATTGTTGTATAACATCAACCACAGATGCCCCCTGGTGGCTTGATGAGCTTGTCTGGGATGATCCTGGTTGGGTGGCTTGATAAGGAGCTTGCGTTGCTTGGTGCAGCTCGGGAGCCAGTGCCCTTGAAGGACCTGCAAAAGAGGGGCCAACCCCACGTCCCCCAACCATACTATGACCACCTTGCCGGCCACCATGCTGATGCTGAGGGGGCATTCCACCTCTAGTCTGAGGGCCACCTTGGGCCTGGTACTGAGATTGCACAGCAGATTCTGCATCACGAGGTTGTGGTCTATTGCCTCGCCCTTGGTAATACCCCCCACCATCTCGACCATCTTGTTGAGCTTGCTGGGGATTGACTGGAGCCCAACCTCTGCCTGCACCACCGCCCTGCTGCTGTGGAAAACCCCTCCCTCCAGGACGCTGGGGAGGGTAACCTCCTCTGCCACCAGAGGCACCTCTTCCTTGAGATCCTAAGCTCTCCCCAGCACCAGAGGTTTCAGACCCCTGCTTTCTCACCATGCTGTCAACAGTAAATAAAAAGGATGACATCTATGAGTCTTAGCAAACAATAACCACAGGAAAATAACCAAGCAGCCACACTAGTAAAAGATATATATTCAAACTGAAAAATCTTAAATAGTGAAATTGTCTCCTTGATACAAGTAAGCTCTCCTACAAAGGGTCGTAATTCCATAAAATAATGATGAATATTGATTGTGAAAAGGAGATGAAATTCTATTGTAGTGCTTTTAACTTCATATAATTTTTGAAAAAGAATTGACTTAGTAAAAAAAAGAGGATAGAGTAACTCTGATATTTCTCAAAACTTAGCTTTATTTCAAATATTTTTAACAAAATAATAAACATTAGCTAAGGGATGTAAATTTATTATAGTGTGTCTACATCTGAGGAAGAAGCATAACACAGTTCTTATAACTTCATCTAATTTTATTCATATGTTGAGCTATCAATTATTCATAGCATGCGCACAAAAGAGCGAACATTGAAAGGAAAAAAAAAAGGAATAAACGAGTCAACTAGAAGAGCACTAGTTTACATCGAATCACGGAAAAGGAATAAAACTGAAAGAAAGCATCCCATGTCAAATAATCATTCAATTGAAAACACAGTAAAAACCAAACACAAGGAAGGAATCAAATTTTCCAATGCCGTAACATCTGTAATCAGTCTTCAACTTAGACCTAAAAAATAAAACAGCAAAGACCGAAGCGGACAGAAAGACTATTAAACCAAGAGCAGAAAAAGGAAAGCAATCATTAAGAGATTTTGCACGGGTTAAGCCAAAAATATAGAGTGAAAATTGTTTAGGCGATACTATTACTTGACAACAAACCCTAGGAAGAGAAAAGAGCTCGGCAGTCAGCAGTGCTAGAATCAAAGATCTGTATTCTCATGCATTAAAACCCCTTGCTACCATCCCAAATACTTCTCGTACTAATCTCCGGAGCTTAAAAAACGAAAGAACAAAGTGCTATATCATCCAAAGATGCACAAAACATATAACCCGTCTCAGAAAAATCCGAACAAAAACCCTAGGACCTAACTAACGAACAAATTGGAAGCCTGCGTATGAGTTGGAATCACACGATCGCTGGGAGATCGGCGAAGAAACAGCGGAGGCAAGGAAAAAAGAACGATTACAGCGAAAATCGAAGATGAACGCCGTGGAAGGATAGTAACCTGCGTCGGAAAACCAGAAGACGATAGTGCAAACTCGCCGATCGCCTAGAAACCTCTTACCTTAGTTGGCTGCGACTTTACCTTTCCAGAACTGACAGCAAGAAGGCATCCGTGAGGCTTGGTCCGCACGCGAGAATAAGGGGAAAAAAAAAAAAAAAGCAGCGGCAGGTATTTAAAAGCCCAGTGGACGTTTATGGCGCCGCGGAAGCGAAACCCGTTAGGCTCGGTTCGATCAGTCCAGTGGACGTTAGAGCTTAGAGCGCCGTCGAAGCGAACCGTGTCACGCCCCGGTCGAATCGGCCTGAGAACAGCGCTTATCCGTTGTCTCAGAGCCGTCCGGCGGAATACCGGAATGCAACTCACCCTAGGGTTTCCGGCCTTAAATTGGAAACCCTAATCTCCCCGAAGGATTTTTATCCCCAAATACAAGATCGCACGGAGAAAACCCTAACCCCAATTTAGAAATCCGGAAAAGAACGGAACCCTAAATCAAATACCTCTTCTGATTTTGACCAAAGTCAAAATTAAAGCCTTGCTGGCGTCAGCGTGACGTCAGCCCTCGATTTTATTTCGCCGCCGCGCGTAATCACCGTCTTACGTCAGCGTCGCCCCGCTGACGTCAGCCTGAAATCGAAATCCAATTCGATTTCGTTCGATTCGAGCGTTGACTGCTCGTTTCGTTGACTCGCACCTCGATTCGAACGCCGCCGCGTTCGAACGTTACTGTTCGTCTTCTTCGACGCGAACGAACGCTCACCGCCGCGTTCGTCCGTCTGTCGCCGACCGGACAGCCGCCTGCTGCTGAGGGCTGTCGCCGGAAATACTCAAGAACGGGGGAATGATGGGGAAGCTTTCTTTATTCCTCCGAACAAGTTACAAGCTCTCCGGGCCGACGGCCTCCGTCGCCCGCCCCTCTCCCACTTGCTCCTCTCGCCGGTCGTCTCTCTAGACGCCGGTTACAACTCTCTCAATCTCTCCTCGTCACCGACGTTGCCCTGAACGTCGCCATCGACGCCCGCCGGCGTCGGCATCAGTTCCCTCCTGGAACCGGCATCAGAGCCCTGCTCTGGAAGGGCGACGGCGCCTCGCCGTCGCCGGTGGAGTCGCTCCCCGGCGCTCTGTGTGGTGACGCCTCCGCGCACCCCGATCTCGTCGCCTTCAAGCTTCTTATAGAGAAGCTTCGCCGCCTCTGCTCCATCTGATCGCGTGGAACAGGTCTCTCGCAGATCTCGCCTCCGCACGCTCCGCGTCATGCGTCCCGTCCGAGTCTTCCGCCGAAGACTCCGTCCTCAGCGGCCGCCAGCCGCGTCCGCCTTTCTCGTCGAGCCAGCGTCCGCGTCTTTCGCGTGAGGATTCCGTCCGTGCCGCTGGAACCGCTCGACGCTTCCAACCGCGTCCGCCATCGTCCGACTGCTGCGAAGCTGCTCTCCTCTTCTTCCGCTTTGCTCGCGACCGCCGTCGTCGAGCTCGTCCGAAGGTTTCGGCGAACGTGCGTTCGCACGCGTCCAACGACATTGGAGTGGGCTTGATTTGGAGCTTCACATGTGGGTTTGGGCTTGGGTTGGGCCGAACCGGGTAGACCGGGCCCTGACAATACTCCCCCACCTGATTTGAACATCGCCCTCGATGTTCCATGCAAGTTGAACACTGGCCCTCCAATGTTCAAAGTCCTCCATCTTCGATCTCCAGTCTGATGATGAGTGTTTGCTGCACCATGCTTATAGCAACCTGCATCAACAAACTTGTCAAGGATAATTTCGGACCTGTGGGTCATGGGCCCACAATCTTGCTTCACCATATTTGCTGAACTCAGCTGAACCTCGATGTCCCTGACACCGGCATCAACGCCCCTGGCGCCGGCATCAACGCCCCTGGCGCCGGCATCAACGCCCCTGGCGCCGGCATCAACGCCCCCTGGTGTTGGCATCAATGCTATGCATTGGCATCAACACGCCCTGGTGTTGGCATCAACGCCCCTGGGGTTGGCATCAACACGCCTTAGTGTTGGCATCAATGCTATGCATTGGCATCAGAGCCCCTGCTCCGGGAAGTGATCTTGCAATCACTGAGCTCTTATAGAGTTCTCCCTCGATGTCCCCTGACATCGGCATCGACGTCCCTGACATCGGCATCAATGCCCTTAGACATTGGCATCAACACACCCTAGTGTTGGCATCAGGGTCCCTACCCTGGAAGACGACACTCCTTGTCGCCGGTGGTAATGGTGTTGCCTCTCGGATCCTTCTGATTCACCTTGCTGGATCATTTTAACCTCTGATACCTATTGTCACGCCCTGGTCGGATCGGCCTGAGAACAGCGCTTATCCGTTGTCTCAGAGCCGTCCGGCGGAATACCGGAACGCAACTCGCCCTAGGGTTTCCGGCCTTAAATTGGAAACCCTAATCTCCCCGAAGGATTTTTATCCCCAAATACAAGATCGCACGGAGAAAACCCTAACCCCAATTTAGAAATCCGGAAAAGAACGGAACCCTAAATCAAATACCTCTTCTGATTTTGACCAAAGTCAAAATTAAAGCCTTGCTGGCGTCAGCGTGACGTCAGCCCTCGATTTTATTTCGCCGCCGCGCGTAATCACCGTCTTACGTCAGCATCGCCCCGCTGACGTCAGCCTGAAATCGAAATCCAATTCGATTTCGTTCGATTCGAGCGTTGACTGCTCGTTTCGTTGACTCGCACCTCGATTCGAACGTCGCCGCGTTCGAACGTTACTGTTCGTCTTCTTCGACGCGAACGAACGCTCGC
This sequence comes from Costus lasius, assembly GCA_027563935.2. Lineage (NCBI taxonomy): Eukaryota > Viridiplantae > Streptophyta > Magnoliopsida > Zingiberales > Costaceae > Costus > Costus lasius. Next base: position 104,796,852 of record CM050448.1, read on the forward strand.
CGCCGCGTTCGTCCGTCTGTCGCCGACCGGACAGCCGCCTGCTGCTGAGGGCTGTCGCCGGAAATACTCAAGAACGGGGGAATGATGGGGAAGCTTTCTTTATTCCTCCGAACAAGTTATAAGCTCTCCGGGCCGACGGCCTCCGTCGCCCGCCCCTCTCCCACTTGCTCCTCTTGCCGGTCGTCTCTCTAGACGCCGGTTACAACTCTCTCAATCTGTCCTCGTCACCGACGTTGCCCTGAACGTCGCCATCGACGCCCGCCGGCGTCGGCATCAGTTCCCTCCTGGAACCGGCATCAGAGCCCTGCTCTGGAAGGGCGACGGCGCCTCGCCGTCGCCGGTGGAGTCGCTCCCCGGCGCTCTGTGTGGTGACGCCTCCGCGCACCCCGATCTCGTCGCCTTTAAGCTTCTTATAGAGAAGCTTCGCCGCCTCTGCTCCATCTGATCGCGTGGAACAGGTCTCCCGCAGATCTCGCCTCCGCGAGCTCCGCGTCATGCGTCCCGTCCGAGTCTTCAGCCGAAGACTCCGTCCTCAGCGGCCGCCAGCCGCGTCCGCCTTTCTCGTCGAGCCAGCGTCCGCGTCTTTCGCGTGAGGATTCCGTCCGTGCCGCTGGAACCGCTCGACGCTTCCAACCGCGTCCGCCATCGTCCGACTGCTGCGAAGCTGCTCTCCTCTTCTTCCGCTTTGCTCGCGACCGCCGTCGTCGAGCTCGTCCGAAGGTTTCGGCGAACGTGCGTTCGCACGCGTCCGACGACATTGGAGTGGGCTTGATTTGGAGCTTCACATGTGGGCTTGGGCTTGGGTTGGGCCGAACCGGGTAGACCGGGCCCTGACAAACCGTATGGCGCGGTTCGAACCGAGCCGGTCATGGCAATAGCCGTAGAGGGGCTGGCCCAGCACGTGCTTCCCGCCACACATTCGGTGTTAGGGCTGGTTCAGGCTAGTTCGAGCCAAGCCCAAACACAGTCTCGCTCAACACACAAGGAAACGGAGCCCGTTCGAAAGTAGGGAAATCGTGGTCAACATCCCATGTTGACTCCGAAATTAGTTGGGTGGCGGCATTAACCTCAAAGTGAGGCTCGGACGCGAGCTCCTCGCCGAAGGAAACGGGCTTTGGCGATGGAGAACGCGAAAACCGAGCGAATATCTCAGACACAACGACTTTCTCGGCGACGACGTCTTCGTCAAAGGAATCCGAAGGCAGACGTGGCAGCTGGCGAGAATTTCGGACGCATGAAGGAAGCTTGGACGCGATCCAAGTGGGGTGTAGCGAAAGGGGCAGCGGCGCCTCTGCATCTGCCATATAAAGCCAGAAGGAGGTGAGCAGCGATGGGGGGGACCTTCATCAGCACCACCATAGAGAGTTTGGGAGTGGCTGAGAGGAGATCTTCGACACCTTCACCGAGCTAGGGAGCTTGAGAGAAGGGATCTGCCGGCGACGCCGACGAGTGTGATTGGTGAGGAACCTGTGAGTAAGGGTGAGAGAGATTGTAACCGGGACCAGCGGTTTCGGTGAGGGAGGGAAGAGGGACGCTAACGACCAGGGGGTCGCCTGCAACGGAGAAAAAATAGCTGTACGGTTGAAACATTAATAAAGATTTCTTCTTCCACCTCTCCTGTTTCCGAGTTCTCCTGCGGCGACGACGATTTCCGGTGGCAGGCAGCCGCCGGACGACGAACGATGGTGGAAGAAGGAAGGGCGATGCCTGCCTTCTCCGGCGAGTCCACCCGTGAGGACGACGCTCAAACGCAGGCGGCGTCGAGCGAAGGTTGAAGATGACACAACAACGCTCAAAATCGGAGCACTAACGCAACGGCGTAAAATCGAAACGGTGAGATTTTGATTTAGACGCTGACGCGAGCATAACGTCAGCAACCGAGATTGGATTTTGCGAGCGGTGGAGTCTTACGATTTTGACCGAGTCAAAATAGGCCGGACGGTCAAAATCACAAAAGGTATTATTTAATTTAGGGTATCGGATTTCTGATTTGGGGGTTTTCTGAAATTAGAGTTAGGGTTTCTCCGTGCGATTTGTAATTTGGGGATCAAAATTGTTCAGGAAAGTTAGGGTTTTCGATTTGGGGCCGGAAACCCTAGGGAGTTCACGCTCTGGTGTTCCGCCGGACAACCCTAAGATACCAGTTTAGGGTTGATCCAACCAGAGCGTGACAATTGGTATCAGATGAGGCTAACGTGTTACGGCGAATACAACACCTTCACCTACGAAGGTGAAGAAGAGTTTGAAATTCCAGAAGATTACCCACACAGCTAGAGGAGCATCAGAGGACATGTGGCCCAAGCAAGAAAAGGGTAAAGTCAAGGAGACGGCTGAACCTAAAGAGATGGCGAACCACGGTGATCGTATCACATAGATTGAGCAGGTGCTCGGTCTGGCTAGTGCTGGGGACAATGGGATGATTCCCTAGATCGAGAGTCTTCAGAGTACAGTGGAGGCTCAAAGATTGCAGATCCAGACTCAGAAGTTGCAGATCGAATTCCTGCAACAGACTCTGGAGGGTCTGATCGATCTGCCAGAGCAGATGGCTCGCATGAAGGAGGAGATGGATGCAGAGATCACGGTATTGCGTTTGGCTCTAACACAAGTATCGCGATCGACGGCAGCACCGGCGGAGCAGGAGGCTCCTAAGCAGAAGGTACGAGTACCTGAGCCAGCGACGTTCAGGGGGGCCCGATCATCCAGAGAGGTGGAAAACTTCATCTAGGACATGGAGCAGCTGTTCTCTGCTAGCCGTGTTCCAGAAGAAGATCGGGTGCGGGTGTGCATCGCATACCTCACAAGCGACGCGAAACTTTGGTGGCGAACCAAAGTTAGCTCTAGATCGGGGTTTACTAGCTGGCCTTGGGAGGCCTTCCGTGAGGAACTGCAGCGGTAGTTTCTTCCCGGAAACTCGGAGGACCAAGCTCGTGGGAAGGTGGATTGGCTGAGGCAGACTGGGTCGATCCAGGAGTACGTCAGGGTGTTCTCCGCGTTGATGCTAGAGCTACGTAACATGGCGAAGGGTGACCGGAAGTACTTCTTCATTCGGAATCTTTAGCATGAGCAGAAGCAGAGGTTCAATGACATTTAACACTTGACTGGAGAGCAGCTGCAGCAGTGACCGAGTCCTTGGTGGATAACAGAAATTTCAAATCAACACCACCAAAGAAATAGAAGTCACCATCGAAGCGCGGCTCCCCACGGACTCCACCGAGAGCTAGAGTTCCAGAGAGGGGTAGACCCTTTCCCCGGCAGGACAGGGGTTCACCAGGCCGACGAGAGCCAAAATCACATGGTTGCTTCTTGTGCGGCGGTCCTCACTCGGTGAAGGATTGTCCGTCCAGGCAGAAACTCATGGCAATGGTAGTGCAAGAACCAGCCGAGGAAGCTGAAGATCACACCGAAGAGGTGAGGATTGGTGGACTACAGCTAGTTCCACACACTGCCACAGGAGCGCAGCAGTGTCGGATCGGTGCTCTGAGGATCGGAATAATGGTGGCCAGAGATCCGCCCGTGACGGACATCGAGGGCGATGTCTAAATTGGGCGGGGGAGAATTGTCAAGCCTAGTTCAGGCTGGTTCGGCCCAAGCCCAAACACAGGCCCGCTCAACACACAAGGAAATGAAGCCTGTCCAAAATTAGGGAAATCGTGGTCAACATCTCATGTTGACCCGAAATTAGCTGGGCGGCGGCATTAACCTTGAAGCGAGGCTCGGACGCGAGCTCCTCGCCAAAGGAAAAGGGCTCTGGTGATGAAGAACGCGAACGCCGAGTGAATATCTCGGACACAGCGGCTTTCTCGGCGACGGTGTCTTTGTCAAAGGAATCCGGAGGCGGACATGGCAGCTGGCGAGAATTTCAGACGCATGAAGGAAGCTTGGACGCGGTACAAGCGGGGTGCAGCGAAAGGGGCAGCAACGCCTCTGCATCTGCCATATAAAGCCAGAAGAAGGTGAGTGGCATGGGGGGGACCTTCATCAGCACCACCATAGAGAGTTTGGGAGGGGCTGAGAGGAGATCTTTGACACCTTCACCGAGCTGGGGAGCTTGAGAGAAGGGATTTTTTGGCGACGCCGACGAGTGTGATTAGTGAGGAACCTGTGAGTAAGGGTGAGAGAGATTGTAACCGGGACTAGGGGTTCTGGCGAGGGAGGGAAGAGGGACACCGACGACGAGGGGGTCGCCTGTGACGGAGAAGAAATAGCTGTACGGCTGAAGCATTAATAAAGATTTCTTCTTCTACCTCCCCTGTTTTCGAGTTCTCTTGCGGCGATGACGGTTTCCGGTGGCAGGCGGCCGCCGGACGACGAACGACGGTGGAAGAAGGATGGGCGACACCTACCTTCTCCAGTGAGTCCACGCGTGAGGACGACGCTCAGACGCAGGCGGCATCAAGCGAAGGTTGAAGACGACGCAACAACGCCTCCAATTTTGACTGGGTCAAAATCGGAGCAGTAACGCAACGACGTAAAATCGAAACGGCGAGATTTCGATTTAGACGTTGATGCGAGCATAACGTCAGCAACCGAGATTGGATTTTGCGAGCGGCAGAGTTTTGCGATTTTGACCAAGTCAAAATCGACCGGACAGTCAAAATCACAAAAGGTATTATTTAATTTAGGGTTACGGATTTCTGATTTGGGGGTTTTCTGAAATTAGGGTCAGGGTTTTTCCACGCGACTTGTAATTTGGGGAACAAAATTGTTTGAGAAAGTTAGGGTTTTCGATTTGGGACTTGAAACCCTAGGGAGTTCACGCTCTGGTGTTCCGCCGGACAACCCTAAGACACCAGTTTAGCGCTGATCCGACCAGGGTGTGACATCCGGCGCATCATTGTCCCGACCATACCCATGATGTGGTGGAGTGGAGCACTATCCACTGCGAGGCCTGGCGCAGGGAGCACCTCGATCCGTACGGACGCCTTTTTTCTTTTACTGCATGTCGATTTCTGGGAGGACCTATAAGGCTTGCTCAACAATTGGGCCAGCATCTGCATGCCGTCCCCGTTGGCCCACTGCGCTCGTTCTTTTCGCTGGATGCGTGAAGCTGACATCCGATGGTGAGAACGGGACCAAATGCTGAGATGGAATATCAACCGTTGATGTCATCTGATGTGTGGCGCAGGCAGATCGGACAGCTAGGGATGACGAGGTAGAGACCACGAGTTGGGCTACACTGAGTCGCAAGATGGAGCGCGATGAACCAGTCAAATGCCAAGTGTCATGCCCCGGCCTAAGATAGTCCAACAGAACACCAGACCGGGTGTGAGACCCTAGGGTTTCCGGGTAAAATCTCACCCCAAATAAGAAAAACCCTAATTTCTCGAAACAAATTTTATTCCCAAATTACAAATCGCACGAAAACCCTAGCCCTAATTAAAGAAACCGAAACCCTAAATCAGGAAATACTTCCAATATTGACCAAAGTCAAAATTACACTCGAAATCGTCTCAGCTGACGTCGGCGAGCGTCAGCTTCTTCGATTCGCCGAATTCCAATTGTTGACTCAATCAACTATTCCTCGAAGCGAACGCCTCTCTCTTCTCCTTCGTCCACTCCGCTTTCGTTCGCTCGTGAGAACGACGTCGCCTGCGTTCGTTCTCGCCGGCGAACCTTGATGGAGACGAAAGAGATGTCGGCAAGGGAAGCTGCTTCACCTCGCCTCGACCTTCTCGCTACTGACCCAGCAGCTCTCGTTGTCGCCGGAGACCACCGCTAGAAGAAACTCGGAAGCACAGAAACAAGGGAAGGAATAGAATCGATGGAAGGAAGGTTTTATTCGATCTGAGGAACTATAAACCTTCTCCTCTCGTCGTTGGCCCCTTGGCCGTCGAACTCCCGCTCCCCTCCCTCGTTGGTGACCACCGTCGCCGGTTACAATCACTCAAGAGTTTCCCCACTCATCGGCGTTACCCCTGACGCCGGAATACTCCCCTTGAGCTCCCCTGAACTCGCTAGAGAAGGGCGCCGCTCCCACCTCTGTGAACCACGTCCGCTTCTCCAGCATCGGCGCAGCTATTCTCGTCTGAAGACTTCGTTTCCATGCCTTCTGTCATCCGAGAACCCCGCCGCACCGAATCCTCTGTCAACGTCGGCCTGCTTCCTCCGCTCACTTGCTCCTGCCAAAGTTGAGGTCCGCATCCGCATTTGACGCCACGTTCGAACGCTTCGCTGCAAGCGGGGAAATATCGATAGCGGGGTCAAAATCCCTCGTTGACCCAGCCGTTCGGTTGGAAATTAGGGCTCCTTTGTTGCATGGGTTGCACGGGCTTGGGCCATCTCTTGGCCCAGTGGGCTTTGAGCTAGACCGGATTAACCCAGGCCTGACACTAGGGGCTGGAGCTGGATGACCGGGTGCCAAGTAGGCTGGTGACCCAGTGTTGACACAGATTTATATAGAGTTTCATGTGTCAGTTTACTTATGGAATCATGCCTGTTTCACGGCTTTAAGCCTTGCAATTGCCTATATTTGGATACATTTATGGAATCTACACCTGTTTCGGTATTTTTCACATTTTCAGATAAAATTGACCACATAGAGGGTAGATTCTGGAACTTTTGTAGCAGAGGAGCTCATCCTAACTCAAGATGATCCTAACCAGGAGTTCTCGGATTCATTGAGGTCTTTGTTGGAAATCATGACCGGGTCCCGATCAGAATCATGCCCGTGATCGTCATTATGCCTGAAGCTGCAAATCAACAAATCACGACCGGGTCACGACCAAATTCTCGCCCATGATCGCGGACCCGCCTGTTACGAAATCGCGATGTTAGCCCAGATTTCTTCAACTTGACCTAAGGGAAAGATTGAGGGCACCTAGGACCTTTCTCCCCTGTTGACAAAGGGGGCGTGGAGCAGCTTTCGGCGCTGGATTCGACCACAAAATCATCATTCCACGAAGAAGTTGGCTGCAGCGGCTTTTGCAGGATAAGAAAGTTGCAGCGAAGACTTTTTCCTCTGCTAAAAGCTGCAACGGCTCTGCAGATTTGGAGGATGGCAGCAGCCCACTTGGAGAAGGGGATAAAAAGTCCTTCGAAGAGGGAAAAGAGGGGGATTCGCACGGGTGAAGAACAAGAGGAGACGCTGCAAGGAAGAGTTCACGCTCCAAGAGAAAAGGGGGCTGCGCACTGCATACATTGAAGATAATTGGATGCATGAGTTCCTTAGGGGTTAAATCTGTAAGGAAGATCCTATTTTCACATTCATTTTGCTTAACCATATTGTATAATCTTTTTAGCAAGTTTTACTTGATCTTGCCTATCTTTTGTGATCACCACATAAACCTACACATGTTTGAGATGTCTACGATTGTAGTTCACACTTTCACCATGAACATGTTAGGCTAAAACTCCTAATCAGGGTGTGGGAGTAGCCCTTTTGACGCTTTACTAGCTTGGTAATCTAGACTCAAATGCTGTAGTCCAACTCGATCCTATGTGCGCGCCTTGCCTGCACATCCCCCAAAGGGTGCACTTGAGCCTCTGCTCCTTGCATTGAGGTTTGTAAATCAGACAATCACAGGGAAACTCGTTGATTGTCTGTACTCAACCAAGGGGTAGTTAGGGTTTTAGACGTGTCGGGGAGACCAAAAGTCCGACCGTGCATCCGTAGCATTCGATTGGGGGTTTTATCAAGTTTGTTTGACCTCTTTGCCTACGCCTCCCGAAAGGGAGCGTTTGAGCCTGTATTTCTCCGTGTGGGATTTGTAAGGCAAAAATTCTTGGGGAGAATCCACTTGACGAACTGCACTCTCTTTGTGTTAGCTTCTGAATCTTAAACGCATCTGGCAAACTTCTTGCGCGCCAGTACGTTAGATTTTAGGAACTCTACGCCTGCGCTGCTTGAAAGGGCGCGCTTGAGCCAGAAGTTATGCGGGGGAGGTTTGTAAGCCATGAATTCTCGTGGAGGATCTCTTTTGTCATCATGCGCCCATGCTGGAAGTACTAGGAGCTTAGGTGTGTTGGGGAGAAGCGTTTCCGACCAAGCGCCAGAACCTAATAGATTTGACCTATAGCTGTGCCGCAAGCCAGCTATCGGAGGGAGCAACTACCTAAGTGACAAGGAAGCCGAGTCCCTTGGATTAGAAAGGATAAAGGCATTAGAGTCTAGACTATTAAGCTGTAAGAAGTCAAGGCGGTGAACCCACATCCTGATATTTCATATTATTAAGACTCTCTCGTGCAAATTCCTCCAATTACATTTTCGTGTATTTAATTAGTTAACATTTAGACTTCGTTGATTTCGCATCGTCTAGCTAGCAAATTCGAGATCTGTCGGTATTTATCCATCAGTCCCTGTGGGATCGATATTTTATTACTTCGATAGACTCGTGCACTTGCGGGTAACGCCTACCAATATCGGTGGGGCTATCAAGTTTTTGGCGCCATTGCCGGGGACTGATATTGGCAATATTGACTAGATTAAGAAACTATGAGACTAGACATTTTTAGTTTGTGAATATACTTTCTTTTACTTCATTTTACACTTCTCTTGATTTAAAGATATATTTGTCTGTTAGCATTTTACACTATGCATAGAACTCCACGACCTGCGATACCATTTGATTCGGAAATTGAAAGAACGTTCCGTCGTCACAGAAATACTCAGAAATATCAAGCGAAGAAGAATTCACAAACATCAAAAATGGACGGTAATAAATCACTTCGTGACTTCGCTGCACCAAATGTTCAAGGACTGTATTCGAGCATTGCACGTCCACCAATATAAGCGAACAACTTTGAGATAAAACTGTCACTCTTATCAATGTTACAGCAAAACCAATTCGGCGGATCGCCGACTGAAGATCCAAACATGCACTTATCTGTTTTTCTTGAATACTGTGACACTCTTAAAATGAATGGTGTGACCACTGACGCTCTGTGGCTACGACTTTTTCCTTTTTCACTAAGAGACAGAGCGTGGGCTTGGTTACATTCATTACCATCTGGATCTATTACCACCTGGGATCAACTCTCACATTCTTTTCTTGCAAAATACTTTCCTCCGAGCAAAACCGCGCAACTGAGAAACCAGATTACCAATTTCTCTCAAAAAGAAGGCGAATCATTATATGAGGCGTGGGATCGCTTCAAGGAATTGCAGCGAATGTGTCCTCACCACGGCCTCGAGAAATGGGTACTGGTACATACATTTTATAATAGCTTGCTTTATAACACTCATCTTACCGTTGATGCAGCCGCTGGAGGAGCTTTGATGAACAAGGCTGTCGATGAAGCCTACAATTTGATAGATGAAATAGCGCTCAACCACTACCAATGGTCAGGCGAAAGAGGTATTTCATCTCGACAAGCCGGTAAGTATGAACTTGACGCCCTTACTTCTCTAGCTACAAAAGTAGACTCTTTATCTCACAAGCTAGATTCTATGAATATGCATCCTTCTGTATCTAACCTTGCCATATGTGAAGTTTGTGGGATAGAAGGTCATCTTCCTGAAACTTGCCAGTTAAGAATTTTGACATCTCAAGACCCTCCACCCGCTCTAGTAAATGTTGTAGGTGACTTTAATGCGAGGGTCCCAAACAACCCTTATTCAAACACCTACAATCCTAGATGGAGGAATCATCCAAATTTTTCCTATAGGAACAACAATGCGACCCAACCATCAAACTATAAGCAACCTCCTGGTTTTCACCCACCTAACACCGGGTATCAGCCCAAACAATTTGAGTAGTCGTCACATTCGGGTACCAATGTAACACCACAAGAGCATACCCTAGAATCGCGATTTGATAACTTTGTGTCAACGCAAACGAAAATCATAGATAGTATTCTGGAAGCAATCAAAGGCTTAACTACTCACCAGAAGATGTTAGAGAACCAAATAGCCCAATAGCCTAGTACACCAACTAGACCGCCGGGCAGACTGCCTGGACAGCTCGAAACGAATCCTAGGGAACATTGCAATGCCATAACCACACGTAGTGGCAAGCAACTTGAGGAACCAGAAGCACCTAAAGATGACCGTTGTGAGGATGAAGCCAAGACCCCTGAAACTGAGGAACCTGCTGTTGTTGAACATGGACCACAAATAAAGAAGACTGAACCTGTCTACGTTCCACCACCACCCTACAAACCGCCCGTTCCATTTCCCCAGTGGTTGGCAAAAGCAAAACTCGATCATCAATTCAGTAAATTCTTGGAAGTTTTAAAGAAACTGTATATCAACATACCATTTACCGATGCTTTATCACAAATGTCATTTTATGCTAAGTTTTTAAAGGAGATCTTGTCAAATAAAAGAAAAATGGAAGAACACGGCACGGTGGCATTAACCAAGGAATGCAGCGCAATTATTCAAAATAAGCTGCCGCCAAAGCTGAAGGACCCAGGCAGCTTTACCATTCAGTGTTTAATCAGAAATACCCCATTTGACCGTGCTATATGTGACCTTGGTGCCAGCGTGAGCCTAATGTCACTCTCTCTTTGCAGGAAACTGGATATTGGAGATTTGAAGCCGACAAATATTTCTTTGCAACTGGCCGACCGTTCTGTACGACATCTGGTAGGAATTTTAGAGGATGTGCCAATAAAGGTCGGTAAATTTTATATTCCAGCTAATTTCATTGTGCTTGAGATGGAAGAAGACTCCAATCTTCCTATTATATTGGGCAGACCATTTTTGGCAACTGCCAGAGCAGTAATCGATGTTAAAAATGGGAAGTTGACACTACAATAGGTGAAGAAACAGTAGAGTTTGATATAACTGAAAGCCTAAAGAAATCGCTTTTTGCAGACTCTTGCTTTAGCGTCGGAGTCATGGATCAAGAGCTTTGTTCGCCCCATGTCCATCGTAAGGACATTGACCCACTCGAGGCATGTCTGGTAAACGAATATGACTACGAAGGAAAGGAGGAAGCGCAGGTTTATGCCAGTATTCTTGACACAACCACCGAAATTGAGATGGGCATAGAAGAACTCGAGGAGTTACCAGAGCCTAAATCCGAGGTTCACGGACCACTTAACCTAGAACTCAAATCCTTACCTAGCAACCTCAGGTATGAATTTTTAGGTGAGAATTCTGCTTATCCTGTTATAGTAGCTGCCCATCTGGACTCAGAACAGACAACCCTACTTCTTGAAAAGCTTTGGAAACACAAGAAGGTAATTAGGTATACTTTAGATGATATTAAAGGCATTAACCCTTCTTTATGCATGCACAGGATACACCTCGAAGAGGACAACAAACCATCTATCGAATACCAGAGGCGTTTGAATCCGAACTTAAAGGAGGTAGTTAAGAAAGAAATTCTGAAATTATTAGATGTTGGGGTCATATACCCTATCTCGGATAGCCAATGGGTAAGCCCGGTACACGTGGTACCAAAGAAAGGATGAGTAACGGTAGTAAAGAATGAAGATGATGAATTGATCCCGCAAAGAACCGTCACTGGGTGGCGCATGTGTATCGATTATCGGAAACTGAATAAGGCCACCCGCAAAGATCATTTTCCCCTCCCTTTTATTGATCAAATGCTTGAAAGATTAGCTACTAACTCTTATTTTTGTTTCTTGGATGGCTACTCAAGATTTTTTCAAATACCGATACATCCAGACGACCAAGAGAAAACTATATTTACATGTCCTTTTGGCACTTTCGCTTATCGGCGTATGTCATTCGGCTTGTGTAATGCACCAGCTACATTCCAGCGGTGCATGATGGCAATCTTTTCAGATTTCATTAAAGACATCATGGACGTCTTTATGGACGACTTTTCGGTATACGGGTCTAGTTTTGATTCTTGTTTATCTAATCTGACCTGTGTTTTGCAGCGTTGTGAAGAGACAAACTTGGTGCTTAATTGGGAGAAGTGTCACTTTATGGTAAAGGAAGGGATTGTCCTTGGTCATTTAATATCGGAACGCGGTATCGAAGTCGATAAAGCAAAAATCAGTGTGATAGAGAAAATGCCGCCTCCAAACTCCGTCAGAGGAATCAGAAGTTTCTTGGGCCATGCAGGCTTTTATAGACGTTTCATTGAAAATTTTTCTAAAATTTCAAGGCCTTTAACATCTTTGCTTGCTAAGGATGTTTCATTTGTTTTCGACCAGGACTGCATGGATGCTTTTCAACAATTGAAAAAGGCGTTGATTTTCGCCCCGATAATACAACCTCTGGATTGGTCGCTGCCTTTCGAAATCATGTGCGATACGAGCGACTATGCGGTAGGAGCCGTGCTAGGACAGCGAAAGGATAACAGAACACATGCCATTTACTATGCTAGCCGAACGCTTGATGGAGCATAGAGCAACTACGCCACAACAGAAAAAGAACTCTTGACTGTAGTTTTTGCGTTCGACAAATTTCGATCGTACTTAATTAACTCACGTGTTATTGTTTATACAGATCATGCGGCGATTAGGTATCTCATGACAAAGAAGGATGCAAAACTACGCTTAATCAGATAGATACTATTGTTGCAAGAATTCGATATTCAGATCAAGGATAAGAAGGGAACTGAGAATCTAGTAGCGGACCATCTGTCCCGCTTGACAACCGCTCCTGAAAGCAACTCTGAGGAGGAAATAGACGATACATTCTTAGATGAAAACCTAGTAGCTGCTACTACAATAAGAACACCTTGGTATGCCGATTTGGTGAATTTCTTAGCAGCTGGTATTATGCCTTCAAATTTGACATACTAACAGTGGAAGCGATTTTTGTCAAGCGCAAAGTACTACTATTGGGACGATCCGCTTTTGTTCAAACGTTGTGCCGATTGTATCATTCGAAGATGCTTGCCTGAGGAAGAAATCTCAGATGTCCTGTTCCAGTGTCATTCATCTTCTTATGGAGGACACTGCGGCGGTAAGAAAACAGCATTTAAGGTTCTCCAATGTGGATTCTTCTGGCCAACCTTATTCAAGGATGCGAGGGACTACGTACTATCCTGTGATCGCTTCCAGAGGACAGGAGGAATATCGCAAAGAAATGAAATACCCCTTTAATACCATTCTTGAGATCGAGATCTTTGACGTATGGGGTATCGACTTTATGGGACCGTTTCCACCCTCTTGTGGTAACCGATTCATATTAGTTGGAGTTGATTATGTCTCCAAATGGGTCAAAGCTTTGGCTGCCTCGACGAATAATTCTAAGGTAGCTCACAGATTTTTCAAGAAGCTGATATTTCCGCGATTTGGAACACCTCATGTGGTGATTAGCGATGGTGGATCTCATTTTATTGAACGAACGTTTGAATTACTTCTCAGAAAGTATGGAATAATGCACAAGGTAGCCACCGCTTACCATCCTCAGACTAGCGGACAAGTTGAAATATCAAACCGGGAGATAAAGAACATTCTTGAAAAAATCGTATCACACACACGAACAGATTGGTCGCTCAAACTTGACGTTGCTTTATGGGCATACCGTACAGCATTCAAAACTCCTATAGCTATGTCCCCATTCCAGTTGATATATGGTAAATCATGTCACTTACCAGTTGAGATTGAGCACAAAGCCTATTGGGTGATTCGACGATTGAATTTTGATGGGAACCGAGCTAGGAAGGTCAGAAAACTTCAACTTAATGAGCTCGACGAATTTAGGCAAGAAGCCTATGAGAATGCCATGATTTATATAGAACACACCAAAAGATGGCACGACCGAAGAATTATGAAGAGGGAATTTCGTGAAGGTGAATTGGTACTACTATTTAACTCCAGGATCAAACTTTTTCCTAGCAAGCTTCGAACCAAATGGACAGGGCCGTATGTAGTACAGAAGGTTTACCCTCACGGTGCTATAGACATTTACCAAGAGTCAACTGGTACATTTAAGGTTAACGGTCAAAGACTTAAGCACTATATCTCCCATGAACTGATACCGAAGGAGGGCACGGCATTGCTTCTCACGGATGCTCCTTCACCAAAATGACACGGACTATGGTCAAGCTGACGGACCATTAAATCAGCGCTTCTTAGGAGGCAACCCAAGCACCTTACTTTAGTTAAATTTATTTTCAGCATCTCACTTTTTCGTTTTCATGTTTTGTTAAAGCTTCAGTTAGTTTGCACATTCTTAGAAGTTCTTTTGATAATTAGCGTTAAAACCTTAGCAATCGTATGCTAGGACACACCAACCCAGCCTTGGAATGTTTTTTTTTTAAAACCTTCTCCATTGAGTTCGGATTTCATTTCTAGGTCGTAGTCATTTTGCTCAGACACATGGTTTTGATTTTTAACAATGGTAGTACTCTTGCAGAGAATGCGCATGAACTACGACGTTGCTGACTACCAGTTCTGAATGCCAATGCCACCGACATTTAACAAGTTCTATCCAAAGTGTTGGAAAACTAAATGTAAAGCATCTTCACTAATTGATCTCTAGCGATCTTTGAATTTGAGAGCATATTGTATATCCATGAATTGATCTTGTTTATCTTCAGCATTGGCGATTTACTTTCATGAGAATTGGAAATGATATTTGGGCCTTGATGTGCCCTTTCACTACTTGCATATTTTGTTTTATCTCTGTTTGTTTAGCTGTGGATATTGATGATTTTACTTGATCTTGAATGACACAGGGATATCGCAAACTGATGCGGTAAGGAGAGGCGTTTTCTGTCAATTTTTCCAAAATCACGGGCGGGTCCTGACAAACATCCCGACCGTGATTCTCACTCAGCTCAAACATCAGAATTTCACCGAGGGAATTACGGCAGGAAGGTGACTAAGACCACGGCCGTAATTAGCAGTGCAGAATTATGCGAGAAAATCATGACCAAGATTTCTCAGAGACAAAACAAAGACTTATCCGCCGAGAAAATTACGGCAGACCCATGACTAGGAACACAACCGTGAAAAATTCGCATACGATTTCACAGGAGCAATCACGGGTGGGTCACGACGACAATCACGGGCAGGATATGATACCACCGTGAAGACTCGGATTTAAAGACCGCGAGAAAATCACGACCAGGTCCTGACAGGAATCTTGGGCGAGATTACTGAACCTAACAAATTTACGGGTTCGCCTGGCCAGCCCGACCCGTTAGCAACCCGTTAAGGGTTTCACTTAAGCAGCTCGCCCGAGCTTTCCACTTAGGGTTCCGATTTCTTTCCCCTTTTCAGTATAACTTGCACGACCCCACCGTGTGGCCCACCTGCTGTCGCCGCCGTCCACCTCACCGTCGATCGTCGACCCTCCGGTGACACTTCCGGCGACACCAGGAACTTCCGGCGAACTCTCATTCCTGGACTCCAATCTTTACTTCGCCACGAGCTCCACCTGAACCAGGTGCCGAAATTTCCGCCTCCTCTGTTCGTTGCTCCAGCAATCATGCCGCCACGAAAGAGGAACACCGAAAAACGACCGGCCGGAACCTCAAGCCCTCGACTGGCGGCGCCACCACAGCAACAACCAGTGCCACCAGAAATCCAGATGAGGGACAATCACCAGGCGGCAAGGTACCAAGTCCTTTCCAACCGTCACATAGTCAATACTCGTTATATCGATCCACCCACGCTTGCCGCTCTTGGAATCTTCGATGATCTGCTTTGGGTTTTCCGTCAATTCGGATGGGGGCGATTTCTTCAATATGCCCATCCCACGTACATCCCTTTCACGCTTGAATTTCTGAGCTCGGTTGAATTGAAAGTCTCTGCTCTAGACACAGATCCTGGGCTATTATCCTTCAGATCGGCGAACACGGAATATCACCTTACCATAGTTGATCTTAACGACATCTTTGGGTTTCCTGCATACGCTTCCAGGGTCGGACCACCGAACTTCAATGAAGACATTTTCTGGAGGTGCATCTCCTCCATGTCCGCTTACTCACCCCGGAATGCCAGAGCTTCAACGCTCTCCAACCCCTGCATCCGCTAGCGTATAGGTTACTTGCGCATTCAATTTTCGCAAGGGAAGGAGACGGAATTGTACGCCAGCCTGAGTTACTTTGCCTTTGGGGCCTCCTTCATCAATTCCAGATTAATGCAGGCTATCACTTGGCTCGGCAGTTCCTCCGTGTGGCTCACGCATAAAAGGGAGTTATCTACATAGGCGGGATGATCATGAACATAGCTCTATCCCTGGGCCACAATCCTTACGGACAGCCGGAGGCAGTGGGTAGCAGACGACTGGATCTTGAGCACCTACTTTCCATGAAGATGATAGTCCGGCGAGGGGACATCTTCCACCTGACCTTCACGGATACCACTGATACCATACCACTGCCGAACACCGCGAGGACGGATGTGAGGGACAGCGCCAACTGGCGCTTGCGTTCAGATCCAGCAGTACCAGAGGATCAGACCGCCCCCCTTGACGTCGACCCGAGTGCCTCCACCTACGGACAACCGAGAACTGCCGCGCGCCCTTCTACTGAAGATTTGCTCCACTTGCTCCGCCAAGATCAGATCCACCAAGGGAAGCCGCTAGCGGCCCTGATGGATACAGTGACCTGCATTGAAGTTTTCCTCCACAGCAACATGGCACCACCTCCACCGCGAGACGAGGATGAGGACGTCGACGACACCATCCATGTCTCTGATTCCTCCGAGCCAACTGACGATGACGATGACGACCCGGCTGAGTGCAGTGAGTAGGGCTGCACTCTAGTAAGTTCTCCCTCACCCCTTTTGATATATACTTATATTACGTGCATCTGGATGATGCATCTTTTGCCTTGGGTGAGGGTGCTTACACATTTTGATGGGTCTTCTACTATTTTTATATGATGTTATACGCACTGTGATGGTAAACTTTCATGTTATGATGAACTGTCTTTTATGCTGTGCTGTTGTACCAAACTCGCTACTCTGCTCCACTGCTGAACTCCAATGTGCTTCACTTTTATAATGACTTGACTACACATGCTTTGATGATGAAATGGTTGTACAAGAAATAGTATTTCAGCTTTCTGATGTTGTGTATATCGTTAGACTGTTGCTACTTGATGTGATGCTTCGATTGCTTTACCATGATTTTAAACCACAACTGCCGAACATATGTAGAACATGAATAACATTTTTTATGACTTGCTTTCTTGAAGTCTTTTCATCATATTATGTCATCTCTTAGACACTTCAACTTTGCAAGGACATTTATATTGTAGCACACTTATCACGCCCACACCCTTTTTGCTATTCTTTCAATATACCTTTATGGACACACTTTGAACCATGATTGATGGCTTCTTCCCAAATACGTAAGGACCTAAGTCGTAGGTCCTAGCCGAAATTTCTTATTAACCAATATTTCCTTATTTGAGATCGATACTTGTTCATTGACCTGATTTATGATCGATTCAATCCCCCACACTGCATTTAGATCACATTCTTGATTGAATAACTAGTCACTCGATTCCCTATACACTGGAAACTTAGGGATTGAACTTTGATGAGCTTTGCGTCTAGGAAGAATCTATATCAACATGAGTGCTATTTTATTTGGGAGATTATAGACCAAACCACTGGATACACACTTACCACCTTTGGTAACTCCTGGTGTTAGTTTTGGTATGAGCTCCTCTGGCTTGGCACTGTACAAAAGAGAGAAAGAAAGAAAAGAATGGAACACAAGAAACAGTGGTACCTAGGTTGCGACTTGGCACTGCCCAACAAAAAGAGGTGCAGTGGTACCGAAGCCTTGGCTTGGCACTGCCGTCAAAAGAGAAGAAAATGAAGGAAGGAAGGGCAGTGGTACCGAAGCTTAGACTTGGCACTGCAGAGAAGCAGAAAGAAAAGTGCGGTGGTACCGAAGCCATGAGTAAGACCTTTACTACCACTTTGGAATCTACCCTCTTGGTGCTTTTAAGTATATTCGTGCCTCAAGTGGTAAGGATCTATTTTCGTCCAATGCTATTGTACAATTGATGCACATAGATTTAACCTAGATATTTTGCTTTTCATATCAACATCTTTCAGGTCTATAGTGATTTGCGCATCTTGTGACTAGTTGTAACTCTTTGGCATTAACAGATCATTTGGGTATAACTTTGATTAAACTATCCCCATGAAACTTCTTTTCTTTTTATTTGCTTGGGGACAAGCAAAGGTTTAAGTCGTAGGTATTTTGTTGACATAGATTTATATAGAGTTTCATGTGTCAGTTTACTTATGGAATCATGCCTGTTTCACGGCTTTAAGCCTTGCAATTGCCTATATTTGGATACATTTATGGAATCTACACCTGTTTCGGTATTTTCACGTTTTTAGGTCAAATTGACCACATAGAGGGTAGATTCTGGAACTTTTGTAGCAGAGGAGCTCATCCTAACTCAAGATGATCCTAACCAGGAGTTCTTGGATTCATTGAGGCCTTTGTTGGAAATCACGACCGGGTCCCGATCAGAATCATGCCCGTGATCGTCATTATGCCTGAAGCTGCAAATCAACAAATCACGACTGGGTCACGACCAAATTCTCGCCCGTGATCGCAGACCCGCCTGTTACGAAATCGCGATGTTAGCCCAGATTTCTTCAACTTGACCTAAGGGAAAGATTGAGGGCACCTAGGACCTTTCTCCCCTGTTGACAAAGGGGGCATGGAGCAGCTTTCGGTGCTGGATTCGACCACAAAATCATCATTCCACGAAGAAGTTGGCTGCATCGGCATTTGCAGGATATGGAAGTTGCAGCGAAGACTTTTTCCTCTGCTAAAAGCTGCAGCGGCTCTACAGATCTGGAGGATGGCAGCAGCCCACTTGGAGAAGGGGATAAAAAGTCCTTCGAAGAGGGAAAAGAGGGGGATTCACATGGGTGAAGAACAAGAGGAGACGCTACGGGGAAGAGTTCACGCTCCAAGAGAAAAGGGGGCTGCGCACTACATACATTGAAGATAATTGGATGCGTGAGTTCCTTAGGGGTTAAATCTGTAAGGAAGATCTTATTTTCACATTCATTTTTCTTAACTATATTGTATAATCTTTTTAGCAAGTTTTACATGATCTTGCCTATCTTTTGTGATCACCACATAAACCTACACATGTTTGAGATGTCTACGATTGTAGTTCACACTTTCACCATGAACATGTTAGGCTAAAACTCCTAATCAGGGTGTGGGAGTAGCCCTTTTGATGCTTTACTAGCTTGGTAATCTAGACTCAAATGTTGTAGTCCAACTCGATCCTATGTGCGCGCCTTGCCTGCACATCCCCCAAAGGGTGCACTTGAGCCTCTGTTCCTTGCATTGAGGTTTGTAAATCAGATAATCACAGGGAAACTCGCAGATTGTCTGTACTCAACCAAGGGGTAGTTAGGGTTTTAGACGTGTCGGGGAGACCAAAAGTCCGACCGTGCGTCCGAAGCATTCGATCGGGGGTTTTATCAAGTTTGTTTGACCTCTTTACCTACGCCTCCCGAAAGGGAGCATTTGAGCCTGTATTTCTCCGTGTGGGATTTGTAAGGCAAAAATTCTTGGGGAGAATCCACTTGACGAACTGCACTCTCTTTGTGTTAGCTTCTGAATCTTAAACGCATCTGGCAAACTTCTTGCGCGCCAGTACGTTAGATTTTAGGAACTCTACGCCTGCGCTGCTTGAAAAGGGCGCGCTTGAGCCAGAAGTTATGCGGGGGAGGTTTGTAAGCCATGAATTCTCGTGGAGGATCTCTTTTGTCATCATGCGCCCATGCTGGAAGTACTAGGAGCTTAGGTGTGTTGGGGAGAAGCATTTCCGACCAAGCGCCAGAACCTAATAGATTTGACCTATAGCTGTGCCGCAAGCCAGCTATCGGAGGGAGCAACTACCTAAGTGACAAGGAAGCCGAGTCCCTTGGATTAGAAAGGATAAAGGCATTAGAGTCTAGACTATTAAGCTGTAAGAAGTCAAGGCGGTGAACCCACATCTTGATATTTCATATTATTAAGACTCTCTCGTGCAAATTCCTCCAATTACATTTTCGTGTATTTAATTAGTTAACATTTAGACTTCGTTGATTTCGCATCGTCTAGCTAGCAAATTCAAGATCTGTCGGTATTTGTCCATCAGTCCCTGTGGGATCGATATTTTATTACTTCGATAGACCCGTGCACTTGCGGGTAACGCCTACCAATATCGGTGGGGCTATCACCCAGTGGGGTCAGGCAATCCAAAAGTGGGTCCAGTGGGCACGGACACTAGTTAAGTTTAGTGTTTGACTGCACAAAAGTGTCAATCGTGGAATTGCAAAATATCACAAAGTCACGATACAACAATGGGAAAAGGGCCCTTCTGTTGTATTCATCCTTCACCTCAACTTTAAATCCAATCGGATTAAAAAATATATTTTATACTCAAACTCTTCGAGAGTCGAGTGACTTGAGTCCCTAGAAAAAAATCTGACTCTAAGACTATGTTCTATTGAATGGAATCCACGGTGGAAAGGATAGATTCATTGTACTTTCCATTACTTTTCATCCTTTCCACCGTGGATTCCATTCAATAGAACATAGTCTTAGGGGTGTGTATATTAGGAGGGACGGGATAATAGGGAGGACGGACTGGAAAATAGGAAGGAGGGAAAAGTAGAAGGAAGGGATGAATCAATGGATGAGTGTATATCACGTGGTTTTCACGTGCTCGAGAAGTAGCATCACGTGTTTGCGAGCTGGGCGAGCTCTAGTGTGGGCGAGCTCCAGCGAGCAGCCCCTAACCCGCTAGCGATTGCAATCTCCAGCGAGGTTGGCGAGCACGAGCTCCAGTGGGGTGAGTTCCAACGTGTGTGAGCTCCAGCGGGGCTAGCAAAGATGTCCAGCAGTAGCGAGTGATGAGCTCCAGCGGTGGCGAGCAGCAGCAATCTCCAGCAGGGTCAGCGAGCTAGGCGAGGAAGAGCTCCAGCAGGCTCCAGTGATGGTGAGTGGCGGCAATCTCCAGCGGGGTCGGTGAGCTAGGCGAGGACGAGCTCCAGTGCGCTCCAGCGGGGTGAGGACGAGCGGATCCAACCGTTCTTCGGCACGGAAAAGCGAACGGACGCAGAGCGGGAGATGAGGGAGAGGGGGAAGGCGACTATGGTGTTACGTCACGACTGGGAGAGGGGTTTTGACCCACTGGTGGACTGGCAACAAGGTCAGCAAGCTGGGCGATGTCCAGTGTGAAGTTGGCGTGCAGCGTGAGGTCAGCGAGCGGCGTGATGATTGGAAACGAGGTCATGTTCGTGAGCATCACACGTTCCAATCCGCCCGATTTGGGCGGATTGAAAATGAGGGATTTTTCCCTCTCCCATCTATCTTATTTTCCTTCCTTTTTATCCATTCATTCTGGTATACAGGGGATTTTTTTTAGCTCATCCCTTCTATCATAAAATCCCTCCTAGTAAATAAACTGTAAGCTATATTTTGTTGAATGGAATCCATGATGGAAAGGATGGAAAATACAATGAATCTATAGCTTAAGAAAAATAAAAAAATAATTTTATTCTACCACAAATATATAATACAACTAAGAATAAATTTTTAATTTTTAATTTTCTTATATATATATATAATTTAATAAAAAAAAATATTTTAGATTGAGTTGATATTCAAATTTGGAGGCAAGTTCTAGAATACCAAACTCAAACCTCGCTTAATGAAAACTTATAAGTAAGGTTACCGCTTAAGGGCATGTTTTCTTAGTGAGAAAACATGGGCGTGTTTTTTTAGAGGGAAAAGATGAGGGAACAAGTGAATTTATCTTTTTTCAGTCATTTTCTTAGACTGACGGATTCGAAGGGATGGAAAACGAGTAGACACTGCCACTTTTATTTGGGCAGAAAATGAAGGGACGAGCATCTGATTCACCCTCCGCCCCATGTCATTCCCCTCGTGCCCCCTCGGGCTACGGTGTTTACCCATGCACCCACCCCCTCGTCCCCCCCAACTACGGATAGGGCTGTGCATGGGTGATTAACCGAACCGTTCGGTTCAGCAAAAACTATGAACTGTTCCCGAACCGGTTTGATCGGTTAACCAGTCAATCGGTTAACCGGTCGGTTAACCATCGGTTAACCGGTCATAAATTTTTTTCTTTAAATTCTCTCATTTGACCGGTTAACCACTAGTTTTCGGTTAACCGATTCGGTTAACCGCTAGTTTTTCGGTTAACTGCCGATTAACCAGTTCAATTAATTACATAAATATAATTATTTTAATATAAAATATTTATTTTTATATATAAATAAATATTTTATATAAAATATATTATATACCAATTCAGTCGGTTAACCGGTGGTTCGCCCAAGTCCTAAACCGTAACCGAACTAGTAACTGTTGGAACCGCCGAAAAACCGACCGGTTAAGGAACCGTCGGTTCGATTAACAGGAAAACCGGTTCGGTTCAGTTCGGTTAACCATAGTTCGACGGTTTCAACAGTTTTCTTGCACACCCCTAACTACGGACCCGCCCCCCTCTGTTCCGCTTGAGCCGTTCGCCTTGCATTGCCCCCTCCCTCCCATCTAGAGCCATGCGATGATTATCCAACCCCCACCCCCCACCCCCCAACACCACCCCCCACGCTCCAGACATTCACCAGCGTGCATGGAACACCCACGTGACTTTGGCATGATTACTCCCTATAGATTGTTTTCTTTTCCCCGCGGATTGTTTGTTCTTTCCCTCTCCTTTTACATCATTCTAAGAAAATGCACCCTAAGTGAATTAAGCGGGTGACCCATAAGATTATTTTTGTGAATCTTTAAGCAGATAACATGAATCTCAAAACCAGCCTCCTCTGCTTTCCCTTCCTCCCTTCTCTTCCTAGTGCCAAAATTTTATCATGCCTCCTCTTCTTCCTTTTCTCCTCTTAGTCGTCGAAGCCCTCCATGCTTCTTCTTTTCCTTTCCCTTCTTGTCTCAGCCGCCAAGCTACCTCCTGTGCTCAATGTGGAGGTTGGTGTCGTTGAGCTCGTGAATGAGGTCGAAGAAGGAATCCGACCGGAAGATGCCAACTGCCAAGGCAGTGGAGAAGGAGGCAGACAAAGTCAGTGGCGGCTTCCTCTCCATGGCCGGTGGCTAGCTCCACTTTGTGTCGATGGTAGTGATGTCCATTGGAGACAATCTATGGATGTTGTAGAGGGTGATGGTTGCTACTAGCCGGAGTGAACTTGGAGGAGGAGAGGAAGGAGAGGGCGACAAGGTTGTGGGAGGGAGAGGACTAAGTCAAGAAAGGAGGAGGAAGATAAGCGGGAGCCTGCGGAGGTCGGCAGAGAGGAAAGTGGCGGCGAGGATATGGAGAGACGAAAAAAATGAAATAAAAAAAGCATGCTTTAAGATTTATACGCTATATTCGTGTTTCCATCGTAGGCAACCCCGCTTAAACGTATTAAGTGGCCCTTCTACTTAAAAACCGCAGCCCACATTTGAGTACTCCTAATGAATCAACCATTCTATTAGTAAATATTTTATTATAGATAAATAAGAACTTAGATTTCAGGAGCACGACTTGTAAGTAGGGGAGTCGCTTAAAAGGAGAAAAAAAAGGTAATTTGAACCTTTAAAAGTATCTTAGGATTCGTGCCACTGTTAAAATATGTAAGTTAAATTTGTTAACCTGCACATCACATATCCTTATGTACTTTTAAGGGTTTAGCTCCTCCTGCTTTTCTCTTTTTAAGCGACTCCCCCGCTTAAGAAATTTTTTTCTAGATTTCAATCCCGCTTATATAAAAAAATATTTTTGAATTATATTTATTACTTTTAAAAATACATAATATAAATAGGCACATAAAATTAATAAAAAATTATTAAAATTCAAATTTATTTGATTTAATTTAAAATTTTATGAATCGAAATTTTTTTATATTTTGAAACAGAACTGTACTAATTAAGTTTGATCAAATATTTCGGCTTGGTTCAGCGCTTTGTTGAATTGTTCTAGCGCAGTTTATTGCGTTGACCCAATATACATGTAAGTGATATGCAGTTGGTCGTGTTGGGCCTGAATTCTTGGCCCAATTACTACGCATGCAATAAAATTATAAGATACGCTTTTGCGCCGCCTTTCACGCGCTTCTCATTGGATTAATTAATCGCGCAGCTCCGCCAATCTCCAGTTCTCGACAATGGACGCGAAGGGGAGCAAGAAGAGGGAAGTGGCGATCGCTCGATCTGCGATACGGTTCGTCGCGTTTCTGGCGATCCTAGCCCCCGTTTCTTCGATCGACGATAAATGCGCCGCTTGCAAAGCCGTTGCGGTACTCGCCCAATTCTTTCCCCCCTGTTCTACGGGTTGATCGTTACGTACGCCCATGATCTTTTTATTTTCGGTATCACAACGTTGATGAATATGCATTGTGGTTTTGATCCAGTAATTTTAGAACCTATCGTTAACTAATAAATTTCAAAGATACTGAGATCGTACAGCTCACCTTGAATTAGAAATGGGAAATTGGGAGCGGAATGGATGAGGGAAAGAAATACGTAGGTTTATTCAGGAGATCAATCACTCATAGTACTCTTCTTTTGCGGATGGAACGATTGGAACTTGGAAGAATGGCTGTTCGTTATTCCAGCTAGACATATACTTGTAAAGAAGAGTAAATTAGCTAATAATTTCGGGAGTAAAAAAGATTAAACTATCAAATGTTAAAAGCATCAAGAATATGGAGACTTCCTAAGTGAGTCACATAGCTGAAATGATAATCAGGTCACAAACCTGAATGCACAATAGAAATGAATGTCATAATAAATTCTGTTGCACTAACCGTGTGCTATTATTTATGGATTTACTAAAGCCACGTATTCGCTTTTTGGTTCTTGGGCAGCATGCTATTTAGTGTTGTCACATCGGTATTCTCTTACACGGACACACATATAGCAGCTTATACTTAGTAAAGGCCAGTATTTTAAACTCTAATATGAACTTATCCCATTTAAAGTATGTTATGAAAGCTCAATTCGAATGCAACCTGAGTGCAGAAATTGCAGGTTACAATAAAATTTCATGTTCAACCTGAGTGCAGGTTACAATGCAGTGTTACTGAGTATTTGCATTTATATTCCGTGGAATAGTGTATGTGGGACAGAAATTGCAGGGTAATGGGGTAAGGAGATTATTGAAGTGATAGTAGGTACTTTGGTTTGAGATAGGAATGATCTATTGAAGTAGTATGCTGAAGAGATTGAACCTAGTAAATGTTAAGCTCTCTGAGAAAGCAGAAAATATGTAACTTTTGAAACATATGATCCTAATCTTTAAAACTATTTTCTTATCCTTATTCTCCTTGCATTCTTTTTGCCAGTCTGTTATGATATTGCTTGGAACCGGGACTATTTTTCTCAATTAAACTATTAGTGGATGTTATCTCAATTGATGAACATGACTCAGTTTACTTTTGGTTTAGTAATTTGATCCAACTGACTACCTCTTTCATCCAGCTAAATGATGCAATTTCTTAGAATCAGTTCTAATATTGATACCCTAATGCTTTTGAATTCTTGTCATTTCATTCTATCAGTAGATAGGTTGTTTCTATGTCACATCGGTAACAGACTTTATCGAGTTACTGCAGGCTCTTCTTCTCTTTGTAGTTACTTTCTTCAAGGTGTTATATTTGCGGTTATTCATACTTGTAATGTTATTTGCCTCTTGCCCTTTTGATTGTCATGTGAATATTACTATCAGATTGGTTGCTAAATTATCAATTATGAATTTTGAGTATCTTATTCATCTTTTTTTTTTTTTTTGCTTTCTCTTATACACGATTCATGGTATGCAATTTGCAGGCTGAAATTGAGATTGGACTTTCTAATGTAAGTGTTTCTCACACAAATTCATGGCCTTTCTTTTTGTCGAATTCACTAAATTAATGTGATTTACTTAAAGTATCATTTTTTTTGCTACTATCTTTTATTGGTCAAATGTTGTAAAATACACCCACTAAAGCATTTGAAGTTGAGGCTTCTGTAGTTCTGACATTTTCAAAGCTCTATACTCAATTTCTGTCATATTAATATTAAAGTTCAAGTATGAATAATCTGACATTTCATGTTCAAATTAAATCAAATGACCATATTCTGCAAATGGACATTATAACTAAATTGTTTGAACTGGTAACTATTAGACATGTTAACTAAATTCTACATTAAGTGTTTTACACTCAATAGATACATGGTAAGCTATGCGGTTTATATTATACTGTATAATTATTTTAGTGCCAACTGAGATACTAGAATTTAGGCACATTATCTTATGTCCTCAACATTGTATGTGCAATAGATATTTACATATGGAAGTTGTTCTTATATGTGCTCATCAGGGTGTGTCATGTAGGATGGATACCTGTATAGAAATTGTTATTAGGTTGCATCTCTCTGGAAATTACAACTAAGATCAAAACTGACAATTGCAACATAAGTATATCGAGAGGAACTACCAAACATTACTATGTGACACTCCTAATGTTGCTTTTTACTTGCATTGTTGTCCATCGCCTATTACCAAAATCACGATCCTTGCAATGGCTATGACAAAATTATGGGGTTAGAAAATTTTATGGAAGATTCCATTAGAATCTCACTACCAAAAAGTAACACTGTTTCTTAAAATTCTGTTGTTGAGTAATTGCGTTGCCCTAACAATTGTAAGAACCGTGGAAAATTTCAATAAACTATCCACCATAGGCCCAAAAGAAGCCTTCAAACACTATTGTTGAATAGCTTCCTTACTTGATGTAAAGTAGGGAAGAGTTGCCATCAAGGAAATCTACTTTTTGGTGTGAAGTGCATTTATTTGCCTCTATCTTTTTTTCATAATGTAAAAGAAGCTTAGCTACTAGAGGTGAACACCAATTATTGGTTTCTCTTCTATACCATGTATTGTTTTCTTGCTATCTTTGTTTTGTTAAACTGTTCATGATATGCTTAACTGATACATACTTGTTTAGAATTCTTTAATTCTAAAGAATTCTGCTGTTGGTGTTGCTGTAGGAGAAACCAAAAAACCATCTAGATATGCGTCATCGTTTGGATTCTAGAGGCCAACGTCAAGGAAAAGTAATTGATTATAGGTATCAACTTTACAAACAATTTCCATAGTACAGTAATAAAAGTAAGTTGTATGCCATGATCCCTTCTCCTTGTAGCAGTTACGAATATGATCTATTTCAAGTTGTATTCAATTTTCTTAAAATGGTTGTAAGGTGAAATCTATAAATAGAGCATGAATGAGGATAGTTAAAGCAAGCAATTCCCTCAAAACTTAATATTGGGTTTGAGGTTGCGAGTTTTCTATTGTGGATTCTACTTTACTGTTCTTGAGTTTATGAATTCTCCTTTTTATATTATTAACCTTAAGTTTGTGTCTGTGAATGCAATACTTAGCTGTGTCGATAATATCCCTTTACAAATCCTCTTAAGCCTAACCCTATCATGTTCTAGTGGAGAAACATTGATGACTGAGTTTCAAACTTAATTGACCTTGTCATAAATGCTATAAATGCTACTGATGAGTATGAGTTTTTGTTCTTTAATTCTATCTACCTAATTTATTAATGCAAAAATACATAGATGAGGCAACTCTGGATCAGAGTCTAACTTCAATGGCTCCATTAAATGTTTGAAGTGAGAGTAACTATTATTAAACACAGCTTGAAAGAATGAGCACTGCACTATTGATTGCCATTGATTTTCTACTTTTTTACTTGTCACCATTCTCTAAAATAAATTTGTGCAATTTGACATTGAAATTTATGTAATCTGGTATCAATAGTATTCAGTAGAAGCAAGCACTCAATTGAGATCCAATTCCCTGGCTAACAAATTTTTAACATGAATCTTAAACAGAATAAGCGAGTTAAGAATCGTTGAACTACTTGATGATCTCTGTGAAAAGATGCAGGATTATACTCTGGAGAAGGTTGGTTTTCCTTTCATTTCTTTGCTACCCACTAACAAATGCACTCTTCAGCTGGATATTCTTGAAATTTTCTTTCTCACTTAAGTATGCATTTAGGGATTGGATGCCTGGTCTGTGTTCGGCAGTTGCCCTTCCATAGACAAAAAATAATTGTGTAAAGTATGTTTCTAAGTGCAGATTTCAATTTTAGTTTCTTGTTGGCAGTTGGATTCAGGTGAACAGGTATGGGTAAAAGTAAGCGATTGGGAAAGCATCGTTGGTGGTTAGTTGCTAAAACTTGGTCTTTTATCTATAAAAACCATTACTGAAATTCTTACACTATATCTTGGTTTTGCTGCCAACGTAATCAAAATAATTACATTACGAGGATTGAGGAATAAGGACTCATATGATGATCATAGAAAATGTGCCAGGATATCTTTTATCATTGTAAATTTGTTGAATAGGATTTGTTGTTTGGCCTCCTGAAAGCTGAAATATGAGCTCGTACTGATCTTAAAAGATTTTTGAGTAATATAGCTTGAATTATGAGAAACAAGGAATACAAAGATAACTCACACTGAACTAACTTGGCTATTTTTCACATTTGTCTCTTTGTATGGTGAGTAAAAAAGCTGAGACATCCACATTTCAATTGCATTTGGTTCTAATTTTTGGTATTTACTTTTTTTCAGTGCTAAGACATGCTGATCACTCTCAATTGTATTGTTGTACTTCATTGTATTTTGATGGTATTAATGCCATGATTTTAGATAAAGTTTAAGATGATTTTAAGTGCACATTGGTCATTCCTTTGATTTCCTATTGTTTAGCATGATTGTTTGTTATCTGATGACAAGAAACAAAGGTCTGTCCTATAAAGATGTTCTAAATATTTGTTTTTTTTTTGTTTTCTACTTACGGAGTCAGATAAGCAAGAAGCACGTGCGTACTCAAAAGATTTGTCTTCCTTCTGTGGAAGGTAAATGTGCTTGTTATAAGAACTTGTGCTTATGCCCATCCTACTCTTTTTAAATATTAGAAACCATGAAATTGCACTTCTATGACAACTAATAGCATGACCATCTGATCCTTATAGCATAAATCACTTAAATTGCCAGTAAACTATTACGCGTGTTGCAAATGGGTTAGAAAAGTTTTTGTTGCAAGAAAGACATTAAAGTAGAATGTATGTTGAATCAAGCTATTGAAAATGAGGAGAATAAGAGGAAAATTACAACGAAAGAGAGTTAATTTATTAATAGAATATGGTAGCTAGAGTTAATTACAACAAATACAATAGTTGATTGATATGATTGTAATAAAAAATTACTGATTTGTTTGAATTATGGATGATAGTCAAATCTTATACTGTGAATAACTAACTGTCAATGATTAGGATGTACTTCATTTGTTTGTTTAGATAGTGCATCAATTAGCCTACGACATGTATTGCAAGTAGATATCAGTTGCAGTTCCATATTAAGCAAAAGGGTTGTTCTAGTCAGACGGAATGACTTAATTTAATTTTCATTGCAGATTATTGGAGGAGACAGAGGATGAGGTGAGTTTAATTTCACTTTTTCATCTTTTTTGATTTGTTTTCCTATGATAGTCTACTGTTTTGTATGAATATTATATAATCCATGAAAACAGTTGGGGTGTTTTAAGTTATGCTTCTTCCTTGATATTAACACGGAATATCCTTTTCCCAAAGCTTGCTGAGTTGATAAAGAGAGGTTCTCAACAATTTGGTGGTGTAAGAAAAACCCTTTGTCAAGATCTTAGCAAGCACTGCCGCTACTCCAGGTAACCTTGTATGAGTACCATTTGCAGCTGGCTTCTCTCTTATGGTATTTGATTATGGTAATTTCTCCATTTAGAATTGTATATTCTATACATTACCACTTCTAGAATCTCGTATCACCCTATGTTTGACTCCTGGTTATCCATGTGGACTAGTACATGGTAATGTGACTTCTGTGAAAAGGCAGGGCATTTAGTTGCGAAGATTGTTGTATCATATTGCAGATGAACATAGTTCCAAAGTATATGTTTGTCATTACTCATTATATACTTTAAAAGTTCTACTGAGTCCTCGTATATTTTGAGGCTTGGTTTATATGATACATATTTTGGGTCTCAAGACAAACAATCATTTTAATGGATCTTATAAGATGACTTTCTTTGTCTATTAATTATAGTTGTTCCTTTTTATTTGATTATAATATAAAAGACTACCTTGCTTGAAAAATAGTTTCAAATCCATTGGCATTTTGAATATACTGTTTTGAGGTTGAGGTTGGAACTATAATGATATTGTAGCAAATTCAGTTATTTTGATGGTTGTTTCTTCGTTGATGATAATTAGATTAGTTGTCTAAATCTAGTTATGCTCAGAGCGAATTGAAGTTTGTTTAATTAGGATAGCTCCAAATTATATCTTTGCCTAGTTGAAGATAATAAAGTATGGTTACATTGCCCTAGTGTATGGAGTAATTAGAAAGATGTTGACATAGTTTTAAAACTCGATCTGAACTGCATACCAATCTAGTCTTAGGCGGGTATATTATATTGTTAATTATTGGATGATAATTTTAGCATATATCTTAATTAAAGACATTATCATTATTATATTGACTGAATATTTTCATAATATAATTGATTATAATAATGTTTATATAATAATATGATTATTGTTTAATATTCTTAGTTTAGTACTATTGTAGATTGAGACAACAATAGTATGTTGAGATTAGAATATAAAGTGACTAATGACAAGAGTAATCATGATATGAGATATCAAGTTAATACATAATATATGTTAGAGAGTAATGTACTTATAGCCCTATAATGAGAATGCTATATAGATTATTATATGAGATATCATAAGTATTTTTATTATGATAATAGTGTATATAATGCTTAAACTTTAGGTGACCACAAATTTTTAGATAACTAATTGTATATTTTGATTGCTTGACTATAAGGGCTAGAATTGGGTATACCACGAATCATGAAGAGAAATATAAATGATCAAGATAAGATTTGTCCCTCTTATATAATAATTAATTGGAGTGTTGGTATCTTGAGCCCCTTCATCAAGTGAGATTAATAACCATGTTTAAATAATTCAAAATGAGATATCAATTGCATTTATTATATTAGGAATTAAGAAATATAATGCTTGAACTATATAAGTATAATATGTACCATGACTTGTGTTTAATTTAGACACTAAGGACAAAGTTATTAAGTTACATAAGAATATTATCTTGTGAGTTGAGTTGCGATAGTGCGATGCTCGATGCTACCACTATTTGTGATATTATATTAAGATCATATTGTTATGACTAACATTAGAATGATCTATTGAGTCACATATCAAAATCGCATTCAAATCTTAACTAAGACAAGTGTTATTAAGCATTATGATAGTGATAGTGATCACCAAGTGGCAACAAGTCATGGTCTTGAACTAGGGTCATGATATTTACTTTTTGCATAGTTGAATTAATTGTTTAACTTCAATTTTCTACTGAGTCGATGGTGAGTCTGTTACGGGCCCAGTACCATTAGTAGATTATTAATAAAGCGGATCCGGATTGGTATATTATACTCGGTTCGCTTAGTAGGAAAACATTATAAATAAGAGCCTAGGATTAGAGTAGGGTGTTAGGTATTTTGTTATTGTTTTTCTAGGGCGTGCTTTGCATGATTTCTCGCCGGCGATGACTGAGGTTCCATCAATCTAGTCTTGTCCTCAAGACTGTTTTACAATTCAAAAACTAAATTTATTTAAGTAAACTTTATCTTGTGTTTTCTCCAGGTCCCAAGTCACTCGATCTTCTCCTTCTACATCTTCATCATTTGATAATAGCATCAAACGGAATTGTTTGTTTTAGCATTGGTGCATTGGGTGATACGGTTGATCACAACGGAAGCATAACCCTTTTTTCTCTTTTGCAACATATTCTTGGTGGGACATCGCTCGACTCCTCCTTGCACGGTTATAAGTGTTTGATGATGCACGTTGACTTCCCACCTCTTTGGAGTTATTATGGGCAGACCCACCGCCTCTCCCCTCAGCATACAGTGTCATACAGTGTGGTGCTATAGTTGACGCTAATGCTTCTCCTTGGTTGTTGGACACTATAAGCTGAAGCAGCTCTGGAAGGTGAATCTGGTAAAGCTGGATTAGAAGGAAGGCTTCCTCCCCAAGAGTAGATTCCATTACCCAATTGGCTTTTACTCACTACCCCTTCAGCCCCTATCTGCCCTTTCAATGTTGATCCCCCTATCAGCTCACTCTCAATGACTCGAGCAAGTGTCATGACTAGGGGTGTGCAAAAAAAACCGTCGAACCGTCGAACCGCGGTTAACCGAACCGAACCGAACCGATTTTCCGGTTAACCGAACCGAACGGTTCTTAATCGGTTCGGTTTTTTACTTGTGACCGGTTATCGGTTCGGTTACGGTTCGGAACTTGGCCGAACCGCGGTTAACCGAACCGAACCGTTTATATAATATTTATATATAAAATATTTATTTATATATAAAAATAAATATTTTATATAAAATCGAACCGGTTAACCGTCAAAACCAACGGTTAACCGCCGAAAACCAACGGTTAACCGAGAATATTTTTATTTACTAATTTTAAATTATTTTATAATTTTAAATATTTTGTAAATATTTTTTAAATATATAAATAATACGGTTAACCGTCGGTTTTTCGGTTAACCGTACCGAAAAACCGGTTAACCGAACATCGGTTAACCGGTACAAACGGTTCGGGATCGGTTCGGAATTTCTCCGAACCGATCCCACCGGTTCGGTTCGGTTTTTTGACACACGGTTCGGTTAACCGAACCGTGCACACCCCTAGTCATGACTCGCATAACATTAGTGGGTAAGAAAGCTTACACCTTTTCTCTAATATTGTTGTTTAAACTTTTAAGAAAGAAACCCACGTATTGTTCTTCAGAAAGATTAGGTATCTGTAAGACTATCTCCTTAAAAACCCCTATATGCTCTGTCACAGTCAAAAGACCTTGCTCTAGACCTACTAGACGCTTATATGCAAAAGTGGCTGGAAACTCACTATAGCGCTGTATCATTTCTTCCTTCAACCTTTCCCATGTAAGATTGAAAATTCTTCTTTTCATCCATCGAAACCAGTGACCTGTTGAGCATTCCATGCTCACGAAAGCCATCAGTACTTTATATTGATCAATTGTCCTTTGGATATCAAAGTATTGCTGTGCCCGCGCAATCCATCCTACTGGATCAATTCCATCAAATCTTGGAAGCTCTATGTGTTTATGGATCCACCATATGCCCTCCCTTATAGTTACCCCCTGACTCGGTCTCCTCCTATGTGTACTCTACCTCTCTGTCTGTCTTCATCAATGATTTCTATTCTATTGGGTCTTATGCTTGACTCTGGTGGAGACCAATGCTCACGTGATGGTGGTGGTCGATATGGCTCCTTGCCTTGGCGATGGTTAGGGTCTGTTGGAAGCTCCCTTTGTTCGTCTCTCCTTTCTTTCACTATCTTTGTAACTAAATTTTTCATCTCGTTCCTCAGCTCATCTATAGCCCCAAAGTGACGATCCATCTCTGCCTAGTAATTTCAGCCATTTCCTCTCGATGTAGACACTGCTCTTCTACTGCTGCCATAACTTCAATTCTCCTTCTTCCCCTGCAGATTGGAGTTCTGCCTGCACTGTAGCAATAGAACTCTGCACTTCTACCACCGTCTTCTCAAGAGCCTCTAATCGTGCCTCACTTCTCGTCATTTCCCTTTAAGTTTTTTTTAATAATCTCTCTCCTTTTTTTTTTTTCAAAATACCAAT
Organism: Costus lasius; assembly: GCA_027563935.2. Lineage (NCBI taxonomy): Eukaryota > Viridiplantae > Streptophyta > Magnoliopsida > Zingiberales > Costaceae > Costus > Costus lasius. Next base: position 104,830,465 of record CM050448.1, read on the forward strand.
CTCTCTAGTTTTTTTTCCAACCCTAATCTATATATGCTGCATGTGCACCGCGTGTCCTTCCTCTTCCTCCCCTAGGTTGTTGCAATGTCACTGCTACAAAATCGTTACATAGTACTTGCTACTATATCGTCGCTACAGTACCGCCCACTCGCTGGAAGCTTGCCGAGAAGAGAGATTTCACAAAACTCCTTATGCCCTAAGTTTTCTTCACGGCTGGTCCGCTTCACCTCCTCCCTAGGACTTCGATTGACTCCTCCCTAGGGTTTCTTTGTCGGCTTGATTAATGATAATAGACCCGCCGTTCAGATCTACTACTGGCAATGGAATTTCTTTCGCCTTTATCCGTCGCCGGACCACCGGTTCCCCAGCGATCGATCCGACAGGTCAGATCAATTGATAGAACCTCAGCCGTCGCCAGCGAGAAATTGTACAAAGCACGCCCTAGAAAGACAATAACAAAATACCTAACACCCTACTCTAACCCTTGGCTCTTATTTATAATGTTTCCCTATTAGCGAACTGGGTATAATATACCAACCCGGATCCGCTTTATTAATAACCTACTAATGGTACTGGGCCCGTAACAGAGTCACATGAGTGTGTAGAGATGTGAACCATGTTAATTTAACCCTAAACACATTGTTATTACAAGGCATAAAAAGTTTTTAATTGTTTATTGTGCTAATAGATTTATGTGGTAGCTAACCCTCAATCGGATCTCTAGGGAGAAGTCCATGGCACAAAATCCATTATGGCACATGCAAATCCCTTATTTTCTCCTCTTCCCTACCCTAGTACACAACCCTCTCTTTCCTTTCTCCCTGAAATAGTATATTCCGCCGAATTGGGTCTGGTCTGGTTCAATGCAAATAAACCCTCCAAATTGGAGAGCAATAGTCCAGTTCAAAAACAATAACTCCCCTTCGGAGAAGTAGTCTTGTCCTCAAGGCTAAGTAGCAGCGCAGTATGGTATTAACGTCCTCATAGGTAGCCTTCTCCTCTGTCTTTATAGTCCAATAGATGAGCCATTGAACCACACACTCATCTGGTAGCTAAAATGGGCTTTGGAATGCATTAGAAGGTAAGTTAGTCTCTACTTCCTAGGTTCCTATAATTGGGACACGTGGAAAACTAGATGAACTCGAGAGTGGGTTAGTAGTTATCGAACTGGTAACTATGGACCTTGTAATACTATAGCATAGTCTCCAAGTGACATATCCATATTCTTGCGCTTCCCTTGTGCTTCAACCTATCCACCATCGCATAGACAAACTCTGTAGGTTTGTGCAGGAGTTATCTTCTACCCTTGTTCTCAGATTGCCATTCTGATACGAGTTATGACAAGCTTCATTGTCTAATAGCTTAATAGTTGATACACTATTGATATATTCCTTCAATTTCATGGTATAAGGACTTGAAATGCCACTAATTGAATACAAGGATAATTCCATTGTTTTACAAGTGGGCTCCCATCGTGAAGAACTTGTTGCTGCCCCTTACTCCAAACTTTATTTCGCTTCCTCTTCAGCTCCATATATAATATCATCATCTTCTCTAAATAAAATTAGACAAAAGCTCTTATTTCTACACTGGTACATGGGATGATATGGTTGATCATAGCAGAAGCATAATCCCTTCTCTTTTTTGTTAATGTAGTCTTAGTAGGACATGGTACATGGGATGATATGGTTGATCATAGCAGAAGCATAATCCCTTCTCTTTTTTGTTAATGTAGTCTTAGTAGGACATGGTTCTGCTCCTCCCCCCTCTAGAATCACTTGGATTTAAACCATTAGAGGAGTTTGAGGGTTTCCCCCTTCCTTGGAGCCTATGCCCTCTACCTTCCCTTGAATCATGGACTAAGTACTACTTGAGGTATACTCTGTGCAGTCAAAGCTCTTAAGGAAGTACCAAACATGGCTGGTTGCAATGGTGAACTACTATTAAAGGTATAATTTCGTGAGTTTGCAAAGTATTTGCCCATTTGTCCCCATGTGTTCATCCCTTTTTTTCGCCTCCTCTAGCCACCTCCCTCTCAATGATGCAAGCCAATGTCATAACCCTCATAATATTGGTAGGAAAGAAGCCACACACCCTTTCTTTGATTTCAAACTTTAACCTTTTGGAAAAAATCCAATATATTACTATTCAGGAAGATATGGGATTTGTGAAAGTTTCTCTTCTTAAGCTGTCAATGTTAGTTGACCATAGATGTTCATAAGTAGTGGTGGCTGGGTAGTTATTGTACCTTTGTATCATTTTCTTCCTTCAGCCTTTCCTTTGTAATATTGAGAATTCTCCTCTTTTAGTTACCTAGACTAGTGGCTTATCAAACTCTCTATACTGAAATGCTATAGGGATTTTATAGTCCTTAGTTGTGCCCTCCTATCTGTGTATCCAATGTCTATCGTTTCTCCCAAAATACTCCCTTTACTATTCATCCCAAAGCGGCAGCGGTAAGCTTTCTTCCCCTTCTTGTTTTTCTTCTTCTTTCTTTTTCTTTTCTTTTTCTCTTCTTCTTTCGCTACTCCGCTTGGTTCCATCGATACAGACTAGTATGGTATGTACCAGTCCGAGTGTGGACTGGTTCTTCGAAGCTTGGTGTTCCTTGCATACTAGTGATGGGCGATACGGTTCATTCTGTGGATCCGATTCATTTGTTGTCAAGTGCATTGTTGGAAACTCAATTCTTCTCTTTATTGTCATCTCCGCTAACAGAATGCACATCTCATCAAGGCACCGAGGCGATAATCCATCTCCACCTAATGCCTGCTAATCTCGGATAGTTTGTTCCCATGTTATTTTCGCTTTTCCTACCGATTGAAGTTTGGCTTGAATGGTGGCTAACGGTGGCTAACGCATTTTGCATCTCCCCGAAAGATTTTTCCAAAGACTCTAGTTGTGTTTTGCTTCATGTGTTAGCTATCAGAATTCAAAACTTTAGGTCCTTAGGCTCGTCATTCTCAATTGATCGAATGTGTCCCTTATGAGCTATAAAGTAGGAGAGTCTTGCCAAGTGATTGCCCACTATAATGCTTCTCATTCAAGGAGACACACATGCCACCCCGCTACCCATTTGTTTGCCTCATCAGAGGATCCAATAGTCATTGCATTCTTATTATTAACTTATTACTACCTTCTTCCTTTAAGCCGAACGAGTCTTTTGTTGTTCCTTGTTGTCGATGGCCTTATCGTCGTCAACAAGTTGTACCAAATGATAGATTTATTTAGCGGCTAACCAGTTGGATCTTTAGTGAGAAAGAGTCCATAGCATAAAAACCATCCAAAATGGAGGCTATAATATGATTTGGCAAAACATTAAACATGTGAAATACCCTATGCCACTTTAAAGACATATGAAGTTGGCCTAGTGTGTGAATCTTTTTGCTTATATACCACAAGAAATTGCTTTTGGTTCTTTACTCTAGCATTGGAGAGTAGATGGAGAAAGCTACATTTGATTATGCATTGGAAAGATGAGGCACTAAGTGTTCTTGTTATAGAGACTTAACCTTGTCATGCTATAAAAGGTTTAATTTTGAACTACTAATTGGTTTTTCCCTTCTCGCATCATTGGGGAATTTAATTTTTTTCCCTATGTTATAAGATGTTTGTTCCCTAGAATACTAGTATCAAATTATTTCTTATACCATACATGTACATTGCCCTAATGCCCTTTGTGTGGGCAATTGCCCACTTTACAAAGAGTTTATATCTTACAAAGGGTACCTAATATATGTAGTATAAAAATTTCGCTAAAATATGTGTGGTCACTGCACTATAATGAGAAAACATATCTAAATATAATTTAGCTCCCAAGATCTTGATCTGCCACTATGTCACTATAACTGCCCATACTATGTGCCTGATTTTAATTGCAAAGATTTCCTTAGAATAATTAGGGCTCTCCTGTTGATGCTTAAAGTTAAAATATATCTAAGTGAAAGTAGGTAATAAACAATGGAAATATTTCTCTCTTTTTGAGATATGTATAGGTAGACACTTATGGAAATATGTACACACACATATGCCTTTAGTTGTTATCAGTTTGATTGTTTATGCTAATTAATACCATTTAGTTGTTATTCCATTGTTGTGATAACATTCTTATGTAGCATGGCTTGAGTTAATAATTATTGGAAAGATGTTAGAGAAGGGTGCTCGAGTAAGCAGTCTAGATTACTTTGGTTAGTGTATGACTGAAAGTTTTTCCACTTGTGGCATATTTAAGTTGGATCACTTGTCATTGGGTGAGATAAAACTTGACTTCAAATACTTGACACTTGGCATGTCTATATCTATTATTGGCCCTAACACAATGGTTGCAGCTAAGGATGAACCAAATTATAGGATTTATGAGATGATGCGTATGCTTCTCATTGGCAGACAGTTGGAGAGTGTAATTTAATAGAAGAATGACATACCATTTGATGTTGGTGCACAAGTTTCTATAAACTTGAGCTTGCATAAATATTGGAACGGGTAAAGCTTTTTGTGTGCTTCACTCAACTTTTTCTCAAATCCTATGTGCTTTATTTTTATTTTAAGGATATTCGAGCTTGTTTAAGACGTTTGACGCAATGAACGTGTATTCATTGATCATCTTACTAAAAGAAGCGGTGGCTGTATGAGAAGTAAATTGTGAGTTAAACATTTAGGTCAATAAATTACTCAAAATTGTATTTATAATTACATGAAGTGGATTGCAGCTATCCGCCACTATCCTTGATGATCGAATTCTTATGTCGGAATCTTCATTTTTCTTTCTTTGTTTTTAGATTTTGATGCATTGTTTAATTCTTAGATCATTAATACCCTCACGTGTTTCCTCTGTTCTCAGTTTTTATATGTATAATTTCTATAATAGTCATATGAATGCAAGAAAAAAATATAGAGAGAAAACAAAGCAACTTTATCTAATCTTCTCTCTTTTGCTGCAGTGGATTCTTCTAGTTAATGTGGGGGAGAGTTTAGTAGAAGAAAATCACTTTTCCTTGAATTGAGACCAAGGGTCCGATGTCTCTTGCAATTGACCTACTCCAAATGGAATGTGCATTGAGAAAGGGGCATGTTTCACTATTTAGAGGCAAATGAGCAACTTTAGCTCCTGTCTAAGTGTCTTGTTGAACATCATCTTATACAGGGACTAATAGATGATAATACTCAAGACCTAGAGAAAGTTTGAAAGTTTGGCCTCTCATACCAACTTTGAGTGGACTTCCTCACCTAGGCAGGACAGGTGTGATATAGGATTTTTTAGAGGTACTTCCATGAGACACATATTTCTGTTAATAATGACTAAAGGATTGGTTGACCATGAATGCAATTTGAGAGAGATCTTAAGGATTAAACTCTTCAATTAGAAGTTCAAGTCGTCAAGGTGCTAAACAAGAACTCAGAATATTGATGAGCTCTCTCGAGTTTGGTAAGTTGTACACATGGCAACTTCAAATTTCTTAGGGAGGTTATTTGATTGTACAAAATGAAGTTAAATTTCAAAGATGATAACTGATATTACATTTTCTTACGAATTTGAGAATTAAATTTATTGAAAATACGCCTTCAATATTGATCCATTCATGCTCAATGTGTTGGATCTTACTAGTCTGCCCTTATCATGTGATGAAGTTGTTGAAGGAGGTACCCGCTAGCTCAATTATCAGGCAATCACCCAAGCCAACAAGAGTGACGGATGAGTTGTTGAAAGAAAGAAGGGAAGCTAATTCACCTAAAATCCTAGAGCATGAAGCGCTGATCTTGAGGAGATTTAGGCGTAAGTCACTATGGATTAAATGAGTGTGGATATCTATTATGGACCGGTTGATCTAGTGTACAACTATTGTTTATCAAAACAAATTAGTCTTAGTTGTGTCACTATAGATCTTAGGAACCAGACATATAGGCATTATGGCCAATCTAAGCATGCAATTATTGTCAATATGCTTAAGCAAAGTTTTAAAAATGGGCATGTATTGATGTACTGGCCCACTATCTCATATGTATTGATATACAATGATGGTATTGTTCGATACTATTTAAATATTATATATATATATATATATATATATATATATATATATATATATATATATATATAATGACCTTATACTAGTACCGGTATAAGGTTAAATTGGTACAGACTCATCATACCAGTATATTAAACACTGGAACTGACACAACAATTATGGACTGAGCCAAACATAAGTTTAGTATACAATTATTATGAATTGATTCAATTTATGTATGCAACTGTTTTTGATTGAAGAAATTTGTATGGTAATGTGCGCCTAGTCGGGCAAAGCATTCAACAACTATAGATCAAGTTGGTTTAGGTGTGAAACCATTATGAGCTAAGTTGAACCTACGTAAGACATTATTTGTTGTCGGTCAAATAAAGTTACCTGGATACACTCTAATATCACTTAGAGTAGTAGCTTTTATATCACATATGACCAAACTTTTAAATTTTACACAATCATATACACAATTTTCATTTTCTAACAATTGTATCAACCATCAATATGCAGTCATTTGCATCATTATCTGGAAGACCTAGTAAAATGATTTTGTATATTTAACTCCATCTAGACCCGTTATCCTAAACCAAGCTAATCCATCACTTCTTTTCTCAATAATCATTTAATATTGAGCACTCTCGATCAAGATTGACCTGTGACAGGTCGCATAGATGTTAAAAGTGACCGTTTCAAATCTCCATAAATATTTCTGTTTGAGATTTATTCAGAAGAGGGACATGACAATCAGTTTAGGAGTGATACTTGAGACCATCCTTTCTTACCAGTGCTTTGGTGGTTGGCCTTTGGCATTTTTGCTTCACCTTAGACCTCTTCTTCCTAGAAAATTCTCTCTTGATGAGAGATTTTGTTGAGGGCCTTCTCTCATAGATTGTCCCAACTGGTTCTGGAGAATAGATTAATTTTCTAGGCAGTAAACCATAGGCAAAGCTATGAATGAACAAGGACTAATGAGCTAAAAATTTCATATGCTTTAATGTTACACAAGTCGTAAGTTAGGCAAGAGATTCAACATCCTCTTTCTTCTTACACTTTATTACCAATAATGTGATTCTTGAACTCTCGAGCAAAGCTTTTGATTGGGGGGCTTTCTTCAAGTTAGGTCCACTATTGTGGGGTAGCGGTAGCTGGTATTATCCTGATTAGGTGCATCCACCACGGCTGAGTCGATTGAAGTAATTTCACTAGGGGTATATTGAGTCTAGCCCCACTTCTCATTGGGTGTGAGATCAAATGATTTGATGTGCTTATATAATTCATGCATGCGACGTACTTTATTTTTTTAACAAATTCCTGACATGCAACTCATCATTACTTTTTATAATGTGTGTTTTTTTTTGAAATTGTTTCTGTAGTTCCTCTACGGTGGATGACGGAGAGCTGTAGAAAAGATCCAACAGCGAGCTAGATTCAATTTCGGAGTTGTCGCCCCTGTTGTTGAAGTTGCTAACTAGTCGATCACAGAGACAATCTATTTATACTCTCTTTTTTTTCTCATTAAAAACTCACAACGATACGTGTTCTTGTATGGCGGGATCCCACTTTTTTGTGAGAAAAATTGACTTACGAGAGAACTAATGCAACTCGAATATTTCCACTTTGGCAAAATGGTGTGGCCATCAAGAGCATTTGAGCTTTTTTTTTTCTTTTCTGGAAGTAGCATTTGCAATAGAAAGCGTTCAGAATTTCAGATGCCAAACCTGTAAAACAAGAACTGCAGCGATAGATCAGTGCCCCCTGAACTCTGCATTCATTGATGAAAATAGAATTAGATTATGTTATAAAAGAAATATTTCAGTTTGCTCGCAATGTGATTTTCCAAATACAGTTTACTGTATTTGGACTCCTCAAAAGATTGTAAATTTATTTGTTTCACATCGAAAACCTGATAACTGAGTTTTCGTATAGTGATAGTTTGGCATCATTGTTTATGATTAATACTCAAATTTGGTCTGTATTTCTCACCAAAATGGCCTAAGCTGGGTGCCTAGCTTAGAATTTATAAGCAGGGTTTTTTAATCTGCCATTTATGAATCTCAAAGTCACGAGGTTCCTTAACATGTCATTCATGAATCTTAAAACTACGAGGCTGCTGCGCATATCCTGATGTTTGAAATTGTCGTTTTGATTGTGTTACCAACTATTACCATCGCCCGCCCACCGCTAGTTACCTCTCTACCCTTAACCCTAGTTAACACGTTAGGGTTTTACCACTTTCGAAATCAAAAACCTGAGCCCGCGCCATTTCGTGTTCCAAACATCCCTTCGTGCCCTAGCTCTGGTGATTTTTTTATCTCTGTCTTTGTCTACGGCCAAGGCTCCTCTGTTCGTGCCCCATTCTCTCTGATGAACACTCCTCAAAACTCCTTACTCTCGTCCGACCTGCAAGGCTTTTCTTCATATTAGGGTTTAGACAATAACATGTATACTTTATTTATCATTTCTTCTTTTCTCTTCCTTGCAATCTAAGTATTATTGTTTGTAGCTTAGATTTTTCGTTATTGATAGCGACCGTCGAGTATCCGGTGATTCCTTGTCTCCAATCAAGTCTCCCCTGTTCATGCCCCATTCTCTCTTGGCAAATGCTCCTCAAACCTCCCTAATCTTGTGCAACAATATCTCATCGAAGCCCCAAAGCTCTCACAAAAGTCTTTCTTCTTCAGAAAATTTCTACATTAACATATATGCTTTATTCATCTTTTCTTCTTCTCCCTTGCAATCTAGACTATTGTTGGAATGCTTAGATTTTTCATTACTGGTCGTCTTGTATAGGTGGTTGAATTTCATAGTTGATAGAAAATATTTTATCGTTGATATCAACTATATTTCATAGTTAATGACATATGATTTTTTTATCATTGATATCAACTATATTTCATAGTTGATATAAATATAGTTAATGACAGATGATTTTTTTTATCATTGATATGAACTATATTTCATAGTTGACAAAAGAAATTTTATAGTTGATTTTAATCTGAAATGTCATAGTTGACAACAGATATTTTATTGTTGATATTAGTTATATTTTATACTTGATATCAACTATATTTTATAGTTGACAGAAGATATTTTATAGTTGATTTCAACCTGAAGTGTCATCGTTGACAGTAGATATTTTATTATTGATATCAACTATATTTTATCATTGATATCAATCATATTTCATTATTGATATCAACTTTATTTCAATATATTTTATAGTTGATATTAACATATTTCATTGTTCATAGTTGACAGACAATATTTTATCGTTGATATCAAATATATTTTATTGTTGATATTAACTATAGTTGATTACAGATGATATTTTATCGTTGATATCTACTATATTTCATAGTTAATAGAAGATGTTTTATAGTTGATTTCAACTTGAAGTGTCATAGTTGACAGTAGATATATTGTCGTTGATATCAATTATATTTTATCGTTGATATCAACTGTATTTTATCGTTGATATCAACTATATTTCATAATTCATAGTTGATAGACAATATTTTATAGTTGATACTATAGTTGATGACATGATATTTTATCGTTGATATCAACTATATTTCATAGTTGACTGACGAGAATTTATAGTTGTCAGACAGTATTTTATAGTTGATATATGGCATTTTATAGTTGATATACCATTATATATAGTTGATTGACAGTTTCTTCTAGTCTTCTCCTCCTATTTCTTTTACGCACCTTTAATCATTGAAGAATTGGAAAAAAAAAAATGAGAAGCTCTAGTTTAGCCAGTAATGATAAATATATTTTGCTGCTATGCAACCCGATAAAAAGAAGGGAAGAAGAAGAAGGTAAAGGAAATCATGCGGTCAAACTTTAAAAGGTGCTGTATGTCAAGACTCCATAGCTACATGAAAAAAATACCATAGGGCAATAATTTGATTGAGAGGTTGGCCCAGACCCCCTTTGGCCATTTTTTACAAGGCCCGACCATAGCTTTGGATATGTTGGGCATTGAGTATTTGAGAAAAAATTGGCAAGAGTAAAGGAAAGGATTCCTTGTTAATGGAATATTCGTAGAGTTCGCCGTTAAGGATGTGGTAGTCATCCTAGGGCTATCCAGAATTGGAAAGCTTGTTAAATTTGATAATAAAAGCTTGGGTACAATATTTTATAACGAGAAATTCAAGGGCATATTAATAACAAGGCGAGTGCTTGAGAGGAAGCTTAAGGTCTTGGTATGGGAGAATGGTGAAATTTTAGATGAAGAGAAGATTCTGAAACATAGCATTTTATATATATTTTGCACATTCTTGTTCTTTGGTGTTAGCTACACCCTGTATTCTTCATTCATTAATTATGTGGAAGACTTGACAAAGCTCCACACATATAATTGGGCTAAGGCTGTACATAGATACCTTATAGAAGATTTGTTAAGAAGCCTAAAGAAGGAAAAAGGCTACAACATTTTCAGGGGGTGACATCCTTCTTAATGTAAGTATCTTTTAGATCCTATTATGCATCAGGAATGTCATAATATCTATTTGATAACTTATTTATTTCTAGGTGTAGTTATATGAGCACTGCCAATTATTTTCCGATGTGAAGGTTGAGGGTGCTTATCCTCACCTATTTCGGTGGCCCAATGTCAAGTTTAGAAGAAGAAACACATTTTTTAATTTATTCAAAGATGTGAAAACCAAATGGTATATATCGTAGCTTGTGTCCTTCTCAGTTGTACCCTTATTCAAATGTCTAATTAAGGTTCAATATCGTGTGTGCAGATTAGTTTTGAGATTAATTTAGAAGCTGATGAGTAAGGATCATTAGCCAATAAATTGTTAGACAAAGAAGAAGAGAGAGGCGATGTAGATAGACAGTAAGTTGGATATAGTGAGCCTATAGATAGAGAAGGATTTATACACGATATATGTATAACTATAGAAATAGATAAACTTAAATATGATTTAGCCAGGGTAATTACAGAGAGAGATGAGGTTCTCAGCAGATACAATCATTTTGATTTGGCTGAAGAGAATAAACATATGAAAGCTGCTCTAGATGACATTATGAGCAAAATGAATGGGCTTGTTCAAGAAAATATGGACATGCAAGAAGCATTCAACTCTCAGGCTCCTGAATTTGAGTCTATAATAAAGGGGCTGAACGATGAGAAGCAAAGTCTCGTAGTAGCCTCAGAAAAGCTCAAGTTCAAGTGTATGAAACCAAAATTCAGGAACTTAGAGATGAATATAAAAAGAAGTTGTAGGAGCTTACAACTTCATATGATAGACTAAAAAAAGAACACGAGAAAGATTCAGCCGAGAATTTAGAAGAAGAAGAAGAAGAAGAAGAAGATGATGATGATGATGTTGCTGCTGAAGGAGAAGAAGTCCAAAAAGCTGAGTCCAAGGGGAAAGGGAAGAGATAATGATTTTCCTCATGGGCACTCGCCTCACCTTATTCCCAAGTGACTAAAAGGAAGAAGCTTATACAAAGGACAGAGGCCACTGTAATTGATGATAATGCCCCAGTTAAACCCTATATAGATAAGATATTACTCGATAACATGGCCTTATTGTCAGTCATCCATATTTTAATAACAATTATTTTTTTGTAGTTTATGGATAGAATTGATTATTATGGATATGACAAAATAAACTTTGATAAACGCAACGAAATAAGTGTCTATATGGAGCTCCCATTAGATGAGTTCCATAGGGGCGATCCCTGTGCCCTAAAGAAGATACACATATATGATGTATTGCTTGGGCAGCGAGTAGGCGAAGATGTAAGTGTAACCTATGAATGAATCTTTAATAGTTTATACCAAATTCTTATTCTCATTTGTTTATTATCCTTTATAGATTTTTGATGCCTATGCCTACCTTCTCATTGAGAGAAGTAAAAAATACAATAGGAAAAAGTTGTATTTGAGTTTTGCTTACATCTCCCTCTCATTTTTTTTAATTTCTATGAACACGGGCAATTTGGGGCCAGCTTTCGATACATGGAGCATCTAAATAAGGATACTCTGAACAACATATATAGAATTATGGTTTTAGTGTGCAATAGTGACCATTGGTGGCTTATGTATATACAAAGGAAAAAATAAAACAATAACCCCTTATAATTTTTTATTGACTCCAAGGAGAACTAACATTTCTGTCCTAAATAGTCTAGTAAGTTTTTATTTCATTGATTGAGTTTATTTTGATTGTTCACAGCTAATTATGGTTTAATTATTTGTTGATGCAGATTGATTTATTGAGTTTACATTTATTGCACCAGACTAGCTGTCTGAAATATGCTCTAGATTGGGATTTATCTAAATACACAATAATATGGGCTCCAGACTGCCCTTCACAACAAGACTATTGATTGTGGTATTTTTGTAATAAAATATATGGATTGTCTAATTTCTAATAAGCCAATGGATTTTAGTCAAAATGATATGCCAATGAATAGGGCTATCATAGGTCTGGAGTTGTTTAGGGCCCAGTTAGAAAGTGAGTGTGGGCAATGAGATTCATTTGTATTCAGTTATGTAATTATGTCTATTTGAGTATGTATATTTTATAGTTGATATCAACCATATTTCGTAGTTGATGATATTTTATAGTTGACATACGAGAATTTATTGTTGATAAACAATATTTTATAGTTGAACTATGGTATTTTATAGTTATTATCAACCATATTTTATAGTTGACAGATAATATTTTATAGTTGATAGATGATATTTTATAGTTGAACTATGATATTTTATAATTGATATCAACCATATTTTGTAATTGATAGATGATATTTTATAGTTGATATTAACCATATTTATAGTTGATGATATTTTATAGTTGACAGATGAGAAGTTATAGTTAACAGACTATATTTTATAATTGAACGATGATATTTATAGTTGACATCAACTATATTTCATAGTTGATGATATGTTATAGTTGATAGACAAGAAGTTATAGTTGACAGATGACATTTTATAGTTGAACTATGGTATTATAGTTGACCGATGACATTTTATAGTTGAACTATGGTATTTTATGGTTGATAGATGACATTTTATAGTTGAACTATATTATTTTATAGTTGATATCAATCATATTTCATAGTTGACATATGGTACTATATACAGACGAGAATTTATAGTTGAACTATGGTATTTTATAATTGATATCAACTATATTTTATTGTTGATAGATGATATTTTATAGTTGATGTCAAGCATATTTCATAGTTGATAATATTTTATAGTTGATATAAGGTATTTTATAGTTGATATTAACCATATTTCATAGTTGATATATGATATTTTATTGTTTATATACCAAAAAAATTGCATAAAAGATGCTCAAATTTTATTTCACAAAAAAGTTCAATTACAAAAGACAGGAGGAGGAGGAAGAATAAAACATTAAAAACTCTGAAACCCCACCTTACTGTTCTATATTGGACTGAGGGGCTCAGAATCATGGTGCGTCCGATGGCAAATTAGCTCGAAAGGGGGGATTAGCCCACTAAAAGTCCATGCATTACAGAATATTAGAGGTTATACATGGAAGTTTTTTCAAGAAAGGGATGCTTTATGGCAAACTCACAATCTAAATCTTGCCACAACGCATCTAGGAATATGACAAGATTTAGATTGTGAGTTTGCCATAAAGCATCCCTCTTTGCCCTCTTAAATCCATAATCTCCCCCTTTGAGCTAATTTGGCAACAGAACCCCACAATTCTAAGCCCACTGGGTCGAATACAGATGGGTAAGGCGGGTTATTTAATCTTAAATATTTTATTCTTCCTCCTTTAGAAGATGGTCTAACAAATTATTTCTACTTATGTTAGCTAAATCTCTCCTAAATTGCAAAAGAGATATTTGGAGCTTCGATCCATGACCTAAAGTGCCAACGAACAAGCTTAGGCTATCAACGAAAAATTTAACTATCAATGAAAATACAAAGGGTAGCAACAAAAATACGAACTCCATCAACAATAAAGGTAGAGCTTCACCGAAGGTAAAGATCTTTGTCTCCCGTCTCAGACCTTCACATGTAGGGCACGAATGAGAAGTGCACGGGATTAGGTTTTATAGGGATGCATCAGAGGCATGTCAGCGAAAAATCGTAGGCATGTCAGCCGCGTGGTGTAGGGGCTCGTCTGATTAATTCCATCCTATCTCTCCCTTCGTTTTTACTTATTATAGTTTGCTTGTGATTGTAAAGAACCAACCCATGACAGGAGAGATGATATGGAATTTATCGGCCTAAGCTCAAAAAATACAAATAGACAATGATTTAGCATAGTGTCTGAGAACGAAAAATTGGTCTATCAACTAGAAAATTCTGTCTATAAACTATACAGTATGGTCAGTTAATCCAAGAGATATGAATGAATTGATGGGATGAGACCTTATCTCAAAGAATGCAAATAGATTGTAATAAAATAGTCTGAGAATGGAAAATTGGACTGCCACCGAACATTTAATTATCAACTATAAAATAACGTCTGTCAACAAAAATTCTCGTCTTCATGTTCAAGCTGTTCCTGTAATTGTGGTTGTGATTCTACTATATGGGATACTTGGTCTAAAAACTCGAAAGGAACTAAGAGTAATTAGTTTACAAATCTATATAGCTTGTCATCCATTAATAGAAAAAAATGCATTTACATAATAAAAGGTATTTCCCCTCAACCATGCAGCATATGAATGGTCGGGAGGTGAAGAATTAAGATTAATTGTTACATTTGGATGTGCTGCTGCTAAGACTCGAATATGGGGTATGGTAGTAGGTCGCATGGGCACCTATTTCATGTCAAATATTTTAGTAATAATATAAGAGATAGACAAGATGCATTTATCTAAATGCACACACTTGATTCGTAAAAGGAGTAATAGTTGGAGCAAAAGAAGGTCTCGTAGAGCAAGGTCGTAAAGGCACATATGAAGGAGGTGCTCTGACTGTATAGGCACATGTTGTATTTGTTTTTCTTGTTCTTCTTTCTAGTACACCCTTCTTTCATT
Source organism: Costus lasius (assembly GCA_027563935.2). Lineage (NCBI taxonomy): Eukaryota > Viridiplantae > Streptophyta > Magnoliopsida > Zingiberales > Costaceae > Costus > Costus lasius. The sequence continues at coordinate 104,845,488 of CM050448.1, forward strand.
TCTCCTTTGCACTTTTTTTGGAAACTGGAGGACAGATAGTGATAATTGCATTCGACTGTATCTCATTGCTTGCTTCGTCAAGGTTCTCATGTGGGATCTCAACATGTAATATTTCATCAACTTGTATATTGAGGGCCTGTTTGGCCCCGCTTCACAGCTGCTTTAAAGCAGCTTTGGTTCTAAAAGCTGAATAATTTTCATTTGGTACATTAAGCTACAGCTAAAAAAGTAGGAAAAAACTAAAAGCTGCAAAAGCAGAAAAGGAAGCTTTTTCAGCTTCGCATCTTTCATCTGTGAATCCAGCTGGTAGCTTTTCCAGCTTCGCATTTTCTTCCCTTGGCGGCGGAAGTCCAACTTCCTCCCCGAGGTTTGGTTTTTGGTTCTTTCTGTGATTCTTCAGATTATTTTGTTCGATTTCTATGCTCTATTTTTTGTTCGATTTCTCTTCTTGTAGACGAGAAGAAGCTAGGGAAGTGATTGTTCCGGACAAGTGGAAAGAGGGAGCCAGAAACACCACTGAGAGTGGCGGACGGAAGATCAACGAGAACAAGCTCCTCTCCAAAAGAACAGGTTCATCTCTCCTGGATCTTTTTTTCCTCTCCATTAGATTACATTGTTGTGTAAAGCTCTTGGGATGTGTGTTTTTGTTTCTATTATAAACAAATGCTTCCATGTTGTTTTGCGTTAAGAATTCCATGTTTATTCTTTGATACTTGGGTTTCACATGGTAGCACTATAACACCCTTTCTGTTTTTTCACTACTTCATCTAGCTTCATGATATTGATTTTAGGTTTCTCCCAATTCCCGATTCTAACACTTCCTAATGTTTGAAAATTGACGTATTGAAGCAAAGTTTTTTTTGTTATGTTTCATTGTGAACGAGGGCTCCCCTAAGTTATATTCAGCAAAAGTTCTTCAGATTTCAGAATATAGAAGGGAGAGGGCTGGACCGCCCAACTTGGTAACCCAGCAAATATAAATAGCTTCCAATATCCTACTTCCAGTTGAATGAGGTCCTAATCTATGCATTTCTATAGATAATTCATAGCTGTCAATTATGAAACTATCTTTTTAGATATATAACTAACATCGTCACTTAAACTCAATGTAGGAAGGGAAAGAGTGACCGAATTGAATTTGGAATCAGATAAATAATGTAGTTGAATATATTTCCCAATTGAAGATGTTTCCTAGTGAAATAACAATCAATCCCATTGTTTCTTATGAGCATGTAAAACATTATTCTGTGCACACTTTTATTTTTACAAAGAACGTGAGTGGGAGATAGTGAAATGTGGCATTGTTGCCAAATGATTTTATGACACTAGACCAGCTCTTTCCAATATTGGTATACTGATATGGAATAATTTCTAATACTTGCCTGAAATAGGTGAGATAGGTATTAAGAGAAAATTTTGTACTGTGTTGAAGGTAAAAAAATAATAGAAGGAAAAAATTATTCTTGAATGCAGCGGCAATACATGAAATTTATCGAAATTAATTTTGATCGAAATTAAGTCACCTTGCCATGATTATTGGGTCAAATTAGAATTTTTGACCAAGCAGAAATAAATTTCTCAGCTCATTGGAGAATTTTTATCAGCGATGGAACTTTGACTAAATTGGGATTTAATCCTAATTTCTTGAATTTTTGGAGAAAGGATCAACAATCCAATTTTTTAGTCAAAATTATATTTTTGACATCGCAATTTGCGGAATGCGAAGAGAAGGAAATAAAATTAAATTGTGATGAAGAATTTCGGTTTAATAGAAAGTCGAAATTGAAATTATGACCGGGTTGGGATTAATTCTGTCGCATTAGGTCAAAATTGAGATGTTGACCGAATTGAAATTGAAAATTAATATTCATTTTTATCGTGTTGATTGTGATTCACGTATGTTGGGTAAAAAAAGAGACAATTATGACGATGAATTTTGAGAAGCGATTATTTGGCAAACAATTAAAAATAAAATTATTTTATTTTATTTTTAATTCAAAAAAAGGAGAAAAAATCGTCGATGCGGTTTGAAGATAAGTTTTTAGGGAGTTACGACGCGGTTCCAAAAACGGAAGGCGTTGGAAGTGATAATAAAAGAAAAAAATCGAAAGAAATTCTTTGGGCTAGAAGAGGAGAATCGGCTTTTCTAAATTTGGAGAAGGAAAGAACTACAAGGACTTGGAGACGAGAGGAACATCCACGCACAGAAGGTAAGTATTCATCTCCTTCCTCCTTGGTCTTCTTCTTCCTCCCTCTTCTCTCGACACCATCAACGGAGAAGGCCAACTTCGATATCAAAACTATTGACAGAGAGACAACTCCGGTAAATAAAATCATCAATGGAGAAGGATAACTCGGGTAAATAAAAACTATTGACGGAGAGATAACTCTGGTTAACAAAAATCATTCAACGGAGAGACAACTCCGGTAAATAAAATCATTGATGGAGAGAGCAACTCTGGTAAAAAAAATCAACGTTTGTTGCCTCCGGCAACTATCACGACCATGATTGTTAAAATTTTCTTCCCCGGTGATCCTTTCCTGATGGAAAAATAATGAAAGAGGAAAAGGATGTTGATGAAATTGAGAAGAAGGAAAATCCCAGCGTGAGTGAAAATTAAGGGAGAAAATATGAGGGGAAGTCTCGGCAAAAGGAAATTGATGGGAAAGGAAGATAAAAAATTGATGATGGCAGGAAGATAAAAAAAATGAAATCCTTGCAAAATTGAAGAAGAAGAAGGAGATTAGAAGAAGAAGAAAAAGAGCGTGATGAAGTCTCGGTAAGAATGGGACACGTGAACAGGAAGCTAGAAAAAAAACTGGGAGATGAAGTCTCGGTAGAATTTGATGGCGTGTGAAAGAAATTAGAAGAAGAAGAAAAAAAAGATAAATTTTAGAAGAATTCAAGAAGAAAAATCACATCCGCCTCTGCGAACGTCGGAAACAGCTTCACTTCGTTGGTGTTCGTCGACTGAATTCCGCTGCCGGACCTGTAGCTATCTCATCCGCCAGTGCCGAAGCCACTGAAGATGCTATTGTTCCTTGAATTTCGTCCTTGCTAACGAAGCCTCCCGGGTCTTCTACCTCCATCAGCATCAGCGACACCGTCTGACACATCTCTGATTTTGCCGAAGAGCTCAAGTTGACACCGTCCGACGCTTCCGTCGAAATGCTTTCGTCTCTGGTTTTGTGAAGGAGGCACGTTCGCCTCGTCAACGACTTCTTCATTGTCGCCACATCCGGCCCGAGGGATAGACGTCGCTGGCAAAAAACAGCGCCCGCCTCTACTCGTTCACCTGCTGCTCGGTGAAGAGTCAGAGATGAGCGAAACATGTCTGCTTCCGAACGGGAAAGGAAGTAGATTGGATGGCGCATGCTCCTGGAAATCATATTCTCGTGCGACTTCGCCGCCGGACCGGCAGTCTGCCTCATCTATGAGCGAGTTCGCTAGTGATGAAGCCGCCAAGTTCTTCTGCCACCATTGACACCGGCGACTTCATCTGGCGCATTCGTCGAAGACGATTTCGTCTCCGATTCTGCCGAAGACATCGGCAGGCATCAGCATCATTGATGCTAACGACGCAAGATTTCAATCTCCCCTCGCGTCTCCACTGACGAACACAATATCCACATGTCGGATTGAAGTGAAATTTTGAGGAAACCTTCTCCTCAAGTATGCGAACATATGGCCAAAAGGATCCGGCCATCAGATGGCTGGATGGCCGGAATCGGAAGATTTTCCGGCGATCTCTATTCTGTTTTTCAGCCACAAATACTCGACGTTCATTCTCGTCGAACTCAACATCTGGCCATCGGATCATGTTGAAATTTTAGCCACGGCTTCTCCTCGAAAGTGCGAACCTATGACTAGAAAGATCCAGTCATCCGACAGCTGGATCACCAGAATTGAACGATTTTCCGGCGATCTTCTATTCCCATTCGCTGGTCAAAATTGAACTTAGGGCATGGATTTGGGGCAGAAGTTAGGGTTTTCTGATCACTTTCAAATTGGGGGTGATTTTGTGCCCAGCAATCTAGGGATTTGGCACACACTCTGAGGATCATCGGAGAACGGTTCGTTGGGGCATGACAACTGGTATCCGAGCCTTAATTTGACGACGTGGTGACAAACGGGAGATGCCGGTGCGCAGGCGGCGCACCATGAGCAACGACGAGAGGTCGGCGGGACCTCTACCTGGAGTGAAACTGGGAGAGCTCCAATGCCGTCACCAGGAGGGTGACGAAGGAATGACACGTTATGACGTGGGCTCAAACACGAGTTGAGTCCGGCGGAGTGCCGAGTCCATGTGAGGTTGGACATTGCAGCAGCGGTTGCGATAGCTACGCCCATAGCAGACATCGAGGTCGATGCCTAGATTAGATGGGGAAGAACTTTAACCGGGAACCCTAGGGAGTTCACTCTCTGGTGTTCCGCCGGACAACCCTAAGACACCAGTTTAGGGCTGGCTAGTTTAGGGCTGATTCGACCGGGGCGTGACAACTGAAGTTCTTCTTGTCGAATTCCACATCCGGCCGTCTGATCGAACTGAAACTTTGGCCGCATCCTCTCAACAAGCCTGCGAACCTATGGCAAGAAAGATCCGGCCATTCGGCATCTGGATCGCCAGAACCGAAAGATTTTCCGGCGACCTATTTTTGTCCTTGCTTTGGGAAAAAAAAAAGATAAAAGATGAGATCTCTGTTCACGTATCACGCGACATGAAAAGAATTTTTGGATCCAACGATCCAATTTTGTCTAAGAATGATCTAATGGCCCAGATATGTGCATAGTTTAATTTAATTTAAATTTGATCAAATGATGTAAATCAAAATAATAGGAAATGGGTTTAACTTGAGTTAAATTGAAACCCAGTTTGAAATTAACCCAGATGCGAATTTGATTATGACTTTGATCCAAACTCGAATTTGAAATGCATCTAATTCATGATGAACATGACAGAAATTTAATCTGAAAATAAAATGAAATGTTGATATGATTTAATGAAAAAAAGAAACAACTTGATTATAGAAAGAATGAGAACTGACGTATGTTGGATCTACCCCAACTCGGGTTTGAATTTGACTCAACCTAACCTTGATTTGATGAAAGAAAGAAAGAAGAAGAGAAAGAATATTTTGTTACTGCATTTTGTCCATAATATTGTTTGGGAGGTGTGTACGTCGATACTATGTATTGGGGCATAGTTCCTCAGTATTATTACAATAATGCTTGTAGCAATTTATGAATCTTGAAATAAAATAAATATTCACAGAAAGAATATTTATTTGTGAAAGATGAAATAAAATAAATATTCGCAGAAAGAATATTTGTTTGCGAAATATGAAATAAAATAAATATTCACAGAAAGAATCTTTATTTGTGAAAGATGAAATAAGATAAATATTCACAGAAAGAATATTTATTTGCGATGAAATAAAAAAATATTTACAGAAAGAATATCTATTTATCAAAAAATGAAAAAAAATAAATATTCACAGAAAGAATATCTATTTATGAAAGATGAAGTCAGATCAATATTCACAGAAAGAATATTTATAGAAAGATGAAGAAAGAGAATTTTGAAAGATGAAAGAAAGAATTATGAAATGAAATCAGATAAATATTCACAGAAAGAATATTTATCAAAGAAAGATAAATCAAATAAATATTCACAGAAAGAATATTTATTAAAAAAATAAAATCAAATAAATATTCACAGAAAGAATATCTATTTATCGAAAGATGAAATAAAATAAATATTCACAGAAAGAATATTTATTTATGAAAGATGAAGTCAGATAAATATTCATAGAAAGAATATTTATCGAAAGATGAAAGAAAGAATTGTGAAATAAAATCAGATAAACATTCACAGAAAGAATATTTATCGAAGAAATGAAATCAGATAAATATTCACAGAAAGAATATTTATCGAATGAAAGAAACCAGATAAATATTCAAAGAAAGAATATTTATTAAAGAAATTGAAATCAGATAAATATTCACAGAAAGAATATTTATCGAAAGAACGAAAATGAAAGAAAGAAAGTGAAAATTGAAATTAGATAAATATTCATAGAAGGAATATTTATCGAAAGGATGATACGGCATATTGTTAATAATATTGTTTGGGAGGTGCGAACGTCGATACTAGGTATCGGGGCATAGTTCCTTAATATTATTATAATATTGCTTATGTCATTTGAAATGAAATAAATATTCATAGAAAGAATATTTATTGATTGAAGAAAGATGAAAGATGAAAGATGAAAGAAATTGAAATGAATGATAAAATACAAAGAACATTTATCAGAAACTGATTTCAGATAAATATTCATTGAAAGAATATTTATGAGAAAATGAAAAGAAGTAAAAGATATGAATGAATGAAAATGAAATTTGTAATGAAATTGTAAGCCTTTTTAAGGCAAGATGTTATGAATGAATGATATTGTTCTTCTGAATATTTATTTTTATTTTGATTTTATATGTTTAGATCTCTTAATCAAAGGTACCCTAAGCTACTTAGGGGTAATTAACAATGAATGCTTGCATTCATTGGAAGCCATAACCCACTTAAATAAAAGCCTTATATCTATAAGGTGAATTTGAAAATGGTAGCATCATATTTTCATGAAATTGAAATTGAACCATTTTTCCCCCAACAAAATCTGGCACGCCCGGTGGGACATTGGCTTCACCTTTTCATCTATGAGATCTATACTTATAAAATCATTTTTATATTTTGGAAGAACATCATTCAAACATCACTCAGCCAAATTTGGCAATGAAGCGAGCAGAAGTAATGAACTGCCTCAAAAAAAAATCATTACCTAGCCCGTCACAAACGGCAGATGGTAAAGGCAAAGATCAAGTCCGTTGATGGCTGTCAATTTGCCAAAAATTGAAATGTCGAGAGCATTCACCGTGAATTTACTTTGAGTTTCCTTTTACTAATATTTATCTTCTTTTTGCAGGAAATTTGTGATGACATCCAAGATGAATATTTTCATTCAAGGAACGAGAAGTGTTGAACTGAACATACAGTTTGGTTCTATTTCTGAAGTGGCAAATTTCATTTATTTGCCACCTAAGAATTTTGGAAACATTAAGATGAAAACAACTGGGCACAAGACTATGCAGAAGACTGGAAACAAAGATTCTGAAGATTCTAAGAAGATCAAGACTGCGAAGACCAAGACTGCTGCAATAAAGACAACGCAAGTCAAGAATCGCAGAGATTCAAAGAAGACCAAGATCACTGTAACCAAAGCTGTTTCGCGACCGAGGAGGGCCGTTGTTATTCAACAAGAAGAACCCTCTATCACAGTTAATGGGGGCAAGTTTGATATGTCTGGCCCAGAGAAGACCTGAAAACAAGAGAGACAAAGTCTGAGAAAGAAGAAGGCGCGGCTTGTGAAGCAAGGCCGTGCTTGAAAGAAGAAGGCGCGACTTGTGAAGCAAGGCCGTGCTTTTCCCATGAACAACTACCAACTGAAGACTCTGAGGCCAAGCGTGCCTGTTAGAAACCAATTCAAACCATTACATGAATTGCAATACAGTTCAAATACTGTGGAAGGAATCCATATAAAGGAACAATTGATGCAGATGAAGAATGGTGTGTGGGGTCAAAAAGTGTTACATGTTAAAATGTAATATGACCATTTTAAATTCACCTTAAATTAATAAGGCTTTTTGTTTAATGAGTTATGACTTCCAATGAGCGCAAGCACTCATTGTTAATTACCCCTGAAGTCAGGGAACCTTTGATTAAGAGATCTATATTATGAAATAAAATACAAGACTACACAATTTTATTCATAAGCATTATGAAGATACATGACATGATACATGAGCAATGAAAGCAAAGAGTGTTTGTCAATTTGGACAGTTTCTGTTTGTCAAATGTTTTGTCTTGCGATGGCTTATTAGGTAATATCTGGCCTAGGCAACACAATGTCATATTGAGGAGCTACGCCCCGATGGTAAACATCGACGTACGCATCTCCCAAACAATATTCCATCGTAATGCATTAAGGCATGTTGGATATTGGAATTGGGAAGATCATCCGGCCTTATGGTGTGTTAGATGTTTGATTTGGGAAAATTACCCGGCCTCACGGCTTGTTGGATAATTTGAATTTGAAAATATCTGGTCTTACGACTTGTTGGATATTTAAATTTGAAAAAAATTACTCGGCCTTGCGGCTTGTTGGATATTTAAATTTGAAGAAAATTACTCGGCCTTGCGGCTTGTTTGATAATTTAAAGAATATCCGGCCTCGTGGCTTGTTGGATATTTAAATTTGAGAAAATTACCCGGCCTTGCGGCATGTTGGATAATTTAATTTGAATTTAGAAATATCTGGTCTTGCGACTGATGACACGAAAATTCATAGTATATTTTGTGTCATTTGATTGGTCTTTTTGTGTCATATTTATGCTCTTTTGCTTGTTTTTAAGCCTTATTTATCAAATATTGCGGAATCTACACCTTTTCTCATTTTTGATCATTTTCAGGTAAAAAGTGCCTAATTTTGATGGATTTTGAAATATCTTAATGCATGAATGAATTCCAGACATCGAGATGAAGCTGACCATCAATTTTCATGCAAATCGGAGATAGTCAGAAAATTACACCTCTACCGTAATTAATTTTTGGGTGTAATTTTTTGCCCAGATTATACCGTGACACTTTTTACAGGCTGTAATTTCCTATAGATTCTACATAGAAGCAATTACGGTACTGCTGTAATTATTTTTATAGACCGTAATTTCTGCCCAGAAATACACAGAAGAAATTATGACATTGTCGTAATTATTTTTACAGGTTGTAATTTTTGACCCAGAATTCACAGAACCAAATTACGGCAGTGCCGTAATCAAAATTATGGCCATATTTATAAAGATGCCAAGTCTTCCGCAGCCGCTCCAAAGCCTGATTTTTGTGACGTCAGAAGATCCAGGGCACCAATTCAAATACTGTAAAAGGGAAGTGTTCTATAAATTGAGGAGAAGATTTGAGGATAGAAAGAATCGAATTTCATCTCCAATCGAGGGAGAAATCAACAAGGGCATCCCTAGGGCTTGGCCTCGTGCCGAGAGGCATAGAGGCCACCTTAGGCGGCAAAATTTACAGGAGAGCTTCGCCCACAGGAGGAGAGGATACACCAAAAATTTCAGATCGAAAGGAGTTCAATCGAGGGAGAAATCAACTAAACAAGTTTCGGGCGGAAGTAGAAATCGTGATTTGCTGTAGCAGGTTACTGTAGCGGTACTGTAGCAGCATTGTAGCAATCCGAAAATTTGCAAAATCACGGGTTGTGAAATTTTTCATACCCCTATGATTACAGTAAACCCTTGTTCTCTCTTTTTATTTGAATTCTAATTTTTTATGAATTTTTATTGTATTTTTAACTCTATGGTAGTGTAATTTTCCTTGGGACATGGGGATGCAATCCCCTTAATTTCATAATGACTAGATGATCCTTATTTCATCATGATATTCTTGTTATGATAATTCTACTTATATGACGATTGTCTTTAATCTCTTCTAGTTTCATATTGTCAACATGTATTGGAGTTTTTGCGATATGGACTGAAAGCTAACTTGCAAAACTTGGAACCCTAGAATCATTATTTAGGAACTCATCGTAAGAAATTAGGTTTGTTCTTATTTCTAGATTTTAGAAGTTTATTGACTTGTTGATAATCTGATCGAGGAGACATTAATGAGTTAAACATGAAGATATTGTAAGAAATTAAGTATCGGATCATTGGAGAACCTTAAGTAGAACCTGTGAATCTAAAGTATGAAAGTATTTAGTTTTCACTTGAGATGATTGACATAAAGATTGGATGCATGAAAGTGATCTTAAATCTTCTTGTCAATGATTTACTTATCTTTAGTATTAAATAAATCTTGTGCGAAAGTGAAGATTGGTTCTTTGTAAATTGTTTGCGCGAAAGTGAGATGATTTCTTTATTAAGTAAACTATATCTTTATCATATTAAGAGTAAACTGACAAACACTTAATTATATCTACTCATTGAAATTAAGGTGGATGAAACCCTAGTCTCAGCTTTTCTCTCTGATTATCTGTACGCTTTCCGATCGTTCGCTTACGTCATATTCGATTGCTTAGCTAGTGAGAAAATAACTATTCGGTACTTAACACGTAGGTCTCTGTGGTTCGATATATTTTTATTACTTCGAAGTATCCATACACTTGCGGACATGACAAGTTTTAGGCGCCATTGCCGGGGACCTTAGTTTTGTTAATATAAAAATAGTTGTTAGTATTGCTAGACTAAGTTTTATTTGTTTTAGATTTAACTTTGTTTTCTATTTTTGCAGATTTTGGATTTTCACAAGTTGTGACAGAACTGTGATTTCTGAAATTTTTGAATTTGCTTGTGTTTTGTGTTTATATATATATATTTTGGCAAAAATTTTTAAAAAAATTCTGATTGATTGGTCTTGCATAATCTTTCTGTTTCTATTCTGAAAATTTCGAGTTTACACGATTCTTCTATTTGTTTATACATAGGACTCTTAGATCTTGATAGATTTTATTTCCTGTGAACTCTGAGATCACAAATTTTTTAGTTGTGTAGAAAAGCTTTGGTTTGAAGATATGTCTTTTAATCATGACTCGTGGGCAACTGAAAGAGGTGAGGTATACATGCCACAAGGTAAGTATGAAAATGATTCATGGTGCACTCTTGAAGATAAGTTAGATTATTTGGCTTATAAATTAGACTCTTATATGCACCCTATTATGACATCTTATTCTTCTATTAGGTGTGATATTTGTGTATGTTTTGATCATTATACTTTTGATTGCTAATTTTTAATTCCTCCAAATCCCAATTCACCATGGTACCAGGATGATCAATATTATTCTAGTTGGGAAAATCAAACTTATTTTTATGAGGATTGCTCAAACAATATTTCAGAACCATACTTTGAAGATACCGAAGAATCTAGGCTAGAATCTATACTTGAAAAATTCATGTCAAATCAAAGTAAGAAATTTGAAGAACTTATAGAAGAGATGAAACATCAAAGGGATACTATTAATCAGCTTAAGTCTCATGTAGAATCTATATCTCTAATACTGAAATATTAGAAACCTAGATAGCACAACAAGGTTGTTTATTTGAGTTTGATTTGGAAACTGAGGAAATTGATTTAGAAAAGTCCCCCTCTGATTTTATTGATTTTGAAATTAATTCTTTTGTGAACATTAATGAATCTCACTCTGATTTTGATAATTTTGAAATTGATTCATTTGATAAATTATTTGTGGAAAGGTTTGAGGAAATTGATTTTGAAAAATCCCCTTTTGATTCTAGTGATAGTTATGAAATTGATTCTTTTGATGATATATTATTTATCATTAAATCTGATGAAGGATATGAGGGAACTGATTTAGAAAAGTCTCACTCTAATTTTGTTGGTAATTTTGAAATTGATAAATTATTTGATGAAGTGCATGAGGAACCTGGAAAGGATTTGAATATTACAAACATTGATGAATCTCACTATGAAGTTTTGCCAATATCTATTGTTCAACCTTTTGATTTATTTGAAAAATTATGCTTTATTCAGGAATCTAATGTGAGACAGAAAGACTATTTGATGATCCAATACTTGAATCTTTTGATCGAAGTCCTATTGCAATTGAAGATATAATTTTGAAGAAAGGACTAATGATTTTGCTTAATAACAAATATAGGAAGATCATAAAATACTGTTTGAGTGGAATTGAAAATTTTGATTTTGATTTTTGCATGAGAAAGCCACGTCGATCATATTTTATATGAAATTTTGGATGTTTAGATTAGTGGCTAAACTTTTAGGACAACGGAAATACAAAAAATTATATGCTATTTACTATGGTACCGATCCACCTGCTTCGCCATGATATTTAAGTTTCGGTCAAGCTAGTGACCTAAAAATTAGTGCTTCTTAGGAGGTAACCCAAGCACTCTTACTCTAGTTTTTATATTTTATTTAATTATTATTTTTACTAATTTTTCTTTTTCTTCTTTGTAGGTGAATCTGAATTTTTTTTAGGATGAAACCGGTGATTTTTGAAGTTTATGGAAAAATTACAGCAGTACCATAATTATTATTACGGGCCATAATTTTGCATTGTTTTTGACCAAAATAAATTATGACACTGCCGTAATGATTTTTACACACGTAATTTAAAAAAAAAATCTGCATTCTGCTTCCTGCACTCTGTATTCTGCTTATTTGATTAGGTATGTTCTTGTAGTGATTTTAAGAAACTAGAGTGGTAAAACTTTTGATCTTTGGCACAATTTGGAACAACTCATCTTTTACTATTATTTGGATATTTTTTGTTAAATTTTAAAGTCCATGGATCATCCTATAACACATAACATCTTTCGGTAACTGATTAATTCCTGTAGTCAGTTTTATTTACTGATTTGATTAGCATTTTTGCTGCAGATATTTAAGATGCTTTAATGAGTTGTAACCCTGATTTTTCACATGAAATAAGGAGAACATGTTTCGTTCTATCTCTTGGATTTGTTGGTTTTATTAAAATATTTTCAGACTATTCTAGGAAGCATGACAACTTTTCAAGTCTGATTAATTTTTGTGCAGTTTTTAATTTAGTAATTTGATTAGCTTTCTTACTATTAATACCGTAAACTCCTAATTGATACTGATCCTCTATTTTTCATACGCCAGAAATGAACAATGTTTACTCTACTATTTGGCTTTGTCTATTTTTTTTTTGGATCATTTGATCTTATTCTTGGGCATAGCTAATTTTTGTAAATGAATCAGTGGTTGCTCTGGGTGAGTTTGGGATTGCAGTGCAGGTTCTGCAGTTGTAGGTTATAAAAGTAGTACTGTTGCTGTACTGTAAGTACTGTTGCTGTGCAGGTCCTGTAGATTGCTGTTAAAAAAAAATAATAAAAAATATAATTAAATAAACTTAAATATAATTAAATATAATTAAATATAATTCAAGATTTGCCTAATTAGTTTACCAATATGTATTAGTTTGTGCCATTTTCATTACACTGCTCAAATTAACTTTAAACCACGACGGAAGGATGAATCAAATGTAGAATAAACTTAAATAAAACATTAGGAAAGATTATTGTACCATAATAAAACTTCATGAAAGAGTTAATGTCCCAAAATAAAACTTTTAGGCAATGTTCTATCAACAATGTCCCAAATATGATGGATGAACTATATTAAACCATCTCAATAGTTTGCTTAGTTTATGCACATATTTGAAACTTGACAGTTTATATATCAGTTAGGCAATTAATTCTTTTGAAAAATAAAGAGATGTTTTGTAGACCACGTTCTACTTGAGAAATGAAAGTAAGAAGATTATGGAAAGAATATCAATTTTATGTAACAACATATAATTTAATTCGTTTTTGATCATTCAGATGTATGATGAACAACTGCATGATCCTAAGTTTTACAAACCTTTGTAGACCTCCGCCGCTGTGCCTCCCCCTCCGGAACAACACACAGACCACAACCCTGGTTGCCGCTCACCGTAGAAAAGGGTGAGGAGAGGGACGGATGGCGCCCTTAAACGGCTCGGGAGGCGAATCGGATTCGGAAGCAGAGGGAGGCAGTGAAGATTGGAAAGGAAAGGGCGAGAAGAGCAGCGAGAGGGGGATTTGGGGGCAGAGATCGGCCTCTGGTAACGAGGGCGCAGTAGTGGGTTCTGGCAAGAGGGGAGAGGGCGTGGTGAGCTCGGATGAGCGGACGAGCAGGCGAGAGGGGAGAGGTGCGGCGAGCTCGGGCGACAGGGCGAGAAGGCGAGGGCGTTGGTCTAGGGCGAAAGGGACGAGAGACTTGTGAGAAGAAACCCTCCTTCCGCGCACCCCCAGGGAGAGGCTGCAGGCCGAGCCGGGTGAAAAACACCCGGTCAACAACGGTCAACACGAATAAGCAATTACTATTTGCCCTCGGCGCCAAACAAAAATGACTTCGTTGACCAACGCCCTGCTTGACCGGCTGCTCCGCCTACACTCCCAAACGCACCCTCTATTTGCTTTCAACCTGCTACTGTCTCTTTTTGCTTCCATATCAAAAAATCTTCAAGAGCAACTGTCTTTCACCCCCTACCAAGCGACTATTTCTAGCCGACAGCCTTTGTTCCAGTCATTTCTTCTACGACGAGATCACCCTCTATTCCAACCAGCTAAGTTAGCCGAGCAACTTTCATCACCAGCAGCTGAGTTTTCATCTTGCGGCATCTTCTCCAGATTCTTCCAGCCGCTGTGCCCTTCCACTTTCAGATTCGCCAACCGTTTTGCCTCACCTTCCGAAGATTTCTCCACCTCTGTTCGCCGGAAACCACTACTAACTTCTTCATCCTCACCAGCAGCAACATCTGATTCAACAGCACCATCTCTGTTTCTTCTGACACTCACGATTTTGACCCAATCGAAAGAAAGCTGCATACGTCTGCAACCGTTCAGCCAATCGAAAGAAAGCTGCTGTATTTCCAGCAGTGCTGAGCTTCCGTCAGTGATGCGCTGCCGAGTTCTTGATGGGCCAGGAGTTGTCGTACTTCAGGTGGTGGCTGAGCTTCCGTCGGCGAGGTGTTGCCGAGTTTCCGACGGGTTACCTCGAGGCGCGAAGCTACCGTGGGTGAGACGACAGCGATGGGGATTGCCAATTTTTTGATGGACGATTCTAGGTTGTCCAGTGGCACTGATGGACGAATCCAAGCTGCTCTGTTGAGCGCTCGTTGGTGTTCCAGCAGCCGGAGTTTCTCTGATTCTTTCGGTGGGGGTATTAGGGAATATTGGGTGTGGCGATCGCGTGGCGGATGAACGCGGTGAGGAAAACAATGAGAAAGACGTTCGCCTCATCTTGGTAAACACGATCTTCCCAGGATGGGGGACCTTTCTCGACAAAAGTTGTAAGACGGGATTTCTGGAGAAGAATGAAGAAACATACAAGACTTTGGGAATTGGGATCTCGACAGAGGGAGCAAACAATTGCTGATTTTCCAGAAGCAAGTTCTTCTAAATTCAAGTTTTCCTCTTTAGAAATCGAATTATCTGCTTCATTGTTTAAGTGCTGAATTCAGACTAGCAATGAATTTAGATTGTTCGGCTCTCATTTTTTATTATAGTAGCTTGCCGCTCTCGAACTTTTACCCGTTGATCTTCAGCATCAGTAGCTGATGCCACATGCACTAAAGAAATTTGTGCAGGTTGTTTCAGCATATTAGAGACTACCTCAGGTGCCAGTTTTTTTTGGATCATAGTCAAGAATTATTGTTGAGCTCAGCAAACTTCTTGAGTAAAATCTCAATAAGTGACGAAATATTACAGTGCCTCAATTCTGAATAATTAACATCACTTTCTTGCTTGCATTTCCTCATTGACAAAACTAGCAAGGTTGACATATTTTGGCTCTTGTCTAATGCTGTCTTCCCATTAGCAGTGTCACCAAATTCTTTAGTAGCATAAGTGAATAGAGGAGGTAAATCTTCAACGTAAAAGGAACCTCTAATACATGAGCCAGCACCTGGAACATGATTACAAAGTAGTAGTCTGACTTTGTGAATCCCAAATTTTTTGGGTTTTGACGAGACTCTTTTGAAGCAGAGGTGGCAGCAGTAGATTCTTGGTGAAACAAAATTCTAGAGGATTTGCGAGTAAATTTTACTTTTTACTTTTTTTTTGATGAAATCTTGTACCCCTTTGTATGTTTTCTCTTGGCGACAGATTTTTTGTATCCCTTATGTCTTGAGATTCCTTCCTTGCTTCTTTCTACAGCAGAACAAGTAGCAGCGTGTTTGCAGATTTCATAGAGTGTGTTTGCAGATTCTTGAGGAAGCTTTCTGTTTCTTTCTTATATCAGTATAGCAATCTGTCGACGGGTTTTCTTTGTAAGACCTTGCTTCTTTCTCGCGACAGTATAAGCAAGAGGAAACAAAATTCTGAGAGATTCTCCAGGTAACTACCCTTTCAGCTTTCTTCGAACATCCCTTCATATGTATTTTGAAGCTCATTAATTCTCTTTCTTATAGCAGTACGAGCAGCAATGAAATAGTGGCGGTGAAGCAAAGTGGTGAGCCACAACAAACTTTCTGTTCCCCCTCTTTACAGCAATACAAGCAGCAGACATCTTCTTTGTAGCACCACAAGCAGCAGTGAAGCAAGACTCAAGAGAGCTTGCCGGTAACAACTTCTTCCTTTTTTTTTAAATTTTTTTTAAAGAATTTCGAATCTGCATTCTCTCTCGCTCTTCTTGTAGCCTCATCTTTTGTGTCCGAATCTTCTCACTACCTCTTTCGCTTTTCTCAGTCTCTCATTTTTTTGTATATTATTTTTTTTTGATATCGAGTGATTTCAGGGAGAGACAAAAAAGTAAAAATATAAGCACAATATGTGTTAGGCCCTGGGCTCCCCGGTTCAGCCCAAAGGGGATGGGCCGAGCCCAAATCCAAGCCCACGCGAGAGGAATCAGAACGGAGCCCTAAACTCGGCTCCAATCCACTGGTCAACGGCTGCAAAATCGGACGATTCCGATTTTGACCACGCAGCGTCGCCTTCTCCACGACGTTGGGACGCACGCAGCGAAGCAGAGGCGTCGTCTTCGCCACGGAAATCGGACGCGGCACTTCCGCGCGACTCTCGGAGCCAGGCGACGGCGGCATCGCCGAAAGAAGCGAAGGAAGGAGAGCTGATGGCTGGGGCGTGGTCAGCGAACGAGAGACCCGGTCGCGGAGAAAGAGCTCGGCGGCTCCACGCGAAGGACGCGGACGCTACGACGGCGTCGTCGCCGAGCAAAGCGGACGCGCGCGGAGGACTCAGACGCAAGCAGCGCGAGCGAAGCGGGCGCAGGGGAAGCTTGAAGACGGCACTGGCTTCGATAAAAGGCGGAACAGCGGAGGGATCAGGAGAGCTTCGGCACCGTGAGCGAACGAAAGGAATCCACCGGCGAGGTTGAGGGCTCCGTTCAAGCTTGAACGGCGAGGAACGAGAACGAAGAGCTGAGTTTGAGAACGAGCGTGTAACGGCGGCGACGCTCGCCGCCGACGTGAGGACAAGAGAGAAGAGTGAGGAGGGGTTTTTGTAGCTCTGGTTTACGAATAAATAGAGTGAAGCTTTTCCCTTCACCTGCGCTTCTTCTCCGGCGAGTTTTCGTGTTTCCCGGCGAGATCCTCTGCTTCGGCGTTCTTCGGTGTACGGCGGCGACGAACCTCGGCAGTAGGCGGCTGCGAGGTCGTCGACGATCGGCGACGAGGCGAGACACAAGCGGTGTCTTCCCCTTGTCGTCAATCCTCTCCGGCGACGGTTGCGAGCGTGAACGCGGCGAGCGTTCGCGCGATGAGACGAAGACGACGCGAACGGACGGCGTTCGATTCGAGACGTCGACGTCAGCGTGACGTAAGCGAGTGAATTCGAAATCGAATCGCGGCGAATTGGATTGCTGATGTCGGCGTGACGTCAGCGCAGAGAGTTAATTCGGCAAACGGCGGATTTTGACTGTTCGGTCAAAATCAATTTTGAACAGTAAGGTATTCTGATTTAGGTTTTCGATTCTTTTCCGGATTCTTGAATTAGGGTTAGGGTTTTCCAATCCTTCTCCGTGAGAATTGTAATTTGAGGGATAAAAAGTGAGCGGGAACTAGGGTTTCGAATTTGGGGACGAGATTCGGTCCGGAAACCCTAGCGCGATCACGTTCCGGTGTTCCGCCGGACGGCTCTGAGACAACAGATAAGCGTTGTTTTTAGACCGTTCCGACCGGGGCGTGACAACAGGTATCAGAGCTTAAAGTGATCCAACAGCAATATGGTGAATCAAGGAGATCGTATTGCCCGGATCGAGCAAGTGCTCGGTTTGACTGGGAATAGCAGAGATGCGGTGGTTCCTCAGGTGGAGGACCTCCATCGTACAATAGAAGAGCAAAGGTTGCAGATTCTTGCCCTGCAACAAACTTTGGCTGGGATGGCTGAAGCCCAGCAAAACTTTGAAGGGATGGCGGCGCTACAGCAGCAGGTGGCCACCTTGACAGCACAAACTCAGCAGGGGACCGCGTTGCAAGGACAAGTAGCGACCTTGACGACACAGCAACAGCAGATATTGGCTGATCTGGCGGTGACGCGCATGGCACTGGCGCAGGCACAAGGGAGTGGTTCAACCGCAGCCAGGGCAGAGTATGGGGCTCCCAACGGTAATGGGAAGGTTCGCACCCCAGAACCTGCAATGTTCAAAGGAGCCAGATCTGCAAAGGTGTTGGGTAATTTTCTATGGGACATACAACAATATTTTGAGGCTAACCATGTCACAGATCAGGAGAAGGTGAGAGTGTGCACAGCATATCTCTCAGATGATGCAAAGCTCTGGTGGAGAACCAAAGTGGATTCTACATTAGAGGCGGCGAACTGGACTTGGGAGGTGTTCCGAGAGGAACTACGACAACAGTTCCTTCCCGGAAACTCGGTGGACTAAGCACGAGAGGCGGTGGATCGGCTCAAGCATACAGGGACGATCCAGGAGTATGTTCGGGCGTTCTCCGCGCTGATGTTGGAGTTACCCGAGATGGCAGAGGGAGATAGGAGGTACTTCTTCCTCCGGAATCTCCAACCCTGGGCGGCAACGGAGGTTCGACGACATGCGCCGCAGGATTGGAGGACGGCTGCTGCTATAGCCGAGTCTCTGGTGGACCAGAGGACTTTAGGGACGACCTTCCAGAGAGCACAAAGGTCGCCCCCGAAGCGACCATCTCCACCCAGACCCAGAGCGCCAGAGAGAGAGAGAGGCTCTCTCCCCGACGAAACGGAGGACAAGCAGCGTGGCAGGGAAACACTCGACCTGCAGAACGAGGGCAAGGTCAACTGAGACCAATTGCCTGCTTTTTGTGCAAAGGACCGCACCGGATACGCGACTGTCCGGATCGACAGAGGGTGAACGCGATTGCAGCGATTGTGCATCGCGAGCTTGCTGAGAAACCGGCGGAGGTGCATGACGAGGAACCAGTAGAGGCCCGCATAGGAGTTGTGCGCATTGCCTCAGTGGTCGCAGGAGGACCATCGCCGACAACCGCAGAAGCAGAGCCGAAAGACGCAGTCGACAAAGGTAATGTCGAGCAAAAGCCGAGCTCCGAAGAGATAGACCCTCTACAGGAGAAGAAAACATGGAGGCAAGTAGTGGAGGAGAAGGCCCCACCGAAGTCCTCGAATTCTTCGGATACAGAAAGGGATGATAGGCCTCAGCAGATCCATGGGATGTATTGGTCTTTAGACGACTCTATAGAAAACGACCCAAGGTTCCAAAGGTACGCGGCTGCCCGCCAACAAGCAAAGAGAGAACGGCGAGGGCGGGCCTGAGCGCCCGTGCCGGACATCGAGGGCGATGTCCAAATTGGGTCGGGGAGAATTGTTAGGCCCTGGGCTCCCCGGTTCAGCCCAAAGGGGATGGGCCGAGCCCAAATCCAAGCCCACGCGAGAGGAATCAGAACGGAGCCCTAAACTCGGCTCCAATCCACTGGTCAACGGCTGCAAAATCGGACGATTCCGATTTTGACCACGCAGCGTCGCCTTCTCCACGATGTTGGGACGCACGCAGCGAAGCAGAGGCGTCGTCTTCGCCACGGAAATCGGACGCGGCACTTCCGCGCGACTCTCGGAGCCAGGCGACGGCGGCATCGCCGAAAGAAGCGAAGGAAGGAGAGCTGATGGCTGGGGCGTGGTCAGCGAACGAGAGACCCGGTCGCGGAGAAAGAGCTCGGCGGCTCCACGCGAAGGACGCGGACGCTACGACGGCGTCGTCGCCGAGCAAAGCGGACGCGCGCGGAGGACTCAGACGCAAGCAGCGCGAGCGAAGCGGGCGCAGGGGAAGCTTGAAGACGGCACTGGCTTCGATAAAAGGCGGAACAGCGGAGGGATCAGGAGAGCTTCGGCACCGTGAGCGAACGAAAGGAATCCACCGGCGAGGTTGAGGGCTCCGTTCAAGCTTGAACGGCGAGGAACGAGAACGAAGAGCTGAGTTTGAGAACGAGCGTGTAACGAGACGCTCGCCGCCGACGTGAGGACGAGAGAGAAGAGTGAGGAGGGGTTTTTGTAGCTCTGGTTTACGAATAAATAGAGTGAAGCTTTTCCCTTCACCTGCGCTTCTTCTCCGGCGAGTTTTCGTGTTTCCCGGCGAGATCCTCTGCTTCGGCGTTCTTCGGTGTACGGCGGCGACGAACCTCGGCAGTAGGCGGCTGCGAGGTCGTCGACGATCGGCAACGAGGCGAGACACAGGCGGTGTCTTCCCCTTGTCGTCAATCCTCTCCGGCGACGGTTGCGAGCGTGAACGCGGCGAGCGTTCGCGCGGCGAGACGAAGACGACGCGAGCGGACGGCGTTCGATTCGAGACGTCGACGTCAGCGTGACGTAAGCGAGTGAATTCGAAATCGAATCGCGGCGAATTGGATTGCTGACGTCGGCGTGACATCAGCGCAGAGAGTTAATTCGGCGAACGGCGGATTTTGACTGTTCGGTCAAAATCAATTTTGAACAGTAAGGTATTCTGATTTAGGTTTTCGATTCTTTTCCGGATTCTTGAATTAGGGTTAGGGTTTTCCAATCCTTCTCCATGAGAATTGTAATTTGAGGGATAAAAAGTGAGCGGGAACTAGGGTTTCGAATTTGGGGACGAGATTCGGTCCGGAAACCCTAGCGCGATCACGTTCCGGTGTTCTGCCGGACGGCTCTGAGACAACAGATAAGCGTTGTTTTTAGACCGTTCCGACCGGGGCGTGACAATATGGGTTAATCGTGGTGCAGGGATGCCGAGTGCATCTTAGGCCTAATTGTGGTGCCCGGGATGCCAAATGCATCTTAGGCCTAAGAATTGAAATTCATCTTATCCTTCTTTACCTTTGTGTGCTTCTCCTCGGGTGTTTCGCAACCCGTTGGCATTCTGTTTCTCTATATCTCTATTGCAAGCCTGTCGGCGTAATAGATCTCTCTCTGTCCTTTTTGCTTGACGCCCCCGTTCTCTTTTATAAGCTACCAGCCATAAATTCTGAAATAGTTTCCTTCTTTGCTGCATTGCTTCGCGCTTCTCCCTTTCTTTTTTTAAAAAGATTTTGTCGACTGTAAATGCCCTCTTCTTCTTTCCTTATTGATTATTTTAATTCTCTACCGCTTTTGCACAGCTTTAAATGCTTTGCCTTTGCTAGCTTCGATTTTATTTCCGCCAGATTTTATTTTCACGAGGTCAGCCATTGTTTCTTTTTAATGATGATTTTCTCTGTTTTCTTTGGCGTTTCTTTTCTTTCCTTTGGAGCGTTGGGAATTTTCCATCTCCGCTGTTCCATTTTCCATCTTTGTCTTATGAAGGGGCTGGCACATGCTAAGTTCCTTTTTGACTGTAGCGATTTACGCTGAGATTTATTCCCTAATTTTTGTGTGTGCTAAGGATGCTTTTTTTTTTTTTTTTAATACTGGCATACATCAATTCGAATGTCTTCAACATTTCTGAATTTGTAAGGCACATATCTTCCTTATAATCAAAATTAATTTGACTGTCAATGGTAATTAGTTCAACATTCAACAAATGTTGTATTTATCATGCAAATCCTAATTCTGATTTGGCATCTCTTTCAACATTCTCTTCTCCATAAAATTTGTATAACATGGTAGTTGTCCAGTTATAATTTGATCGCCTACAATGTCAGGCATGCAGTCCAAAATTTCTGCAGCATCATTTGATGTCTCAATAAGTTTGTTATTAGATTGATTTAAACATTTCTGTATCGCAAGCAACACAACTGGTGGTTTGTCTTCTTAACAGACACGGAAGATGGATCAACATTATAAGTGAAACTCATCACCATTTCGTTCATAATTAGAAGCCATCAACTTTGCAGCATCATTATGTAAACCCTTTTTTTTAACATCCCAAAAATATCATTCGGCTTGTTCTCTATGGCAACCATGGGTGTTGGCTCAGTTTTGGTTGGTACATAATCATCATTAGTTTCACCAGATTGTTTTGAACTTTTCTTAACCTCCAGGAACATGTGAGATAGTTTACTCTCGGTGCAAGAAATTGTAGCGGGTTCATCAGAAAGTTTGTAATGTTGTAATGATCATATTGATCATTGTATCACTGATCCTTATATCACTGCATCCATGTTAGCTTTGAGGAATGCTTATAACTCTTATCATGCAAGTATAATATTGGTCCTAGTGGAATTATTAGGACATTACTGCTACAAATTCTGATGCCGTGTTGGAGAAGGAAACACAATATAATTTTGCGGCTTGTACTCTCTCAACTTCCTCATAAAACTGAGATCAGAGATTTTTATTTGATCTAGTCATTAGTGCTTTAACATTTTTTTAGGGAAAGGTGGATAATAGGCTCACAAATATATTTTATTTGAACTAGTCATCAGGAATTTTCCATATTTTACAAAGCACTGGCAAATGCCAGATTTTCTTTCCTGAATTTTCCATATTTTACAAAGCACGGGCAAATGCCAGATTTTCTTTCCTTTCCTGATTCCATTTATAGTCAAAATTAGTTTTGACTCTGTCCAAATTTATGGTTCAACAAATGCCCCCACAATGGATTTTGTATAAGCGACAAGTACATACAAATCCATTGGCAAAGATGTCTAGCGCTAGCAGGATGGGTAGCGACCATATGCGTATAAAGTACTTATTTCAAGTATACTTTGATGAAGACATTATTTGAAATATTGTATGCACTTGAGATAATTGAATGGTGCACTGATGACATGCAAATATATGATATATCGTGACTTAATTTTATTATTATTTTGGACTAAATTGCATGCTTTATTTCATTTATGCACTTAAATGCTTCATATTCTTCAGAACCTTCACTTTTTCTCTGTTTTATTGAAATGTAGGTATTTTGCCTCAAAATTGGGGGAATTTGGAAGATCTGAAGATATGAGACAATTCCTCATGATGAGACGAAGCTACACGAGAAATTTCAGCTCAATCGGAGTCCTCTACGTTTTTCACAGCCATGGGTGTGCATCCATGACTACTTCAGGCTTCACCGAGCCGTACACGGGCATGGGCGTGCATCCATGCATGGTTGCGAAGAATAAGTTTTCGAGTTACCGAGCCGTACACGGGCATGGGCGTGCATCCATGCACGTCCGGTTTTTCGCCCTTAACTTTCTATTTTGAAAGCAGATTTTGACAAAATTTGGGGGAGACTTTCCTAACACAGACACGCACGTTTTGGGACCGGAATAATTGGATGTGATAAAGTGATTGAGGAGAACGAAGTGAAAGGGCGGCAACCTAGGGTTTTGGGGTGACTTTCTGGTCGACAACACTGTTCCGGTTTGATTCTTCCTTCGTTCCGACGTGGATCTTCGTGCTGGACCTTCTTCCATCAAGGATCTACCCTTCCCTTTGGTTAGAATTCATTTGCATGAGAGATTTGATGTATTTCACGATGTATATGATAGCGTAAACTTTCTTTTCGGGGTTTAAGCATAGCCCACTGTAAGATGTTGAATATTATGACTTGATCTATATATTTCTCTTAATTATCTTTGCTCTTATTCATGTCCAAGAAGTTTTATTTCATGTTTGTGTACCGGCCATACATATACATGTTTTAGATATTGTGGGATGGACTGAGAGGTGAACCACAATCATCGGAATCCCTTAGACTGGACTGATGATTTCGTTTAGCGAGAGCACTCAAAATCACCTGAGGAATCCTAATTCTTCATAGAACCCATTGGGTCCACTTAACCCGGTAAGCCACGAGAGTAGGAGACTTGGGTTAAGTCGGATACCGGGCCGTGTCCTGAGAGGGAGCACGTCTGTACCCTAGGAAGGATTACCTTGAGAACTTAGATAAAACTTAATTAGAATATCAAGCGTCAATATTTCTTCACACTTCAGTGTGGTGAAACCTAAAGCCCCGAATCTCTCTCATAGATTTAAAATCCCGATTGCTTTGCTCTCTGTTCTGTTTGCTTTCAATCCGCTTTAGTTTAATTAATTGCACTAGGATTTTAGACATTTCTCCCTTAATTGTTAACCTAGCTATTAGTTGACTGATCAGTTAGTACTTGACCCCTAGTCCTCGTGGGATCGATACTTATTGTATTACGCGATAGATCGTGCACTTGCAGTAGCAGCGGTTCGGGCCCCTATCAAGTTTTTGGCGCCGTTGCCCGGGACTAGGTTGCCAATATTAACACGATCAGGAAATTGGTAGACTAGGTTTAGTTAGATTTCCTTTTGTTTCCTTTTGTTTATATATCTTTTAGTTACTTTTCGCTATTTTTTTATTTCTTTTAGTTGAAGTTTTTATTTGGTACGGTGCTACTAATCTTTTTGTGTCAAGGTACTTGTTTATGCCCAGGAATACTGCGCGAACAAGGAAACTTGTACCTAAAGACCCGTGTTGGTGTATATGCCCTAGGACCTAGTTTTGGTCCACTTATGTACTACTTGACTTTGATATTTATATCATTCTGGCATTGTCGTTATCTATGTTTGTTTACATCTGCGCATATGTACTAACATGATAATGTCCCTGGAGACAGATTGGATCTGTGCTCGAACTATAGTCCCCAGTCGATCTACCTTAGTGGATATGGGACAGCTATGGTACTTGTGAGACTGGTATGTGGGCTAGTTAGGCACGTGGTGCTAACGCAGACACATGGGTATATCATTGGAGGATATATTGGATAGACCCGCTGTGAGGCTATGACTTGGTGTCATGAGTTATCCTCACAAGTAATAGGAGATGCATTGATCCCTTGACTTGATGTCATTGGCCATTCTATATGGTTAGGGATTTGCTTTGATACAACCTAACACCTCGCCGTAGTTGGGAGGTCATAACGGTTGTCATTGAGCATGTCATGACCCATATGAGAAGGTCAATGGATAGACATAGGATTTGCCCCTTCCTTAGGGAAGTATGATATCCATGGAGCTCCTTTATGGTTCTATGACTGAGAGTGTATGGCCATACCCAGGTGAGAACCTGTTTTAGTCATAGCTATGTGATTGGGTGAAAACAAGTGGTGACACACTTGTCCAATCGGATATCAGTTCGGCAAAGAGACTGTAATGCATCTGTACCTAGTTGCGATGATGGGAATGTCGATGTCGATATCCATTCCAATGACCTGGGTAGCAGCGATGCACTGCTAGGTGCCACTCACTGCTTGTGGTGACCTTTGGTTAGCACTACCAGCGTCAGAGGAACCTACAGGGTCGCACACCTTGATACTTGAGTTCTCGTATTGATCGGGAAGCCTTATGATCGAGTTATTGGATAACTTGGATCTAATTGGGAGATTTCATCAGCGCCAATGGGCTTGATGAGATGAAAGAATGTTATTGGAGCCAAACTTCATTTTTGGCAGGTTGACCCGTATTTGACCATGGTTGGTCACATTTGGATTATTGTTGCATTGGATTGGATCCAAATGCTTAATCAACCCATGTGATGAAGTTTGGGCTAGCTCATTATCCAATGAAGCCCAATAACAAGTTCTCATGAAGAGATGAGAGGCTAAAAGGGTATAATGGGGAGAAATATGAACCATTAAGCGCCTAGGGGCATAATGGGGTCATGTTGGCGCCTTTGCTTCATTATGGAAGTAAAGGGTACCTCCCCTCTCTTCCTTGGATGGAATGCATGCCTCTATGGCATGTCTTGGGCTGATATGGTGCTTGGGCAATTATGGATAGGTTGAATGAAGTTTATGGTAAAGTCTTGGAGACTTTCCTTGCATTAAACCTCCTCATCTTAGCCCTACACTTGTCATGATCCTAGCCCTTGCCCTAACCGCCTCTTGCCCTATACATATATGACCCTAGCCGCCCCCTCTTGCATGTATTCTTCTATGGAGGCGTGACAACAAGAAGAGGGGCGAGAGCTAGGAGCAAGGGCGCAACTTCTTCTTCCTTCTTTCATAGCGGCAAGCTTCTCCCTCCTTTCCTCTTGGCGTAAGGAGCTTTGGTGCTTGGCGGCTTGGCTTAGTTCCTCTTTCTCTTGGCGCATCCTTTCCTCTTGGTGGCGCAAGTGAAGTAGAGCATCTCCCTAAGGCTTGGATCTTCTTCCCGAGGCTAGCACTGGGCGTGGAAGAAGAGGACTCAAGAGATCCGTGTGTGTGAGACTGCAGAGGGCGCACACTTGGGCGCCTACATCGGCATCACTCCAAACCGCTCTTAAGGTATTTCCTAACTCATCGTGTCGACTCTCTTGCTTGCGATCTTCACTGGGTTTTTTGGATCGGCCTGTTTCGGGGACATTCTTCCGCTGTGCAATGTATGTATGTATGCCTATAACTCTGAAAAATTATAAAATGTCCCCGGGGTTTCCCAACAGTGGTATCAGAGCGACTTGCAAGACTCGAACGATGTTTTATGCTTTTCTTTCATGCTCACATGTCATATCTCTATTTTCGTCAATATCATGATGCATGGCAAACGATTTTTCTAAGTAGGAAAAATTAGGGTTTCTTGTTTCTATCATCCTCTCAATCTCTTTTGGATTTTTGGACTATTTTTCTTGTTTGATTTAAAGATCAAAGACGTACGTAATTTTGTCAAGTAGGACGGGCATTGTGTCTTCGGACTGGCCGGGTCTCTTGATCTGACAAAATTGTAAAGGATCTCTGAAATCATCATGAAAAATAAATCGCAATTAACCAAAAGATTTGTGAGAAGAAGATGAGGAAAAGAGACTAGTTTTATGAAAAAGTAAAATTTCAGATTTTATGTTTTTCATGAGCATGTAGAATTGCATGAGTAAATACCTTGATTGTGCATAATGTTGTGATCATGAGTCAAGCCCTTTCTGCATGCCTGTGATGTTCTATTGTGCGGCCTGCGTGCCATCTTTTTCTTTATTTTTGTAAAATTTCAAGATGAAGATTAAGGGGGGGCGCATCCTTCATGTATCTTGGCGCAAGCATGCTTGGTGACACATCTTGGATGGTGGCGCAACAAGCACTCTTGCTTGGCTTGTTGGAGCATGGGGCGCAAGATGCATTGGCCGAACCTTTGGGTTTGTGAGCTATACATCTTGTGCTTGCATAGTGGCGCATCTTGCTTAAAGGAGGACCTTGGAGCCAACCTTGAAGTTCAAGATAGAGGTCGGCTAGGCTAGGTCTAATTTTAAGGGGCTTGAGTTCTAGGTCAAGAGTTGAACCTCCTTCATGGCATAGGTTGGTTCAATGTCTTGAATAGAGTATGATCACATCATTCTTTAATGCTTTCATTATCTGCTGAAGCATGCCTGCAATGTTTTATCTTCATGTTGTCACTATAGGATTGCATGCCTGTATTGCTAGACATAAGATAAAATTGATGAGATCTCAAAAACCCTCATAATAAAATATCAAGTCTAGTAGCCTTCTAACGCGTAGCCCTCACTAAGTTATCGATCAGTGGAGTTGTGAACTGTTTCCCACCCTCGTGGAACACACCCGCTTATCTTTAGAAAGTGTGTGGTGACAATGGTTTCCCCAGTCCAGTTTTAACCTAGGCGTGCCTTCGCAAGGAAACTCGTTGGCCCTAGGCATAACGGTTAGGAATGGACTTGACTAGAAGTTCACATGTGCTGGGCACATGGTGAAAGTCTAGAGGCATCGTTGAGAGGTTAGGATTTCATGTTGTATCCAGCTCTCGCTGGACATAAAATGCCCAGACTGTCTCAACAAGGGGAGTTGCTTGGAGCAACCGGCCGGCGCGCCCACCTTAGGAAACATAGGTTATTTTGTGCATCTCATCCCACCCTCGTGGGACGTGAAGCCTCATGTGAAATAAGGATCCCATCTCACTAGGAAGTCTTAAACTTCCCGATTGACTTTGTGGGTTGTCAATTCGAATTTAAAATAGTGGGAGCAGTAATCATTTAAAACAAGTCCAGTTTAAATGATTCGAAGTAGTACTAATCTGTTTTTCTTGGGTGTTGTAGAACAATGGCTACGAACACTGGCG
Organism: Costus lasius; assembly: GCA_027563935.2. NCBI lineage: Eukaryota > Viridiplantae > Streptophyta > Magnoliopsida > Zingiberales > Costaceae > Costus > Costus lasius. Next base: position 104,873,488 of record CM050448.1, read on the forward strand.
GATTATCACTGCGATCACTCCTTGATAAGGATAAGTTGGTTGGAACCAACTTTATGGACTGGCATCGGAACTTAAGGATAGTCCTCAAACTCGAGAAGCTGTATGTCCTTGAACAGGCTCTTCCTGCGGCTCCTCCGCCTAATGCCCGAGCGGCAAACAGAGATGCTTATAGAAAGCATTAGGATGACTCTTTAGAGGTTGCATGTCTTATGCTAGCCAGCATGACACCTAAACTGCAGGTGCAATATGAGGAGCAGAACGTTTTTCAGATGATCACTCATCTGAAACAGATGTTCGAGGCTCAGGCTAGAACTAGAGATTTGACACCGCCAAAGCAGTCTTTCGGTGTAAGTTGTCTGAGGGTGCACCAGTGAGACCCCATGTTCTCAAACTCATTGGGAATGTGGATCATCTCAGGAGACTGGGACATGCCATAGACAACGAGTTGGTTGTGGATCTTATTCTGCTTTCCCTGCCCCCTAGCTTCAGTCCGTTTATTATAAATTTCAACATGAATTGGATTGAGTGCACTCGGGAGGAATTGCTGAATATGCTCCAAACAGCCAAGCGTGAGATGGGTAAGACCAAACCCAATTCTGTTCTTTTGGTCCCTGCGACCAAGAAGATAAAGAAGAAGGGTAAGGCACGTGCTAAGGGCAGTGCCAGATGTCCTACCAAGGTACTGAAGAAAAAGGCGAAGAAGTTAAAGGACCAGAGGTGTTTCCACTGTGGCGAGCAGGGTCACTGGAGAAGGGACTGCAAGCAGCTTCAGAATGAGGAGAAGAAAGGCTTGGCCTTAACTTCTAGCTCAGGTATTTATGTTACAGAAGTCAATCTTTCTACTTCTATGTCATGGGTATTGGATACCGCATGTGGGGCTCATATTTGTACAAATATGCAGGGGCTCAAGAAAAGTAGATTGGTGCGACCTGGAGAGATTGACCTATGCGTTGGAAACGGGGCACAGGTTGCTGCTGTTGCTGTAGGCATTTTGACTCTCTCTCTGCCTTCTGGACTTCAATTAGAACTAGATAATTGCTATCATGTACCTTCACTTACTAAGAACATTGTATTCATTCCTTGCTTAGCAAAGAAGGGATTTAAGTTTGAAATAAATAAGAACTCTTGTTCTTTTTCATTTGCAAATATGTTCTATGGGAAGGGTACTTTGTGCAATGGTCTATATATCTTGGATATGGAAAGTTCTATTTGTAACATAAGTAATAAAAGGACCAAACTGAGTGGTTCAGTTGGTGCTTTCCTATGACACTGTCGATTAGCCCATATAAACGAGAATCGCATCCAATAACTCCATGCGAATGGGTTGTTAGATTCAAGTTCCTTGGAGGAATTTGATACTTGTGAGCCTTGTTTATTAGGGAAAATGACAAAGGCGCCCTTCACCAAGGTTGGTGAGAGGGCAGGAGGTTTATTGGATCTCATACATACTGATGTATGTGGGCCCTTCAATAAACAAGCCAGAGGAGGGTACAACTACTTCATTACCTTTACTGATGACTTCAGTTGGTATGGTTATGTCTACTTGATGAGACATAAATCTGAATCCTTTGAGAAATTCAAGGAGTTCAAGAATGAAGTAGAGAACCAGCTTGAAAGATCCATTAAAGCTCTTCGATCAGATCATGGTGGAGAGTACCTGAGTGGTGAGTTCTTTGACTATCTGAGAGAGTCTGGGATCATATCCCAACTCACTCCTCCTAGAACACCTCAATGGAATGGTGTGTCTGAAAGGAGAAATCAAACTTTATTGGACATGGTTCGATCTATGATGAGTCATGCAACTCTACCTCCCTCATTCTGGGGGCATGCACTAGAGACAGCTTCTCTAATACTGAATAACGTTTCATCTAAGAGTGTCTCCAAAATACCATACGAAGTGTGGAGTGGGAGACGCCCTAATCTCAGTTCTATCAAGATCTGGGGCTATGAGGCTTATGTCAAATGTCAGGATTCTAGCAAGCTAGAACCTAGATCTGATAAATGCGTGTTTGTGGAAACTAAAGGATACTACTTCTATGTCCCAACTGAGAACAAAGTTTTTGTTGCTCAGAGTGCTGTCTTTCTAGAGAAAGAATTTCTCATGAAAGAAGTTAGTGGGAGGAAGTTTGACTTGGATGAGGTCCAAGTGCAACTGCAAGACAAAGAGATGGAATCTGAGCCACCTGCACCGGTTGCTAGCCAACCTGAGGCTCAGACACAGGCCCCACGTAGGTCTGGGAGGATTCGTCGTGCACCTGAGAGGTACGAGTCGCTGCCAACCCAACACGATGGGATCTTCATCATTGAGGATGAACCCAGAACCTATGATGAGGCGGTCAGTGGACCGGACTCCGAGAGATGGCTTGATGCCATGCGATCCGAGATGGATTCTATGTCGGCTAACCAAGTATGGGATTTGGTTGAGCTGCCTGATGGGCTAAAACCCATAGGGTGTAAATGGGTCTTCAAGAGGAAGACAGACATGGATGGCAATATAGTTACCTATAAGGGTAGACTAATGGCTAAAGGATTTAAACAAGTCCACGGGGTGGACTATGATGAAACCTTCTCACCAGTTGCCATGATCAAATCCATTCGGATTCTGCTTGCTATAGCTGCATATCATGACTATGAGATATGACAGATGGATGTGAAGACAGCGTTCCTTAATGGGAAGCTGACTGAGGATGTGTATATGGCACAACCTGATGGCTTCATCCATCCTGCAGAGGCCAATAAGGTCCGCAGGCTAAAGAGATCCATTTATGGATTAAAGCAAGCATCTCGAAGTTGGAATCTTCGATTTGATGAAGCCGTGAGAGATTATGGCTTTATCAAAAGCGAAGATGACGCCTGTGTATACAGAAAATTCAGTGGGAGCTTGGTGACTTTTCTGGTCTTGTATGTCGATGACATACTGCTCATCGGAAACGACATCCCTAGTCTTCAAGCTGTGAAGACATGATTGGGGAAGTGTTTCGAGATGAAAGACTTAGGGGAGGCCGCCTATATTCTAGGCGTAAGGATCTACCAGGATAGATCCAAGAGGCTCCTGACCCTTAGTCAGAGTACCTACATTGAAAAGGTCCTGGAGAGGTTCAACTTGGAGCAATCCAAGAAAGGATACCTTCCAGTAAGACATGGCCTTACTCTCTCAAAGAGCCAGTGTCCTACAACACAGGCTGAGAGGGATGACATGAGTCGAATTCCTTATGCTTCGGCAGTAGGATCGATTATGTATGCAATGTTGTGTACTAGACCAGATGTGGCATATGCTGTAAGCATAACCAGCCGATACCAATCCAATCCAGGTCTGCAGCACTATGTGGCTGTAAAGAACATCCTAAAGTATCTGAGAAGAACTAAGGATTTGTTCTTGGTCTATGGGGGATATGAAGAGCTCAGTATGCAGGGCTATACTGATGCATCGTTCCAGTCTGACCCTCACGACTTTAGATCGCAGGCCGGCTATGTGTTCAAGATGAATGGAGGCGTTGTATGCTGGAAGAGCTTCAAGCAATCCACCATAGCAGATTCTACAATCGAGGCTGAGTATGTGGCCGCTTCTGAGGCAGCCAAGGAAGCCGTTTGGATAAGGAAGTTCTTATGTGATCTTCAGGTGGTCCCTAGTGCAATGGATCCCATTGAACTCTACTGTGACAACAATGGAGCAATTGCATAAGCTAAGGAACCACGGTCTCATCAAAGATCCAAACACATACTCAAAAGATTTCACCTGATCAGAGAGATCATTGACAGAGGTGATGTCAAGATTAGCATAGTTGACACAGAGAACAATCTGGCAGACCCATTGACCAAGGCTTTGGCGCAGCAGAAGCATGATGGTCACGCTAGAGATATGGGGTTGAGATTCCTCAACTTCTAGGTCTTAGTGCAAGTGGGAGATTGTTGGTGTATATACCCTAGGACCTAGTTTTGGTCCACTTATGTACTACTTGACTTTGATATTTATATCATTCTGGCATTGTCGTTATCTATGTTTGTGTACATCTACGCATATGTACTAACATGATAATGTCCCTGGAGACAGATTGGATCTGTGCTCGAACTATAGTCCCCAGTCGATCTACCTTAGTGGATATGGGACAGCTATGGTACTTGTGAGACTGGTATGTGGGCTAGTTAGGCACGTGGTGCTAACGCAGACACATGGGTATATCATTGGAGGATATACTGGATAGACCCGCTGTGAGGCTATGACTTGGTGTCATGAGTTATCCTCACAAGTAATAGGAGATGCATTGATCCCTTGACTTGATGTCATTGGCCATTCTATATGGTTAGGGATTTGCTTTGATACAACCTAACACCTCGCCGTAGTTGGGAGGTCATAACGGTTGTCATTGAGCATGTCATGACCCATATGAGAAGGTCAATGGACAGACATAGGATTTGCCCCTTCCTTAGGGAAGTATGATATCCATGGAGCTCCTCTATGGTTCTATGACTGAGAGTGTATGACCATACCCAGGTGAGAACCTGTTTTAGTCATAACCATGTGATTGGGTGAAAACAAGTGGTGATACACTTGTTCAATCGGATATCAGTTCGGCAAAGAGACTGTAATGCATTTGTACCTAGTTGCGATGATGGGGATGTCGATGTCGATATCCATTCCAATGACCTGGGTAGCAGCGATGCACTGCTAGGTGCCACTCACTGCTTGTGGTGACCTTTGGTCAGCACTACCAGCGTCAGAGGAACCTACAGGGTCGCACACCTTGATACTTGAGTTCTCATATTGATTGGGAAGCCTTATGATCGAGTTATTGGATAACTCGGATCTAATTGGGAGATTTCATCAGCGCCAATGGGCCTGATGAGATGGAAGAATGTTATTGGAGCCAAACTTCATTTTTGGCAGGTTGACCCGTATTTGACCATGGTTGGTCACATTTGGATTAGGGTTGTATTGGATTGGATCCAAATGCTTAATTAACCCATGTGATGAAGTTTGGGCTAGCTCATTATCCAATGAGGCCCAATAACAAGTTCTCATGAAGAGATGAGAGGCTAAAAGGGTATAATGGGGAGAAACATGAACCATTAAGCGCCTAGGGGCATAATGGGGTCATGTTGGCGCCTTTGCTTCATTATGGAAGTAAAGGGTGCCTCCCCTCTCTTCCTTGGATGGAATGCATGCCTCTATGACATGTCTTGGGCTGATATGGTGCTTGGGCAATTATGGATAGGTTGAATGAAGTTTATGGTAAAGTCTTGGAGACTTTCCTTGCATCAAACCTCCTCATCCTAGCCCTACACTTGTCATGATCCTAGCCCTTGCCCTAACCGCCTCTTGCCCTATATATATGACCCTAGCAACCCCCTCTTGCATGTATTCTTCTTTGGAGGCGTGACAACAAGAAGAGGGGCGAGAGCTAGGAGCAAGGGTGCAACTTCTTTTTCCTTCTTCCATAGCGGCAAGCTTCTCCCTCCTTTCCTCTTGGCGCAAGGAGCTTTGGTGCTTGGTGGCTTGGCTTAGTTCCTATTTCTCTTGGCGCATCCTTTCCTCTTAGTGGCGCAAGTGAAGTGGAGCATCTCCCTAAGGCTTGGATCTTCTTCCCGAGGCTAGCACTGGGCGTGGAAGAAGAGGACTCAAGAGATCTGTGTGTGTGAGACTGCAGAGGGCGCACACTTGGGCGCCTGCATCGGCATCACTCCAAACCGCTCTTAAGGTATTTCCTAACTCATCGTGTCGATTCTCTTGCTTGCGATATTCACTGGGTTTTTGGGACCGGCCTGTTTCGGGGATATTCTTCCGCTGTGCAATGTATGTATGTATGTCTATAACTCTGAAAAATTATAAAATGTCCCCGGGGTTTCCCAACAACCCGGAGATAGAGCGTACTTTCCGTCATGTCTGAAGAAATTTGAAAAGACTTAAGCTCGAAGGACAATTCTTTGACAGTCAAACGATGGAAGCCAATCGCTCTCTGAAGGACTTTGCAGCACCCACCATTTCTGGTGTGCACTCGAGCATATCGCGACCGACTATCGAAGCTAACAACTTCGAGATAAAGCCGTCACTTGTACAAATGGTGCAATAGAACCAATTCAGTGGGGCAGCCACTGACGATCCTAACCTTCATTTATCTATCTTTTTAGAATGCTGTGATACTTTAAAGATTAATGGTGCTCATCCTAATGCTATCAAATTAAGACTCTTATCTTTTTCTCTTAGGGATCGAGCTAGGGCATAGTTGCAGTCATTACCGCAGGCCTCTATTACAACGTGGGAGCAATTGTCTCAAGCTTTTCTGTCAAAATACTTCCCACCGAGCAAAACAGCCCAGCTCAGAAATCAGATCACTAACTTTGCCCAACGAGAAGGAGAGTCCCTGTATGAAGCATGAGATCGGTTCAATGAATTATTGAGGATATGTCCACACCATGGTCTACAGAAATGAGTGATCATTCACACCTTCTATAGTGGATTGCTATACCAGACCAGACTTTCTGTAGATGCTGCTGCTGGTGAGGCACTAATGAACAAGAATTATGATGAAGCGATGGAGTTGATTGAGGACATGGCCCTCAACCATTATCAGTGGTCAGGAGAGAGGAGTCAGCCAGTTCGAAGTTCAGGGAAGTTTGACATGAATATGATTAATTCCCTAGTAGCAAAAGTAGATTCACTTTCTTCTAAACTTGACTCTATTAATGTTTCTACTTCTAATTCTATGACTTGTGATGTTTGTGGAGTGACAGGATATTCCTCTGATGACTGCCACACTTTGAATGCTCCCTCTGAACAAGTCAACGCTATTGGGAATTTCAGGAATCAGAATGACCCTTACTCGAACACATACAATCCGGGATGGAGAAATCACCCGAATTTTTCCTACAGATTGAATCAAGGGCAATTACCTCCTGCTAATTTTTCTAATCAGAACTTCTCTTCTAATTTCAGGCCTCCCCCTGGGATACAACATCCATCTGCCAACCAAAGACAACAAGATCCTCCACAGAAGTCCAGACTATAGTCTATGTTGGAAAATTTCATGGCGAGTCAGATGAAGCACAATGATTCTATAACTGAGCAAATCCGCCAGTTGAACATGAAAGTGGACTCTATATCAACCCACTCAAAAATGATATAGAATCAGATCACACAGCTTGACCAACGAACTAGTTCAATCCAAGAAAGAATTAACCACAATGAACATTGTAATGCGATAATGACGAGGGGTGGAATCCAGCTAGAAGATCCAAAGATGCCCGATCTTAAGGAAAGAGCAAAGCTCCACCTGAGGGAGTTCCACTAGATGAGGATTCTGCAGCTAGCTCAGAATCAGAAAAGCAAAACTTGAATGCGCAGAAGGAGCATATCTACGTTCCACCTCCACCAAACAAACCGCCTATCCCATTCCCTCAGCAACTAGCTAAGGCTAAGTTAGATCGACAGTTTGGAAAATTTTTGGAGGTATTAAAAAAACTTTATATCAATATTCCTTTCATCGACGCTCTTTCACAAATGCCAGCATACGCCAAGTTTTTAAAGGAGATCCTCTCTAAGAAAAGAAGGATTGAGGAGCAAGGAATAGTTGCATTGATTGAAGAGTGCAGTGCCGTCCTCCAAAATAAGCTTCCACCCAAACTGAAAGATCCAGGGAGTTTTTCTATTCCCTGCCAAATTGGGAATATACTTTTTGATAGAGCTCTATGTGACTTAGGAGCTAGCATAAGTTTAATTCCCTTATCTATCCGCAGGAAGTTAGGCATGGATGAGATGAAGCCTACCTCTATATCCCTTCAACTAGCTGATCGATCAGTGCGCCGACCAGTCGGGATCATTGAAGACGTGTCGATAAGAGTGGGAGATTTTTTTATCCCTGCGGATTTTGTATTGCTAGAAATGGAAGAGGACACTTGACTACCCATCATTCTGGGGCGCCCTTTCCTTGCAACCGCCGGCGCCATTATTGATGTGAAAAATGGGAAATTGGCACTGAATGTTGGTGAGGAGAAATTAGAATTTGACTTGTCTTCCGCTCTAAAGAAACCATCTTTTTGCAGGGTCTTGCTGCGAAATTGATATAATGGAGGATAACATTGAACCTACCCCACCAACCGCCGAAGACACTTGGGAAGTTTGTCTGCTGAATGATGAACATGAGGGTGATAATGATGAGCATCAGGTTCAAGTAGAAAGTTTGGGAGTTGTTCACTCTGAGAGATTCATGAGAATGCAGTTTGAAAGTCTTGGAGAGATTACAAAGAAGGAGTTAGAGTTCAAACCCCTTTCTGATAATCTTAAATATGAATTCCTTGATGCTAACTCTACTTGTCCTGTCATCATTAGTGCTGACCTTAATGCAGAAGAAACTACGAAGCTACTGAAAGAACTGCGGCTCCATAAACAGGTAATTGGATACTCATTGGAGGATATTAAAGGAATTAATCCTTCGTTCTGTATGCATAGGATTTTCTTGGAGAGCGACAGTAAAGCTTCGGTGGAATTCCAGCGCTGGTTAAATCTAAATATGAAAGAAGTGGTCAAGAAGGAGATATTGAAATTACTTGATGCGGGGGTTATTTACCCAATATCAGACAGTGAATGAGTAAGTCCGGTGCATGTCGTGCCTAAGAAAGGTGGGGTCACTGTGGTTAAGAATGAGAACAACGAGCTCATACCCACCCGCACTGTGACTGGGTGGCGTATGTGTATCGACTACAGGAAACTAAACAAAGCTACACGCAAGGACCACTACCCACTTCCATTTATTGACCAGATGCTGGAGCGGTTGGCAAAGAACTCTCACTTCTGCTTTCTTGATGGCTTCTCAGGATTCTTCCAAATCCCTATCCACCTGGAAGACCAGGAAAAGACAACTTTCACTTGCCCTTATGGGATATTTGCCTACCGTCGAATGCCATTTGGACTATGCAATGCCACCGCCACCTTTCAAAGATGCATGGTTTCAATCTTCTCGGATTTTATAGAAAATATAATGGATGATTTATCAGTTTATGGTACTTTATTTGATATTTGCTTAGCTAATCTCTCTAAAGTATTGAATAGGTGCAAAGAAGTTAACCTCGTCTTAAACTGGGAGAAGTGCCATTTTATGATGTGAGAAGGGATAGTGCTCGGATATCTGATCTTGGAATGTGACATCGAAGTTGATAGGTCCAAAGTAGACGCCATTGAAAAGATGCCACCACCCTCATCTGAAAAGGGAGTTCGAAGTTTTCTTGGGCACGCCGACTTTTATCGCCGTTTTATAAGAGACTTTTCCAAAATTGCTAGACTATTGACTAACTTGCTCATTAAATATGTTCCTTTTTCTTTTGACCAGGATTGCATGACATCTTTTGAAAAACTGAAGAAAGCCTTGATCTCAGCCCCTGTCATGCAGCCGCCAAATTGGACACTCCCGTTCGAGCTCATGTGTGACGCCAGCGATTTCACAGTCGGAGCAGTGTTAGGACAACGGGAAGACAACAAGTTACATGTCATCTATTATGCGAGCCGGACACTGAATGAAGCTTAAATCAACTACGCTACCACGGAAAAGGAGCTCCTTGCTATTATTTTTACTTTTGACAAGTTTAGACCCTATGTATTGATTCAAAAGTAATCGTGTACACTGATCATGCAGCTATCAGGTACCTTCTAACCAAGAAAGATGAAAAACCACGATTGATTCGCTGGATCCTCTTGCTACAGGAATTCAATCTGGAAATCCGTGACAAGAAGGGCTCAGAAAACCTGATGGCTAATCATTTATCCCGATTACCACATGAAGAACAAGAAGCGGAGAATTGTCAAGACATTAATGATTACTTCCCTGATGAACATCTCTTAGCTCTAACCGAAATAGAAGCCCCATGGTATGCTGACTTTGTTAATTATTTAGTGTCTGACGTCGTCCCTTTTGATCTTTCATGGTAGCAAAAGAAGAAATTTCTACACGACGTGAAGCACTACTATTGGGACAACCCTCTTTTGTTTCGAAGATGCGCTGATGGCCTTTTTCGGCGATGCATACCCGAAGAGGAGATCCAAGATGTCTTATTTCATTGCCACTCATCTCCTTATAGGGGACACGCTAGTGCTTCGAAGACAGCCTTCAAAGTACTATAATTCGGACTTTACTGGCCCACTATTTTTTGGGATGCCTGGCGATTCATTACTCATTGTGATCAGTGTCAGCGATCAGACAACATTTCTAAAAGAGATGAGTTACCATTAACCAGCATCTTGGAACTAGAGATCTTCGACGTTTAGGGGGTGGACTTTATGGGACCATTCCCATCATCTTGTGGACATCGATTCATACTGGTGGCCGTGGATTATGTCTCTAAGTGGGTGGAAGCCTCAGCCGAACACACATCTGATGCTAAGGCAGTGACCCGAATGCTTAAACACACTATCTTCCCTAGATTTGGTGTACTGCGAGTGTTGATAAGCGACGGAGGCTCTCACTTTCTGAATCACAAGTTAGTCTCTCTACTAAAGAAGTACGGGGTAACCCACAAAGTTGCAACCCCTTACCATCCACAGACCAGTGGACAAGTGGAAGTATCCAACAGGGAGATAAGGAATATCTTACAAAAGACGGTTAACTTCTCGCGAACTGATTGGTCATTGAAACTAGATGACACACTCTGGGCTTATAGGACAGCATTCAAAACCCCACTAGGAATGTCTCCCTATCAGCTAGTATATGGCAAGTCCTGCCATCTCCTAGTTGAAGTTGAGCACAGAGCCTATTGGGCAGTCCGAAAGCTGAATTATGACCTCCAAAGTGCCGGCGATAACATGAAACTCCAACTCAATGAACTTGATGAAGTCCGTCTGTCTGTATATCACAATGCAAGGATCTACAAAGAACGGACGAAGCGATGACATGATAAGTACATTGTTACAAAGAATTTCCAAGTAGGAGATCATGTCCTTCTGTTTAACTCACGTTTGAAACTCTTTCCAGGAAAGCTAAGGACAAGATGGTCTGGACCATTTACTGTGAAAAGGATTTTCCCACATGGAGCTGTTGAAATTTGGAGCCAATAATCAAGAAACTTTAAAGTGAATGGCCAACGTTTAAAACTCTACTTTGCACATGACATCATTGACAAAGGGGTCTCTTTACATATCTCTGATCCTCCACCACCAGACCCACCATGAGCATCATGCTGGTCAAGCTAGTGACCCTAAAGAAGCGCTTGTTGGGAGGCAACCCAACCTCTTGTTCACTCTTTTACTTTCTTATTTCTTTTCATCATTTAGACATTGTTATTTTCCAGTTTTTATTTCATATTTATGCTCTCTAAGCTGTACCATGCTGATGGAAATTTTTCTGGATTTTTTAAGAATCGCCGAGCCATGCACGGTCGCACCCGTGCATCCATGCACGGCTGTGCACGGCTCGGTTAACTCTTCTGCACACGCGACCAAGCGCTGCACGGGCATGGGTGTGAAGGCGCGCATGGCTATGACGTGTAAGGAGTTCTGTGCCAGCACTTGACCGAGACGTGCACGGGCTTGCCCATGCACCGATGCACGGCCGTGCATCGTAAGTGAACTCAGTTGGGTGTCGAGGCCGAGAGCTGCACAGCCTGGGCTGTGTACTCGTACACACCCGTGCACGACATTTTATAAAAAGGGCTGCCTGCACACCCGCGTACACAACCATGTACGCAACCCTAGCGCTGCCACCGCTGTCCAGATCCGCCACCTCCGGTGCCCGATCGACTGCCGGCGACCTCCCACCATCTTCTTCGACCTCCGGCGAGCATTTCCCCCAAGTTTCCAGGCTCGATCCGTGCCTCATGCCACCGTTCGCCGTTACCCTAGTTCCGGTCACCGCCTGCGACTCCGCCGACGCCGACCTTTCTCCTTTGACGCCGGCGCCTCTGAAGCTTTCCCTACAGCACCGACTATCTTCCTATCATCTTCCTACGGCTCCAAGATGTCTCATCGGAAACAAGTTACCTCCAAGCACTGTGCGTCCACCTCCCAAGCCGCCACCGACCCTCATCCACCGCCAGCCTTGCTGCCTACTCCGTATGGTATCATCTGCAGAGATCCTAAGCAGCTGGCTAAACTCACAGCCCTCTCACACCGGCCGGTGGTCACCACACGATTCCTGGATCATGCTACGCTGAACACTGTAGGCTTCTACGAAGATGTGCAATGGCTATTCCAACTTGTAGGCTGGGAGCAATTCTTTACTATCTGCTATCGCACCTACATCCCTATTGTATTGGAGTTCCTGTCTTCCATGGAGTTTCATGCTAGCATCCACATTGACGATGATGATGATAGTCTTTCCTTCCGGCTCAACAACACTGAGTTTGTGCTTACATTGACAGAGCTGAATTCTATCTATGGCTTTCCTACAGATGGGACGAGACTCACACCAACCAAATTTAAAGAAAGCAACTTCTGGGCTGACTTGACTGACTTCCGACCCTTTGACACCAGGACAGCTAGGGCCACCTGCCTGAGGAACCCCGTGGTGAAATATGTGCACCGTGTCTTGGCACATACTATTTTCGGCGAGGAGAATCTGACGGTCTCGTTGAAGCTTCTGAGCTTCAATTCTTATGGGCAATGCTGCATGGGGTTCGCCTCAACACTGCCTTTCATTTCTCCAAGCAACTCCATAAGGTATCAAGGGCGCCGAAGGGTGCCATTGCTCTCGGGGGACTTCTTACCCCACTGGCTTATGCGGTAGGGATCCATCCCTACTAGATGGAACAAGCCCGGGGAAACAGCCGACTAGATCTTGATTCCTGTATCTCCATGCGGATGATAGTCAAGGAGGGAGAATTCTATAGTCTAGTCTTCCCCGGGAGCGATGTTCAGCTACCATTGCCAAATCCCGCGCGCACCACAGTCCGCGAGCAGCAAAACTGGAGAGTTGAGGCAGTCGAGGATCAGGATGTGCCTCTTGCGACTGAGCCTCCACCCCCTTCGCAGCGACCTTCTACTCAGCTTGACCGCATTGAGACTATGATCCAGTTTGTCCGTGACGCCCAGCAAGAGACTCACCTGTCTGTCGATGTGGGCAATGACCGGATTCAACATCTTGAGACTCAAGTTGAGCGCTAAGGACGAGTACAGTCCTCTATTTTAGAGTCTGTGCATGACCTTCAGGCGAGACTTCGTCGGCGCTGGGGATGAGCATCTTTGGTTTCACCCATCACTTGGTCAGCTTTCTGTTTTTCCAGTAGTTTACTTTAGTTGTTAGCTTTCATTTGCCAGCTTTTATTAGTTTACTTTAATTCTTAGTTGCATGTTTTAGTTTTCCTAGTTGTATCAACATCTTAAGTGTCTTGCCCAACCCCTACTTTTCTTTATGCTATTTGCTTTGTCCTATGGTATTGCATTGTTCTATGAGTACTTGAATGATTGGGATGGGGATCTTGACTTTTCTTTACCAACGGTCTATAATGGTTTTGGGTTGCACATATGATTCTTTGGTTTAATGTAGTTGAATGAAGTAATTAGCCCAATTCATTATTGGTATGATCTTGCAGAGTGTGCTTGTTATTTCATCTTATCCTTGATATGCATCTCATGTGTAGTGATTGATTGAATCTCGCTTTATAACTCTACTTCATTTGTGTACTTTGTCATGGGAGTCAGAAATAATAATAGTGGTACCGAAGTATTCTTGTACATTGCACATTGTATTACCACTTGGTACTATTCGTAGCATTTAAATAAAAAAGGGGATAGTGGTACCTAAGTTCATTGTTCATCACACTTGGCAATAACCCCACAGTTTCAAATAATGACAGTGGTACCGGAGTGGTATGTTGTACCGTAAGGTAACACTACAAGTATGACACGCGTGAACCTTGGACTAATCCTCGGTAACAACGCCAAAAACTTGTTGTGATCCCGCAAGTGCACAGGTACACGAAGTAATAAAGAAAGTATCGAATCCACAGGGACCTATGTTGTCAAGTACTAAATAATTGATTTTTCGCTATCTAGGCAATCAAATGAAAGTTAAGCAAATATCGCAAACACACAAAAGAAAACTGTCAGAGAGAAAGCTGAGACTAGGGTTTCGTTCACTTAACTCTTATGACTAGATATGAATAAGGATTTCGTCGGTTTAATTTTATCATGATGAAGATATGATTTACCTAATAAAAGATTGTTTCACTCTCGTGCAAACAATCACGCAGGGATTTATCTTCGCTTTCGCGCAAGATTTGTCCCAAAGCTGAAGATAAGCAAATTATCAATCTATGAACTCAAGGGTCACTTTCGTGCATCCGAATTCTAGGTTGACAATCTATAGCGGAAACTCAAGGATCACTTTCGTGCATCCAAGCCTCGACACTAGTTTTACTCATAGATCTCCAACGTTCCGATCCTCACTTTTGTGCAAGATCTCTACGTTTGACAAATAGACTCGATCTATAGATTCATGCTATAATCATGGCAGTAATTTTACTAGAACAGATCAAGTTGGAACAAACCTAAAGAAGAGTTCCTAACATGCAATTCTAGGGCTCCAAATTCTCAAGCAATTACCTTTCGGTCTCAAGCGAAAATTCTAAGAACATAATTAGTAACATGAACTTATAAAGAGTCTAAGCACAATTATCACATGAGCAAAATCACCATGGTAATATTAAACTCAACGAAATAGTAAAAATAGTCATCTAGTCATTGGAAATCAAGTGAATTACTCCCCCATGTCCCAAGAGTAGTTTAAGCTATCATGGTAAAGGAGTTACAGAATTCCATGGTTTCAGAAGATCAAAAATCAAAAGAAAAGAGAAGTTTAGAAAATACAACGCGGCTGTGAAGTATTTCACAGCCGTAATTTCCAAATTTAGGCAATGAACAGTGTCAGCGCCCCTTCTTTCCTTGATTTCTCCTTCAATTGATCTCCTCTATGTCTGAAACTTCTGGTACGTCGTCTCCTCCTTCAGATGAAGCTTCAGTATGAAAATCATGGCCGGAGATCGTCTGGATCGAGCGCGGTGGCGATACCCTAGGCGGCGGCGTGATGACGATTTCTCTCTCGACAAATAATGAAAATTGGGGCTTTAGGTGTGTGTGTAATCCTCTCCTCCCAAGCTCCACTTTTTCTTCTTACGGCTTTGAATATAAAGCCCTGGATCGCCCGCAAGAATCTCCGCAAAGATCGGGCGTGAAGATTGACCTGGGAATCGCGTTCAAACACCGAAATACGACAGTGTAATATCTTACGGCACTGCCGTAAAATCCATCGATCGTTCTGTTCTTAAATTGCTGGAAAATACGGCACCGTAATTTTGTTTACGGTAGTGCCGTAAAATCGGCTGAACTCTCTGGTCGGATTCGTCAGGGAAATACGGCCCGTGTAATTCGTTACGGCAGTGCCGTAATTTCAGGGCAACTTTCTGTTCTGAAGATGCTTCAAAATACGGCCCGTAAACTGGGTTACGGCAGTGCCGTAATTTCGGCAAAAGTCTCTGTTCAGAAAGTGCCATAAAATACGGCCGTTTAAATCCTTACGGCGGTGCCGTATTTTCGCGAAAACCTTCTGTTTGGAAAATCACCAAAATACGGCCGTGATCTCGATAATACGGTAGCCGTGAAAAATATGGTACCGTAAAATCCCTTACGTCACTGCCGTATTTTGGGTTCCTTGCCTCGATTTGCGTGAAATTTCTTGGGTGACTTCTTCTTGATGATGAGAACTCTTCCATATATTTGATTTTGCTTGAAAACTCCTAAAATAGTGCCTTTTTGCCTGAAAAACATGAAAAACCAAAATAGAAGTAGACTTTGCAATATTTGATGGATTCAGCATAAAAACAAGTAAAAAGATCCTCGATTTTGCATGAAAAGGTACCTAAAATGATGCAAAATATACTACATATTTCGGTGTCATCAAACACATAAGGCTCAAACCTTGCTTGTCCTCAAACAAAAATCAGAATTTGAAATCAAAATTTGATTGAAAGAATAACCTTCTCATGCTCAATAAATTTCTAAAATACAACTTGTCAATGAAAAATTCTATCAATTGATTTACAAAATTTCAAGTAAACATATCATCCTTAGAACTCAACCCTCTAGATCCATAATTCAATCAAATAAAACTTCGCAACATGTACAATAAATAGAATTTTCAATCTCATGATTTCACCCAATTTTTAGTTCAAATCTATCATGCTTTTGTTTACAGGAATAAGGTTTCCAAGATCTTTTTCCACTCATATCAATTTTTTTTTTTGGCATCATTCACATTCTCTAACTCGATTACCACCTTTTTTTTCTGGTAGCGAGATTAGAGTTTACGGATCACATAATCAATGCAATGGAACTCATATCCTCTCATTTGGAAAGAATTTACTAAGGACAGCGGAGTTTATGTGAAATGATTTCTCTCATGGCATGTACCCACATAGATACATACTTTCTCAGTTTATTGCTTCAACCCATGACCTTCGGTACCACTGCGCTTTCCCACAGTGCCAAGTAGGGGAGTCCTCACCTTTATTTTGTGGATCTTGGATTCTTATTTCCCAACAAATAACATGAATAGACTAAACATCTGCTAGGTTGATCAATTGATCTCAATTCATAAATCATACTTATATACTCATTTTATTCAAAAGAAAATTTTCACTTTTAGATTTTATTCTTCAAACAATACATCCATCTAACATTTCATGCATCAACTAATTTCATGTTTCAATATACGAATATGTATTGAAGAAATAAATCTAACATGATGGGGTTATATCTCTAATCATGGATTTGAGTTCGTTCATCATCAAAAATCATCAATCACATCTCAAAACATGACCACATATCACATTAATCACAATATTTTTATGTAGATGAAGTAGTGGTGGTAGACACAAAAATAAGAGTCAATGATGAAATCCCAAAAGGTGAATGGAAGGGGATACTTACAAAATTTTGTCACCCCTATGAGTCGAGTCTTCTTCCTCTCCATGCTTCTTCTTAAAGATAAAAATTTATGCTAAGGTTAAACTAAGATAAAAGTAAATTAAAGGAAGTGAACTAAAGTTAGAAAGCTTGGGTTGCCTCCCAAGATGCGCTAATTTAAAGGTCTTTAGCTTGACCCTTTAACACTCAGATTTGATAGTGGTTCATCCAAATAAAAACTCTCCCTTTCTTCAACTCGCTCTTCTTGATAATAGTGTTTAAGTCTCTGACCATTAACCTTGAATTCTCCTGTTTCTTCACTCCATATATCCACGGCTCCGTAAGGATAGACTTTCTTTACCTAAAAAGGCCCAGACTATCGAAACTTAAGTTTTCCAGGAAAAAGTCTCAATCTAGAATTGAATAAAAGAACAAAGTCACCTGGTTGGAAATCCCTTCTAAAAATATGCCGATCATGCCATCTTTTGGTTCTTTCCTTATAAATTTTTGCATTTTCATAAGCTGAAATTCTGATCTCCTCCAACTCATTCAACTGTAATCTTCTTTTTTCTCCCGCATTCTTTAAATCAAAGTTTAATGCTTTGATTGTCCAGAATGCCTTATGTTCGAGTTCTACAGGGAGATGACAAGATTTTTCATAAACTAATTGATAAGGAGACATCCCAATTGGTGTTTTGAAAGCTGTCTTATGCCCACAATGCATCATCAAGTTTGAATGCCCAATCTTTCCTTGTGCGTGAAACTATCTTCTCCAAAATCCCTTTTATTTCTCTATTTGATATTTCAACTTGTCCACTTGTTTGAGGATGATAAGGTGTCGCCACTTTATGATTCACCCCATATTTTTTTATTAAGGCAGAAAACTTTTGTTCTATGAAATGCGAGCCTCCATCACTAATCACAACTCATGGGGTCCCAAACCTTGGAAAGATAATTTTTTTGAATAATTTGACAACAACTCTGGAATCATTATGCTTGAATGCGAGCCTCCATCATCAAGATAATTTTTTGTACCTTAATGCCTTGTTAAGGGAAAGTGGAAAATGACTCGTACATTTGGAGGTGACTCATAATTGGCAAACCCTAAATGCTTTACCAAATCATTTATGCTTGAATTCTTGTTGCTGCCACAATAATTTAATGTTTAAAGTGGGAAGGATACGCTGCTGGCAAAAGCAGTTATCAATAATGTAGATTCCGATAGTATCCAGTTAATTTGCACGTCTAATCTGTCAGTATACCAGACTTGCGAGATTTGTGGCTAGAATCTAACGCTTCTACGACACCATCTCGAGGATATTGATATGATATCTTCCAATATCTAGATCCAGCTAAGTTGTTAATTAAGCTGGACAACTGGACACAATAAAGAACGACAGCTGTGTCTAGATCGCTAAACTTTGGATGATGAAGGATTAGTTTGTAAAAAAGACTCCTACTCAGGTCTAGGATTCCAGCTCAGCCTGCAACCTGATTAATTACCTATTCTATATGCTTACCTATCCAACGAGTTACAAGATGTTAAGAGTGCATGCAATAGTAGAATTACTTTGGATAGCAACAACCTGAGCCAAGAGTATTGTAAATGTTTCACCTACTATCTATTGTCGTATAAAAAAAAAAAAAATAGAATAGAATATGGTTGTCTTGATCTGAGTCATTTTCTGATAAGACATCCTTAGTTGGATGATGAACTTGAGATATGTTGAGACGCTTGCATCATGGGCAATACTTAAATTTTAGATCTTGAGGTTTTTGTTTGGTGCTTTTGTTGAACTAGAGAGCTGGAGAGTTCAATGAAGAGTCGGAGAACATGACGAGTTTAACTTGCATCAAAAAGAAATATTCTCATTATTCACTCGATATGTGTCAATTATCAATACCACACACCATGTTCAGAACATGGTAAGCTATTGTCTATGACAAGAAGACCACATACTAAAAAACGTTAGTAAATGACATGTAGGATAAGCTCACACTCCTTAATTGCCTGATTAGCTACTTGCGTTTGACCTAGAATCTCATCCAAACTTTAGTCATATTACACTCAAGATACAAAGCCACATGTTCTTTGATCGCCGAAGCTAATTTACTTCATCAGGTACTTCTTTTCGTTTGGCTTTTAGTAACAAGGGTATGATTGCTAGGCGAAGAATACTAGTAAATATTATCATGCTAATTAAAATACAAAGAGTTGTCCTCACAATATTTTGTAGAATTTTAGCATGATAAAAAGTGTGTTGCCCCCTTTATGCAAGCTTTCATCTATAATGTTTTTTTTGGCCAATTTTTAGATTACTTTGGTCTTTGTCTCTCTAACGACCTTGGTAGTTCTGCATTCTCATGTTTTTTCTTTTCAGTGGTACCTCTCTTATTCTATTATTACTTGTAAGAATCAATTAGCTTTAATTATCTTAATCTGACCCTAAGTATCAAGTCTTCTAACTCAAACTCCTCTTGAGAATCTTTGCAACCAACTTGACTTTGAACCTTGTACGCAAGAACTCGGACTAGAAGATATTGTTTGACCACTCCTGTGTGATCAATGCCTCACTAACAATGATGCCATCAGGGGACAAATACCTTTTGATATCTTTTGGTAATAGGAGAATATGGATGCCTCTACTCAACTAACTTATACTTAAAATATTGGCCTTTTATTTAGGTATTGAAGAGCATTTTGAGTAGCTCCCCTATTATAAATCTTATGCTAGAATATTGGCTTGTCAGAGTCAGCTTTAGGAAAATCTCCCATCACATGAAACAATGTCTTATATATATATATATATTCCTTGTTTTAGAGTATATATATATTCCTTGTTTTAGAGTCAATTTATTTTTCTAGCTTTTACCTTTTGGATATACTAATGGGTGAACATATTGGTTTAAAGGGCATAAGAGCAACTAAACAAATTGTGAATGAAGGATAGACCTCGTGCTTTCAACTATAATGGCGATCTATTTGTTGATTCTTATTACTATAGGATCTAAAAAGAGGCTTCCAGAAGTTGTTCCCTCAACATACAAAGAAGTTGATGATTCTACTATTACTAAATCTACTACACACAAAGTCAAGAGATTTTCTTATGCAGGTAATCTCTTGAGCATTGAATCTATTGGCTCACTTCTTGAGTGAAGTCTTATGAGAGACCTTCCTGAGCGGTGAAGGGGAAGACATGAGGCCTGAACCTTAATTATTTGATTGTGTTGCTGTCTTAACGAAGCCATTGTGCTTATGATTGAAATATGGTGAAATTGTCTCTCAGCATACTAAACCCTTTAGGGCTTATGCATAATGAATGAGAACATCACTCCAAGAAAGAAATATTTGATCAATTTGTGGCTAAATAAATTCATGGTAGTCAAGCAATTGAGTAAATATTCAAAGATGGAGGTGATCATATCAAGTGAGAAAGAGGCTTGAGGCTAAGAAAACTATATGAGATGACCTTTCACTTCTAGCTACTCATAGTCGTAGGTGAAAGCTTTCGCCTCGATCTATCTTTTGTCCTCTGCCCTTGCCTCGCTACAAATAGGGTGCTCCTTTATGTCAATGATAGAACTCTACTCTAGCGAGTGTAGGGTAAAAAATGCTTAACTTGAATTCACGTCCAAATGTAGTGCGGTCATTTTTAAATTCACCTTATTAACATAGGGCTTTTTATTTAGTAGATTTTGGCTTTCTATAAATGCTTGCATTCATTGTTAATTAAGGGTTCATTTGATTAAGAGGTCCATACATGCATAACCAAATGAAGATAAGAAGAATAACATCATTCATAACATTACGTTATGAAATGGCTTACAACTTAGTACGAGACATGAGAGTCAAAATGGATAAATATTCTCTCAGTGAATATTTCTCTGGCTTTATTTTTCGTTCCTTTCACATTCAATTGTTTATTTCATCTTTCATTCATTCGATAAATATTCTTTTCATGATCAACGTACCCAATCATCTTAAACACATGAGGTCCGATTGGAGTAACTTTTGCCAATTTGCCCTAAAAAATTACTTTGGTGGTGTCATATCTCTTAGTCCTGGCCTATGCCTCGAATAATTGCTTCAGATGTGTTATAATATGAAAAACGTTATGTTCCTCGTGTTGTCTTTACGACTCGGGTGACGTAGTGGCCAACATCAGACATGCCACCTCCAAAGCATCATCCTAATGCTTGCGAAAAGCATCCCTCTCAGCAATACGGGCTGTGGATGTAGGAGGAGAAGGAAGAGGTGGCTTAAAGACATACAACTTCTTCTTGAGCTTGCGGACAATTCTTAAGTTCCGATACTAGTCCATGAAGTTGGTCCCAACTAACTTATCCTTCTTGATGATAGATTGCGGTATCAATCTGCTATTTTTTTGTAACCATTAGATCTACAACAAAAATATGCATATTAGTACTACATCAAATTATTTAATTTGGACTTGTATTAAATGATTATAACTTCCACTATTTTACTCGAATTGACAATCTCTAAAGTCAATTTGAAAAATTAGAGACTTCGTATTGGGAGGAGATTTTTATTTCACACGAGACTTTGCATCTCACGAGGGTGGAATGTACTACACAAAGTGACCCATGCTTCCTAAGGTGGGCCTACTAGTCGATTGCAAACTTGGCAACTCCTCTTATCGAGACAATTCAGGTGCTTTGTGTCTAGCGAGGGCTGGATACAATGTAAAGCCGTAACCTCCCAAAGTTGTCTTTAGAATTTCTTAATATGGTCAATCCCACTTATGGACAACTAGTTAATCCCAAGGCCAACCTGTCTCTTGCGAAGACACACCCACAGTTTTAAGTAGACTAGGAAACACATTGACACCACACAATGCATTGAGGTCAAACAAGGTCAACTAGAGGTCAGCAAAGGTCCAAATAAGTCGAGCTCAAACATGACATTCTCCAACACATGATGCATCTCGAATGCATTTATCTTCCAAACTGTTTGAATCATGTTATGATTCGATCTATAGCTATCCGATCAATACGAGATCTCAAGTGTCTAGGTGTGCAATTCTATAGGTTCCTCTGACATTAGTAGTGATGATCGGATGATTATCACAAGTAGTGAGTGGTGTTTAGCAATACATTGTTGTTACCCAAGTCATCTGAAGGTTGTCCATCATTAACATCTCCTAGACTGCAACAAAATACTTGTCCATTCTTGTCCCTTTGATAGACTGATATCCTAATTAAACAAAGTGTCACATTTTGTTTAACTCAATCTAATAGTCATGACTAAATCATGTTCTTAGACATACACTTTTAGTCATACATCCATATAGGGCCCGAAGATATCAAGCTTCCCTAAGGAAAAAAAATCTTTTATCACTTGAACCTTTGATATAACTTATGATATACTCAATAACAACCATTATGACCCTCATGCTATAGCAAAATGTTATATTGTATCAAAACATACCTCTTATTATATAGATGTATTAATCACCTTAAGTCAAAGGACTAACGCAACTTTGTCACATGTGAGATTAACTTATGACACCCAAGTTAATCTTCACATCGGGTCAATCCAATATATCCAATACTCATATGCTTGCGTTGACACCATGTGCTCAACCAGCGCATATATAAGTCTCACATAAACCATAGTTGTCCTTTATCAACTATAGCACTCATCCAGGGATAAATTTTGAGATTAGATACAATATATCTCTAGGAACATTATCATGCAAATATACATTAATGCAGATATAACCATAAGCATAATAATAATAATACTATAATATATATAAAATATTAATATGAATGTAGTATAAAGTCAGACCAACAACTGGTCCTAGTGTCAAGGTCTAGATGTTGTCGGTATAAATTCTTGTAACCGGCCTTGACACATCATGTACTCTTGTTTACTTTCTATGTAAAGGAAGCGCATGCGTCGGGCAAGGGAAGAAATCCATGGCCTGGGCAAGGATTTCCATAGTCCCCCATTACACATGGATGAATTGTGTAAATTCAGCTTAGCCAAGCCCAATGTAGCCTTGTACACATTTGGGCTATTTTATGGGTTGGGGATATTGTCTGAGGGGTAGTAGTACCTTGTTAAATGGTCTCTTGGGTCAACTCTCAAGTTTAAAATTCCAAGGTTCCACATGCCTACCCTCGGAGCCAACTCCCTTTCTCTTCCTCCTTTTGTTCCTCTTCTCCTTGGCTGAACGTGCGTTTTCTAGATCTTGTGCACTGGGTGCATGTGTAACTTTCTTTTGAAGCTAATAAAGTGATCCTTTTGAAAGTGTCTCATGTGCTACTTTATTTGGTGGCAAACGTGAGTTCAAAATGACCACAACATGTAGTCTTGGGAGGACCTTAAGTAGGAATTAAAGGCACAATTCCTACTTGAAAATGTCAGTTATGTAGCAAGAAAGAACTTGAGTTCTCTGAGGCATACTAACTCAATACGGGATCATGTGAAATGGTTCTCAGCAGCAATGCTTGATGTTCAAGAAATGGCTGAGTGTGACAAGTTCTTCTACTTCATGGAGAGCTTGAAACCATGGGCACAACAAGAAATACACAGGTGTAAGGTGTATGACTTGGCTGGAGCCATGACAAATGCTGAAAAACTCACAGATTATGTTGGCTCTAAGAAGAAGAAACCTTCTCAATCTAAATTCATCCAGCAAAACCGCTCCCAATGTTCAAAGAGTGAAAAGACATACTCTAGTGGGTCATACAGAGCTCCTTTAGGCTGTGTTTAATGGAGGGGATGGAAAGTGGAAGGGAAGAGAATCGAAGAAGGAAAGGAGAAGAAAGGAAAACCCTGAGGATGGAAAGATATTTACTGTAGCTACAGTAGCTACTGTAGCTACAGTGATTTTTCCATCCAATTCGGACGGAACACAGGTTGTGGCCAAAATGTACACTGTTCATCCAATTTTTGCTACAGTATTTCCTTTCATGTTTCCTTCCTATTTTCCATCCACTCAATTAAATAAGCAAAACTACTTTTCCTTCTTACTTTCCCTCTCCTCCCACTTTCCATCCCCTCCATTAAACACAGCCTAAAGAGTAAGACCCAGAAACACTCAAGCAAGCTTGATAAAGAGACAGAGTGCTATATATGTGCCGGTATCATTGGGTACGAGTGTGCCCACAACGACAAGCTGTCAATGCTCTGGTGACACGAATGTCAGGACCAACATCTTTGGACAAGAAGAAAAAGAAAGTAAAGACACCGTCATCTAGTGGGAGTGACTCTGAAAGTTCTTCTAGTGATGAGGACTGGGAGCCCAAAGGAAAGTCAAATATGGGCGCAATGTGGCTGCTAAATGCTATGAAGGCTTAAGTGGGGGAGCCTAAATCCAAACAACGTCTAGAAAGCCTAAATGAGTTAATGTATGTGGACATCAAGCTCAACGGTCACAAGTCAAAGTGATGCTCGACTCGGGGGCGAGTCACAACTTCATCTCTCGAGAAGAAGCGACAAAACTTAACCTGAAAATTGGAAAGAGTTCAAGTCAGGTAAAAGCTATGAACTCCGAGGCCAAATAGGTTATGGGCATAGCCAAAGATGTCCAACTCAAGGTGGGCGAATGGAGCGGCCAAGGTGATTTCATGGTGGTGCCCTTGGATGACTTCAAAGTTATCCTTGGCATGGAGTTCCTCAAGTTGGCACGTGCGGTGCCGATGCCCTTCCTCAACACCCTTTGCATTAGGGGAGAGGATAATCCGTGTGTTATCCCCACTGTACGAATCACACCTAAGGATAAACAACAGACCCTCTCCGCAATGCAGCTGAAGAAGGGAGTTCGTCGTGGCGAACTCACGTTGATCGCTACGATGAAACTCGAGCACTCTCCGGAAGCTGGGCCATACCCTCAGAGCATCAAGAAGGTCTTCAAAGAGTTTGAGGATGTTATGCCGCTAGAGTTGCCTAAGAAGGTTCCTCCATATAGAGATGTGGATCATCGCATTGAGTTAGAACAAGGTGCCAAAGCCCCGGCCTGACCGCCTTATCGACTTGCTCCCCTGGAGCTCATGGAGCTACGAAAGCAACTGGAGGGAGGCCTCATCTAGAATTCAAGATTATCGTTTGGAGCACTGGTTCTCTTCCAGAAAAAACTTGATGGAAGTCTGTGACTCTGTGTTGATTACCAGGCTCTAAACAAGTTGACAGTGAAAAACAAATATCCGATCCCTCTGATTGCGAATCTCTTTGACCAACTGGGGATGACGAGATACTTCTCAAAATTAAACCTTCGCTCAGGATACTGGCAAGTAAGGATCGCCGATGAAGATATTGAAAAGACGGCTTGCGTCACTAGGTATGGCTCATTCGAATTCTTGGTTATACCTTTTGGTCTAACCAATGCCCCAGCCACGTTTTATACCTTGAACCAAATCTTTCGGGAACATCTGGACAAGTTCGTGGTGGTGTACCTCGATGATATTGTGGTGTATAACCAAACTCTGGAGGAGCATGTCCAACATCTTCGAACTGTCTTCGAAAGAATGAGCTCTACGTCAAATTGGAGAAGTGTTACTTCACCGACGAGGGAATACAATTCCTTGATCACAAAGTCGGTGGGGGAGCTATTCGGATGGATGAGGCGAAAGTGGAGGCAATCATGAATTGGCCAACCCCAACAAGGGTTCTAGAGCTAAGATCTTTCTTAGGCTTCGTGAACTATTATCGACAATTTGTTGAAGGGTATTTTAGGAGAGCAACCCCTTTGACAGAGTTGCTGAAGAAGGCCCAAACCTGGAAATGGTCAACACAATGTCAGCGAGCATTTGAAGACTTGCGCAACACTATCAGCAACAACACGGTGTTAGGACTTCCAAACTATGGAGAACCTTTCGAAGTCCACACTGATGCATTAGATTTTGCCATCGGAGGGGTGCTGATGCAAAACAAGCGTCCTATTGCATTTGAGAGTCAAAAGCTCAATGAAACTGAACGTAGATATCCAACTCACGAGAAAGAGATGGCGGTTGTGATACATTGTCTACGAACATGGAGACATTACTTGCTAGGCGTTAGGTTTGTGCTCCAAACTAACAACATTGCCCTAAGTTACTTTCAAACACAGAAGAAGCTATCGCCCAAGCAAGCCCGATGGCAGGATTTCTTGGCGGAATTCGATATGGTTTGAGAATATAAACCAGGTAAGACAAATGTTGTCGCATATACACTATGTCGAAAAGGAGAACTTGCAAGCCTTAAAGCCATGAACGGCCACACAAGTCAGATCCAGTCTAACCTACGGCAAAAGGTTAGAGCTGGACTAGCTGGGGACCCTCAGGCAATGACCTTGAAGAAACTCATTGATGAAGGCAAGACTTGACGATTTTTGGAGGAAGACGGTCTGATTCTCACTAAAGGCAACAGAGTGTATGTGCCACGAGTGGATAACCTAAGACGCGAGGTGTTACGAGAATGCCACGATACTCTATGGGCGGGCCATCCGGGCATGCACATGACACTAGCCCTAGTGGAGAGGGCTTTCTACTAGCCAAATATGGGGGTAGATGTGAATGACTATGTGAGAACATGTTTCACATGCCAGCAAGACAAAGTGGAACGGTGCAAACCAATGGGACTTTTGGAACCTTTGCCAGTGCCAGAGCAGCCGTGGGAAAGTGTCTCCTTGGTATCCACGATTCTGGACATCTTGTCCACGATATTATAGGCTTATCCACGATGTTACAGCCTTATCCACGATGTTGTATGGTTTATCCTCCTTGGTATCCACGATTCTGGACACCTTGTCCACGATATTTATGACATATCCACGATATTACAGGCTTATCCACGATGTTACAGCCTTATCCATGATGCTATATGGTTTATCCTCTTTAGTATCCACGATTCTGCACACCTTGTCCACAATATTTATGATATATTCACGATATTACAGGCTTATCCACGATGTTACAAGCCTTATTCAATCCTATATATGGTTTATCCTCCTTGGTATCCACGATATTTAACACCTTGTCCACGATATTTATGACTTATCCACGATATTACAGGCTTATCCATGATGTTACAGCCTTATCCACGATGCTATATGATTTAGGGAATCATTCTTCGGTTCAAGTTCAAGCTCATGCTCAAGCTCTTCACTGAATGCCCACTCAATATCTTTATTGCATGTTTGTCTAGTTTTTGATTTTTCCATGATGTCAAAAGTACTTGTCTATTTTCAATAACAGATTAGCAAATATAAGGAAATTTAAAGCCACGCTCAAATATGGACTAACTATATTCAGCCTTAATTTTATTATAAACAGCGTTAAAGTGGCTGTATCCACGATGATGGACACCCTGCCCACTATGTGGATACCAAGGTTGAATCCTAATTTCATCAGAAACAGAGTTAAAGTGCCTATATCCACGATGATGGACACCCTATCCACGATGTAGATACCAAGGCTGAACCCTAATTTCATCAGAATTAGAGTTAAATTGCTGGTATCCACGATGATGGACACCCTATCCACGATGTGGATACAAAGGCTGAACCTTAATTTCATCAGAATTAGGGTTACATTGCTGGTATCCACGATGATGGAAGCCCTGTCCACGATGTGGAAATAATGGCAGAACCCTAAATAGAGTGACTACAAAAGGGAACAAAATAATCATCAAGAGCATCAATGTATCTAACACCAAGTAAAAAACCAAAATTGATACGTATATATTTACTAATTAATTATTTGTCAGAATGGGTGGTGCCTAATGAATTGAACATGCACATCTGTTTCTGCGTGAAATCAAAATACATTAGGAACCAGTGATCATTGTTTAATATAGGGCAGAGTAATTGCTTCAAGAATCTCATCTGGGATCCTGGCAAATGCTCCAGTTCGCCTCCAATTGCGGCGTGCATTTTCTTTGCCTTATAATACCAACACGATGGGAAATATAACCAAAACCACGAATCATTTGCTTTCCTCTAATTTTGTATATACTGGACTGTGCTATTAGAAGGGATGCATATGCATCAATAACCTATATAGACAGGAATTAGCTATCCACGATGTGATACTTACAAAATGCTGCAAGACTGAAATGATACCTACTACATCGCTCACTAGTTCATTGAACAATACCTGGCAAATTGACGATTTCTATAATTTCCATGGATATGATTCATTAAAAAGCCATAAGTCCCATGACAAGAAGGTTTCAATATCTTCTTTCATTGCAGGTGTTAATAGGTCGCGTCCGGCATAATCTTTCCTATGTATATACTGTAGACACAAAACTCATGTGTGAACATAACTAATCGCCTAAAATAACAAATAGAAATGTGGATAATCTTGAGAGTTACCTTAGCTTCGTAGATAGGATCAGGTGCATTCTCGTCCATGACCACTAGCGCAATTACTTTGGCCTTTTTCCTTCCTTGTGTATATGGGCTTGATAGTACCCTTGAAAGTTTCCTGGATCTCTTTCCTCTTATTTAGCTCATGCCTTGCACTTGGCTAGCGGAAAAAAATATGTGGCCCTGATGTAGTAGGAAAGTCACCCCAGCTGCCTAAATCCTCTTCCCAATTAGCTGATTCATCATCCTCCTCCTCCTGCCCCTCCTCACCATCTTTTCCCTGTGATTTAAGCTTATTATTTTTTTCGACTAATTTCATAATTCTTTTATTCAATTCTTCATGCTGCATTATTGCAGCCTCTTTCAAATTAAGTATTTCTTCAAGTAGTTGGTTTATTCGTGTTTCATGGTCAGCTTTCGTCAACTGACTGGCTAGGTCTGACGACTCTTTCAGACCCTTATTCTCTGCCGAAAGACTCTGCAGCTTTGCAGCAAACTCATAACTCTTCAGTTATGCAGCCTCTTTCAGATTATTATTCTTGGCAATCTGTTCAGCAATACATGCTTTCGACTTATTCACCTAACAATGTCACAGATGAATTTATCACACATTATATTATTGTTATAAACAAAGTTATTAAATAGACAAACTTACTAACTCTTTCAGGTCATGGTTTTCTTGAAGCAACTCACACATGCGAGCCTTCAGGGTATTAGTCTCCTGAATAAGCTCCTCTATATGTGTAGAAGGATTATTTACCTACCAAAATATATATCATTCAGACCCTTCAACATATAAGACAATCAGGTAACCATAAAATATAACATGACAAAGGAGGATTAACATTTACATGCGAATGCAATTTAACTTTTAGTGACTCATTCTCTTTAAGAAGCTTATCAATTCTGGCTTCCATCTTATTTATCTAATAAACAAGTCCATTAAGCACTTTTAGTTGCATACATTACCGTAAGAGCATGAATAGGAAATTAACATGTCAATAACTTATTGTGTCTCTATACAATGGCGCAGTTGCTTTCAGTTCTTTAGCATGTTGTTCTGCCTCTGCATCATTAGATGGTGCTAAATGACAAATAACCATCTCATGTGCATCGGGAACCAGGTCAAAAATTATCTGCGCATATTAACATCATGATTAACCAATGAAGTAACAAACAATTATCTCATACAAGTAGCAAACATACTGTGTCAACTGTCATTTGCTGAGTAAGTTTATGATATTCAGTCTTCGGCCCATTTTCACTTTGGACCATTGGAATAGGTGAGGGTATATACCCTCAAATCCATCTTCCCTATACTCATTGTACAACATACAATGCTCAAACAACCAAACCTGCAAGGGGGGCATTATGTTAAATGTAATTACAACATAATTGGATTACCATAAATAAATAATAAATTCAATTGAAGAAAACTTGCATAGAGCACAATGGTGCATCCAGAGAATCCACGCATTCTTTGTACACCTTGTCAAATCGTCGGTCATATAATGATATATTACTTCAGCCCAATCATACTGTGCGACCTTAGATAGGTCTTCCACAACATCTATTAAAAAGCCATCTAAGCTATATCTTATCCTACTAAATAAAAATGTGCAGCATATATACAGCAATGCCAGAACCCTAGCTCTATCTTCAAGAAAACCTTTATTTAGTTCATCCTCCTTTTCAAAGGCCATCTTTAGCTTACTTTCCAACAGTAAACATGTTATTCTCTTCCCTTTAAATTCCTCATTGTAGAAGGGGGACTCACTTGATTCATCAAAGTCTACCAATTCCCCTCTTCTTGGTAGTCCTTGGATGACTGCAACATCCTTTAATGTGAATTCCATAAAATTACCATTCACAGTAAATTCTTTCTTTTCCTTGTCCCAAATGGATACCAAATATTATACTGCAACAGAATCCATATGAATTGCTGGCCCTTGAACCAAATGGCCAAAGAGAGTTGTAGACAGTAATTCCTTAATCCTTGGTCATTGTGGTAATCCGGATAAAAATATATTCATTCGGTGCATTGAGCACCTACTCATGCGTGGTCGAGGTACTTCCTTCTTCTTTGGGGCTTAGCTGGCTTTCTAACACGTCTTGTATCTAACCCTGCCCCTACTTGTGTTAACACGTGTGTCAGATATTGTGCTGCCATACCATCACCTAAACTACCATTGGAACTCTCACTTTGGGAGCACATATTGTTGAAAATTTCTGAAAAACTTTGAAAAGCAAACTGTATTAGGTGATGTATTATGTAGAAATAGGGTTAAATTGCTGGTATTCACGATGATGGACATCATGTCCACGATGTGGATACCAAGGTTGAACCCTAATTTCATCAGAATTAGGGTTGAATTGCTGGTATCCACGATGATGGATACACTGTCCACGATGTGGATACCAAGGCTAAACCCTAATTTCATCAGAGTTAGGGTTACATTGCTGGTATCCACGATGATAGACACCTTGTCCACGATGTGGATACCAAAGGTGAACCCTAATTTCATCAAAATTAGGGTTACATTGCTGGTACCCACGATGATGGACACCCTGTCCACGATGTGGAAACCAAGGCTGAACCCTAATTACATCAGAATTAGGGTTAAATTGCTGGAATCCACGATGATGGACACCTTATCCACGATGTGGATTCCAAGGCTGAACCCTAATTTCAGCAGAAATAGGGTTAAAGTGCCTGTATCCACGATGATGGACACCTTGTCCATGATGTGGATACCAAGGTTGAACCATAATTTTAGCAGAAATAGGGTTAAAGTGTCCGTATCCACGATGATGGACAATGTCTGTATCCATGATGATGGACACCTTGTCCACGATGTGGATACCAATGTTGAACCCTAATTTCGGTAGAAACAGGATTAAAGTGCCTGTATCCACGATGATGGAAACCTTATCCATGATGTGGATACCAACGCTGAACCCTAATTTCATCAGAATTAGGGTTAAATTACTGGTATCCACGATGATGGACACCCTGTCCACGATGTGGACACGAAGGCTGAACCCTAATTTCATCAGAATTATGGTTAAATTACTGGTATCCACTATGATGGACACCTTGTACACGATGTGGATACGAAGGTTGAACCCTAATTTCAGCAGAAACTGGGTTAAAGTGCTTGTATCCACGATGATGGACACCCAGTCCATGATGTGGATACTAAGGCTGAACCCTAATTTCATCAGAATTAGGGTTAAAGTGTTGGTATTCACGATAATGGACACCCTGTCCACGATGTGGAAAACCAAGGCTGAACCCTAATTTAATCAGAATTAGGGTTACATTGCTGGTATCCACGATGATGGACACCATGTCCACGATGTGGATACCAATGCTGAACCCTAATTTCATCAGAATTAGAGTTACATTACTGGTATCCACGATGATAGGCACTCTGTCCACGATTTGGGAACCAAGGTTGAACCCTAATTTCATCAGGTGTCCACGATGTAGATACCAAGGTTGAACCCTAATTTCAGTAGAAACAGGGTTAAAGTGCATGTATCCACGATGATGGACACCCTGTCCACGATGTGGGTACCAAGGTTGAACCCTAATTTCATCAGGAACAGGGTTAAAGTGCATGTATCCACGATGATGGACACCCTGTCCATGATGTGGATACCAAGACTGAACCCTAATTTCATCAGAAACAAGGTTAAAGTGCATGTATCTATGATGATGGACACCTTGTCCACGATGTGGATACTAAGGTTGAACCCTAATTTCAGTAGAAACAGGGTTAAAGTATATGTATCCATGTTGATGGACACCCTGTCCACATTGTGGGTACCAAGGTTGAACCCTATTTTCTTCAGCAAAAGGGTTAAAGTGCCTGTATCCACGATGATGGACACCCTGTCCACGATGTGGATACAAAGGCTGAACCCTAATTTTATTAGAAACAGAGTTAAGGTGCCTGTATCCACGATGATGGACACCTTGTACACAATGTGGATACCAAGGTTGAACCCTAATTTCAGTAGAAACATGGTTAAAGTGCATGTGTTCACGATGATGGACACTCTGTCCACGATGTGGATACCAAGGCTGAACCCTAATTTCATCAGAATTATGGTTAGATTGATATCCACGATGATGGACACCCTGATACCAAGGCTGAACCCTAATTTCAGCAAAAATAGAGTTAAAGTGCCTGTATCCACGATGATGGACACCTTGTCCACGATGTGGATACCAAGCTTGAACCATAATTTCAGCAGAAACAGGGTTAAAGTGCCTGTATCCACGATGATGGACACCTTGTCCACAATGTGGATACCAAGGTTGACCCCTAATTTCATCAAAAACAGGCTTAAAGTGCTTGTATCCATGATGATGGACACCCTGTCCACGATGTGGATACCAAGGCTGAACCCTAATTTCATCAGAATTAGGGTTAAATTGTTAGTATCCACGATGATGGACACCCTGTCCACGATGTGGATACAAAGGCTTGATAGGTGTTATTTTTAAAGGATTTAGAGTCTTATTTATACCATCATTTTAGACTTAAGTTCTATTTTATGTCACAATTGGATACCTTTTCCTTTAAAGTATGGAATCTTCATTATTTTTCATTTATTTGTGAAATGTAGGTCATTATCCTTAATTTTAATGAAGATTTTCGAGATTTGAAGTTATGGAAAGGTTCAGCACATTACAAGCATCACATAGGAAAATTTTCAAATTTTTTGGTGTTATTTATGCTGATCACGGCCTGGCCGTGCTTGCCATCACAGCTATGATCAGATCGGCGTCCAGATCATTGTTCAGCAAAGTCATCACGGCATGCCCGTGTCAATCGTCACGGCCGTGACGGCCAAAATCCAGAAATTCCACGACTTCATCACGGCTTGAAGAACGGGCGTGTTCAACCACTTTCGAACCCATCACGGCCTGGCCGTGATGACCATCACGCCCATGACGGCGTCCGTAGATCACGACGGTTGTTCGTTTCTTCGCCAAATCTGACGCTCCAGATCCCTAGAAATTGGGGGAAATCCCCAATTAACCTTCCTAACCGCCCAAGGCTTCGATTAAGGTGTAAAAGTTGGGATTTTGGGCGGTTACAGGGTTGGAATCCTTGAGGAACGTGACCTAGGGCGAAAAGGGGCGAAAATCTGCATTTGAGGGCTTGATTCAACCGGATTCTTTGGGGCTTTCGAGAGAGGACTAAAGATTCATCATCTCCTACCCTCCATTTGTAATTTCCCCTCTTTCCGAATACATTTACATGGGTTTTCATTGTTATATGATGTATGTTCTAGCGTAAAACCCTAGTTCGGAACTCGGACGTAGCCCGTTGAACATATTTCCACATGTAAAACATTTTTATGAATCTCAATGTTATTTTAAGTAAATTTGGCTTATTTAAATAAGTTGTGCTTATTGCGTATTTATATTTTGGGCAAGCATTTATATGTGTTAAGTGTTACGAGATGGACCAAGAGGTGAATCGTAACTCTCGAACATTCTTATTTAAACTTGTGACTTGAATTACGAGAGTCGTTCAACGTCACTCGAGGATTCACGATCTTTCATAGAGCCTAATGGATCTCTTAGTTTAATTTTGCTATGAGAGTAGAAGATTAGCTTAAGCTAGACACCGGATTACGCTTCGAGAGAAGGTAATCCGTACCCTAGGAGATATCGCCTTAAGTTATATACTGTCGGATTGTGCTTCGAGAGAAAGAGATCCGTTTTCTAATTCAGTCTAATTCAATGTTTTGCATATAAAGTATTCAACGTGGTAAACCTGATGTTCCGAACATTTTTAAAACTGTAACTTTTCTGATTAGTCGTCAATTTCTTAGTTCGATAAATTAGTTTTAGTGCAATTCTTTCATTTTAAAATTGAATTGTCTAGCTATCAATGACATTAAAGGTCAGTACTTGACACCTGCTCCCTGCGGGAACGATATTATTTACTACTTCGATAGACCGTACGCTTGCGGGGCCTATCAAGTTTTTGACACCGTTGCCGGGGAGCAAGGCGTAGTCAATATCGATTAAATAGTTGATTTGATAGACTAGATATATTTTGTTTTTATTTGCTTTTTGTATTTATTTTAGTGCATTAGTTATTACCTCTTTTCTTCTTCCTATCTTCAAGCTTATATTAATTATGTGGTTAGCTAACCTTGTGCATGCCAAGAACAGTTAGAACAAGTCAGCTAGTGCCAGAAGATTCTGAAATTGAAAGGACCCTCTGAACTCAGAGGAAAATCAGGATCAACAGCTTGAGGAAGCCCCTCCGGACCCATCTACTGCAATGGACTACAACTGCTTACTACGAGATTTTGTTGCACCCAATGTACAGGGCTTGCATTCTAGCATTGCTCGACCGTCGGTCGAAGCAAATAATTTTGAGATCAAGCCGACCCTTGTGCATATGGTTCAGCAGAACCAATTCAGTGGTTCATCATAGGAAGATCCTAATTTACATTTATCCATTTTCCTTGAATACTGTGATACCCTGAAGATAAACGGGGTAACATCTGATGCGATCCGCTTACGTCTTTTTCTCTTTTCCCTTAGGGATCGCGCGCTAGCATGGCTGCAGTCCCTTCCCCAATGTTCAATCACAACATGGGATCAGCTTTCCCATGCGTTCCTCTCCAAATACTTCCCACCGAGCAAAACGGCTCAGTTGAGGAACCAAATAACCAACTTCAGCTAGAGGGAAGGCGAATCACTCTACGAAGCCTGAGACCGTTTTAAAGAGTTGTTGCGAATGTGCCCGCACCATGGGCTTGAAAAATGGGTATTAGTGCATACTTTTTATAACAGTCTTTTATATAATACTCGTTTATCTGTAGATGCAGCCGCGGGAGGAGCCATGATAAATAAGAATGTAGACGATGCCATGAATTTAATCAAGGACATGACTTTGAATCATTACCAATGGACAAGTGAGAGAAACGTCCCGGTAAGAGGAGGAGGTAAGCATGATCTCGATATGCAAAGTTCATTGGCGGCAAAGGTTGATTCTTTGTCCCACCAACTTACTTCTATAAATTTTAATGCATCGTCTATGAATATGATTATCTATGAAATTTGTGGGAATTCTGGACACAGTGCTACTAACTGCTAGATAATGGCATATTCTTCTTCTTCTGATGTGTCTGTAGATCATGTGAATGTTATAGGCAATGTCAATCAGCCGCAGCAGAATAATCCATTTTCTAGCACTTATAATCCGGGGTGGAGAAATCATCCCAACTTCTCCTACTGGAACAATCAGAACCAGACAAATCCCCAAAATTTCAACAGTCAGGCGCAGTAGTAGAAATATGGGAAATCAGTTTAACCAGCATTCCTTTAGGCCACCAGGACTTCCACCGTGACAATTCAATCAACCACAGAAGTCCAATTTGGAAATATTGCCTGAGAGCTTTGTCCCCACCCAGTCTAAGAGAAATAAAGATGTGGACGAGTCTATCAGGCAATTGAATTCTACGGTGGGGCAATTGAATTCTAAGGTGGGGCAATTAAATTCTAAGGTGGATTCATTAATCACGCACTCTAGGATGCTGGAGAACCAGATTGCCCAGCAAGCAAGTTCGTCAGCCCGACCTGCTGGGAAGCTCCCCTCTCAACCGGAAACTAATCCAAGAGAGCACTGCAATGTGATTCTGACATATAGTGGAACTCAAATGGAAGCTCCCCATGTGTCACCAAGAGAATGTCTTGTTGGAGAGTCAGATGTTGAAAGCGTGATTGCACAGTATTCAGATGAAATACCCATAAAGTCGGAGGTCTCACAGGAACCGGTCTTTATTCCTTCACCACCTCATGCACCACCAGTTTCCGGTTATCAGAGATTGGCCAAGGCATTGACAGGACAGTTCAGCTCACTAATGCCTGCGAAGCTTCAAGATCCGGGCAGTTTTTCAGTCCCTTGTAGTATCAGTAATTTTTCCATAGAGAGAGCACTCTGTAACTTGGGGGCTAGTGTGAGTATCATGCTTCTCTCCTTGTTCCAAAGTTTGGACTTGGGAGGCTTGGAACCTACACACATAGCTCTTCAATTCTCCAATGGCTCTATACATCGCCCAGTGGAAGTAGTTGAGGATGTGCCGATAAAAGTCGGGGAACTCTTTGTCCCTGTTGATTTTGTAGTTTTGGATATGTCCGAAAATTCAAGACTATGGCTTATTTTGGGCCACCCTTTCCTAGCCACTGCCGGAGCCGTTATAGATGTCAAAAAGAAAAAGCTATCTCTAAACTTCAGTGATACTATTTTAGACTTTTATCTATCTGCTCTTACATCGGATTTCCCTTTTTCAGCCTCGTGCTGTAGTGTTGCGACAGTGCCTGCGTCCCACCTTTGCGCTAATACGGAAGCCGGTGCTACATTGACGAGGGAGGACCAGACCCTCCAAGACAACTTGTTTGATGCGGACCCTGATTTTGATTGCATGAAGATATTCCATAGTGGGGTTGATGAGACGTATTTATTTGATTTTTGGAAGAAAGACTTGGAACTTAAATATACATTTATTTCGCATGATTTGAAGACACTCTATCTTGTACATCTATTATTATTATTTCTCATATTTATAGGTGTAACATTTAGGCGAAGAAGAAAGGGGCGTTTACATGCCATTTCTTCTGCCTCAGATCCATTGGACGTGCCTTGAGGCATGATCATAGGTCAAGCTGCTGACCCTAAATCAGCGCTTCTTGGGAGGCACCCCAAGAAATTATCTTTTGTTGTGTTGTGTTGAATGGACAAATTTTAATGTTTATTGTTGTGCATGTTTGGTGTTGTACTGTTATTTTTGTTCTGATATTTTTGTGATATCCCATGACATGATTTTTATGTTTTCTACATTGAATAGCATCTTACTAATGGTGGTAATTTTTGGCAATTTTTTAGGTGATTTTTTACCATCATCGAGCCGTTCACGGTCTGGCCGTGATTGCAGTCACGACCGTGATCAACTCGCACATTTCCAGGAGGTTGCTGCAGTCATCACAGGTATGCCGTGATTACAGTCACGGCCGTGAACGGTATTTGGATGATTTTCGACAGGATTGTCATGGCTTGGGCATGTTCCGCTGCACGGGCGTGCCGTGTTCACCATCACGCCCGTGCCTAATATCATGGGTCCTTGTTTATAAAAGGGTTGCGGCGGTGGAACTTAGGGTTCACACCTGTTCCTTGCGCCGCTGCGGCCCCTTTTCTCTCGATTCCGGCCCTAAGGACTTCAGATTTGCCGTCCACCGTCGTCCAGAGCTTCAGCCACCTCTCCCGCTTCCCGTCGAACCTCCTATCTCATTTTCTGGGCGAGTTTTCGCCCCTCCGCTTGTTTTTGCCACCTGCAGCCGAGCGCCGCCCATTTTTGCCAGATTCGGTCCCCGGCTGTGCTCTAAGCCTTCCTACTTCCGGCTGCAAGTCCTCCTGACCTTTTGGCACCTCCAGTTTCCTTGATCTAGGGTTTCAGGCCCCAGATCTCTATTTTCCAGCGTCGCCGCCTGCTTTCTTTCTCAGCGCCGCTGCCGATTTTCTTTAGAGCTGTTGCCCAGCCTCCGCCGTTCCTTTTTCGCCGCCATTGCTCCTCAGCCTTCCTAAGCTCCCTTATACTACCTCTGGCCCTCTAGCTCTTAGCCATCCAGCTGCCAGCCACCGCCAGTTCGCACGATTCCGCTGCCGGAGTTCTTCTCTTTGATCAACTGCCACTATCTCCAGCCAGCCAGCCATCTCTCTGCGCTCTCCATCATGTCCAGACGTACGAATCTATGGCTCGGAAGTCTACCTCCAAGGGGCTAGCCATAGAGGAGCCGAATGAACACGACATTCTATTCCGAGATGCCGCGCAGAGAGCGTGCTACAATCTTCTGGAGTCCAGGCGGGTCATCAACACCCGCTATCTTGATCGGGCCACTCTCACGACATTGGGGGACTCATCACACCGATTGCTCTTGCCATGGGCGTTGAGCCCTATGGAGTGGAGCAGGCGCGCAGTAGCATCCGCATCGATTTGGAGTCGTGCTAGGTGATGAAGATGATCACCCGCGAGGGAGACGCCTTCAGCCTCCTCTTTCGTGGGAACGACTTCACGATGCTTCTACCGAACCCTGCACGCACCACCATCCGCGAGAGGCGGAAGTGGCATATGCTTCCGGTGCCAAATGATGATGTCCCCATGGACACAGCACCGCCCTCTCCTTCCTTTCGAACCTTCCGGCATGGTGAGCTGTCTGCGTCAGCATCCACCGCGAACGCCTATGCCAACATCGAGGGCTATCTCTAGGCGATTCGCGAGGACCAGCTTGAGTCGCGCCTCGAGATGCAGGATGTTCTTCGGCGCCTGAAGGATATAGAGGAGGAGCAGGCTCGCCAGGGTCGGCTGCAGGCAGAGGACCATAGGGATATTCAGGAGATGTTGCGGCAAATGAATACCATGCGGTGGTGATTTCCAGTTGTAATATGCCCTGCTACTGCTCTCTTTTTGCTGCTTTTATTACTTTAGTAAATTGCTTACTTTTTTTTCTTGCTATCATGTACTTTTTACTGCATAGGAGACTATGTCGTTCTTTTGCTGTGGGTAGAGGGTTTTTGCCTCTTTTGTTAGTATTCGTGATTTTGAGTTTAGTTCATGTACTTTTTATTTGCACAACTCGCTTTTATAATGCTTGTGTTAGTGGAAAATAATTTGTTCTATATGTATGTGTTTTGTTATGTTCTGCACTGAGGTTTTATTCCTATGCTATTTTGCCAGTGTTGATTGCCAAGAACTAAGTCTATGATGGTATCCCTAGTGTCCCTACTACTTGTCCTCAGTTTTTACACTGTTCTGAACTATGATGAAGAGACTAAGACTGATATGCATATCTCTTGAGTTAGGGGAATGAAATTCTTATTATGACTGCTTTTATGCTTAGGAATCCTTGGTTTTAGATTGTAATTGAATATGCTCACTGTGGCTTGCATGATGTTTTCATTGGTCAATCCTTCATTCTCTAAATGACTTCTTACACGACATTATGTTTTTGAATATTCATGCTTATTATTCTTTGTTACCAGCATTTTCAGTTTGGTTGTATTAGTAAAAAAAAAAAGAATGACAAAAAGGGGCAGTGGTACCTAAGTGAAGATGAAACCAAAGGTTTTATCCAACTTGGTACTGTCGATGAGTAAAAAGAAAAATGAGAATAAAAGGAACATGAGAAAAGAAGGGGTGTGGGAAAAGTGAACAACTCCTCTTTCTTCTACCTTAGGGTGAAGAAATGAGTTTGTGTGCATTATGTGATGCATACACCTTGAGTTCGTTTCCTAATTAAGTACCGAGGGTGCATTCATCACAAATGTTCGTCATTCGCGAGACAAGGTTGAAAATGAATTCAGAGAAGTAGCTTGAACCTGCCGATTGAAAATTCATGGTTCCTTACTTCAGTTTTGAATAAGTTATCTAGTGCAACTAGACTTGATTGGCTTTAGAAGGGATTGATGGGTATGAATAATCTTAACATGGTGAAGTGTTTTTTTTATTTCAGGTTTGTGGTTTAACTTGAATATTATTCTTTGCTCACAGTTTGATTATATCTTGATTTACATTCTTCAACCAAGGATTGAGTAAAAGTGTTGTCATATGAGGTTCTTACTTTAGCTTGTGAACATGCTATCTTCCTGTTATCTGATTATTCCAGATAGTGTAATTGCTTGAGGACAAACAAGATTTTAAGTCTGTGATATTTTGGTAGGTGTTATTTTTTATAGGATTTAGAATCTTCTTTATACCATCATTTTAGACTTAAGTTCTATTTTATGTCACAATTAGATACCTTTTCCTTTAAAGTATGGAATCTTTACTATTTTTCGTTTATTTGTGAAATGCAGGTCATTATCCTTAATTTTTATGAAGATTTTTTAGATTTGAAGTTATGGAAAGGTTCAGCACATTACAAGCATCACATAGGAAAATTTTCAGATTTTTTGGAGTTATTTATGCTGATCACGGCCTGGCCGTGCTTGCTATCACAGCCGTAATCAGATCGGCGTCCAGATCATTGTTCAGCGAAGTCATCACGGTATGCCCGTGTCAACCGTCATGGCCGTGATGGCCAAAATCCGGAAATTCCACGACTTCGTCACGGCTTGAAGAACGGGCGTGTTCAACCACTTTCGAACCCATCACGGCCTGGTCGTGATGACCATCACGCTCGTGACGGCATCCGCAGATCACGACGGTTGTTCGTTTCTTCGCCAAATCCGACGCTCCAGATCCCTAGAAATTGGGGGAAACGCCCAATTAACCTTCCAAACCGCCCAAGGCTTCGATTAAGGTGTAAAAGTTGGGATTTTGGGCAATTACAGGGTCGGAATCCTTGAGGAACGCGACCTAGGGCGAAAAGGGGCGAAAATCTGCATTTGAGGGCTTGATTCGACTAGATTCTTTCGGGCTTTCGAGAGAGGACTGAAAATTCATCGTCTCCTACCCTCCATTTGTAATTTCCCCTCTTTTTGAATACATTTACATGGGTTTTCATTGTTATATGATGTATGTTCTAGCGTAAAACCCTAGTTCAGAACTCGGGCGTAGCTCGTTGAACATATTTCCACATGAAAAATATTTTTATGAATCTCAGTGTTATTTTAAGTAAATTTGGCTTATTTAAATAAGTTGTGCTTATTGCGTATTTATGTTTTGGCCAAGCATTTATATGTGTTAAGTGTTACGAGATAGACCGAGAGGTGAATCGTAACACTCGAACGTTCTTATTTAAACTTGTGACTTGAATTACGAGAGTCATTCAACGTCACTCGAGGATTCGCGATCTTTCATAGAGCCTAATGGGTCTCTTAGGTTAATTTTGCTACAAGAGTAGAAGATTAGCTTAAGCTAGACACCGGATTACGCTTCGAGAGAAGGTAATCCGTACCCTAGGAGATATTGCCTTATGTTATTGACTGTCGGATTGCGCTTCGAGAGAAGGAGATCTATTTTCTAATTCAATCTGATTCAATGTTTTGTATATAAAGTATTCAACGTAGTAAACCTGAAGTTCCGAACATTTCTAAAACTGTAACTTTTCCGATTAGTCATCAATTTCTTAGTTCGATAAATTAGTTTTAGTGCAATTCTTTCATTTTGAAATTGAATTGTCTAGCTATCAATGACATTAAAGGTCGGTACTTGACACCTGCTCCCTGTGGGAACGATATTATTTACTACTTCGATAGACCGTACGCTTGCGGGGCCTATTAAGGCTGTACCATAATTTTATCAGAAACATGATTAAAGTGCATGTATCCACGATGATGGACACCTTGTTCACAATGTGGATACCAAGCTTGAACCCTAATTTCAGCAGAAACAGGGTTAAAGTGCCTGTATCCACGATGATGGATACCCTGTCCACGATGTGGATACTAAGATTAATAGTGTGTATCTATGATAGTTTGTTTTATATCCCCGATAATTTAAATTTGCATACAGATAATTTGAATTTACATCCATGATAATTTTAAATAACTTTACTTACCAAGAATTTTGCATAGGATGTTATGAACTGAGTCTTACTACATGAGTGACCTTGTCGTTCTCAGCTTACTGCTATTTACTTGCGCAGCACCTCGTCCGAGCAGAAAATGCATCAATCATTAATAACTAAAACCATTAAGCAGTAAATACCAAAGGTACAGAAATATTAAATAAAAATTACATCTCACTTGAATCGATGGTACAAATGGAGCAGTTTAGGGTTACGATTGGCTAGGGAGACGATAGCGAAACCCTAAACAGATATGAGCCAAGGTTTTAGGCAGGCAAGTGAGCTAAAGAGGGAGAAAGAGAGGATCGAGGATAGATTCTGGCTTGGGTTAGGGATTTAGGCGAGAACAAAGATTTCGCCGAGATGGAGAAGGTGCGATCCGGAGAAGTGTGCCCTCATGGTATCTACGCACAAGGGAGAAGGCTAGGGTTCACGGCGTCGTGCGGGAGGTCGGCTAGGGTTCTCGGCGTCGGGCGAGAGGTCGGCTAGGGTTCTTGGCATCGGCGGAAAATTTTGGAAAATTTTTTCGTAGGTATCGTGGATACAGTGGCGTGGGAGAGAGAGAGAGCTCGCGCGGGCGGGTGTTAATGCATTCGAAAAAGTAACCTTGGTTAGTTGTAGCGCCGGGTAGCAGGACGTTAACGGGAGCAAGGAGGCATTGAGATTCGCGCGATCTGACGCGCTTTAAGATTCGTTTCTCGAATCGTAGGGGGCTGTGCTCAAGAATCTTGAGAAGCCCTCTTGCTTAGGAAATTTTTTCTTGAGATTCGCACGATCTGATGTGCTTTAAGATTCGTTTCTCGAATCATAGGAATCTTGAGCAGCCCCTTGCTAAGGAAATTTTTTCCCGAAAACTGGCGTTGCCATCATTACCCTGTCGAAGCTATCGCATGTCATCTCCGGTGTTGGCAAAAGTACATTATTTTTATGATCACTAACATCTTTCACCACTACTGTCGAGCACGAGCGACCCAAAATGAGAATGTGAAACGACCACGGAAATAGAACCCTAGCCCAATTTAACTTTAACTGCTGATTATTGGACCCAAATCTGGGATTTGGATCTTATTTTAATTCTAAATTAAACCCGTCATGATACTCTGGATTGCTGTATTTGAATCCGAACCCATCATTGATGAGTAGGTCCAACC
This sequence comes from Costus lasius, assembly GCA_027563935.2. NCBI lineage: Eukaryota > Viridiplantae > Streptophyta > Magnoliopsida > Zingiberales > Costaceae > Costus > Costus lasius. Next base: position 104,916,379 of record CM050448.1, read on the forward strand.
CATGATTATTTCAGTTTAGGTCTGATTACTGTTTCGGATCAATTCTTCTACATAAGCAAGTTAAATTAACATTTTTTTATCCTAGTCCAACGCGGCACAGCATCTGGCCTAATTCAAATTTTAGATTAGAGCCAACTCAACTTTGGCCAAATCTGGATCAATGCAAATGATGTAAAGCAAATCAAATCAACACAGGAAAATGGGCTGAGCTTGAGCCAAAAATGAAGCCCAATCGATCTCTTCTAAATCTGACCCAAATGTGAATTTGATTTCTGTATGAAGTCCGGGTCAAAACCAATTTAAGGTCAATTAAAAGCACAATTGAGCTCGCTATAAAAGAGGGAGAAAATTTATTCTATTCCCACATTCTATTCACCGAACCGTGTAATTTCTCATTTGAATCCACGTTTCAATGTTGAATCAAATCCATTTTACCATCTAATCATGGAGTATTCAATTGAATTTATTCTCAGCTAAATGCTTAACCCATCTGATTTTAGTTTGCTTCTACCAACTCCAAATCAGAAGCAAACATTTATCTCTTCATCAAAATGGTTTTTGTTAACCAGGGTTGCCTTCTCCGTCATATGATTTTATTACTAGAGTAGCCTTCTCCGTCGGTGATTTGTTTACTTGAGTTGTCTCTTCATTAAATAATTTTGGATGATAAGACTGAGAAAAGTGAAGGAAAAGAAAAAATAATAATAAATTACCCTTAGCCTTTTGTTGTCTCCTTTAGCTTTTGAAAATAGCAAGTTGAAGATGAATCTCTCTTTTAGTGTTTGAAAAAATCAGGGTAATGATGAAGTTTTCGAACCATAACGAATTTGTTGTTGCTTGATTTGTAATACCATAAAAGAGACGGCGTCGTGGTACAAAGCTACGACTGCTAATAATTATCATGATGCTAAGAGTTCAAGTGAATCCGAAACAGCAACAAGTGACTGTGCGACTCTTCTATCGGTGGAGATTCATGTGATTATAAGCGGCAATTCTGTCCATGATTTGAACGAGCAAACTTAATCTCACTCCTCGGCTAGAACAAAGATTGTAATGCAATAATCTTTGGTTTGCAATGATTTAATGGCTTAGCAATCGAAAGACAAAGGATTCTGAGGCTGGTAAGTATTACTTCCTTTTCGAATTTCTTTGTTGTGTCACCTTAAAGTTTTCGGATTTCAGCTATGCAATAAATCATTGTGGCATTGAATACTAGTGCAAAAAATAGGCGGAGAGAGTTAAAGTTGACATTTTTCCTTATTAATTACCAAGTCAGAATTTCTAATTTCCTATTAAATCATTTTTTACTAGATTAATTCCAGCCATGAATTTTTCAAATCAAAATTTCTTTATAAATAAAGTATTTGATGCATAATGACAAAGTTAATTCACCCTCTACTTCTTTTACCGTCGTTACTTCTTTTACCGTCGTTCTATACTCGAACTTCATAGTTAACACAAGATTTTTATTAGCACATAGTAGAGGTTATTTTTTAGGTAAGTCAATCAATCACATCATCAAGTTGCAGTGACGTATAACTTTTTGTTTATTTGCACTCTTCCTCAATTTTGATGTTTGCATGTATAGTAGAAATTTATTTCTATGCATCTTTTATCAAAAATTTGATTAACTTTTGGTAAGCCCTCACCTAAACATTAAAATTTCATTAATTTTGATTCATTTTTATCAGCATACTATGCAATTTACATAGTAGTTAATTTCGGCCAAGATCTTAACACAAGTGTTGAACAGTAACTTTTAATCTTTTGTAATCTTTTGTTAAAACATTAAACTTCTGCAAACTTTGGTTCTCGTATGATTTTTGCATGACTTTGATTCCTTATCAAAATTCTGATGCAAAATTAACTTTCAAAATTCTAATACAAAATTGGCTCATAGGATTTTGAAGATTAAGTCATCGCATGCAATTTTGAATCTTGCACTAGAATTTTTTAGAACTTCGGGCCAGTTTGGGGTTGCTAGAGTTGGTTTGATCAGAGCTGGTTGGATAAATTCTACGTTGTTTGGATAAATCAAACTTTAGCTGATCAAAACTAGTCAAAATGGTCAAATCTAGTCAAAATAAATTTTAACTCATATTAGAGTTAGAATCAATGGAACAAAGGAGAAAGTGAGAGTCCGATTGGTGCAGGCACCGAGGAAATCTACTGTCGGCCGGCGTAGGAGGGAGGAGAAGGGGAGCTTGGGCTGGCGTAGGAGGGAGGAGGAGGAAGCGGCACACAAGGCTCGAGCTAGGAAGGGAGGAAAGCGGGGCTAGGGCTGGCTCAGAGGAAGGAGAAATCGGAGACAGGCGGAGCTAGGGCTGGCTCAGAGGAAGGCGGAGCTTGGGCTGGCGCAAAGGAAGGAGAATAGGGTGAACGCGTGAATGGGGCAACCTTGCTCACAGGGGGCGGTGGGGTGGGGGGCTACACTGCCGGTGAAGGAGTGGGAGCTCACAGGCGGCGGCGGAGGGGGCGTTGCTGCGAGTAGGAGGCTCGCTCAGGTAGGGGAGCTCGTGGAGGAGTGGGGAGTCCAGGCTAGATGCTTGCATGGCAGGGGAACTCGGGAACGCGTGGGAAGTCGACGCCAGGTGCCAGGTGGGTAGCTTGCTGCCACTAGGAAGGGTGGTCGGGGGGGAAAACAAGCAGTCCAGCTCTCGCTGGAAGATGTCAAGTTCGTTGAGGAAAGACGGAGGAGAAGGCGGCACTGAGGAAAGAGGGAGGAGAAGGGGAGCTCGGGTCGACGACTAGAAAAGAGGGAGGTGGAGCTACAACGGCGCTAAGGAAAGAGGGAGGAGAAGGGGAGCTCGGGTAAGGTCGAAGCAGACATGGACGAGGAGGTAGACGCTGGGAGGAGCGGTAGGTGGCGTTGGACTACCGCTTGAGTGGAGGCCCTTGGCGAGGAGAAGCGACGACTCCGGGAGGTAGAGATTTGGCAACGGGTGCAAGGAAGAAGACGCCGGGAGGAAGACGACGACGAGAGGTAGAGATCTGGCAACGGGCGCATGAGTGAAAAGCTACAAAAGCTACCCTTGGCAGCTTCCTGGTAATAGTGCAACTTCTTGGTTTCAACCTGAGAAGTTGTTTTATCAAACAAGCATATGGACTAAAATTTGGTGGCCGCACTAGTAGAAGCTGGAAAGCGGCCAATCCAAACGGGCCCTTTACCTCTTTTGTCCAAGAACTGAAATTTTCTTTTTATCAGAATTACTTTATCGAAAAATTTATACTAGAGTTGTCTTCACAAGAGTATTTCTTTTTTATTGGACTTCTCTTCTCTATCAATGTTATTATTTACCAAAGTTGTCTTCTCCGTCAATAGAAAGATTTATTTCATCAAAGTTTTTCCTTTTCCGTCAGTGATTTATTTACTAAAGTTGTCACTTTGTCAGGTGATTTGTTTCATTAGAGTTTTCCTTCTCCGTCAATGTAAATATTTTTTGTTCTCTTGCCGTGAAGTGATTTATCCTCTTTTCTTAAAATTGCCTTTCAGTTATTTCAAACCGCATTCTTAAATTGCAACTACACACGCCACATATTCGTTCGTTATTTATCTCATTGCATCAAGCTTATTGTTTGGCCCAAGATTTGGGCTTGATTTTGACTGGTCAACTAAGGTGTTGACCATGTCAAAATTGTCCCAATTCTTATCTGGGGCATGCTGGAGACGAGAGCGGCGGCGGTGGCACTTCTGCACCTAGTAGCCGGCGTCGCTAGGAACGGCCAGCACGGCAGACGACTGGCGTCTCGTCTAGCATCATCTGCAGCCAACAGCATGATGCCACATGGTGTCTCTAGGCTGGCGAATAGAGTAGGTGGATGCTGCATTCGGGCCGTGTGGGAGCTCCGACCAGAGCGACGGCACCACATGGTGAATCCACAGCGGGCGAAGTCGGCGGCGTGCTTTGTCTCGCAGAGTCGGTGGCCACTTGGCACAAGCTGGGTGGAGACAAGGGGCAATGGCTTCGTCTTCCGTGGGCACACGCGGGTGTGTAAGGGAGAAAAACGTGGCTATTTCCATGGGAGATGACTTGGAGGCGAGGCGTTACGGGTTAGTGCGCGAACGACGAGGAAGTAGACTAGCGGGCTCCCAGCATGGGATGCCGGCGGCTGGTCCCCCTAGGTGAGCGGGACGGAGTAGATGGAGCGGACTTGCGTGAGGGCGCAGCTCCAAGCGATCGGAGTGGACGATCGTGTGGTCGCAGCTCCAGGTAAGCGGGGCGGGCGTCCGCGTGCCTTCCTCTCGCCTTTGGCATTGTCCGACATCTCCGACGGCGTCCGGCGAGGTCTAGTGACCTCCCCCTCCCTCTTAGTTTCGGCGATCAGTGGTGATTGTCTGGTGACCTTCTCCTCCCCTTTGGGTTTTGGCGATCGTCCGGCGGACTTCGTGCGACGGAGTCCAACAAGCTCTGAGGGTTCAGAGCGTCGGGAGGTCTACCCGTCTGCTTCGATGATTGGTGGCGATCCTTAGTGGACTTCGATGACCAGTGGTGTGGTGTGGTGTGGGCGGTTCGACGTCGATGAGTTGATAGGTTTCGCAAGTGCACGGATTTATCGAAGTAATAAAAAGATTATCGTTCCCAACGAGGATCAGGTGGTCAAGTACCAATTACACGGTCGATCTATATCTACATGAATCAAATTTGTGATTTTTGTTTTGTTTGGAAACTTCTAAATACAAGAAAACAAAAAGGTAGTTTTTAGGGTTTAAATCAATATGCAAAAGATTGTGACTTGGGATTTCACCACACTGACAATTATGAATTATAACAAATAAATTCTTTGAATAGAAAATTATAATGTTGAAAGGGATTTTTCCTATGGTACAGATTACCTCCTCTCGAAGCGTAATCGGGTATCTAACTATGTTAACTCCCTACTCTCGTGACAGTTAACATAACTAGACCCATTAAGTTCTGTGAAAAATCATGTAAATCCTTCGAACAAATTCAAACTACTCTCGTGATTGGATTCGTAGGTTTGAAAAGAATAGTTCCAACATTGCGATTCACCTCTCGATCCTTCTCGCAACGTCTAAGACGTAAAATTACTTGATCAGGATAAATTACGGAATAGACACAATTCAAATCAAATCAAATCTATAAAGTTCATGATAAAGATTTAAAACAATATATTTAATCCATAAATTGTCAACGGGCTACTTCCCAAATCCAGAAAATAGGTTTAAGCAAACATGTTCTTTGAATACAGCATGTTTAGTGATGAATTCAACTTGTAATCTCTCGAAAATAATGCAGAAAAACACTAGGACAGTGATTAGAACCCTTCCCCTCGATCTGGAAAAGAAGAAGAAGTGATCAAACCCCTCCTTTGCGTGATCTTTCGCCGAAATTCTACCCTGGAAGTGATTTTCGCCCTAGCCGCCGCCTCTGTTCGTGTTCATGCGTAGAAGCCCCCGAAACCCTTCCAAAATCCTTCCTTTTATAGTCTAATCAGTATAGAACCCATCTAGTAAGGTTTTTGGAGAGTTTGGTTCAATTTAGAGTCGAATCGAGTGAGAAATACGAAAAACAAAAATATTCACGGCCTGTAATGTGTTTACGGCCGTGGCCATAAATCCTTCTGTGTGTACAGCCCTTTGTACACAAAAAGTTTCACGGACTGTGATGGATTCACGGCCTCACCGGTGAAAGTTTCTGTGAACTTTTTTACTTAGCTGATTTCATCGCCCTTCAAACGTAAAATTATGGCCAAGGCCATGAAAATTGAAATCTTCACTGTTTTCACTCCAAATTTGGTGTGTAAGCTCGTAGTCTCATCGGGAATCGTATTATGGCTTCAAAACTCTCGAAATCTATCATTTTTACACCATTTTACCTATATTTTCAATAAAACCAAGAAAAGTGAAAATTCTGTGCAAAGTGAAGTAAAAACATTAAATATTGCATAAAATCGTTCAATTAAGCCCAAAATATTATGTAAAATATTGGCAAAAATATGGTGTAATTGCAACGCATCATGAGTCCACCCTGTTTCCTTCTACAGCTCGGCGTAGCCGTATCGACTGCTCCGACGGACTCCGGTGATCGGTGGCAGTTTCCGGCAAACTTCGTGCGACAACCGGTGGTGTGTGGTAGGCGGTTCGGCATCGAGGAGTTGAAATTAGTTTGCCATCAGTCTGTTGTTCAGTGGTGGAGCTAGTGGGTTCGAGTCCTGTCGAGATGTATTCTTCTTTTCCCGGCTCCTTACTTTCTATTAGTTTAGTTTTTCACTGTTTATTCAGTTTTCCGGCGTTGCTATGTTTTTCGGCGATGCCTTGCTCTGTTGCTTGTTGTGTGCACATTCTACGTTTTACCCCGCGTTTAGGCGTGTGGTCCCTCGCTTCTACGGTGTTCTCCTCTGCTCGTCCGAGCGAGGCGACTTCTCCCTTCTTCTCGGCGCGTGCGACCTTGTTGCCTAGTTGTGTTTGTTGTGCTATGTTGGTTTTGTGTTTTGTCACCTGCATGTGACTAGCCCCTCCTCGACACCCTGCGCGGTGTTCATTGTTCGCACATGTGTGCCACCGTCTGCGTACGGTGTTGGCTATTTGTTGGGTTAGGCTAAGACATGTGCGGTCACGTCTGTCGGTCGCGCCTGGTGTTATTTTGTCCCCTGCGTCGGACAATTTTTTTTTTTCGTTGTCCTACGTGGCTTTGGTTATTTTGAAAAAAAAAATTTAGCACTATTTCTGGGCGTGACACTTATCACTTCTTTTCCCATTGGTCCAAATCATTGATTTTGACCAAGTCGTTAACGGTGGTCAAGAGTTAAGAGTTATCATGAAATTGTACTCCCACTCTCCTTTATCTCTACGTTCTACCTAGACTGTGTACATGTCCCTTTTAGCTTTGTCACATTTATTTTATCATAGTCAAAACCAATTAATTTTGACCAACAATTGATTGTAGCTGAGGCTCATATTTGGGCTATCAAATCATGGTCAAAATAATTAGTTACAAAGTTTTAAAAATAATAATAATGATAATGAGATGGGATCAACCTTAGTTGTAGGCAAAACTAAGAACAAATTTTGACTCGAATCCTCCTTCAAATAAGAAATTGGGAATCATTGGTTTTTTCAGGGGAAATAAAACACTTTTAATTTGACTCTTCATTGAAATTTGAATCAGTGCATTTTGCAATTGTATTGTTGCAATATTGTATTGTGCAATTATGTTTGTGAACAATATTACTATATTAGGTAATGCTTAACTGTAGTTTGCATGATGTATTGGACATTTAATTAGTTTATTTATTTGGTGACTGAAAGTTTGAGGACTAATTCTTTGGATAATTAGACTTGTATTTGACTCATTTAATATGAAATAGACTTATAAGTTGTGATTTTGAAGTTTTGAGCTATTGTTGTAAACTTGTACTAGTTAAGTATGACATCATATTTGATATTTAGTTATCCATTTTGGTTGGTAAGCTTGTTATAAAATAGTTTATTTTTAGTGTTGATGATTATATAATATTTAATTTTTGTGTGAGGAATTTGGTCCTTGCTAATTGATACTTGATAGGTACTTATTGTTATTTTTTCTTATAATGTTCATACTACTCTTAATACATAAATATATTTTTAACAAAAATATATATTTTAACCTTTTGGTAGAATATGATCTTATAATTCGATTTTACGTTCCAATCTTACGAAGTCTCTACTGCTCCCAGGTAAAAGGTCTCAATTTTAACAACCTTACATACTAGGTCTCTATGAGACCTTTCCTTCACTAACGGACTTTCATCTTAGCTGCATTAGATAATATAGGATAATACTTCACATTCTTTTTCTTCTTGCAATTGCCACCAGTACAATTAAGACTTACTTTTGAAGGCAACATCATATCTTGTGATTTTCATCTATCACACAAGAATCAATTATTTTCTTTATTATGGATTTTTGTCTTTAAGTTATGCTCCTTTAACTACCATTACAATTATTTCCAACTGGTTTCTTCCTTCCTATACTTGATCGATTATGTTGGGTTGCAAAGTTAGTATGCCAAATCTTTCACAATTCAGTTGTGTAATTATTATTGCACTCATAGATATAAATCATCAAGGAAGCATAAGCAGTCATATATCTTGTACTTGGACATAGCCAAGAATTATTTCACATACACTCAAATCGATCCTCTCTCATTGTTTCTTTAGTTTCCTTTGAGAAACAGCTTGCATCACACTAGTATCACCTATGTGGCATGTGCTACTGTGTGATTGCGTCTATTACTTGCATCTCACAATTACCAAGTGGTCATAGATATTCAATGATCAAAAAGTCGAAATAAAAAGAACGCAACAATTACAACTGCCAAAAAGTAGGATGCAAAGTAACTTCAATTTTATGCTAGAGTCATGATCTGATTTAGTCCATACTAATTCCAAGCAAGTCCTTGGAATTCTCGAGTTGTACATATTTTTTTACGCATGTCACTTTGATGTAAATAGAGTTTGCATTTATATGAATCAAACCACCCCCCCCCCCCCCCCCCCCCCCCCCCCCCCTATTAATACATAATTTTATACTTTTAGGGAGATAAAAGTTTCTAAAATTGAATTATAAATTAAACTCACCACGATACCTCTTTCATAGAGCATCCAAACGGCTTATTCTCATAGTAACAACAAAACATGACCAATGCAATATTACAAAAAAAAAAAAAAAAAAAAGCCTTTATAGCCCGTCTATTAAGGGTCCAAGTTTAGTTTATTCGAAAGGGCAAGATTGCACTTAGGCTATATGGTTGAAGTAAATGAGACATTTTTATCTCTTATGTTTGTTTTCATTAGCCAACTATGAGTAAATTCTAGCTAGAAAAGCCACCATTATAAAGGGACATGTGAAGCCACCCTTTATAAAATTTCTCCAAAAGTGATGTTATCTCCCTTCGTTCCTCATGTTGTGGAGCCTCTAATTCTACCTCATAATAATCAACACTCAATATCATAATGTAAACTTGATGGAGAAGAAATTGAAGAATGACAAAAGCAAGACGCTAAACATTTACCTTTCGATATGTATTATTAAAAAGAAAATTATCACGTATAATAATATTTTACTCAATTAAAAAACTCCTTAAGAAGGATACATGTTAACCCACTAACTCATTAGTTCATAATTTAATGTAAAAAATACAATTTTATACATTGTAGGTGTTATATTTTGAGGCTTCCTTTTTTTGGGCCAATTTCATATATTTAAAGGGATTTTTCTTTTACAACCCTTTAAGATCCCCAAAAAGAGTTGTTCTTTATTAAAATAAATATTTCCTTTATGATTAGAAGATTTTTGTTTTCTCAACCAAGATACAAATTCCTTTATATGCATTAATAGAGGTTATCAAAGAGGTGTTATTAATTCTGAATATTTGTGTAGTTATTTTATACTTTAGCTTTTTGATAATAAAACTTGCTCCATGTAGGATGTAGATGTACATCGAACCATGTAAATATTTGTATTCTGTCTTGTGATTATTATTTTGAATTATTATATAATTTAATTATATAGTATAATAGTTATTATTTTTTTTTTTGTTCAATCAAGTTTATACAGTAGAGGTGGGCATTCAGATGATAAATTTTGTAATTACTGATGTACCAATTTGTTTGGTAAATTTGGGTAGGTTAAATCGGTAATATTTTTTTTTATAAATTGGTTATTGGTTTCGATATCGATTAATTTTATTTGGTTCTGTAAATATTTAATTTTATTGATTAAAATTAATATACTTAATTTTACCTATAAACTCGTTTACCCAACTAGTAATTATCTGTTCACCCAATATCCCGCCCACTATTGCTGGTGCTACTCTAGTTATATTACCATATTTATAAATGTGAGTTTCTTATTTAGTAATTTACCGAATTTATTAAAAAAATTTTGATAAATTCAATTCAGTATCTATTCTATAATTTCTTTATTCAGTTTGGTATCAGTTTTAAAATTTTTAATAAATATTTAATTGATAAATTTGATTATAATAATTTAATTTGTTTAGCAATAAAATAATGACTCGGTTTTAGTGGTAGGTTGGGACATCGTAGTGATAAAAATATAGAGAGATTTGACAAAAGATTTTATCCGCTAACTACTGTGTAACTACAAATAATTAATTTAAAAAAAAAAATTCAAAGAGTGACCCCAACTACAAATAATTTATGATGGCTTTGCTTGGACAGGAATCCTCCGGCTTAATTTTTATTTAAAAACTAATTTTTTTTAAAAAAAAATTTTAGAAATGATCTATATACTTTAATCTATTTAATGGTATTAATATTAAGATAGTTTAGATCTATACATAATAAGAAATCACCTTAAACATTATAGTATAAAAGATAAAAAAAATTACTATTTAGAAATATTTAAAATGATTTCTTATTGTGTATAGATCTAAACTATCACAATATTAATACCATTGGATAGATTAAAATGTATAAATCATTTTTTTTAAAAAAAATTAAAAAAAATTATTTTTTAAATAAAAATTAAGTCGGCTGCTGAAAAACCTTTCCGCTTTACTTTTCGCCGCAAAAGTGAGTTGGTTGACCGAATCCACTAGAAGCCAAGAAAACAAACCCACGCGCGTCCAGCTTGTTCGGATCGCGAAGTCCCATGGCATCACGTGAAGTGCCTAAAGCTGTCCACACCCGCCCGCCTACCATGCTCCATTAAAACCCACGGGCCCCGATACCTTTTCACCGCCCGGCTTCTTGTGGATCCACAGCAACCCTTCACCCCCTTTTTAATATTTGAAGTCCGCTGCCCTTGCGCTATACTCACACACGGCAAGCATCGATTAGTAAACAAGGGCGGTGCAGGGGATCCTTACGGGCCACAGTGTGAAGTCATTCCGGACGTCACACCGAGCGTGAAATATTGTCTTGGTCCCTTGGAAGAAAGGCCACACCACTAATTTATTTTATATTAGAGTGCGAGTTGACAGTATCCAAGTCCACCTCGACAACAACAACCTGGCAAAAATATATATATATATATATATATATATATATATATATATATATATATATAAAGATCGTACGCCACAAAAATTAAACAAATCTAGTATATGCATGTATACTCCTACTTTTCTCACTTGTTTTCTCTCAAAAATATCTTCTACTTTTTGGCTGCCCCTACAACCTTCAAAAGTTAATCCTAGCTCTCAAAATAAGTAACTAAAATACCCTCAAATTGGGTATATTAACTAAATTGTCATCATACCAAAAATTGAGTCATTCTCCATATAGGAGAGAAACTCATCTATCAAATCTTCCCCTCATGACTATTTGGAAGGGATCAACATACCAGCAATCTTACAACAAGTATTATGTTTCTCTTTTGAAAAAGACTTGGTCATCATATCAAAACCATTGTCATCAGTATGAATCTTCATCAACTCAAGCTGCTTTGAATCTAACACATCACATATTCAATGATACTTTATATCAATATACTTTGATCTAGAGTGAAAAGTATGGTTCTTAGCCAAGTGAATTGCACTTTGACTATCACAATATAAAATGTGCCTCTCTTGCTCAAATGCAAATTCCTTTAGTAACCTCTTTACCCATAGCACCTCTTTTTAAGCTTCAGTATTTGCAATAAATTCTGTTTCAGTTGTATAAAATGCAACACACTTTTACAATCTAGATTGTCATACAACTACACCACCTACAAATGTAATTAGATAACCCGAGGTTGACCTCTTGCTATCAATATCTCCTGCCATATCTGCATCTATGTATCCAACCAACAAAGGCTTGTCACCACTAAAACAAAGGCATAATTGAGATGTACCTCAAAGATATCTAAAAATCCATTTCATAGCATTCCAATACTCTCTTCCAGGATTAGAGAGGAATTGACTCACAACCCCAACTGCATGAGCTATGTCTGCTCTTGTGCATATCATGGCATACATTAAGCTTCCTACTGCAGATGCATAAGGTACTATCTTCATGTCTTATTTATCCATTTCACTTGATGAGCTTTGCTTAGAATTCAATTTGAAGTGACTAGTAAGTGGAGTATTAACATCTTTAGCTTGAGTCATGTGGAATCTTTCAAGCACCTTTTTCGCATATTGTTCTTGTGATAACCATAGCTTCTTAGATTTCCTATCACGAGTAATAGTCATGCCAAATATCTTCTTTGCCGATCCTAGATCCTTCATGGCAAAGGTTTTACTCAAGTCTTTCTTTAACCTGTCAATTTTAGAGATATTATGACCAATAATTAGGATATCATTTACATAAAGCAGTAAAATCAAAAAATATCATCAGAGAAGCTTTTAACAAAAACACAATGGTCTGAAGTTGTTTTCTGGTAGTTGTACTCCCCCATAAATGATTCAAATTTTTTGTACCATTGACTTGGTGCTTGTTTCAAACCATATAGGTTTTTTCTCAACCTGCAAACCAGGTCTTCTTTTCCTTTTGTCTCAAAGGCCTCTGGTTGCTCCATGTCTTCTTTTTCTTTTGTCTCAAAGTCCTCTTGGTGCTCCATGTAGATCTCTTCCTCTAAATCACCATAAAAAAAGATTGTCTTTACATCTATTTGTTGAATCTCCAAATCCATGCTAGCAGCAAGTCCTAGCACAACTCTAATAGAAGACATCTTCACCACAGGAGAAAAAATTTCATTAAAATCAATACCCTCTTTTTGATTAAAACCTTTCACAACTAACCTTGCCTTGTATCTTGGTTGTGAACTCTTCTCTTCAGCCTTCAACTTAAAGACTCATTTGTTCTTTAATGCTTTCTTGCCTTGAGGTAACTTGACCAAATCATGTGTGTGATTGTCATGCAATGATTTTATCTCTTCCTCTATAGCTTTTAGCCACTTCCTTTTGATTGTATACTAAAACTTCTTCAAAGCATTCAGGTTCTCCCTCATTTGTCAACATAATATATTCATCTGGGGAATATCTGCTTGAAGGTTTCCTAATCCTACTAGATCTTCTTAGAGGAATATCAATTACATCTGTAAACTCTATGGTCTCTTGGTCATCTGACTCAACTATCTCAATGTCAGGACCATCCACATTACTATCCTTTAATTTGATTCAGCAACTTGAGGGACTAAGTCCAGTACATCAAGATTTTCTTGTGGCTTTGGCATATCTGTCACCTTGTCAAAATTTTTAATTGTTTGGTCTTCAAAGAACACAACATCCCTATTTCTTATTACTTTCTTCTCAACTGGATCATAAAGCCTATAACCAAATTCTTCATTACCATAACCAATGAAAATACATTGTCTTGGAGTCAGGCTTTGACCTCTCATCATTAGGGATATGAACAAAGGCATAACAACCAAATACTCTCAAATGCTTGTGAGATACATCATTCTACTCCAAATTTTTTGTGGCACATCATACTGCAAAGGAGCACAAGGAGATAAGTTAATAACATAAGCAGCGGTAATTAAAGTCTCACCCCCAATAAGTATTTGGAAGCTTTGCATATGAAAGTAGACATCTAACTCTTTCCATAAATGTTCTATTCATTCTTTCTGCTAGGCCATTTAGTTGTAGAGTCTTAGGAGTCGTCCTTTGGTATTGAATACCAAGTGCTTTGCAATAATCATCAAATGAGCCCAAATATTCACCTCCATTATGGATGCACTTTAATTTCTTTCCTATTTCTCTTTCAACACTAACATGAAATTGTTTAAAGATATCCACTACTTCATCTTTGGTCTTTAAAGTGTATACTCATACCTACCTTGAGTGATCATCAATGAAGGTCACAAAGTAGAAAGCACCACCAAGTGTTCTTGTCTTCATAGGACCACATAGATCTGAGTGAATCAACTCAAAAATATCAGATACTCTATGTGGTGTAGCAGCTCTAAATGCAATCCTATTCTACTTTCTTGCCAAACAATCAACACAACACTTTAAAGGTGAACTTGACAAACCTTGAAGATACCCTTTTCTTACTAAAGTGTCTATCCCTTTTTGACTCGTGTGACTAAGTCGTTTATGTTATAAATCAGAAGCACAATTATCAACAGTTGCATTAACAACCCCTCTAGAGTATCCAACTTGCAACACATATAGATTTAAAATTTTTTTACCTTGAGCTAAAACCAATGCTCCCTTTTTCAACTTCCACTAACTATCACTGAAGGTGTTGACATATCCTTCATCATCAAATCTTCCAATAGAGATCAAATTCAATCTGATATCTGGAACATGCTTCGCATTTTTCAGTAGTAGCTTTGTGTCATTGTTAGTCTCAACATAAACATCTTCAATACTAACAACCTGTGCAACTCCATCATTTTCCCATGTGTATAATACCACAATTTCCAAGAGTATATGTAGAGAAAAGTTCTCTTTTTGATGTGACATGTGTAGAGGAACTACTATCAATCACCCAACTAGAGTTATCATTAGTGAGATTTACCTCATCTCCCTTGCATAGAAGAACAAACTCCTGACATAGTGTTAACTCTATTAGTCTCATCTTCACTCTTGCTTTCTCTTTTTGCTCTTGTCTTTGCTCCTTTTTCAACTTTCTACAATATTTCTTAATGTAGTCTTTCATCCCATAATGGTAGCATTCAAAGTTCTTCTTTGGTATATATTTGCTTCTAGACTTATCTTTATACTTTAGGCCTCTGTTATTATTTCTCTCATGCTTTCTGTAACAAATAACTCTGCATGAGTAGAAATAGATAGACTAGTAGTCTTCCTCCTTGTCTCTTCATTTAATAAACTGCTTTTCATTAAGCTCATGATTACTACTCCACTGCGAGCTGAATTAGTAACAGAGACTCTAAGGCTGTGTATACTAGAGGGGATGGGATTTTAGGAGGGAAGAGAATTTGGGTGGAAGGGATATTGGGAGGGAGCAGATTGTTGGACACGTGAGAGTCATGTGCCAACATATGGCAACAGCGACGAACGTTGTCTTGCTTCGGCTACGACGGCGATCGGCGACCAACGGCGTCGCCTGTGAGCGTCGACCGAAGGGAAGGTTGAGCGATAGTGGTGGGAGGAAAGGGATGGGAGAGAGCGGTGGCTACGACTAAGAGCATCAGCGGCGGCAACCTGTGGCGGCCGATGCTTTACTAGGAGATGGATCCAAGCAGCTGTGCTGGGTGAAGGGAGAAAGAAGAGAATTTTAGTAAGAATTTGGAATGTGAGGGAGGAACCTGTCTCGGTGGGGGAGATTCTAGCCTTCGCCTTGCAGAAGATGGAGGTCATGGCAGTGGAAGCCCTCAAGATCCAGGTAGGCATGGCCGACGAAGAAGCGCCTTTCGATGTCTCTTCCCTCCTCACCAAAGCTGACAAGCACCCGCTGGACTCCACCGTGCCATCAGAAGGTTGGGAGGCTGCTTCCGCTCGAGCCAACTCTTTGATGTTTCAGGTGGTGTCCAGCTGAGTGATCCGCTGCGGTGGTACGAGACAATCGGAGGTCCATCAATAGCAGTGATTCAAGCGGCAAGGGTGGACAGAAGATGACTATTCGAGTTCGGGCCGACACTCCTACACATTGAAGGGATAAGCCTGCACGTCGAAGGAAGGGCAGACCAGACGAGGGGCTTGGAGGCGGGCAAACTGGGGGGCGCCGTGTGGGTTTAGGAGGGCGTTGGGAGGATGGACTAGGCGGTGGCCGCAACTCACCGAGAAATTCGCCGCGGTCTCGACACAACGCAGCAGCGTGAGCGTGAAATCTTAAATCGGTCCGATTTGGACGAATCAAAAATGAGGGTTTTTGCCCTCGTTCGTCCGTCCAAATTTCCTTCCCTTCGATCCGTCCGTCCGGGTAAACTGTGGATTTTTTTAGTCTACATCCCTCCCCTTCTAAAATTCTTTTAATTAAACAGTGTGAAAGTTTCCTAACTATTTGGAAGTGTACCAAGAAATCATAATGTCTGCATTTCATCATCAAAACTGATTTTCATTGCAGCTAATTGATTTATAATTCCCTGCATCTCATTCAAATGAACAGTAATAGGAGAACCATCTTTGTACTTCAAATTCATGAGTTTCTTTATCAAGTATAATTTGTTTCCTCTTGTCTTACGAGCATACAACTCATCAAGTTTACACCAAAGTACATATGCATCATTTTCATCTGAGATATGATTATGAACATTATCTTCTACCCATTGTCTAATACAGCCACAAACTTGTCTATTTAGTAACTTCTATTCATCATCACTCTTATCACTTGGCTTTGCAGATTCACCCAAATTGGAGCATGATAATTTTTGCAATAGAGAAGATCTTCCATCTTCCCTTTCCACATATGATAGTTGCTACTATTAAGACTTATCATTCTACTAGTATTAACCTCTATCTTCACAAACCAAATTAATAGAACCTCGCTCTGATACCACTGTTTTGGACAAATACTAGTAGAACTAATATCATTAACCACCAATTAAGAAAAATCATAGCAATATAAACAAGATAATGACACTAAGATTTTACGTGGAAAACCCTTTAAACCAAAAGAAAAAAAAACCGCAAGAGCAACACCGATCAAAAGGCTTCACTAATGAATGAAAAACAACACCAAGTCTTCTCTAGCCACACACTAGAGATAAAACATCAACATACATTAAGAATAACAACTTCTTGAAATACTAAACAGCATATGGTCATCATCAACTAAGATGGAAACCAAAACTACGTAGAAAAATTAGAGAAATCTCACCAAAAATCAGCAGGAAAGAACTGACTGAAAAGTGACCATTGAGAATTCGAAATCAAGATCTGACCGTTCAGAATATGGGAAGATGAGTCCTCAGCTTGTCTGCAAATTTTCAGCTCGATCCAATGATGCTTCACTTCAGATCGTCCAAAACGCCTCCTACTTTTTGGCTGCCCCCACAACCTTCAAAGGGTAACCCTAACTCTCAAAATACGTAACTAAAATACCATCAAGTTGGTTATATTAACCAAATTGCTATCATCCCAAAAATTGAGCCATCTAACATTGTAGCTAAATTCTTAACTGCTCAAGAGTAGCCAACGATCGGTCATGGGCCTCAACACATCCCATCCTTGACATGACACAGTTTGAAACGGACTATGCCGTGCCAACATGGGACAATATAAATTTGGCTAGGAACACAGCATGAGACATGACACAAAATAAAATAAAACTAAAAAAATTAAAAATTAAAATTAAAAAAAATTGAATAATTCATTAAAAAATTCAAAAATGAGGAAATCATAAAAATAGAAAAAAATTAAAATGAGAAAACCAAGAAAAATAATTTAAAATTAAAAAAAAAATAAAACATAAATTATATAAAACAATAATATATAATTTTTTAAATAATATATTTGTTATTTAATTTTTTAAAAAAATTAGGAGCCTCAAAGCACGAACACATCAATTATTAAATTAGATTAAAAAATTTTAATGAAATAATGTATTTATTAAACAAAGGAAAAAGATTAAAGCCTTAAATCACATATTTTAAGTTTGATCATGTGATTAACATTTAAATCAACTTAATTAAACCACATATTTATAAATTATAGTCTAGCTTAAACACTAATGGGACATTGGGCCAAGGCGGTTAACCTATAGCCAAACGTTGCCGGTAGCCACTGTGGAAGATGTGCAAACACAGTGTTAAGCATACTTGCTCTTTATGTTACATCTTCTCTAAGTAAGCTATAGTTAGGCCTGCGGGCCGAGTGGCCCAAAAATCAGCCAGCCCAGCCCCGCTTTTAGCCAACTGCCGAATCGGATCGGGCGCCGCCCGATCCCCAGATCCGAATCCGCCTCACCAACGGACAATTCGCGCGGGCAAATTTCGTCGCGTGGTAGGCACGTTGATGGGACGGCTTCGCAACGGCGGTAGCTGGTTGACGGGACATGCACGTTGACTTGTGCGGTAGCGAAGAAAAAAATAGGGGATGATGTTCTCGTTCGCCTCTTATGGGTTTTCGAACGAAAAAAAACTCACCGGCGTCCCCTTCTTTCCCCCTTTCTCCCCGTCGGCCGGAGTTCCGAATCTCAGGCGAACGTTCCGCCAATCTCGTGACGTGCTTCCGGAGGTGTGGGTGGGTGGACGGAACGCGCCGAGCTTCCCAATGTCTCTCCACCGTCTGCGTCATCTTCCTCGCTTCGATCGTCGTCTCCAGCGTCGGCGTTGCTCAAACCGCCTCGGAAGGCGCTACCACTTCATCGACTCGAAGGAGCCGGTGGCCGTGTAATCGCCGAGGTACACTCTCGCCGGTCCGGTGCCCTCCTCGTTCTCCGCCCCGGGTCGCGATTTTCCCCGGCGACGTTGCTTTTTCTTTCTGTTCCTCTTCGTTTGCATGCGTGGTTGGCCGGATCCTCGTGCTTCCCTGCGAGCCTTTTTCTCCTCCTCCCAGCGGCCGGCTCGCCTGCGTGCGAGAAGTTCCGGAGCCAACATCGCCTGCGCACGACGTCTTCCGTCTGGGGTCACCGCCTGCGTGCGGCAGTGTTCGCCCTCCTCCGGTGAGCAGCTTGGTGAGGCGACGAGCCTTCGGTGAGCTTCCTTCCAACACATCTCCACCTCTGTTGCCTAGGCGTGCCTCCCTTTCCGCCGCCCCAGCTTGCGCGCGAACAGACGGTCGTCGCCCATTCCCTCAGCCGCCACCCGCCTGCAGCGTTCGGACAGTCGCGTCTGAGCCTCCTTCACCGTCGGACCATCCTCCAGCATCGTCCGAACGGGATTCTCCCTTTCCGTGCTCGCCGGCGTTCGAGCAGTGTGGTTCTTCCTCATTTCCCCCAAGCTCGCCCCGCGCGAGCGTGTGTGCACGACGCCGGCCACCGCCGACTTGGTCGGCCACCTTTGGGGAAGCCTTCCTATACAGCCATTCTCGCCTGCAAGCGAGAAGGACGAGGCCGCTGGTCTCCTGTCTGCTCCGTGTGACGTTACCGGCAGAGCGACGTCTGGCCTCTTCGTCAGCATGCGAGAGAGGAGCCGATTGAGTTCTTACTATCACCGGCGTGCGACGCCGAGTGGACCTTACTCCGTCACTGACGTGCGACGTCATGTGAACCATCGTTCAGGATCGCCGAGCGCCGACTTGATCAATAGATGTGTGGGGGGGTCCAGTTCCCCGGCGGGGGAACGTCAGGCTAACTCCCCTCTGTTCTCTATGGCACGTGTGCGTGCTCGAAAACTATTGTGGACCCCGTCCGACGCAGTCAGTTACGGGTGTGTCCCCAGTGGGTTCGGGTGAACTCGGTTCGACTCAGCGATACCGATTCTCGGTAAATTGCGGGCGTTGATCCAGTCGTGTTGGAACGGCAGCGATCTTCCGCAGAGTCCATAGTCGGGCTGGGAGTCAGTTCAAGGAATCGACTCCGCCAGTCACGCCCAATCCAACGGTTTCAACCGTTGTGATATCCACGTTGACGTATTTGGACTCGAGTTAAGCGTTGACTCACGAGTGAAATAATTAAAAAAATATTACCATAATTCAGGGCGTGACAGCTTGGTATCAAAGGGAGGTTCTGCACGTTCCGACTCGTACAAGCATCGTACGTGCATGTCGTCTGACCTTCCTGCTTGTGTGCAGATGGCGTCGTCAACGGATATCAGACTATTGTCTCTCGAGGACATGGTCAGAGATGGGGTTTTGGATCCCCATATCACATTGGAGATCATCTCCACATTGCTCGTCTCCAACGAGCGTCTAGTAACTCAGGTGACTCGACTCACCGGGGAGCTAGAGGCATCTCAGGCAGAGGTCGTGATGCTGAAGCGCACTACGGTGGCTTCGATAGCACTGACCACGGCCGATTTCGGCCAAGAGATCGTCGTGCGAAGACACGATGGGACACATCCTGGAGCCTGCCCTTTTAGAGATGTGCGCAGCTCCACGGAAGCTGAGAACTTCCTCTGGGATGTGGAAGCACAATCCCAGATTATTCAGGTCCCCGAGGGGGAGCAAGCCCGAGCTTGCATCGCGTATCCTTTCGGAGACGCAAAGCTGTGGCGGCGGGCTCAGGCCACGCCGAACTTATTCGGGATCGATCTAGCTCGTAAGCTCTCTTGGGAGAGGCTTAAAACGGAGATCGTGACTGGGTTCTTTCCAAGGAACTTGACGTGTTCTGCGATGAGCGCCCTCGAGAAAGTCCGGCATGTTGCAAACATCCAGGACTATACGCAGCAGTTGTATCGAACTGCGGAAGCTATGATGGACCACATAGGGTCCGGGGAATATGTCCCCTTATTAGCCTTCACCATTGCGAGTGGTATGACTTCTACCTCGCGAACGAAGGGTTCGTACGCTGTGAAGGGCAAAGAGCCATTCACACGGGATAGTCGGCTTGCAACACCAAAGCCGACAAAGACAGTCGGAGACCGCCCACCTTCTGCAATAGCAGAAGAGGAGAACAGTGTATGGGATCAGGAGGCGTTCTTGAATCCACTGGTATTGGGCACTGCCTCCACTAGTAGTGGGAGGCCAACGTTACTATACGTTGTGTCCCTTATAAACTCTCAATCGGTGAACGCTATGATTGATACAGGTACGTCGCACCTTTTCATTAGCGAAGCCACGACTAAGAGAGTTGGACTTAAGATATCCCCAGCACAAGACTGAGTGAAGTCGGTTGGTGCAGTAGACCCCGAGGTCTTAGGGGTATCGTACGATGTGGAGATCGTAATCGGCAGTTGGTTGGGCCGCTGCCATGCGAAGATTCTGAAACTATCAGATTATGAAGCAATCTTTGGCCTCGAACTTTTGATCAAGGCAAAGATAGCTGTGATGCCTTGTTTGTATGAGATACAGATATTCGATGAGGATTCCCCTTGCCTCGTGCCGTGCATTGGAAGCACGGAGCCAAGGAAGGGAAAGAAGAGGGACTCCCGGGGAGTGCCCTTGTCGGCGAATGCCTTGGCTGCAGGGTTACGCCAAGGAGATCCGACGTTTTGGATCAAGCAATAGATGGTGTGCTAATACAGGATGGACATCCTGTAGCTTTCGAGAGTCGAAAGCTAAATGAGACAGAGCAAAGGTACTCTGCGCACGAAAGGAAAAGTTAGCAGACTTCAGAACTGCTATTTAGGGAGAAATAAAATGAGGAAGAGTTAGCAGACTCTAAAACTGCTATTTGGGACAAGGAGAGTGGATGGTGCCAACTAAAACAAAAGAGATCTCTCTTCTTGGTTCAACTAAGCCAACTTTGCATAAGGGGACGCCTTTGTGTAAGGGAAGCTTGGGAGAGCAAACAAGGAAAATCCTTGAAATCTATCCGAGCTGGGTTTCCTGTCATAAGGGGACGCCTTTATGAGGGGAAGACCTAGGGACAAAATAGTAATTGAGGCAAGCTAAAGTACTCTTCGACGGAGGTGGTATGTGACACTTTCAAAAAGGAGGAGACTTAGGCGCAACCAAGTTGGACGAATCTCCCTGGAAATATGCGATCCGATTCGATCGCAGGTATCGTCGAACCCTCTCTGCAATTCAGTTGAAATTTTGACAGCGAGTCGAAAAGATTGGGTAAAGTGGATTGATTCGGCACAGTTTGCCTACAATCAACATAGATTTTCGTCTACGGGGAAAAGCCCCCTTTGAGCTTGTGTTAGGGAGGCAACCCCTAACCCCGGTTGACATCGCGAAGAGGACCTTCGAGGGGAGATATCCTACGGCTCAATGGGCAACTCGTGAGCGAGTGGAGTCGCTCTAGGAGGCTAGAGACAACCTCGAGCTAGCAGCTAGACGATGCAACATTATGCAAATCGTCGTCGTCGGGATGAAGCTACATCCGACTTTCCATGTGAGCTTCCTAAAGAGATTTCATAAGGATCCAGGGGAACCAACTTGGTCATAGTCGCTTCGCGCGCCTCCAACGGTTCGAATGGAATTCGACCAAAGGATCAGAGAGATCCTAGATCACCGAGTTTTGGGACATAGCAGGATGAACCGACGAATAGAATTTCTTGTTCGGTGGGAAGGTTCTCCAATGGAAGAAGCTACATGGTATAAGGCGTCTGAACTGTGGCAGTTCGAGGACAAGATCTGACGGTATTTTGAGTCGCCGAGGGCGGCGACTTGCTCCGGAGGGGGAGAATGTTAGGCCTGCGAGCCGAGTGGCCCAAAAATCAGCCAGCCCAGCTCCGCTTTTAGCCAACTTCCGGATCGGATCGGGCGCCGCCCGATCCCCAGATCCGAATCCGCCTCGCCAACGGACGATTCGCGTGGGCGAATTTCGTCGCATGGCAGGCACGTTGATGGGACGGCTTCGCAACGACGGTAGCTGGTTGATGGGACACGCACGTTGACTTGTGCGGCAGCGAAGAAAAAATGGGGGACGACGTTCTCGTTCGCCCCTTATGGGTTTTCGAACGAAAAAAAACTCACCGGCGTCCCCTTCTTTCCCCCTTTCTCCCCGTCGGATCTCAGGCGGACGTTCCGCCAAGCTCGCGACATGCTTCCGGAGGTGTGGGTGGGTGGACGGAACGCGCCGAGCTTCCCTGTGTCTCTCCGCCGTCTGCGTCATCTTCCTCGCTTCGATCGTCGTCTGCGGCGCCGGCGTTGCTTAGACCACCACGGAAGGCGCTACCGCTTCATCGACTTGAAGGAGCCGGCGGCCGTGTGATCGCTGAGGTACACTTTCTCCGCCCCTGGTCGCGATCTTCCCCAGCAGCGTCGCTTTTTCTTTCTGTTCCTTTTCGTTTGCATGCGTGATTGGCCGGATCGTCGTGCTTCCCTGCGAGCCCTTTCCTCCTCCTCCCGGCAGCCGACTCGCCTGCGTGCGAGAAGTTCCGGAGCCAACGTCACCTGCGTGCGACGTCTTCCGTCTGGGGATGCCGCCTGCGTGCGGCAGTGTTCGCCCTCCTCCGGTGAGCAGCTTGGTGAGGCGACGAGCCTTCGGTGAGCTTCCTTCCAACGCGTCTCGACCTCTGTTGCCTGGGCGTGCCTCCCTTTATGCCGCCCCATCTTGCGTGCAAACAGACGGTCATCGCCCGTTCCCTCAGCCGCCGCCCACCTACTGCGTTCGGACAGTCGCGTCCGAGCCTCCTTCACCGTCGAACCATCCTCCAGCATCGTCCGTACGGGATTCTCCCTTTCCGTGCTTGCCGGCGTTCGAGCAGTGTGGTTCTTCCTCATTTCCACAAGCTCGCCCCGCGCGAGCATGCGTGCACGACGCCGACCACCTCCGGCTTGGTCGGCCACCTTTGGGCAAGCCTTCCTATACGGCCGTTCTCGCCTGCGAGCGAGAAGGACGAGGCCGCCGGTCTCCTGTCTCCTCCGTGTGATGTTACCGGCAGAGCGACGTCCGGCCTCTTCGTCGGTGTGCAAGAGAGGAGCCGGCTGAGCTCTTACTATCACCGGCGTGCAACGCCGAGTGGACCTTACTCCGTCACTGACGTGCGACGTCATGTGAACCATCGTTCAGGATCGCCGGGCGCCGTCTTGATCAATAGATGTGTGGGTGAGTCTGGTTCCCCGGCGGGGGAACGTCTGGCTAACTCCCCTCTATTCTCTTCGGCACGTGTGTGTGCTCGGAAACTATTGTGAACCCCGTCCAACGCAGTCGGTTACGGGTGCGTCCCCAGTGGGTTCGGGTGAACCTGGTTTGACTCAGCGATACCGGTTCTCGGTAAATCGCGGGCGTTGATCCAGTCGTGTTGGAACGGCAGCGATCTTCCGCAGAGTCCATAGTCGGGCTGGGAGTCGGTTCAAGGAATCGACTCCGCCAGTCACACCCAATCCAACGGTTTCAACTGTTGTGATATCCGCGTTGACGTATTTGGACTCGAGTTAAGCGTTGACTCACGGGTGAAATAATTAAAAAAAAATATTACCATAATTCAGGACGTGACAGCTTATGTTGCTTATGTTAGTGTTGTTTTTAGTTTTAAATAATTATGTTATAAAAAAATTATTTCTTTTAAACCATACAATTGCATATTAATACAATATAAGAATCTAATAAGATAAATATTGCTTATGTAAAGTGAAAACTAATTTCTTTTTATAATATCATAAGATAAAATTATTTATTTTAAACCATACAATTATTTCACTTAAATTAAAAAGTTTAAGTATTTTTTTAAAAAAATATTTAATTATAATAATTAATAATTAATATATATCCACAAATACATCAATTTTAATGTCTTATGTATATATTACATACTCTAAATATTTAAATATATAATAATTATTTATATACACATATTTAAAATTAAAACTAACACAAGTGGTGATAATGATTGTTACGTCCACCACACATATTTCTTATAATTAAAATAAAACAATATCTTAAATAATCCGTATATTAATAAATATGTTAAACTATGTTTAATAATTTTCTAATAGAATAAAATATTTAAATTTAATTAAAATATAAATTTAGTAATACATTTATATAATATACTCCATTCCTAAGCTTGTGTAGTGCACTTGTACTGCTAAACGTGACATTGTGCTAACTTCGGCTAGCCAAGCCAACACAATGAGGAATGGCAACAAGTCAGGGGTAGAGGTGGCCAACGGGCCGGGCCGGCCCGCGGCCCGCACGGCGCGGCACGACACGGGCCGGGCACGGCACGGGCCGTTGACCAAGTCAACGGGCCGCGGGCGGCCCGTGGCCCGGCTCGGGTCGTGCTGGGCCGAGGCTTCGCGGCCCGTGGGCACGGCCCGCAGTCGTGCCGGGCCGGGCACGGCACGGACCCGGGCCGGCACGGGCACGGCACGCAGGCCGGCACGGGCACGGCACACATTTTTACCTAAATGCCCTCATAATAGTTATAAAAATTTTAAAAGTTAGGGATATAATTGTCTTTATGGTATAAAATTACCATTTTATCCCCTTTTAATAATTAAAAATAGGGTATAAATATGTAATTATACACCCAATTCATCCCTATAAATTGACCCCCCAACCCTCTCATTTCTTCACACAAGTTTCCAACTATCTTTGGAATAATTTCTCATTCTCTCTTAATACTCTCTTAATCTCTTTTCTAAGTCTTGAGTTACAATTAGTTTCTTAATTGAACTCAAACTTAAGCTTCTTTTTAGCCATCAAGAATTCAATGCTCTCTCGGTCTAGACTAGTCATTTTTTTCTATGACTCGTGCTCACCACGTGACTAGACGTGGAGAAGATCAAGTAAGTATTAAATTAATTTACTTTTATAATATAATTATCACGTGGTGAGCACGAGCACGAGGCATAGAGAAAAATGACAGATAATAGAAGAGTGAAGATAATTATCATTATGCCAAATTCTCAACGTTCAATCTTCCTTATATCTACCTTAAATTTCTTCAATGCTGATCAATGGAGAATTACTATTTTAAGTATTATCGAACGTGTTAGTCAAATTATACGAATTGATGTATTCAGGTTTGAAGAACACTTTATCCACTTATCTGATCATGCAAGACAAGAACGGGCACGGCACGATTTGAAACGGGCCGTGCTAGGCACGACCCGCCTGGAACCGGGCCGAGGCGAGCCCGGGCACGGCCCATGGCCACCTCTAGTCAGGGGCAGGGACGTTTACCCCATACCCTATCGGGTTTGAAAAATCCATCCCAAATTCAACTCCATCGAGGAATTGGGTTCTCAGGGAAAGCCCAACCCCACCAAAGAAAAAACTCATAGGAGGCCTAACCTATCTCAATCTAGTTGTTAATAAGAATATAAAAGCATAAACTTGACATGTCTCAAACCCGATCATGTGAATTGTGAACGGGCAATAGCTATTGCCTACAAAACCAACACCTATGCAGTGCAGGGAGCTCGAAGAGTTGAGGATGAGAATGAGGATGAGGAGTCGAGGGGGTACCAGTAGACAGCAGACACCCAAACACCCAACTGCAAGCAACACATGCAAGGAAAGATAACATACAATCACACCACAATAGGGAGCAACAATAGGGACTTGAGGAGTTGGGGATGAGGATTCAAGTAGCAAGCAGAAGCACAAACCAACAGCCAATAGTGAGGATTCAAAGATGAGGATTTGAGGAATCAATTTTCTGTTTTGCAGGGTTATGATAAAGACTCGAGGATAATAGTGAGGACAATGGGGAGTCCGCTAGATGACGACTCAAAGAGTCAAGGAAGTGGCTGCTAGTTGGAAGACTCGAGTTTTATTTTTTAGATTAGGGTTACAACAAGAGTAATTTAATAATTTCATATATACATGGCAAGTTCAACACCTGACTTACAAAAATTGGATTTTCCTCGAATCCAACCTCACACTTGAACAACTCAAGTTTTCCCTATCAAAATTGGATCACCTGAGTTTTCGAATCAAAATTGGATCAAATTTGGTTGGGTGGCTGGGTCTTAATTTTTCTACCATCACAAAGTGCAATAGCGCCAGACCTGTGGTTCCTTGGAAGGTATCTTAGAAAAACACAAGCAATTTGAAAAACATATGTTTTATACAAAATATTCAATTTTTCATCAAAGCTAAATTGCATAATTGTTTTTATATTATATATGAGCCACTAGAAATTGATAGTATACATATAACAGCCTAATTACCTAAAATTTATGTATGAATAAAATTGTTAAATTAATATAAATTAACCAATCATAGAAACCTAAATGCCACTTAAGATAACTACTATAAGCTGAATATTTTACTTCAATTAAGTAAACATTACTGAATGGAAACATGTTAGCAAGGTTTAAAACGAAAGAAGTATACTTTATAATTTTTATTATAAAAATCCAATTTACATCCATTTATTAAAATTTTCATAAAACAATCTAGAAAAACTACAAGCAATAACATTTGGATGAATCTCATTTTTTAAACATTTAAAAATAAAAAAAAATATAAATCATGTAATCACTTCATTATGGTATTCAAAAATATTTAAAAATTATGAAAACTCAAAAACATTTTACTAAGTTTAGTAAAATCTAAACAATGCGAAAAAAATGAAAAAAAAATGAAAAATGAATAAACTTTCCTAATTACCAAAAATACTTTATTTAGACAAAAAATAACCCTTTTTTTTGCTTAAAAATATTTTTTAAAAAATACAATATTCTCATCACTTGAAAGGTTTTCACACAAGACTTGAAAAATGAAAAAAAAAAAAAAAAAAACACTAAAACACTTTCTTATCCACCAGAAGCACCTTGCCAAGATTGCAAGCCGGATATTAACCATATTTCTGCATATAAAAATATAAAATACTATACATGGGCTATTGAAATCATTTAATATATTCAAAATAGTACAAGAGTTATTAAACTTACCCTACATAGAATAATTGCTTAAAACTAAAACATCTTTCTTATCCACAATACACGTTTTCTACTACTAAAAATCCAACATATATATATATTGCAATGTAAAAATAACTTTATCTAATTTTTTATAAGAAACATTTGAGAAAAAGAAATATAACTAATACATCTTAACTATCGTTGACATATATTATAGTCTTTATATTTAAAAAGTAAAAAAATATATAAGAATGATAAATTTAATCAAATTTTAGTTTACCACTAGAAAGAATTAAAAATAAAATAGAACAATATAAAATAAAACACCTTATTTCATATATCTATAAAAGGTGTTTTCAGTATCAACAAAATGTTTCATTTCTCTCTTTTTTTTAGTAATTAGTAAGGTATTTTAATTTTTTTTATTTCTTTTTAATGGGATGCTTACTGAAGTAAGTAAAATAGTCCTCATAATAATGTTTGTAATTGTATTAGTTTAAAGTAAGAGTTACAATTATGCACAGTATTTTTAGCCACTGCAAGAGGTTTTTAGTAATTAGCAATTTTTTTTATTAATTTTTAACTACTTTTATAAAATGGTCCTTAAGTATTTAAAATAGTTCCCAATATTTCTGTGTATGTGAATTAAAATTTTATAAGTTTTTACAATAATTTGTAAAATATTTTTATTCTTATGGGTCATGTTTGTATTTCTGAATTCTTTTAATAAAAATACTTAATCAATTATAATAATCCTTATATATCTTTTTTTATTAGTATTAAATGTGAGTTATATTTTATAAGATATTATATAAGGTGTTTTCGTTTATCAACAATTACATCGTTATTTGAATGTCGATGAAACAATACATCAATGAGAGAGATTAGTTCAATTTCAAGAAGTTCAGTAAATTCTAAATTCTTTTTTTTATAGGTAAAGAAGCCGATGATATTTTCATATGCAATTTTTTTCTAAAATAAAATGTATTTTTTGGCAATTTTAAAAGCTCAAATTTTGAGTAACACCACTTAACCTTAGTAAAGTGTTTTTTTTTACTGTGACCAAAGTGTTTTATTATGAGTTACACATTAACCTTAGCCATCCTAAGCGCATAAAAATGTATATTGTGATATTTTTAATTTTTATATAAAAAGGGAATTATTGAAGTGTTTAAATTGAATAAATTGTTGTTATTGTTTTGATGTTATTTATTTTTAATTGTATTTTTAATAGAGAGCTTTCTGAACACTTAAAAATGGCAATTATGATATTTTTGATATTTTAAATAACAAAAGTGCAAATTACACCTCTTTATAATATTTTCAAACATTTCAAGGTGTTTTTAAGTTTGAGTACGTTTCATATTTTGGAATGAGCTAAAGCCTGATAATATAAAGGGAATAAACATAAATCTATAAGATAAGAGTTGAAATTATTAAAACATACTAGCTAAAGAAAGAAATGTACAATATAAATATCATCATGCTTAACTTGACAACTAAAGAAAATAACATAGTTGTGACCTTCTCTAAGTTATTTGCAAATAAAAAAAAGGCACGTAGACCATTGAGAAGATGAACCTCAGTGGTAGAGAGGAAAAGCAAAAAAAAAAAATTCTGAGGTTGAGAAGATGGTTCACTGTAAAAAGAAAAGAACTCAACCAAATTATAGCTAACTACACTATTTGAATCTAGTTTTGGGCAGTGTAATTTTGAAGAGCAAAGGGCCGGAAGAATCAATAATATTTTCTAGTTAAGATTCAAAAGTGTATGTTTCTATAGAAGTTCAATCTCTATATGAACTTTATAACGACTATAATTTAGGAGTGTGCAAAAAACCTGTCAAACCGTCGAACTACGGTTAACCGAATCGAATTGAACCGATTTTTCGGTTAATCAAATCGAACGGTTATTAATCGGTCAATTTTTTACTTATTGACCGGTTATCAGTTCGATTACGGTTCAGGACTTGGCTGAACAACGGTTAATCAAACCGTTATATAATATTTATTTAAATATAAAAATTAAATCAGTTAACCGTCAAAAACCAACAGTTAACCATAGAAAACATAGAAAACCAACGATTAACCAAAAATATTTTTATTTATTTATCTTAAATTATTTTATAATTTTAAATATTTATATATATATATATATATATATAAATATATAAATATAAAGAATACGGTTAACCGTACCAAAAAATTGATTAATCGAATATCGATTAACCGGTGCAAATAGTTCAGAAACAGTTATTATTTTCTCCGTTCAAAAAATCAGCTCACGATTTAGCTAACCAAATTGTGAATACCCCTACTGTTATGGGCAAATTTATTTTTTTATAATAAACTTAACCACAACCGGCAGATCCCCTCGCGGAGATCTCAGCCCTACACTAGAGTGGCCCGCGACCGGTTAGGATCGCGTTGCGGAAGCTGGCCCAGCACTCTACAAGCCCTCACACCACGTGCGCGAAGGGTTCGGTATGAATACCGCCCCTCGGACACGAATACAAATCTCTCAACTGTGTCAAAGTGAAGGAGACTCTCCAAAACACTTTGCACTCACAGAAATTCCCTCAACCCGCGCTCCTTTCTCTACACAGCCAAGATAGGCACCGGCGCGGCCTCAATCAATCACAAGGGGACGGTGGCGAACACCTTCAAGGGTGCCAGCACACACGTCCAAGACTTTACAGTGAGAAAACAAGCAAGCACCTGCAAACAGTCACAAATCCGCACTACACATATGCGAACACAGATAACGCAAAGAACCGTCCGGACGAAAAGCCACACGAAGTCCGGACGGCGATAAAGTCTCTATCCACTACACACGAGAAACTCGTCCTACTACCACTACACACGATAGATCCGGGGAGGGTTTACCCTTGTAGCGTGCCACCACTCCACGAGCCGAGCCCACCGAGATCCTCCGAGAATCTGCGTCGGAAAGTCCGGTCGGAGACGAAGCAAGATGCGCGCGCGAACGCGCACGGAAACCCTCCTTCTCCCTCTTCCCGCTCGCGTCCGAACCAGTGCCGAAACCTCGGCTGAAACAGGGGAATGATCCCCTCTCCCGTCCATCACCGTCCGGCCACCGGAGCTGCGCCGGCGGGTCGGGATCTGGTCTTCCGTGAACGGAGAAGTCGCCGCCGGAGTATTGTCGCCGGAGAAGCCGCCGCCGACGAGAAATTGAACCCAATGGAAGCTGTGGCTGCGTGGAACCGGCGATCGGAAAATCTGATCGCTCTCCCGCGTCTGGCTGCTGGCTGCCGGCGCCGGAGGAGATAGTCTCCTCGTTACCTCAGGGCACCGGTGAGTCGATTTGAGAGGGTACGCCGACGAGTCCACGGCCGGAGCCTCGTCGCCGACGCCAAGTAATATACTCTGTTCCCAGATCTGAGTTTCGCCGAGAGTTCGTCGTCGCCAGACCTTGCACAAGCGTTCGATTCGCTTGATTGCAACCTCCCCTCGACGAGGATGGGATTTCCATCTTCGTCGACCACGCAACCGCGATCTCCGCCGGTGATTGGCCAGAGATCTCGCTTCCACCGGGGCGACCTCCAATCGTCGCCCTGGGCTCGTCCACGTCGGAGTCCACGCCCGATTTCGCTGCCAACGTCTTCGCCACGGAAGCACGAGTCGCCAGCCACCTTCCTTTTCCGGTGAGCCCCCTCCAGCTGGCCGGAATCAGCGCCGGAGACAGCGCAGGTGGAGAGGAGGTGAAGAACAGGGGAATTTTCCCCTTCGCGTGCGAGCGAAACACGTGAACCGGTCTGAACCGGCTGAAGCGGTTCGGTTCAGTCTGGAAGGGCGGTTCAGTGCCGGTTCGGGGTCGATTAGACCTCAGAATCGCCCCACGGTTGACCCTCTTCGATGCACACGCTCGTAAGCTCGTGCGAGAGGGTCCGGGGTCCATGGGTCGAGTCAGAAGCCCACATCCACGTGTGAACCCACACTCCGTGGTTTAACTCGACCCTCGCCCTATGGACTTGTGTTAGCCTCAGTGACACGATCGCACACCCGAGTCGTCCAACACGGCTGACGACGAGGGGTCCCGTCATCGCTCCATCTCGGTGTGCTTTGGGATTTGTGCTAAATCCTGGGAGCATCACATACTCCCCCACCCAAGTTCGTCGTCGCCCTCGACGACAGGCTGTCCATGTAGATCTTCAACTCCTCCTCAAACTGCCACAAATCAGAAGCTTTCTCCCATTTAGCTTCTTCTATGGGTGTTCCTTCCCACTGCACAAGAAATTCCATCCGCCTGTTCCTCCTATACTGTCCAAGTGTTTTGTGATTCAAAATCTTTTCAATCTTTTTATCGAACTCTGCCCGAACACTAGGAGGAGCCCGACGCCCCTGAGAGCGACTGGGGTCGGTCTCGTCGGAATGAAACTTTTTCAAAAAGCTTACATGAAAGGTCGGATGAAGCTTTAATCTGTCGGGAAGTTTCAGCCTGTAGGCTACAGCACCAACCCGTCTCAAGACCTCGAAGGGTCCCTCATATATCTGAATAAGGCTACGATGTGCAGTCTTGGCTGAGATCTTTCTCCACATCTGAGGTGTCAACTTCAAAAGCACAAGATCCCCAACTTCGAACTGTTCATCGCGTCTACTCTGATTGGCATAATGCTGCATCCTTCTTGCAGCGTGCTCTAAGCTATCATGAGCCTCCTAGAGCACCTCGGCATGATCTCTCGCAACCCGATAGGCTGCTGGGCACTCACCATCGGTGTGCTGCACAACATCAGCGGGGGTAAGAGGCTGTCGTCCTAACACCAACTCAAATGGTGTCTTGCCGGTCGCTGAAGACTGCTGCAAGTTGTAGGCAAACTGCGCCGTGTCGAGGAGAGACACCCAGTTGCGCTGGCTTGCCGACACGAAGTGACGAAGGTATTCTTCAAGTAGTGCATTTATCCTCTCCGTCTGGCCATCGGTCTGAGGATGGTTCGCTGTAGAAAACTTGAGCTCGGAACCAAGAGTCTTGAACAAGGACGTCCAGAAGTTACCAGTGAACCTGGCATCTCTGTCAGAAACAATGTCCAGAGGAAGCCCAAAAAGCTTCACTACATGCTTGAAGAATAGGTCAGCCGTCTCCTTGGCTGAACAAGGCTTAGGTGCTGCGATGAACACAGAGTACTTAGAGAACCTGTCTACCACAACAAAGATAGAAGCCTTCCCTTCGACCTTCGGTAACCCAGTAATAAAATCCATGGAAACTGAAGTCCATGGTCGTTCCGGAATGGGAAGAGGCTGTAACAATCCAGCTTCGCGCCTCCTATCGACTTTATCCTGCTGGCAAATCAAGCAGGTGCGGACATAATGATCGACATCAGCTCGCATGGAGGGCCAATAACAAGATCGAGACAATAGAATCAACATCATGCGCTGTCCCGGATGTCCACTCCATGCCGTGTCGTGAAGCTCTCGCAATAACTCGCGTCGAAGTCCGCTAGTCGCCGGAACAAGTGGCCGACCGCCCTCGGCCATTAGAAGGTCGTCGCCCTGAAGATAGTAACGACGAACCTTGCCTTCTCGCACGTCGGCGATCAGCTGCTGGTATTTGGCGTCGAGAGCAGCAGCTTGCCGAATGCGATCGAGGAGATCACCCTCAATCCTCGATATCGAAGCAAGCACCACAGTGCACATCCTGCTGAGAGCATCTGGAACCACATTGGAGCGCCCCGGTCTGTGCTCCCAGGTAAAGTCAAATTCAGCGAGGAACTCCTGCCATCTCGCTTGTTTAGGTGAAAGCTTTTTCTACGTAGCGAAGTATGTGTTGGCGACATTATCCGTCTTCACTACGAAAGCGCTACCGAGAAGATAGATGCGCCAAACTCGAAGGCAGTGGATCACGGCGACCATCTCCTTCCCTTGAGCTGAGTAACGCTGCTCCACCGGACTTAACTTCCGGCTCTCAAATGCCACTGGGTGCCCCTCCTGTAAGAGCACTCCGCCGATCGCTCTGTCAGAGGCATCGGTATGGACCTCAAAGGGCCGACTGAAGTCCGGCATACGAAGAACCGGCTCACTGGCGATCCTGCGTTTCAACTCTGCAAACGCAGTCTGATGCCGTTCTTGCCATAGCCATGGAGTCTCCTTCCTCAGGAGGTCAGAAAGTGGAGCTGCGATCTTGGAGTAATCCTGGATAAATTTCCTGTAGAAATTCGCTACTCCCAGGAAAGATTGGAGCTCAGTAGGGGAAGTAGGTGCGGTCCACTCGACGATGGCACGCACCTTCTCAGGATCCATCTGGACAGTGCCATGGCCTACCACATGGCCCAGAAACTAGATCTCAGAAGCAGCAAAGGAGCATTTCTCCCTCTTTACATACAGCTGGTGTTCCCTCAGTCTTTGAAACACCAATCTCAGATGTTGTAAATGCTCCTCCATCGTGGCCGAGTACACCACGATATCATCAAGGTAGACGACCACAAAATCGTCTAGCAACTGTGTCAGAACATTGTTCATCAGGTGGGAGAAGGTAGCCGGCGCATTGGTTAAGCCGAATGGCATCACCAAGAACTCGAAGGCGCCGTACCGGGTGACACAGGATGTCTTCGCCTCATCTCCCTCAGCTATGCGGACCTGCCAATAGCCTGATCTCAAATCAAGCTTGGTGAAGATAGTAGCGCCCGCTAGTCTGTCAATGAGGTCCTGGATATGTGGGATCGGGTATCTGTTCCTGATGGTGATCTTATTTAAGGCACGGTAGTCAACACAGAAGCGAAGACTACCGTCCTTTTTCTTTTGAAACAGCACAGGAGCACCAAATGGAGACTTGGAGGGTTGGATGAACCTAGCTGCCAAGAGTTCATCCAACTGCTTCCTCAGCTCTACGAGCTCTACAGGAGGCATGCGGTATGGGGGTCGGAAAGAAGGAGCTGCCCCAGGAACCAACTCAATGCGGTGATCAATCGCACGTCTGGGAGGAAGCTCCTTAGGTAGCTCAGGCGGAAGAAGATCCTGGAACTCCTCAAGTAAATTCTTCACTTCCGCTGGTACGTCGTTTGGACCTTCTACAGGGGCCGTCACCCATGTAGCCAGAAAGGTCCGCTCGCCCCGACGTAAGCCTGTCTCAAGAGTAGCAGCCGATATGTATGTACTCTGAGCCTTCCCTGGTCGTACTGACTTATCCGACCCAGCCAACTGTAGGCAACGAACAAAGCAAGGGTATCTCTCATTCATCACCTGGACACCCTTTAGATGAGGGACTATAGCAGCCTTCATCTTCTGTATCAACTCCAAGCCGACGATGACATCATAATCGTCCATCTGAACCACGCGTACATGGTTCTTACCCTTCCACTCCCCGAAGACAAGAGGAACATCATAGGATATTCCTGCGATCTGCCGCTCCTCAGCGTTGATCGTCTTGAAGCGGTCCTGAGCAGGGGACATGCTCAGCCCAAGCCGCGTCGCCATGCCATGAGCCACAAAAACATGAGATGCACCACTATCGATCATGGCATGAACTCGATGTGAGTTCACCCTCATCTCCACGTACATCAACTTGGTCTTCATTGTGGTGGAAGTAGCGATGTCGTTGATCACCAAAGGATTCACAGTGATCAGAGGATCTTCAGATTGGGCAGCCTCCCGCTGAACAATAGCTGCAAGTGTATCTCCCCGAGGACAATCACGCATGCGATGAGGACCTCGGCAAAGAAAACACTTGAGCTGCTGCTTGGGAGCGCCCCTAGGAGGAGAACCGGCTGGTGTGGCTTTCTTCTGGCCGGTTCCTGAAGAGGTAGCTCCTCCTTTTCCTTGCTTCTTCTTATACCCACCCTTGGGTTTTGGAGCTGGACGCTTCCCCTTATTCCTCTGAGGGGAACGTGACTTAGATGGACCAGAGGAGATAGGGGCAGATTGCTTCCTATCCCTCAAATCCACTAAGGAATCAGCTACGGCCATAGCCTCTTTGAGAGTTAATGGGCT
The DNA here is from genome assembly GCA_027563935.2 of Costus lasius. Taxonomy (NCBI): domain Eukaryota; kingdom Viridiplantae; phylum Streptophyta; class Magnoliopsida; order Zingiberales; family Costaceae; genus Costus; species Costus lasius. The sequence goes on from CM050448.1 coordinate 104,951,489, forward strand.
ATGTCTCCTCACTTCCAACTGTTCCCATGTCTGCATCCTCTCTAAGAAGAAGTACAAGCGATCTTCTTCTTCCATTCGTGGTATTTCGAGCATGGCGGCAGAGTAAGCTCGAACATACTCACGAACTGTCCCCGTGTGTCTGATCTTATGTAAGGAGTCTCTAGCAGTCTTAGAAGTGTGTGTCGGCAGGAACTGGTTCTTCAGTTCAGCTTTCAACTCATCCCATGAGATGTCACGTGGCACCTCTTCTCCCGGAGGGGTCACTAAGGTACGCCACCAGAGCTTGGCGTCACCTGTCAGATATGCCGAACACAACTGCGCTCTCTCATAATCAGGCACCTGAGCAGTCCGAAAATACTGCTCCATGTCCCAAAGGAAATTCTCAAGTTCCTTTGCACTGCGTACCCCACTGAAAGTAGAGGGCTCGGGAACAAGCACTCTAGTGGTCTACGGCTGGGAACTCCCAGCGCCTGTGGCTGAAGTAGAAGCACGGGCAGCAGCCTGCCCCTTCAAACCAGCCACCTCCAATGCAAGTCCACCAAGGGCACTGGAGAGACGTGCCAACTCAGAATCCAGGCGGGTCCCAACGGACTCGACCGCCGACCGAAGTGCCTCGAGACGCTCCATGATCGTAGCGTCTCCATCGAAGTTCCCTATCGCAGTCTCCAAGTGGGAGATGCGCTCTGCAGCTGTAACCATTGTGATTGTGAGAAGTAACTCTGAAGTTCTGCTGGTGGAATGAGATCTGATGGTCTGACCTCTGGGTGCATTGAAAAGAGCTAAGTAGTGCTCGGTCTGTGTCGGAACTGAGCGATCAGTGAAGAGGCTGAGAGACTACGCCCCGGCGCTAAGCACCGACGTACGCACCCTCCAAACAGCGTACACGGACGTCGATATCCCTGACAATAGACTTACACAAACTTAAGCTCTGATACCGGTTTGTTATGGGCAAATTTATTTTTTATAATAAACTTAACCACAACCGGCAGATCCCCTCACGGAGATCTCAGCCCTACACTAGAGTGGCCCGCGACCGGTTAGGATCGCGTTGCGGAAGCTGGCCCAGCACTCTACAAGCCCTCACACCACGTGCGCGAAGGGTTCGGTATGAATACCACCCCTCGGACACGAATACAAATCTCTCAACTGTGTCAAAGTGAAGGAGACTCTCCAAAACACTTTGCACTCACAGAAATTCCCTCAACCCGCGCTCCTTTCTCTACACAGCCGAGATAGGCACCGGCGCGGCCTCAATCAATCACAAGGGGACGGTGGCGAACACCTTCAAGGGTGCCGGCACACACGTCCAAGACTTTGCAGTGAGAAAACAAGCAAGCACCTGCAAACAGTCACAAATCCGCACTACACATATGCGGACACAGATAACGCAAAGAACCGTCCGGACGAAAAGCCACACGAAGTCCGGACGGCGGTAAAGTCTCTATCCACTACACACGAGAAACCCGTCCTACTACCACTACACACGATAGATCCGGGGAGGGTTTACCCTTGTAGCGTGCCACCACTCCACGAGCCGAGCCCACCGAGATCCTCCGAGAATCTGCGTCGGAAAGTCCGGTCGGAGACGAAGCGAGACGCGCGCGCGAACGCGCGCGGAAACCCTCCTTCTCCCTCTTCCCGCTCGCGTCCGAACCAGTGCCGAAACCTCGGCTGAAACAGGGGAATGATCCCCTCTCCCGTCCGTCACCGTCCGGCCACCGGAGCTGCGCCGGCGGGTCGGGATCTGGTCTTCCGTGAACGGAGAAGTCGCCGCCGGAGTATTGTCGCCGGAGAAGCCGCCGCCGACGAGAAATTGAACCCAATGGAAGCTGTGGCTGCGTGGAACCGGCGATCGGAAAATCCGATCGCTCTCCCCGCGTCTGGCTGCCGGCGCCGGAGGAGATAGTCTCCTCGTTACCTCAGGGCACCGGTGAGTCGATCTAAGAGGGTACGCCGACGAGTCCACGGCCGGAGCCTCGTCGCCGACGCCAAGTAATATACTCTGTTCCCATATCTGAGTTTCGCCGAGAGTTCGTCGTCGCCAGACCTTGCACAAGCGTTCGATTCGCTTGATTGCAACCTCCCCTCGACGAGGATGGGATTTCCATCTTCGTCGACCATGCAACCGCGATCTCCGCCGATGATTGGTCGGAGATCTTGCTTCCACCGGGGTGACCTCCAATCGTCGCCCTGGGCTCGTCCACGTCGGAGTCCACGCCCGATTTCGCTGCCAACGTCTTCGCCACGGAAGCACGAGTCGCCAGCCACCTTCCTTTTCCGGTGAGCCCCCTCCAGCTGGCCGGAATCAGTGCCGGAGACAGCGCAGGTGGAGAGGCGGTGAAGAACAGGGGAATTTTCCCCTTCGCGTGTGAGCGAAACACGTGAACCGGTCTGAACCGGCTGAACCGGTTCGGTTCAGTCTGGAAGGGCGGTTCAGTGCCGGTTCGAGGTCGATTAGACCTCAGAATCGCCCCACGGTTGACTCTCTTCGATGCACACGCTCGTAAGCTCGTGCGAGAGGGTCCGGGGTCCATGGGTCGAGTCAGAAGCCCACATCCATGTGTGAACCCACACTCCGTGGTTTAACTCGACCCTCGCCCTATGGACTTGTGTCAGCCTCAGTGACACGATCGCACACCCGAGTCGTCCAACACGGCTGACGACGAGGGGTCCCGTCATCGCTCCATCTCGGTGTGCTTTGGGATTTGTGTTAAATCTCGAGAGCATCACACCTACTATAATGTATATAAGGTGCAAATCAAATCCTAAACGCATCAACATCTCCAACTGACCCAGCTTAATTTTAGATCATATTTATAAGAAAACCATGTTGATCGAAGTTGGCCAAATCATTTAAGTAGATCGAATTGCAACTAATTCTAATATTTATAATATATATATATATATAGCACTAGTTTGACTATAAATATTGAGTTCGATTGTAGCATTGGTTGATCCAATTATACTGTGATTTGATACCACATCTACTTTCACAATTTTTTTTTTGTATAAAATCTTCAAATTATGAACAACTCATTATTAGTTCTTGGAAAAATCTACCGACCAAGGCAGTGCTGGATGTAGACCACAAAGGATGGTGACCCAACGTCGTTGCTGACCCACGTGATACATACGGCCCGCTCCGGCTTTCTCTGATTCGCAAAAAGGCAAAATCGCCGCGCAATCCATCTTATGGGTCCTACGTGATCGACCGCCAAGCGCCACTCTGTTTACCAACTGGATTTCCCCAATAGAAAATTAGGTGGTTCACAAACACTCCACGTACCTCCCCCCGCGCTCGCACCAACCATTCGCTAATTCACCTCGAAACTAAATAAATTAAATAATTTAAATAATTGCCTTAATTTAAAACGACATCGAGCTGCAAAACGAGGGAGGAAAAGAGAGGCGTTTTCTAAGCCGACGGAGCTTAATTTTATCATAACAGAGATATCTAAGAATACGACACGTGGTAAAATAGAAATCCAACGGCTCCATCCGTTGCCGAGCAGCCTCTCGTAGTGGGCTTTTCCTCTATCCTTGAACAAATCCCTCTCTGTCATGCTCACCAGCACTCGCCGGCACGGCAGCCTCTTCATCGCTGCCTCGTCTCGGAACGGATCCACCCTTGGATGGTCGATCCCGGCGCTCCACCCGCAGACGAACCCCCACGTCGTCTGCAACCACTGCCGGAATGCCGGATCCGTCGGCTCAGATCCCATCGAATCTTTACCCCAAAAGTAGGCTTTAGCTTTCGCCGGAATGCATTCTACCTACCGCGAGAGAACGCTTTAGCTTTTGCACTTTACAGAGACTCACTTTCATTCTCGACTCGACTTCAAGAAGAGGTTTTGAGTCTTGCCTTGTCAAATGAAGAGATTTAGAAGTAGAAGTTGTGTCAAATTCTCTCTTCATAGGGCTCGCTACTTGCCACATAGCTGGCTTGGTGCTACCTTCCTAAGATAATGTTTTTGCTTTGAGAAATGCTATAGCAAAAGCCCTAGTCATTTCGCAAGCTTCTTCGCTCGCTCCCTTCATCCTTGCAAGTATTCGCGTTAACATGGTCTCTCTCTTCTCAAAGTCTGACCTAGCACGGTCAAAGAAAGAGCTTCTCATTAACAACAAGCCCGATTTTGACCAATTTCAAGAGGACGGTACAGTACACAATCGATGGAACATACACGACTAATAAACGATATCAGCGTCGGGATCCATTTGGGAGCGGTGATCATAACCTGCCGCAGAATCACAGAGAAGGTAGGCAGTGTCGGGATCCATTAAGGAGGAGGAAGGTGGGCGATCGAATGCACTGGTTGGCGGAGAGGGTAGTGGCAGGGGGGATGCAAAGAAATGAAAACAATGTAAAGGAGCAAAGATGAAAAGAAGTAAATCGGCCGTTGGATTTTTATTTTGCCACATGTCGTGTTCTCATATATCTTCGTTCGGATGAATTTAAGCGGCCCTGTCCGCTTAGAAAAGGCGCCCACAGGAGAAGAGCAGAGACGAAGAGATGGGCTCCGAGAAGGGAAGATTTTGGTGCGGGATAGGCGCACGGCGGTGCGACTCGTGCAAGTACGCACCGTCCGTTCTCTTCTGCCGTGCGGACGCGGCGTACCTGTGCGGCGCATGCGACGTACGCGTGCACGGGGCAGGGGCGGCGCGCCACGAGCGCGCGTGGCTCTGCGAGGTCTGCGAGCAGGCCCCGGCCATCGTCACCTGTAAGGCAGACGCCGCCGCTCTCTGCGCCGCATGCGACGCCGACATCCACTCTGCCAACCCCCTCGCCCGCCGCCACGAGCGCGTACCCCTTGCCCCCTTCCTGGAGCCCCTCACCTCCGCCGCCGCAATCAGGCCCACTGCGGACGAGTTTCCCTTTCGAGCCGGGGTGACGGACGAGGAGGACTGCGCGACGGAGGATGTCGCCTCCGCCGCCGCGGCCTGGATCCTCGCCAATCCGTGCGTTAAGGGCCTGATGGAGACGCCGGAGGGCAAATCGGCGGAACAATTTTTCTCGGACATAGACCCATACCTGGACCTGGAGTACGCCACCTCGATCGATGCGCAATTCCGGCAGGCCGACGGCGTCGTTCCAGTTCACCCCAAATCCACCGCTGCCGGAGAGGGTGGAGCACCGCCTCCCATGCCGTTCTTCCCCACCGACTGCAGCAGCTTTGATCTCGATTTCGTCCGTACGAAACCCTCCTACAACACCTACACCGCCGAATCACTTAGCCACAGCGTAAGACACAAAACCCTAACGCAAGTGTACAAAACCAACATACCACAGTCTGAGATCTGATTTCTTGTGGTGATGGAACAGGTTTCGTCCTTGGAGTTCGGGGTGGTTCCAGATGGCGACGGCGCCGGCGCCGGCGGAAACAAGGGGGCGGCGGCGGCGGCGGCGGCGGATGTGACGGATCCGCATGCCACCGGCAGCGTAGGGAGGGCAGCGGATCGGGAGGCGAGAGTGATGAGGTACCGGGAGAAGAGGAAGACCCGGCGATTCGAGAAGACGATCAGGTACGCGTCCCGGAAAGCGTACGCTGAGACGCGACCGCGAATCAAGGGGAGGTTTGTGAAGCGGTCGGAGATCGAAGCTGAGGAGGTTGGCCGGATGTACTCGCCGGCGGCGGTGTCGGCGATCATGGTGGACGGCGGTTACGGCGTCGTTCCGTCTTTTTGAGGAGCAAAATCGCTCCGTCGCCGTCGCCGACCTAGCTTTTAGTTACGTGTAGCAGTAAACATCTTTTGTTTTTTTGGGAAGGGCGGAGGGCCGGAGGCTGCATCGCATCTACTCTTTATGAAGGATGGATGCGGACCGTCTGATCTGCCTCCTTTGGGTGTGAGTAGTCCGATTAAAAAAAAAAAAAAAAGTAATCTTCTGTTTTACTTTGAAGGTCTATTTTGATATCGGACGGCTGTCACTCACTGCAGTCCCCTCTATAATATTATTTCTGTTAGGGGTGAGGTGTTGGTTTTCGATCTAGCTTTTCTTGAGCTTTTTTTTTTTCCACTCCTTTTGCCCCCTAAATTGGTGTATATTATCATTATTGTGCTTTAAAATGCGAGTAACTTCTTTCCCTGATGAGCAAGCTTATTCTAATTGTTACTGTAGAGAAGATAAACAGATTAGAAGCCTGGATGGGCATGGCACCGAGGAAAACGATGATTAATCAATCTCATGGTATTACAAAAAACTAAAAGAAAAATAAAATAGAAGCAGAACTTATATTGTCATCTGATCAAAATTAGAAAAAGATAAATATGAATTTTTTTAAAAAAATTTAATCCAATAACTCGAGATAAAAGTTACCTGATTGCTTAGAATTTTAATCCAACATAACCAATGTCCTGATGATTCAAATAACCAGTACTCTCCAGTTCTGGTTCCCTCTGCTTGAAGTGTTTGAGCACTCGAGACCAAATGACGAATCAAAGAACCACACTGCTTTGTCAAAATGAAAGAAAGTAGAAAATTCAAACAACAAAATCTGTAAAGTTACAGTATATCTAGAAATATACAGAGCTGAACTTTTGTAGTCAATCTTGAGTGAATGAAAATATTCTGTTGCATTAATCACACATTATAATAACAGAGCAATATGAGGTAAAGATCAATCTCCTTCGATTAAGAACAATTTCCCTATTCACATATCAGGAATGCCGTTCCCAAGAATTTGGACAGTTGAAACATCCAAAGGCTTCTCTAACTGTTCCCCCGAAAAAAAAAAGGCTAAGATAAATGTCATTAATCAGTATTATACAACGCCCAAAATTCTAAAGATTGGATACAACACATAGAAACTGTTTGTTTGACAAGGCACTAGGTGTTTGTAGACTACGGAGATAATTAAGGAGGAACCTGAGAACTGGCCCCGTTCTTAATGCCGCCTAAGAACGCAAGCCTCCTCTTGGAAACCTTTGAACGATAACACCATGCTTCAAATGCCTCTGTCAGGTCAGGATAACGAACGTGATCTGACCTCAACCATTCTGCTAATATCTCAGCCTGGTTCTCAGACGGCAATGTGAGTATAATAGAAATGAAAGCAGATTCTAATCCCTGCCAGATTTCACTGTCTACTTTGAGTGATAAGCTATCCTCAATATCTGAATTAGCTTGCTCCAATAAAGGCTTTGATCTCTGCACAAATGGAAGCCAAACCTTCACCAAACTGAGCCTCATTGCAGTTGGGACTATCACTTGCCCAAGTCCAACTGAATCAAGAACCTTCAAGGTTACTTCAATTACTTTCAATCTGGTCTCCAGTCTCCCAATATCTGAGTCCATTTTCTCAGTGACTTCAATTATCATGGAAGATGCTACCAACCAACAGGGAACAATAAACTTCATCATTTCCATCTTACTTAAGATCTGGCAAATCCATGAGATATCAGAGAGGAAGGTGAGCAAAGAATGCCCCGTATTTACCTCAGAAGTCATGCCTGGAGACGCATTCAAAAGAGATTCTAGGCAGCAATTGAATCTGCTTAGTAGATCTCTCACACAACAGTTAACTTCTAATTTAATGCCTTGATTGTCCAAGTTCAATAGTGGGGCATCATCATCCTCAGTAAGCATGTACTCAAGCTGATCTTGGACAGAGGACTTCAGCTCTCCCATAGATGGTGGCGGTGATGATGTTGCAAAGCGGATAGTCGAGATGAAAATCCCACAGATTGCAACTGAATTGACAGGCTGAAGACGTGCAAGGATCTCCTGGTATTGAGGCCCAAGATGAGGTATGATCCTCAAAATCTCCTCCTCATCAGCCTCTTCCCAAGGTGCAGACTCCAGGTAGTGAATACAATCATGAGCCAGCTGATGGCAACCTAGGCGAACAGCAACTTGAAGAATACCAAGTGTATTTCTGACGCCATAACAATTTTGTTGTTCAGTCATATAAAGAAGACGCAGAGCAATAACATGGGAATCAAACTCCAATTCTTCACAATAAACTTCCACACAGTAACGGGAATCTAGTATCTGACATGTAGGCCAGTCATCCGATAGCCGGTCTGCAAAATACTTGCTCTTCTCTATGAGAATCTCAGAGTGGCAGTAAAACCAATTGTCACGGCCTTCATGCGTTCTAAGCCTAACAACAACATCACTAGTTGTGCGATCTCCAAATCTCTTGGGAGTCTCTACTGCAAGCTTAATCTTTGAACTCTGAAACAATAGAAGAAATACAATGGGGCAAGTTCAGAAGCAAGCATATGGTTCATGTATTGAATATTGCAAAAAGTTCACATGGTGTTGGTTAAATACCTTGTACAACATCTATTTCTGTTTGATAATAAATTTGATAGTAATAGACCAAATGTGAAGATTTTATCAATATACTAAATAAGCAAAGAAAATTATCTGTAATTTTTAACTGTCATTGTTTTGTTATCTCTAATTAGTTGCTCCAATGGCCACCATGTAATGTACCCCTACCTATTTCAAGATGCACATGTGAGAAAATCACATATAATTACGCACAAACTAAAGCTAACTCATCAGATTTAATGTGTTCTTTTTTTTCTCTCATCATGCAATCCCCTTTCCACTTCCATCCGTGTACATGAGATATCCAACCAAAAACTCCCTATGGTTGCCACTATTGTTTCCCAGGTCAATAATGCTTTCATACGCTACCAGCTTCCCCGTTTCTTGATTTCTCAAAGGTTGAAACAAATACATTGAACTGCCAGAAAAGGCCACTTATTTGCGCCAATCTTTGAATCTTCTACTCAAAATGAATGTTTCTTCCTCAGCTGAGGTCATAGGACAAGAACTTAGTGGAATACATAAATAACATAACCAAGTTGTTACAAATTCTCAAATGGACGCATCATGTGCTCACTTAGAAAAAAAGAGGGAATTACAGATTTTACTTTAATAAGAAATCAGAGATTGATCAATGAGCTGTGAGAATTCTTTAATCGTCATACTCCGGATTGATGATAGGAAATTTCAGTGCTTCAGATGTTCAGATCAACTATCAAGATTCCTTGACTCTGGCATTCACAGAAAATAGGGCGTGTCTAGCATCTATTTTCCTTCAAAATTTGCTAAACATTTGTTTCACATGGGCTTGTCTAGATGTATTCTGGAAACTGTTAGAATTTGTTGTCATTATTGATTGCCTATATTATTTCCTTACGCATGCCTGGTGACCTACTATATTTCACTTTTGATTTTACTCGGATGATTAAAGTCAAACCAAGTTAGGAAGGTATTAATTCCAAAAACAGATATACTTTATGACGACTTATAACAAAGTTTAGATTTATGTGATCACCAATTATTAATCACAACTGTCTTGTTTACTGAATATTACTATTAAGAAGCCATAATAACGCGAAATAAGAATCCAAATGCATCTCATCATACTCCACCAAAATATTAAAAAAAAAAAAAAAAAAAGTAACAATAAAAAGAACGCAACAAGGGAGAAACAAAAACTAGAGAACTGAAATGAAACAAGAAAACAAGTTTAGATGAACAAAGATAGAGATAAGAGGAGATCGGAACCGACTCTCTGGAACACTGGTAAGCGGGGTGGGCAACCGACGGCGTAGGAAGTGCTTGGAGGCTCAGGGGCCGTCTCCCCGGCGGCCGGAGCAGTTGGGGGGCCGACGACTTGAGGAGCCGCGGCCGGGAGAGGCAAGTCAACATTTCCAGGTGGCGCGGCCAGGGAGGGCGAAGCCGCAAAGCGCGATGGCTGTGGAGCGAAGCGCAAGCAGAACGATGGCCTCCTTAGGTTACATTGGCAACTCGAGATAGGTCATGGAACCCTGAGCGAGCAAGCGAGAGAGAGAGAAAAAGCGAGCTAGGTTTTGTTTTGTTTTTCGTGTTTCGTGTTTCTGTTTCCTGTTTTGGGATTTGCTGTCATTTTCTCTGCGTCCGGCGTCCTTAAAGGACCGATCTCTCCTGAGGCCCGATTAAGCGTTTCAAGATGGCCCATAGTTATGTTTGACTCTTTATGTTTTCTTAATTATAACAAGCATAAGAAATTTTGAGAAATTGTGGAAAAATCTTGTCCACACCTCAGGGCAACATCAAATATCCCTTTTTCTATAGAAGTGATGCATAAAAAGCTCTATGCTTCTATGATCGAAATAGTACGGTCCATGTCTTTGCATACTCATTTGATATGATCCAATCATCCACATCTCTATGTAAGACGAAGACTTACATAGTGTTTTCTTGTAACGAAAGAAAATAATAAATGAAAGAAAAAGTCAAATGGTAGCAAAGTCAACATGTGAGCGAGTAGGAGGAGTTTGGAGTTTAGGATTTGCGAGGAATTGAGGAGGCAACCGGGAGGTTCTCGGTGCGCTTGCCGTCTTGGTTGAGACACAGGATAGAAGATGTAGATATGAAAATGATGAATCACCCAACACCAATCGATGATTGGAGAAGATGAGAGTATCGCAGAAGATCATTCAGTGATGAATCAGACAATCAACACATGTGAATTAGAGAAGAGCAATAGGAAGAAAAAAAAAAAGATGATTGAGTGAAAAGGTTATTGTGTTTTATTTTTAGACTTCACATAAAAATACGCACTTGTTGCAAGCTATTTTCATCTAATTTTGAGAGAAAAGAAAAGGGTCAAAAAGTTATTTTCTTACCATTCCACCCATTTTTGTTCATAAGCATAATGTTGTTAGTTTAAAATTAAGACTAAATATTTTTAATTTAAATGTGCAAAAAAAAAATACTAATATATTGTGGTTCAAAAGTGACTCATTGTCACTTGGTGATCTCTATCACCGAGATACTACTTGATTATAATTTTGGTGTGCAATTTAGTAGATTTTGTTTATGCTTATAGAAATAATATAATTTTATCATAATGTCATAAACAATGAGTAATATTTAACCACATATCAAACTAAATCATAATAATGATGAGATTTAGTATAACATTTTCATGTGATATTGTTCTCATACAAGTCATTGCACATATTATCCTTATATATTCCAATCTTCACATTTTTTTTATTTTCTAAATCAATTAATATAATAAATATAATTGATATTATATATTAATTCATTTGAGTATAATCATGCATTTTTAATCTCGTTTGATCAAGAGGCTAAAGATTCTAATACTCTCATTATAAAAATAGAGACAAATGTATGTTTATTTCGCACATTCCACCTCATTGTTACTAGTATGCCTAAATGCAACATTTATGATCAACTTATGGATGATATTTAATTGTATCAAAATATTTGGTTATCATCAAACAAATATTGTTATCTTAATCAATTATAACAATTAACTAAAGACATACGAGAATAATTATATTAATCTATGGAATTTATTATAATAACTTATATTTCACATATATCAAGTGAATATAATAATAAATGTATCTTAAACTAAAACTTAACTATGGACATAATACTAAAATTATTCTCCAATTTGTTTATAGAACATACACTAATAACATAATCTAACTATACTAGCTAGTTGACTTTACTTTTTTTAAAAAATTAAAAATTTAAACTGAGAACAACAAATAAGGAATTACAATAAATTAGATTTTTTTTTTTTTTCACTTGGATACTTGAATCTGACCAAATTACATACACTTAATATCTAAAACTGACTCACATATACGTAATATTTAAATTTAAACTCGTGTATAAAGTACTTGATTCTAATGACATATTTTAAAAATAAATAAATCGATTTCTCATTCTAAATCATCGGTTCGTTCTTTGCACTAAGAGGATCATAATTATCATTTTTTGTATGACAAGTAATTCTTCAAATATAATCCAATATGATTTTGTCTTGATACATTTAGCAGTGAGGACTGAGGAATGAATGAATTGTCCCGCACGCTACCGCCGGACATTCTCTTTCTCCTCCGCAACCTGCAACTGTCAGCTGAACGGAGCAGGTTTTATGGCGACGCTGACCGTTTTAAATGCATGCGTGGTGACGTGCCCTACTGCATGCTGATCGGTCATTCAACCATTTATATATACTTAATTTAATTAGCTTTATTTAACTATATTAAAACAAAAGCCTCAACTGTGTGCATTGGCCAAGCCCACTGTTTGGCGCGAATCGAGCGGCCCAAAAGTGACCACTTCCGTTTCCCACTACCGCAAGTAACGGCTCCGGCTTTCGGCGTTGTCGCCTCACGTAACGTATACGCCAAGTGGCTTTTTCTGTCACGAAGTCTAACCACGTCATCGCCAAATGGCTCGGATCAAGATCAAGATCAAGATCGAGCTATCGATTTCATCAATTATTTTGATCAATAATTTGGATCTAATTATTGACGTTGTGGTTTCGCATCCGGTAAAGTGGAGGCGCGGTAGCTGAAACCGTTCTTAAAAGCAGAGTCGGTAATAGAAAAAGCTGACGAGGCATGGCAGGGTCAGCTGAAGACACGTGTCGGTTTCGGCACGACGCCTCCAACTTGCCCAGTAGCTTCCAAAGCGCACCCTCAGCAGTTGTAACAGCCTGTAGACCACATTAATCCACGCGTTCTCGCCTCGCCGCATCCCCGCCCGTGCTCGTCACGTGTTTTCTCTTCCCCTCCGTAGTTCGCCCACCCACCAGCTTCAACTTTACTGAACCGTAGATGTAATAACCGTAGATGTGAAGATTCAATGCGACTTCGATTTTAATCTCGGCGGGCGGCAGCAATGATTTTAACTTTAAAGGAAGGCGAAGTGAAATTTCATTGAAGAGCGACTCACGGATTAACTTACATTCCCGGATCGAGCAAAAAGCTTAGGGCAAAACTGTTTACTTACTAAAGCTATTGTTCGCTTTGGCTCGACGGATCGGCCCGATCGCTGTCCGGAAAGACTACCGTGATCTCCGGCGGCGTCTTGTCCCGATCGGGGTTCTTATCAGCGTTGCCCCCGGCGGCGGCGCGGCTGCCAATGGGGATCGCAAGGGCGGTGGGGGTGCTCTCGCCGGGCATGATAACAAGGATCCGCTCCTCGAGGAAGTCGGGCTCCTTGCCGGCACCGTCGTCGTCGCCAGATTTCTCGTGGCCGGCTGCGCCGTCGCCGGATTCGAGGTAGCTGGAGGCCTTCCAGTAGGAGCACGCGAGGATGAGAAGCGCGAGGGCGATAAGGCCGAGCATGGCCGCGAGGCCGCCGAAGAGGTAGGGGACGGGCGAGCGCCAGGCCGAGTGGGGCCCGCCTGGGGCTAAGTACGGCGGAGGTGCCGATGCGGCGGGTACGCCGCCGTCGGCGTTGGAGATGGCGAGCGTCCTCATGTCGCTTTCTTGGTATGCGAGAGGAGGGTTTCAGGGGCAATCGAAGATAGAATGAGATGTGGGGTGTGCGAGGATGCGCGGGTATTTATAGAACGAGCGGAAATATGAGAAAGATCTTTATATCATAAATATAACGACATAAATATATAAAAATATTAATAATATTAATGTAACAAATTGGTTTTACTTTATATTTTTTTAATGATGATAAAATAAATAATAAATACTCATACCCTAGAGAAAAGACTATTAAAGACTTTAGCACTATGAACTTGATGTACATCGTCTCTATAACCATTAATATCTAAGACCTTAAATACCCTTATTTTTTTTTAAAAAAAAAAACTCTCATTGAACTTATACTTGCTTGTTTAGGGTGCTTTAATTTGAGGTGGATGCCCACTACACGTTTAGTATCAAATCGCTTCCTTTTTCTTGCTGCATTGCCCTACGCGATTAGGGGCACTTTAATTAGTGCGAGTGTTCCATCCCAATCAAGAAAATTAAAGAGCTCATGGGCCATGGTTTTGTTGTCAAATTAGGGTTGCATGCACTCAAGCCAAATCGTTGTTGGGACTCACGAGACTCCTCCAATAAAGCGGTTCGGGCTCAATTAATTTGGATAGCTAAGGCGTGGACTGACGGGCCACTCGCACTCAATGTGTTGATCGTAAGGTAGAGCATTCATTGAATAAGTAGTGCATGCATAATTAGATTTATGTGAATAAGTAATTGAAATCAATAATGATGGCTGCTAATTAACTTATTTGGTGTTCCTGTCAAGCAAATTTAATTAAACTTGGGAGGCCACGTAAATGAATAATTATTGAAGAGCACGTGTCGGCGGACGATTGGTGCATGGAAAGTAAGGAGAGTGCACGTCAAGTGGCTGCCAGTTGGACGTGATCAAGTGTTGTGTGTGCTGCTAATTAATTTTAGGGTTTAATGCTGCTAATTATGAGGTTCCCAGAATCGTAGGGATCCAAGAGAGGGCGATGCAGCTGGCATGCATTGCCTTAAAAACATGAAACGGACTACAAATTTTAACCATGAGCACGAATCTCAAAGCATAAACAACTTCAAATTTTTAGGCACAAATCGTTGGATAAAAAGAAGAATAATTATGAACAAATTAGGTTTATCATTTAATTTACGACACAAAAGATCGATTCGATTTGATTATATATATATATATATATTTTTTTTTTTTTGACTTTTTTGCTAAGTTTGGGCGGTCAAAGAAAACTATTGGCTACGAGTTGACGAAGACGACCTAAAGGAGAACGCGTGGCGCATGAATTAGATTCTGACGTGAGAGTTCTTAGCCAGGAAGAAATTGTTCTAAATAAATTCTAAAATAAGACCGGAGACTTGACTCCGTAGACTCCATTCCATTTACGCGTACGTAAGAGTCGTAGACGAAGACTTTGGAATGGAGATTAAGGAGGTCGTTGGGATAATTTAAGGGATAAACACGGATTAATTAGTAGGACTTTTTAGTTAATTAGAATTGTCGGTGGGAATAATTAGATGCAAAATAAATGGTATGCGCCACGCGAAGAATTCGATTCGCATAAAGTATGCGCCATGTGTGCTGGCGCATGATCCGTGTCACGTCCCGGTCGGATCTCCCTAAAACCAACACTTAATCATTGTCTCAGGGTTGTCCGGCGGAACATTAGAGCGCGAACTCTCTAGGATTTCCGATCGAAATTTGAAAACCCTAATTCCCCGAACAAATTTTATCCCTAAATTACAGTTCGCACGAAAAACTCTAATCCTAATTTAGAGAAAAATCAAACCCTAAATCAAAGGTCAAAATCACCTATCTGGTCAAAATTGATTTTGACCAGTCAACTCTAAAATCACCATCGCCAATTGATTTCGTTCGCTTCGTCGACGTCACGTTGACGTCACCGGATCAAATCGATTCTGCCGAATCGAATCGTAATTGAAGCCATTGACCGCCATGCCACCGTTGACTCACGCTGTCTGCCTCGTTTCGAACGCCAGCCACATTCAAAACTCTCGCGTGCCGTCGTCGTCTCCTCGCGAACTCCACCAAGTCCGAGTGCGTGCCGCCACCGCTTGCTACGCCGGGGAAGGAATGTGAGGACGCCGCCTGCGTCTCGCTACAGCCCTTTGCTACCGCCGAGCGTCGTTGCAACCGAAGATGACGAGAACAGCTGCCGAGGAAGGCCAGAAACAAAGAGAAGACGCGGAACAGAGGAAGACCGGAAGTTTAGAGAGAAAACTTTATTAATCCCTTAGAAGCTACAAAACTCTCCTTCTCGTCGCCGGCCCCCAGGCCGTCGGACTCCCGCTCCCCTCCCTCGCCGGTGATCCACCGATCACCGGTTACAATCGCTCACAGGTGGTTCGTGACTTACAGCTCTCGCCGACACTCGATCCCCCTTTGATCGCTCGGAAAAACCCTCAGCTTCTCTCACGGTGATGGTGGAGTTCGACGCTCTCTCGTCGCTAATGAAGATAGATTGCTCGTTGGCTGTCTTCTTTAAGAGGAGAGTCGCCGCCCTCTCCCCCGAATTAGGGCGTACGCTGCCCTATCTTCCGCACTTCCCAGTTTTGTCGACGCCGTCTGAGTCTTCCGCCGAAGACTTTGCTGCCGCGCCGCTAGAGCTTCCGCCGTGTCCGAATCTTTCGCCCATTTCGCCGTCGTCTGTGTCGTCCGAAGCTCGCGGGGAAGGTGCCGTTGCAGTGTGTCAAGAAGACGCGTGCGCGGATGCCACGGTCACTCGTTTGGGGTCAACGCCCCAATTTTGACATTGTGTTCCCCAATTCGGGCTCCGCTTCTTGCATTCGTGGCACGGGCTTGGGCTTGGGCTGGACCGGTTGAACCAGGGCCTGACAATTCCCCCCCCCCCCAACTTGGACATCGCCCTCGATGTCTGTCATGGGCGGATCTTAAGCAACCATCGATGCGATCCTCAAAACACCGATCCTCGCCTCTTCGATGTGATCTTCAGCTTCCACAGCTGGTTCTTACACTGTCATCGCCATAAGCTTCCGCATGGAAGGACAGTCCTTCCCCAGTGAGGACCGCCGCACATGAAGCAACCCTGTGGCTTTCGCTCTCGTCGTCCCGGTGAACCCTTGTTCTGCCAGTGAAAGGGCCTACCCCTCTCTGGAACCCTAGCTCCCGGCGGTGTCCGTGGGGAGCCGTGTTGAGAGCCGCGCTTCGGTGGTGTCCTGGACTTCTTTGGTGGTGCTGGTCTGACCTTCTAATTATCCACCAAAGATTCAGCCACTGCCGCAGCCGCCCTCCAATCGATCGGTGCGTGCCGTCGGACCTCCGTCTCTGCCTATGGTTGAAGGTTCCGGAGGAAGAGATACCTCCTGTCATCCTCCTCCATGCGTGGAAGCTCCAACATCAGTGCAGAGAATGCCCTGATGTACTCCTGGATCGACCCAGTGTGCTTCAGCCGATCCAGCTTCCCACGAGCTTGGTCCGCCGAGTTTCCAAGAAGAAACTGCCACCGCAGTTCCTTACGAAAGGTCTCCCAAGTCCAGCTAGTAGTCCCCGCCGTAGAGTTGACTTTGGTCTTCCACCAAAGCTTTGCATCGCCCGTGAGGTATGCAATGCACACATGCACCTTGCCTTGTTCTGAAACACGGCTAGCAGAGAATAACTACTCCATGTCCCAGATAAAGTTCTCTACTTCTCTAGACGATCGCCCCCCCCCCCAACGTCACACGTCACTGGCTTTGGTACTCGTACCATCGGCTTAGGAGCCTCCTACTCCGCCAACGCCGCCGTCGATCGCGATATTTGCATTACAGCTAACCGCAATACTGTGATCTCTGCATGCATGTCCTCCTTCATGCGGGCCATCTCCCCTGGTAGATGGTTTAGACTATCTATAGTTTGCTGCATGCGTGCCATCCTTGCCTATTGTTCCTTGCGCATCCTGACTATCTGCTCTGGCAGGTCGAGCAGACTCTCTAGGGCCTGTTGCAAATTCTCAATTTGCAACCTCTGTTGCTCCACAATTCTCTGAAGTCTCTCCATCTGGGGAAACACCGCCGTGTCCCTATCACCCGTCATACCGAGCGTTTGCTAGATCTCTGCTATGTGATCACCTTGGTTCACCATCTTCTCAGGTTTAGCCGTCTCCTTGGCTTTACCATTGGGCCAGGCGTCCTCTAACGCTCCTCTGGTGGTGTGAGTGATCTTCTGGAACTTCAAACCCTTCTTCACCTTCGAGGGTGAAGCATCCGTGTTCGCTGTAACACATTAACCACCTCTGATACCTATTGTCACGCCCCGGTCAGATCTCCCTAAAATCAGCGCTTAACCGTTGTCTTAGGGTTGTCCGGCGGAACACCGGAGTGCGAACTCTCTAGAGTTTTCGACCAAAATTTGAAAACCCTAATTCCCCAAACAAATTTTATCTCCAAATTATAGTTCGCACGAAAAACCCTAACCCTAATTTAGAGAAAAATCAAACCCTAAATCAAAGGTCAAAATCACCTCTCTGGTCAAAATTGATTTTGACCAGTCAACTCTAAAATCACCGTCGCCAATTGATTTCGTTCGCTTCGTCGACGTCACCGGATCAAATCAATTCCGCCGAATCGAATCACAATTGAAGTCGTTGACTCGCGCTGTCTGCCTCGTTTTGAACGCCAGCCCGCGTTCGAAACTCTCGTGTGCCATCATCGTCTCCTCGCGAACTCCACCGAGTCCGAGTGCATGCCGCCATCGCTTGCTACACCGGGGAAGGAATGTGAGGACGCCGCCTGCGTCTCGCTACAGCCCTTTGCTGCTGCCGAGCGTCGTTGCAACCGAAGATGACGAGAACAGCTGCCGAGGAAGGCTAGAAACAAAGAGAAGACGCGGAACAGAGGAAGACCGGAAGTTTAGAGAGAAAACTTTATTAATCCCTTAGAAGCTACAAAACTCTCCTTCTCGTCGCCGGCCCCCAGGCCGTCGAACTCCCGCTCCCCTCCCTCGCCGGTGATCCACCGATCACCGGTTACAATCACTCACAGATGGTTCCTGACTTACAGCTCTCGCCGACGCTCGATCCCCCTTTGATCGCTCAGAAAAACCCTCAGCTTCTCTCACGATGATGGTGGAGTTCGACGCTCTCTCGTCGCTGATGAAGATAGATTGCTTGCTGGCTGTCTTCTTAAAGAGGAGAGTCGCCGCCCTCTCCCCCGAATTAGGGCGTACGCTGCCCTATCTTCTGCGCTCCCCAATTTTGTCGGCATCGTTTGAGTCTTCCGCCGAAGACTCTGCTGCCGCGCCGCCAGAGCTTCCGCCGTGTCCGAATCTTTCGCCGATTTCGCCGTCGTCCGCATCGTCTGAAGCTCGCGGGGAAGGTGTCGTTGCAGCGTGTGAAGAAGACGCGTGCGCGGATGCCACGATCACTCGTTTGGGGTGAACGCCCCAATTTTGACATTGCGTTCCCCAATTCGGGCTCCGCTTCTTGCATTCGTGGCACGGGCTTGGGCCGGACCGGTTGAACCGGGGCTTGACAATCCGTAAGGTAAATCTTAATCCGACTTGGTCTTTGGAGGTATTCCATATTTCCATTCGGGTATGAGTTCAATTTATAGTAACTTACCTTTTAGATTTCGATTGGTTTAAAATTTCATGTAAAATTAATTTAAATAGAAAATAATTTTTTTATCTAAGATTTTTGTTCTAAATATTTCGTTGTATTTAAGCGCCGACTAAATGTTTTCACCTAATTTGTTGCAAGGAATTTTTGTTAGACACAATTTTGATATATTTAAATCAATAATACAAAATAAAATGTGAATAAAGTAGAAGAGGAGGTAGGGGTGTTCAAAAAAATAAAAAAAACTATGGTTAACTGATTGAATCAAACCAAATAGGCGGTTAACTAAATGGATCAATTTGGTTCACAATCGATTTTTATGTTACAATTTTACGGTTTGATTCGGTTACGATTCGAGGAAAATTTTTTTTACCGATTAATCAAATCGATCCATAACCCAAAATTAGTATTTAATTGTGCATCTAGTGCAATGGCTGCTCTGCGAGTCAGCATGCTACGAGTTTGAAATCTGCAAGCTATAACTTAAAAATTAATTTTTAAAATATTTAATTATTAAATAATAATATTTAATAGTCATAGTCAACTTTCTTAATAAGCTTTAGCTTTAGTAGAATATTATTGAAAATGTATTATAAATTATAAAAAAACATAAATTATGACTGATTAACTAGTTGACTGATTTGAGATTTTGCTAAAATGTTTAGTTTGATTAATCGGTCCACATACATGATCAATTCAGATAACTGATCATGAACAACCCTAAGTAGAGGTTGGAAGAAGAGAACCGAAAGTGCTTTAAAATTCTCCCTATCTAAAAATCTAATATTTCGTATCAGTTAATTTCAAATTGAATACTTCAAAGATAGAAACGATGTTGTCTTATGCAAAACTAATAGTGGAGTGGAGTGGTTGATCGATCATTCTTCCAATAATAATTAATAAAAATTAAATAAAAAAGAAAAAAAAAGAAAAAGAATTATTGAATATATTCTAGTAAAGGGGTGGACGTTCTTTACGTTAACGTGCAATGACTCGAAATTGTCGACAACGCATTACACACAATAGTTTGCAATAGTTGTATGTGAATTTGCTGACACTCAAAATTAAATTGAAAAAGTTTTAAAATAACCAATGAATGTGTCCAGTTCGATTCATTTGTAGTGGATTTGGACACTCAATTTGCTAAATGGAAAAAAAATCTAGGAACGAGGCGATTTAGTTAAAAGCATTAAGATACAACTCATATGCAGTGGCAAATGAAGAATAAATTAAGATTCTACATATTAATTAAGTTTAATTGTTTAAGTCAATTGAATTTAAATCATACTTAAACTATGCATGCACGAATTAAGCAGGGCCAAATTGCAAGTTAGATCTAGCTACTAACTTGACCTAGATCTAGCCACATTGAGTGAAAGATCGTGAACAGAATAGATAGAGGCGAATTCATTTGATAAGTAGATTATATTGGCATTAAGCTTCGATCAAATCGAGACTGCACTACATTTACAATAACCATACACTTGATAACTCTGTTGGATCCTACAGTCTGATTGTTAGTTGGCAGCTGAGCTGATCAAGCATACTGAAGAGTCCCTCCTCTTATATTCCACCTCGTATCGTATACTATTTCATTCACCCTTAGATATGCTTATTGAGCTGCGGATTAGTTAGCTACTTTTGCCCCAAGGAATGGTGAATGTAATTTGTGGAACTGGCCTCTACATCTAACCTGTATTCTGGCCTCGGACGCTCGGACCTTCTTTTGATTTGATCTAATATAATTAGTTGTTTGGAAGAAAAAAAAAAAAGAAGAAGAAATCCTTATGGTTTTAATTCTGTTTTCAATCCCAAACTGATCATTATCATGATTGAATGATCTAAACTGCGCAAGAAAATAAATTAGACCTGCTATATGAATCGCACATATGGGGGGAGTAGAGAGTTTTGGGGCAATGTGCATTCTTACCCAAGTGAAAATGATGCCCGTTCTCATTCTTTGTTAATTGTGTTATCGATATAAGGGTCAAATTCTGCTTTTACTATTCACACCAATGTAAAACAAAGAAAAAAAAAATGATACCCTCCATCATGTTTTGTTAATTGATTGAGTGACATGCGCAGCATCGGCTAGTGCACGTCGTTTTCTGTCCAACGTACAGGAGTGGGGAGAGTATTGCTATCGACGAGGTTTGACTGCAGTACAGCAGAAGAAAACCGAAAATTTTTTTGCAACAAGACCTCCTTCTGCGATGGTCACAGAAGGATATAGCATCTTTCAAGCACGCATTTCAAAACGTGCTTATTATACTATATTTTATGATTTATACGATATAATTTTATATGATAATATATTGATGTTATACGATAATACATATATGTTATATGATATTTTAATTATACAGATTATACTATAATACAAGTATGTTATACCATATTTATACAGATTATACTATAATATATACATATTATATAATAAATATGGTATAACACACTTGTATTATAGTATAATTTGTATAATTAAAATATCGTATAACATATATATATTATTGTATAAAACTGTTATCGTATAACATCAATACATTATCGTATAAAATGCGATAGTATAAATCATAACATTATAGTATAAAGTGTGTTTCTAGATTCGTACTTTGCAGATCATGGACCCCCTTCTGCAATCGTCGCAAAGGGGTCCTTCCCAAAAAAATTTTCGAGAAAACCCAAGTCCTTTCCCTGGGGCACAGTGAACACCACAGGCACCACCAATGAGTTCTTCCTTGAAATGAGGTCATGAACATGAATCCTGCACATTTAAGCAGTCCAAATTAATATCCATATCGATTTCACAATTAATATGAAAGATGTATAGATCATGCAATCATAGTTTCAGAAATGATAACACATGTAGTTCAAATCTCAATACTTCGTTTTTGGTTCATTTTTAAACTGACTACGATGACTTTAAAGGCTAAAGCCGTGTAGTTCAACGCAATGCATAATTAAAATCCCATTATGTAAAAAAAAATGACTATGTTTGCAGCTTAGGATTTGACTACGCGCAAAAGACTGCATGCATTCTCAGTTCTGCGCCACATTCGCTTTGAACAAACCACTTATCCCTTACCTTTCTACCTTTTGGTGAGAAGCAGTAAGTCACTTGAGCCTGGGAATAATTGTGCTGGAAGTCACTACACGCCCAAAAGAAGAAGACCAGGTTAGGAGCGGAATCACAAAGTCATGGAGTAAGTGAAATGATCATGGTGGAGTCGAGCCAAACATGATTCTATAAAGCTACACCTTCAATTATATGATCTTCACAGCAGAGAGTAGATGCTGCGAACTAGCTTGCTATAAAATTTTGACAAGAACAATTAACAATATGCAATGGGACTAGTGCTCGTCTCCTTCAAGAAAGCAAAACCTTTAATCATGAAGGATTTGGTTAGTTCGTCATAATCATGGTTGAACTTTGAATTGCCTTTATTGGTAGACCCCTGATGAATAATGATGGTGCCGTGACGACCTACTACTTCATGGATAAGATCAGGTGGCAACATAGACAAGCAAAACCTTGTGCCGTTTCAGATGTTCCAGTTGAATGATGTCAAATAGGGCCCCTACAAGCAGTGGTCAGAAAGTAACCTAAGCTAAGCAAAAGCAGAATTGATAAGGATAATGTCGCTGCAATGCTCAAATTTCGGAGTTGTTCAAATGATTCCATTTCGTGAACGTTAACTATTGGAAGATTGCAGTCTGGACACACTCCAGATTTGCCTATGATAATGTTACCAAAACCGCTGAAGCAGTTAGGTTAAATGCTCGGTTTGAATTACAACGTCCGTTCATTCTCCATATGGTTAATTAGTATTTGTACCTAATCTAGTTAATTGTCAACCAGCTGTTAGCTTTTTGTTAACTTGTTTGGTGTCTTTGACAAATGGAAATGTTTGCTGAGTGCATGTGATATAAGTTGTCAATGCAATATTTAACCCAACTGAACTCTAATTAGAACTCCAATAACCTCTAGTTAATCAATTCATTTTGCAAAATCTCTGGATGGAGATAGGAATCAAGTTCTTCCAATCTTTATCATCGCATAATTTCATAAAAACACTATTACTAACCCATGTGAGTTAAAACAGATTTATTTTCAGCTAATTGACATTTGTATCTATTAAAATCCTAGGATTATCCACAAGAATTCTAGTCCTAACTCTAAAAATTCCCTTCACTACACTAACTCCACCTTCATTGATTAACTCATCATGGATAGAAAGTTAGACAAGTCATCAAACAAGATTGGCTGATATGAATCATACCTCTTTTTTCCTTTGAGCATCGTTAGTTCAAAGTAGATTCCCAATTTGATTTTGGATGATGATGGCATGGGCACATGGAAAGTACACAGCCTCTTTATAACTAAGGTTCTCGCAATACTCACACCTTAGAAGGATTATGCAATTTAAACATATTACTAACGATGCAAAGAATATAAAAGGCATTATATCCAGTGGAAATGCACATCAGAATTTGGTGAAGCATTAGGAAGTGAGGTGCTCTTCCTTACTGTGCACTCACTAAAAAGGAACTTAGATTTCTCTGATAACTGACTTAAAAGTATCTGAAACATAACAATTGCAAATCCCAGGCAAATTTGTTTTTGTTAACCACAGATTACGATTTTGTTTTGGAAAACAGTGTGCTTTTCCAGTGGAACAAAGAAACTAGTAAATACAAGGATTTCATGAATTGTGAACACTTGAAAAAAGGTTACACATCTTACCAACGTTTTCAGGTTGCAAGACCAAGACCAGTACCACCATATTCCGTGCATGATCAGTACTAGTTTGCATGTAAGTCTGGATAGAGATGGTAACGCCTTCACTGTTAAGAAGGATTCATGTGCATAGTAACCAAGAATAGAAGTATAAGTTGATTTGAATAAAAAAATTAGTTGAAAAGAAAACAATAAAAAATGAACTTAAGCTTAAATATTCTTTTATGTAAGAGCACTTGAGAAGAACCTGGTATTCCAAACAATGGTTTCACGCTGCAAATGATTCTTTTGAGTACCATCAACAGTTAGTTGTGACTTCTAAACTGTGAAATTGTTTTGATTTGCTAGACTAACATAAGAAATTATGTCTTTGCAGCAAGCTATATGCTGATGATCTTGTTAAACGGAGAAAAAGAAGAATGAGATCCAACTTCAAGCTGTCCTTAATATTTAGGATAATTTTGATATTTCAGCAAGACAGTTATTTCAACTTTTCCTTGATTTGTTGACTTGTTTCCCGTTGCTGCAAAATGAAATTTGGTGGGGTTGACTGCAATTCAAATCTGAAGCAGAAAGAAGAATTCCACTCAGCCTAACAAATGTGAAGTTAAGTGGGATAACTCGAATATCTCAACATCGATTGTTAAAATCATGATATGGACAAAGGTTTTAAGTGTCAACCTATACTAATGTACCGATCCATACCAACACTCAGTGCGTACCGGTTAGTACCCCTGGTGCTTACCAGGTCAGTACCCGTAAATATATGTATATTATATTAACATAGTACCGACCTTCTACCAGTATATCGGTACAAAGGTTGAATATTTGATATGGATGATCTTATGATTCAGATCATAGGAATTATTCCAGAACATATGTGAAGGCCTAAATGAGACTATCTGCAACTATATCAATGACCAAGTAACTAAGGGATGCACTGTAATTGTTTTTTAGTTGAATTCCTCTCTTCACTCTCAATTTTGGCATTTGATTATGCTTTAGTGCTCAACTTATGGAAGATGCTTCCGTACCTTGTTTTATTAGTTAGACTGTAATTTTAATTAAATAATTGGTTTTCTCAACTAGCCAGTAAAGGGTAAGAAATCTAACTTAAGACAATGTCCAATTTCAACAAAGGTTTCAAAACTCAATATGAGCTATTGACCTCTTAGTCTTGATCACAGGCTAGTACCATAATAATATTTCATCATGACGACACAATGTACAACCGCACCAAAAGGATGGCATCTTGTGTAGTTTTAGAATCAGACCACCCATTCTGTTTCATGCCACAAGCCATATTTAACCTATAACTAAATTAGTTAGCATGTGGGCATCTAAGTTTGAACTAAAATTAACCAACATTTGAATTAGAAAATATAGGATACTAAACTATGACATCTTACCTTTTTAGTAGGAGATTCTTTACTATGATTAACTTGGTATAAATTCGTACTACGTTCTAAACCAATATTGTTAATCAACAAAACTTTGTATAATGAACATTTGAATTATAAAATTTGCAATTTTGTAAAGCTAACTTTTGAATCCACTAAAACAAGTGGTACACATGTTGATTCTCACAAATATAACAAACCACTATGATCCACAACTTGAACTAAAATAGTTGGGACTATGATAGAACCAAAACCAGACACAAATAGACTTAAGAAGAGTTGTAGGATGCCTCTGATCAAGAGCTAGGTTGTGACCATGATGAAGAGCTATCAAACTCGACACTAGGTAGATTTGCTTGCATCTCATGATTCTCATCATAGTCACTAAAGTGTCATTGTGTGCACTTTTTCACCTCTGCCTTATTTGGAGCCTCTCCTCTTTTGGTGTAGATTGATATTTTCAAATTTATTTTTACAGGCATTATGGTCTTCATTGTGAGTAAAATAGGTGAAATAATCTTTGCAAACTACAGCTACGAACAAGATTATACCTAGGAATAACAAATCATCGATATGCAAGATCCAGGAGTGAAGGAATAGGATAGGGTTAGACATTCTAGGAGGAAGAGTTCATTCAAAAATATACTCACTTTGGAGTATTAGTTTTGTCCTGAAAATATACTTATTTATATGAGTAGAGTTGTTGTCACTTTGCGTGCAATGGACATTTAGATTTTAGTGTTTGATTGAATAAAGGGAAGTATAACACTTGTCATAATTTTCATCATATTTTTTTTAGCAATATAATATGAAACTATGGAAGCACAATTAATATTGTTAACTTTGTAACCCACAATGATTAGCTACTTAAAGATACCCAACTAGGTATTCTATGAACTTCAGTAGTTCGGTTAGAGTTTCTAGTTTGACAATCACATGTTGGAGGTATTGCATGCCACTTTCGTATGATTAAGATCATTGCTTGTCATTAATCAAATGGCTATCCATAAAGCAAGAAATTACCAAAATTGGTCTTATGTTAATTATTTAACACTAGTAATACAATAAAATATACACATCATTTTTTACCCTACTGAGCTATGAAAAGACCTACATATAGACTTTGTTTAAAATTACCAAAAAATGGCTCATGGACATGATTCCACTTAGTGGTAGTTGATAGTTTCTGTAAAATGTCATGTCTTATTCCATGTAGTAAAAGTAGTGATGCACCTAATGTAGCCAAGTTATTTTTAAAGGAAATTATAAGGTTGTATGGATTCTCATGCACTGTCATATTAAACCAAAATATTAAATTCATAATCTATTTTTTTTGAAATGGAAGGCTTTCATAACAAACCCTAAGTTTTTAATTATCTTCCACCTTCGTGTAGACAAACAAACTATGAAAGGGAATCGTATTCTAGACTCTAGGTAACCTCTGTAGGTGTATTTTTAGGGTAAACTTTTTTAAAAATTAGGATCTACTTCTATCGATTCTTCAAATTGCCTATGATGATTCAAGCAATAGTTCCAGTAGCAACTAGCAAGTGTCCATATGAGCTGTATATGATAGCTTATACCATTGGTGTGTTGATCTAACTTTTCTTCTTATCTCAACTCACTCATCTTAACCATTCTAAGAGCTATATTGACCATATTCAAGAGATTCAAGCTGATATTAGAAAATATATATATATATATATACACTAAGCAAAGTTGTTAAGACTAAGTTCCAACCTAAGAACAATAAAAACTCCACAGGATAAAGCGTATTGTCAGAACATAGGATCATAAAAACCTACAACACTACAACTGCATGTTGTGAACGTATTAATAAAACATTGAAGGACATGAAAAGCATTAAGAAACATTGATTTACATTGAATCATGTAGATAATATAAGCATGCGGATATACAAGAAACAATAAGTATATATCAGTCAGAACAGGTAGGCATCCTGAATGCAATACTTTGCATACTTGTAAGAGGATAACATACATCAGGGCGATAGAGAACTAGCAACTCGAAATCTGCCACCTAGAGAACTGTTGTTGATGCCGTCGCTTCTACATTCTTTCCTCTAATAGGCTTACTGGAGAAATTATATAGAACTGTTATATGTGGGTCCTGCATCATGCAGGGACCCACTTGCAATTAGAATAAGGTTTGGACCTTTTTGTAAAAGGTCCTCAATTAGAATCAAAGATCCAACGTTAATGTGTGGAATTGAGGGGAATTGTGGAATTGGAAATTGATTGTCTCAATTTCAATGAGCGGTAGCACAGAGAGAGAAAAAGAAAAGAAAAGTTTGGCTGAGAAATTTTGAGCGTGATCTTGAAGTCATCTATCGTCTGATCAGTGCATAATTTTATAGAGTTTCTCTTGGGGTAATTCCTTACATATCCACCAGTTAGATTTTCGATTGGTCTCTTCGTTTGTCTGAATTAATTCAGAGAATGATTAGGGGATTTGTGTTTCCCTTGAGTTGAATTTCATCCTGTTTAATAAAATTTTTGTTGTGAAGAGATATTGTATTTGTTGGATATATAGTGGAATTTTTGGTGACCAGCTCCCGTGGTCTTTTACCTTATTTTTAGGGGTTTTTCCACGTAAAATCTTGGTGTTCTTGTGTTTGGTTGTGTTTTTCTGAGTTGATTACAATTCTATTGCATCTATATACTATTGTGATTACACAAGTGATTTAGGAATTTATCAAGTTGAGCATAAAAATCCCAACATTGGTATCAGAGCCAGGTTGATTATTTACTTGTGTTAATCATGGGAGTAGACAATAGGATGGTTGTTCTCAATGGAGAAAATTAGCTTATTTGGAAAGCCAAGATGGAAGACTACCTATATTGTAAAGATTTATTTGATGCAGTTGAGAATGAAACCAAACGAGAAAAAATAACAGATGATGATTGAAACAAGTTGAATAGAAAAGCATCAGTTATATTCGGTAGTGGATAGAAGATAATGTTTTTCATCATATTGTGAATGAAAAAGTAGCATATACGTTGTGAAAAAAATTAGAAGACTTATATGAGAGAAAGATTGCTAGTAACAAGACTTTTTTGATTAGAAAACTGGTGAATCTGAAGTATATGGAAGGTGGAAAAATTATTGAGTATTTGAATGACATAAAAAACATCATCAATTAGTTGGCTTTTATGAAGATGGTAATTGAAGATGAATTGCAGACACTTTTGTTATTGAGTTCTCTACCAGAGAGTTGGGAGACTTTGGTTGTATCTCTCAGTAATGCAGCACCAGATGGTATGTTATCCATAAGCCTAATAACTTCAAACTTGTTGAATGAAGAAACTAGAAGAATGTCTGTAGATGCAAATAGATCTCAAGTATTGGTGACTGAAAATCATGGTAGAAGCACAAATAAATCTCCATACCAGCATAGGAATTCTAGGAACAGTTCATCTACTAGAAAATATGTTGAGTGCTTTTATTGCCATAAGAAGAGACATATTAAGAAGTATTATTGGTCATTCAAGAAGGCTCAGAAAGGAGAAAGCAGTGCAAAGGGAAAAGAAAGAGAGTACTACTATCACTATAGACAGTGATGTTGGCATTCTAGCACACTGATGTTGAGGTTCTCAGAGGAGAAATTAGTACTGCTTCAGCACCTACTTCAGAGTTATGTCACAAGAGGATTGGACCATTGAGCCAGAAGGGTGTGAAGATTCTATTAAAGAATGTCATTTCTCCTATAGCATAAAGTGAGCCAATTTCTCAACCAGTGGGAGAGTTCTTCGATGAGCACCAATCAAATATTGCAAGCAGTACACAGAAAAGACAGATATCTCAGTAATCTCAAATGAAAACTCAGTTGAGAAAGTCTCTTAGAGGAAAAAAACCTTCAAGGCAATTTGATAATGGTTTTGTCATTTGCAGAGATAGAAGAAAGCCAAAGTGCTATCGAGTGAAGGAGGTTGTGACAAAAGAGAAGACAGGTTTGTAAGAAGATGACCGGCTTGGTCATCCCTGCATGATGTAAGAGGGGGAGATTGTTATATGTGGGTCCTGCATCATGCAGGGACCCACTTGTAATTAGAATAAGGTTTTGGACCTTTTTGTAAAAGGTCCTTAATTAGAATTAAAGATCCCACGTTAATGTTTGGAATTGAGGGGAATTGTGGAATTGAAAATTAATTGTCTCAATTTCGACGTGAGCGGAGGCACAAGAGAGAGAAAAAGAAAAGAGAAGTTTGGCTAAGAACTTTTGGGCGTGATCTTGAAGTCATTTATTGTCTGATCAGCGCGTAATTTTACAGAGTTTCTCCTAGGGTAATTTCTTACATATCCAATGGTTAAATTTTCGATTGGTCTCTTCGTTTGTCTGAATTAATTTAGAGAGTGATTAGGAGATTTGTGTTTCCCTTGAGTTGAATTTCATCCTGTTGTGAAATTCTTGTTGTGAAGAGATATTGTATTTATTGGATACATAGTGAAATTTTAGGTGACCGGCTCCCGGGATTTTTTACCCTATTTTTAAAAGTTTTTTCATGTAAAATCTTGGTGTTCTTGTATTTGGTTGTGTTTTTTTTAGTTGATTATAATTCTATTTCATTTATATACTGTTGTGATTACACAAGTGATATTTAGGGATTTATTAAGTTAGAGCATCAAAATCCCAACAAAAACAGACAAGAGTTTTAGGTCACAGGACCATTCTAAAACCTGAACAGAACGGTCATTCCTGAACAAAAATATGAAATATACAAAATAAGCGGGTGTTAAAAAACAATGAATTGACAATCCATCGTGAGACGAATTCCCATATCCGCTAGGCCTATGCATGATTTCACGATAAACCACCGAAAACGTAGTATCTTTCCACCAAGTCATACATGAATTTCATTGTTATAGCACATTATCTCGAATCAACTAGATCGCGCAGAATGAACAAAAGATAAGCAAAATGCGAGGAGTTACGTGGGATTTCGCCGTTTGTCAGGCCAGAGATCCCGCTCCAACTTTTCGGACGAAGCACAAAAATACTCTAACCTTTGCGCTAGGGTTTCAGGGCAACAGAGGGGCGTCTTGGTGGAGGGGCAGCAAGGACGGATCCGAGGAGTGGGTAAGGAGAATGAGAGCAAGTGAAGAAGCCAAGGACTACTACAAGTAGAAGGGCGAGAGGCGGTGAGTGTGGAGACTGGAGTGGAAGGAGAGGCGCACGGGCGGCGGCCCGCGCGAGCACGAAGCTTCTTAAATTAGTTACAGATTGCCGCTTCTCACGTTTGAAAATTTATTTATGTATTTTGAATAATTAGTGGCATATACATTTCTCTATACTGAAATTGTTTATTAATTATTCTATTAATTAAACTTTAAAATAATAAAACATTTTTTTTATGTGTACACTGATTACATTATAAAAATAAAAAGAGGAGATAATGGTATTTGTGAGGCAATATGAAGCAACAAAATATATATATATATATATATATATTATTTTTAGTATAAGTAAATGCACTAGGGTTGGTATTCTTAAACTAAATTTATCATTGTACTTAACATTCTTGTCGGGAAAAACTATTATCTAATTTTGGACGATATATGATGAATATATCAAGTGTCAGACCCTGGAGTACTGGGCCTAAACCAACGCGGAGTGGGCTCGGCGGAGGTCCAAGCCTATGCGAAAATTGCCAGCGCGGAGCCCAAAAGCCGTGGCACAGCTCGACAACTTCGTCGTCTTTACCGAGCGGCCCGGATGCGGGGAAGACCTCTTCCCCGGACGATGCGGACGACGACAACATCAGAGACCACGGACTGGCGAAGAATTCTCGGACGTGACTGGGCGACGGAGCTTGCGATGCAGCGGAGATCTCGGATAGGAAGGCGGCGGACGCCCTAAAAGAGACGCGGTCGGCGTAAGAATTGGAAGCTAAGAAGCGGCGGCTTCCATCGTTAAAAGGAGGATCCAGCGAGCACGACGGGGCATCACCACTACCGCAGAGAAGTTACGGGAGCCGTAGGGTTAGATTTGAGCGAGCGTTCGAGCGTTGAGAGCAGCTGTAACTAACGATCAGGGGATCGTCGGCGAGGGAAGGGAACGGGAGGGGGTCGGCGACAGAGGTTGTCGGTGGCTGAGAGAAGAAGTTTTGTAGCTTATTTTGGGTAATCGAAAGCTTTCTTCTCTATCCATACTCCTCCCCTGTTTTCTGTGTTCGTGTGTCTACTTCACTGTTTTCGGCAACGAGCGAGGCTGAAAGACAGAGGGGTGAGGCCGTGTCTCCTTTCTGCCCTCGCGCCCTATCTTCTCCAGCGAGATACATTCGGATGACGGAGCGGCGAGCGGCCGAAGGACAAAGATGATGCAAACGTTCGAACGCGTCGAGCGTTCGAAACGAGGAGTGCACACGTCATCAGTCAACAGTCAACGGTGAAATCGATTCAGTGGAATCGATTTAACGTTGATGTAAGCATAACGTCATCCATCTAGTTTTGAGTTCACGGCACGCGGCGATTTCGATTCGAAGGGCTGACGTCGGTGTGACGTCAGCAAGGGAGAAGTCAGCGAGCGGCGCGGCAGGCGTGAATTTAGGACGTTGACCAGGTTGACTTGGAGGTAATTTTGACCCTAGTCCAAATTAGGGTTAGGGTTTCCGATTGGTTTTGATTTGGGGGTGATTTTGCACCCAGAGATTAGGGATTTCATGTTGGTCTGAAGGTTCGTCGGAGAACCTTAAGGCCAGGGCGTGACAATAGGTATCAGAAGCAAAGGTCCAATCAAGATGGTGAATCGAGGAGATCGCATCGCACGATTAGAGCAAGTGATGGATCTGACGGGGAACAGTGACAACACGGTTGTTCCTCAGGTGGAAGATTTACAACGCACGGTGGAACAGCAAAGGTTGCAGATCCTTGCCCTTCAACAAACTTTAGCTGGAGTAGTTGAGGCTCAGCAAAGATTTGAAGGGACGACAGTACTACAGGAGCAAGTAGCGATCTTGCAAGAACAGGTAGCAACCTTGACGGCACAAGTAACCAACTCTGATGCAGCACAATAGCAAGTACTGGCGGATCTCGCGGTGATGCACATGACATTGGCGCAGGCACCAGGTAGTGCGCCTGCAGCAGCCATGGTGGAGTATGGAGCTGCCAGAGGGAAAGTTCACATCCCAGAGCCTGTGATATTCGGAGGAGCCCGATCATCCAAAGAATTGGATAACTTTCTTTGGGATATGGAATAATATTTTATTGCTAACCATGTTTCAGACCAGGAGAAGGTGAGAGTGTGTACCACATATCTCTCCGGTGATGCAAAACTTTGGTGGAGGACCAAAGTTGAGTCGACATCCGGAGTAGCTAGCTGGACATGGGAGATGTTCCGTGAAGAACTGTGGCAGCCGTTCCTTCCCGGGAACTCGGAGGAACAAGCACGAGGCGCATTAAATCGGCTGAAGCATATGGGTCCAATCCAAGAGTATGTCCGGACTTATTCGACCCTCATGTTAGAGATAACGGACATGTCAGAGACAGATTGACGCTATACCTTTCTCCGGACATGGGCATAGGCTGAAGTCCGAAGACATGCGCCGCAGGCCTGGAGGACGGCCGCAGCGATAGCCAAATCCCTCGTGGATTTGAGAGTTTCATGTACGACTTACTCGAGGGCATCAAAGTCACCACCGAAGCGTCGCTCTCCGCCAAGAGCGAGAGCACTAGAGAGGGATAGACACTCTCCCCGGTGAAACGGAGATCAGCCGGCACGAGAAGAGCAGAACCGACTTGCAGAGAGAGTGCAGGATCGACCGAGGCCGATCAGGTGCTTCTTGTGTGGGGTCCTCACTGGATGAGGGAGTGCCCCACGAGACAGAAGATCATGGCCATCATGACACAGGAGTCAGCTGAGGAAGCTGAAATCATCACCGAGGAAGTGAGAGTCGGTGCGTGATACCTCGCATTTGGTAGTAATTTTGATGGTCATTTCATGATAAATCTAGGCTTATTTTGATACTTTTATACTCTTTATAGGCTTATTTCCTTCATATCTTCGGAATCTTTACTTTTTGGTGTTTTTGTGGAATTTCAGGTAAAATCACCCTTTTTCGACTTATTTTGGAGATTCTAAAGCCATGAGATGATTTCTTATGCGAAAACAAAGCTACACGTCAAATTTGGGCCAAAACGGAGTTAGCCTGAAAAATACGGCCAGGTGAACCCCATGGGGTTCACCATCCCAGTCGCCAGCCGGCAGAACACTCTAGAGAGCTTCACGGCCAGGTGAACCCCACCAGATTTCTTGTAAGTTGAGAACTGCACAGTAAGAAGCACGGCCAGGTGAACCCGGCGAGGTTCACCGCGCTTCTTTCGCCCAGAACTTCACAGAGAGAATCACGGGCAGGTGAACCTGGCGGGGTTCACCCGTGATTCCAACCTAGTCACGAGCGAGACCGAGTTTCACTCAGTTTTTCTATGATTTCTCACCCGATTGGAGTCCGAATTTGGCAAGTGAGGTGTCTATGGAAAGCTCTTTCAGAGGTGAACGCACAGGACATAAAGGCCCTAATCTTTCTTGCCCTAATTATCGAGTAATCAGAGGACGATTCGGCGTGGGCGGAAGAACACGGCGACGAGGCGATTTTTGGAGATTGAGACACCAGATCATCACGATTTCTTCAGGATTCCTTCGGTTCATCGTCTCCTTCCTCTCAAATTCGTGTCCTTGTACTTTTATTTTCATTAAAGGAGAGATTTTGAACGTTTCAATGTCGATTGTAGCATAAACCCTATTTCGGGGCTTGGTTGAAACCCGTTGACAAATTTAATCACAAACTTTATCTTTATTCTGTTATTTGGATTGTGTTGTGAGCATATTTTACTTTGAAGTATTTAATTCGTGATCTTACCTTGGCTGAGTACTTTCACGTGTTAGCCGTTACGATTCATATCGAGAGAAGGATCGTAAGGGTGGAATCCCTTAGTAAGACTTGTGAGACCCTGACACGAGAGTGCTTGGTCTCACTCGAGGGTTTTATAATCTGCCATAGAACTCATTGGGTTCATCTTAGAATGATCCACCACGATAGTAGGAGGTCGATCTAAGCCGAACACCGGGGTGTACACTCGAGAGAGGGCACCTTGTATCTTAGGGTTAGATTCCTTGTGCAAAATCAATAATCCAAATAACCGACATCTGTCTTGTGCGATTAAAGTAGTCATCGTGGTGAAAACCAAAGCCCCGATATCTCTCTCATACTTACTTCCTACCCTCGTAGCGTTGATTACTTGTTTTCGATTTCTGCTTTCAAAACACAATTTTGATTCGCCTAGCTATTAGGACTCGGATTTTCTGGTACTCAACCTTGTTCCCTGTGGGATCCGACATCTTTTATATTACTTCAACATAACCGTACACTTACGGAACGTGTCAAGTTTTTGACGCCGTTGCTGGGGAACAACGCTTGATATTGGTATACTTCCGAGAATTGGTAGACTAGGCCTTAGGTTAGATTTTCTTTACTGCACTGTTATTTTCTTTTTCTCTTTATTTACTAGCTTTCTTAGAACTTTATAATTTTAACTGACCATTTTATGCAAAGAAGTTCTAGGGCATGTACATTCTTTGACATTGATCCAGAAATCGAGCGCACCTTCAGGACAAGAAGGAAGCAAAATCAAATTCTGAAGAAAGAAGTCATGAACCATCCAGAAGGAGAAAATCAGATGGAGCACATTCAGCTTGATGTGAACAATGACTGAGTACCACAACCAATGGGGAACAACTATAATAACAGGACATTGAAAGATTACTTTACTCCCTACACTTATGGTTTTCAATCAGGAATTGCTAGGCCCGCTGTTGAGATCAATAACTTCGAAATAAAACCTGCTCTTCTTTCTATGGTGCAACAAAACCAATTTGGTGGTTCTCCTCTTGAGGACCCCAACATGCACCTCTCTATTTTTCTAGAATATTGCGATATGTTGAAAATTAACGGTGTGTATGTTGATGCGATCAGGTTGCGACTATTTCCCTTCTCCTTGAGGGACATGGCGATAGCTTGGCTGCACACACTACCTGCTGCTTTGATAAGAACATGGGCAGAGCTTTCTCAAGCCTTTCTCTCCAAGTACTTCCCTCCATCAAAGACAATTCAATTGCGGAATCAGATAACGAGTTTCATGCAAAAGGATAGAGAATCCATATACGAAGTTTGGGAGAGGTTTAAAGAGCTCCAAAGGATGTGTCCACACCACGGAGTTGAAACTTGGGTTTTGATCCAAACGTTCTACAACGGTTTGGATTACAACACAAGACTTACAGTGGACGTTGCAGTAGGAGGCGCTCTGATGAATAGAAGAGTTGAAGATGCAATGAACCTTCTCGAGGACATGGCGATCAACCATCACCAATGGACATATGAGAGAGGTACTTCTACCAAGAAGTCAGGTAAGTATGACCTTGACTCTTTGACTGCACTTACGGCTAAGGTGGATAATCTGACTAGAAAGCTTGACTCTTGGTCTGTTAATTCGATGGATACTAACTCTATTTCTTGTGAGGTCTGTGGAGTTGTAGGTCATGCAGGGGCAGATTGTCAGGCAGGAGATGGGCAGATAGGTGCGATCAACTTTGAGCAATTGAATGCTGTTGGAAATTTTAACCTGAACAACAATCCATACTCCAGCACATTCAATCTAGGGTGGCGCAACCATCCAAATTTCTCTTACCGGACAACTCAACCAATTTAACCTGGGCAAACATCGTCACAACAAGCCCAGCCCCCACAAGGAAACTTTAGGCAACCCTAATAGAACAACTTCAGACCGCCAAGATTTCAGGCTAGGAACTACAATACACCACCACCGCAACCAAGGCCTAATAATGATTCAAATCTGAGCAAGCAACTTGAAGGGTTGACAGACATGATGAAGATGATGATGACAAGGATGGACTCCCTGGAAACACACAACAAAATGCTAGAGAGTCAGCTAGCCCAGCAAGCTAGCTCGTCTTCTAGAGCGCCAGGCAAGCTTCCATCCCAACCAGAGGTAAACCCGAGGGAGCAATTGCAATGCAATTTCCACTCGGAGTGACAAACAACTTGAAGACCCAAAGATGCCGACTGATGACAGGATAGATGAAGTGATACCAGAACCTGTGGAACCACATTCAGATGTAACACTAGTGGCACCTGAACCAGCTAAAGAGGAGCGGCCCTACATGGGACCGCCTGCATACAAGCCACCGATTCCTTTTCCGCAGAGGCTTGTCAAGGCTAAATTGGACAAGCAGTTTGGTAAGTTTTTAGAGGTTTTAAAGAAACTTTATATTAACATCCCTTTCGTTGATGCTCTTTCGCAGATGCCGACTTATGCAAAATTCCTGAAAGACATCTTATCAAACAAGAGGAAGCTAGAGGATCAAGGGACTGTTGCACTTACTGAGGAGTGCAGCGCCATCATTCAGAACAAGCTCCCTCAGAAGCTTAAAGACCCAGGCAGTTTCTCCATACCCTACCAGATTGGGGAGATGTCCTTTCAGAGAGCTTTGTGCGATCTAGGAGCAAGTGTTAGTCTCATGCCATTATCACTTCGTAAAAGGCTAGACCTAGGGGATTTGCAACCAACTAGTATTTCTATACAGCTTGCAGACAGATCTGTGCGTCACCCAGTTGGTATTTTAGAGGACGTACCTGTTAAAGTAGGAGATTACTTTATTCCTGCTGATTTTATTATTTTGGAGATTGATGAGGATGACAGGCTTCCTATCATTCTGGGGAGACCTTTCCTTGCTACTGCTGGCGCTGTCATGGATGTCAAGAATGGGAAACTGTCTTTGAACATCTGTGGCAACGCTGTTCAATTTGATCTAACTGACACTTTGAAAAAACCTCCTCTTGCAGGCACATGCTGCAGTATTGACATCGTGGAGAAGGCTATTCAGCATGTTGAACCCTTCAGGAAAATAGTGGACCCATTGAAGCTTACCTTGACAACCCCCACCGAGAATGCCAAAAGCTACAAAGCACGCACCAAGTTTTGGCATGACAAGCGCATTGCAAAGAAGGAATTTCATGAGGGAGACAAAGTACTTTTATTTAATTCATGACTTCGGCTATTCCCAGGAAAGCTTCACACGAGATGGTCCGGTCTTTTCATAGTTCAGAAAATTCAACCATATGGTGTCATCACAATTTGGATAGAACGAACTGAAAGTTTCATAGTTAACGGGCACCGCCTCAAGCACTACTTCGAAGATGAGCGGGTCAAAAGAGAAGAAGCTCTAGCTCTTTCAGACCCCCGGACTTGCAACTTTGAAAACTCTTATGGTCGAGCTACCGACCTAATCCTAGCGCTCTTGGGAGGCAACCCATGTTTTTGATTGATTTTAGTTTTTATGCATAACTTTTCATTGTCATTAGTTAGTGTTTTAGAACGCTATTTTGTTTTTCATTTAATTTAGTTTTCTAGAGGGGATCGCTACTAATTTAATGCCTCTTTATGTTGTAGGAGGAAGTTGGAGCGCATGAGATTTTTTCCTGATTTTTCCAGAATTTTCTGAGTTAATCGGTGCAAATCACGGCCTGGTGAAGTGCACTATACAGGCGCTCCCAATTCTGTGACCAGAACGTTTCACGGCCACGGGATTCACCAGCATTCTATCTACGCAGGAACCATCCACTGAGCTTCACAGGCAAGTGAACCCCACGGGGTTCACCATGTTTCCGAACTCCAGAAAATATCCAGTAAGCTTCACGGGTCGGTGAACCCCAGCGGGTTCACCCGTGCTTCTGTTGTATCAGCCCGACCACAGTTAGCTTCACAGGTAGGTGAACCCGGGCGGGTTCACTGGAATTTCAACCTACGTTCACCCGAAGCTAGGGCACCACACGCGACTCTTCCGCCGCCGCCTCCTGTGCCGACGAAATCCGCCCGATCGCGCCGCCTTCTCACCTCCTTAATACACGAAGGCGACTTCCCCCACATCGATCCATGTTTCCCCCAAGATCTAGACATGTTTCATCTCTTCTCGCCAAGATCTCATCCCGGATTTTTCGTACCGCCAGTTTTCGGAGCTTCTTCCACGCGATCGCGCCGTCCGCCTGTCTTTTGAACACACGAAGGAGATCTTCAAAAGTCCGATCAAGGTTTCCCTTTCCTCCGCACAAGATTCTTTTCCGATCGGTTCCAAATTCTCGCCTCACCTGATCTCAAGAGTTTTTCCGGCGATCTGCCGCCGCCTTCCTCCTTGCAACTCCGGCCAGTTCTTCTTTCATCGTCGCTTACCAGCCAACTACTTCCGATCTCCTCCACCACCATGCCTCTAAGAACCAAGGTCATGGCTGCCAAGAAGACCGCACGGCCGACACCAGCGTTCTCAGATTCGTCCGCGACTGACGATGAGGAGTACGAGCCGACGCCTACACCTCCATCTCACCAGCCATCTTTAGCCCCACCAGGATCTTCATCTCGTCATGGGCGCACATCCGCCAGTCGATCACAGCCATACACCTCTCCCCTGAACGAGTTCGGGGTCATCTTTTGCGACGCTGGCCAGGAACAACGCTATCAAATATTGCGTCAGCACCGAGTTCTCAACACGAGGTATCTTGATAGAGGTACACTGCAGATGCTTGGGATGTTAGGGGATGTCGATATGATGTACGCCGCAGTGGGTCTGGAGCAGTTCCAGCGTCTATTTTCTCCCACTTATGTTGGCGTGACGTTGGAGTTCTTGAGTTCTTTGGAAGTAAAAGCAGATCCTATTCTAGAGGATGACCCAAGGCATTTAACATTTCGATTGGGTAATATCGAACACAGCTTCACTCTTTCACAGTTGCGTAGTATATATGGTTTTCCTGAGCTGTGTGCACGCAAGGTCCCACTAGAGTACAGTGAACAGAATTTTTGGGGCGCAATTACCAACGAGCACATCTACTCTACTCGTGTGGCCCGTGCATCTAGCTTATGCAACCCGGTCCTCAAGTATGTCCACTGCGTGTTGGCCCACACCCTATTTGGCCGCGGAGAGAGTGATGGTATGGTTCGGCAAACCGAGCTATTTTATCTCTAGTGTATGCTTCACAGTTTTAGAGTGGACTCTGGGTACTATATGGCAAAGCAATTCAGCCGCGTCGCCCATTCTTTGAAGGGGGCGATAGTGATTGGCGGCTTAATCACACCTTTGGCAGTTTCTCTGGGCATCATCCCCTACGGCACATTGGAAGCTACTGGCAGCAACAGGCTTGACATTGAGTCTTATGTTGCCATGAAGCTGATCATTCACAAGGGTGATTCATATTGCATGACATTCAAAGGGAGCCCATTCTGCCTACCCTTGCCGAACCCAAAGCGGACATCGGTTAGAGTCCGTGGAAACTGGCGTATCCAGCTAGTTGAGGACACACAACCAGATCCAGTTGACACCGCACCACCAGCTCCAGGCGCCTTCTCTTTTGGTGGCACCTCCTCTCACGATTCTATGATGTCTGTGTTGCAGGAAATCAGGGAGGAGCAACTACATCAATGGGAGATGATTGATCACCTGGACACCACCGTTACCCACATCCAGCAGAACCAATCTTCGCATTGGGAGTCCATGGAAGCACACATGCAGAGACAACACAAAATGATGAGATCGGTGTGGGAAAAACTCTCTGCGATGGACGAGCGCATCTCCTTCATCAATGAGGAAAACATGGCTCGCATGGACATCTCTTCCGACGAGGAGGCCGAGCCCGACTATAGCGCACGCGGGAAGAGCAAGAGCTCCCGAGCATCTGGCTCTCGCTCGCGCAAGCGGAGGTAGCCCCCCATCGGCATCGGCGTCATCATCCACTCCTCTCACATCATGGTATTGCATAGAGGACTATGCAAACTTTTAGAGTGGGTGAGCTTTCTATACTCCGATTTCTATTTTCTTGCTGCATGTGGCTATTTGACGATGATCGCTTGACTTTGCTATGTTTGGATCGATACTTCTATTTTGTGATGGATATTCTGGCATTGTATCTTATATGCCATTTTATTCGTGGGCCTGGTCCACTTCTTCAGGCCCCATTATGTGACAGACTTGTATGACATTATTTTTCTTGCTTGTGTCCGCACTTTGTTATGGTTATTATGCTTTTCATTCATGCTGTGTAAATTTTTCCATGAGTTTGAGTTTGCATGTGTATGAGTCTTGTCCTATGATGACTATTTTAAAATTTTGAGTATTTTGAGTTGAATGCATAATTGGGTAGGAATGATCAAAGAATTAAGTCTGGAGTAATACCTCCTTGTTAGAGATACTTTTTGATCATGTCCATTTATTCTATGATTTTAAAATTTTATGATTTGGATTGGTTTGAGTTGTTCATTAGTGGATCAAACGTTTCTATGATTGTTAAATCAACTAAGGCTTACAACCTACATGAGAATCTTATTGAGACACACATTCATCATTTAGTTATTCTTTTAATTCCTTTCTGTTATTGGGGAGACACTGCATTTGTCCAAAAGGATATGTTTTCAACTATTGATATATATATATATATATATATCACCTTTAGATTTCTCTACTTGGCACTACGCAAAATTGGCAGTGGTACCAAAGGACATGAGGTGAATTCTAAGGGATGTGAAGTTGAAATCAATAAAGAGACTCCTCTACTTGGCATTGCGAAAAATTGGCAATGGTACCTAAGATTATGAGTTGAAGTCTATTGCAATAATCAGTGTATCATACCCTGATGGAACATTTGAGTTAACCCCAACGATTTGAATAGGGAGGATTGGAATTACATGAGTGTTATGTATAGGCTTGATTGAATCCTATGTTTGTCGCTTACTAGGTTATTTGACATCAAGAAATTGTGGGATTAAACTGTTGAACACTTTGAAACAACCATTTACTTGATTTCTCCTTATTAGATTTTGGAATGTTATTAAATAATTCTCTAACTTGGATGTATACCTCAATACAAAAGATTACTCTTACTCCTATCATGTGTTTCACCTTATTTTATTGCTTGAGGAGAAGTAAAGATTTAAGTCTGGAGTATTTTGATACCTCGCATTTTGGTAGTAATTTTGATGGTCATTTCATGATAAATCTATGCTTATTTTGACACTTTTATACTCTTTATAGGCTTATTTCCTTCATATCTTCGAAATTTTCACTTTTTGGTGTTTTGGAATTTCAGGTAAAATCACCATTTTTGACTTATTTTGGAGATTCTAAAGCCATGAGACGATTTCTTATGCGAAAACGAAGCTACACATTAAATTTGGGCCAAAACGGAGTTAGCCTGAAAAATACGGCCAGGTGAACCCCATGGGGTTCATCATCCCAGTCGCCAGCCTGCAGAACACTCCAGAGAGCTTCACGGCCAGGTGAACCCCACGGGGTTCACCAGATTTCTTGTAAGTTGAGAACTGCACAGTAAGAAGCACGGCCAGGTGAACCCGGCGAGGTTCACCGCGCTTCTTTCGCCCAGAACTTCACAGAGAGAATCACGGGCAGGTGAACCCGGCGGGGTTCACCCGTGATTCCAACCTAGTCGCGAGCGAGACCGAGTTTCACTCGGTTTTTCCATGATTTCTCACCCGATTGGAATCCAAATTTGGCAAGTGAGGTGTCTATGGAAAGATCTTTCAGAGGTGAACGCACAGGATATAAAGGCCCTAATCTTTCTTGCCCTAATTATCGAGTAATCAGAGGATGATTTGGAGCGGGCAGAAGAACACGACCACGAGGCAATTTTTGGAGATTTTCGGAGATTGAGACACCAGATCATCACGATTTCTTCAGGATTCCTTCGGTTCATCGTCTCCTTCCTCTCAAATTCATGTCCTTGTACTTTTCTTTTCATTAAAGGAGAGATTTTGAACGTTTCAATGTCGATTGTAGCGTAAACCCTATTTCGGGGCTTGATTGAAACCCGTTGACAAATTTAATCGCAAACTTTATCTTTATTCTGTTATTTGGATTGTGTTGTGAGCATATTTTACTTTGAAGTGTTTATTTCGTGATCTTACCTTGGCCGAATACTTTCACGTATTAGCCGTTACGATTCATATCGAGAGAAGGATCGTAAGGGTGGAATCCCTTATTAAGACTTGTGAGACCCTGACACGAGAGTGCTTGGTCTCACTCGAGGGTTTTATAATCTGCCATAGAACTCATTGGGTTCGTCTTAGAACGATCCACCGCGAGAGTAGGAGGTCGATCTAAGCCGAACACCAGGGTGTACACTCGGGAGAGGGCACCTTGTACCTTAGGGTTAGATTCCTTGTGCAAAATCAATAATCCAAATAACCGACATCT
The DNA here is from genome assembly GCA_027563935.2 of Costus lasius. Taxonomy (NCBI): domain Eukaryota; kingdom Viridiplantae; phylum Streptophyta; class Magnoliopsida; order Zingiberales; family Costaceae; genus Costus; species Costus lasius. Next base: position 104,993,750 of record CM050448.1, read on the forward strand.
ACCTTGTGCGATTAAAGTAGTCATCGTGGTGAAAACCAAAGCCCCGATATCTCTCTCATATTTACTTCCTACCCTCGTAGCGTTGATTACTTGTTTTCGATTTCTACTTTCAAAACACAATTTCGATTCGCCTAGCTATTAGGACTCGGATTTTTTGGTACTCAACCTTGTTCCCTGTGGGATCCGACATCTTTTATATTACTTCGACATAACCGTGCACTTGTGGAACATGTCAGTGCGCTATAGATAATTCCGAACACTGCCATGGGGCGCAGCAGTGTCGGATCGGGGTGATGGTTGCTCGAGATCCGCCCGTGACAGACATCGAGGGCGATGTCCAAATTGGGCGGGGAGAATTGTCAGACCCTGGAGTACTTGGGCTAAACCAACGTGGAGTGGGCTGGGCGGTGGCCCAAGCCCGTGTGGAAATTGCCAGCGCGGAGCCCAAAAGCCACAGCACAGCTCGACGACTTCGTCGTCTTTACCGAGCAACCCGAACGCGAAGAAGACCTCTTCCCCGGACGGCGACGACATCAGAGACCACGGATTTGCGAAGAATTCTCGGACGCGGCTGGGCTACGGAGCTTGCGGCGCAGCGGAGATCTCAGATAGGAAGGCAGTGGACGCCCTAAAAGAGACGCGGTCAGCGTAAGGATTGGAAGCTAAGAAGCGGCAGCTTCCATCGTTAAAAGGAGGATCTAGCGAGCACGACGGGGCATCACCACTACCGCAGAGAAGTTACGGGAGCCATAGGGTTAGATTTGGGCAAGTGTTCGAGCGTTGAGAGCAGCTGTAACTGACGATCAAGGGATCGTTGGCTAGGGAAGGGAACGGGAGGGGGTCGACGACAGAGGTTGTCGGCGGCTCAGAGAAGAAGTTTTGTAGCTTATTTTGGGTAATCGAAAGATTTCTTCTCCATCCATACTCCTCCCCTATTTTCTATGTTCGTGTGTCTACTTCACCGTTTCCGGCGATGGGTGAGGCTGAAAAGTAGAGGGGCGAGGCAGTGTCTCCTTTCTGCCCTCGTGCCCTATCTTCTCCGGCGGGATACATTCGAATGCGTCGAGCGTTCAAAACGAGGAGTGCACACGTCATCAGTCAACAGTTAACGGTGAAATCGATTCGGTGGAATCGATTTAACGTTGACGTAAGCATAACGTCATCCATCCGGTTTTGAGTTCACAGTGCGCGGCGATTTCGATTCGAAGGGCTGACGTCGGTGTGACGTCAGCAAGGGCGAAATCAACGAGCGGCGCAGTGGGCGTGAATTTGGGACATTGACTAGGTTGACTTTGATGTAATTTTGACCCTGGTCCAAATTAGGGTTAGGGTTTCCGATTGGTTTTGATTTAGAAGTGATTTTGCACTCGGAGATTAGGGATTTCACATCGGTCTAAACATCTGTCGGAGAATCTTAAGGCCAGGGCGTGACACCATGTGAGAAACAATGTTTTGAACATTTCTTGTAAACTGTGATCTTGGCTTCTTTATGTCTCTCATTGACTTTGTTGATTAAAGACCATAATGTCTTCTATTTTGAATTTGACCTAATTTGACAAAATATTTAGGGTCCTTATGGTAGAGGACTAGTTTTATAATTTTAATTCTTTTTTATGTTTGCTTGTAATCTCAGGATTTATGTTGAAAATAAACATATTAAAACCAGTCCAAAAACTTTCAAACTGAAAAGGTCAGAAAGGAGGAAAAATGAGAAAGAAAAAGTGAACAAAAATCATATAATAATTTTTTTTTTTATTTTTATTTTTTTACAATTTTCCTCTAGAATACGGAGTAAAAAATTCAATTAATATTTATAATATTCTATGCATCATGTAAGCTTTACGGGTTGTATCTACTCTTATCTTTCTTGATAGTATCATTATATTAAATGGGAAGAATTCTATTGCACATTAATATGAGTTTTTACAAACTCAAACTTACAATTAATTTAACTCGTAAAGATCAAAGGTCTTAATCTATAAATTATTTTTTTCTTAAAAAAAAACTCTTTTTTTCCTTTGCTTCAAAGATTGGTTTATGCAGCGGCCAACTTTAACTTAGATGCACTCTCAAAGGTTAAACTTTATACATGCTGATTTACAATTACAGATCAAACTTCTCTAAGAAGTTACATTTGTTTTTAAATAAAAAAAAATATCTACAAGTTTCATTAAGGAAAAAAAGACATATTTCATTTTCCAGCACAATATGCAGTGTGATCAATGATGCTGGAATTTAGGATTTGTAATAACTGCCCGCGTGAAAAATAGCAACTCGGAAGCTGAAAACTAATGAAGTTCAATAGTGCTGCTTTACACCAACAACTCACTTAACCGACCTGGCATGTGGCGACAGTCACTCCATTTATAATAAGAGACTGGTAAGGTACTCTCGTTATCTCCACAAATGATGAATACTCATCGCTGATTGGTACTTTCCATGGTTCCCCATCCATTTGCATAAATGCATCCCTTAATTCACCGCCTCTGATCTCCAATCGAATTGCCGAAGCCTATTAGACAACAATAGATTAAGTATATTCGGATAATAGTAACTCTAACTTCCATAATCTGATTCATCTGAAAGTTCAAGTGCCACTTGTAAATCTAATAGTTAAGTGTAATTTATTTGGAAAGGAAAATATGGACCCAAAACATGGAACATCTTGTATCAGTAAGTTTGCACACACTTAAATTAAACGTGTATTATCTTATATAAAATATATAGGGCCAGTTTAGTAACGCTGAAGCTTCGCTTTTGACTGGTTTAATCAAAGCTGTTTTGACTAGAGGCTAGTTGAAAAAGCTAAGACTATTTGGGTAAAACAGTTGATCTGGATAGCAGCTTCTCCCTGCTGTACTGTTTGGTTTTATTAAGTAAAAAATTTAAATATATATATATAAAAATAAAATTTTCTAATATATAAATTTTAAAAATATCTAATACAAGAATATATATTTTTGTGAATTATTACATGACTAGTTCAAAAATTTTTTTTATCTTGCATCATGCTAATATTCTCTATAATTTAATTTTTATTATATATTATTAATTTTATAAAAATAATTATTATCTTGTTTTTATATTTTTTATTATTTGAATTTTAAAAATTAGTATTTATTAATATCTCTAATCTTATATTAAATTTTTATTATTTTTTACTTTATACCTATACTTATACTTGATAAAAAATTTGTATTTAAAAATTTCTTAATTTTTATTATTTTTCTCTATACTTATAGCTGTATAAAAAAAAAAAAAAAGGTAAAATAAAAAAAACCAAACCCCTCGTCGTCGCCACGAGGAGGACTTGGGAGAGAAGGGGCGACGTCGCCCGCCCTCGTCGTCGTCGCCTCGAACGATGGCCACGACGGCTGTAAGGCCTTGGACGGGAGGTTGCGATAGGAGGGAGCGGAGACGGGAGGAGGGAGCGGCGACGGGAGGAGAAGCGGCGATGGCAGGAGAGGCGGCGACGGGAGAGGATCTGGCGACGACCGGAGGCTAGGACGGGCCGGAGGCGAGGACGAGGAGAGACGAGGACGGGTCGGAGGAGAGGACGGCCGGAGGCTGCTATGGGCGACGCCGACGACGAGCTGGGGACGAATGCTGGGGTCGGCTACTGTTTGTAGGAAGCTGAAGCGGGTTTTGGAAAGCTTGTTTTTACAGCTTTCCCTAAACAGTATGGCTGCCAGCCAAACAGCGTGGTTTCCAAATTTAGCTGCCCGCAAATACAGAAGCCGCTCAAACGCAGCATCCAAACGGGGCCATAGTATACAATGTCTACTCAACCGCTATTCAACTGATAAACAACTACTATGATGTGGCGTAGAGTCCACAAACCGAGACAAGTACTATGGTATTTTTAACCTTGTTTTATCCTTTAAATCAAAGTAAAAAAAAGAAGATCGTCTATAATTGATTTTCATAGTAAAGAAGATGTTCATGGCGGTGATATGTCAAATGAAGAAACAAAAAGTCCTAGTGATTCCAAAAGAAGAAGATTGATTGCTATAATGGATGATTTCATTTTTTTCCACAATACTGAGTCACTGTTGTAAGTAAAATGGGAAAACAAGACAATACGATGAACATTGAAAAAAGTTATGATCAATACCTGTGCAATGTGTTTTGCAGATATAAGTTCAACCATTACAAGAGAAGCATGCCACCCTTGCTTTAGGCCAAATATCTCGAGCAGGCCATCATCCATATGGGCTTCAACGAAGCCTCTCTGGAAAAAGAAAGAGGAGGTTAGCACGAGATTCAGCCATGATCTCATGTAACTATGCAGGAAAGCTTAACTGCTTTAGTATGATATCATTCATCAGAAATACAAAGAGAGAAGACCATTCACCTTCCAGAAAAAGCATAAGCTGAACAGTTGGCTTACGGTACACTATGTTCCTTACCTAAACTTACCAGCCAGAAGATGATCGGCTGATGAATTATGTCATTTTCTTTAGAGACCAAATAACACCTAATGGCCCTAACCAATAGTTTTTTAGCCAATGTTAGCAACTACAGATGAATTTGCTATTTTCAATTCATACCCAAGGAGCAACATAGAACTAAATAATCTAAGTTTATTTTTAATTAATGATTCAATACCTTGTAAATTCTAATTAAAACAACGAAGTGAAGGAAAAGAAATTGACACAGAAAAGGGGAGGAAGAGACCATGAAATTTGCAAATAAATTATAAGCTTGTACAAATAATAGAAGTATAGATATTGCCTTCACAGGATAACTTACAGAGACAGTATTCAACTAACCACAAAAAAGAATTCAAAGCATTTATGTGATGATATCGGAACCACTGATGAATAACTAATCTTATGCACATAGCTTGCAGAAACAAAATTATAAGATAATTCAATGTTGAGAAAGATGTGTAGATACCCTTTCTAGATATTCTGGTTTCAAGTTACCCCAGGGATTCCTCCCACTTCCATAACTGTGAAGATTCAAAGCAACAATTGCACGGACACTGCAACCATAACTAATGAAGAATTAATTTCTAAAAAAAGGTAAAAAAGAGACATTAGCAATTGTATAATTTTCTTTTACAAAGACATTCATAGAACCACCAACACTTCGTGAACAAAAAGTATTGTTAATAAGAAACTAATCCACATTCTGAAAGTAACTTAGAAGTGCAATGGATGAATCTCTATAGACAAAAGTCGAGGAGCTTGCCTTGAAGGAACAAGAATCTGTTCCCATTCTGAGCAGTTAACCTTTGTAATCGATAAGCTAAGAATGTTTTTGAGCCCCCTGCACAATTTTAAACATTATTTGGACTAATTAACAAACAAACAGTTGCTATCAGCACACAAATTTAAGTTACCTGTAAAATTACTCATTTGGACAAAAATAAAGCACTGTTATTGAAGAGACAACGAGTTCCAGTGATCAAATAGATGCAGAAAATAAATATACGAAGAAAAAGAAGAAAGACAAAATTATCCAGAATGCTCTTGCAAATTGGCTACACGTATATGTAACCACTCAACGACTATACCACATAGAACATTACCTAAACTAGGTTGGCCAGTCCTGAAAAGTCAGATCTAAGTGGAGACAAAGTGCAGGACTGCATAGTACAGTATGAAACCCAAATTTGTACTTTTCCAAGGAACAAGTTCACGAGTAGTTAGCTATAAGTTTAGTCCCTTAGGATCCAGTTAAAATTTATATTGGTTCTGTATACATCATGTATTCGTCTAGACTCAGCAAATTTGCTATCATTTTGTGCTGAATGTGGTCTTATTTGGTTGCTCAATATCATGGATCATAAAATAGCCTCTATAATGATGTTTCTCAATATTGCAAAGGAAAATTGGAATACTCTGAAAATGACAAGCCACACATATATTGTATGGGATGTACTATGATAGTGGAGCAATACATTGATAAGGACCATAGTTCAAGGAACCGATCAGACTGGCGGCGGTCGGACCAGTACGTGTCGACTGAACTGAGTGAAATCTTAGTGAAGCCTAGCTCGCCACTGCCCGTGTGCTGCTTCTCACCCTGGCCACCGGCGGAAGCTTTGGCCGCTGCCAGAGGAATCTTCGAACTCCACCGCTCCGCCCCGTGCTCCGGTGCCGGTCCGGCAAGGACCGGTACAAACCGAAGGAACCGGCCGGTACTCCTCAATCCATGATAAGGACCAGTATTTAAAACCTTGACTATATCATTCTCAGAGTTGAGAGAAATGATTTGAATGAATATTATATCATGCTCAACTAGTATAGTGAACTTCCAAATGACATGAAGATATCTTTGTTCTCAATTCTACCTATCACCAACGATTCTTATGCTACCACCAGCAGTCTAACATTTAGTTGTTTGACAATGTGATAATTCCATATCTTCAAAACGCCTTTCTCCCTCTCCACTTCCTCTATCACAATGTTGCTTTCCTATACTTCCTCCGTTCCTCGCCTGGTTTAAAAATTTGGTTCATATTATATAGTATAGCTGATTTATACTAGTCTAAGTATCGATCGGTATATGGACTATTTATATATTAGTCTATAACTCTATATGTATTAGAAGACAGTACCAACCAAAACTGACGTGTAGCAATTTGGTATTGGTTGACCCCGACTCATGACACCAGCAGCTAGGAAACTGTTGGAACTTTAATTTCATTGAAATAAATACCCCAAAAGCTAGATTCCATTCTAGTCATAATCAACATTCTATTGCATTAAAAGCCGTAATGTTGATATTTCATAGCATCATTCATAGAATTTGCTAGAGAATTACCTCCATTGACAATGCATTCATTACAATATTTTTTTGAAGGTTGACAATGCAGCATTCTTAATGTCTCAAAATGCCCAAAATTGTCCCAAGGGATCTTTCAAGCCATTTGTGAAACTTGGGAGTTCTTTCACATCAACAAGCAATAGTCATTGAGGAGCATGAATACTTCGACTAATGCACTATAGAGACCACCATCTATGATTAATACTAGGATAGTGGAGATGAAGGTGCTAGGGACATTAAGATGGAGGGAGAAATTCAAGTTTTGAGAGATTAGTATGCCTTGGACGAGTATGTCTAATCCACTTCTATGTGATTTAGATTAGTAATAGTAGAGACAATGGAAGTGTGGCAGGATCAGAGTTTCAAATATCATATTAGACTAGAATGTATTGATATATTGACCATACTGACACACAGCACGATCGATTCTCCTCAGTTTAGTATTGGACCAAGTTTTTCTCCATTCATATTTATTTGTTTTCCAATTAGATGTCATGTTACAATTTGTTGAGTGTCCAGAAAGTAGTCTATAAGTTATGCTAGTGTGTTTGTTTATATCTTAATGGGTCTATCCAATTACAATTGATTTTGTATTAACTAACAAATCCTATATAGATTAGTGTATAATTTTTTTAATACCAATTCTAATATACTATTGGATTTGTACTATTCATGGTACTATTCACTGCCGCTGATGACTGTTTACGATACTATTCACTTTTACTTCATCTCATTGACAACAAAAATTCTATCAAATGCTCTCTTGATGTGTTTAAGCCTAAGAGTTCAATGGTTCTTCTCCTTTTCCGTACTCTTTTATTCTTTGAGAAGTAGTGTTATGCAATAATACTTGACTCTTTTATTCTTTATTTGGTTCTTTCCATAATCATCTCCCTAGTTGCCACTATGGAGAATAGTCTTGAACTTAAATTCAGAACAATTTTTGGATCATAAATAATACCACAAGTTGCAAGTCTAGGCAAAGGTTCAAGTATAAGAGTTTTTCATTGTTACTGAACCAACCATACATCATATCATTGTTAGTAAAGAAATGTGAGAAGCCCCCTCATGGTAAGGTAGCAATGGATTCTTCTTCCACTGCTCTAGCTAACTCACTACAAATACGTGTCATATTCTTTGGTGGCTCCTTAAAACTATTGTTACTATCTTCTCTTAGAGTATAAAAGACTTCTTTAGTCAGCATCTTATGAAGTAGACCCTCCTACAACTCTTGTGGCATCCTCCACCTTAATATTTGATATAACCTCAATTGCTTCCCCTAACAATCCTGAATTTTTCATTTTGGTGCATCTTCTATCAATTATTTATATATCTATCTCTTAACCACCATTATCAACTAGTGTCTATGGTAGATGGATCCCTTATATTCCTATTGCAAACATTAGCACTATCTACATTGATACCCATATTATTCTTTATGATATTCTCTTATATAACTATGTTGTAACAGTTTTTTCTTCATACTATATCTATTTTAGAAACTCAAGTGAATTCATCTTCTATTTCTCATTGAGCACTTACCGCATCCAACTTATTCATCCATCTCTAGCTAAGGCCTAACAATTTTTATCATTGAAGTCAGTGTCCAATGGCTAGCTTCATAGAACTTTATTTCAATCCAGCGATAGTGATTAGAATTGTTATATGCCAAAATGGTGTAGACGTGAAACTTGCTAATCCAAACTAAGCATGTCTTAAGTCTCGAATGCAACTTAAAACCAGTAACCAATCATGAGAACTTGTTACCTTCACAAAGAAAAGGACGGCCAACCAACTTATTATACAAAATATTTACAATCAATGAGAAACTTCTAATGAACTGCCAAATGTAACCAAGAAGCAACCTGAACTGCTGGAACATTTTCAAGAAAGGATTCTTTTTTTTTTCTCAATATTCACAAATTTGACCAACATTTGTTCCTTTTTTCTTCTGCATAATTGTTCTCTCTAGGTACAGTGATTTTTTTAGCTCACCAAATTGTGCAAATTCCACCAATTAATCGCATGTTTTAAAAATGAATATTGAACAGTAAGAATTTTAGAGTAATGGAATGAGATACTAACTGTGACCAAACATTTGAAATTTTGATGTAATATAACCTCACATTAATATCCAAGTGGAAGCAATTATTTTTAAGTATCACTATTGCGAGTAACAGAACAAATGCAAACCTTAAAGCTGGGTCACTCATGCAAGGTGTAAAGAACCAACCTTGCTTGCAGCTATAACTGGAGTAAATCAACTGCAAACAACCAGGAAAAAGCAATCTTGCAGATCATCTTATGCAAATTTTACTTGAAATGTAGACAGGAAGATCTCAGGCAGAAAAAAGAACGGGGAAAAGTTTGCAAGCATTTGTTAGACACACAAAAGGAGTAAACCAAAGTTTGTAATATCATAACTTTACAATGCTCGGTAAAAAGAAATAAAATTTGATACACAAGGTAAATTCTTTTATTTTTCAAAAAATTATGTAGAATTAGGATGGCCAAGTTAGCTTGTGGTTCACGGTCCACACTGGCCCAACATACAGTGGAAATCAATCGGCATGAGTAATGGCTATGTCAAGCATGGTTTAAGATACTGGACCTACGGTTCGGTCCGATTGGCCACTAGACTGGTACGTATTGGCGATACTATATCGGTACTAGTTGAAAACTGATTAAATATCAATTTTTTATTAAAATATAATATTTAAAACTGGCCGATTTTGGTTTTAGATAGAACCAGCCAGTTTTATACTATACTAACCTATTCATACCGGTTTTTAAAGGTTTAGACTGAAACCGTTGGTTTATGTTCAACATGGCATGAACTGCAGGTTTGAGACATTAATTAACATGGTGTTCAATATGGCATCACTCATTGTTGGCCATGACATAGCACGGCATGACATGACACAATAACATATTTATTTCTATTTTTAAGCTTTAAACATACAGAAAGTTACATTATTTTTTAGTTTTAAATAATTTTAGATTAGTCAAAGCACATAGGTTGCTTGGGACACATGGACTATGCTGGGTGAAGGCAATAGAGTTCAAATGGGCCATGGTTCATACCAAACTGATCTAGTTGTGTTGTGCCTAACACAATTAGTTTGTTCCATCACGAGTCATGGGATGGCATGACAAGGTGGGCCTGAGACAGGCGTAGCATCACCCATGAGACAACATAATTAGAGAATTAAATTAAACCAGAAAAAAAGTGCATTTTTATGATTAATGATTAATATAAAGTTTTAGTTGAATGCTTTGTAAGAGGGCAGAATTCATAAACATTTCAGAAAAATTCTAAGTAAAAACAAAAATTGGCATCTATCTAGAATTCTAGATGTCACTATAAGAGTAGAATTATATAAAAAGATTGGTGAATTATATAAAAAGATTGCACAAGGATCTAAAAGATGGGTGGGTGTTTAGATTCTTTATGTATAAGGACCAATGTATAAGGAGTAATTGTTTAGTTCTATCTTGTACCATGTTCACACATTATATATGTTATTGATATTGTCTTTATTGTGCTTTTTGTTATATCTGCATTTTGTGTATAATTGCATGATGATGTCCCTAAAAATTGGTTTTGCCCATTCTTAATATATTGTCTCCAGTAGAGTACCTTAATAGATATGAGACAGCTTATTAACATATATATGAGATTGGTGTATGGGTTAGTTGGGTGTGTGATACTAATACAGACACATGAGTATATAAGTAATAAATGAACTAGACTGACCTGCCGTCAGATTTGACTTGAGTGTCACAAGAGATAGAGGTGCATTAATCCTTTGACTTAAGATTATCGATACTACTAAATGGTAAAGGGTATACTTTGATACATCAAATACCTCACCTTAGTAGGGAGGTTATAATAGCTATTATTGGGTATATCATAAGCCACATAAGAAGTATGACCATACTGAAGTGTTTACTAAGTTATGTCCATCTAATTGGGTTAGATAATGTATAATACACTTAGTCTAATCTAGATATCAATTAACACAAAAGGATTATATTGCACATAGACTTTGTTATATTCAGTGAACATTACTACCAACATCATATAGAACCTACAGGGTTACACATTTTAACATTTGAGATCTTATATTGATTGAATAGTCTTAGATTGACTAGCCTTAGATTGACGGAGGATCAGAATTCGTGGATCTGATAGTTCATATTAATTGAAGGATAAGGGCTGAGTGCTTGATCAAGATGATTTGTATTAGATTGATCGGCTTAGGCTCAAAAAAACTAGACTGACCTGCCGTGAGATTTGACTTGAGTGTCACAAGAGATAGAAGTGCATTAATCCTTTGACTTAAGATTATCGATACTACTATATGATAAAGGATATACTTTGATACATCAAATGCCTCACCTTAGTAAGGAGGTTATAATAGCTATCAATATCATTGGGTATATCATAAGCCATATGAGAAGTATGGCCATACTGAGGTGTTTACTAAGTTATGTCCATCTAATTGGGTTAAATAATGTATAATACACTTAGTCTAATCTAGATATCAATTAACACAAAAGGATTATATTGCACATAGATTTTGTTATATTCAGTGAACATTACTACCAACATCATATAGAACCTACAGGGTTACACATCTTAACACTTGAGATCTTATATTGATTGAATAGCCTTAGATTGACGGAGGATAGTTCATATTAATTGAAGGATAAGGGCTGAGTGCTTAATCAAGATGATTTGTATTAGATTGATCGGCTTAGGCTCAAAAAGGCTAAAAGGAGAAATGCAGAGGTGCCTGATGACCAAGGTGGAGAGTCTTATAATTTGCTTAACTAAAGTGCTTATAACACCCTAGGTAGATTCAAGCAATTTATAGGCTCATGGAGGTGTCTAAACGAAGTGGGCCTAGTTCACTGCTCATACAAGTCTTCATGCTTGGTTCATGAATCATTGCCCTTGCCCCTCCTCTCCCCACTCCTAGCTATGCACCTCCTTCACCTTGGCGCTACACTATCCGCTTCTTCTTTGCCCAAAAGCATTAAGCAAGAAGGAATACTTCCAAGCATGGATCCCTCTCCCGAGGCTAGCACTAGGCATAGAGTAAGGGAGATCTCAAAGAGTCCGTGTGTGCTTATACATAGAAAGCAAACACTTGGGCGCCTACATCATATAGAAAAGGGCAATAACCATATCACCATGTTTACATTATTTTATGTTATGTCTATTATATGTCTGCATTGTATTTTATTTTTACAAATCACTATAGGATTTTTGCATGCTAGAAAAAGATAAAACTAATGATTTAAGATGAGACTGAATTAACAAAACCCTCAATAACATATTAAGTCTAAGTTAGTCTTCTAACACATAGCCTTTATTAAACTATCAATCAGTGGTGTTGTGTATTATTTCCTACCCTTATACGACACACCTACTTTATCTTTAGGAGACATGACTAGTTGTGGGGTCTAGCTAGTCTCTTCAATGAAATTCTGGAGGTAATGTTGAGTGGTTTTGCTTTGAACTGTCTTAGTAAAGGAATTACCTAGAGTGCATTTGGGCAACATGCCCAACTTAAGAAGGATGGGTCACTCTATGCTGTTCATTCCATCCTCATAGGACCTACCCTCGTAGGACGTAGAGCCTCATGAAATAGGGATCACATACCCACTAAGAGATCTTAGATTTCCTAAATTGACTTTAGTTCTCAATTTCAGAAAAATAGTTGGAGATAAAATCATTTAATTAAAGTTCAAATTAAATGATTTGAACATGATTTTAATTTGCATATCTTATTATTGTAGATCTATGGGTGCGAACAATAGTAGATTGATACTATAATTTGTCCTTGAAAAGGATAAGTTGGTAGGTACCAACTTTATGGAAAGGTATCAAAACTAGAGAATCGTTCTCCTAAAGTAGCCTTTTCCTTAACCTCCTTCACCTTTAGCCACTTGACATCAAGATGACACTTTGGAGGTATCTTATCTAATGCTGGCCACCATGTTGCTTAAGTAGCAGAGGCAAAACAAAGAGCTAGGTGCATATAAAATAATTGTATACTTGAAACAACTCTTTAAGGAATAGGCTAAAACAAAGAGCTAGGTGCATACAAAATAATTGTATACGTGGAGTTGTAGTGGAGTGGAGTTGGGGACGAGGAAAGAAAAAGAAAGAAGAGGAAGAAAAGAAGGAAAAGAAGAGGAGAAGAAGGAAAAGGAGGGGAAGAAGAAAGAAGAGGAAAAACAAGAAGAAAGAAAAAAAGGAGAAGAAATAGAAAAAGGAGAGGGTTGGTTGGATGTGAGCATATGCTTGTGCATGCGGCGGCGGATACTCGCGCAGACAAATGCAGCTTGGTCTTCTTCCTCTTCCTCTTTCTCTTTCTCTTCTTCTCCCTCTTATGCTTCTCCGCTGCAACACTTCGTTCGATTCCATCCATATATCGGTCCGAGCCTGGCCGCTACTAGGTCTTGGACCAAAAATACAAACCTTGGTTTTTTATATAACATAAATATATAAATGATCAAAACAATTGGTTTAAATAGTACATACCTTTAGCACTGACATTTAGACAATATAAATAAGAGTTGTATACAACACCTCTATACAAATTGATTATTGGATTCATCCTCTTGTGAGGAGTTTGATACCTATGAGTCTTGTTTATTAGGCAAAATGATAAAAGCACCCTTCATAAGTCATAGTGAGAGGGGAGGGCTTTATTAGATCTTATATACAATAATGTGTAATGGACTGATCAATAAGCAAGCCAGAGGAGGATACGAGTACTTTATCCCATTTACTGATAATTTCAGTAAATATGAATATGTCTATTTGATAAAACATAAGTCTGAGTCTTTAAAAATTTAAAAAGTTTGGGAATAAAGTACAAAACTAGCTTAGTAGATCTATCTAATCAAGGTGATAAGTACTTAAGCCATGAATTTGATGACTATCTAAAGAAGTGTGAGATTCTTTCTTAGCTCACTCCTCTAAGAATGTCTTAATAGAATAACACTCCTCTAAGAATGCCTTCATAGAATGGCGCGTTAGAAAGAAAATTTTGAGCTTTGGTCGACATGGTTCAATCTATGATAAGTCATGCAACTCTTCCATCTTCCTTCTGAGGTTTTGCACTTGAGACAACAGAATATACATTGAATAACATTCTATCTTAGAGTATCTCTAGGACTCCATATGAATTATGGACCGAAAGATGACCTAACTTATCACTCATTAGAGTCTAGGGCTATGAGAAATTTGTTAAAACCAAGACTCTAGTAGAGGTCATATGTGATAAATGTATGTTTGTAGAGTATTCGAAGAAAACTAAGAGATACTATTTCTACAATCCCAATAAGAACAAAATATTTATTTCTTATAAAAGAAGCTAATGAAGGAAGTTTAACTTAGATGAGGTCGAAGGTCAATCCCAGTATAGAGGTTAAGATGGAACAAAAGCCACAATCATATATTATTATACAACTTGGGACTTAAAAGCACACAGGTTCCAAGTAGATATGGTAGGATTTATCACGAGCCGAAAGGTATGGATCACTTATGACTCAACACAATGCCAAACTCTGGGAGATGGCTAAAAGCTATGAAATTCAAGATGAATTCTATGTCTGAAGGGATCAAACCTAAGAGTGTAAATGAGGCTTCAAGAGAAATACTGATATGAAAGACAACATCATTACCTATAAAGGTGGACAAATGGAAAAAGGTTATTGGTGTGTATGCCCTGAGACCTAGAATCGGTCCATCATTTGTACTACTTGACTTTGATATTTATATCATTCTGGCATTGTCGTTATCATTGTTTGTTTACATATGCGATCATGTACTTATATGATAATGTCCCTGGAGACAGATTGAATCTGTGCTCAAATTGTTGTCCCTAGTCAATATACCTGAGTGGATATTGAATCTGTGCTCTGGTACTTGTGAGACTGGTATATGGGATGGTTAGACACGAGGTGCTAACGCAGACATATGAGAATATCAGTGGTGGATATACTGGATCGACCCGCTGTGAGGCTATGACTTGGTGTCATGAGTTATCCTCACAAGTGACAGGAGATGCATTGATCCCTTGACTTGAGGTCATTGACCGTTCTGTATGGTTAGGGACATGCTTTGATACAGCCTAACACCTCGCCGTAGTTGGAGGTAATAACGGTTATCATTGAGCATGTCACGACTCATATGACAAGGTCAATGGACAGACAGAGGATTTGCCCCTTCCTGAGGGAAGCTTGATATCCATGGAGCTCCTCTATGGTTCTATGACTGAAAGTGTATGGCCATACCCAGGTAACAACCTGATTTAGTCATAGTCATTTGATTGGGTGAAAACAAGTGATGACACATTTGTCCAATCGGATATCAGTTTGACAAAGAGACTATACTGCATCTGTATCAAATTGCGATGATGGGGATGTCGATATCGATATCCATTCCGATGACTTGGGTAGCAGCAATGCACTGCTAGGTGTCACTCACTGCTTGTGGTGACCTTAGGTCAGCACTGCCAATGTCAGAGGAACCTACAGGGTCGCACATCTTGATACTCGAATTCTCGTATTGATCGGGAAGCCTTATGATCGAGTTATTGGATAGATCAGATCTATTTGGGAGATTTCATCAGCGCCAATGAGCCTGATAAGATGGAAGAATGTTATTGGAGCCAAACTTCATTTTTGGCAGGTTGACCCGAAATTGACCATGATTGGTCACATTTGGATTACAGTTGCATTGGATTGGATTCAATTGTTTAATCAACTCATGTAAAGAAGTTTGGGCTAGCTCATTACCCAATGAGACCCAATAACAAGTTATCATGAAGAATTAATGGGCTAAGGGGTATAATGGGGAGAAGTCTCCACCCCATTGGCGCCTAGGGCATAATGGGGTAGAGTGGGCGATTTTGCTTCTTTAGGAAGCTTTAGGCGCCTCCCCCTTCATCCTTTGATGGTATGCTTGCCTCTATGGCAAGTCTTAGGGCTGATATGGCTTGGAGGACTTCTTAGGAAGGTCCTTGGCGCATATGGATAATAAGAGTGGGTTTATGGAAAAGTCTTGGAGACTTGCCATAACCAAAACCCTAATTACTCCATCCCCTTTACCCTAGCCACCCCTTCTTCATGAGTTGCACCCCATATCCCTCTAGCATTGCTGCCCCCTTGCATCTATATATTAGATGCATGCGTGAGCTCTATGGGATGTATTCAAGTTGGCATGACCATGCCAAGGGGTGAGAATAGGAATTGGCACAACTCTTCTTCCATCTAGCCGCAAGCACCCTTTTCCTTCTTCCTTGGCGCATTGTTTGAAGAGGCTTGGCGGCATCATCATCTTAGAGCCGCAAGTCATCCTCTTCATCTCTTCTTGGCGTAAGGGTTTGAAAGTCTTGGCGGCATCTCCTCCTTCTCCTCTCCTCTTGGCGCATCATCCTTGGAGGTGGCGCAAGGTTAGAAGAAGGTGACACAAAGGCTTGGATCTTCTTCCCGAGGCTAGCACCGGGCGAGGAAGAAGTGAGCTCGAGGCATCCGTGTGTGTTAGACTGCAGAGGGCGCATGCTTGGGCGCCTACCTTGACATCGGCCTCATCTTGCTCCTAAGGTATTTTCTATCTCATCGTGTCGACCCCCTCTCGCAAGACGATCTTCACTGGGTTTTTGGGACCGGCCTGTTTTGGGGATATTCTTCCACTATGCAAATGTAATCTCTGTGAAAAATTATAAAATATTCCCGGGGTTTCCCAACAAAGGTTTCAAGAAAGTTCATAGTGTGGATTATGATAGAACTTTCTCACAAGTTGACATATGTAAATCCATTTAGATTATATTTGCCTTAGTTGTATATTATAATTATGAGAAATAGTGGATGTTAAAATCACTTTCCTTAATGGACAACCACCAAGTGATGTGTTTATGATACAAACTGAGGGTTTTATCTATTCTGCAGAGATTTATGAGGTATGCAAGCTAAAGATTTCTATTTATAGATTGAAACAAGTCTCTCAAAGTTGGAATCTTTATTTTGATGAGGCAGTTATAAACTATGGCTTTATTAAGAATGAAGATAATGCTTGTGTGTACAAGAAATATACAATGGGAGCATTGTGATCTTTCTGATCCTATATGTCAATGACATATTGCTCATTGAAAATAAGGTCTCAACCCGTCACACTGTGGTTAGAAAAGTATTTTAAGATAAAAAACTTAGGGGAAGTTGCTTATATATTAGGCATGAGGATCTACAAGGATATATTTTAAAGGATCTTATCCCTAAGTCAGTATACCTACATTGAAAAGATGTTAGATAAGTTCAACTTGGATAATTCTAAGAAAGGGTTCCTTGTGAGGCGTGGCTTAGTTCTCTCTAATAACTAGTGTCTTACAACACAAGTTGAGCGAGGTGATGAGTCGGGTTCTTTATGCTTCAGGGCAAGATCGATCATATATATGATATTCTGTACAAGGCCGGATGTAGTTTATCAATCCAATCTGGGTAATCAGCACTAGATTTCGATAAAGATCCTAAAGTACCTAAGAAGTCTATAAGAGATAAGAAAAGCTCAATGTACAAGACTACTCTGATGCCGCATTCTAGTCTAATATAACTTTAGATCGCAGTCCGACTATGTGTTCCATCTGAATAAAGTTATTGTGAGTTGGAAGAGCTACATATAATTCATAGTGGCAGGCTCTACAACATCAAGTATGTTACACCTTCTAAGCCAAGCAAAGAAGATCAAGTACATTTCACAGTGACAGACTCTACAACTGAGATCAAGTATGTTACACATGGATAAGGAAGTTTATCAATGAGCTTAAAGTGGTTCCTAAGCTCTACTGTGATAACAATATAGCCATTGTAAAGGCAGGAACCAAAGTCTCACAAAAGGTTTACTTCTACCTTAGAGAGATCATCGAGAAAAGGAATGTGAAGATAAGCAAAGTTGACACCAAGAGCAATCTTGTAGACCTACCGACCAAAGCTTTGGCGCAACAAAAACATGGTCATATTAAAGACATGGGGTTCAGGTTTCTCAATAGTTGGTCTTTGTGAAAGTAGGAGATTATTGGTGTATACGCCTTTTGGACCAATTGTTTAGTCCTATCTTGTGTCATGTTCACACACACATGTTATTGGTATTGTCTCTATCATGCTTTTATTTCATCTACATTTTATTAATGATTACATGATGATATCCCTAGAGATTAATTTTGCCCATCCGCAATATTTTGTCCCTAGTTGGGTACCTTAGAGGATATGAGATAGCTTATGTGTATATGAGACTAGTATGCGGGATGGTTGGATGCATAATTCCAACAAAGACACACGAGTATACATCAATAATTGATGTATTTGATGAACCTACCATGAGATTTAACTTGAGTGTCACAAGTCATTCTCATAAATGATAGAGGTGCATTGGTCTTTCGACTTAAGGTCATCAACACTTCTATATGATGAAGGATATAGTTTGATAAAACCTAATACCTCATTATAGTAAAGAGGTCATAACAGATATCATTGGGTATATTATAAGCCATACGAGAAGTACGAGTAACTAATAGAGGAATTTTCTCTTTATTAAGAAAGTATGATATCCACGAGCCCTCCTATGGGGGAGTATGACTAAGAGTGTATGACATACCTAGATGTTTACCGTACTATGTCATGCTTGTGTGACATACTTTATCCAATCGGGATATCAATTGGTAAAAAAATTATATTGCACACAAACTTCGCTACTGGCTAGGGGGATGTCGATTAACAATACACTTTTTATAACTTAGATGGATTTTGTTGCTAAATACTCCTCACTATTTGTGATAATCTATTCAACTATCATTACTACCAACATTATATGAAATTTATAAAGTCATACACCTTGACACTTGAGATCTATTACTGATCAGATAACCTTGGTCGAGTTATGATATAATTTGGGAGTTAGATGGATTCTGATCCAAATAGGATTAGGAATGATTGAACTAATAGTTTATATCAATTGATTTACAAGGGATTAAGGGCTGAGTGCCTATCAAAATGATTTGGATAAGATTGATAGGCTTTGGGCCCAAAGAGGCAATAAGGAGAGAAGCAGAGGTGTTGCATTGTCGTATGATAACCAAGGTGGAGCACCGGATGATTTGGCTTGATCAGGGCGCTTCTCACACCTCGAGTGACTTATTCATGTAATTTAGAGGCCCATAGTGACATCTAAACAAGTGAGTCTGGTTCTCTGGCTTCATGCTTAGTTCATGCATTATTGCCTAGGCACCTGCTCTTTCCTCTCCTAGCCAGGCACCTCCTTCACCTTAGTGTCTCCCCCATCCTCTCTTCTTTCTTGGCCGAAAGCATTAAGCAAGGAGGAAGTCTCCGAAGCATGGATCCCTCTTTAGAGACTAGCACCAAGCATGCTTATCTATAAGATTACTAAACCATATTGTGGAGAAGTAGAAGACTACCACACTCGGATGCAATGGTAGGACTTTGGCATAAGATAAGTGTAATTAATTTTCTTATTTTTTATAACAAAAAAATTATATTCCATAAGTAGATGTATCGACCTAGTATCATGATGCTCACTATTCATCAGTTTTGGAAGATTGTTATTGAAGATATTGGACCAAAATACATTGTACAACGAGTGACAAGACACCAAGAGCAACTTCAAGTGAGTTGTGATTTAATTCAAGATAATTACCCTATATTATTTAGATTCCTTATATTGCTTAATTGTATCAACCTAATGATGAAAAGAATTGGGGACATCAATGACGTTAAAAATATAATAAAGTCAACATAAACGGTCACTAGATTAATATAATAATTTTTAACGGGTGAGATACTATGACCATACCTTATAAGGTTTGCTATATTTTTTTTAATGCATTGAAGTCATTACTTATAAACAAAGTAGGGTAAAGACATGATTTGCGAGTGAAGAATGGTGTGGATCTCCTTATTTAGCTTCATATAGGATAGGGAAGTGGAACACATCATTTTGAATAACCACTTTTGGGATAATATTAGTATATATATATATATATATATATATATAGAGAGAGAGAGAGAGAGAGAGAGCCTCCGTATGTGGTTCTCAAGAAAGAGAAGCCAACAATGGATAAATATATCATATGATTCATGAATGAATAAGACATATTACCACAACAATGAGTAATAAGGCTGGCCAATACATTGATATTACCCCCGTAGATGAGAAAACCGAATGGTGTAAGAAATTCTGTTAATTGGTATCCACCATATATTTTTTGATATCAACTGTTTTACTTATATCACTACATCATTACAAGTTTATCATATGTACTCTATCAGTGTAACCTTTGTTTATTAGTCCCTCTAGATCTCTAAACCAAGGTTGTTAGGATCGAGATCCTTCCTACGAATGATAGAAGTTTTGTAGGATCAGAATATAGGGTCAGGATCGTAAAATCCTACCAAATCATTAAAATATATATATTTTTAAAATATATTCATCTAATTAGACTTAAGAATAAGATAAATATTCTAATAAATAATAAGTAATTACAAAAATTAATATATATTTATCTAGTATCATGTATTAAGGTTAAAATATATATATCCAATATTTTATACTATTATTCACATGTATTAGTTGTATAGTATAAAACTATGAAATTGAATATTTGCGACAAGTTAATAGAAGATGAATACAACAAAGGTGAACAGTGAAACTAGAAACAACAAAGACATGTATTGAAATGAAAATAACAAGACAAAAGCATGAAAAATAATGAAGATAAAGGTATACATAATAATAACAACAAAAATGACAATAATAAAGATAACAAAGTTGATTCTAATAAATAATTGAAGTAGACAAATATAGTTATAGATAACAATGAAATTAAGCTGATGAATATTTGTCAAAAAAAGAACAAGTGATGACAATTAACGATGAGAAATTGCATCACATATCAATTTAAATTTTTTGACATAATAAATTATTGATTTTTAGTATAATAGTAATCAAATCTAAACTCATTTTGTCTATTAACTTAAGATCGAGTAGAATCGGTTGGATCTTAAGATCCTGCCCGATCCACAAACTCAAATTGTGAGATTATAAGATTCTATCACATTTTAGATTCTACATTCGTTCCGGAATGATTTACTTAATTTGGATCATGGGATTGGAAGATCCTAAGAACCAGAATGCATTTTTGATAACCTTGCTCTAGACGTACCTTGTAACCTTTGAATGGTACTAATGTTTATCCCATGTCTCAATATATTTCCTATACCAAGTTTAAAAAACCGGTCTGTCCTGGGTGGTATGGCTGGCCGGTTTGTACTAGTCCGAGCATAACTAGTACATGGACCTAGGTTGTTCTGGTTCATTAGAATAAAAAAAGAAGAAAGAGAAGGCAAAGGAGAAGTAGGAGAGGGAGAAGGAAAAGGATATGTCTCTTTCTATGAATTCATTTCATATCTTTGTAGCCTTCAAGATAATTTAGATAAGCACACCTAATCTTCCTTTCTTGATCCCATACCTTATTAGCCCTTGGGTCCTTCCACCTCATCATCACCACAAGGTACTATATCACCCCACCATTACAAGTTTATCCTCCGTTGTAATACCCCAGTTTAGTCCCATATTGGAAGTGGGAAGAAAGATTATATAGTATATAAGACTTAGTAAGCTTGCTATTGTTAACTTGAGCTTAAGCATTTTAATAGATTAAGCCTCGTTGCAAATTGACTCACCAAGTTAATAAATAGTTTGCTTATTAAACAAGTTGTAACATCCATACTCATGCTCTTATAATACGGGCACCTCCAATAGTGCCACCTTTGTCTATTAGTCCTTCTAGATCTTGACCTACCTTGTGACCTTCATAAAGGTAAATATGGTACTAATGCTTAACCCATGTCTCAATCTGGTCCAGTACAAACGATTTGTATTGGTCTAAAGAATCTCTTGTAGTGAGATGGTGGACAGGAGTAGGCTGTGGAGGAGAAGGAGAAGAAGAACCTCTTGTAGTGGAACAGTGGATGTGAGCTAACGGAGAAGGAAAGGGAGATTGCAAAGGCAGTTTGCAGAAAGTTGTGACTTCTCTTCTTCTCCACTAGTAGGTGACCATGAGCAACTTCTCTGCCTCTTTGTCTACGAGCACGAGCAATAGGAGGACACGAGCACAAGTGGATGCGACTTCTACTCTTCTTCTTCCAGCAACCTTCGCTGCTCCTACCGTGAGCTGCAACTTCTCCTGCACCAAGCTTGGACCAATATAGGGTCTCATACTAGGGTTTTGAACTTTGTCATACTTGATGATCTTCTGCACACCATACATTTATTACTGGAATATTGGTACCAATAGAGCTGATTAGTATTATTTAAAAATATATATTATATATAAGATATATACGATACCAACCTTATTTTGGTACTAACATAAGTTCGGACCAGTATAACTGACAATACTACTTGATACAAATTTATTTTTTTTTTAAAATAATGCATTTAATTATATTTAGTTTTGAAGTTGGAGTGAAGGAAATGAATTCTGAACAGGTAACATGATAAATGGAACGACAGAAAGTACCGCACCTTATTTGCTAATGGTCCATTTGCAAGATTTGGTTTTTCATCCCGTAACTGATGGAAGCTGTAAGCAACTTGAGCATCCATCCCTAGAACATCAGAGGAGAAAAATAGTCTTTACTACTACAGCAGGTTGTTACGGAACTGAAATCATAAAGACATAGACCGAGGACGCTCATTATGCTTAGTAAGCAGTAATTTTGTTGATGCAGTTGGTCTCGCAATGTAAGGATTTACTCTGCTGTTTGGCAGATGTATGGTATGAGTTCACTAGGCCAGATTATATAATACATAGGATTATGTTAATCAATTTTTAATCATCCAAATAAATAATTTAGAAGGAAAAAAAGATGGAAATTTTGGCAGATTAATAATTCAATACGTACTTTTGCTACTCAAGAGTAAATATAAGAGATTATTTTTCTATTTATAGAAACATTTCATCACAATAATAGATGACATGTAATATTGAAGAACCACAATCTTGAGCCGCATAGCCCTAATCATAAACCTAATAAATGCTCTGAAAGTTTGAACTTTATATTATTGGAAACAATTCAAAATTTTTAAAATGTATTGCATGAGATACAAATTAATACCTATGCTAAAATAATTGTAGAAGACTCCATCAAAGCAAGAAACCCTTTCAGGCCATAAGCCTTCAATATTCCCATCCTATGAGAAAAGAAAATTGCAATACTGTGTGATAATGGGACCAAAGATTTGAAGCAGATAGAAACAACAGTTAACTATGTTGTAGCTGAAATTAGTTACTCGTATAAAGAACTTTAAGTGAAAATGAATATTCATGAAATTCAAAAAATAAGTTCTTTTCATACATATATACATTTGATCCATGGGCTAAAATTAAGCAAATACCTACAGGTCCTATGATTTGAAACTTATATAGTTTAAACTTATACCGTATCATTTCTTTTATAAAGACTAAGTTGTAAATCAGAGGCTTCATTCTGAGTATTAAACTTAAATTGCAGAACAAATAAGGAGAAAATATTGTGATTAATGGGAAGTGAAGGAAAGTTTATAATAGAATATAAGATTTGACAAGCTTACTAAACTTTTCAATTGAGTCATGTTATTTTAGGACTGTCAAGTTAATATGTTAGATATCTCGTTAGTTAGGTTATAATAAATAGTATCAAAGTAAACCCACCCCTAGGATTATAATAAATAGCACCAGTATGAAGGATTATTATAGACGGTGGGGGTGGGGCAAGGCTTTGAATATTGGTTCATACTAATGTGATTCATGTGCAAGTTCAAGTGTACCTATGAGTTGGACTCAAGATCTCAAAACCGTACCATAGTAGTACGGTACTGGTCCGGTGGCTAGTTAGTTCCAGAGCATCTATTGGAGCACGGTTGTAGGCGGACGGCGGAGGGAAGCAGCAGACAGCGTGGAAGCTTTGATCGAAGCTTCCGCTCAAAGCTTCCGCGCCCACTGCTGCCGTTGTCCACTGCCGCTGATGCCGCCCAGTTTGTATGGTACATACTAGTACGGTACCGATTCGGCGACTCACCAGACTGAGTCACCGAACCGGTTTTGGAAACCTTAGTTGGACTACTCGTAACTACTAATTAATTAATTAGTGTATTATTGGTGTACAGCTAATTTGTATCTTTATTAATAATTGTGGTCATTATCAATTGTAGAATTAGGGGTTATGATGATTATGAAGAGATGAGATTGAATCTAAATACTTTTGTCCAACTATACCTCATTATAATCACAATATGCAATGAAGATTATTGTTAGGAGGTTTCTCATGCCTCATGTTTATCTACATCCAATGTCAGTTGTGCTCATTCTATTTGTATCCTAATTACTATTAAATTCTCGTTAATAAAAAATTTTATATCAAAACACTAAACTTACGTGGGCATGCAGTAAAAAAATAAGTTAAAAAAATGATTGATGAGACAAGACATATTGTCTGCCCCATTCTCTCATCTCTCCTATTTCTCTCCCCTCACCCGCTCGGCTTCCTCACTACTTGCCCTCTCTCGCTCCCGAAGAAATGGCCTAGTCCGGGACTAAGCTGGGTACCCTAATCGGCATTCGATCTACTTCACTAATGGACACAGATCTCGATGCGAATTTTCCTGTCAGACACCCCGTTACCCATCATTGATACGCAGAAATTTATAGTTGAGACATAGAAATTTTCCATTGATACATAGAGATTTTTTTGTTGATACAAAGAAATTTGCCATTGATATATATAGTTTAAATTTTCATTGATACATATAAAATTCGTTGATACACAGAAATTTTTCGTTTACACATAGAAATTTTTTGTTTACACATAGAAATTTTTTGTTTACACATAGAAATTTTTCGTTGATACACAGAAATTTTTTATTGATACATAGAAATTTGTTGTTGATACACAAAATGCGTTGATACATCTATTTTAAATTTTTGTTGATACACAAAAAATTTATCATTCATAGACAGTTAATTATCGTTGCTAGATATAGAAATTATCTTGATAGAGTTAAATTTTGCTTGATAGAGTTTAAATTATCATTGATACATAGACAAGTTTCATTGATAGACATAGAAATTATGTTGATAAGTTAAATTATCGTTGATACATTTAAATTTAGACCATAAATTGTTTCATTCAGGTTTGACAAAATGAGCAGTTCTAGTAGAAATAACAAGGTGGCTAACGGAAAAACTTGCATCGAGATCTGTATCCATTAGTGAAGTGGATCGATGTCCATCAGTGAAGTGGATCGAACGGCGATTAGGGTAACCAGATTAGTTTCCTAAGCTAGGTACCTAGCCTAGGCCATTTCTTCCTCTCTCCCATCTCTCCCTCCCGTTCTCAACACTCACCCTCTCGCTCCCATCTCTCTCATGTCACCCTCTCGTGTTCGGCAAACTTGTGCCGGCGGCAAGCTCTAGAGTCAACAAGCTCTGGGGTCGGTGACGAGCTCTAGCGACAAGCTCTGGCATCGCCTCCCTCCTCCCTTGTTGCTTTGTCCAACATGATGCGACTAAATGAAAGAATGCCACAAACCTAGATCCAAATATGCTATCCTACTCCGGCGAGCCCCAACGAGTTTCGACAAACTTCCAACGAGATTCCAGTGGGTTCCGAAGGCTATCGACAACTTTCAGTGTAGGCACGCTAGATTAGAACCTTCTACTCCGGCAAACCCAGGTAATCACCATCAGCATGGAATACTTTCAGCGATGCATTCTAGTGACACACGTCTAGGGTGCATTCGCACAAGCTACAAACTAGGTTAGTACCAACATTTTTCACATAATTAAATATATACATATATACAAGTTATATAGTTACCTCATTATTAGGACATATCATTGCAAGTTAGCATAATTTGTTTAGACAAATACTGCAATATAATTTAATTGTAATAATGAAAAAATATTATAACAATAATAATGGAATATAATTAGGATATTTTGGATATATTGTCTTACACAAGTAAATTATAGTTATTAGGGTCCGGAGATTTGGACACACGGGATCCACCTAGATTGTAGTCAGACCCACTGCCTACCATCAGGTAGGGTCCTCCCCTGTCCTTTAACATGGTGTCAATTGCATCTATAAGATAGTGACACCTTATCTTATTTTTTATACTGTTGTTTACCTTCATTATAGTTGACCTCTTATAATTTCTTTGAAATATGATATTGTCTGCCTATTCCGTATTATTGTTGCATGATTTAATGTTAAACTGTTGTATTGTTTATGATGAGTTATTTAGATTCATTCTAGTTTTTTAGTTGGTGTGTTTATTTCTTAATTGAGAACTGGTTGGAGTAGGAGTGACTAATCAGGCGATGGCTGTAATCATGGTGTGGGCCATTGGGTTATGGGTCTCTAGTATGCGTGATGCTGATGAGTTACCTCAGACACTACAGTATGGCAGGGTGTAGAACGCTATACCAACAAACTATCGATGGATAGTCATTTCACTATTTGGGAAGCTAGTAGTGGGACCACTCTATGAGTGCGAGTCGTTGAACCACCTTGGTCATGAGTTCTTAGTTTTATTTGTTGTGTGGATAATATGTTCGTTATTTTATTTAGATGTATTATATGATATATAATCCATATAGTGTATGGTAGAAAGTTGGTATAATTTCATTAAAATTGTTTGTGTATCATATTTGTCTTATTCCCTACTTAGCGAAAGGCTAACAATCATTTATTTTCTTTCTGGTTTTGACATCACTCCCTCTAGTGTTTAGTAGTTAGATAGTGATAGTGGCTACTCACGAAGTCGGTTATTTTGTTGCTTACTTTATATTTATTTTGCATTTAGTAGATTATATTGGTACATGCTTAGATCTGTTATTCTGGTCATGGACCAATGATTTATTAATTTGCAAACTTGTGGACTGATAGTATTGGTCCTCCTATTATTTCAGACTAGATAGGTCGCTACAACGGTCTAATTCTATATAGATGTACATCGGTCACCTACTATTTATATGGTTTTATGCCTTTTGTATTTTATGAATTTTATGGCAAATCCAGATTGTCGCATTCTGAGGGTGGATTGTCGGAATGGCCCTAGGTGTCTCGTCGGGGCGTGACAGTTACAATCATTCCTTTCTAAGTCTTCAATAATGACTTGCTAATGATTTGATACTCAATGTACCAATATTATATGTCTAAGTGAGGAGTTTCATATGTGTGGGCATTTCAAAACTGACATCAATTCTTTTGTTTTATTTGAAATTTTGTGCCAATGAATGTCACTAATGTTGAATGTAGTATGGGCTCTAAGCTAATTTAGTAGAGAAGTTTCTAATAATAACAAAAAGAAAATCATAATTTAATATATGTTATTATTTTGTTATAAAGAAAATATATTCCCAATCTTATTTCACCTTAAGAAATTGTAAAACTAACTAATTTACTTTTTTATGGTTATCATGCCTTATGGCATGGAACTAAGGGGTTGGGAGGATTTAAAATCTACCCAAGATCATCGTTATTTAGTTTTTCTAGTATCAAAAACCTAGGTACTAATTATTTTATTGTTGTAAGAATTATGGATTAGTCTCACATGAAATAATTAAGACTTAGTCATGTCATATCTACTATGTATAAACGTATGTCTTCTACTTCAACACAAACAACAATAAGAATCTAGTTAATTTACCTTGGTATCAGAGTAAGGTTCTAAACCCTAATCAAGGTGATTGTTTGCTTACCTTATGACTACGACAATCCCTCACTAAAGGGGTTGGATAGCTCAGTGCCCATGGTTTTGCTCCCCATTTTGATGTCCACACTCACACACATCTCCTTTAAATTCTATGGAATTTTTATCACTAAATTGTGTTAAATTCCTCCCTTCATCATGGCACTCATGCTCATGTCACACTATGGCTTTAAATATCAATCTGTATTACTATGAAACATGGCACATGGTCAACATGGTACAACCTAACTATACTACCCAATACTGATTGGTTTCTTAAACTGTCACACTATGGGACAAAAGTAGGGTTCACCCTATCTGCCCTATTGTGATTTATCCCTCAACTCCCATTCTCGATTCACACACCCAATGATGCTAGATTCTACTAGGTTACAAGAGCAGGTTTTAGGATTCCAATGGGATCCCTCTAGGTGATAGGGTGAGATTCACTGTGCATAGATAGGGGATCACTTAACAAACATGGCTGCTGATGCTCATGCTTGGGCTTGTAGTTTTTTTTGTCGAGGGCTATTGATTCCTATGACTATGGCTATTGTACTCCATCACATCTTGCATTCAGTAGTCTAAATTCCAGTAGCAGTCTCCTCCCCCTCCAAAATTGTTCATAGTGTTGCTGTTTCAACCAAGGATCGAGGAACCCTCTGATTGGTACCGGTCCGGCGAGGCACCGGCCTCGGAGCATGGGTTGGAGCACAGAAGCGGCAGACGGTGGCAATGGAAGCTTCGTTCCTGCAGGCACCGGAAGCTTCATGAACCTCCGCCTCCATTGAGGATGGATCTCTTCAACCTTATCTCTGATATCAAGTCTCATCCTATTCAAAGTATCGTAATTAAATTCAATGGCACTAACTATAGGTAAGAGTCTTCTGATTTTTCCTTAGCTCTTACAGAAAGCTGTCATATCGACTCTCATCTACTCGCAACATAGATTCTATTTATACTATGTATGTGTTCTCATTTGCCTCCTTAACATTATAGAGTCTCATATTCAAAGCACTGTGTGAGACATTACACAAAACTTATACTCAAAGAGAAGAATACCACAAGAGTCCATTCCTTAATGAGGAACTTTTTTATCTAAAGCAAGAAGATAGTTATTCCAATAACATTATTCTCTTAAAGTCTAAATAAGAAGAAGTATACTGATATCATCCACCAGCAGTGAATCTCTAAGATCTAATAAAGCAATGCAAATAGTTTCTTATAGGAAAGTTATTATTTGGTTTTAATAATTTGTACAATATTGTCACAAGTAACCTCCTACTTCATGCCACTATGTTAAATATCGGGCATGCAGCTTGTACAAGCATCTATTTTTCCAATCACCACATCGGATATATCTAATCTGGTTGCTAGTGGGTATAGAATTGTTTCATCTGTCATAAATAGGGTTGTAGTCATATTTTTCCTCCATGTATTCACTGTAGATGTTTCAATCATCCATCCAACCTGTGCTATAGGAAGTTGGTTTTCCACACCAAGTTCATCCCCCAACTTCTACCTAGGATCCAAACTCTGCCAAGGTTCCCACTACACCAATGTTACTTATTTGCTAGACTATAAGAAGCTCTTTAAGGTTATTAACTGCCGCCTCATCCTCAATCATTGCTACTACTCCTGAAAATTACTAGTATAACTTCTCCAATCCCTTACTCTTCCCTATGAATCCTATATTCTAGGCCTTTATCACATCTGTAAAAAGATTGGGAATTCTACACTGTTTACATTTATAGTAACAATCTATTGATGCATTATTCGTTTTCTTGCAAATGATTGGCTGAGATTGAAAACTTCTTCCATGGCCTCTTTCTCTCCATTTTCACCCTTATGCTGTCCATTATATCTTCTTTACTGATTATCTCCTTTTGAGACATTCACCTTGGATTGAAAAGCTTATTCCAGGAACCACTTAAATTGAACATAGTCAAAGTGGAACGATCCTTTGCCTCTTCTATAGCTACATCTGCATTATCTTTAACTTAGAAAGCAAGCTTCGAACTATCTTATTTTCATCTAGAGAATCTCCATATGCCCTAATTTCAATCAATGTTTGAAGTTCCGGTCGGACCTATAATCATACTGAGCGAAAACCCAGTGGAACCGGACAGAGTAGTGGGCAGAGCAGTGAGCGGTGAAAGAAAAAAAAAAGAAAAGAAAGAAGAAGAATAAGAAGGAGAAACTCGTCTACCACTCACCAAACTTATTCTTCTTCTCCTCCTACTCGATCCGCTACTCTACCCTTATGGTTTGATCCGGACCTTAATCAGACCGTCCGAACCTCCTGGTTTTAAAAATCTTGATTCCAACAGTTAAGAAAAGAAATCTGTCTCTTTTATATGAATATTTTTAAAATTTCTCTCTAAAGATTGTAATTTGATACAAACTACTTTATTATTACCTTGAAATTCTCTTTTAAGAATCTCTTGTGTAGTCTTTGTGCTAGATATTCCAAACAATCTTGGATAAATTGTTTGCTTTATCTTGAGATTGACTTTCTAAGGAAGATTATGAAGTCGTGCTTGCTGATGTTGACTTTTTAAATCCTTTTTCAATATTTCTCATATAGATCACGGGCATCATTCTTCTTGTTTGCTTTATCTTGAGATTGACTTTTAAAGGAAGATTGTGAAGTCGTGCTTGGCTGATGTTGACTTTTCAAATCCTTTTTCAATAATGTCTCATTGATCACGGGATATGAAGAAGAAACTCATTTGATCAGCCCAATAACCATAGTTCTCTCCCTTAAAGATAGGAAATTGACTTTGAGAATAAGAGAACATGGTATTGGAACGCAAAGACATGATTGAAACGTGTTGGTTGCAAAAGAGGGAAGAAAGATAGATAGAAATGTTGGATAAAATTATGTAGTTTATTTTCTACACAATATTTTATTTTTTATATCTTACATTGTTTGCCAAAGATCATACACATGTATATAGAAGCTAAGAATATAAGAATAAATGAGGATATTAATTATCTAGGGACTATACATAGCATTAATTGCCTAGAAACTTAATAGTATATTAACTTAGCCAAGAATAAAGTGGAATCTAATGGTGGACAACTGTAATCCACCCAGTTTAATTCTGAATAAAACCTTGACTGTTTTGATTTATTGCCAACTTCAATAGATGATTGACTTTGACTATTTGTTGACTTTAACGTATTGACTCAAATAATCTCTTACATAGCACGGTAATGTGTTGTTTGTGGAATAAGGACTCCAGTAGAATGAAACCATTTTAAAAATGATGGAGCTCATATCAAACTTCTTCATCTTCATGCAAGCATTGTCTATTCTAGTTTTCTTGCTTGTGATAGAAATGCCGTGGGTGAATACAAGTGGTGCTTGATTTACCAATTCGTTGACCAATCCAAAGAAGCTACTAATATTGTATTGTCCACCTACAATGGCTACATGACTTCCGATGCCTCCTCATGTACATACACTTTAGCACATTTAATGTCTAGTTGATGTTGATCCTATGGTCTTCCATTGTTGCTACCATTATCGGCCTCAAACTGAGGTCATTTAGTCAATTGCATAGAAGCAAAGCAAACATCCTCCTCGAAGGTGTAATAAGCGTTCCAAGTCCAAATAGCCACCTTCATCTAGATGCCTTCGGCAGCATCATCAATATGGTCAAGTACTAATCATATGAGGAAAGCTCTATTGCATGTCAGTTAAACTCTTAATGGTCCTTGACCATGCATTACTTGTTCATACAAAAAGATAGTAGGTTTTCTATAATGCCCTTGTGGTTCTCCTAAGACACCTTTAGACATTTGGAGAAGTCAACATAGTTGCTATCAAGATATTACTGCCTCCACCTTTTAACTGTTGTTGCAATAAATGCAATACTAATAACAGTGATTCTCTATCATTTTCCATTCATGATGTGATACAAGATTAACATTTTGTCTTTTTAATGCTATAAAATGTTAATCAAGATTAATTCAAAGAGGTGAGTTTGAGTGAGATCGAGAGAAATTTCCCCCTCCGATCATTGAAATATGGCCACTAGCTGTGGAGAAAAGAAGTAAAGAAACCAATAACTAGATTCCCTAGAGATTGGTGTTGGTACCAACTAACAAAATAGACTATAGTATTTACCAATATGTATAGGCCATGCATAAAACAGTCATACTGGGCGACATGGGCTAGTTTCTTTACCTAGCCCATGTATAAATATCACAACATAATAGTTTCATTTTTTTTCTTGGGTTCTAAGACCATATAGGGATCAAACTGATGGGATGAGGCACTATAAAAGCAAAGCCAATATGCTCTTCTTGCTAGGGTAAGACCTGACAATTAAAAAAATTCATCTATAATGTTAAATTTATGATATTCCTTTCATATAACTATAATTCTAATTTAATTTCAATCCTAAACACTTCAAAATTAATTATAATCATTTGTCTGCATATTTACAAGTTGTGAAATTGAATTGGAGGAAAGAAAAATCAAAAGACAGTCTGAAATAGATCTAGTTGCAATGGACCTATATTCAAAACCGTGGTATGAACTATAAAATTTGTATATATTAGTGGAGAAAATGAATAAATTATTTATGCATCTAACCGAACCCAAAGAACATCAAGATAACTTCTATGACTTGATGAATATTAAAACTAGAGATGATAGCTGGGTAGTATTTTAGTAGGTATCTGCCCTACCCGAACCTGTTTACATGTAATCGGGTACCCATCATTCGGATTAGGGTAGGGTATGGGTAGTATATATGCTACTGGAGTTGGGTTTGGGTAACATAGGGGGTATCCCAAATCCAGTTATATATATATACTATCCAGTTATATATATAAGTATATAACTACTAAGTTACTATTTACTTGCAATTGTTATTTTTTTATTTATGTATTAAAAATTATATATTTTTTAATATATTAGTCGAGTTGGCAGGTACCGTTTTACCCTACCCAAAAATTAACCATTATTAGGGTTTTTATAAGATTGGGTACCTGAATTTTATTTAGGTAACCACGTATATATGTTGAGATTTAATAGGGTATGCATTTATAGGATTCGGGTATTAAACGAGTAGTTAAATTTTTAATAGAGTAGAGTTTGGGTAGAAGTTCTAAAAAATAAATAGTCAATTATTCGGGTATGAGTAGTAGAAGAATTTTCTAGGTTAGGGTGCGAGTAGTATGAAAAATACAGGTACCCTACCTGCTGTCATCCCTAATTAAAACTAAACAGAATTTAGAAGAAATTACTGTACTGCAAAAATTCAATTGACCTTTAGTTTTAAGTATTTGCATAATTTGATAGTTGATGCTTAATACTCCATTATCGAGGGGATGGTCCCTTGCAACAACTACAGCGCAGGAGACCTTTAGAAAAAGCTATGTTAAAATCTACATTAGTGAATCCAAAGTAAATAATGATTCTTTAGGCAATCTAGTTAGCAAAATTCAATCATTTTGTTAACTCTTTGAAACCAATCTTCGAACTTTTCACATTCTGTTGATGGAGGCAAACCAAATTAGAGCTGATGTTATTTGAAGTGATGAATTTTGTTACTCACCTACCGTTAAAAAAACAAATTCTGAATATAACGATAAATGAGTAGTAAACTTGTCACAAATTATACATGCATAGCCGTAATTGAGATAATGTTCCCCAGTAAAAGGCATATAGTTCTTGGTGTTACTCTTAAATTCTTCAAAAAAGAAGGTAAAACATAAAGTACAAATAAGAAAAGATGAGAAGAGAGAATAAGCAGCACAATGAGACTGGCCTGAGTAGATGTGCTTTCACCCAGATTCCTCAGAGAGCGTGGCAGTTCTACCATCTGTCCTGCTGGAATTGAGACGGTGATTTTCCAGCTGCATTTTAAGCAATTAATATTTTGGCATCCACTGAGACGTTTAACAAATGAAACTAGATGTATTTAATATCCCAAAATAAAGTGCAAAGTTCATTTGTCATGCAATAGTAAGAAACACAAGAGGTTGACCTTCGAGAGAATAATAAGGATTAAAAAAATAAGCCTAAAACGGAAAAATTAATTGTCAATTACAACCAATCTGCAGAATATAAATGAATTTAAGTGGCACTAAGAAGAATGAAACCAAGCAGATAATAATTCCTTTAATTGAGTTAAAAGAAATCTTCCATCATATGTTAAAAGAGTGCAAAAACATCTTCACGTTCATTTCATGTGGTTATTAAATCAAGCAAATAGAGTGTTTATCCATTAAAACTTATTACAGTTTGTTTAGACCAATACTGAGTTTAACCTAACATAGAATCGTTAAAAATACCATTGTAATTATTAGATAAATCATGAGGGATACAAAAAAATAATTGAATAAATAAAGGGATACAAATGATTTTCTTTTTTTTTTGAACAATCAAGGGAACACAAGTTTCCATGACCTATGTAGTGGTTTCCATGGCCTCCAAAGCATGGGCAAGGTTGGGACAGGACCACAAGGTATTAAAAACTACTATGTACTACCAATTCTAGGTAGTACATACTAGTCTAACATTATAACATTATACCAGTACGTATAAGGTTGGTACCATATAGTTACATATTATTATTTTTGTATATATATATATTATGTCCGTACGAACCACAATGTGTGGACAAATATATTGTTCCAAACCCAACTCTATTAGTAGTAAAGCACTTCTAGGTCAATGGGTTAGACTCAGTTTGAGATAGTAAGAGAGTAGTATTTATTAGGGTTTAGAGTTTTGAGAGAGATGTTGAATATTGTATTTTTCTTTTAGTTTAGGTGTGCGTTGGGCAACATCGCACCGTATCTTGACTGAGGAATAGTTGTATCAATTGGTTTGACCTACCGGATTGACATGAAAGATTGGCCAACACAACGACCCTATTAAAGGCAAGTGGCATGCGGATTCATCAGCATTAAAGTGTGATGGTGTCTACCGGCAATGAGAAGGCAGTGGGATGAGGCATACAATCCTCTTTACACGAGAGACACGACTATGTGAGCCGGCGCATAGCATACAGTAGCAGTGGAAGTGTGAAGGACCCGGGCATGGTGAGCAAATCCGTTGCTGACCTAGATTTGGTGAAAGTGGTGGATCTATCTAAACCAGCCATGTAGCTCCACCCTTCAATCTTATTGATATCCCAATGTCCATCATGATGCAATAACTAGCACAAGAGTCTAAATAAAACAGGGATAATCACCTTTAATCAACTTGCTAACTTGCTTAAAGTTGCTCCTATTATCTGTCACAAGTTGGACAGCATGCTTTGGTCCAATCTCTTTGATGACATTCCTCGTAAGCCGATGGATATAGATTGTAACATGATACTCGATTGATGCATCTATGGACTTACATAATATAACTTTTGAGAAATTTTATTATACTCATCATGGTCGGCACTGTCCAAGTATCATACATAAGAGTGATGCCAAAATTCGCTCATCAAGATAGACTAGCAATCTCATATGGTTTAAGCGACTTATGTCCTAGGCCTATTATAGTGTAATATTAAATTATGGTATAAGCGACTTATGTCCTAGGCCTATCATGACATATTAAATTGTAAGCAAAAGGAATAATCCAGTTGAAGTGAAACCACTTTGTAATTGTTCAACCAATACCAATGTCAAGCTTATTCATCCCCATCTAAGCATTGCCTACTCGAGTCAATATCAATAACATAATATTTGCCAATTTATTGGCCGATGCCACTCAACTTATAGGGGTTGTATAGCTTCCAATAGCTCCAAGCATATGTGCACTTTAACTCATTTGATACATAGCTAATATCGATCCAGGAACACTACTGCAATCGCTGTTGCTCCTACTACTAGCCTAAAATTATGGTTGTTATGCAAACTTGCATACAAGTTTATTAGACATCCTCCTCGAGAGTGTATTTAGCCCTCAAAGCTCAAATAACCACCTTTATTTTAATATCTTCAATAGCTTAGTCTCCATGGCCCTCGTACATATCTTATGATGTGGGGCCTGCAATGTGCCGCTCAAAATCATTACGCTCTTTGATAATATATTATTTCTTTAGGCGAAAAAATTCTAGATTTCCATGTATAGTTGCCGGTAGGATGTTTAACTTGGGTCGCACGTCCATTTTGGAAAATGTTTGCAATGAATACATTGCCAATAACATTGACTTTCTAACATTTTCCATGCATAATTGATATCTCTTATTTATATAGAATTTTCAATATGATTTTATTGTCAATTTAATCCCCAATGCATAGCTTTCACACCTTGTTAGGCTTGATTTCTTGCAATCTATTCGTAATCTATACTTTTTCTATTTCTTATGGCATTTCAAGATAATTGAGCCAGAATATAAAGAATCTACCAGAGAATTTCTAACTCCAAGATGAAGCTCCGAGAATTCAATGAGAGGATCCATTCGACCCTGCTTCTTTCGCACCTGTGATTTTAGTGGGCCGAAATG
Organism: Costus lasius; assembly: GCA_027563935.2. Lineage (NCBI taxonomy): Eukaryota > Viridiplantae > Streptophyta > Magnoliopsida > Zingiberales > Costaceae > Costus > Costus lasius. The sequence continues at coordinate 105,029,822 of CM050448.1, forward strand.
CATGGAAAGGATCATAGGTGGCTTGTGTCTTAGATCGCACTTGTGATCCTGACAAAGAATCACAGGTGGCTTGGGTTTCAAATCACACCCATGATTATGTTTGCCCCAGACATGTGTTTACCGGTTTTAGCCCCCTTCTTTAGGGTTTTGAAGAGGAATTAAAAGGGGTAGCTAGGGAAAAATGTCCTAAACATTTAGGAGGGTTTAAAGGAGGGTTTAGAACAAAAAGAAAGGGGAGGCAGCTGCTATCAAGTGGAGGCAACAACAACTTCAAGGAGGAAGAAGATGGAGCTTTATTTGCTTGGGAAAAGTTCTAAATCTTGATCTCCTATATGTTATTTTATAGGGATTTCATTGTATAAACATCTCTTGAGCTTCTACGTGAACTTTTACCATGGAAACCTTGAGCTGAATTGATTAGGGATTTAGGGAAATATGTTGTTTGTTCTTGTGTATGGAATGAACCTTTTTTATTATATGTTGTAAAACCTAGTTAGGTTTATTCAATCTTTGTTGGGTTCATTGCTTGTATGATATTGACCAAGTTATGCATGATCTTAGATGTTATGAATAGGACCGAAAGACTATTCACAATATTGGAAAATTCATAGATTGAACAAATAAATCAGACCACAAAAATAGGGCCGATTCGTTTGAAAGAACTATCCTATTCATCCTTTGCTCATTGGGTCTATTTCGAGGTGACAAGAAAGTAGGTCACTTTAAGCAGATACCGGGTTGTACTGCTGAAAGGGTGATCGACGGATTCCTTTAAACTAATTAGAGTGATAACATTGTAGTAGATTATTCATACATTAGCGGTGACCCCATATTTTTGTTCTATCATTATATAGCTTCTACCATATAGTTGTTTATTGCTATCATTCGCACGGCTTGTTTAAGTTAGTAACTAGAATTATTTCAACCATTTAATATCTCTCTAGCTACTGAGATTCAAATCGGTCAGCATTTGACCATTTGTCTGACATCAATATTTCAACCAATATTTTTAATACATGGAGCTAGCTCCATGTAGTAATGTAAGCTCAGAATCTAGCCAAAACAAATGGGTTTTTTAATTCCTGATCCCTAGAGATATCTAGAATTTATATTCCCTTTACCAATAAACACCTATCTAGAAGAGGAATGGAGGGTAGAGAAGTAACTAACTCCCATATACCATGAGATATGACAGTTGCCATCTCATCATGTATTGCCTTTCACCATTTACAATCAAGTATAAGTTCATGAAAATTCTTAGTGACGAAGATAAGTCAAAGATAATGCAAAGGAATGAGAGGACGGGGACATCCTATCATAGAAAAAAATGTGAAATGCGATAAAGCACAGAAACAAGAGATAGGGAAATCTATTTAGTAGAATGCTTACCTGCTGCAAAGCACTTGAAGGATGTAGGCAATATGATGGATGTCCCTCATCTAAAGTTAGTGGGTCAATGACCTTAGGCTGTGATGGCATGGGGAACCTACTGTAGACCTATAAAGGACATGATGACAAGGGAGAAACAATGGTGAAGGACTAGACTTCGAGTAGGAAAATGCATGGATATTGCACCAATGAACAACAATCAATCGTTGAATAAAAAGAACACATTCGAAGAAAAATGGACACATAGCAAAAACATAATATCAATGAGTATTTGGTTCATAGCAATGATAACCCTTCTATGTACGAGAGAATACATTAATAAAGTAAAGAAAACCCATAACAATAAGTCAATAATAGCAAGGATAATTGGCAAAGTAGAGGTATGCTCCAGACTCTTTCTCCTCAAAGTCAAGACAAACTCATTATGTAGCATACGCTGAGTCAAATATAGGTCAATTTTTCATTGGAAGTTTTAAAAAATGTGAAATTATGTTATGGAATTATCATTTCGGTCATCCAAATTATTTATGCCTTCAAAAAATATTTTCAATATTTAATTGGAAAAGGTAATCCAAAAGATTTTCATAGTGATGCTTGTCAATTTTTGAATTATGCTTGCACCAGTTAACATCTTTACCCTACAAAGCACCAAAATTGTTTTCCATGGTTCATACTTAATAGTGATGTATAGGGGCCATCTAGAATAAAAAATATATATATTTGGTACTAGGTGGTTAATTCAACTCCATGGTTCAAAAACAATTTCAAACAAAAATAAATGTGTCAAACATTGATAACACAAGAGAATAATTGAATAGGTGACTATCTTGAAAATGGGGGAATTGTTTTACTAGAGCTTATGGCACCACTCAACAAAATGGGATAGCTGAAAGAAATAAAAGGCATCTCAATGAAGTTGCTCGACCCCTCACAAAGTTTTTCAGGGTAGGCAGTCTTAACAATTGCCTATCTTATAAATTGTATGCCTTCTTAACTTCTAAATTCTACCAGAGTCATCCCAACATAATCAAAGTTAAATTCAATTAGAGTCACTTCATCTCAAGCCATATCTCAATCCACTCAAATTAAAGGTCTCTTTCAAGCCATCCACTAAACGGAATCCCTAACACCACAAAAGTCAACTGAAACAACCTACTGCAGATGGTGAGTTTTATGTCTACTCTAGGAGAAACAAGACTAAAAAAGGGAGGGAAACTTTGATCAGAACCATGATTCCTATTTAAATCCACAACCCCAAAGTTTACTAGGTTAGTAGGTAACACTAGTCTCAATCTCCCTTCAAAAGATTCTCATATTAATGATCCAGCCATTGCCCTAAGGAAAGGAAAAAAAAGGTCTTGCATTGATCATCCCATATACAATTTTGTCTCATACAAAGGACTATCCCCAAATCATCATGCCTGTATTAGCACTCTAGATACAAGTTCCAGGGTCAATTCATGAAGATTTTAAAGTTCCAGAATGAAAAACAGCCATAGCAGACTAAATTGGTGTTTTGGAGAAGAATGGGACTTGGGAACCTCATAGTTGCCATCAAGAAAACATCAGGTTGGTTGTAAGTGGATTTTTACTATGAAAAACAATGCAAATAATAGTATAAACAGATTCAAGGAACAACAGGCTTTGATGGGCTTTACTCAATCTTATGGAATTGAATATTAGGAGACATTTGCTCCTGTAACAAAGTTCAATACAGATCTAGTCCTCTCACTTGCTTCCAACTTGTATCAATTGGATGTCAAGAACACTTTTCTCAATGAAGTTTTGGAAGAGGAATTCAACATGGAGATATTGCCTGGCCTAAGTCTTAAACTCCAGTGAGCACTAACAAAGTTTGCAAACTCAAAAAATCCAGGCCTCAAACAAGTACATTAGGGTTTGATAGGTTTGTTAAGGCAGTCAAGAGGCTTGAATTTGATAAGTGTAAAACATATCAGAATATGTAAAGCAAACAGCCTCAGGGAAGAGGTCAATTCTCATTATATATGTTGACATCATCATTCTAACAGGATATTATGATGAACAAATTCTCAAACTCAAAATGTTCTTGGCTAAAAAAATCAAGATAAAAAACTAGGGTAATCTGAAGAGTTTCTTGGAAACAAACAACTTCATCAAGAAAAGGAATCTCTGTATAACAGTGAACGTATGTATTAGATATTCTAAGAGAAATAAGGATGCTTCGATGCAAGTCAACTGATACTCATATGGGCTACAACATAAAACTGGAAAAGTGCTAGTTGACAAAGGAAAGGTATGAACGATTAAATGGGAAACTTATTCATCTCTCTGACACCAGACCAAATATCAATTTCACAGTTAGTGTGGTAAGTCAATTCATGAAAACCCAAATAGTGGAACACAGGGCCACAGGCAACATTTGGATCCTAAGATACTTAAAAAATGACATCCGGACAAGGATTATTCTTCAAAAAGACATCAAACAAGGAAGTAGAGATATACACTAATGGAGATTCGGTTGGTTCTATCATTGACAGAAGATCAATTTCAGGTTCAGCATAATGTACATATGTAAAATAGTAATTAAGAAAATCCTCTGATTATTTTTTTTCAATTTTTAATCAATGTTTAACCATATGAATAACTATAGTAAAGTAAATGTAAAGTTCTCACATGAAGAGAATTATACCTATCCAATCGGGAAATTGGACCAACAATAGCCTTAAATAGTGACCTCCTAACATCTGACCTCCATGAAAAAGGAAATGAACCTCCCTAAGAATATATTGACCAAATTAGGATACGGCATTGCATTTAAAACAGAAAAAAAAGACCTGTAGATTCATTACCCAACCAAAGCTCCTAGACAGATCATTTCCAGTTCCAAGAGGAATGATGCCAACTGGAGGAACTGGCTCTCTGTTTTCCACATAAAGCTGTCCAAGGCTTCCTAAGACCCAACCTACTGTACCATCACCTCCTGCAACCTGTCAAGAAGAAATATGATTGATCAAAGTGTAAAGACCATTAGCATTCTAAGGCTAAAACTATCAATTTGAGCTGATCATTATCAAATTACTATATGCAATAAGCGGACTAAAGGGGAAAAGAATTACTGTAGAAGACAGTGAGTGGCATTAAAAGATGAAATTCGTAAATATAAACAGCATAATATAAGTTCAATCCTTTGTCACGGACCTCTAGAGCAGAAATAACTTTAGATCCCTCTTAGTAATTCAAGACAGCATACCATAACTCTCAAATTTTCACGAGTGACTCTTGCACAAAAGTCACCTAGATCAGCTAATCTCTCCAAGCAAGCCAAACCATACTGAACAAACTCCGAAGGCTTTGTCTCTGAAAGGTCAAATACCTGCATATAAATTTGTAAAGAACTTATGAGAATAAGCAATCTAACATGATTTCTACAAGCATGAACACTGAAGCAGTTCATGATACAAAAGTCAATCAAATATCTAGACAAAGCCCAAATTCAAGATCAATATCATTAGAAGACCAAGATAGAGGTATGCATATGAGCAAACACAGTAAGTACACCAATTTTTTAGTACTATGAATTATTACAAAAATTCTGAACTCACTTCTGAAAAACAAATCCCTACCTCATTAAATATTAGATAGGTTCATCAATACTCGATATCATTCCATGATTCTTGTGGTGTCATGTATTCTTAGCCTTTGGTTAGACATATAAAATCAAGTCATTGCTTCTTCCTAAATTGTATTTTCTATATTTTTTTCTTTGTAGCATACTCATCATATCATATCAATTCTTCCTATTGGCCACTCCATTTTGTTGTAAAGAATAAGATGTTGCCAATAGTCTTCAAATGTGGCAAAACATCTCAAGAGATTTAAATGTAAATTCTCCTTCATGATTGTATCTTAATCCTTAGATAGAAATGGCCATTTTGGTTAGCTACTTATGTGTTAAACTTTTTAAATAGTTCAAGTGCCTCTAATTTCTGCTTTAGAAAGTAATCATGTCTTCCCACTAAAATCATCAATGCAAATTGTTAGAGTGTTGTTATAAATTTATGTTTTCTTTTCCTTAACGGGTATGGGCTCGGGTCTCCTGTATCCATTCGACCCTACCCATTATCCTTATGTTTTAGTATCTGTAACCCTAATGCATCAAGTAATAATTGGTTTTCTTTCTTTCAACTTGATATCAGAGCAGGTTTCGCCTTCGTCGCCCTTGCTCATCACCGCCACATCTCTCTCACTCTTGCCCTTGTGTGCTGCTATTCTCAAATCATGTTGGTGCGGTGATCGTGTGCATCGTTCGACCCATCGACCCGTACTGTTGGCGCCGTGAAGCGTTAGCCTCGAGCATGGCTACGTGAAGCGCCCTTTGCCCTTCTTCTTTCGTCACCGCAAACGCCAGAGAGAAGAGCAGCTCTCGCTCGCTGAAATCCGCCAGGACATTTTCTTCCGAACTCCGTCTTCTTTCGTCCCCTGACGTCTGGTCTGGTTATGGAGTTCGTGATCCTCTTGTTCTCTACATATCTCGATGTGTAAGATTTCTCGTGCTGGCAGACGTGGGTTCTTTCCTTCTCAAGGACGATTGTGTTTCAACCTATGTCGCCTCTTTGCTGCTGTTCTCTCCGACTGCTGCATCAGACTCTTCTGGTTCTTCACTGCTCCCTCATCTACTGTTCCTCTTCTCTTTCAGCACAATATCAGAGTTTCAGGCTCGCTGGTGTTCATTACCTGCGACATATCTGACAGAAGTTTGATGTCGCCTCCTGCACAGGTGCTTTCGTTCGTTGTGTTTTTTTATCCACATATGATTATGCTATTCGAAGTTCGCTGCTTAGTTGCTGCCCTGATTCTATATCTGTTTTTATCCTGACCGAACAAGTTTTATTTGTTAATTCATAAAAAAAGAGGAGGGGAGCTCAGTATATCACTATAGATCCTTTCTCTTCTTCTTCTGACATTAAGCCCAGTAATACCTTCGGTGGAAATATTGTTAATTTTGATGGTACAAATTTTTCGTTATGGTTTCAGTCAGTTCGTCTTTTTCTAGGGTCTCATGGCAAGGAACATCATCTCACCTAGCCAGCCCCTTTTGTTACTGACCCTATTTACGAGACCTGGCGTCGGTCTGATATGGCCGTGCTGAACTTACTACTTCATAGCATGGACAGCAAAGTTGCCTCAACCATTATGTATCAGCAGACTACCAAATCTGCTTGGGAATTCCTTAATAGCACTTATGCTTCACGGCAAAATTTGAGTCATGTCCTTCGGCTTTATGAGGAGATAATCAATTTACAATAGGCAGGTCGTTCCTTTCAGGAAACTTATGCTCTACTACAAGGAAAATGGGATGAACTTTGCCAATATCATCCTGCTTCATCAAATATTGAGGTTACTCTACAGCAGCGACAAGTGTTCTTGGTAGCTAAATACTTATCTTGCCTCGACCCTCAATATTTAGCTATTAGTTCCCAATTATTGGTAGATTCGACTATCACGACACTACAGGGGGCCTTTTCTCGCTTGCTGTGTGTTACCGCTTCTTCCCAACCCAAGGAAGCACCAAGTGCTTTGGCCGTTCCACCTGCTTCCTTTCCCCATGGGTCGCGAACGTAGTTTTGGTCGTGGGTGCGGCCGTGGTCCCCCCCCCCCCCCCCCGTGTTCTCATTGTGGCCGCTCCAACTACTCTTCAGACCGGTGCTGGCAAAAGTTTGGACAACCTTCTGCTCGGTCGGCTGTTCTTCCTGATATTAGTTCGTCTGGCCCTTCTCTTACGTCTGCTGCCGCTGATACTGTTACTATTTCTGCTACTGAATATGAACGGTTGCTTCAATCGGCTTCTACTTCTACCGCGAGCTCGTCTACGTTCATAGCTGCTTCTACTCCTGCTTCGGGTACAACCACTCTTCCTTCATCTGCATCCACTTGAATTGTTGATTCTGGTGCCTCATCCCATATGACAGGTAACCGTACCTTGTTTGTTTCCCTATCCACTGGAGGTGTCTATCCCCCTATATCTATTGCTGACGGTTCTCTTGTTCCCGTTGCGGGTGTGGGCACTGTTCCTATATCCCCCATGCTTACACTCACTCATGTGTTATATATACCTTCCTTTCCTGTTAATCTGTTTTTTGTTCGTGCCTTTACAATTCATTGTCATTGTAGTGTAACCTTTTTACCTTCTCATTGTCTTTTTCAGGACCTACGGACGAAGGAGACGATTGGTGGGGGGCCTAGACAGGGTGGCGTTTATACTCTTGCTGCCTCCACACCTCCTCAAGCTCTGTCTTCTACTGTCGTTTCCCCCCTCTTTGGCACTGCCGTCTTGGTCATCTGTCTCCTGCTCGTCTCCAACAGTTCCTGTCCTTACCGTCGCCGCCTTCCATCACTTCGCCGCCTTCCATCACTTGTGACGCATGCGAGCTGGGTAAACATCATCGGGTCTCCTTGCCAAGAGCCATTGCTACTCGCCACCTTTAGCCTTTTCATCTTATCCACTCTAATATTTGGGGCCCGAGTCCTGTTCCCAGTCGTGAGGGTCACAAATATTTTGTTACCTTTATCGATGATTTTTCTCAACCGTGCTGGTGTTATGTTTTGGTTAAATGGTCTGAAGTCTTTGATGTATTTTGCACTTTCTATAATGAAATTCAGAATCAGTTTGGTGTTCCTATTAAAGTTTTACGTTCTGACAATGCTTTGGAGTATACTAGTACCTCTTTTCACTCTTTTTACGTTGATCGAGGCATTTTACATGAGACAACCTGTGCCTACACTTCCTCACAAAATGGGGTCACTGAGCGCAAGAATCACCACCTTCTTGATGTGGCTCATACTCTATTGTTCCACATGCAGGTTCCCCGTTCCTTCTGGTCTGACGCTATTCTCACGGCCTCATTTCTTATTAATCGGGTTCCTACTTCTATCTTGGGCGGTCGCTCGCCTTCTCTCTCGTCTTTCCGTCTCGGGTTCCCTTCTCTCTCTCCCCCCCCTGCGTGTTTGGATGTCTTGGTTTCGTTCATGTTTTCGGACTGGGTGTTGACAAGCTTAGTCCTCGGGCGACTCGGTGTGTGTTTCTTGGGTACTCTCGTACTCAAAAAGAGTATCGCTGCTTTGATCTTTCTAGCGGTCGAACATTTGTCAATCGTCTTGATGTTACATTTCATGAGTCAGCCTTTTTTTTTGTCTGCCCGGGACTTGTCCGTTTCTCCGGCTCTCCTTCCTGTTCCCACTGTTCTTCCTTCTTCCCCTGTTCCATCTCCACCGGTCACCTTGCCCCATCCACTGTCCCATTGCAGGTTTACAGCCGTCGCCCCAAGCCCCTCCCCATGGTCTCTTCTTCGCCGGCGGTTCCTGATGACGATCGTCTCATTGCTCTCCGCAAAGGCAAGCGCTCTTACTCTCGTTTTCCTATATCTCACTATGTCTCTTTTGCTCATTTGTCTCCGGTTTACCGTGTTTTTTCGGTTGCCTTGTCGTCGTATCCTCTGCCTAACTCTCCCTTGCAGGCTATGCTCGTACCTGAGTGGAAGCACGCTATGGATGCTGAAATTGCAGTCTTACAAGCTCGCAGGACTTGGACCCTGGTGTCTCCTCTACCTGGTGTTCGTGTGGTCCCGTGTCGGTGGGTTTTCACTATTAAATATCATGCAGATGGCTCTATTGCTCGCTACAAGGCTCGCCTGGTTGCTAAAGGATTTTCTCAGGTGTATGGTATTGATTATCATGATACCTTCTCTCCCATTGCTCTACTTAATTCTGTTAGGGCCTTGTTTTCCTTGGCTGTCAATTGTCATTGGTCTCTTCACCAGATGGATGTCACCAATGTCTTTGCTTATGATGATCTTTCTGACGATGTTTATATGGAGCAACCGCCAGGCTATGTTGCTCAGGAGGAGATGGTATGCAAACTACATAAATCCATTTATAGCCTCAAACAAAGCCCACATGCTTGGTTTCAAAAACTCACGCAGATAATGACATCAGCTGGCTTTCGTCATAGTCAAGCTGATCATTCTATTTTTATTCACCATTCAGTGCGTGGCATTGTTATTTTAGCAGTCTATGTTGATGATATGCTACTTACTGGTGATGACACACATGGTATTGAGAAAACTAAGCTTCACCTATACTCTCACTTTTCTATCAAAGATTTGGGCACGCCGAGGTATTTTCTGGGGATTGAAATAGCTTATAAGCAAAACTGCATCTTTATGTCCCAAAGGAAATATGCTCTAGATCTTCTGGAAGAAATTGGTATGAGTGATTGCAAACCAGCTGATTCTCCCCTAGTTCCAAATCAGAAGTACAGTATGAATGTTGAATCTAAGCCTATTGATGCAACACAGTACAGATGTTTGATAGGTAAACTTAATTATCTCACTGTTACTAGACCGGATATCTCTCATGTTGTTGGCATTGTTAGCCAGTTCATGCAGCAACCCAAACAGTGTCACTGGGAGGCTGCTACCCGGATAGTCCAATATATTAAAGGGTCACCTGGTCAAGGCTTGAAATACTATAAAAATGAACACACCAGAATTGAGGCATACTCGGATGCTGACTATGCCGGCAACGTTGATGATAGGAAATCTGTCTCTGGTTTCTGCACGTATCTTGGTGGTAACCTTGTCACGTGGCGAAGTAAAAAACAGAATGTGGTTGCTAGGTCAAGTTGTGAAGCTGAATATAGAGCTATGACACATACTGTGTGCGAGATGTTATGGCTTAGGAACTTTCTATAGGAGTGTGGGATAGAAAGTCCCAAGCCGATGAATATGTTTTGTGATAACCAAGCGGCTATCTTCATTGCCAACAATCCAGTGTTTCATGAAAGAACCAAACATATTGAGGTTGATTGTCATTTCATCAAAGAAGTAATCAACAACAATCTTATTAGTACACCGTTTTTGAGGTCCGAGGAATAGGTTGCCGACATCTTCACAAAGTCCCTTGGACCAGCAAGACCTAACCAACTGTGCAACAAGCTAGGTCTAAGTAATATTTTTTCTCTAGCTTGAGGGGGAGTGTTAGAGTGTTGTTATAAATTTATGTTTTCTTTTCCTTAACGGGTATGGGCTCGGGTCTCCTGTATCCATTCGACCCTACCCATTATCCTTATGTTTTAGTATCTATAACCCTAATGCATCAAGTAATAATTGGTTTTCTTTCTTTCAACTCAAACAAATAATGGTGCTCACCACAAGAAGATGGAGAGATCAATCCACATATGTTGACATGGATGAGTTTAAAATGTCTCTTTACATGATAAGTTAACTCTTTTAAAGTGTTGTTTCATGGTATTTTGGCAAAAACACACTCTTCATATAAATGATCCTGAGTGTTGATATGCAATAGACTTTCCATCATTATTTTGCTTGACTATAAGTTGAGTGCACCAAAGTTTATACACCCAAATCTCAAATTCATAAGCAAAAAAGGATTTTTTATACTAGTATTTCAACATAAACGTTTTATTATTCATCATCTCAACTTGTATCACCAACTTCATATGAAGAAAAGAGTTTCATCTTTCATGTGGACATTATATACTTTTCCTAAAAGTTGATCTAGTTTTAAGATAAGGTTTTCATATCATGCACTATGTAAAGATTAGAAATGAAATTATGAGTTTCCTCTTTAATTGAATGAAATTTTTTTACTTGTCCCCTTGACTTTTACCTGTTAGGAACCTCCAAAACACATGTATCTATAGTTGTCTCATGACTCATCTAAGTCTAACTATAAGAATATGTGTTTGTGCCCACTACATGATTACTTTCTCCACTATCTAAGCACCAAAGATTTAGTTATTTCCATCACCTTCCTTTATGCTAGCAACAAAATAAATAATCCGTTTCTCCCTTCAAATAGTTAGCCTTCTCATCAACTTCATTAGATCCATTATACCAACAATTTGATATATTATGACCAAGACTATCATATATGTAACAATGAATTTTTTATTTTCTATACTTTTCATCTATTGAGAAATCATCTCTTTTTCTTCTCTTTAGTATTTTTTCCATTATCATGATTTTCTTTTACTTGTTAACTAGTATCTTCCATGTGATGCATCATGACTTCAACTCTATTTGCAATCTCTACGTTTGTTGCATCCTTTTCTCCCTCTTTATTCTTCATTTTATCTTTGAGGGAGAGCTTACTTTAAGGAGCCTATTCAATTACCTCTTTTTTTTTTAAAAAAAAATCCTTTATTAATAAGCTTAGAGAAAACTATGAGCTCATAAAAAATCATGGTTCCTTAATCATTGCCTCTCCTATTGCCACTGTCATATAATAAAATTTTGCTTCTAACAAGTATAGTGTTTTCTCTAAGACTTGATTATCTTTGAAGGACTCATAACTCCTTCTCAATTGCTTGACAATCATTGATACTTTTGTGTAGTACAATACAAGGTTTAAGATACCGGTCCTTCACTCCTCAACCGCTTGATAATCGTTGATACTTTTGTGTAGTCCAGTACAAGGTTTAAGATACCGGTCATTTGTTGGACTTGTATGTATTAGTACCAACATTTATATGTGTGTGTATATATATATATACTTATACTAACCAGTACTGATCCATGGTCGGATCGGTTTTTCATTCCTTGGTCCATTATGGACCTTATTTTATCTTTTCATCTTTGAATTTTCAAACTCACATTGATGAGTTTGTAGACTTACCTTCTTTATTTCTTCACAGGAATTTTGAAGGATACTTGCGCTTGTCCAGAGTTGGTTCTGATGGTAATCTTCACAAATATCCCTTCATCTACATCATGGTAGATCAAGAAGATAGTTTCCTTGTCTTTCGTCCGTGACTCCTTGAAGAGTTCTCTTTGATTCATCATTAGGGTAGCCTCTTCTTAGCGTTGAATATACTTCTCTATCACCTTGACACATCTTGAGGTTCAAATAATGTCTTCATTTGGATACTCCAATTTGAATAGTTATTATTAAGTTGTGGGTGGAAAATGATAAATTTGCGACCATGATTAATGAGTTCGTACCACTTGATTATAAATTGTAAGAGATAGGAAAGAGAAAAATAGGTGAAGAAGGATGTTTCCTTCTATTTGGATATTTTCTCATACATTGTTCAATCACCATAATCGCCTCTCATTTGTAGGGACCTCTGGAAAAGAAAATAATAATTTACTATAATATCAAAATTAAGTTTAGGAAAATGTTGAATAAGATTTTCAATGATTTAAAAGTGCATGTTTTGGTTCTCTAAAATGACTCGATCTCAACTTACTCTTATGTTTGAGTTTTTAAGGTTTAAATTATTTTGAGAAATTAGGCCTATCCCTCCATCATTAAGCAAAAACTCAAAAATAAATTACAATGTTGAAATCATTGTGACGACGTCAAGTACCACAGTTGAAGGAGAAAGGTGTGGAGTGCGGGTGCTCTCACCTGGTCCCTGCCGATGAGGTCCTGGAGCCGGTCCTTAAGGACGGGGCCATAGCGTCCCCCGCTCCGCGAGTTGACAAACACCACCAGGGGCGACTCCGGCGCGTCCTCCCCCCCCTCGGACTCCAGCACCTCCTCCAATGCGCCGATGTCGCTGGTGCGGACGGCCTCCACCATGGCCGCCAGCAGGCGGTACGGGATCAGCACCCTCCGCCGGAGCTCCTCCTTGTCCAACCGTAAACCCGCGAGTCCGCTCCCTCGCACGAGCTCCTGGATCAAGTACTTGGACGAGGACGACCTCGACGGAGTGGAGTACGATGAAGACGTCTCCCCGTACGTCGTCGAGGGCGTCGCCGGCGTGTCGCCCTCCACCGAGGAGGCGACGTCGTCATCGTCCTTGCCGGTGAGCGGCTCCCACTCTCGCAATGCATCAGGGATTTGATCCGAGAAGATGAAGGAGAGGCGAGCTTGTTTCCAAAAAGGCATCGATCTCGGTTGGGGCATTCCCGCGGCGTCCGACTCGATCCCTAGCAATGCAGGTATATATTTGGATGATTTGGAAACCTGGGTGGAGAGGGATGAGAGAGAGAGACAGAGAGAGAGAGAGAGAGAGAGAGGAGGGACGTCTTCCGACTCTTCCCGCGAACTGAAAGGACGTTCAATGCCCAGAGAGAGAGAGAGAGAGAGAGAGAGAGAGAGAGAGAGAGAGAGAGAGAGGAGGGACGTCTTCCGACTCTTCCCGCGAACTGAAAGGACGTTCAATGCCCGCATCCTCTGGATTAATTTACAACTATTGCCACTAAGGTGACATTGTTGGATTAATAATTTTTTATTCCCTAATTCTTTTTCCATCATACTCCTTTTCAACAATTTGACATGTAGAAATATCATAATTTGAAAATATATATATATATATATATAGCATACTCAAGTAACGAGGGCTCCCAAAAAATTATTATACATAATTGCATTTTTATCAATTAAACTAAATTAAAATTATTTCACACTTACTCTTCTTTGATTCGTCATCAATTTCTTTAAAATAACCCATACATGGTAAAGGATCAAATTTATCTGTCCTATTATTACTTTCCTATTTAATATAGTAATTTGGGTTATAAATGGATCATATCAACGTAACTATAACTTATTTTAAACCCAGTTCAAACATAACCTATTGAAATTGGGTCCGTGTGATTCTATATAACCTGTTTAATTTATAAATAGATACATAAATACTGGTAAATATAATAGATTAAAATAAATATTTTATATTTAAAAATATGTTTACTATGTGTCAAAAATAAAAAAAAAGAAGAGGTGATAGATTAGTTCAATTGGTAAACACTTTTGTTATTGATAATAAAATCTTGATGGTACATTCTACCTTTATCAATTACTTCCTTGTATAAAAGGAAAAGGATCCAATTACCACTTGGGTAAAAAAAAATAAAATATTTTACGCATGTCGACCTATTGATAACCCAACTTGATCTTAATATTTTGGATTACTTATAATATAAATACGATTAAGTTTGACTTAAACCTAGACGTGGCAAAAATTAGTGACTTGCTAACTTGGCGCAAGGTTAGGAGGGTTTCGGTCAAGAATCATGTCAAGTTGGTTTGACCTGCTAATCCAATTACCCATATGTCCATAAGTTATAGGCCTTCTAAGTTACAAAGCTAGTACAAGGCCCAACAACAAGCAACACCATTTCACCAACCCAAGTTTATGCGATATCACTAGTGCTGCTCATCTCGAGATTAATGAATATGGTCAACCGTAATTAGGATACCCTAATTTCCCCAATTTGAAATCTTGCTCAATTGTTTGGGTAGGATCAACTATAACTAGAACACCTTAACTATAAACTTTCAAGCTTTGATAATCACGTCTTGATGGCAACACCGCGAAACCAACTAGTCCAACCCACCATTCCAACTGCACAACCCAGTGTTCAAAACTGAAGCAACAACCTTTCAAGTCTAATCCATGAAAAAAAAATCCTGAGAAAAAAGACTGCTCAAGTGATCTTAAGCAACGCCCTCTAAAAAAAATTCATGATCCTAAAAATCGTAAAAAAATTACTGTAGTGTAGTATACAATGAGAGCTTTCCAACGGTACCAAGATAGTAATTTTTTCACGATTTTTAGGATCTTGAATTTTTATTTTTGGGGGCGTTGCTCAGATTCACTTGAGCAGCCCCCTTCTCAGGATTTTTTTTTTCCTAATCCTACTAGGCAGTACCAAACCCAATTGAGTCCAGTCCTACAAAGTAATTCAACCTAGCAGTTGCCCTAAAAACTAGCCAATCTAGTTGACCTCGACTTGCACCAGCCACTCTAGCCCAAGCATCACCCAACTTAGCATCCTCTCCAAACGAGTAGCTTGGAGGCTCTCGAGCACTCAGCCCTGTTTGGAACCCCACTCAACGCATGGTTCACCTGGACCAAGACTGAAGCCTAGCCCAACTCATGTTGGGTCTTCATCCTTCTCAAGCTAGTGCCTCTATCTCCATCCCAGTCGAGTCTGCCTACCCAAACTTGATCTGCCCAAATAGTCGCACACCATAAAATGTCAAGTCATTGATCTAATCCTAAATCTCTCGAACTTGGCCCAATTGCGCACAAAACCCTTCTGCTCATTCACCTCCACCAAACCCCTTTCTCGTGTGAACAAGGGCACGAGCACCACCCCCTAGCATTCCGACGCTGACTCCTGCTCGCAATCCCAGTCCTATGTCGGTGCCACTTCTCCTTTTCGGTGCCAAGATATGTGGTAGTCGCCTCTCCAATCATGCACCAAAGCTTCGCCGCCTCGACTAGTACAACCCCGTATTCAACACAGCCACATCCACATTAACACACTATAGTCTTCTCTTATTTCGTTCAATACTTTTCGGCGCGGCTGCTCCATTTCCCACACTAGTTTTGAGCTAGCTACAATGTATGACACCACCATCGCCTAGCCAATTTGTGCACCGCTCCAACTATGCATTGTTTCTACGGCCATGACTATGCCATTGCCACAACAACCCAATCACCACTCCCTTGTATTCTGGTATCGTTGCTACTATTTTCAACGCCTGAGTTTTGTGTAGTTGCATGCGTTGAAAACACTCCTTGCTTTAATTGCTTGTTTTGTTAAGCAACTGTAACATTTTGATCAATCAAGTAAGATTTCGAGTTCACTTATATTTGTTGTTTATTGTTATTTCTTTTTCTATTTCTGTGGGTTGTGTTTTCCATGCTCAATTCTTGCCTATCGAATGTGTTTTTTACTCTAAACATTTTTTTTATTCTCATACTTTAGAGCTCTCCTAGCACCGAGTTACACTCTAGTCGGGAAGAGAGATTTTTTTAACTTTTGTCTTAGCTGCCTAGCACTCACTTCAGTCGGGCAAGAAGCTTGCTTTACAGTCTTTTAGCATCGATCACACTCTTTTCACCCGATTCATGGCTGAGTTGGGGAGTTTGTTCATCAATTTGTCATCCGTTGCGCTCCATTTGGAGCTTCCTTCTAACACAGACCATCATTGGGTTGAGAAGAGCTCAGAGATAACATTTTTTATCTTTTATTTCTCCTTAACATGTGATATTTAGGGGTGACATATTGCCAACTTGCTAAAAAGTCATGATGTTCCTATACTGCATAAACTTCTTATAGCTCTTCCATCCTTCAGTGAGTATTTTATTGGTTTTATTATTTCATTTGTCAACCAACCTAGAGTTGATTATGTTGTGGGGAATTTTCATAGATTTATTGTAATAAGAATTTTGCATGCGTTTACATAATATTAATTTGCAGAAAGTAAAAGAAAAGTTTAAGAATGAAAAATCCAAAAGCGCGTTACGGCTTGCCCTTAGGTGAAAGTTTTGGGCTCTCGTGCGAGTTGATTCAAAACTAAACATCCAGGATATGACCAGGATACTCCTCTTACAAGTCACGACCGTGGAGAAGATGACCAAACACCCTTTCAGTATCAGAGCAGCAGAAAACCAAAGAACCAAGGAAGAAAATTAAGAGAAGATGAAGAAAAGCTTGTCAAAACTCTCAGCTTAGACTTGCTCACAAAAATAGTCGAGATTTATTGTCTTCTAATAGGCAAAGTCCAACGACACAAATCCAACGTTAACATTGGTATTAACGTTGTAAAGCTTGCCAAATAAAAGCCAAACTAATGAATTGAATTCATTTCCAAATTGAATTCAATTGATGGCAATCGGCTGCATTGAAAAAGGAAACATTAGCTATTAATAATTTAATAACTAACGTTTATTTCAATTAAAAAATTTAATTAAAATCTTTTTTTAATTTTATTCTAACAATCTTCCATAAAATTAAAAAAAAATAAATATAGATAAATTTAAGAAAAAGTAAAAAAAATTGCTGCTCAATACTTATATCATGCAGTCAATAAAGTGCACTTAAAAATATAATCTTTACTTAGTAAAAATATTTTCATCTGAAGGAAAAATAGTGAATTAGTCTTGAACTATTTTCCTTTGACCCAGATTAGAATAAATCCACACATAATACAGGGTATGTCAAATCGCGGGGTTGCACATTTTTGGTCATGCGCGTGTATCTTCATGAGAACTTCTGAGGGTTGTCTATGTCCTCAGCCGCGGCCGTATACGGACTCTCTCATACAGGAAGTTCCCTGCAAGGGATGAGTGTAGAGGCTAATCTCATGGTAATTAACTACTTTGGGAAGTTTTCCTTTCCTCTACAATATAAGCACAAATCTATCCTCAGGAATGGGAGTGTAGAGTATCAACTCTATCACATAAAATTTTATACACCGTAGTTTTTTATAATTTTATCTTTCAACGTGCTTATTGGCCAATTAATCAGCTTGATATTACCACATTGAACCTCCTTCAAGGGATCTCCTATAACAGAGGTTGGGTTTCCACCGCTGAAAGGCCTATTTACAGACTAATTCTCATTCCTCTTGATATTTCTAGGATCTTTGTCCTAGGCAAGCCTTTAGTCAAGTCATCGGCTATGTTGTGCTCAGTCTTTATAAAAGAAAGAGCTACAACTCCATGTGAGTCCAACCATCTAATAGACTTTTGTCTAATTTTTATATGGTGACTCATTTTAGTATTTATTAGTTTCTTTTTACAAAATTCTATTGCTGCTTGTGAATCACAATGAACAGAGATAGGAGCTAAAGGAGTAGAAGAGAATAGAAGAGAAGAAATTAAGTTTTTAAGCCATTCGGCTTCTATACAAGTGGCATCCAAAGCCACTAATTCTACTTCCATGGTGCTCCTAGCAATAATAGATTGTTTAGAAGATTACCATGTGATGGTACTTCCACCTAATATGAACACATAGCCTAAAGTAGATTTAATATCATTGGAATCAGATATCCGATTGGCATCACTGAAACCTTCAAATACAGAAGGGAATCTAGTAAATTTCAAACCATATGAAATTGTGCCCTTAAAATATCTGAATACTCTATCTAGAGCAGTCCAATGAGATTTACTAGGTTTACTAGTATATCTACTTAACCTAGATATTGCATAGGCTATGTCAAGTCTTGTCCTATTTGAAAGGTATAAGAGTGATCCTATACACTGAGCATATTTTTCTTAATTTATAGATTTTCCTTATTCTTTTCTAATGGAACACTAGGATCATACGGAGTAGAAAGAGGAGAGCATTCAGAAAATCTAAATTTTTCTATGATTTTATTTGTGTAATGAGATTGAGATAAAGTTAATATATTTGATGATTTTATTATTTTCATTCCTAGAATGTCATTTGCTTCTCCTAAATCTTTCATATCAAAGTTATCTGAAACAAAAGATTTAATTTCAGTTATTAAATATAAATTAGGCGCTAAGATGAGAATATCATCTACATATAGACATAAGATGATAAATTTATTCTCATTAATCTTTTTAATATATAAGCAAGTATCCTATTCATTTATTTGAAGACCAAAAGAAAGTATTATTTTATCAAATTTTTTATGTCATTGTTTAGGTGCTTGTTTAAGTCCATATAAAGACCTTACTATTTTGCAAACTTTATTTTCATTATCAGGTGAAATAAATCCTTCTGGTTGATTCATATAAATTTCTTCTTCTATATCTCCATGTAGAAAAGCAGTCTTCAAATCCATCTGATATACAAACAGATAATGGATGGAAGCAAATGCAAGTATAACCCTTATAGTAGTTATTCTTGTAACAGGTGCGTAAGTATCAAAGTAGTCAATTCCAGCTTTTTGACCAAAGCCTTGAACTACCAAACGCGTCTTATACTTTTCTATAGATCCATCAGTTCTTAACTTCTTTTTAAATAACCATTTGCATCCTAAAGGTTTTTTTTCCAAGAGGTAAATCAGTGAGAATCCAAGTATGATTACTTAGGATTGATTCTATCTCATTATGAATTGCCTTCTTCCAGAAAGGAGCATCAGGAGAGTTAATAGCATCTTAATAAGTACTTGGTACATCTTCAATTAAGTATGTTATGAAGTCATCACCAAAGTTCTTTTCAATTCTAACTCTTTGACTCCTTCTGGGTATAGAAGGTTGACTTTAATTGGTTATTAAAGGTGTTGAAGAAGTTGAAGGTTAATTAGAGTTTGTTTGAATAGAAGATGAAATTTTATTTTTAAAAGGAAAAAATGTTTTCAAAGAAAGAAGCATCTTTTGATTCAATTTGTATATTATTAGAAATTTTAGGTACTTCTGAATTAATTACTAAAAATCTATAGGTATTATTATCTAAGGAGTAACCAACTAAGATTACATCTATGGTTTTAGGACCTAATTTTCTTTTTTTAGGTTCAGGTAGATTAACCTTTGCAAGGCACCCCCCACATTCGAAGAAAATTAAACCGTGGCTTATAGCCTTCTAAAGTTCATAAGGCGTAACCTCTTTATCTTTTAAAGGGATTCTATTAAGAATGAAGCATGAAGACAACAATGCTTCTCCCCAAAGATTTTGAGGTACCTCAGAACTTAACATCATGGAGTTAACCATATCTAGAAGAGTTCTATTTTTTCTTTCAGCTACATCATTGGATTGAGGTGAATAAAGAGGTGTAACTTGATGAATTATACAATGTTCTTGACAAAACAAGGAAAATTCATTAGAAACATATTCACCTCCTCTATCTGATCTAATTATTTTAATCTTTTTATCATGTTGATTTTCAATTTCAGCTTTGAAAATTTTAAATTTACTTAAAACTTTATCTTTAGTTTTAATTAAGTAGGTGTAACAAAATCTTGAAAAGTTATCTATAAAAGTTACAAAATATTTATTTCCTCCCCTAGTTGGAGTTGATGTTGAATCACAAACATCACTATGAATTAAATCTAGAATTTATGTATTTCTAGATTTAATTGATTTAAATGGCTTTCTAGGTTGTTTAGCTTTAGCACAAATTTCACATTTTAAATTTAATTTAGAATTCATTTTAAGAATTAATTCTAAATTTATCATTTTATTAATTGATTTAAAATTAACATGACCAAGTCGGGCATGCCAAATATTATTTAATTCAAAATTTAAGACAATAGCAGAAGAAGAAAATGGATCTTTATTTATTTGAAAAGGAATTGCAATAATTTTGAAGAGTCCTTCTGAAATGAACCCTTTACAAATGAAATTATCCTTTTTGGTGATTATAACTTTATTTGCTTTTAATACAATTTGTAACCTAATTGTATAAGAAGTGATTGATGCATTGCATTTACATTATGTTTTTGCCTATGTTTTATATGATATTTAGGCTTAATTTCATTATTTTATACTAATTATTAGTATTTTTACTTCACTTGGTATGAAATCTTTAATTTTCTTAGTTTTTGTAAAAATGTAGGTAAAACGGCATAAAATTGATGGATTTTATGAGTTTTGAAGTCATAGCATGATTCCCGAGGAAATTACGAAGTCGTACATCAAATTTGGGGCAAAAACAGTAATAGACGCGACTTTCACAACCTCAGCCATGAGTTTTTCGGCTGGTCGTGAGTTTCACGTTCGAAGGGTGAAAACGCGGCTAAGTTAAAAATTTCACAGAAACTTTCACGGGTGAGGCTGTGAATCTTTCTGTGTACACAGAACTTTATTCACAGAAACATTTATGGCCGCAGTCGTAAATTGTTTACGGGCCGTGAGTTTTTTCGCCCTTTCGAGTTTTTCACATGATTCGATTCCAAATCGAACCAGAATTGAACTAAACTCTCTAAAATTCTTCCTTGGTGGATTCTGATCCGATTAAACTATAAAAGGAGAAATTTTTCGAGGGTAAAGGAGACTTTTACGCATGAACACAATCAGAGGTGGCGGCTACGGTGAAAACTCGGTTCCAAGGCAAAATTCCGGCGAAAGATCATGCAAAGGAGGGATTTGGACGCTTCTTCATCATCTCCAAATCGAGGGGAAGAGTTCTTATTAGTATCCTAGTATCTTTTTGCATCGATTTTGAGAGATTATGTTGAGTTCATCGATATACATGTTGTTTTCTTCAAATGTGAATGCTTAAACTCTTTTTCAGGATTAGGGATGTAGCCTGCTGGTAATTATGAATTAAAACTTATATTTTTATTCTTTAAGTATGATTATTATAGCATTGATTTGAATAGAGTTGAGTTTATTTCGTAATCTACTTTGGCCAAGTATAATTGCATTTAAGACGTTGCGAGAAGGACGAGGAAGTGAATTGAAACATCGGAACTATTGTATTCAATCCTATGAATCCAATCATGGGAGCAGTTTGGATTTGTTTGAAGGATTAGCATGATTTTTCATAGAACTTAATGATAACTAAGAATCACAGTACTTAGTTACACTAATTCCCTACTCTTGTGACAATTAATGTAACTAAGCACTGGATTACGCTTCGGGAGAAGATAATTTATACTTTAGGAAAAACCTCTTTCATGACTATAATTCTCCGTTTAAGGAATTATCTTTATTGAGTTCATAATTGTCAGTGTGGTGAAACCCCGAGTCCCGACCTTCTAAACCTGATGTTTCCCATATCGCCACCTCTGTTGCTTTTCGTACTTAGGAGCTCACACAAAAATCACAATTTGATTAGCCTAGATTTAAGTAAGTCGTATAATCGGTACTTGACCACCAGATTCTCGTTGGAAACGATCTTTATTTTATTACTTCGATAAATCCATGCACTTGCGGACGCATCAGTGATCCACTAATTAAGTTCTTCCTCACATTTGGAACTAGTAGAACATTATTGAAAAGTAACGTCTTTCCAGAAGTGAACTTCAAGTTGATGTTTCCATGTCCTAGCACATTCACAGATGTTCTATTGCCCATTATTACACTTCCTCCACTTGTGTCCTGAAAGGAAGTAAAATATTCTTTTTTTAGTGCAAATATGAACATTAGCTCCTGAGTCAAGCCACTATTCTGAATCATGGTAGGCTAAGTTAACATAAGGAGTAAAAGAAACTGACCTGAATCATGGTACTAGCAGAAGGTTCACTCTCAATCATGTTGACTGGAGGTTTGGGTTTAAAATCTTTCTTCTTAGCTTGAACCTTCTTAGTTTTGTGAAAGAAACAATTTGAGGCTAAATAGTTGTCCTTCCCACACACAAAGCAAAACTGGCCATCTTTCAATTTCTTATTCCCTTTAAAATTTGGTTTGAAATTTTTATTTTTATTATTAGAGTTGTTATTAGCATTATTCCTAGGTTTAAAATTTTTGTTCCTAGAGATAAACCTTTTATGTTTTGGTTTGAATGAATTATTTGGATTTGACTTAGCAACTTCAGTTATGTTGATTTTAGATTTAGGAGCATCTTTATTTAATGCTCTTGTTCTATATTGTTCTTCAATTCTTATGGATTGAATTATAGATCTAAGAGAAAGAGAAGTTTGAGATATCCTAATGTCTTGTCCAAACTTAGACCAAGAAGTGGGAAGTTTGTCTAAGAGGTGAGAAATTTGGTAGGATTCACTAAAGATGATTTCATTCCTATGAATTTCATGAATCATGTTTTGAAAACCATGAATGTGATCATTTATAGGAATATGATCAACCATCATATAGGAGTTGAAATCAGATGCAGTAAATCTTATTGCACCTTCAAGATCTCTTAGGTAGGTATCTTCTAGTGCATCCCAAATTTCTTTTACAGTTTTATATTTTCTATAAGTTTCATATAAGACTTTAAAAGTCAATTAAAAATTTTCCTAATATTGATTAAGAATTAGAAATCAAAAAATCAACAACAAGTCTCGGAAATATAAATTGATTAAAATTTACTAACGTAGATTAGGACATATAATTTGTAAAAATAATAAAATTCCTTATTTTAATTAACAAATTCCTACGCAGCAATTTTACCTATAGTTTCTCGTGAACAGACGAACAGAAATATTTGTTCTCATAAATTTTCTTTTCTTTACATAATAATTATTTTCAGAGAGAAATTCTAATTAATAATAAGAGTAAACTAGCATACAAATTTTTAATCTAATAATAGACAATAAACTAGCATGTGAAACTTTCACCTAATTGTTATGGGGAATTTTTAGAGATTTATTTTAATAAGAATTTTGCATGCATTTACACAATATTAATTTGCAGAAAGTAAAAAAAAAGTTTAAGAATGAAAAACCCAGAAGCGCATTACGGCTTGCCCTTAGGTGAAAGTTTCAGGCTCTCGTGCGAGTTGATTCTGAACTGAACACCCAGGATACGACCGGGATACTCCTCTTGCGGGTCATGACCACGGAGAAGATGACCAGACACCCTTTCAGTATCAGAGCAGTAGAAAACCAAATAACCAAGGAAGAAAATCAAGAGAAGATGAAGAAAAGCTTGTCAAAGCTCTCGGCTTAGACTTGCTCACAAAAATAGTCGAAATTTATTACCTTCTAATAGGCGAAGTCCAACGACACAAATCCAACGTTAACATTGGTATTAACGTTGTAAAGCCTGCCAAATAAAAGCCAAACTAATGGATTGAATTCATTTCCAAATTGAATTCAATTGATGTCAATCGGCTGCATTAAAAAAGAAAATGTTAGCTAATAATAATTTAATAGCTAATGCTTATTTCAATTAAGAAATTTAATTAAAGCCTTTTTTTAATTTTATTCTAACAAATTAGAACTCACTCACCCCTAATTAAGCTACATCAACTTGATATCATAGTAGATAATTTTATATGTAGCTTATTAACGTGGATTGATCACCTTGAGCAGTTTAAGTTTTTTGAACTTGGATTGTTTAACATTTTATATATAGCTTATCAATGTGATGAAACTTGATGTCCTAATATTTCTTAAATTGCAATTTCCAGTTTTAGTCACTGAATCTTCGATTTAGTTTTATTAATTTAGTTTATATTTCTTAATCCATTTTGAATTATCTAGTTACCAATAAAATGATATATCGGTACTTGACACCAAGTCCCTATGGGATTGATAACTTTTACTACTTTAATAGAAACTGTGCACTTGTGGTACGCCTATCAACCTACAAAGGTATTCAATCTCCACAGGTAATTTAGAAAGAAGAAAAAGAAGAAAAAGAAGGGAAATGTAGAATTTTTCCTAAGGCAGCAATTAGTTCTAGTGAAATTAACCAGACTTCTAATTGCTTTTGTCATCGGGCAAAACCAATTCTATTAAATTTTTTAGGTTTAAAATTATCCTCTAATGCCATTTTTGTTTTAAAGGGAATAAGAAATTTGTTTATTTACATTAATAAATTTTTAAATATAAAAATTATTTTAAACATTGTTAAAATAATTAATTTATATATTATGCACAACATGTATGTTATGATTTGGGCTCTTTAACCCATTTAGGTTCAATATTAAAATTAAGCACATTATGAGCATAAAGTTCATGTCAAATATTCTACTCACTGTTAAAGTAATTAGTTACATGTTATACGCAAAGGGTTTAATATGGAGGCCATATATCAGTAAGCAGTAAATAAAATAAAAAAAATTATTACAGATGCAATTCTACTTGCAAAGTAGTAAAAGAAATAGCACTCTAATAAATTAAATTTATAGCAACTCTATTAAGGTTTATAATCTGACCGCGGTAGAAATTTAAAAGTTAATGTCTCCAAATTTAGACCCGTGCAGCCCAAGCCGCAGATTCCAAGTTCAAAGCGGCAATGCTGCAAGTCCGCGGGTTCCAATGTTCAAAGGATGTTTTTAAAAAAAGTTACTAAATGTCTCGTCTGAGATGTTGAAAGAGTTTAAAGAATTATGATTCACAGAATCACAGAATTCTTAATTAGGTTTAATCAAATTAACGACAATGTAAACTGTTATGAATAGTAATATCTGATGCGATCCAAACAGAAATAACAGTAATCAAATTTAAGTAGAGTAATAGCTTTACAATAAAAAATAATAATTAAAATCTGTTACAGGTAAAAACAGGGATCAAAATAATACTGTTACAACTTTCAAACAGTAAATATTTTATAAAATGTTTGAAATGTTTGTAAATAGTAGATACTATAATACTAAAAGGAAACTGTAAAATTCTTTGATAATAAACAATCGTTGACTAAAATAATAAACGAAAATTAATAGTACACGGAAACGGTATATTTATTTATTTATTTATTTTATTTATTTCTAAAAAGAATAAGGAAATATGATGAGATCAGAAATGCAAACAAATAAAATTTTATATAGAATAATTGGGGAAGTGTGAATCCGGAAACCAAAACAAATAAGATCACAAAACAGCGAATTAGGGAAAGAGTAAAGACTTTAAAAGTCAACTAAAATTTTTTCTAATATTGATTAATAGCCTGTTTGGACCCATTTTTAATAACTTTATAATTGTGTTAAACTATGTTGTATTATATTGTGCTGCACTATTAAAACTTATAAGATGTTTGGTTAATAACTTTTTAACTGCTGTCAAAATTTAAAATAATACATAAATATATTATTTTAAATTTTTTAAAATAATATAATATTTTATTTTTCTTTAATGTGAAAATTTTAAATTATTTAAAATAATAATACCCAAAATTTTAAATAAAATTATGTAAATTACTTTTTTAGAGAAGTAGAAACTATAAAAGTATCAAATTGTAGCTTTCAGAACTTCTGCTTTTTACTATTTTTTTCTGCTTTTACTTTTCATTATCAAACAGTTTTTCTAACTGCTCTTTACTTAAAAGCTGATTAAAATCAGCTTCAAAGGGCCATCTTTACTTAAAAGCTTATTAAAATCAGCTTCAAAGGGCCGAACACTAAAAAAACAGAAATCTAAAAATCAACAAGTAGTCTTGGAAATATAAATTGATTAAAATTTCCTAACGTAGATTAGGATACGGAATCTGAAAATAATAAAATTCCTTATTTGAATTAACAAATTCCTACGCAGCAATTTTACCTATAGTTTCTCGTGATCAGATGAATAGAAATATTTGTTCTTGTAAATTTTCTTTTCTTCACATATTATTATTTTCAAAGAGAAATTCTAATTAACAGTAAGAGTAAACTAGCATGCAAATTTTTAATCTAATAATAGAAAATAAACTAGCATGCCAAACTTTCACCTAAGATTGTTGTGGAGAATTTTCAAAGATTTATTTTAATAAAAATTTCACATGCGTTTACACAATATTAATTTGCAGAAAGTAAAAGAAAAATTTAAGAATGAAAAACCCGGAAGCGCGTTATGGTTTGCCCATAGGTGAAAGTTTCGGACTCTCGTGCGAGTTGATTTTGAATTGAACACCCAGGATACGACCGAGATACTCCTCCTGTGGGTCACAAAGAACTAAGGAAGGACCAAGAAACCAAAGAACCAAGGAAGAAAATCAAAAGAAGATAAAGAAAAGCTTATAAAGCTCTCGGCTTAGACTTGCTCACAAAAATAATTGAGAACCCACTCACCCCTAATTAAGCTGCATCAACTTGATATCATAGTAAATAATTTGACTACATCACCTCTTGCCTAATGCCCATTTACCATTGGACTTATTCGCTCGACCTTGATGCCCTAATTTCTTCTTCTTCTCCTATTTTTTGACTTTTGAGTTTATGCTCTCATCCCTTCTCCCGAATTCACCTTTTCACTTTCATCAATAGCCTTAATGTATTTTCTCTTCTTCCTTCTGCCCATAGACTTACACCGTGTTTCCTAGCAGGGATTTTGAGGAGAAAAGGAGGGAAAGTGAATTTTCCCTAGTTTCTTAGAAGGGAAAGGAAAGAAAAGATGGAAACAAAGATGAAAAATTTTAAAATTTTTCACCCAATCCTGATCCGTCCAAATCGAGTGGAAACATTACTTTTCCACCCGACACGCTAACCTCACTCCCTCCCGTGCTCTGCGACTTGCTTTCCTTTCTCACTTTGTCACCTCTTCCGCCACAATCTGCTGCTGCTGCTCCCACTTGTCGTCGCCTCCAGCTGCTGTTCCCACTTGCGTGCATTGAACTTGTTTGCCCTAGCTGCCCCCATTTTCATCCAAAGCAAGGTAATGTTCCTTTCCTTGCAACTGCATTTTATCCTACTTAGGTCTCAGACAATTTTTTTCAAAGAATCTCAAACCCTAGATGCAGAATATTATGATAAATTCAACAATAGTAAGCCAATTGCTCCTGAACTATTTTTTTTTCTTTGAGTAAGGGATGTTGCTCACATGAACCAGATGCTTTTTCTATCTTTACTTATGCAAAGTTTTATTAAGGAGTTATATTCTTCACACCCATTTCGTTGTAAATTTTTTCTTTTCTTCTTTATATTACTTTTTCTTTGTTTGGTTTGCTGGCCAACCCTCACGTTCCAACTAGCAAATCAAACATCAATTTTTTGATCATTGATGTTTTGATTTTCTGAATGATTTTGCTGTTTGTTAAGGCAAGTAACATAAACTGGGAGCCATATTTAATCTATCCCTTAATTTTGATTCCTCCCTGCATACTCAATTTATATTTCCCTGTGAAAACACCAACACATATCAAGGGGATTGGGTATGACAAACAGTGATCTCTTACATTGTCAACACGTGCATAAAAAAGAGTCACTTATTTACTACATTTCATCTTTCAATCCTTCTACACCATGGCCGCCCCTCGCCTACTTGACAGTGACAAAATGAGAGTACGACTACATATTGCTTCCTAATTTCTTGCATTTGTTGAGAGTGAGCACCCTATCAAATCTATAATTTGTACCATAGAAGATCATGGCTTGCCCTTCTAATACATTTCACCTATTTAATCACCCTGAGTCTCTTTGTGCATTTTTGGAAATCTTCAATTTTCGCATGGGATATTTTTCTCATAGATAATAGTCTTATCCTCGTAGCTTAGATTTTCAAATAACTGGCTCCTGCTTGTAAAGAGTCCTTAAGTCAACCTAAGTATGACAGGCATTTTCATTACCGATGCTGACCACATGTACAAGCTTAATCACATATATGTATTACGTATATGTAACTGATGACATGTAAAAATATGATATTTCATGACCCAATTTTATTCATATCTTAGAGCATAATGCATGTTTCATCTCATTTATTTACTTAAATGCTTCATATTCTTCAGAACCTTCACTTTTCCTCCGTTTTAATGAAATGCAGGTATTTGACCCCAAAATCAGTGGAATTTGGAGAATCTGAAGGTATGGGACGATTTCCCATGATGAGACAAAGCTACCTACCAAATTTCAGCCCAATCAGAGCTTTCTACAAGATGCACGGTCATGGGTGTGTACCCATGCACGGCCGTGCATGACCCTGCTACTCCAGGCTTCACCGAGCCGTACACGGCCATGGGTGTGCAACCATGCACGGCCGTGATCCATAAGTTATTCCGCGACAGAGCCGTACACGGGCATGGCCGTGCATCCATGCACAGCCGTGTATCGTCGCGAACTACTCAATAGGCGTCCGGTATTTCGCCCGTAACTTTCTATTCTTAGCTCGGATTAGAGCGAAATTTGGGGGAGACCTTTCTAACTGGCATATGCACGATTTGGGACTGGAATCATCTGATTTGGAAAAGCAACCTAGGAGAATGAGCAAAAAAGGCAAGACCTTAGGGTTTTGGGGCGATTTCGGAGGCGACAACACTGTTCCGGCTTGATTTCTTCGTCGTTCCGGCGTGGATCTTCGTGATGGACCTTCTTCCATCGACGATCTACCCTCCCTTTGGTTTGATTTAATTATTATGAGAGATTCTATGTGTTTAACGATGTATACACTAGCGTAAACTCTTCTTTTCGGGGTTTGGGCGTAGCCCACTGTAAGAATGCTTGATAATATGACTTGATCTATATATTCCTCTATTTATCTTTGTTCTTATTCATGTTTAGGATATTTTAATTCTTGTTTACATACTGGCCATATGTATGCATGCTTTAGATGTCAAGAGAAGGACTGAGAAGTGAACCTTGACCATCGGAACCCCTAGACTGGACTGGTGATTTCGTGTTGCGAGAGCACTCGAAATCACTCGAGGAACCCTAATCTTTCATAGAACCCAATGGATCCGTATTAACCCTGGTAAGCCACGAGAGTAGGAGATCTGAGTTAAGACGGATACCGGACCGTGTCCTGAGAGGGAGCGTGTCTGTACTCTAGGAAAGGTTACCTTGAGAACTTAGATAAAATTTTATTTAAATTGTCAAGCCCTAATATTTATGCATGCTTCAGTGTGGTGAAACCTAAAACCCCGAATCTCTCTCATAATCTCAAAACCCCTTTTGCCTTGTTTTCTACTTCGTTTGATTTATGTCTGCTTTAGTTTAATTGCTTGCTCTAGGATTTTAGACACTTCTCTATTAATCGTTAACCTAGCTATTGATTTATTGATTAGTTAGTACTTGACCCTAGTCCCTGTGGGTTCGATCTTAATTATTACGCGATAGACCGTGCACTTGCGGTAGCAGCCATTTAGGCCATATCAGTAACACCATGCAAACTATATATATAGCTTCCTACATTTCCATGTTCATAACCAGGTCAATTAATTGACTCTTTCGAACTAAAGTTTTAAATTTCAATCTATACAAGTGTATCAATCCTTAGGTATCAGTACCAGTTTCAGCTCGGCTTGGTACATAATACTCATTTTGGGAGGTATGATCCGATATCTTGCTTCATACTATGGTTAAAAGAATTAGCAAACTTGCCCAAGAAGGATTTGGCAAGTGCTTGATTCCAATGTATTGCATTTTAGCCACATATCTCACTATCTCAGCATGCCGGATCAATTCTTATCGTTGACAGTAGTGCTATTTGATTCTTCTTCTAACTTCAATTTTGTTCTAAAAATTTATCGTGCTTTCAAAAGTTACAACCACAGAATTTTATGGAAGCAATCTTCTCATAGTATTTATAATTGAGAGAAAAAAAAATCTATCGAGAGGCATCTGTTAGCTCAGATCTCTTTTTCCCTTTCATATTTGTAGTTTACTGTCTTTGTTCACTAGAAAAGCTGGCTAATTGGATTTTAGAATGGTGTTTGTATGAGATATAGTAGTCATTATGCTCATCACAGGATTGGGTTTGGGCTTGAGGTTATAATTGTTGCTATGTTCATCACAGATCTTATTACATTTATTCTTTGGAGACTCAATAACAACATGTTGAAAATATAATCCTTTTGTGCTCTCGTAATCTCTTATTACATTTATTCTTGCTGTAAACTTGTTTAGATTAATGTTGCTCCTATGTTGCCTTGTGTATGATAAACAATGATCTCTTACATTGTAAACACGTGCCTTGTATATAAACATACATGTATACCTAGTGTACAAATGTTTTGTAAGATCTCAAATACAACCTCATAAATTAGACAGGAACAAAGTGTGGAATCATTAAACAAATGACCAGATAAGTCAATAATTGATGCAGACCTTTCTTTTCTTTTCTTTCAAATTTCAATACCTTTTTTCATTGCATCTTTATTCAATTATATTCACTTTAATACTGAATTCTCACATTATCAACTTTGCTTTATTCAATTATATTCACTTTAATACTGAATTCTCACACAAAGCATGTTATCAACTTTGCTTACAAGTTATACTGTTGATTTACCATTACTGTCTTCTAGCCATGCTTGGTGCAATTCTAGATGAGTTTATATCGCTAGTGGTCATGCTAATGAAGATTAATATCTACACTGATATGTAGTTCAAACACCCATACTAATTCATCTTCTATGAATAGATGATATATGTAAGAATTAAATATGTTGCTAGCTATATGCACACGTTGATTTTTTTTTTTTACATTGGCTATGTTATAGGTTTTATTGTAATGACTCCAATGAGTAGCAAAGATAAGAGATATACTGAATTGTGCAACCTCCACCATAAACAATGTCAACTTGCAGCTATAACTGGAAGTTATGTTGCACAATTGCACCCCAATTCTCCTTTTATTATTTTACTCATCCTATGTGAATAAGCCATTGGTAGAAAGTAATAATATAAGGATAAAATGTGAAGGAATCTTCTAAACAAGTTATTGAGTTCGGATCAACTTTGTTATAACATTTTAAGAATGAGAAAAAAAATTCCTTTTTGTATCTGTGTGAGATCCTACGAGACACAAATCTTGTCAAAGATAATATGAATTCTAGCGTTGAGGAAAAAGTCGCAAAGTTCCTGTATTTGGTAGCCCATAATATCAAGAATCGGGAACTTTGTTTCTTTTTTTATCGTGGTCCTAGAAGTATTAGTCCTCACTTTCATGAGGTGTTAAGTGCTGTTATTAGCATACACGAGCAGTTTATCAAGCAACCTGACGGTTTAACGATTCCTCCTGAGATTTATAATAGGAACAAATTATATCCTTATTTCAAGGTATGTTATTTTAGAAGTATATTAGTATGAGCAATACTATTTCAATTGTTAAATCAATTGGATAAAATTGCAGGATTGTTTAGGAGCTATCGATGGAACACATATTCATGTGAGAGTACCTTCTACTGATGCATCTAGATATAGGGGGAGAAAAGACTGGCCAATAACAAATGTATTAGCAACATGTTCATTTGATATGAAATTTACATATGTCCTTCCTGGGTGGGAGGGGACACCATCTGATTCACAAATATTAAAAGATGCCTTGACTAGACCCGATAACTTAAAAATTCCAGAAGGTAAAATTTTCCCTTATTTATTAAAATCTTTTATAAGTTACAAGGTTAATAAATTACATATTATTGTTGTAGGAAAATACTATTTGGGTGATGCCGGATTTAGAATTAAAAGTTATCTTATCACACTATATAGAGGAGTTCGTTAACACTTGAAAGAATATTCACATCGCGCTCCATAAAATGCAAAGGAACTTTTAAACCATCGACATGCTTCTGCTCGAAATGTTATTGAAAGAACCTTTGGTGTACTGAAGAAGAGATTTCCAATCATAGCAAGTGGATCAGAACCCTTTTATCCTATTAGCACACATGTTCAAATTATCCTAGCATGTTATGTTTTACACAATTACTTAATGGGCGTTGATCCCGATGCTGCCATTATTGCTGAAGTTAATGAGGAAATATCAAACATATCTATGTTTCATGACTTTAA
The DNA here is from genome assembly GCA_027563935.2 of Costus lasius. Lineage (NCBI taxonomy): Eukaryota > Viridiplantae > Streptophyta > Magnoliopsida > Zingiberales > Costaceae > Costus > Costus lasius. The sequence continues at coordinate 105,062,174 of CM050448.1, forward strand.
TTAGTATTTTGTATTTGTAAGTTGAACTGAGTTTTGTTTGACAAAAGTGATGTACTATCTTTCTTTCATAATGAGTTATAATAGTCTAACAACATTGATTTTGTTTAAATGGAAGATGATTAGAAAAGCTAAGGGTGCTAAGGCTGCTGAAAGCTCAAGGAAAGAAAACATCAAATGGGGTGAGGAAATGGACAATGTTTTTATTGATGCAATGCTAGAGCAACAAGAGAGAGGCTTTAGGGTTGATGGTACATTTACCTCAACCACGTATACAAATATGCTAACCATATGTGTATAAGCATTTGGTATAGCTTTGACAAAAGATCATTTAAAAAATCACATCAAGACACTTAAAAACAACTTTAATTCCTGCCATGAGTTATTTAAGAATAAGAATGATATTGCATGGAATAGTGAAATAAAAATGTTTGAAGCTGATGATCAAGTATGAGATGATCTTATCAAGGTATGCAAGTTATCATTTTGTAGTAAATAGTTATTTAATGTTTGGGCATCTATTTATTAATTTTATTATTTTTATAGGCTAATCCTGTTATGAGAAAGTGGAGGGGCACACATGTTCATCATTATGATAAGTTAGATGCTCTTTTCTCAAAAGATTGAGCAACTGGTGGAATGGCTAATAGTTGTAATGAATTTATGAAGGTGTGGAGTGAAGAAAGAACTAGCCGTGACTGACTGTTCACTACATGCTTTGCATGACACATCTAATGAAAGAATTGATGAAATAAATTCAATTGATGTGCTACCCTCTCCACCCTATATAGCTACTGGCAGTGATTCTACATCATCTAAGAGTGGTAAGAGGAAAAGTGCTTCACTATCTATTCAAGAAGTTGTTATGACAAAATTGGATGACACTAATGAAAGTTTAAAGCAAATAGTGGATTGTATGAAGCAAGCAAACAAATGTTTAGAAAAGCAATATGCTCAAGATCATGCAACAATAGAATACTCTGAAAAAGAGATATTAGAAGAGTTGAAAAAGATTGGAGTGGTACGTCGACAAATGGCACGTGCTTATGTGGCTCTTGGGAAAAGCAAAGAGAAGGCTAGACTTTTTTTCTTTGCTCTAGAAGAATTACGTTTAGATGTACTTAATGAGTTGTTAGGTGATTGACTTGCTTAAGCTTTGCATGTTGTTACTAGTTGACTATAGCTATCTAGTTTTGGTATGGAGGATGTGGTATTGAACTTTATTTAGTTTGACCCTTATTTTTTGGTATGAAAGATGTAATATTGAACTATGTTTAGTTTGACCCTTCAATATTGTATGAAACTTGACATTTATGTTTATGTTTTAGATGTTGCATTTGTATTAAATATGTTTCAGGTTGACTATTTTTGTTATGTTGTTTGATGTAATTGTTCTCCTGCTTTCCTATTTAGGTGATGCAAATATACATGTTAGGTGTTATCTTTTTTTTACACTGTGATGAGAATGTTTTATAATTTGTTATCTTGCTTAGTTGCAAATAGTTGATGCTGGAATTCAGATATTAATTTTCGTAATAGATAATAATTTGTTCATTCACCAAGTGATCTTGGACTCTGTACTTTTGGCTCTTCTAAATTGGTCAATTACATTGACTCTGAATCGATTATACAGGTGGGAACTATATTTATAGTTTTGCAACTTTATAACTTGAGTTGGAACGAGTAAAATTCTAAAGATGAATTAAATTTACATTTCAATTTTATACAGGTTATCTATCTATATTACTCTTCGTTCTATGGATTTTGTTCTTCTTCTCCTACTAATAAAAAACTTATTTGACAAGCTTTGCTAGACATTGAATGATAATCTAATGGCTGATAGCTCAAAAAATATTTATTATTATTATTATTTTATAGTAATTATATAAATTTTTAATATTTTTGTTATATTTTTATATTTGTATTAATTTTATAGTATTTAATTAAGATTTATTAAATTTATATTTTATATATTTTAAAATAATTTTATAGTGTTATGCATAATAGGTGTAAAAAACTAAGTTATGAGTACAAATCTCAAATGGAAAACTTTCATTCCCGAAATAGGATGAAGGAAAAAAAAAATTTTTCTATCCATGCCATTTTCTTTCCTTCTAATTTTCTTTTCTTGCTAAGAAACACAGCGCTAGTGTTTGTTCTCCTTTTCCTTCCATCAATTGTTGGCGCTTTAGGGGAAAACCCTAAAAGTCCAAACCCATTATTTCTTAAATTTAATTTTATTTGGGCATTAATTTACTTATTATTAAATTTGCCTATTTATTTATTTAATTTTATTCTTAGTTGTAATTAAGACGTTGTCTTAATTAATGCCGGTGCGACTACAGGCGCACGTATGACTCTACTAAGAATAGTCGTGAGCAACTTCTCTATATATACATATAGAGTTGTGTGCAACCGTTCGATTATTCTGATACGCTCTTTCTCTCTCGTGCATCTCTTTCTTTTTTGCTGTCCTCACCGAAAGCATCCCTATGACAACCGTTTCACCGACGCGCCGGTAGAAACGGATTCCTGGTTGAATCTTCAAAGTGAAAGATCGGATTTCATCCAACATGAGGGATCGAATATTTGCTTAAAGATAGATCTTCGGATTGCCTCCAGGTTCTCTAACACTTATTATTTCTGGATCTTTATTAATTACAGAATTAGATCCAACACGAATGGGTTAGTGTTTGTTTTCCCCTTCCTTCTACCAGCTGCTGACATCTATTCTCCCCTTTGCTTTTGCCAGCAGCTCAAATTTCTTTTCTCTTCTTTGCTTCTTCTGCTAGTAGCTTCGACATCCATTCTCCTCTTCGCATCTAGCTTTCTTTCTTGATTCCTCTTTACACAACATCCATTCATTGTTGGAATTATTCACTCGATCTCAACGCTCTAATTTTTTCTTCATCCCTCCTCTCCTCTTCGGGCTTTTTGCGTTTCAGCTCTTGCCCCTTTGCCCAATGTCTATTCTCTTATTCGCTTCTGAATTCCTTCCTCAATTCCTCTTTGCCTGTCATCCATTCACCACTAGACCTCTTCACTTGATGCCTTAAGTCCGTTCCCACCAGCGATTTGTTCTTCACTAGGCTAATCAAGAAAATTACATTGGTCGTCACTTTTCGCTCTTTACTCTTGTCAGCACATCCACTCTTGTTGGATCATGTTAGTTTATAGTTTTATATATCATATATTTATTAAATATATTATTTATATTGTATCAGGTCAACTCATTTTAAATACGGGTTGTATTATGATTGAAGCCTTTTAACCCAATCAATACATGAGTTATGATTAGTCTAATCAAGTCATGTCACAATAGATATGATGATTTACATCCACCCGCCGGACTCATTTAAACTCACCTAACTTTTTGTCTAACTTAGGTTGATAGGTCAACCTTTTGATCCATTTTGATGTTTAAAATATTAATTTTGTAACCTCGTTCACTTGGAGTACGTCTTCTAAGCGCTATAGGTGTTTAACTGAAAAAAAAAACTTCCTCACAGTGTACAAATCTCTATAAGTACTTTTAATCCTAAAATTAAAGATTACCCGAATCTTTAAAAATTAACCCTAATTCTAAGGCTACCAGCGCCTATGGTGCTTAACTGGGAAAAGCGCTATAGGCGTTTAGAAATTTTTTTTAATTCACTTGGGCCTTTTTTATAAAATCGAACTAGCAATGGCTAATACCACGTGTTTCCTCAGCCGCCTACGCGTTAGGACTTAGAGTTGGTGACGTGGCGCTGTCCGTACTTTGGGCTTAGGTCCTTGGGATTAGGCTCTCACTTCAAGGGCCGGCGGGCATCAGCGGTCAGCCCATTAAAAATAAATAAATAAAGAAAAAAATAAAGGCGGGAGCACCGAATCGACGAAAAGGGCGGCTTTGTTTTTTTCATTAGCTATCACTCTCGCGGCACATGGATCGATGACGTAAGCGAGAGCGCACATGTGCGCATTCGACACTGCGGAGACGGGACGTGGACTTGATTGACCCTTCGCGAGCGTGAGTGGTGAACGGCGTTTGTCTTTCAAATTGATCACAACCATTTCTTATTTCACATTTGATTTTATCTTATCTTATATTAGTGCAACAATAAAGATATTATCTTATCCTTTGCTGATGTATTTTTTGATCATTAATCAAAACCATTTCTTGGTTGAAATTTGTTTAATTTCAATGTAATAATAATTGTGAAGTTTTCAAATTTTATCTTAGGGCACGTTTGGCTCCAATTATGCATGGAATCCAAAAATATTTACAGTGTGATAAAAAATAGAATCATGTAGAGGTTCAAAATCGGAGCTTCTCACAACTTTTAACTTGAAAGCCGTGCATTAGTGGAGCCAAAGAGATAGTTAGTTGAAGACTATATATAAAATATTTTTTTCAAGTTAATTTTTTGTTTAAAATAAAAACACACAAATTTCTTATCAAATACGGCATAATATTTCATCTTAAAATTTCATTAATTTTAGAATGAAAAATTTGCATAATGTTTCTTATATTTTTCAACTAATTTTTTTTAATAAACTACAAAGTAGAAACGTACCAAAGCACACATGCTTCTATAGCTAATGATAAATTCAATTCAAAATTAATTTTATTAAAATTATAAGTATTAAAATAGATGATTTCTTGCCTCCACTGAAACTATTTTTAACTAAAAGATATCTACTCACAAGGTTCCTACTAATCTCTGGTACATACTATATATTATTTAAAGTAAGAGATTTTTCAAAAATAAATTTCATAATTTCTTAACCGTGTTTAAGTACCACTACTGAGAATCCATTTTCTATAGTTACACTTTCTCTACTTGAGTAAGTGAACCATAATCATTTAGAATATATATGAACTTCTTGTTAGGTCTTTAGCGAATACTTTGTTTATGAGAAAAATAGAAGAGTGTATTGGATTCCATAACTCATAGATTAGAAATGACCTTTACGCAACGACCTTATAATTGATCATATTGTTGCTCTCAAAAGAGATAGGGCAGCTGATAGGAAATAAGTCTTTTTTGCAATGTTCATCTTAATTAGGGATTATACCTATAATTCTAGATAATTATAATTAATCAATTATAAATATAATAATTATATTTTGAGAATTCTACACACTTTAAATCCTTTTATATTTTATTTATTAATTTAGATGACATGTATAAATAAATCAGAGGTAAAATTATATGCGATTAAATATTATTATTATTATTATTATATATATGTGTGTGTAATTTATTATATATATCTATATATAGTCCATAATTCTAAAACCTCTCTCTAGCGAAGGATGTAATGGTAAGTTGGTAACTGAGAACAAGACAGCACAGGAAAAGCAGTGAACTCGATGCTGCGCCTTTTTGGACGGAAAAAGCAGCAGCTTCTGCTTTTTTCCTTCTCAACCTTTCGGGCAGGAAAAAGGCTGACTTTTCAGATGCCCACGTTGACCTTCTTTAAGTTGCACAAAAGTAAAACACTAATCATGCCTGCAGGCTTCCTTTCTTCCTTTTTTTTTATTCCTTCCTCCCCTTTTTTATGCGAATTTTTTATACATATACACCGCACTGCTTTTGGCTTTTGCTTGATTCCTTTAAAAAGCCACTTTATTCATCCCTTTTTTTGGTTTCCAATTTTGACTTTCACCCCCTCTTATTAATTCTTCTTTATTTTTCCTCAAACTTATTATTATTATTATTATTATTATTATTATTATTATTATTATTATTATTATTATTATTATTATAAGGTTTCTTGTGTTAACGTCCAAACCTGAAGGCAGACTCGATCACGTGGACGGCCGTATGCGTACAAAATAGTCGCCGCAAAAGAAGAAGACTTGCTTCATAAGTATTATTATGCCCATCAACGGTCTCCCTCGCTCAAGCTTTTAATTCATGTCGGCAATACATACATTTTGTCCTCTTTCCCTTTCCTTTTCCATCTTGGTTTTCCTTTGTTTGTTGCGCACTTCCAAAATATCCAATGAGGCCAAATTAACTAAGACCGTGATTTTTAAGTGCTGAAGCGCTTAATTTTTTTAAGAGGGGTTGTTTAGATTTTTTTTATATATTTTTAAGTAAAAATAAAATATATAGGAAAGAGAAAGCAAGACTTTTAACTATCCCAAGCTCAATCTCATCAGATAATCAAGTACTGAGTAGTAGTACTTGTGAGAAACCTAACCATAACAAGAAAAATTATAACAAAAGTACCAATAGTGAGAGTGAGTGGCATCAATAGCAACCAAAAGCGAGCAAGACAACAATTAGGAGTGAGACTACTAGAGGCTAGAGCAATTAGAGATCTTAGTGTTTTTAGAAGAGTTTTAGTAAGTTTGTTGTATAGAGCGAGGTCGAGTTGTTGCGAAGTAATTGATACCACTTTAAGCAAAGATTGAGACAGAAGCATATTTCATCCTTATATAAGAAACATTCAATTAAGAATTGAGCAAAATCAAGTCAGGCCAATGGGAAGATATGGGCACTAATTATAATAAAAAATGACACTAAGGCCATGTTTATTTGGACGGATGGATTATGCAAAGGAAAGGAAAAATAAATAGATGAAATATGTTATAAGTTTTCTTTCCTTGTGTTTACTTAAAAGGATGGATAATTTGATGGATTTATATATACACCCTTAATTTTTATTTTTTTTACTCATATTACATAAATACTATTAATATTATAAAATTATTATCGATACTATTATATAATATGAAAATTACTAAATATTATTTAATACTATTAAAAATTATAAAAATTACTAAATATTATTAAATACTATAAAATTATTAAATATTATTTAGTACTATTAAAGATTATAAAATTAAAATATAAAAAAAACACAGCACATAATTTTCTTAAAATGTTATAAGTTTCCAGCGAAGCAAGCAGTGAGCAATCCGCCCGATTTGGGCGGATTGAGAAACGAAGGAAAATGCCTTATTTTTCTTTCTCATTTTCCTCTGTTAGTTTTCCGTCCGCCCAAGTAAACGATGGAAAAAGGTATAATCCATCCTTCCCTTCCTCTTTTCTGTCCAAGTAAACATGGCCTAAAGAAAGGTGATAATGTGAAGAGGACATAAAAAAAATTATAATGAAGGATGGGATGCCCATGTCTTGATAGTTATAATAGAGATAGACAAGTTGGAACTTAGAACACCACTATTGATTATGAGTTAATTATGACTATGATTGAACAATCAACTTAAAGTATTTCAACTACTTGACATGACATAAGGAAATTGATGTCAAGTATAAACACAATCAAGTAGTAGTTGTTATTAACAACATATCATTTTTAATCACTATATATAGATTGTATTCAAAAATTGAGGCATGAGATGTTAGCATGTGAGCCATAACATCATAATTTTTGTAACTATATCGTCTACACTTTCTAGTTGCATTTATAGTAGCATAGATGGTATCATCGTAAAATGGATGGAGGGCAAGAGTACTAGAGCCTTAAAAATAAGGCAAGAGAAAGGTGAGAGCGATGAAAGTAAGGTGAATTTGAAAAAAAAAAAAAGACTATAAGGTTACAAAGAAACTATAACTCTATGTAACTTCGACGGATTATTTTGAAATTATGTATCTTTTACCACTATATATCGTGACTAAATAATATGTTTTTATTTAGGAACATGCATAAAATCTTCTTTTTCTCTTTCAAATCACTTGTTTTCTTCTCCTCCACAAATTCATATCCCAAGAGATACTACATGTCATCAATAAAAAAACTAATCAATTTCTGATCACAAACTTCCACAATCCCTAATTAAACAAATCAAGAAGTGAGATTTGGTCAAGATTCTCCTCTCCTCCCAATTATCAAAATAGATGTGGGCTACTCCAATGATGTTGCAATGTATAGAGGAGGCAAAAAGGCATTGAATGGAAGCACCTGCAGCACAATGCATCGTAGGCCCCCTCCCCAACCTCAAAAAAAAAAAAAAAAAAAAAAGTCTCAAATGCAAGGTTCCTAAATATAATGAGTTATGCAGAGCCAATGCATACTTATGCGATTCTACGCATTAGATATTATTCGATACATCAAAACGATTCAACTATTATGCGATGAATATCTACTATATCAGTACATCAGATGATGCTCAGGGCGTACTGGCGTAGTACATCAGAGACATAGAGGCAGATATAGGTCAACAACAGAGTGTCGTTGATTTGATACCGATTATTTATAGTGGACACATTAAATGTGTGTTTAAGTTAGACAAGAATCAATGATGAGATGATCTCTGTGTAATGACTCCCTCATCTTCATTTATGCATGAGGTTCCGTGAACCCTACTGACCTTTCCGGGAAGGACACCAATCATTAATGTGTGTGGGAGTGGCTGATTGATTGAGGGTGGCAGGCCACTGCTCCGGTTATTTAATGCTCTGAATGTGCTAAAAGGCAATGGGATCTACTCTTCCTTCTCCTCGGAGTTTGTGATGGTCTCCAGACTTTCAGGGGCCGCCCTAGCTAAGGGCAGTAATGCTCAATCAAGGCTTCTCCTTTCTAATCTGAGATAATGAACCATTTCCTCCTCATTTCAGAAAAATATTCAGATGACGTTCTTCAAACATTCTCATACTCTTCACATGATTTTTAAATCAGAGCAAAAATCTCAACCACAGCTGGTACATCACTTCAAATCTTCAATTCAGATTTAGAGAAAATGATCACACACATAATCATCATAATGATAGCAAACTAAGTGGTTGGGTTGTCACCAGCAATACAACTATGAGCTGACATACCTTGCAGCTACTTTGGTCCATTACCTTCAATGCTGCAGCATTTCAGCATTTCCAGTGGACCAATAGAGCCTTGAATTCCCGGTGACATAGTACTGGACACAAAACATTCATATTGGTAGACAAAGAACAAGAGCTTAATCAAATGCCACAAGAAGAAATTTCAGACATCAGCAATTTTGGATATCTTTTGGCTTGGAAGAACAAGAGAGCCAGGAACATTATGTTCTTGAACAAAATAAACTGAAAGAATAGTTGAGGAACAAGAAGATATACTTAGCATAATGAATTATTATGGCTTTTGATTGAACTTCTCAAACCTATACCTATTGGAAGTTAAGTTGCTCTTGACATCCAGTCACTAAGCCCCCAAGGAAAGAAAAAAAAAAGTTGAGATAACTGAATCCTCCACTAATATGTATATATACACAGATTTTCTTTAAAAATTTTACCCTGAAGGGCCTTCAACTATCATGGCCAGCATCAATAGCAATGGCCACGGTCGCCGGTAACCAGTTCTTTGTGCTACTAGTTCTTAGCACTTTGTCCCCCTTTGTCGTGGAGAGCCGAATGACTGAGATGTCCCCATTGGGTTTCAAATTATCCCTCAGTTGCTTCAAGCTAGGAACCAGCACCCTTTCGGCCCAGTCATCGATAGCCACCGCTCCGCTGAGCCATAGGCCGCTGACGATTCTCTCGAGAGCGTCGTCGTCGATTCTTATCACTCTTCCCTTGCCCATTATTGTTGTAAACCTCACTGATATGTACTCCAGTACATTCCTTTGCAGCAGAGCAAAGTCCACTGGTTTGAATGCTACGGCTTTGTCGACCAGCTCCATGAGCTTTGAGGCGAATGAGGATGACGAACACTTGATTGCAAGAGAACCCTTGTCGAACTCATTCTCACTGGTCAGGTCGCTTGAGTTCCATGATCCCTCCTTGGTTTCAAAATCCACTCGGAGAGATAGGTTGAGATCAAGATACTTGTCAGTGCTAACCAAGGACACCTTCCTTAGCTTAACTGGTGATTCATTGTCTTGCAGCCAACCAGGACAACGTTTCCCAGGCTTGTCTCCAGTTGTTAGCTCCAGTTCCAATCCACAAGAAGCTGAATCCAGTATCTTCTTCTCACACTGAAGGACTGAATCATAGGAATTCCTCAGCTCTTCTGGTAGCCAATCTGCAGTGAGGACAAAGATTGCACTCCCCAAACTGACCTCCCGACCGTATGAATCGGGCAAACGGCCCCTCTCGATCGCCTGCTTAACTTTACTTTGCACGAGCATGTCTGCTTGATCGATGTCCTCGAGCACAATGAGCGAGAATGGGTTTCGACGGACTGCTTCAACTATTCTGTCCATGGATGTCCTCCCTCGGTAACTCAAATTGGATTCTTCATTATTGCCAATGGCGAATGAACCGCTGCCAAAGCTAACAATTGTCGGACCAGTGCCAAACATGAGCTCTGAGAGAGCGGTTGCCATCTTCTTCTTCCCAACCTTGTCAGGCCCAAGCAGAAGAAGCCAAGTATCACCTTTACTGCTACCACTCCTTCGTTTTCCATTCCCAGAGCTGCGTTGCACCACAACATTTGCAACAGCTGAAGCTGCATCATGCTGCCAACTGACCTTCTCCGTCAGCCCTTTGAGTACCCTCTTGAAGGTGTCGATATCAGAACTGTCGACAAATTTAGCCCTCTGCTGATCAGGGAACACGTCCCTCATGCAACCAGTGAAATCCTCGAGTCGATCATTGTGGGTTTTCTCCAGTGATGAATTTGAGAGTCTTGTGCTTCCAAGTCCAAGGCCAAGGTCAGTCTTCACAGGGCTCCCTGGAGGGCTGGAAGGCTGCTTTGCTGCAGCAGCATCATGGCTATTTTCAGAAGTCATGGGAGTGAGGCTTCCAGATGTTGGATGAGCTCTCAAGATGTTTAAAGGCTTAGAGATTGCTGGAGACGACTGATGTTCAGATGTAGGATGTGATCTCAATATGCTTAAAGGCATGGACAGTACTGGAGTTGAAGACATCCTGGAGACGACGGGCGCTGTATGTTCCGGATGTGATCTCACCGAGCTTAGTGGCACAGGCAGCACTGGAGCTGAAGGCATCCTCGACGTGACAAGCGATTGATATTCGGATGTTGGAAGTGAACTCAGCATGCCTAATGGTGCAGAAGATACTGGAAGCAAAGACACCCTGGAGGAGAGCCCTACAGGCGATTCATGAAAGCCAGGATGAAGTCTGGAACAATTCTCACAACATCTCCTAAGAAGCTCATCAGTGTTCTTCTTCCAGAGCAGCTCTTCCTCCTTGGACTACACAACAACATAGACTCTTATTGTTAAGCTGCAACAAGCAATAGCCTACTCATTTTGGTATAACAAACTCGAATCAAAACCTGAAGAGAAGAGCTGGAGGCTTTAGTGCTGCCTCCACTGCTAAGCTTGGCAACTTGCAGCCACGGCGGCAACGCCTGGCTTGCCTCTGGTTTCGTCGAGTATTTTTCGAACTCTTTGGCGACTAGTTTGGCTAACTCACGTTCGTAACTTTCCTTGCATACGGGGCACAGGTTTGTCCTTGGAGAAGGATCAGTGTTCTCGAGTGGTCTTCGCAAGGGTACCGTAGTAGATGCAATCCCTAAAATACCTTTTGATATGCCCAGACTCGGCAAAGAGTTGCCATGTATGCCACTGCCCCCATTGCTGCGTTTGTATGAAGAAAGAACTAAGAATTCAAGCTTTATAGACATCAAACAAGATCTAAAGAGAGATGAAAATGAGTTTGTAAGAAGCAAATTTCTCAACAGAAGTTGCATCTTGATTAATTCAGAAGAATTCATAACAATGAAGAATCCCTGCAAGTGAAGTACTTGTTCGTAGATTCAGTAGATTTTTCAATTAGGGAAATTGAACAACAAAGCATTCAATTCTTCAATCGTTCCTACAAGATAGATCTTTGTTCTAGCTAAGTTGGATATTATGAGAAAGAAGAGGTACTCAGAGTCCTTATAGATAGGCATGTAGTCTATATTCTTGAATGGATTTCCACATATAGAAACTTGGAGAGTAAATCAATCAGCACTGCTTCAATAAATTGGCCCAGAGAAGGAAAAAGAAGAGGACATGAGGACATAGCACAATTTAAGAGTGCAAAAGATCTCACCTTGGGAACCTATTGGGGAGGGACAACCTCGCGGCAATGGACATCACCTGCAGATCCAAGTCGCTCTCTATGGTAGGGTGGTACACCTGGCACCGGATGAAGGTGTCTGAAGCGGCCGCCCCGACGAGCCACACCCTGCCGCCGTCTTTGAACCGATCCCAAAGCCTCACCATCTCCTCCACCACCGCCCGGCTGACCACCGGCTTCGGTGGCTGAACAAGGCCAGAGCCCCCTGATACGCCGGGGCTCTCCACCAGCCATGTGAGGTCACCGAGATCAAGAATCACGCCACGGTCGCCTCCGCCGCTGCCGCCGCCAATCATGGAGTCGATGGAATTGCTGAGATCTCGAATCTTTGAAGTGATGTGGGAACAGTCAAGAGCGGTGGCGGTGGAGATGGCAGTGACTTCCTTTGCAAAAGGGACAACTTGGGCATTCCGTAGCGCGGGCGGGGCGTCGATCGACGGAATCCTCTGGAGAGCATCTTTCAGCACGGCGTCGAGGTTGCCATCGCCAGCGAGGATAGGGTTTCGCTTTTTGGATCTCAGGAGAGTGTCTAAAACTCGCTTCACATCTTCCGCCCGTGGAGGAACAACGCTGTCGCCTCGAGCCGCGCTTGGGGCGCTGCCGCCGTTGTTGCCGTGGGGTTGGAGGCGGGGATTCATGTAGAGGTTGCGGGCGGGGGTGGCTCCTCGACTTGTTAGACCAGGAACGAGGGAGGCGGTGGGAGCAGGAGAGGGGCTGGCGAGAGAACAAACGGACGGGGCGGCGGCGGTGGCTGCGACAGCAGGAGTATAGGAAGACGAGGCGAGGGATTGCTCGAGGGCGGCCTTGACGACGGGCGATGCGATGCTGGCCTCGCGCATCACGCGGCTGACGGAGGGATCGTCAAGGATCGACATGAGCAACTGCTCGAGCTCAACCTTCACGGCGAGGAGCGGCTGCTGCTGCTGCTCGGGGCACCCGCGGCGCTGATTGGCCTGCGCGCGCTTAAGCGCAGCCATGAGCGCGTTGGAGATGGGCGGCTCAGCGGCCGCCGCTGTGGCAGTAGAGGCAGGGATGCGGTCGAGGGCCACGGCGAAACAGAGCTGGAGCGCGCGGCACGGCTGGAGGTGGGGGGTTTCCGGGTGGGACCGGATGCAGGCTTGGCGGAGCAGTCCGTTGGGGGCGGTGAGGAGGATAGCCGCCACGTGAAGCGGCGTCGTCTGCCCGTGTCCCCGCTTCGCCGCCTCGGCGATGGAATCGTTCAGCACCCCCGCCGCCTCCGCCGTCAGCGTCTGCTGGATCGTGCTCAGCCCCCTCATCTCTTCCTATTCTCCCTCTTTTACTCCCCCCAATCGATCACTCACATCGCAGAAACTCCTCCGGCAGCCAAAAACCTCACCTTTCCCAGCACAAAAACTCCAAAATCCAATCTTTTCTTCTTCCCTCACCGCGCGTTCATCTCTCTTCCCAAGAACTATCCCGCGACCAACAAAAAAAAGGCGGGGAGAACAGATCGATCTTCCTCCCCAAGCAAAGAATTCTGATCACAAGAAACTAGCAATCAAGGTACAAAGGAAAGCCCAGAAAGGTCCAATTTTTCTCTTTTGCTGCAAGAGGAGACGGTACGGAGGTTACTAGGGGGGAGGCGGAGGAGGCGAATAGAATCTTCTTCTCTCCATCTCATCTGCTCCACATTTTTATTCCCCCCACCCCCCCTTCTCCTCTGGAAATGCGTCTCCCTCTGTGAAACTGCAAGATTAAAAGCTCATTTGCGTGAGATTGAGTGAGCCAGGAAAAGAGAGGATTTTTAGGACAAAGGAGTTGGCTTTCTACGGGACAAAACAAAAGCCTTCAATTATCATTATCATCTCTCTCTCTCTCTCTCATCTAATCTCCACCTCAACTCAGCAAAGTAAAGAAGCCCCTCCTGTCCCTTTCCCACTTCTTTTTCCCCCTCTCATTACTTCTTTAATACTTTGTCTTGCGTTGTGGCGTGGCTGTATTAAGTGCTGTTGCCAGAACCTCCTTTTGATTCCCTGAGGGGCTCGCTTCCGATCACTTGTTTATTTTTGTTTTTCCTCCCCTCCTTTTCCGTTCCCCCAAATCTTCCTCGATTTCTTTCTCCCATCTTCATTCCATTCCGAGCGCTGACCGACTTCTTGACATGGCGTCGACCTCTCTCTCAAAAGGAAAAAAGCTTTTCTTTGTGGCTTTCTTTCCTCCACCTAAACGGATCCTCGCGCCCTTTGTTTGCCTCGCACGGCTTCAGGCAGCTGACAAATCCATTATTTTATTACCTCCACGCAAAAAGATTTTACAGTCTACACATTCGGAACGTGATTGATTCAGTCGGCTAGAAACTTTCACATTCCTGCCCACGCTGATTCACACCAAAAGTATAGAATAAATGCATTCATAAATCCTGCAATCGGTACGGCGAGGCACTCGAATGAAGAACTAGTTAGATGTTCACCCCTCCTTCATTGATTGCTTCTTCTTCCTGTTCTGAACACAAACTGCGCCCTTTGCCGCCCTCCACGACCTTAAAGCCGCAACCGAAACGGGAATGAACTCATCCTCGCCCCTCTCTGCCTTGACCTTTACGTGTTAATTTATAGAGTGGTTAGTTCGGTGTAAAGGCGGGGTGGAGTTTCGTGCACCCCTTTTGTTCTTTATGAGCCCCTTTCCTCCCCTCTTTTGTTCTTGGCGTCCAAGAGAACTCGAGTCCGTCGTCCCTTTTCGCACTCGCTCACTTTTTTCTCCTTCTCTTTCCTCTTTCTCTCTCTCTCCAGCGCCTCGTTTGCTTGCCCTCATTTGGGACGCAAATGCAGCTCTGCGGCCTCGCCACTTTATTGCAACTACTTGCTTTTCTTTTGTCTACTGATTAATGGCAGCTGTGCGCTGCAGCTACAGGGGTTTCTGGTGCCTATCTGCATCATTTCTTTCAAATGCATAGTAGATTATATGGGACGACGGCTACTTTTCACCATGTATAATTTATTCTAACCAAAGTTCTTAAGATTTTTTTTTTTTCAACTAGCAGATCATTGGGGTGTTACTTATGCTGTGTATACAAGAGAGGAAAGAAACGAGAGAGAAATCATTGGGGTGTTATTTATGCTGTGTATACAAGAGAGGAAAGAAACGGGAGAGAAAGGAGAAATAGAGAAGAAAAGAAAAAGAAGAGAAAGGAAAACAAGTCACGTGAATAAAAAAAAATACTCGATTTTGATGTGTGAACGGGCGACTTGCGACGCGTGCAGGCGCAGGGGCGAACGGCAGGCGAGGTGGCGGGAGGACGGCGATGCATGCAGGCGGAAGGACGGCGGCGCGAAGGCGGACGGTGACTCCTGCAGACAGTAGGCAGCAGGCGACTCGCGATGCGTGGAGGCAGATGGTGACGCGTGCAGGCGGCAGGAGACTCAAGGCTAGAGGTGGCCAACGGGCCGGGCCGGCCCGCGGCCCACACGGCCCGGCACGGCACGGCCTGTTGACCAAGTCAACGGGCCGCGGGCGGCCCGTGGCCCGGCTCGGGTCGTGCTGGGCTGAGACTTCGCGGCCCGTGGGCCGTGCCCGGCACGGCCCGCCGGCGTGCCGGGCCGGGCACGACACGGACCCGGGCCAGGCACGGCACGCGGGCCGGGCCAGGCACGGCACGGACCCGGGCCAAGCACGACACGCGGGCCGGCACGGGCACGACACGCCGGGCTGGGCCGGGCACGGCACGCGGGCCGGCACGGGCACGGCACGCCGGGCCGGCACGGGCACGGCACGGCACGACACGTTAATTCTTCTGCATTTTTACCTAAATGCCCTCATAATAGTTATAAAAATTTTAAAAGTTAGGGATATAATTGTCTTTATGGTATAAAATTACCATTTTAGCCCCTTTTAATAATTAAAAATAGGGTATAAATATGTAATTATACACCCAATTCATCCATATAAATTGACCCCCCAACCCTCTCATTTTCTTCACACAAGTTTCCAACTATCTTTGGAATAATTTCTCATTCTCTCTTAATACTCTCTTAATCTCTTTTCTAAGTCTTGAGTTACAATTAGTTTCTTAATTGAACTCAAACTTAAGCTTTTTTTTAGCCATCAAGAATTCAATGCTCTCTCGATCTAGACTAGTCATTTTTTTCTATGTCTCGTGCTCACTACGTGACTAGACGTGGAGAAGATCAAGTAAGTATTAAATTAATTTACTTTTATAATATAATTATCACGTGGTGAGCACAAGCACGAGGCATAGAGAAAAATGACAGATAATAGAAGAGTGAAGATAATTATCATTATGCCAAATTCTCAACGTTCAATCTTCCTTATATCTATCTTAAATTTCTTCAATGCTGATCAATGGAGAATTACTATTTTAAGTATTATCGAACGTGTTAGTCAAATTATACGAATTGATGTATTCAAGTTTGAAGAACACTTTATCCACTTATCTGATCATGCAAGACAAGAATTTTTGGCTTCTCCCTCTCCTTCTGGGGTTGAGATTGAGATAGAGGTTGAGGACTTTGAAATAAGTGATAGTGAGGAGGATAGTGATAATATCAACGATGAGCCGGAGCAATATATCGAAACAAACCAAGCACAAGAGTCACTTGAGTTTTTTATTATTGAAGAAGGAGGTAGAGCTGAAAAGATGGAGTGCGCAATATGCATAGAGAAGATGGAGCACGGAGCGCAAGTATGCTTAACACAATGCTCGCATATCTTCCATAGTAGCTGCTTGCGTAGTTGGCTACGGGTCAATTGTGTATGCCCATTATGTCGACAATTGATTTAAGCTTAAATGTATAATTTATTAATATAAAATTTAATCGAGTTGGTTTTAACTTTAGTCATGTGTTGTTAGTATTGTTAATTAATTTAATAAAATATATTAAAATTAAAATTATATATGTTTAAAATAAAATAATTAATAAAATAATAATTAAATATTTTTTAAAAAATATTATGCAAAATACATAATTCTCAATTTCTTATTTTAATAATTAATTAAATTTGGCACGCGGGCCAAAGTCGGCCCACGAGCCACAATCGGCCCGTGGGCCAACTTTGGCCCATGGGCCACAATCGGGCCGGACCAAACACGGCCCGAGTCCCCTCATTTGGCCCGTTGAGCCGTATTCGGCCCGCGTGCCGGATCTGGCCCGCGTGTTGGATCCGTGCTCACGCTGCAACCGAACCATGCCTGGGCCGGCACGGTTAATCGGGCCGCGGGCCGTGCCGGGCACAGCGGTTCTCCTGCCGTGCTGTGCCGGCACGGCACGATTTGAAACGGGCCGTGCCAGGCACGGCCCGGCTGGAACCGGGCCAGCCCGGGCCCGGCCCATGGCCACCTCTACTCAAGGCGGAAGGCGACGCGTGCAGGCGGACGGCGACTCCTGCAGACGGCAGGCAGCAGGTGACTCGCGATGCGTGGAGGCAGACGGCGACGCGTGCAGGCGGCAGGAGACGCGAAGGCGGAAGGTGACGCATGCAGGCGGACGGCAGCGCGATGAAGGAGGAGGCGGACGAGCTCGTGAGATGGACGCGACGAAGGAGGAGGCGGACAAGCTCGTGAGATGGAGGCGAACGCGACGAAGGAGGTGGACAAAGGTCGTGGCGTCCGAATCGGACGCGTTTGGCTTTTTTTTTCTTGTTTTGCGTGCGCACACATGAATTAATGCTTGAATTCATCATCACCCATTTGTCAAAACTCTAAATATGAGCAAGAACGCAGCTTATTTTGTCAATTGAGTAATCTAATATGCATTTCACAAATTTTAAACCCATACGGTAAGGTGCAAATCTTAAAATTTTTATATATTGAATTGTTCACATACCTTCAGTAATTAAGATATATCAATAATAAATTAAATTAAAATATATCAATGATAATTATTATTAATAGATCTTATAAATTAAGGTCCAGCATATAAAAATCGCAAGACTTAAATTTTCACCATGTGACTTTAAGATTTGTGAAACGCATATTAAGGTATCTAACCTAGGATTTTTTTTCCCTAAATTTCAAGACATTATTATTAACAATAAATTTTTTTACTTGGATAAGATGATAATGCTTGAAGATTAATTTTATTTAAATCAAACTTTTCTTAGTGATGAGAACCCTATAAATAAAATGCAAACCCGCGTAAAGCTAAGTAGGAACTAGAACACACTACAAATAGATTAATAAATCGAGTACCATTTCATTGATTTTAATTGTCATTCCGATTAAGTACTCAATCTTGAGACTTGAGTATTCAATATTTGGAAGCGTTGTAAGTTTTCCTAGTACATGATTTTTTTTAACAACTCTTTGAGTACTGAATCTTCAACTCATATTACCTCAAGGCTTATCTATAATTTGGGTTGTCCACATCGATAAACATAATTGAACCGAACTCTGTTGGAGCTAGGGTAAAACCATAAGGTTCGCAAGGCAACAAATGCGAGGTAACAACTAATGAAAGTTTAGTTCAGTTAAAATATCGAATCTGAACACCCCCCCCCCCAACCCAAATTTATAAATTAAAATACCCAAAAAGTTGTATTTAATTTAGATAAATTATATAAAATTTATTTCAAATTATTGATAAATTAGCTTATTTTTGCTTGAGATGGGTAATTATATTAAAAATAAAATAAACATTTTTATTTTGTTCTCTCATGAACTTGACTTGGGCCTTTAGTTATTTAGTGTAGAGATGGCTAATGGGTGAGATGGCCTATAAGCCACACTAGCACAATATGGATCGAACCCAACCTAGTATGATACATTGACCAAATCAACATACCATGGGAGGCCTGAGGCACGGGTTTGTGTTGTGCTAGGTTGAGAGGTTTAGGCATGTGGGTTGGGTCAAGCATGACATGCAAAGAGTTTAAACTTTTTTAATAAAATATTAAACATTAAATTATTTTTTTACTTATTTACTCTCATAAAAATATCTTGAAAATTTAAAAATAAAGGCATATTTATCTTTTTCATATAAAAAATATTATTTTTCTAATTTTTATTTTAAAATAATTTTTATACTATTATGATTTATTTATTTTATTTAAAAATTATGCTCAACTTAGTGTGACATGTGTCATTAGGGGTGGCAACAAGATGTACTTACGTTTTTATCCTAAACTCAAACTTGATTCGAACTCGGTCAAGTACCCTATTATATAACTCGAACTTGGGTAAGGTAATTAAATGGAGACCCGTGGGTACCTGATTAAATAATAATATTTATATTTTATAAAATATATTATAAAAAATAAAAATAAAAATAAAAATATTTATATAATAGTATTTTATTATTATATATATTTTAACAATACTATATATATTATTGAAATTGGGAATAGGGTACCGTGTACTCCGATCCCTAAACCGAACTTGGCTTGAACCCAATTAAAATACAACTTGTGGCTACTCCTATCCCTAAACTAAACCTGACTTGAACCCAATTAAAATATAACATGTGGCTAATTAGAAAAATATTTCTAGAGGTGGCTAATTAAAATACAATTATTTTTCTAATTACTCTCATAATAATGGTAGAAACTTCTCAGTAATTGCATATTGGCTAATTAATATCATATTATATTGATTAAGAAAAGATTTGTTAAGCTAAAATTTATCACTAGGTATTGAATTCCTTTTGCAAGGTAGTTCAACATTAGTATTCCATACATAGTATTAACGAGTTTGCTCACCTCCCGCAAGAGTCGGTTTTGGCGAAAAGAGGAAGAAGCCTAGAAAAGTTTTTCAGTTCATTTTTTGTTTATTTCCTCCGTTTCCCTTTAGAACGCACTACCTAAAGAAAAATACAGATATACAAATTATTGGGCGGGTCAAGTGGCTCAGCGAATCCGGCTCGATCCGACCCTTTAGACAGCCCCACGTGAACATGCTCCCCACGCTATCTAATTATTCGCCGCAGTGGATGGTCTCGTTAGTCGTTTTCGTGTTAGGGCAAACTAGAAACGTGCCCAAATTATTATCAGAAGCGTCGGCCATTTGGCAATCCTCGACGCAGAGCTTCGTCGGCGGTGGCGATGAAGCTGCTTCCGAGGCGTCGGCTGCAAAGCCCGAAGAAGAAGGATGCATCACACCAAAAGCAACCGGAAGACATCATCCGCAAGATCAAATCCTGAATCCTCAGTGCAAATAAAACTGAAGAATTTTGGGGGGAGGGGGAGGGTTCCGGAAATACCTAATTCGAATGGAACCACACCAAGCAAAAGCAAAATCAGAAGCCGATGAAAATCCCCAAAGACGCAGTTGAAATCCGCGCCGACATTCGATTTTGCAGTCCCAAATGGTACTAACAATTCAAAAACTCGAGCAAAATGTAAGCGTACGCCTGTCTTCGCCGCCACGCGCGTCGGTGACCATCGTCAGGTTCCTCGTCCGCGCCTCGATCTTCCCTCTCTGCCAGGTGACAACTCCTCCACGATCGCCAGCAGCAACCCTGCCACGGCGCCCCTCTGCGCCCTTGGCGGTGGCTCCCGTCCATTTCCCTCCCCCCGAGCCACCGCCGCTCGTATGGCTTTTCTTTATATAGATATATAATATATAATTATTATTTTTTTATTTATGTTATTTTATTTATATATTAAAAATTATATTTTATTTAATATATTAGTTATTATTTATATAGGATCGGGTATCTAAATTTTATTTAGGTAATCGGATATATAGGTTAAAATTATTAAATTTTTAATAAAATAGAATTCGAATAGGAGTTTTAAAAAATAAATAAATAGTTAAAAATTGCTTATAATATGAAAAATACGAGTCCAACTACAGCCATTACTACGAGGGACGTTGGGACCGCATCGTGCGCGGCAATTAATAAATACATTGCGCACGTGTCTCGCTGTCTGCATCCGAAAGCGGGTGGCGTATTGAATCCGAATACCTTATTTTTTATAATTTAATTTTTACAATAAGGTATTAAAATTAATACTCGGTCAGTATTAATTCAATCCAAAAAGTGGATCTGCTTCGTGCCGGCTTGTCCTCGGGAATAATAAATTATAATTATCTCTCCCAACTCCCTCCCCCACCTCATAGTCTCATACCACCCGTATTTAATGCGGTGACCCTACTCGCGAAGTTGCGGACCCACTAAATTGATTTTAAATTAAATTATTTTGGATTATATTCCTATCCTATTCAAATTCAAACCTGAAGCAGACACGACCTGCTTGGCTCCGGGCAATTCAGATCCAGTTTCA
Organism: Costus lasius; assembly: GCA_027563935.2. Taxonomy (NCBI): domain Eukaryota; kingdom Viridiplantae; phylum Streptophyta; class Magnoliopsida; order Zingiberales; family Costaceae; genus Costus; species Costus lasius. The sequence goes on from CM050448.1 coordinate 105,083,332, forward strand.
GGGGATATATCCCACAGAAATAATAAAAAAAATATAATTCTATTATAAATTTCAAAAAATTATTATTTATAAATAAAATTATATTAAAATATCCAATTAATAAAAATTTTAATAACATATAATATAATTATATTATTTAAAATCAGGTTTTAGTTATTTTTTTTTTATAAGTTATTACTATTAATACCCTGTGTTGGTGTAAATCAGTATCAATGGAGGTACAAAAGAAAAGCTGAAGCCAGAAGTGGTAGTGGAAAGTTAATCATTTTTATGAGCACTGAGACCAAACCTTAAACTAATCATCAAAGAGGGAATAGCCCCAAAAGTTAAAGGGTGGGCACTTTATTCTCACTCATATGAGTGCCCCAAAAGTGAACAACAGTTAAAATTGCATGTAGCAAGGGCATGCAATTGCCTCTGCTGCTGTCATGCTTTGCATGCAATTGCCTCTCTCTCATGTGTGTCAAAAGAAACAAAAAAGAGAAGGGGGGAAGCTAAAGCCCTTTCTTTCTCCAAAAGGCTCAATGACTTGCAAGCAAAGTGCAACTGCATAAATGCAAAGCTTTTGGTGTGTGACTCATATTGGTCTTTTGCCTTTTATCTGTTGTTGCAGCATTGTCAATATCTTAATCTCACTCTTGACTTTTTTTATTTTATAAATATAAATATAGTCAACAATAGAGAAGAAAATTATGCATAATAAAAAAATTAATTTATAGTATTCAATACAAATGATACATACCGTTCTATCAGATAATACCATTTGTATCATAGGTAAGTACAACAACGATACAAAGAAAAAGAACACTATAACAAGGTCTCGGAATCTGTTTTCAACTCCTCCAAGACTTCGTAATAAGGTGTTGTGATCAAGTCCGTCTTCTATATGAAAAAAAATTGGTGTGCTCTTACCTTAGAATTGTCCTCCTAAGTCACTCTTGATCCCAACTCTGAGTCATGCCGTTTCTCTCATTATGGCTAGGTTAAGAAATTTGGAGGTGTGGTTCAAGTGACCTCGGTTGAGGGCGAAGTGTGAAGCTCTTACACATGCCATTAAGTGCATCAAGTGAGGATGAAACAGAGACCAATAATTAGTCCATGTGATATAAATAATAATAATTGTTGATACAGTGGCTCTGGCAGGCCGGGACAAAATTAGGGCATTCAATGCCTAAAGCTCCAAACCCTTCACAATAATTCATGCAATCTTTTGCATTCCAACACTCTTTTGCCTTTATGCATCCAGATGCTGCTGCCAATGATAATTCATACCTAAAATTATCATTGGCTGTTTATGCGCTTGAAGAAAATTATAAGCCGGAGCATTTGATTCATTGCTTCTTTGTTCAAACCGAGAAGAAGCATTAATCATGAGAAGTAGCTCGACCCTTGCTTGGGTTCGAACCTACTGTGGCAAAGCCCATTGCATTACATGCTAGTAGCTTACAATTTTAAGTCAATAGCAGGGTTCGAAGGAAAGCCCACTACAAAGTAGTAGCTTATAATTTACGTCAAATAGCAGGCCTGCACAGGGAAAGCCCAACAGATTTTGGGTTTGTGTCCTCAACTACTTAGACATATCGATTTTGATGGCTATTAAATATTATGCTGAGTACTTATTTAACACACTTTATTTAATTTTAGTTAGACATAGGTGGAATCAATTAAATAGTTTTTTTTTTCAAATATTTCAATGCGCTAAAATCTCACTATATAACTTAAACTACATAATTTTTCTTAACTGGTTGTCTCATGTGGGACTATTAGGTGTGTTTTATTAGAGGGGAAGAAAAATAAAAGGAAAGTAAAAAAAAAAGGAAAAAAAATATGGAAGAGAAGAAAGCAAGTCACGTCAAATTCATGTGACCATGTTGCTGCTGATGTGAATTTTGGCAGGCAGGCAGGCTCGTGGCAGTGGCAGCAGCGACGGGGCTGGCTCATGGCGGTGGCAGCAGTGAGTGGGCTAGCTCGCGACGCTCATGGCAGCAACGACAAGTTGGGCTCGTGGCTTGCACATGCGGGAAGGAAGTGGCCGAGCAGCGAGCTCACTCAGGAGGAAGTAGTCAAGAGGAAGATGGTGGGAAACAAGGAGCGGCCTGGCAGCAGGGAGCGGTTGAGCGGCAGCAGCAAGGAATAAGAGACAGGGAAGCTTCGAACAACTAGAGGCAATCAGCAGAATCAAACGAAGCATGTGGGTTCACGGCAACAACGACGACGTGAGCTTGCGGCGCTCACGGCGACAACAACGGGGTGGGTTCACGGCAATAGTCGTCGCTCATGGAAACAACTACTGGGTGGGCTTGTGGCTTGTTGATATCAGAATCTTAATGAATATCCTATCTTTCGAGGGCTTGTGAATATTTAGACTTAGCAAATATCCTGCCTTTTGAGGGCTTGTGGATATCTAGACTTAGATAATAACTTGCCTTTTGAGGACTTGTGGAAATTTAGACTTCGGGAATATCTTGTCTTCTGAGGGTATATGGATATTTGAGCTTGAAGAATATCCTATCTTTTGAGGGCTTGTAAATATTCAAATTTGATCAATATATTGCTATTTGCGGGCATGCAGATATTTGAATTTGAAGAATATTTTATCTTTTGATGACTTATGAATATCTGAATTTGAAGAATATTCCACCTTTGAGGGCTTGTAAATATTTGATTTGAAGAATATCATGTCTTTTGAGGGTTTATGAATATTTAGATTTGATGAATATTCTACCTTTTGAGGACTCAGTGGATATTTGATTTGAAGAATATCCTATCTTTTGAGGGCTTGTGGATATCTAAAATTGAAGAATATATTACATTTGAGGGCTTGTGGATATTTGATTTGAAGAATATCTTATCTTTTGAGCGCTTGTGAATATTTAGATTTGATGAATATCCTATCTTTTGAGGACTTGTAGATATTTTAACTTGGTAAATATCCTACTTTTTGAGGGCTTATGAATATCTGAACTTGGTGAATATCTTGTCTTTTGAGCGCTTATGGATATATGTATTTGGTGAATATCCTGCCTTTTCAATGTTTATGGATATTTGGACTTGATGAATATCCTACTTTTTGAGAGCTTGTGAATATTCATATTTAGTTGATACCCAGCCTTTAGAGGGCTTGTGGGCATTTAAACTGATTGTCTAATATTGGCTATGGAAACTAATCTAAGCAATATTGTAACAATGTCGCGGAGCTATGCCCTGAAACTTAGTATCAACGTATGTACCTCCCAAATAACATTATTAACAATATGTCAAGAATATTCAATATTCACAATGACGGCGACAATAGCAATCCTAGAAAAAGGAATTATATACTTGATTTATCTTTTTTTTAGAACATGTCTTAATTTAGCCATTAAGGGCTAATGTGTTTTGAGTTAGCCTTTAAAGGGCTATTGTATCTGAGTTAGCCTTTGATGGGTTAAAATGTCTCGTTAGTATTTTAGGGCTGATGTGATGGACTTGGCTTTTGAAGGGTTGATATGTCCAAGTTTGAGTGAGCCTTTGAAAGATTGACATGACTGAATTTGATATAGCCTTCGGAAGATAAATGAATTTGAGTTAACCTTTGAAGGGCTCATGAATTTGATTTAGCCTTTGAGAGGCTACAATGATTGAATTAAATTCAAGTTGTCATGAATTGACTATATTCACTTTTGATTGATGCATTAATGTAGCGAGTCAAGCTGGGTCCTATAATCTTGATTACGTTGGCACCAAAGTCGTTAATTAGGTTGAGATAGTGGTTGGGCAACTGGACCAACCAGATTGGATTGAGAGCTACTAGATGTTGCTGATAATAAATTTGAGCTATACATCATTTATAAATTTGTTGAGTAGTGGTACTGAGTTGGGTTAGACATTTGGATTACATATTGAACTAGGTAGTTTGAGCGAATTATTATAAAAACAAATGATGTGAGTTGATCTGCGCTTGAGGGGATCTACAGATTTATTTCATTTCCTATCTCTGATCTAAAATCAGAGGTCATATCTAGAAAGATCATACTCGATTTAGTTGGAATCAATATTTAGATTATATTAAAAATGATCCGATTGGCTCATATTGGTGCAAATTATTATTAATTGTTGAAATTCTAAGTTGCAGATATGCTTTGATCTAGATCTTTGATTAAAAAAAAATATCTGATGTTAGATTTGAAAAGATCTCACTCAATTTAGTAAGGATTGACACCTGGATCGTGTCAAGAGCTTCCCGATTGACTTGAGATTTTGCTAATGAATGCCAACCATTGATGTAATTATTAGTGTTTATGCCCTAAGGACCAGTTGTTGGTCTAATTATATACTACATACATTGATATTTTATATATCATGGCATTGTCATTGTTATGTTTTTGATACATATGCAATTGTGTATATCTGTATAATAATATCCCTAGAGATAGATTTCATCTAGTCTCAAAGATCGTCCTCGATCGAGTGCTATAGTGGATAAGGGATAGCTATGGTGCACGTGAGACTAGTATATGTGCTGATTGAGTATGAGATGCTAATGAAAACATATGGGTATATCAGGGCAGATATACTGAATTGACCAGCTGTGAGGATTAACTTGGTGTCACAAGTTAATCTCATAGTGACAAAAGTGTATTAGTCCTTCGACTTGAGATAGTTAACATCTCTATATGGTAAGTGGGATGCTTTAATATAACCTAATGTCTCACCGTAGTAGGGGGTCATAACGGTTGTCATGGGGTATACCACAAGTCATATGAGAGATTCACCTGACCAAGAGAGGATTTGCCTTTTTCTTAAATTGAAGTTTGATGTCTATGGGCCCCATATGGAAGCATGACTGAAAGTGTATGAATTTACACAAGTGAAAGCCTAATTTAGGCATGACCAATGGATTGGGTTAAACAAGTGTGACACACTTATCCAATCAAGATATCAGTCTAGCAAAGAGACTATAATGCAAAGGTACTTTGTTGCGGATTAGGAGATGTCGATGATCACAACCATTCTGATGACTTAGGTAGCAACGATGTGTTACTAGATACCCATCACTACTTGTGATGATTATCAAATCATCACTGCCAATGTTAGAGGAAACTACAGAGTCGCACACTTAGACATTTGAGATCTCGTATTGATCGGGTAGCCTATGAATTGAATCATGTTATGATTCGAGTCTATTTAGGAGATGAATGCATTCTGGTTAGATGAGAGAAGGAGATTTTATTTGAGCTATGATTGACTATTAGTGGACCATGTTTGACCTATGTTGACCATGGTGGTCAAGCATGAGTCAAACAGGGGTCTAGGCACAAGTGTGCACTTGGCGCATATGCCAACTTGGGTTAATAAAATCAATTTTAGGAAGAGATTTTTTCTTGGCTAATAAAGGGTCTAGGCATATTTTTAATTAAATATATTAGTATATTTATTCTAAAATGAGGCAAGGTACATTTGACTTAATATATTTATTGCAAATATTAGTTTAGGCACATTCTTTATTCAACAAACATATTTTATATATTTATTTAATCCCAAAATATCTCCATGACTTCTTATTATATATAGGAGAGTTATTTTGGGTGTGATACGTGACTTTGTGCTCTTGCTCAAGCCCTAGCCGAATTCTCTCTCTTCTCTCATCATCTTGTCACCACACCTCCTCTCCTTGTTGGCGAGGACATCACTTGGTGGTGTGATCTCCTTGACTTGGCGAGAACTCAAGGATTTGTGGTGGCATTGCATCAAGATTGGCACATCCTTCCTCTTACTCTTGGTGCATCTCTTGGAGTTGGCGCAAACAAGGTGCCTTCATCCCTTGGCATGGATCTCTACTCCCAAGGCTAGCACTAAGCATGGAGGCAAAGGGATCTTGAGGAGTCCATGTGTGCATGATTGCAGAGGATGCTCCCTTGCGCGTCTATAAGTCATCATTGCAACTTCCTAGCATGCAATAAAGGTACTTATCTCTTACACATCTGTTGGTTTCTCTCGCAAGGTTGATGCTTCAGTTAGTTTTGGAAATCTGTTTCGAGTATCGCTTTCGCATGTTTTAAACTTTAAATTGCCTGGGGTTTGCTAACAGTAATGACCTAGATATGGGTTGTTGGAACTTTGGATCAGATCCTAACCATGGATTTCACGAGAGTAAATCTGGACCATAGGTCAATTGCTATCATTTGGGTCATCAGATTGAGACTGGGTAGATCTAGGTCGTCAAACTGAGACTGGGTAAATTTGGGTTGTTAGATCGAGACTGAGCCATCAGATCAAGACTGAGTAGATTTGGGCTATCAGATTGACGCAAGCAAATCTTGGCCCTTGGATTAAGATTGAGATATTTGAACCGTTAGGTCAAAATTAGGAGATCTGAGTTATTGGATTAAAACTAGGAGATCTGGTCCATTGTTATTGGATCAGATCTAGACCATCAAATCGAAGAGAGAAGATCTAGGTCATCAGATTAGTCTAAACTGTTAGATCATAATTGCAAGATCTGGGTCGGTGTTGTCAGGTCAGATCTAGACCGTCAGATTATGCTGATTAGAATTTTGCTGATCAGATCAACATCGCAGAAATGTCTGATTGAATCTGGATGGTAAGATTTGACTCGGATGAAATCTTAGGTTTCTGATTGTCATTGTGGCTAGTGGCTGGCTGTGAGTTTGATCGCTCAACAGGGAAGGGCTAGAGCACACTATAAAGTATTGGGCCAAGGTAGGTCATATCAAGAGTGGATTTTTACTGGTTTCAGTTGTGCTAATGGGTCGAAATAGTGAGCTTGGGTTATGTTAATTTGGAGGTAGGATTAAAATCCAAATTCTAGGTAATTTTGATTTGAATTTCAAATGTGAATCCACTGTTGTGACTCCTCATGTTTCCTTGAACAAGAACTATCCTTTGTTAGTTCTTGTCCATAGCGCCTGATCAATCTCTTACCAAAATTTTCTTTCTTTATCAAGTGACTCAATACTCCTCTTTTTCTTATTTTTCAGAGATGGGTTTAATAATGGCACTCACTGTCCACACTGGCTTTAGTCATTTGTGATTTGTTGACTGTATTATATGATTTTTTGCTTATTTTTATAATTCTTTTCTTCTTCCCTTTTTAATAGAGATTCATATATTAATGCTCAATAGAGACTTAATCCCTAGCTGGGTCTCGTCTCTCAATCAAAATTTTAGTTTGAGGACTTTAATTGGGATTTTAATTAGTTGACCCTCCTTAAGTGCTAAGGAGATAAATACCAATCTTAATTTGATCCTTAATAGGAATCTAGATTATGGGCACTGGCTTATGATCCTTGTTGGGATTTAGTCGTTCATCTGGGTTTTAGTAGGAATTTGCATTCACTATCAAAATTAATGTCCTCTTTAATGAATCTCAAGTCAGGAAATTTTTTATTCTTGGCAAGAATTGTGCCTTTCAGTCAAAACTTCAACTCTTATTTTTGGCAAAGATCCACATTTTTAACACAATGCAATCTTAACAGGATTTTAATCCCGTAACATTCATCAAGAGATAAAAGTTGATTTTTTTTATAACAGAGTATATTCTTTGATTCTTTTTACCAGAGTGCACTCTCATGACATGATTTTTATAGGAATTTACTCTCTGTGATTTTATAAGGAGTTCAATTCTCTAAAAAATAATTTTCATAGGAGTTTAGTTATGTGATTTTGTCCAGAGTTCACTTCTCTGAAAAATAATTTTCATAGGAGTTTACTCTCCGTGATTTTTTTGATGAAAATTCACTTCTCCGTGAGATGATTTTTATAAGAGTTTACTCTCTATAATTTTTTTTTTTTATCAAAGTTCACTTCTTCGTGATATGATTATCATAGGAGTTTACTCTCTATAACTTTTGACCGAAGTTTACTCTCTCTAAAATGATTTTCATAAAAAAATTACTTTATTTGCTATAGTCACCAAAACTTTTTTTTTTACACCAAACGTCTTCCTCAAGTAAGACAATGTAAGTTTTTTTTCTTAGCCTTGCTGATCCCTTTCAATTCCTCCATCACTCTTTTTACCTTCTACCTTTTCTTGCCTAGAAAGATCAGTCTCTCCATCATGAAAGCCACCCCCCCCCCCTCTCCTCTAGTTGCTTTTGTGTTGTCTCGTCCTTTTAACATAGTGTTTCCTTGAAAGGATAACTAGAGGGGAGGGATGGATATCACTAAAATCCCTTATTTCTTTGGACATACCAGTTAGGATAGATAGATAGATGGAAAGATGGACACCTAAAAACCAATCCCCCAAAAACGGGAGGAAAACTTAATGGACAGCTCGCATGCGAAGCCCTCTCTCCCTTGAAATCAATATTGCCAAAATCACGCGTGAAGCCAATGTATTCCCCGCCGGCCTCCTCATCTTCCCTTTCCCTATCGTCGGCTTCACTGACAGAGTTGAGAATATCACCACCGCCCCCACCGCTAGTCGTTGTTACTGGTCTAAACAACCTCTTTTCGATGCAGTCTGAGATCAAGGACCAAGCGATAGTCGTTGTCCCTGGTCTGCCGGGTGCATGAATCAAGATCATCCGAGCGGTCGTTTGTCTGGGTGGTCAGGAAAGGCCAAGGTGACGACTAGGAAGAAAGCGCCCCCTCCCCCGCGCCCCACATCCCAATGCAGCTCCGCGTGCAACTCTGGACATGTGACTCTCAGATGATCCCTCCTTATTGATTGTATTTCTCTTCCCTGCGGATTGTCTATCCATTCCCTCTCATTTTACATCCTTCCAAGGAAACAGATTGTTAGAGTCCCCTCTCACTTCTTTTTACATCTCTTCTTGGTATAGGCCACGATCCTTGTTTTTTTAGTCTCTGATGCCACGATTGCCATGTCTACTGTTAGACCCTTGACTTTTTGATTATATATTTCCATCCCTCTCCATTGCAATGGATATGTATATCCTTGTATTTGGATTATTAATATAGTATATCTGTATTTTACTATGCATAGAGATGCTTGTCCAATTGTGGCCTGTGAATGGTGCTATGCTGGGCGCACCCAGTTCCCGATGGGTTGGTTGGGTTAGGAGTCCCCTCTGGGCTTGCTGTTGTTTGGGCTCACTTAGGTTGGGTCGTCGTTGGCTGCAGGGGCCAAATACAACATCGTATGCTATTTAACTGAATGCATTATAGCACACTAGGAATGCAGGTCAACTATTTTGGAGACAGTATGAAGGCATGTGTTTTTGTACGTCTTGGAGGCATGTGGCAACACATTTACTCTATTGTCAACACGGAGAGATGCCGCAGTATCGTACATACACGTGTTAGTCGTACTCAGATGAAGGTGATTGGACTTTTAGTTGGCATTGCATGGGCTTGGGCAGCTGACTTAGTCGAACCCATAGACATCAGCCCATAGCTCAAATCCACGTTGGGTCCACATGGAGAGAAAAAAAAGAAGTTCACTAGTGTGCGAACAGTTCTCAAGCAGAAGCATTTAAAGCTTCTGAAAAGGGACGTGAGAGCAGGTAAAAAAAACAGAAAGGAGGGAATTCAACGGGAGGGAGAGAGGATTTTGGGAACTTCTCCATATCCCGCTTTGATCTTCGGCATGGGAGAAGAGGCTTGAGCGGACTAATGGGCAATCCATGTGGTGTTCACCGACGAGATGGACATTTGCAAGTGGGTTGGACAAGGGCAGATCAAGCAAGCTTCTCTAGTTCTCCCCTTCTGTGGGGGCATCATTGTTGCGTCTCCAGCTCCGATGAGGACCTTCTTCCTCATGCTGCTCGCTGTGAGTTCTACCTCCCCTAATTTTCATTATCGGTCGGCTCTCTTGCCATCGGGGACTGGAATCGCTGAAGCTTTGGATTTCTAGTTCTTTTCTTGTTCTGTGGATTTTCCTCCGAGCTTGCTTAGTCAGGTTTTCTTTGAATTATTGGTATAAAAATTTTATCTAGATCTTTATTTAATTAAAAAATAGATATCATGCAAGATTAAAATTTTAATATGCAAATAAGTAAAAGAAGAGATTAGAGAAATAAAACCCAGAGGTGCGTTGCAGCTTGTCTTTTGGTGAAAATTCGGACTCTCGTGCGAGTTAATTCTGGATTGAACACCCAGGATACAACCGGATACTCCTCTCCTATGGGCACGACCATGGAGAAGTTGATCGGATGTCCTTTCAACAATAAGCAGAAAAATCATAGATCTAAGAAAATAAAACTAATGGAAGAAAAGAAAAAGGATGAGGGGAAAAAGGAGGCCACCAAATCTCATACTCTCGCATAACAGTTTTAGCTTTTTCTTAAGGCTATGATTAATGTTAGCTACTAACGATACAAATGTTAGCATTAAATGCTAATATTATTTTTTTTTTAATTTTCCTAACAATCCCCTACAAAATTAAAAAAAATTATGTATATAATTAAACTTAACAAAATGATTAAATGAATTTAAATTGCTGCTCATACCTATAACTTGTAGTTAGTAAAGTGCACTTAAAGGCATAACCTTTACTTAGTGAAAATATTTTCATCTAAAGAAAAGGCAGTATGCTAGTCTTGAACTACTTCCCTTTGACCTGGACTTCAACAAATCCACACACAATACATGGTTTATCAGATCGCGGAGTTGCGCATGTTTGGCCATGTGTGTATCTTCATGAGAGCTTTTGAGGGTTGTCCATGTCCTCAGCTGCAGCCGTATACGGACTCTCTCATATAGGAAGTTCCCAACAAGGGATGAGTGTAGACGCTCATCTCATGGTAATTAACCACTTCATAAATTTTTCCTTACCTCTACAATAAGAAGCACAAAATGTATCCTCAAGAATGGAAGTGTAGAGAACCAACTCTATCACATAAATATTTTTATACACCGTAGTGTTTTATAAATTTTATTTTTTAAAAGTGCTTTCCGGTCAATTAATCAGTTTGTTATTACCCACATTGAACCTCTTTCTAGGGATCTCATATCACAGATGTTGGGTTCTCATCATTGAGAGACTTATTTTCATACTAATCTCATTCCTATCAATACTACTAAGATTATAATCTTGGGCAAGCTTTGATTAAGTCAATAGCTTTTTTGTGCTCAATCCTTATAAAAGAAATATCGTCAACTTTTATGAGTTAAGCCATTTTATAGACTTATGTCTAATTTTAATATTACTACTCCTTTATTATTATTATTATTATTATCTATTTTTTTTATATAAGTCTATTGCTATTTTATAATTTTATTTATTTTAATTTATCTTTGAATCCTTTCCTTTTAGTTGAAAAATTTTATTCTTGAATTTAGAGAAAGAAATGATTTTTTTTAAAGCAAAAAAAAAAAAAACCTAAATAATTAATCTGGCTAGTTGCTCTTATCATAGAGTGAAACTAATTTCAAGAATTTTTTTTACATAAATAATTTCTTTTAATGAGAATTATTTTAAACATAATCCTCTTATATATTTAATTCATTATGTATATTATGTATATCTTTTTATATTATTTTCATGATGTCTAATATGACAATATTGTCATGGTGATGATATACATAATTTTATAATATATATTTTGTTTTGTGTATATTATGATTAATATATGCACCATATACATTATTACAATAATGTATCTTATTTTTCATGATGTACCTTTTTTTTATTGTATATATTATCTTCATTATGTATAATGTTTTTATTATATACATTATTTTTATTGTACAAAAAATTTTATGTGCAATATATCTTATATGATTTTCATAATGTCCATTATGACAATTATGTATATTATGATTATTATATGCATTATGAATATCATGATTAATATGGATATTAGTCATAGTAAATCATGATATGTATATTATGTTCACCATTTCCATGTACATTATATGTACATTAAGTATATTTCCATTATGTATAGTCCAGTATAAATGTCAAATATAATATGACATTATGTTTTATATTATGTTCATATTTTTTATAATGTCTATAAATATTCTTTTTAAATATTTAAATTATATATTATGCTCATTTATTGAATATATTCAACAAATTTGATGCTCATTTATTGAATATATGCTCATTTATCAAAAAGTCAAAAGGTTCACTATAAAATAGTAAAAAGTAGTAAAGGCTTTACACAAACAATTTTAAAATTAATTAATGGGTTTACAACTCTTTCTATAGCATCTAGGAGCATAACAACATCATCAAGAATAAACTTGGATCTCAAACAAACATCAACACAAAGTTGGTAGCAGATATAAAAGAGGAAATAAGTTCAGATATCACGAAGATAATCATTCTCGGTTCTGGGCTGACTGCAAGAGATAGAAACCTCAGTTCTACAATCCGACCGTTCAAATTGAAGAGCACTGAGTCATGAATTTTCTCTTAAAATTTCAGCCCGATCCAACAGTGAACTTCTCGCCAGCGGTCAATTTACACAGGCTGCCCTAAGTTCACAGCTTGTCTCCGAACTTCTCCTTCCTGTCTTTTCCTTAATGTCAAGTGGCTCTCTCACGTTTGCTCTCTCTCTTACAGCGGCATGCACCCGTACACCCAATAAAACCTAATGACAACAACACGTGCCAAGGTTACACTTATCCATCCATGGTAAGTGTGCAGCAATCCACGTTATTTATATCCACGATAACTGTGCAGCAATCCACGTTATCTGTATCCATGATAAGTGTAGTCTATCCACGTTAGTATGTATCCACGATATGTGCAGCATATCTACCATAGGGTAGGGCTGTCCAAACGGTTCGAACCGAACCGAACCGAACCGATTGTGATGGCAACAAACCGAACCTGAACCGAATTAGGTAAAAACCGAATCAAAACCGAACCGAATTATTCGGTTCGGTTCGGTTTAAACCAAGATTTACTATATAAATATATATTTAATTTATTTATACTATTATATTATTAATTTTTAATAAAAATAAAAATATAATATATTTTATATAATTAAAATAATAATATAATATATTTTATATAATTAAAAATAATAATATTTTATATTTTATACAAAAATAATAATATTATATTTAAAATTGAGTTAGTTTGGTTCAAACCGAAAATCGAACCGAACCGAACTTCTCAAACCGAAAATCGAATCGAAATTTTTTTAACTATTTCAAACCAAACCGAACTTGGTTTGAAATCGAACCAAACCGAAAATTTCGGTTCGGTTTGACCCGAATTTTGGACACCCCTACCATAGGGTGTATCCACGATATGTGCAGCATATCCACCATAAAGCGTGGCCACTATAGGTGCAATATATCCACCATAGGTGTAGTCCATCGACATTAGGTGTCTTCTACGATCTAGGCTGTATATCTATGAAATGAGCCATCCATGATCTAGGCTATTTCATCCACGATATAAGCTAGTCACAATCTGGGCTGGTTCATCCATGTGGGCATGATCTGAGCTATCCTTCATAAGGGTATGATCTGAGTCATCCTCTACATGGGTATAAACTAAGTCAATCCTCCACATAGGAGGAAACTCACCCAACAATAATCTCAATTAACTTTAATTTAAAGAGTACAATAGGACCAAAAAAAAGTTATCAATTATATGAATACATTTAATTATCTTTGTAAAACATGGGTTAAAAGCAACTCCAATTAAGCTACTTATAAAAATTATTATCATGAATTTCATTATAATATTTTTTATAAGAGTTATTACATATATTATTAAAATAAAAGATTTATCTATTATGCTGCTGAAGCCAATTTAAGTTAAACCACATGATATAAACTGATACAATTATAAATTATATTAACAACTAAGCTAATTCGGACCGTTAGAATCATTAGCCTAATGTATATATAAAACATTACTATTTAAAAATAAATTTAAAAAGTCTGAGATATTTAAATTTAAATTTAAGTAGTTGATAAAGTTTTTTGTTAAAACAAAATTAATTCTATTAAAACAGAAATATTAGTCTATTTTAAATAGTAAATTATTAGTTTATATTTATTTATTTCTGTACTTGCCAACAATTTCTTGCAACTGCTTTTCTCTAATTTTATTTATTTATTTATTGAAAAAGAGTTGAACTGCTAGCAGAAAATTCAAAAATTTGAAGCACAATATGCAAGTTTGCAGGTTCAGACTTGCAAATTTGAATTAAAAATAATTTTTTTAATTCTAAGACACAGGCAGTTTACAGATTTTCTGCTCTTCAAAAACTACATCACAGAAAAATGGTCTTTGTCAACTGAAGACTTTACGAGACTGAGGGTTAGTAAGTTTTATACATTCCATTTAACATTCTATGAACATTCGCCGACTATAAAGAATTCCACTTCGGGCTAGTCCATGACATGACCTATCCTTAAACCCAAAGCCTTTAAATTTCGGCTAGAGTGATGAATTCCTTTACACATCCTCAAACAGTAGTGTGATGAATTAAGCCAACATACCCCTATTCCTTAAATGAAAAACATATATATTGAATCTAGATATAAAATACTACTAAATTCAAAATCTAGATACAAAATTCTACTAGATACAATGTGTTTTTCGTTTATTTTCTTAGGAATTCCGTCCTACATTCTCAAATAAAATATGATTTTTTTCTTAAACTTAGGAATTCCCTCCTACATTCTCAAATAAAATATGATTTTTTTCCCAACTCTATCAGCATATGCAAAAGGTAAAAAAAAAAAAAAGAATAAAAAAAAAAAAAATCAATTTTCACTAATTAACTTGAGCAAACACTATTACCGCACAAAAACTAACTCAATGGGCAAAAGAAAAGAACATATGACATCCAAGAATAAAATGAACTCAAATAGAAACATTGCGTTGTCATATTCACAAGGAAAGAAGACGATTTCATATTTTGAAGTTTGATATCAAACCTAAAATTAAACAGAGATGTGAACATCCAACCACCATAAACCAGGCCTAAAACTAAAAGTACATCGTAGTAAAGAGCTCAACATGTATATCACCTATATTAAAACCAAGCCTCCTGAAAGGCCACAGCCAAAGGCCACAGCCAAGATTGATATACAGAAAAGAATCAACAAGCTAGATTTTTCAAGGGTATGGTTTGTTGTATCCCGGGTAGGAATTGTCCCGCCTGTTGTTCCTGAAGGCACAGCATCCGACAGAGTAGACGATGATGAGGAAAACGAGGAAGACGATGTTAACAATGGCGACCTTCTTCCAGTCGGTCTTGAGGTTATCAAGTACGCCTGCCTTGCAAGATTGGCAGTCGTAGCAGAGGGCGGACGGATCGTTGGACCATGTGTTGCAGTCTTGGTTATCAGATGAATTGTTGCCAGTGGTTTTATCCCAGAAAGTTTCGTTCACATAGGTGAAATTGCAGGCTGTGGGAGGCTTGCAGCATCCAGACTGTCCAAACAACAAAACACAAGATGAATGGAGAAACAGGAATCAATGAAAATGTAGGTAATGCAACTAGTTTATTGAAGACCATGAACTTAATTTAACACAAGATCTCTTCTCTATCTTGGAAAATTAGCACCTAACTCTCCACGAAATATGGAGACTTATATAGAGCCAAAAACAGGCATGTTCGGTCCAATCTTAGTCTAGTAGATACTTATTAATATATTGGCATTATATTGTACCAGTACTAGTTGTAGATTGTATGTTACACTAATATGTATCTATTGTACCAGGCCATATAGACTGATTTTTAAAACCTTAATTATAATGGACAGTATTGAAAAGATTCAACAACGTAATATGAGAGAGCTGAAATGTAACAAAGTGAGATCAATGCCAAGACATTTGCAATGAAAAGGGCACAGGAGAAGAATAAGCATAAGATATACATGCAAGGAAAGCATTTTATGAGCAGACAATCTATGTGCAACCAATTATCTATTAGATCGCAGAGTTGAACTGAGCAGCCACGTAAAAGACATGTTGCAAGTCAAAAGTGTGGCCCGTTAGATGGATGTCTAGAAAACATTGAAGACGATCCAAATTCATTCAAAGAAAAAAATAGAGAATTTTTATTAGAAAATAAACAAAATGAGGAGGAAGAAGAACAACAAAGAGAAATTGGATAAGAGGGCTAAAAGTATAAAAACATTAATGAATATGACATGCACAAGAATTTCAAATCAGACTGAAGAAAGGAAACAAATTATCCGCAAAAAAGAAAAGACTTCTCTTTAACTTGTTCTTCAAGTTGTTGATCACTGATCAAAGGTCAAACTAGGAGCACTAAATTCTTATTATGGCCTAGTAAGGTATTTAACAATTGATTGCATCTGTGGATATCAGAGGAACCAGATCCACACCAGTGAACACAATAAATGTCTAATAAGAACTCCAATCTCGATGAATGATATAATAAAGCACATAGGAAGTTTCAAGCTTCAAAAGATTCGGCATGAACTTTCTTAAAATATAATAAGGAGATATAAAAACCCTGTAAATGAAAACACAGAAAGACCATCCTCGACAAGAAATAGGAAAAGTTAATTATATTAGAATTCATCTAGTCAATTTAAAGACCTAAATATAGAGTTATATTATAACTAGATAATTTATGGCCTAAACTGCAAGGCCTTCACTCCAAGGGGTATCACATCAACCACCAACCAAAAATATAGTAAGAAAAAAAGAACAAGAACAAAAGCAGTGTGAAACAAGGGATCACTATTCAAGTTTCATAATATTATAGCATGGATAGCCGAACCTAATCAGCAAACCGCTCGTAATAATCAATGCAAGTAGGAAAAAAAAGGGGCTAAAACTTGCACACGATGGGAGATATTTGACTAGTTTGCAATGTTAATCTTATGATCAACTCCAAGAACAACAGAAATAGACGGAAAAAAACCAACAGTAAGGTGAAAGATTAGACGGAAAAAAAACCTACAGCAAGAAATTTTGATCTTGAAAATACTCTTTCCATGATCAAGGCAGGAGGGTTAAAGATAATGAAATAACAAGAAGATGATAAGAAAAAAAAATAGAATTTTCAGAAAGAACCAAGTAGTGGAATCAAACCAAGCAAGGGGAAAGCGCAAACCTGGATCGGGGATAGGCTCTCGCTGATGAACTGGTTCCACGTTTGGTTCCTCTCCTGCAGGTGCTGGCACACCTTGCTGTCCTGGAGGCAGCTCCTGATCCGCCTCCAGTTCTTGTCGTTTTCCACTCGCTTCTGGAGCCAGTGAGAGTAGTCGCCGAGGCGGTACTCCTTGAACCCACGGTCCGACACGGCCTCTCCGGCGCCCTTGTTGGTGACCACGAAGGCGAAGATGGTGAAGCAGAAGAGGAGCACGATGAGGACGAACATGACGAGCAGGTAGATCCAGAGAAGGCAGGAATTGCGGCAGCAGGCGCCGACGATCCCGGCGATGGAGACGAGGAGGAGGAAGACGCCGAGGGCGATGAGCGGCCCCTGCAGGAACTTCTCGCAGTCGGTAGACGCGCGGTGGCCGAGCCAAATCCCGGCTCCCAGGATGGGGATCGAGAGCAACAAGGTGACGGCATTGAGGATCCCGATCAAGCCATTGCTGCAACGAACCATCTCTCCGATCCGAACTTGTCCCACTCTTAATCGGAGGAGGAGGAAGACGAAGATGAGCAAGCAAGACTTGGGAGTATATAAAGAGTGAACCAGGGAAGAAGGGTTCGTGGGCGATTCGCCGATTCAGAATGCAGGAGGAAGGGCTGACCATGAATGGCGCTGGAAGGGCCCCACACGGTGCGCACGCAAAAGGCAAGGGCCCCACTCGGTGGGCCCCGGATCAGCCATTTCTTTATTTAATCCGGGGTTGGGTTGGGTTGACTTGTGCTTGCTTGGCGGCGTTAAAAGGTGATCGGAGATCCGCCGGCGCAGCATATTTTTAGTACATTAATTTTAAATTATTTTTTATTGTTTCCTAAGCTAATTTCGAGGAAAAAAAACTAAATTTTATATTTTCAATGTCTTTTTTTTAAAAAAAAAAAGAAAAAGAAGAACACTTTTCTATGACAAAGTCTAGGGGGTTTCTTGGAAGTTGGCACAATGGGCGAGGTCAAATATAGAACACTACAAAATAAAATATCAATTATTATTTTTTAATTCAATATCTGAGGTTGACATACAGTCTTTTTCAATTTCATTAGCGAGTTTGAAGCCATAATTTAATCTACCATCAATTACTCACACTTCACGTGGGTCCACATTCCACTGGGTCAAACCCTGCGTGCTCGTCTTGGCTTTTTTTTTTTTTTTTTTTACTATTTCTTCAATTTGTGTACTAATAAGATTTTTTTAATTTATTTTTAACAAATATATGTTTTATTATTTTAATCAATTTAATGTTTCATATCTGTCGTGACAAATCGGTGCATGAGATCAGCTCAATTTGTCAAAAGCAACACGGCATTAGGAATTTTATAGTTTAATCATGATTTAAAATAAATTTCCAACCAAATTTATTAATTCAAGGTGAAAATGGTGAGTTTTGAGCGCAAGTTAAGGTAGGACTTTTTTGACTCCTCGCTCGCATTCATGATTCATCCATTCAAACGCACATGGCCGAGAACGAGAACGCGCCGTTCTTGCTTGAACAGCGGGAGGAGGGGTAAGTTCATCTACACTCGCGCAATGAATTATATTCTTAGATGTGATTGGGCTTGCCAAGTTGCATCCTCCACATGTGAACCCTTGCTTGGAGG
This sequence comes from Costus lasius, assembly GCA_027563935.2. Classification (NCBI taxonomy): domain Eukaryota; kingdom Viridiplantae; phylum Streptophyta; class Magnoliopsida; order Zingiberales; family Costaceae; genus Costus; species Costus lasius. The sequence goes on from CM050448.1 coordinate 105,101,948, forward strand.
AAAGTCGAAGGAAAGCAGCTTCAATACATAATTATAGCTGAGCGACAGCGACGACTTCCGAGAACAAGTCCAAGGGAATTGATCTGGGGGGAGTTGTTGTGTAAATCTGCAACTCAATAAATACATTCAGTTTCGCTTCAGATTTTGTTTCTTTAATAAATGTTTGACACTAAAACGATAATCATATCAAACTTAGACTTATTCTAACTTTTTTTTTCTTAATTTGATCTGACATTTTATTCAATTTAGATTATCAATAGTTATCTAATCTCAGTTGCAGCTCAAGTTAGTTTGTCCTGCACAAAACATCAACGTCAATAGCAAATTTAAAATTATGAAGTTGTTTACAAGATAACGGCACATATTTCATAAAATATAACATAAAGAAAAGTCAGACACAGCTCACTAATCTAATGAGAAAAAAAAAATTTGTATGAATATCCCATATCTATATTACAAATGGAGTAGACAAGTTTCGCACTACACATCCATGTGATAGAAATTCCACATAAACTAGTATTTGAGAAAGAATGGCAAAGAAAAGTAAAGAAAAACAAGGGAAAAAAAGGAAGCTGCATTCGTAAATATAAGAGAGAAGGGAGGTGTTGGATCATTTTTTCGCCGGTTATTGTCGCCTGCTTAACCCTGGTTAGGGTTAACAAAATTTTATTTTCATTTCCTCCTAAAAACCTGATTTTTCATCCGAGTTTGACAATAAATCGTCCAGCAATTCATCTTTGAAGATCCCAATCGATACTCTCCGGCGAAGATTTGCCCATTTCCCTCGGGTCATCTCTGGCGTCTCCGACATCTTCCCCTATGGCTGGTAAAATATCTTATTTTTCTTCTTCCCTGCATACCTCGGAAAACCATGTGTCATTGCCAGCGAGTCTGCTACACACCAATAATTCATGGTTGATAGTGTTTATACACAATTTTGTCATTGTCAATGAGTCTGCTACACACCAATATTTCATGATTGATAGTATTTATACACAATTTTATAAACCTACCGTTAACTGAGAATACATCCAAGTAACATTTAGTAATTTAATTATTAATTGTCTTACTTTTAATTAACGTTGATAAACATATAATTATTGTTTACAAGCATTTAATTAATGTTGATGACATTTAATTATTGTTGATAGTAGTGTATAATAGCTCAGAAGATGAAGTAATATGGTATCATCTGATACTCACCCCGACATTGAAGAATTAGTTAGAAACATAGTTATTTTTGTTGTATATTTACACACAAATGAGTTGATTAATATGTTACATTTGTTTAAGGATGTTGAGAAATAAGATTCTATTGAGCAAAAATATACAAAAATATACATATGCACCTGCAAGAGTTGGGGAAACTTGTTATCAATTGTTGGCACAGTCTTTAATGGTGAAATTGTAGTATATATCCTTGAGTGTAGAAAAGATGAGATAGGCTTAAATTCTAATGTAAATATGAGGTATCAATAAATATCACAGACTTAAAATCTTACTTTTCCTCAAGTAATTAAACTATTTAGAAACAAGTAGTGAATTGAAGGTAAAAAATTCTCAAGTCCAAGATTTGTCTGCTATGAATATACCCAACCTTTGTCTTAAGAGTAAAATTAACAAGTAATTATAACTGAAGATAGAAATCTAATCTCAAGGTTAAACATCTAATCTGAAAGAGGATTATTCACTTATATCATGCAATGACTATTCATTTTTATGAATTCATTCTTCCAATAGCTAAACTAACTAGGCTCTCCCAAGATAAAGTATTTCAAAGCACAAACATGAATTTATTGTCGGTTGGCTCAAGTTACTTCCCCAAATCAAACATTTGGGATGAATGTCTCCGATTACTCAGTTGAAAACAAATTCAGAGTGTATACAACACATAATATACACAAACTCATATCATCTAGATAGTGGAGTTATTTTTCTTGAGTTATTTGTCAATCTTTTTACGCGAAGGTCAAACATTTGTGATGAATGCCCCCGGTTACTCAGTTGAAAACGAACTCAAAGTGCATATATGCATACTCATAGCTTAGATAAAAGCAGAGTTGTTTACTTTTACCGAACCCCTTGTTTTCTCATTCCTTTTTTTGTGAAAGAACGTATCAAGGCATCACCAGATCAGTAGGCTAAAAGAAATGTATGAAATAGTCAATGTCTAATCGATTGCATAAAATTTATGTTCAAACCTTAGTCAAAGATGTGTTACCTATCGATCTTCATTCATACAATAGTGTAATTACACACAATAATGCTCTAAAACCTATGGTAGAGGCATAAAGCTAGTCATATGAAGATTTTCTTTGACCGACAAAATAAATCATTCACACCATGTTGTTCAAACTAAACGGATTAATAGCAGAAGAACAATCACAGAAGCATCACAGACTTAAAATTTTAGACTATGGTTTGTCATAAAAGAAAACATGCAATCACATTACACCAAAAACTACATAGTTTCATAATAAGAGTAATACAACACAATAATAGTAACTATTGAAATAAAGGTGGGACAGACACCTCCACTCCATACAAATAAATTGCATAGTCTTTTATGTAGTGTGCACCATATCGAAGGTGGAGAAAGAGAGTGTAGAAACTTACTAATCCAAGAAAGACCAACAACAATATCCTCAAGAAGCCGCAAAAGGTCACCACTATCTTGGGTTCAATTTTTGTTGCATGTCTCTCACTACATCCCAGATGGTGGTTTGCATTTGGCCCCGACGATCTTGTTCTTCTTGCATTTCCTTGATCCTCTACGCCTGATCAAGGGACTCCAAATGCATCTAGTGCTGGTGTTCCCTGATCTCCTTCAGCAAGAATTCGATGTTGGCATAAGAAGCGGTAGCAGCGAAAGCAAAATCAAAAGTAGAATGCTCCCTAAATCGAAAGGGCCAAGAGGATATTGAAGGCGGGGCTATGTCAATCGACACATCCTCATCAGTGGTAGGATGTACACCCCAGTTCCTCCGATCCCAAATGGTTGTGCGCTGCTGGCTCAGGAGAGGAAGAGTCATGTCACTGCCCCTAAAAGTCAAATAAAAAACATCGCCCTCACGAGCTATCATCCCCATAGCGATACAAGACTTGATATCGAGTCAGGAGCTTGCTTTTGCTTCCTCCAATCCATAGGGATCTACCCCTAATGCTATGGTGATAGGGGTGATCAGTCCCCCTGAGACAACAACTCCTTTCTGGGCTCTTGGTACTTTATGCATTTATTTTATAAAAAAAGAATGCAGTGTTTAACTTATAAGAATGTAGCATAGCCCATATGAAGAGGAGTTCAGAAGCACATATAAGTCCATCGCTCTCCCCTCCATCGAACACCGTGTGCGCCAGGACGCAGTCAACATATCGGATGGCAGGGTTGTGATGACTCAAAAATTCGTAGTAAATTTTATATTAATTATATAATCTTTTTGAGTCATAATTATGCTCTTTTGCTTATTTTCAAACTTTATTAGTCAATTATTTCAAAATCTACACCTCCTTTTATTTTCTATCATTTTCAGGTAAAAAAAGGGCTTAATTTCAAAAGATTTGAAGAAGTTGGAGGCCGAAAACAGATTCAACATGAAATTTCGAGCTAAGGGGTCAACTTTAGAGATTTTTTGATTTCACACCCCCATGAAAAATGAACTGAAATTATCAGGGGGGTGTGAAAATAATAGAAAGGAGAAACAATTGTCGCCACCTGCGCCCGAGTCTTCCGCTGCCTCTCGTCCCCGATTTTTTCGATGACAAATTAGAAGATCTAGAGCCCTAATTAGAAAAATGAAAAGAACCGGATTGTTCTATAAAATCAAAGGAAGATTTTGAACCAAATATCTAGGATTTTAATTAACGACAGAGAGAGAAATCGAGGGAAGCGCCGCCGCGGTAGGGTTCCTCGCCGGGAAGCAACGAGCTCATCTCCGGTGACCAAATTTTCAAGGAAGGTGCATCATCTCGTGAAGGAGAAGATACACAAAAAGTATTAGATCAAAAGGAGTTCAATTGGAGGAGAAATCAGCGAAATCGTGGTCGCGACTATCGTTCATCGACGAATCCAGAACCTGTTCTTATCAGATCACGGGGCTGTGAAAATTTGTACTGAAATTTTCACACCCCTGTGAAATCAGTAAAACTATTTTTTTACCCTTTTCGAATTCTAATTTTTTTGAGATGAACTATTATTGTGTTTCTTCCATTATGATAGTGTAAAAACCTCTTTGGGGCAGAGGGAGTAATCCCCTTAATTTCTAAAATGACTAGATAATCATTATTTTGTCAGTTGTTCTTTGAAATGATAATTTTACTTTTGTGATTATTATCTTTAAAATTTATAGTTTTGAAATATTAGTATGTCACAGAGTTCATAATATGGACCGAGAAGTGATTTACGAAATCGGAACCCTTAAATTGTGATTTTTAAGAACTTAGGCTATGAAAATAGATTTATTCTAAAATCCTAATTTTTGAAACATATTTACATATTAATATTTTGACCTAGGAATTTTTTCAAACATGATAATAAGAACCGAGAGATGATTTTGATTGTTGGAAATCCTAAAGTAAAACTTGTAAAATTAAGATACGAGAGTATTTAATTTTACTTGAGATTTTGACCTAGAAATTAAATTTATGAGAGTAGGTTTAATTATTTAGTCAGATTTACTTTTATTAAATATTGAACAGTAAGTCATGAGAGTGAAGACTTGATCAGTGTAAATTATTCGTCCGAGAGGAGGCAATTTCTTTATAAGTAATTTTTATCTTTATCATGATAAGAATAACTGATAAACACTTATTTAGGTCTAGTCATAGAAATTAAGAAGGATGAAACCTTAGTCCCAACTCTCTCTATCTGAAATTTTACAATAGTTTTCAATTGTTTGCTTTTGTCCAATTTCATCGCATATCATCTACTTAGCTAGTGAGAATTTGATTATTTGGTACTTAACACGTAGGTCTATGTGGGTTCGATATCTTTTATTATTTCGACGTATCCGTGCACTTGCGAACACATCAAATTTTTGGTGCCGTTGCCGGGTACCTTAGTTTTGTTAATATCAAAATAGTTTTTAGTATTACTAGACTAAGTTTTATTTATTTTTTATTTTAACTTTATTTCCTATTTTTGGAGGTCTTGGATTTTCATATGCTATGATGAAAAGTCAAAGGGCCGTGAGTTTTGAATTTTTACAATATTTTTGCTTTATTTGTGTTTTCTATTAGTTTTTATATTCTGATAAAAATTTTAAAAATTCTTAAAAATCTGCATATTTCAGGAGCTACGGGAATCCATGAAAAAAAGTTTTAGGTTTTCACACTCTTGTGAAATTTGAACTAAAATTTTCATGGGGCTGTGAAACTGTGAACTATTTCGTTTTTAGGGTTTTCTGAGTTTTTTATACTCAAAAAGATCTGAAAAAATCATCAAAAATTTCAAAAAGAATATTTCTGATCGATTGGTGTTGATAAATATGCATTATGAGACTTTTTGATTTTTTGTGTTCTTTTTCACACCCTTATGAAAATTTTCACAGGTCTATGATTTTTGAGTTGGGAATTCTTTCTGCTGTTCTGAGTTCATACGATTCTTCTACTTGTTTATGCGCAGGACCCTTAGGTTGGGACCACTAATTCTATTAGATCCTAAAATTGAAAAAACTTTTAGATTGCGTAGGAAACTTAGGTTTGAAGAGAAAAAGGAGAGAGAAACAATCATGGAAGAAAGAAGATCACTTAGGGATTATGCAGCACCAAATCCACAAAGGATACACTCTAGTATAGCTAGGCCGGCGATTGAGGCTAATAATTTTGAAATTAAACCGGCCTTGATTTCTATGATACAGTAGAATTAGTTTGGAGGATCACTACTTGAGGATTCTAATCAACATCTCTCTCTTTCTCTTGAATATTGTGACACCATTAAGATTAATAGTGTATCTAATGATGCCTTAAAACTGATAGGGCCTAGACGGCTGCTACCACAAGTGCACAGTCTATCGCGTAATAAAAAGATCGAACCCACAGGGACTAGGGTCAAGTACTAACTGATCGGTTAATCAATAGCTAGGTGATCGAAAGGGTGTAGAAGTGTCACTAATCCTAAAGCAAGTAATTAAACTAATGCGAACTAAAAGTAAACAATGCAGGAAACAAGCAAACGGGGTTTTAAGATTATGAGAGAAGATTGGGGTTTTAGGTTTCACCACACCGAAGAACGCATGAAAATTAAAGCTTGAAGTTTTAAATAAAGTTTCACCTAAGTTCTCAAGGTAATCCTTCCTAGGGTACAGACGTGCTCCCTCTCAGGACACGGTCCGGTATTCGACTTAAACCGAGTCTCCTACTCTCGTGGCTTACCCAGATTAAGTCGAATCCAATGGGATCTGTGAAAGATTAGGGTTCCTCGGGTGTTTTCGAGTGCTCTCGCAACACGAAATCGCCAGTCCAGTCTAAGGGTTTCCGATGACTGTGGTTCTCCTCTCGGTCCTTCCCACAGCATCTAAAGCATGTATACGTATGGTCAGTACATAAACACGAAATAAAACATCATAGACATGAATAAGAACGAAGGTAGATAAAGAAATATATAGATCAAGTCATAACATCAAGCATTCTTACAGTGGGCTACGCCCAAACCCCGAAAATAAGATTACGTTATGGTATACATCATTAAATACATAGAATCTCTCATGAAAATCGAATCAAACCAAGGGGAATGGTAGATCTTTGATTGGAGATGGCTCAGCGTGATCCTCCACATCGGAACGAAGAGAGAAACCCGCCGGAACAGTGTCGCAGATCGAAAAATTGCCCAAAACCCTAAGTTGTCGCCGTTTTGCTTAGTTCTCCCTCGTTGCTTGCCCAAATCCGATGCTTTCGGTCCCTAATCGTCTGTGGCTAAGTTGGGAAGGTCTCCCTAAAATTTCGTCCAATTCTGAGCCAGGAATAGAACGTTATGACCAAAATACCGAGCGCCTATCATGCAGTTCGCGACGATACATGGCCGTGCATGGATGCACGGGCATGCCCGTGCAAGGCTCAGTTAAGCTTATTCTGACGACTTATGATACACGGCCATGCATGGATGCACACCCATGGCCGTGTATGATGTAGAAGGCTCTGTTTGGGCTGCAATTTAGTGTGTAGCTCCATCTCATCATGAGAAATCGTCCCATACCTTCAGATTCTCCAAATTCTATCGATTTTGAGGTCAAATACCTGCATTTTCATAAAACAGAGGAAAAGTGAAGGTTCTGAAGGATATGAAGCATTTGAGTAAATAAATGGGATGAAACATGCATTATGCTCTACAATAAGAATGAAATTGAGTCACAAAATATCATATTTTTTACATGTCATCAAAAACTAAGATTATTTCATTTTTCACTCAGGGACAGAGCACGCGTCTGGCTATAATCCCAGCTAACTGGAACATTCATCACATGGGATCAAGTTTCAAATGTTTTCTTATCTAAGTACTTCCCACCAAGTAAAACGATCCAGTTGAGAAACCAGATTACCAGCTTTGCACAAAGGGATAGTGAGTCACTGAGTGAAGCATGGGAGCATTTTAATGAATTACAGCAGAAGTGTCCTCACCATGGCTTAGAAAAATGAGTTTTAATTCATACTTTTTATAATGGCCTTCTTTATAGTACTTATCTCACTATTGATGCTACTGCAAGTGGAGCTCTTATGAATACGAGCATTGATGATGCTTACACCTTGATTGAGAAGATATCTCTGAACCATAACCAGTGGACCACAGAAAGAGGGGTGCTATATCGTCCTCGACATGGTAAGAATGAAAATGATGCATGGCGTGCCCTAGTAGAAAAGGTAGAATCTTTAGCTAATAGATTGGATTCTTTTCATAAGCAAACTATTATGGCATCATCTGTTATCTATGACATCTGTGGTAATCAAGAGCATAATTCTGAAGAATGTAAGGTTATTGCTGAACAGGGTGTTGAACAAGTTAATGCTATAGGAGGGGTATAATCAAGGTAGAAATAATGATCCCTACTCTAGTAAATATAATCCTGGATGGAGGAATCATCCAAACTTGTCTTGGAAAAGTAATCAGGGGCACAAGCAGATTCTAGACCTCAATCTCACTTCCAACCTAGGAATACCAATTCTAATCCACCACCCAAATCTAGCTTAGAGGCAATGTTTAAAAAATTCATGAGCATCCAGATGAAACAAAATGAAGATGAGAATGAGACCCTCAAGCAAATTAACACTAGGATGGATAACATGAACTCTAGGATGGAAAACATGAGTGCCTATTCCAAAATGTTAGAAACCCAAATAGCACAGCAAGCTAGCACATCTTATAGAGCCCCAGTGAAATTGCCTGTTAAGCTTGAACTGAACCCTAGGGAATATTGTAATGCTATAACTACCCGGAATGAAAAACAGCTAGATGAACCAAGGGGTAGACCTAAAGATGATGATGAGGAGCCTAACATTGAACCTAGTAGTGAGCCAGCCTTAGAGACACCACCAACCCATGTGCAATCCAGCTCTAGTTCGCCACCTCATGAGTGTGATGAGCCTTCACAGGGTTGTGATGAGCTGCGCCGACCTGATGTTCCTAGACCTAGCTCACCTGCTCCATATAGGCCTCCTATACCCTTTCCCCATAGGCTTGTTCAAGCTAAGTTAGAAAAACAGTTTAGAAAATTTTTAAATGTTTTGAAAAAGCTTTATATAAATATTCCATTTACTGATGCTTTGTCTCAAATGCCCACTTATGCAAAAATTTTTTAAAAAATTCTGTCTAATAAAAGAAAAATAGAGGACTACGACACCGTGGCATTGACTGAGGAGTGTAGTGTCATTATTCAAAATAAATTACCACCCAAATTAAAGGATCCAGGTAGCTTCTCTATACCTTGCTTGATTGGTGATATAGCTTTTGACCGAGCCTTATGTGATCTCGGGGCTAGCATGAGTCTAATGCCTTTATTTGTTTATAGGAAGCTTGACATGGGAGAACCAAAGCCGACTTCAATTTCTCTGCAGCTTGTTGATCGCTCAGTTAAGTATCCCGTTGTAATTTTAAAGGATGTTCCAATTCAAGTAGATAAGTATTTTATTCCAGCAGACTCTGTGGTATTGGAGATGGAGGAAGATTCTAAAATTCCCATCATTCTTGGTAGATCGTTCTTAGGTACAGCAGGTGCAATCATAGATGTAAAGAATGGTAAATTGACTCTGAATATTGGTAAAAATATTATTGAGTTTGATTTAGCTGAATCCATGAAAAAACCATCATATGCTGAGTCTTGTTGTAGTATTAATTCTATAGATGATGTTGTTAGTGATCTTCACAATTTATTTGATGAACCTTTTGATTCTAAAAAATATGCTTTATTAGATTCTATTTCACATAATGATCAAGAATGTCAGGTGGAGAAGTCTCCAAAAGTTGAATTAAAATCTCTGCCAAATATTCTTTGATATGAATTTCTTGGGCTTAATTCTACTTACCCCGTTATTGTTGATGCACAGCTTGATGCAAGAGAGACAGATTTGCTTCTAAGGGAATTGAGAATCCACAGGAAGGTAATTGAGTATTCTATTGATGACTTAAAAGGAATTAAAACCCCTCTTTTTGTATGCACAGGATACTTATGGAGGAGGATCACAAACCGCATGTGAATTTCCAGAGAAGGCTTAACCCCTCTATAAAAGAAGTCATGAAAAAGGAGGTTCTGAAACTAGTTGACGCAGGTATTATTTATCCTATCTCCGATAATAAATGGGTAAACCCTGTTCATTGTGTTCCTATGAAAGGAGGTATGACTGTGATGAAGGGTAAGGATGATGAATTAATTTCAGTTAGAACTGTGACTAGTTGGCGCATGTGCATTGATTATAGAAAATTAAATACTGCTACTAGGAAAGATCATTTTCCCTTACCTTTTATTGATCAAATGGTTGAAAGGCTTGCTAATCACTCTCATTTTTGTTTTTTGGATGGGTATTCTGGATTTTTCTAAATTCCCATCCATCTTGATGATCA